>JAPWDM010000010.1:11626462-12936462 GCA_035578155.1 Brachynemurus nebulosus | reverse complement strand
TTCTGCCATAGTCCCGGGCTCAAGTCGCGGCTGTAATAGCTGAATTCCATTCTGGAAATTCGCTAATATACGAAGATGCTAACATAGAAACCGTAATTCATATATTTTTATCTATAAATTTACCTTATATTGATAGCTTTCGCGTCTCTCGTGATATTCTCGTATTTTAGTTTATTATAGAGCTAACTCCTTTATGCGCGCATGGGGAGTACATTAAATGTTTTCTTTAATTTTTAAAACCGGTTGTGCAAGTTGATATTAAAATTCCACTGAGAAAAAAAAAATAATAAAGATTCCTTTACGTATCAGCTTGATTACTTAAAAAAAAAAAATTAAAAAAATTTATTATACGTAATAATCAACTATTAATTTTTTTCTTATATTTATATAAAAATCGTACAATTCTCTAGTAATTTTGTTCAGATACGGAGACAAAAACTATTTAAAGTTACAGTCAAAATACTAACAGTAATTGTCACACAGTAAAACTGTTTAATGGATCGGATATGTTTGAAATTTTATTGTGAGTTACTTCTGCTTCCAAACGCTTCCACCGTAATCTAATTGGTTGTCCCGTTCAAATTCTATCCTCTGCTGTTTCCTTTTCAAGGTAGGAGCCATACGTAACAGAATTTCAATCAGGAATCGATTTTTTTCAAAATTCCGTCACAGTGGGTTGGTGGGGATCCCTTGGGAGGGACCGGGAACAAAATTTCGAAAAATATTGTCACTTATTATTACACGAGAGGTTTGTATTTTTTCGAATAAATTTGGGTTTGTCTAACGAAAATTTGTTGCCTAGCAATTTAACAGGAAAAACTGTCAACTAACAAAGACGCGACAGCGAAGCTGAAGCGTTTTTTGGTTGATAGTTCTTCGAGTTAAATTGCTTTTAGGCAAGAAATTTGAGTTGTAGAAAACACAAATTTATTCAGAAAAAATATATAACTCAAGTATAATTACGGTAAGACAATTTAACAAATAAAATAAATTAGTATGTATAATTCATATTATTATTTAATACATTGTTACTATGTTTCTGAAATAAATTAAATTTACCAATACGAATTTTTGTTTCGTTTTTATCGTGTTTACCTACGATGAAATGACCAATGAAATGTTTTGTACTATTTTTTTCGCTGTAAAAATCTGTCCTAACTTTTTAAAATTTCGTAGTTTTGACAACAACGAAATTCTTATGGTTTCGTTGGGTTTTCATTGATTCGAAGAAGGGGAAGAATTATTTTTCCATGGTAAAAGTGGAAAAAAAACACTACAATATTCTTATGGGACTTGATACACATGAGTAAAATTGTCAAGTAAAATTTATAGAAAATTAATTTATCGGATATTATTTTTAAATATCACAATCATTAACGTGTAAATAATTAGTTTTAATAATTTATTCGTTTTATAATTTTATAAATCTATTTTTAAACTGTAAATAAACGTTTTTATTGTTTACAAACAAACATTGATTCACAATTGTTTTGTTGTGATTGCCTTGCATAAAATTTTGCCTAGATTATGGAACAAAAATGTGTTTAATAAAAGTAAAAATTAAAACTAAGCAAAAATTAATTGAAGTCACACAATAGCTAAATTATAACTTATTATATTACAAATAGTAATTAAAAAATTATATGCATTGCAACAAATAAGTATTGTATTTTTTTTTTAATTAAAAATTAAATTAAACTATATGGTTTTGTTTATAAATATTTTATATTTTTATTTATTATTATTAATTATTTTTATTATTATTATATATTTATTATATTTCATGTTATTGAATACTTTGTGTGTTGAGGTTTAGATTCACGGGTTCTTGCACATATGTTCATATTTATGTATTTTAAATGCAGTTAGATAATGTTCCATTTCAATATGATTTAATTTAGCCTAAATTTTTACTGATTCTTGTATCAATCACTCTTTTGAATTATGTATTTTAAATTTTAAAGAACAATATAATATACATAATATGATTCCAGTAGACTTAAATTCGATAAGTCTACTGGAAATGATTCACTAAAACTGGTGACATTATTATGGAAATTATTTTAGTTTCTTCAAACTTAGTTTATCGGTCGTATCGAATCCTTTTAAATTGTGATTTATCCCCTTTGCTCCCTCCACTAATTCTGAAGTGCTATAAAATTTCAGCGCTGGAAACTAGATCGAGATCTGAGTTGGATTCTTAATCGCGAATTTGACCGAATTTTACTGAAAATCTACAACTATATTGTTATTTTCTACAAATTTTTAGGACTAAAAATTATAGTATGCTGAAAATAATTTAAATTGAATTAGGTGTACATTTTTGCTATCAAAATGTCGAAAATTCGTACCTCCTGTTATGCTTCATTTAAGTACAGGCTATTGCAAATTGGATGGGTATTTTTTGCGCAAAAGGGGAGATATTTTTGATGTTTTATATTTCAGAAATCTATTCAAAATTCAACAAAAGATCTCACTGCCTCCAAATGTTAAGTGTTGGTCCATTCACCTATAAAAAATTTTTATTTATTTTTTTAACGATTTTATTTATAACAAAGATAAACATATATTTACATATTTTTATTATATCGTTATATGACAACAATTAGAAAAAATAAGCTTCCTAGTCAAAATAAAACTTTCATCAAACTAATTTTCATTACTTTTTTTTCATAATCATCCAACCATTTTAAGCCTTTCAAAACTCAATTTTTTCATAAACATATTTGAAGGGTTTTGCTGTACAAAAAAGAAAAATATTAATGTACGTTTAATACTTTTTAAATATACTTAAGCTGTATCATTTGTTGTTTAACTCGGTTGAAATTTTTTATTTCGTTTTATTTGGTAACGTCACACACTATTTCTCTCCATATTTCTCAAACATGTCGGTTTCACCTTCTATATGACCTTGTCACAGGTGAGTCTGTTCATATTTATAAAGTGCTTCGTCTCAACTAAAGATTTATAAATGTTGAAAGTACTTAAAATTGTGACTTGAAAGAAACAAATAATGTATTTTTCACATTTTTTACACAGGCACACAGCATCGAATTTTTCAGTGGTGACTTTACACGATTTGAATTTTCAGTAAAACCTGCTGTGCCCGAAAAAATATTATGTAATAAATGTTTAACCAAATTTTTTTGGAAATTTGCATTGCCACCCTACTTTTTTCTGTGTATTTGATTAAAAATTCGAAATTTAAATTAGACAATTTCCTTTTCACCTTTGTGAAAATTGTTGTTTCCCGAAAAGGGAAAACAATGATAGATCGCCAAGGCGAATACTTTACATGACCTTATGCACTATACATATCATACGCAAGGAATTTTCAACTTTTTCCGTACATTCCTTTTGACAGAAACATTTTTTTTTTTTTAATTAGCAGGTAGTATGCGTGACGTTTTCCTCAAAAACCGAAAAATAAAATTCACAAATTGCACAACTTTCGAAATAAAATATAGGATTTAAGTATACTTTTTTAAGATAAATGTATTCGATAATGTTACTTGCACGTATCTTAATATAATGTTGCTACGAGGATCAGTTACTTCATTTCTTTTTTACTTGATTGACGAAAATTTGGTTGCCTATACATCTCTGAAAGTTACTGGTACAACTTAACCGAAATAATTTTTTATTACTCATGCGGGAGAAGTACTAACTTGGCGCACACATTTCTGTACGCAAAATAGCTTTTTGTCCACTGTACTCTTCCCGCATACTTTTTTGCGTGTGGAAAGTAACTTTCCACACGCAAATTGACAATAAAACACGCAAAATTTAATCAAAACACGCAAAGCCGCCTCTTAATTTTTCATTTAATAAATATTTAATAATTATTTCAATAGAAACCAGCAACAAAATAATTTAAACGATAATTAATTCAGAAAAAAAAGACGAACACTTAAAAATATTATTTTAAAAAGTAATAAAAATGTCAAAAATAGTGATAATAATAGAAAAAAGTATGTGAAATTCGTAATAAAAAATAGTATGTGCAACTCGTGCGGGATTGTCGATTGCCCCACTCAAGCAAATGAGCGCACTCACTACGTTCGTGCTCTCAACTTCGCTTTCGTGGGGAATCGACAATTTCCCGCACTTATTGCACAATATACTATTAATTGAATCTTCTTATCAAGAGTGCTGCTATGCATATTTTTTCAAATTTCTTGGGCACACTGTTGAAAACTTAAAGGGAGCAGGAAAGAATTAGTACAAAAAAAATCCAGTATGAAGGGCAATATTTCACAAACGGAGTTTAAAAATGAAAAATAGTAGAAAGAACCTCAATTTCGTTCTAAAAATCCTTAATTTCTAACGACATCGCACACGAAACCATACACGGAAAAAAATTTTCATACTTAATTTTCAATACGGGCCTATACTCTATCTTCTCATTCTTACTCATTTCCCAGATATGTTTTTGCTTTTTCAAATTTCAAGCGCTCCCACCGTAGTTTTATATTTAAATTTATGTTTGACTATTAAAAGTTTTTAAATTTAAAAGATTAAGCCAAAGCTTAAAAATTAAAAATCACAGAGACTACTGATTTATAAATATAGTATCAGATGGTTATGTTGATAGTGTAAATGAAATTTTTTTGTTTAAATAAATTGTATATATTGTTTTATTTGCAATTTACAACAATATTATACAGCCTTGCACAAATGTACACGTATTACATATCTTTAATTATTTTTATCGAATTATATAATCAATATTTATTAACATTATATAAATATGCAATAATCAATTTTGTTTTCACCTAAATAACAATAATATTAAATATCGATGCAGAAATAGAGAAAACAGTTGCGATGCTTTAATTAACATAAATATATGCTTTTTGGCTGAGGTATAGTTGAAAAAATACGTATAATCTAAATACTGGTAATCGAAAACTACGTATAATCGAGTATCATTGAACTATAAAAAGAAAATTTTAAAAAATTTGAACTAATACAAAAATTTGGTAATGTTACTAGGTAGTGAAAAGAATTATTAATTTAAAATAATCAACAAATTCACAAACAAAAAAATTATGTTATATTGTCCAGTTGAATTAATTTATCCATTTATACACGGAGAGAAAAATCATATAATTTTTGTAGATAAAATTTCAGAAAAATTACCATGCTCTCTTATAATACGTGCGCGATTGACGACCAAAATAAAAAATATGTGCTAGCATGGTAAAATTTAATGTGCTAACACAACTTTTATCACACTCTTATGCATATATGTTATAGTTTAATTCTTGTTGTCGTACTCTTTCATTTGCGCATCTGACCCGCAACCTTATGTTGCTTGGGCGGTACCTGTAAAAACTTCGAACCTGTAAGAACTTTATGATGCATACAAAAATGGAAATATATGGAAATATAAATATATATTATGTGGTTGACTATGTGACTTGCTATGAGTGAGTTACATTTCAACAGCGTTCACAACAAACACAACCTTCTTTCTATTTTTTTCTTTCTACTATTAGCAGATAGCATTTCAAATATTATAATACAGCATGGTAATTTTTGTAAGAAAAACAATTAAAAAATATTTTTTTATTGGCAATGGAACTTTTTACTGTGCTGTTTTACAAATTTTACGGAACTAATATTACGGAAACAATATTCTATCCTTTAAATTTTCTATGGTTAATTATAATTTTTATATTTTTACCGTACAAAATTAAATATGTTCGCCTTTTACACGTCGATTGTAATGCTGAGCACAGTAATTTTTATATGAATTTTCTCTCCGTGTACTTAATGTCGTATTATTCCACACGGTTTAAATAGTATTTTAAGTTTTTTTCAATTTTAACATGAATATGGTTTTTATTAATCTCTGAATACAATCTACTTGATAAATTTTCTAAAATGTAAATTATTCGGTAGATTTACTTCCTTAGTAAATTTTATAGGTACCCTTATAATACCAATATCTATATAAATAAAGTAAATTTACTACATATTGTCTTGCATATGTAATTTACATATTTATATAAAATGAGTCATAGTCATAGTTTATTAAAACAATTATTTATTAAGAAAATTATTTCAAAATAAAAAAAAAAAACGTTTTTGTCAAAGGAAACTTTTCTTGTTTTCTGTTAACAGAATCAGTTGATGTATTACATTTTATTACTGAAACTGATTAATAAAACATACGTTTAATATATTTTTGAAAAAATATATCCACCAGTAGATATCTTGATCCATTCTCCTATATGCATTTGAAATCAAATAAAATATAGTTTTGATAGTAAAAGTAAAATTTAAAAAAATCAAATAACATTCGTACAAATAGATTCAACTGAATTTATTGTTTTGATTACATTACTAAACTAATAAACTACATTTCAGCAATAAAGCAATAAAATTATGTAACCATTCAGTGAAGAAATTAAATTTTTCATTAAATAATTTGCTTTAAAATGGTTCGGTTACTACGACAAAAAGTTTAAACCAACAAAAAAAATTCCCTTGAAGTTGCATGCTGATTAGAAAAATTCATTATATGTTATGAAAAAATTACATATTCTCTTATGAAAAATAGAGCATTTTCAAAGCCAAAATTTGACATAGTAATGGTGGAAGTGCCGAAAAATATTCTAACAAAAACAATTCCCCTTTTATGACCTTATAAGGCTCAATATCAAAAATTTTTTGGTATAGATTTTGAGGAGATATTTCTCCATTTTTATGTCTCCGAAGACGAACTTCGTCTGTCTTTGGAGACATTATGAAATCGGTCAGTGATCGTATTTGGAAGAGTGGGGGAAAACATTAATAATAATAATAATAGTAATAATGTTATTTTCCGTTTGTTACAGTGAAATTAATAACAGTGGCTCAATGGAACCGAATCGAACAGTAACAGACAATGGTCCACCAGATGTGCTGGGTAATCAAACGCAGGTGACCACAGTATCAGCAATCGTAGACACGCGGCCGTCCCCTTTACAGACACAAAAATCATCGGTATGGACAAAAAGACAGCACGCGGTTTGCGTGCGACACGCGTTCAAACATTATGGCAGTAATAAAAATCCAAATCATGTACTTAGTAATTTGAATATGACCGTCGCCAAAGGCACCATGTAAGTAAATCATATTTTCAAATGAAATTTCAAAATTTTATTGGTAAAATTAAAAAGCGTGTTCTGAAATTTCTAAATTTTCATCAGTAAATCCATAGCAGGTCACTTAACGTAAATCGATCACTTGAAATTTTCCAAGTTTAGAATTTGAAATTTTAGTATATTACAGAGAAAGATATGATGCATTCACTGACACTATTTTGAATAATTTCTGACATATAGTTTAGAAAAAATAAATTTTCAAAGTTAGAATTTTTAACGTACGAGTAAATGCCAAAGAATGATTAGAGGTGAATCAGTGATATGTACTGAAGTAAGTTGTGTCATTAAAAACCAACTTTAAGATTTAAAAAACTGAAATTATTTTCTTTTATGTTTTTGAATCATTAAAAAACTATTTTGTTCAATATTGGACGTTTAGTTATTGTAATATATAGAAAAAAAAAAACTACAAAAATGTCATATTTTTATAAATGACACCAACACACCCATAATATATTTGTGTACGTGTTAGTTATTATGTGTTCGTACACATCAATTACCAGAATCAAATTGATTTAACTTTTAAAATTATTAAAATTAGAAGACTGAACAATAATCAAATATTAATACTGTTACATGTAGGTATTATAGAATTTAACTTATTTTTCTACATATAAATTATATTTATTTATAGAGAGAAAAAAAGACTTAGTAATTCATTTGTCACAAATTTGTCAGTACTGATCGATTCACCTTAAATGACGTTAATTTTTAAAACAAAGTTTAGCTTTAAATAAAATTTTACTTATTAAATTTTCTAGAGACAATTTAGATCATGTATATTAAGTTAAGATCGATTTTCACAATGAAAAAAATAGTAGGAAACTTTTCATTGGTCATTTCATTGTAGATATAAACACGATAAAAATGAAACAAAAGCTTTTATTGGTAAATGTAACTGATTTCAAAACTATAGTAACGAAATGTTAAATAATAATATGAATTTCATTATTTTATTCGTTAAATTGTCTTACTGTATTACACTCAAGTTATATATTTTTTCTGAAAATAAATTTGTGTTTTCTACAACTTAAATTTCTTGTCGAAACGCAACTTGAAGAAATCTCAACTCAAAAACACTCCAGTTCACACCACTTCTAGTTAAATTTCTAAGCAGCAAATTTTCCTTATATATAAAATTCGAAAAAATACAAACCTCTCATGTGATAATAAGTGAATAAATTACTCGATAGATTTACTTTCTTAGTAAATTTATTTATTTTAATTTCAAATATTGTCTAGGAGGCAAGGCACTTGGCTAGTTATCAAGAGATTCTAGGTTCGAGTCCAAGCCGACCCAGTTTGATAATTTTTCAGTCACTATGTGATTTTTAATTTATTTAGGTATGTTTTTTAATACCGGCACTAATAAATAAGTAAATTTACTTCGCAGATTTACTTCTTCTGTAATATATTAATCTTGTATTGTTGATATTTATAAACAATACAGCAACTTCTTTTTAGTTTCTATACTTCAGTACAATCTTAACACCAAAACTTACTATTAAACTTTATAATAAAATATTATAATTAGATAATTTACTTTTACCTTGCGTATACCACTTAATTTGATTTTGATGATTAACCATTTTTAAATTGTCTGAATTAGGAATAAAGTCTAATAATGCTTTATACTTTATTCAAACTTAGCCATTTCAGCGTTGATGACGTAGGAATAACTTATTCAATTCTTTGAACCATTACAAATTAATTGTTTACATACTTACCATATTATTACTAATAAATATATTAACTATATTATATATAAGTAAATAAAATAGGCTAGGTATAGATACATCAGATGGTTAAACAAGTACAAATAAACTGATCAAGTACATATCAGACACGCATTAAGTTAGGGTTTCGTAGACGGTAGTAAGAGATTTTCTCAATAGTCGGGCTCGCACAATTAAGGTTCCGTATAGTGAGCAGTCAATAGACCAAATTAAACTTTTTTTTATCTACGTATATTTAAATCTTATCCAAATTTGCGTGTGATAACTGAAATATGCATGAACTGTCCCACGTTGTACTGAAATTTAGGTAAATACGTCGTCTGTCACTGTCGAAATGTAAAAATCATAGAGTAATTGAGCCGAAACATCAAAGTTTCGCGATTTTTACTACAGAACCCTAAAGACGGTACTAAAATAACAATTTAAAATCCAAACACATTGTATTGTTCTTTTAAAATGGTGGGTGGTATCTTTAAATACGGCCACCACAATTGTATAAATATGCATTTAAAATCAAAAAGCAAGATATTAACATATTTATTAGATAATTCTCACATACCAAAACAATTTGCAATGGTGTTGTTATTTATTTTAGTGATTCCTGTCAATAAACTTTTATTTTTACACTATATGACAATACGTACAGTTACAGAGTGTCACAAAAACGTCAAGTTTAACCAAGTAACAACCAAAAACGCTGCCACCATACAATTTTATCCTCCCTTTCCCGAACTGAAAAGCGGGGATAAAATTTGTTTCCCCTCGTACTACGATACTGTGTGAGATAACGTTATCTGTATTAAGCTACAAAATAAGCTTTTTTGCCCCCTCCCTCTATAACTTCTCAAACGTGAGTTCAAAAAATTAAATAAAATATAGATATACTAGAACTTGATAAGAAAAACTCACTTTAAAAATTTTCGCTAATTCAGTAAGTCAAACCAGAGCAGGTCCTCAGTATTTTTATTAAATTTTGCAGGAAGGTATATTTTGGTATTATAAAACATCCCTTAAAAAATCAAGTCTAAATCGCTAGAAGAAATCCTCGAAAATAAAATTTCCTTTTCTTGCTATTAGCATATTTTTTGGTGTTATATAATAATCAATGCTATACACTTAACATAAGTGTCTGTTCGCAGGCCTAACATTAGTACAAGTATTAAAAAATACGTGTACCGTAGACCGGGATGAATATAGGCACGAATTCAGACTTCACACCGTATTTTTTGTATTTATTTTATGAGTACCTAATCTTTGATATATTAAAAATTTATGCGAGGATGGTCACTTTATCACAGTATCCAAAAAATTTTGAAAATGTCGGTGGTTTTTGGAAAAATAACAAAAATTATATAATTTCTTCTCTATGAAAAACTGGGGTCAAAAGAGACGATAAAAGGGTGAATGGGGACGATCGGTAGGGCCGACCAAAATTGAAATTTAAATATAACATAATTTCGAATTTTTTGTATTTATACATTCAAAAAAGAAATAATACTTGATGATTTTCGGTAGAAATAAACGTAGAATCTAAAATAAAGTTTATAAAGTATAGAAATGTTATGCTGAATGTACTTATAAAAATATCGAATGACTTGATAACCTTGAAAGTGCTCTCTTCTATGTTCCAATACATGCTTCATCCGCCCCTAATCACCCCACATTCGTCCCTTTATACTTTTATATAACGTCCCTATTCACACCTTTTCCGTCCCTATTAACTATTAAACAACAACTTATTCATAAGAGCATCGAAATAAATAATTTTGAGATAAAGTTTTAAGGAACAAAAAATAGCACTGTTTGAAGACGTCAATCTAAACTCAATTTTTAATATTTTTTATTCAACTTCAAGCTTAGTCGCTATTGTTACCCGAAAGAATAATGAATATACTATAATTTAAGTAAGATATGTGTTCTCATTTACATTTAGTATTTTTAAATTAAGTTCATGAATAACATTTTTCGTTTCGTCCCTATTCACCCGCCGGTCCCGATTCATTCCTCTCTACGGTACTTAAATTTTTTTATTCCGAAAACTGTGATAAACATTTAACTACTGAGGAACCCTAAATTAATGTGTGTTCAGCACCCACTCAGCAAATTTTAAAAATATAAAACTGATTCATAGTAAACATATTTTCACACGTTTTTTAATAAATGTCCAAAAATATAATAAAAAAATTTTCATTATTCGATCCACGTATTAAAAAACGAAATACTGATGAAAATATGTTTGTCCAAGTTATTACAACTAATGCCAAAGAACCTTGCGTAGTCATCGCGGCGATTGTGGCCATTATGTGGTTACGGGTTCAAGGTTAATTCGTCTAAATCATTCTTAGATAGTCATTAAATTCTCGGTACAACAAAATAAAACATAATAATGGAAAAATTCCAGTACCATCTGAAACTTGAAATTTACAATTATTATTTAATAATAATATGTAGGTACCAATAAAATTTTAGTGTTCCAACAAAAATTTTAACTTATCTCTAAAATAAATGGGCATACATAAATTAATTATAAAATACCCCTGTCGCAGCATCTGCATAACATAGCGAATTTCCAAATCTTGGGCACTGGCGGATCTCATCTAAGACCTGTACCTATTTAAAATAGTTTAGCTTTCTAAGAGTAAAATAATTTTTAAAATCGGTTGGGTAATTAGTTTTGGTATTTTTGGAGACCCAAGAACCCGAACGAATTTTGTGCAGCATAGTTGTATCCATCTAAAATAATTTAGTTCTCTAGCAGTGAGAAATTTTTAAGCATCGGTTCGATAGCTTATTACTGGCGTTTTCGGATCTGCAAGATCCCGGTGGACCTCATTAAAAAATCAGCTCGACCGTATATTCTAGGCGGACTTTATGTAATATATATATATATATATATATATATATATATATATATATATATATATATATATATATATATATTCAAAACCCGTTGTGTAGCATTCTACGCCGCATTTGCATCCGCAGGACAGTTGTCGATCTCAGATAACACAACCTGTACCTATCTAAAATAGTTTACCTCGGTAATAGTAAAAAAGTTTCAAAATCGGTCAGTTATTTTATTTTTGACACTTTTAGGTCCTACTGACACTTCAGACCTTACATAACGTAATCTATATGTATCTAAAATGGCTTAGCTCCCCAACAGTGAAAAAATTTTCAAAATCGGTCGGTTAGTTTATTTTTGACACTTTTGGATCCGATGGACCCTGGCAGACTTTACATAACGTAATCTATATTTATCTAAAATAGTTTAGCTCTGTAACAGTGAAAAAATTTTCAAAATCGGTCGGTTAGTTTATTTTTACCACTTTTGGGTCCCATGGACCCTGGCGGACCCTAAATAACGTAATGTATGTCTATCTAAAATAGCTTAGTTCCGCAACAGTGAAAAAATTTTCAAAATCGGTCGGTTAGTTTATTTTTGACACTTTTGGATCCCATGGACCCTGGCAGACCTTACATAACGTAATCTATATTTATCTAAAATAGTTTAGCTCTGTAACAGTGAAAAAATTTTCAAAATCGGTCGGTTAGTTTATTTTTGACACTTCTGGATCCTATGGACCCTGGCAGACCTTACATAACGGAATCTATATTTATCTAAAACAGTTTAGCTCTGTAACAGTGAAAAAATTTTCAAAATCGATCAGGCAGTTTATTTTTGACACTTTTGGGTCCTATGGACCCAGGCGGACCTTACATAACGTAATCGATATTTTTCTAAAATAGTTTAGCTCTGTAACAGTGAAAAAATTTTCAAAATCGGTCAGTTAGTTTATTTTTGACACTTTTGGGTCCTGTGGACCCTGGCGGACCTTACATAATGTATTCTAAATCTATCTAAAATAGTTTAGCTCTGTAACAGTGAAGAAATTTTTAAAATTGGTCGTTTAGTTTATTTTTTACAATTATGGGATCAGTAAATCCTGGCGAAACTCATACAAGTCTAGTACTCTAACAGTAAGAAAAGGGTTCTAAGGATCTCATATAACTTATGGCAGTCCGTAAGCTTCTTGCGGACATCATTTAATTAATTAATTCAAATACTTTAACTTACTAACTGTGAAAAAATTTTTAAAATCGATTGGTTAATTAATTTCTGGCCTTTTTAGGTCCCGAAAACCTTGACCTCACATAAAATACCTTAAATCCATTTGAAATGGTTTAATTTTTTAACATTATTAATTATTAGTGAAAAAATTTTCAAAATCGATTCAAAATATTTTTCCGTACATACATATGGACATTGTACATATTTTGTTTTGTTTCATATATTTAATAATATTATATCATAACATAATCTTCAATTTCTTGTTTACTTAAAAATTCAATAAAAAAAAAAAAATTCTTCATTACATTAGCTTAGAAAATCTGTTTAATTTACATTTTTTAACATGAGATAGAACCATGCTAATTATAATGCAATAAATGAGAAACAAAACTCTATACATGTATGTGTGTTATAACACATATATGTGAACAGTTTTCACTTGTTCTCACAAAATTCTTTAATAAAAAAGTGAAATATTTTTATATTTCATAAAGAACTGAGATATAAATATAAATTACTTATTAGACTAACAAAGAAAGAATAAAAGTGAAAATTTACATTTTCTCGAAAACTACTTAACATAGAAAGAAAATTATAAGAACATTTTCTTCATAATTTTTTTTTTCCTTTTCAACGATGTAAAAATCGAACTGTCTTATGATAAGATCGAATGATAAAAAATGGCCAGAAAACCTACTTCTGGGCATCCGACGTGTCTGGCTAACGAACTTAGCCAAGCCAATTCAGAATCCAGTCCGCACACAAAATTTCATAAGCGTTAGACGTTTCGTTCGAGAGTTATCGTGGGAACACATAAATATATATATATATATATATATATATATATATATATATATATATATATATATATATATATATATATATATATATATATATATATATGTATATATATATATATATATATAAATTTTAGTGAATATCATTTTCGTATTCTAGGGACCTCAAAACAGATTTCTGCCATAGTCCCGGACTCAGATTGCGTCATGACACCTACTGTAATAGCTGAATTTCGAGTTTTCGAAATTCGCTAAAAGTGATTAATTTGGAAACAATTACTTTTTAAATATAATTGTGATTTAGGGGATTATCGTACAATAATATGGGATTACTCGCTTATTTACCTCTAAATATATCTTGGTCAACATTTTTATTGGATTTTCTGATACCAATACACGTACATAATGACGAAATTCCTTTTAGAAATTAAAACTGATACGAGAGAAGTCTTTTTCTAACAGTCCTACCAGAGCCGAATTTACATAAGGGCATTTGGGGCATGTGCCCCGAGGCCTGCATACAATAAGGGCCTTCACAAAATTGATAATAAATCTCTTAAGAAAGTAGAATAGAAGAAAATAGAAAGGATAAGCCTGGATAAGCTTTTTTTACTCTTCAACCCTATTTTTCGGAAAAATTTGTGACTTTTTATAATTTTTCGGATATTTTCTTATCGTCTTAGCAAGGGCCTCCACATAAGGAGTGCCCCCGGCGTTCGACATGAGCAGTCCCGTAGCTTCCAGCAAGGTAAATCCGATCCTGAGTCCTACGTCCTTAATTTTACTAGAAATGAAACGGATGACTTCATGAAAATCTATAATTCACTTCCAGTTTTATCATTTTATTTGCAGTTTTTAAATCAAAAAAGAGGGTAATTTGGGTGTAAACTTTCCATTTTTGCTATCAAAACGAAATTTTTTTTAGAAATATGACTGATTCCACAAAAACTGAATTTATCTAACACTAACTCTCTGTCCCTTGGTTCTTCGCATTCTTTAAATAGTTTTACATCGAAATGACTCAAATCATGAGTCGATTAAAAATGTAAGCAACCTTTATTGAAAAAAAGTATTTTCCAATATTAGTCACAATAAAAAAAAATGATTTACCTGTCTACAAAACCTATAAATAATTTTTTTTTTTTTTTTTGATAAGACTCATACCCGCTAATAATAATAACAATAAAAACCAAAAATAAATTTTTGATTTGTTAGTCAAATTAAAATTTACAAAGAATTATTTTAAATAATAATTAATATTTTGTAAACGATAGCCATCAGAAATGAAATTTGCATATACTTATCAACGTACAATAATTATTTATATTGTTAGAAGTAATTCTTTCAGAAACAATGAAATATTGCTAACAGAAAACACTCAACCACATGACTTAGTAATTTCATAATCAATTAATTTTAATTCAGTTACCAAATTAGATATATGCATACACAAAAATGCGTGCTTACATTTTTGATTTAAAGTTGTATAATTAATCGAAAACCGAATTTTAACGTGTACATTGTAGCTAGGGACCTGGTGGCAAATGATTAAATTATATACAAAAATTGCCACCAACTCCCTAGCTATTATATTTTTGAATCAAATTCCGATTCCAAATAGCCAAGATGAACTGAAATACTGCCAACAAATACCATTTAAAACCATTAGGAAGCAATTTGTTATGAAGTTTAATATTAGCAAACTTTAATTGCTAAAAGATATCCCTTCCTCAGACTACAGTAATTAAAATATTTATTTAAAAAAAGAACTGTATTCTTCATCTCATACTTCCTTCTTATTAAATAAGATATTATTTTCTCATCCTGCTGCTATATATGTTCAAACACATATGTACAAATTTCTGCGTATGTTTAATAATAATAATTATTATGTAGATATCATACGTCGGCTATTAAGCAATGAACAAGACACAAATAAAACACTTCACTTTCTCTCTTACATCAAAGATTAAACATAAAAAAAAAATCAAAAAATCTCAATAAAACAACATTTATATTCTAAAAAAATCCATAACTTCCATTTAAATAGCAAGTAACAATAATGGCCCCAGCACTTCCCTCTGTCAACTAAAATTACACCTTCTCTTTTCAGATATGGTTTATTAGGTGCCTCCGGATGTGGTAAAACAACCTTACTATCATGTATCGTTGGTCGTAGACGTTTAAATACCGGTGAAATATGGGTACTGGGTGGCAAACCGGGCACAAAAGGATCCGGCGTGCCTGGCAAAAGAGTCGGTTACATGCCACAAGAAATTGCTCTCTACGGGGAATTTTCAATCAAAGAAACAATGATGTACTTCGGTTGGATATTCGGAATGAGTACAGCAGAAATTAATGAACGCTTACAATTTTTGCTCAATTTCTTAGATTTACCAAGTCAGAATCGTTTAGTTAAAAATTTAAGGTGAGAAAGAAAGTGGTTTTTGATGGTCAGGGGATAAACTAAAAAGTATTTTTTGTACAGTGGTGGTCAACAAAGACGTGTCTCGTTTGCGGTCGCTTTAATGCACGATCCAGAATTATTAATTCTTGATGAACCAACAGTTGGGGTGGATCCATTACTACGGCAAAGCATATGGAATCATTTAGTGCAAATCACAAAAGATGGCAATAAAACTGTTATTATTACGACCCATTATATTGAAGAAGCTCGGCAAGCTCACACTGTAAGTAGCCTCCATTTCAAAACACTACTAAACCTAACCTAACTCAACCTAACATAACCTAGCTAAACAATTATATAAAATGTAATTTTCATGTTTACAGATTGGTCTTATGCGAAGTGGCCATCTTCTAGCCGAAGAATCACCACAAGTGTTATTAACAATGTACAATTGTTTGTCATTAGAAGAAGTATTCTTAAAATTATCTCGGAAGCAAGGTCAAACAAATGCCGTGCAAGAACTCAACATCAGTAACAATATCAGTCTAGCGTCATTAAATTGGGGTAAAAAAGATGACCCGATTTATGGGTCACAAGATAGTGGGGTTGTAGGACTTAATTTCACACAAAGTAAAGAAGTTTTAATCCATGATTCAAACGGTCATTTGGAGGTAAGTTCCAAAATTGATATATTTGTACATACTTAACTCTAATTTTGAATAATTTTAACATTTTAGCAAAATGGCAAGGCGTTAGGTGTCACGTCGAAAACAGCCGATCTATCATTAGATTGTGATGATTGTGGTTCGTGTGACGATTGTCTAAAAATAACAACGAAGGGAAAAATTAAAGCGTTACTAGTCAAAAATTTTCTTCGTATGTGGCGAAATGTCGGTGTCATGTTATTCATATTTGCTTTGCCCGTTATGCAAGTCATTCTCTTCTGTTTGGCAATTGGTCGCGATCCTACCGGTCTAAAATTGGCTATTGTTAATCACGAAATGAACTATACCAATAAATCGTATCAGGAATGTCCAATTAAAGGAGGTTGTTCGGTGAAAAATTTAAGTTGTCTGTATCTAAATTCGCTGAAGAGTGAAACGATAATAAAAGAATATTATCCGGATCCGCAATCGGCAATTGACGCAGTGAAAATGGGTAATGCATGGGGTGCTCTGTACTTTACCGAAAATTTCACTGATGCGTTAGTTGCTCGAATTGCGGCCGGTAGTACAATTGATGAAGAATCTTTGGATCAGTCCGAAATCCGTGTTTGGCTTGACATGTCCAGTAAGTATTCTAATTATTTCAAATGCTTTTCCGCGTTTGGGCTTAATATTAAAAATTACGTATTTCTATAGATCAACAAATTGGTTTAATGTTGAATCGAGATCTACAATATTCTTATCGGGAGTTTGCCCAATCAATGCTGAAGTCGTGTAATGAAAATCCAAAACTGGCAGATGTTCCCATACAATTTAAGGAGCCTATATATGGTTCAAATGATCCGTCATTTACAGATTTCGTAGCTCCTGGTGTAATTCTGACGTAAATATTAACAATTTCCTCTTTTGGGCTATTTTTGGAGTTGTCACTGCTGATCAAGTATATGTTTTTTTACAGAATTGTTTTCTTCTTGGCCGTCGCATTGACATCTTCAGCCTTGATTATTGAGAGAACGGAAGGTCTGCTGGATCGATCATGGGTAGCCGGTACGTATCTTTTAAAAGTTTTACTCTACTATAATTCAAACGTCGTGCGTCATGTGACGTAACGTGGCAATCAGATTCTTGGAATTGATAGTAGAGACGCTAGTGTTCCTAACCATACGATGAATGATATGGAAAAATGTATAGAGCAACATGTGTCTGTCACTGAACAGTGGTGAACAAAGTGAATGGCGCTTACATTCAGGGTGTCCAGCATGCCTTTAAAAAAAAATTCCCTGACTTTTCCAAGTTTTCCAGAAAAAATCTAACTATTTTCCAGCTCTTTAATTTTTTTTTTAAACTTTTATTATAAAGATGATGAAAAGTTGAATGTTTGTTATTGGGAACTTCATGAACTCACTTTCATCATTTTTTTTTTCTGCAAACAATAAAATATTATTTCTAACTATTCATATACGGAAAAATTATTGAAAATTTTCTGATATTCAGCCGAATACCGAACAGCAAAAAAAAAGGAAAAAAGAAAAACAAATCTTACTTTATTTATTTTAGGTAGAAAAAAAATCAGTAACTATTATTTTATCAATAATAAATTATAACTGATATGTGAATATTATAAATGAAATTAAACTTTAAAAATCAGATCGCATTCAAATATCCTAAAATATTCAATTTACATTTGACGCTTATTGTTGAGAAATGTTAAATCTATACTCATACCCAGGGCCGGATTAACCCTGAGTTCGCCCCTAGGCATCTTGAAAAATGCCGCCCCTACCTTTTATTTGAAAAAAAAGGAAATCTTAAAAAAAACGTCAATCACAAATTTTTCTGCCCTGTTTTAAAAATTTACCGCCCCTTTTCCTACCTTTTTTACAAACTTTCTCTTAAAAAAATAAGTGACCAGCAAAAAAAAAAAACGTTAATTACTCATTTTTCCGCCCTATTTTAAAAATTTACCGCCCCTAAAAATCTCCCACCCCTAGGCCATGGCCTAGGGTGGCCTATTGGCTAAGCTGGCCCTGCTCATGCCGATATAAAAAGTTTATGACCACAGTTCTACCATCTAGTATTGAATATTTTGAGGATACTACTTTGACTTATTTTAAGAAACAATAAACATATTTAAAGAAAAACCCTTAAAATGGTGGTGTTGCAACTGTGATACTAGGCTACAATAAATTAAAATAAGTTTCAAACAATGCTTTTGTTGTCAATTTTGTATTAACTTTTAGCTTGTAAAAATAGTAAACATATGAAGTTGGTAGAAAATCGTACTTTTTGAGATATATTTTTAAACGTTTTAAGTAATGGCTATTTTTCAACGTGGTTATATGAGTAATTACTGTTGCACAATTTGTGGACGACATTTAAAAATTTAAATTTGTATAAAAATTACATTTTTCCAGAAAACAAATTAAATTCCCTGACATTTCCAGGTTTTCCAGATTTCTCTGACCCTGAATTGTCATTGTTTTACATATTATATGCTTGTTTCCTTTGTTTCCATACCACGTTTCGTTAACACGCGTTTAAAATTTCGTCAAATTTTTTTTCCCTTTTAAGAAATTAAAATTAATTTTTTTCCACAGGGGTAACACCAACGGAAATTCTATTTTCACACGTCATAACTCAATTCGTGGTAATGTGTGGTCAAACGGCGTTGGTGCTGATCTTCATGATTCTAGTTTTCGGTGTTGAATGTAAAGGCGATATATTTTTCGTGATCCTATTGACAATATTACAGGGTCTTTGTGGTATGTGTTTCGGGTTCGTCATATCGGCCATTTGTGAATTAGAACGTAACGCGATCCAACTGGCGTTGGGAAGTTTCTATCCCACGCTACTGTTAAGTGGTGTCATATGGCCAATTGAGGGTATGCCAACAGTGTTACGCTACATATCGTTATGCTTACCGTTAACGATGGCAACGACCGCGACTCGATCAATGCTCACGCGAGGATGGAGTATAGATGAGCCAGATGTATATAAAGGTTATTTATCCACAATTATTTGGATTATGCTATTCTTATCGATAAGTTTAATTGTACTTAAAGTTAAACGGGGTTAAGCATAACCATATTTTTATATTTAATAAAATTAGACTGTTTTTTTTTTTTTTAAAAAAAAAGAAAGTTATCGCCTTTTTACAATTTGAAAGTAAATTATTCTGCCTTCCCAAATAATTTAAATTATTATTAAAAAAAAAAAATTTTTTTGAACATCACTCATATATATTTTTTTACTATTTAAATTTATTTCAAATTGTAAAAAGAATATTTTCCAATAATTTTTTTTTAAATTATCGGAAAATAATACTAAATTGTGATTTAACTTGAAAAAAAATTTATTCTTTTTTTATATTTTAATAATTTAGAACTACATTTTTTTGACGAAAAAAAAAAGAATAAATTTAAAATAGACAAATAATTGTTCTTTTTATATACAAATGAACACAAAATATTTTAGGACCGAATAATAATTAAAATTTTCCCGTCCTAAAAAAAAATGGAGTTTATTTCCTTGTTGATAAGTATGACCAGCCAAAGATGTTAAGACTTGAACTCTTATCCGACAACGGAATCTAAATCTTGGTTCATTAGTGGCACCCTTACCTTATCGATATCGCACATTTAATTAGCATCAAATTAACCACTTAACTGGCTGAACACGAGTTAACTCATTCTTATTTTTTTACTGTGGCTTTAATTTTATAAAATTTTGGATTTACTTTGTTTTGCTATTTAATATAATGTTTTATTAATTATTCTTCAATAGTATTAAAATTATCATTAGCAAAGCATATAAAGAGAAGTGATCCAAGTGTACTCCCTTGGGATACTCCTATTTCCACCCCCGCTATGTCCGATTTCTCTCCATCGATCAACTGATACAGTGTATCAGTTTAAATCCAAATCAGTGTATCATATATAATTTATTTGAATATGTCACCTTAATTGTATGGTCTACCTTTTTACCTCCGATACAACTGTCCCATTTGACAAGCTACTTAAAGGGTCGCAAATAAAATCATTTACTACTAAGAAAATATAGTTTGCCTAATTCCAGATCAGATGTTCCAAACAACCATTTTTTTGTGAGAATTTAATTGACGGAAAAATAAACTCCATTTTTTACACTGGATTCTCCGCCTATATTATGTTATACATAATTTAGCTATTAATTATAATTTTAATTAAAAAACTTGCCCTCTGCTAGTTTTTTTTTTTTTTAAATTTCAAACACTTTTTTTCGTTAATGGTTCTATTATTATGTACTTTAAAATGTAATTTAAACTCTTTTATGGTAGTTTGAAATTTAGAAAGAATATTTAAATATAAATAATTTTTAGTAAATTTGACATGAGATATAATTGTTTAATTGTAAATTGTCTTAGTTATTAATTAATAAATTAATAAATAGAAATGAATGTGCTCAAATAAATTTTAGAGAATGTGAAAATAATACAGAATTTAGGGCTCTTTGCCAGCAATAATCTAATTTTGTTGCTGGTAAAATATATTAATTTACGTGATGTACGAAAGCTGTTTTGTTAAATAATTATTTACAAAAATAAAATGTCTGAAAACATAATACTTTTTTATTTGTGTATTTTCATTTTAATACTTACCTATTGAGATCTGTTAAGTGAGTGGAGCTTAAAAATGACTGGCGAAAAAGTGCACTGACATTAGTTATATTGTAAATACTCTGATATTAAGAAAAAATGGTGAATATTAAAAAAAAGTCCGAAGCAAAGAAATCCTGATGAGGGAGAGAAAATTTTGAATCTGTAAAACATTTAAAATAAAAATATGAAAAATGCATAAATGAGTTAGTGAATATTACAATCTAACGTATACAAACGTCAAATTTGAACGGTAAACGTAATGAAATAACTGGAGAACTGTCAACGAATGTAAAAATTAAATCAATTAGATCTACAAAATTTAGCTCATACAAATTTAATTACTTACTAAAATAGTATATTATTCAACGAGCTAGTAATGATAGCTATTACTTACGAAGATGAAATTGCGACACGAGCCGAGCTTGCGAAGCGAGTGTCGTAATGCATCTGAGTGAGTAATAGCCATTGCAAGCGAGTAGAATACGACTTTTTCTACGACTTTTTCCCTTTTTGATTTAAATAAAATTAAAAGAAATTTTAAATCAAATTTTTAATCTATTTCTAAGTTCATTAAATGTTTGTATAATATGTATAAAACGATCAAAACAAAATATAAACTTTGTTTACTTGAACGTTACTACGCAACATATATTAAATTAACACTTGATACATATATTATTCACAAAACAATCCTACCCATTGAATAATGGTTAATACTGTGATTTCATTGGTCAAAAAGGTATTGAGTAATGATCATTCCTCCACACCATTGAATAATGACTAACTTTCTGAACAATTAACAGATATATAATGTGTGTGTTCTTCAACAGGAGTAGAAAAAATTTATTACTATTGTAATAATTTTATTATTTCAAAAATTTTCTCTAGGTGCAACTGAAATTTAAATTTATTATAACAATTCGTTAGTACAAATTTTAATCAAAAATACAATAAAACGGTAAATCGTTTGGAAAACCTACACGAAGTATTAGTAAAATATATGCCTGAATCTTTAAAGTTAAATTATTCATAAATAGAGAAATAAAAAATTCTGGTAAATAGTATGTTCGAAAATCCCTCAGATTAAAGGATACCAGTAGAGTGTTCCACAAGTAGTTTTTTGGAAATTCTCACTTCAAATTTTATGGTATTCAAAATTCGTGGATGTAAGATAATAATTTGAAATTGATTTACGGGTACTATATGAATTTTAACAAACTGGTAAAAAGGATTTCCTGGAAGAAATTAAAAAAAAAAGGAAGGTCAACAAAAATATATATTTGAAAAAAAAAAAAAATCAAAAAATATAAATACTTTAAATATATTTTACAAAAACAATAAATGAACTAAACTTCTTTCTTGCCAAACTGTTTTTCATCTTCAGCAAACCATTCCTGATACGATTCACACTTCTCTTTCCAATAATCACGTAATTCATCTAAACCGTACTGTTCACCGCCATACTCTCGCGGCAAAATATCTCGCGAGACAATTTTGGCAACATTCGTCGACGAATAATGCACATGAACTCGCTCCTTTAATTTCCGCGACATAAACTGTTTAAATATATCTAACATAACGTTAATATAGACCGGAGCATAGATAAAATTTAAACTTTTCGGATTCACATAATAATTTTGCCAAGCCGTCACTGCTTTCTTGACAATCGTGGGCGTTAATTGTAACACATGTCCAATACCAATATTTCGCATATCGATAAGCGCAACGGCACCATAAATCGATATATCTTCATTCTCTTCCAGTGCAATATCCAAAATCATTTTTGAAATTTTAAAAACATTATTTTGCGTTTGCTTTTGGGGATCGTGCGCGCCTGCACGGATAATTATCACTAAACGACCTTTCTCGTCACGTTCACGTAACGGTAAAAATACACCCACGTCTAACAATTCTTGGAGTTCCGGTAAAAATGGATTACGATTCGAGAACCATTCGGGTGTTGCGTCACGTAATTCAAGATAAGTTTGAATTTTTAATTTGGTTTTTTCAATATCGAATTTACAACCGCGTAAAAATGAAAGTAACCAAACGTAATCACTTTTGGCTTTGACTGGAAGCGATTCTAACCAGATTTTTAATTCCTGTACACTTGTGTCACGAACTTCCGGCGTTTCGCCGAGGTATTCCTCGGCGTATTTTAACGCGAACTCATCAACAGTTGGTTTGTACATCATCACTCTTGGTTGAGAACAAAGAATATACTAATCGAATTACAATAGTTAATTAAAAATGTAATGATTCAATTAATTTCTAAAACTAAATTAAAAAGGACAGTCAAAGTTCAATATGCATTAACTGATAAAAAAAAAAAATATATTGTCAGTTATTTATACAATTTTTACAAAAGAATTTTACTAGTATCAACTAAAATCAGTCTTACGATTGTTTTAAAATCAAAATTAAATTTGTTTTTTAATAAGTTAGTCATTTTGGCAATGAATTTACAACCTTTTACATAAAATTCAATATATAAGGAAGGTTATGTACTTGTCAAAGTCATCTGACAAATCGATTGATCAAAATCGATTATATTTAGTTATAAAATTATCTAAATTCCGCAATAATACTTTTTTTTATAATTTTTATAGTTTTGTAAACAATCTTATCAATTCATTTAACTACGTACTTAATTTAACATACGCATATTAATACATTATAATAGTCTGAGAGCCGGATCCAAAAAAAATGGAGTTATAAAGTTCATTGCCACGATGTTAAAACTATGAACAGTAACCGTTTGCATTGGCAGAAACAATACAATCAAAATGATAAAAAACGATTTTTCCAGGTATCTCAAAAAATACTCATTTTTTGAAAAAAAAGGTTTGTAAAATTTAGTACAAAAGAAAACTCAAGAGAATTTTCTTCGTTCCTCGAAAAACCGTGAAATTTTTAAGAAATATCCCAGGTTAAAGTGTGCCAGTAGCGATTATTCTGCTATTAGTTTTTTGCAAACTGTCGCTGAAAATTTCGTAGTATTTAAAGTTCGTGAATGAGAGATAGAAATATATACATTTAACTTGTTAAAAAAGAAAGAATAAACTATATTTGAATGTTCATCAAGTTGATTGTTGAGCTGATGAAAAAAAAAACATTGGAATATTTTGAAAAAAATTCATATAAAAACTGTCTTGAAACATTATGAAAATTATATTTTCTATGACAAGATATTAAGGGGCACAGATATTTTTTCGTTATACCAGCTTAAAAAAGTATAAAATAAATAAATCAGTTTTAAAAGGAAGAATTTATAATATTTTTATCTCGTTTAGTACTTTGCAAAAAAAATTAATATTTTTTGGAGATATCTGCGAAAAACTATTTTTCATTAATTATAAATAAACTCTATTTTTTACGTTCGGCTCTTGGACTACAACATATAGAATTTAAATATGATACTATAAATACAATTACGTCCGAAAAACTGAGTTTAATATAAATTGAAATCGTCTAATTTTTTCGTATGATCACTTGCAGCTGTTTCTCGACTATGTCCAAATTGAAACGTCAATTTTAATTCGCCTATCTTCATTCTGGGTAAAATATCGGGTGTCCATTCAATAATGAACGGTGTCGATTCCTTCTGATTAGCCGACGTTTTTCCAACTTTTAAATATGTTCGTAAATCCAACGGTTTAATCGGTACAAATCCGTTGGTATAACAATTGCTGAGATCATATTTATTTATATTGCACAGTGAATAGGAGCCATCTTTATTTTTAACGAAACTTCGTGTAATTTCTAATGAGATCTAAAATCATATTTGAGGGTTAATATGAAAAAATTGGATTTGGGGTAGAAATATTACCTGGGGTGTTTCAAAAATTTGTTTTAAATGAAATATATTTACAATATGCCACACATATTTCGTGAATGTCCCATAGGGTGGTTTGTCCCGTCGTATCTCAGTCTGTGTAAAATTTGGCAGACGTTTTTTGGAAAATCCGATGGAAATACGTTCACGAAGACACTCAAAGAAAGCGTGCGGTATCATAAATTTGAGCGGTTCCGGTGATCCATTCGCTTGAAAATGCATCGTTTCATTAATCATTTCGGTAACCGAGGCCAACCATTCCAAAAATGGAAGATTGGTCGATTTTTCATCGATCACCACTTGTGGCGCGTCTGGTTTTTTATTTTTACGATTGTTTGTGGTACACACTGTAGCCGGTGTTGGATCAATTTTGGCTCGTTTTGACGAATACGTTTTAATCGTTTGTGGATGGTAACGTTTCAGTTCATTAATATCTATAAAAGTAGGATCCAAAACTTCCGAAAATGTATCTTTATAATTCTGAGTTAAATTGGCTAAATTGAGAATTTCGTTTTCGAGATTTTTTTTCATAGTGATTGCCTGAAATATCAAAATTTAGAAATGTCGTAAAAAAATATTCAGAGAGAAAAAAAAAACTTACATCGTCATTTTTTGATTTTTGATGTGAAATAACATTGCCGTTTTGGACAGTTTCTTCTAGTTCGGCCACAACCATATTTGTAATATCCAAATATCCTTCGTCGGTTAGGACCTCAATATTGCAAGTATTGTTGGACGGGATCAAATCGGTGTTGAAAATTGAAAATTGCGATATCGCTAACGTGTCATTTACAACTTCTGTTAAATCGTCCGACAAAATATCCACTACAAGTAAAATTAAAACGATGAAAAATACCATCTGGTTTGGTTACTATTAAGTCACATGCTGAGTCTTGGTCACTAAGTATACTAATCTCATCATTTCTGTACTTAACTCGAAGGTATAATAATCAGGGCTGGGAACTATTTAAAATGATTTCATTTTAAATATGTATTTAAAATACAAAATGCCATTTTGCATTTTCAATTTTAAATAAGTTCGGTCAAACCATTTTCCATTTGGTATTTAAAATGGAAATTTGAATCCATTTTACATTTAAAATGAAAATGCATGTATAATCAAATTTATAAGTATATAATATTAATTACAGAACTTGAACTGAACGACTTGAAGTCTAACAAATTTTAAGTTAAATGTAAGTTGATTTAATTAACTCAAATTTTTCATAACTCGAGTTGCAATGTCACTTGAGTTACATTTGTTACTAGAGTTGCAGTTCTGCTAAGGTACCATCACAGTGTAGAATTTTGAAAATATTAATTTTTTTTGGTCTTATCTTAAAGTACATACAGTTATGCATGTTCTCTCAAAATTTAAAATTGAAATTCGAATTATTAGGGTCGCTACGATCACGGATCAATGGATTCAGTCTAAATACAAAACTCTGTGGATCGACTGGCGCCTTTTGGCGGGATATTATACCAATTTACGTTCAGTCTTTCCACAACCAGTGAACGTATAAGATCAATTGCTATCACCACAGTATCACATTATTGTTGTTGAAACAATAATTTGAAACAATTTTGAGACAAACTTTAAACGCGTATGTCTCGAAATGCCGTTTTTAAAAACGGTACCCACTCTTAGAGGGAAAGTTTCCAAGCTATAAGTTTGAAATTTTGACAGAATATTCTTGTGTGATGATTTTCATCATTTTATTTAGAAGTTGCAGTTGTAGCGTAGTTTGAATATGTCAAGGCCGAATTAAATTTTACAATATTTTTAAGTTACAATATTTGAAGAGTTAAGTTTCGTTTTCATTCCATGCAACCTTTACAAAATTTTCTCAAAAGACTGCCTTTTCAATACGTTTGATATTTTCTTAACTTTTTTTTTTAAATTAATATAAATAATGATAAAAAAATTTATAGAATAAATTTAAAGTAAAAAAAGCATTTTGCATTTTATAATCCATTTTAAATAACTATTTTCCATTTTCAATTTTAAATATGTTCAGCAAAACCATTTTCCATTTTGTATTTTAAATGCATTTTTGGAAACCATTTTCCATTTTCTATTTTAAATGATTTCTATGAACCATGTTTCCCAGCCCTGATAATAATAACCTTTTTCGTATTGCATAATAAATTTTTGCTTAAATAAAAAATAAAATAAAAAATTTAATTCATTACCTGTTTGACTTAAATTTTGCGACATCGGAACTGGCTTTTCTTGTTTCACATAGTAATCAAATTCTTCGGAAAGTGCACTATCGCTAGCGAAAGCACAGACGCACGCGTAATAATGTATACATTTTTTCGGCGTCAATTCAACTTTGCCGACATCTGATATATTTTGCAATTTATTTATATGACCTGACCCTGAAACACAAAGTAAATATATATATAATCTGAAAATAACGCCTACAGAATTAAAGAGAAATATTTTTAGAGTGTAGTAGTACTGAATGTATCAAATTTTAAAAAGTTGAATCACCTTGTTTAGAGTGTAACATGAGAAAGACTGATATACAATGTGTTTCAAATTTAACCAACCAAAATACTTTATTCTCGAAATTGAGCATCGTAGATATTTATGGTAGAGGAAAAGTAAATAGACAAAAAGTTTAAAAAATTAACTGTCATTTGAATCAATTGAATTCATATGCGATCTTTTATTTTTATCTAACAAGCAACAGGGTATAACTTTTAAGCCACAGATAAAAAAAAGACAGAACTGTCCTTGAAGACAGTGCTATTTTTTCACTCTTTACAGTCATTGTTACTGCAGCACATTTGAATTTAAACCGTTTAATGACAATTTGTGCATTTTTTCAACTGCAAATTAAGAAAAAAATAAAAAGACGGACAAAATAATCTAATATATCCGTGATTCAAACCAGTTAACCAGTTTTCAAAAGTTAAATTTTATAATGAAAGTATAAGAAAAAATATTGTTTAAATTAGAAACTGACATAGCTTTAAAAAAAAATATCTATTACCTACCGAAACAAAAAGTTTTGCAAAGAATTCTGAATTATTATTTATTTATAATTTTTAAACAATAATGGTACCAATAAAACTGTCGCTCATATTTAAACTATTATTTTTTGAACATGTGTTAAAATTCATCAGATATTTAAGTATACACGGTTGTCTCAAAATGCCGGACCTTTTATTGCCAGTAACAAGTACAATAGATAAGGTTACATAAAAGGAAAGTAAATCAGAGATGCCACCATCAAAAAATACCAACCCTAGGAATTTGCAAAATAGAAATTAAGCTGGTCGTCCATTGGTTGCGGACAGCTGCGAAATTCGATTCAGACGATTACGCACGTTTGTCGTTCGTCCGAAATAATGTGTCTGCTGTCCGTCCACTAGCTCAATATTCGTCAGTATTTTTCTTTTTTTTCTCAAGCTATATAGATGCTACAAAAATACGTAAAAAAATTTATGGCACGTAATATGTAAAGGTACACAATTATAATTGTAATTTACCTTCACTTTCATCTCAATAAAAATAAAAATCTCATGAAACGGACTTCTTCGCGCGAAAAAATCCAAACAAAATTGGATTTGTCCGCACGTTGCAATTATACGCACGGAAGCGGACGAACAAGACGCTTTCAATGGACGAGGATGTATAGGTTCACAGTTGTTTTCATGCGTATTCGTCCGAATTAAATATCGCACGTTTCCGCATCCAATGGACGACCAGCCTGACACTAAACCATGTTGGTAAATTGAACCTTACTTACAATTATATCATATTTTGAAAAATTTGTCACAGATGGTGGCACTTGCACCAGTGAATGTATACATATCAAAACATTCTGAGTCGCCTTACATCATTTAAAGAGTTAAGACGAAATTATTCTGAAACATCCTATAGTTTAAGGAAAGTTTCTGATCTGTGAGTGAGAAGAAAGTTTATAAAAAAATTTGTCCTAAAGTATATTTAGTAAACCTTGGTCCCAACATTGAGGAGAGAATCGACTAGAGAGAATGCTGTGTATTACAAATACATTAAGAAATTGAAGCAAAAAAATTGACTGATGGGATTACTTTAATGGCGGTCAAACCATTAATTTAATGGTTTATCTAATATTTATAAACAAGTCTCCGTGGTTACAAGTTGGGCTTACTAAAATGAAGTCATGCTTCAAAATTTAATGCCTGTGCTATCTCTAGGAAACATATGTTAATATGTTCGATTCAGTGCTCAGTGGGCCCGAAAGCACTTCACTACAAATCTAAATAGCTTTGAATACTGGGTTGAGATAACAGAAAACGGCTAATTCCCAAATTACGTGCCAACCTATAAATAAAACAGTAAAATTTTTAATTTTTTTTTTTTTTTTGATTGATATAGGGTAAAAGCCCCCTTTGTGGAACGGTATCTAATTATGAACATTTACATATTAATGAAGTTATTTCTGAAAGAAACGTCTGATAACAAAAATTATTATTAATAGAATTATAGTTTTTCAATTTAAATTCACCTCGCATTCAAAGTTTCCTTACTTAATTAAAGAAATAAATATGTAAATGTCAAAACTGTTCCAGTATTAGATACCGTTCCACAAAGGGGGCTTTTACCCTAGTATTAAAACAAATAAAAATGACGATAAAAGTTTATGCACATATTTAATTTTCATTAAAAAATATTAAAAACTTAATTTTATATTTATAAGAAATTTAGGTTGTTAATATGATTTTACTATTCCTCTTAGAAATTATATTATTTAGTAATAAATAAATAGGATAATTAAATTAAATTGATTGTTTTTCTTTCTAGTATTTCCCTTTGCCCAAATTTAAAAAAAAAAGAAAGGAAAATGGGTTATTTACTTACTAAAGGCAATGCTTAATATATTAAATTTTAATATTTTTTAACGGAAATTAAACGTGTCCCCCAATTTTTATCTAAGTACTTTTTTAGTTGTTTTACTTGCAAATCAATCAAAAAAAAATAGAAAACAACTACAAAATTTCGTTGGCACTTAATTTGAGAAATTGCCCAAAAAACAATCGAGGAAACCTATTTTCGATTCTAAAATCACCGAAAACCAATTTTTACCTTTAAAATCATTACACCCACAAAAATACTTATGTTCCGTTCGATCTTTCGTCTTGGTGATCACAAACGATAGATGTAAATATCCCAATGGACATTTTGGACTTGTTTGACATTTAACAGCCATCGTATTTTTCGACACTCGTTGTACCAACGGCCCGACAGTTTCGGTCGCTAACAGCCACAACTCCTGTTTAATTTCATTCGACACGTTCAATGAACTGAGCACACTATTTCGTACAATGAGCGGTGTCGCTTCATTCACACACTTTATGGCGGCCAAAACGTGTGGACACGACGTGACCGATGACGAGTGTTCCGATTCATGACACTTTAGTATCGTGGTATCGAATGAACGTTGACACGTGTCCACAAAACACAACGCAGCCGATTCGTTGATCAAATTAATCGTGGGATCCAAATCAATACTGGTCAAATGAGTTTGTATGTACGGTAATTGAACGAATCCCCGGTGATCTGGACCACGATCACGAACACGCACCGAATACACTTGTGTGGTGGTACCGGTCAATAATTTGACCGCGTCCGAACTTAATTTACGCTTCAATCCGATCTCTTTAAACACCGCATCACATTTTTTATTTTTACAACTGATTCCACGAGTTCCATTGTACGTGCCACATTTTGGACATTTTTTGATTCCACGCAATGTGGCACGTCCTAAATTAGCAAAAATATCTTTTAATTTATCATTGCTGGTCATATTTTGGTTTATATATAAGTTATCGTTACATAACTAAATTAAATGAATAAATTAAATATTTTTTATATCAACACTGAAATGTCACAAGACTGCAGTACAGTTTTTGAACGGTTTAAAATCAGCTGTTTATTGCCAACACAAGAAAAATTAAGTTTTTAAAGAATTCACCAAGTGCGTGATACACATTAAGTCAGGGTTCCTCAGTGGCTTGAGTATCATGACAGCTTTCGGTTTAAATTTTATTAGAAAACATTCAAGTACAAGTTTTTTATGATTTATCATAAAAATAAATAAATGGTATTTGACAAAAGTACTTGCAAATGTATTATATGAGAATCAATTAAAGTTATCGACTTAAGTTTCCCGAAATAATTTTCGTTTAAAGTCCTTAGCAAGTGCTATTATCTGTAATTTTTGTTTAAATTTTTTGGATCCACAGTTAAAAAGTTAAAGGAAGTTCAAGCACCCTAAAGAGTCACCTCCAAGATAATGAATGATTACAACAGAAAGAGGAAGGCTCAGATTTTTATTCAGAAATCGTTTTAAAGTTTAGAACAGTAATGTATAAATGTTTTTTAATACCGAAACATACCTAAATACAAAATTTCATTTATTAGGGGACAAAAAAAAACACTTTTAAACGCAATGTACAGCTGAACCTTTTTTATGCGGTTTTTTTTGTGCATAATATGAATCAAAATTAAGAGACAGTAAGAAACTTAAACATTTACTATAATAACTTTCTTTGATAAAAATACTTTTTAACGGCTTTCAAACATTTAATCGATACATTGCATAAGAACATAAGTTATTGCATCATTTAATTATTTTACAGATGTATTTTTCGAAATTTTCATAATATTATAAAAATGAAATAAAATATTTCTACGTGTAAATTAAGGCTTTATTTTGTTTAGAAAAGCAACTTCTATTGAAATTGTGAGGTTTTGAGCGTTTTGAGTTATGTATTTTCGATGAAACTTTCTTTATGCGGTCCCGGGCGACCGCATAAAATAGTATATTACGTGATTGAGGTTGTAAGTTGCATATTACACACGAGCGAAAGAGTTACGCAAGAGCCGCGCAGCGGCGAGTGCGTAATTGCGCGAGTGTAATATGCCTTACAACCGAGTTACGTACTATACTTCATCTACGACTAACATGAAATTCACAATAAACGATAAAAATTTGGTACAAATCTACAAATACGTTAAAATTATGTAGTATTTGAAATTTATTAAAAACAAACGTAAACATTCAGTTGCTAGGTAAAATTTTTGTACAGATTCTAATATGTATAATATGTATATCACTGCATAATGTATATAATATAAGAATTAATAAAAGTGTAGTAGGCGTTGGTAATTTTCATGTACATGCATGTAAAAGGCCATTTTTTGTACAGCTGGATATATGGCTGTACATAAAAGGTAGCTTACTTACAGGGCCGGCGCAACCGCACGGGCAAACCGGGCAATTGCCCGGGGCGGCAAGAATTAAGGGCGGCATTTTGGTCAGTTGCAGCAGTTTGTAAACTTTAACTAAAAAAATCTTTGAGACATCACGAATGAATAGGTTATTTTTAAAAATTTAAAAATTCTCAAAAATCATTTAGGTAAAAATATTTCTTCTATATTTTAAGAATGCATAATATCTATCTATCCCTTTGTGTGTGGTGTATTTGTAAATTTCTACTTGACTTATTTATTGTCTTTTACGAAAAAAGGCCAATATTCCACATTTGTTTGCAATAAAACTGTACTGTAGAACCTTTTTAAACAAAAAAATTGTATTATTATTGATAAATTCAATAACAATAAATTTTGTGATTGTGAAATTTAAACCTTTTCTTTTAACACAAAAAATCGAAAGCTTGTGTTTTCGATTCACATGGGATACGGTATTGTATTTTATGTATCAGTGAAAGAGTTGACTGACTAACTGACCATTCATTAAAAGAAATTTTAAAAATTTTTGAAAAGGAAACAAAGTTTTTAGTTAAGATAAATATATCTGACGATGGTAAAACTGATAACGGTAGATAGGAGTGTAATTTAAATCTGTACAGTGCGAAGAACTAATTGTTGTATTTAGTGAATTTTGTGAATTTGCTAATGTTTTAGATTTTCTTTTTTTCTGTATTTTATACCTATGTTTTGCTTAAATTACTATCTTCTTTTTTGTTAATATTTTATAATATTTATTATAAACTTTTTAATTAGAACTTTTTACTATTGACTTTTTTGGATTAAATATAGTGTAAGTTTACAAATCCTATTAATTATGTCAGAATATGGGTGGAAACGGTTATTATAGGTGCTTAATACCGTAAGAGAAGGGCGAAAAGAAACGCAAACATTAAAAAAATGAGTTGTTCGTTAAGTAAACTAGATACAACGTCAGAAATCATGGAAGGACGATCCGCTGAACTGCTAGCTTCTAAAGAATTGGAAGAAAAAACAAATCCAGAACTTCAAGAAAGTGAAAGTATGTACTTGCGCGGTTACCGAAATACAAGGAAGCTCTATCTCGTACGATGAAAATAAAATTTAAAGTAGATTTCTTTTTTAATGTGCTTGTCATAGCACTAACAATAAGTTTAGTAACAGAGATTCTTGTAACTTGAAAAACACTGTACATATTTTTAATTTTTATATGACATACACAAATTACAAGAAATTTAAATAAGTGATTTAATATTGAAATGCAAGAATTTAGAAAATGCCTTATCTGATCATATAAAAAATGGAAAAGATATATTCCATATGGAATTAGCAAACGAACTAAATGTTTTATGCAGTTCTGTATACTTCCAAGTAACTATAGTTTTAAAGCTTTTTCGCTGAAAACACTGAAATATTACTTCTCACTCTGGGAAAGTAAGAAATCGAATTTTTTTATTATTTGTTTTAGAGAAATAGGGGCGTTAAGTTTATATCTTGCCGGGGGCGGCAAAAACTCTAGCGCCGGCCCTGCTTACTTAGATAGTATTTTGTACAATAAACAAGCAATTTCATGGTAGTCATAGATAAAAGTTTTTTTTACAATCAGGACCGAACTAATCTTTTTATAGCTATTTATGATATTTTTGAATATATCTTTTTTGTGCGATTTTTTTTATGCGGTCCCATCCACCGTATAAAAAAGCTTCAGCTGTATACGTAAATGAGGCTTAAAAATAAATAATGGTATGGTTCATTTCAGTTAAATTTAACCATGCTTCGTCACTTTGAATTTAAATAATTTCCGTTTTCTTGGCTTTATCTCTTTTATTATTCCATTTATGTAAATTTTAAATTTGCGGTTTATTTTTAGAAAAGAATAGAAGATTGATTTGTTTCGAATATAAGAATTATTTAATTTTTTAACGTTTTTAACTCGTGATCAATTGTATCTGAAATGAGGTATAAAAGAAACTTAAATTTCATTTTACAAACCTTTTTACGAACAATATCAATCACGATGTGGCACATAAAAAAGAATTCATATTTATACACCGAAAAACATAGGAGTTATGAAAATGTGATAAACAGGACAGATTTTAACGGCTTCAAGAGTTTTCTTCGGAACCCTAAGACGTGATTAGGCAAAACTTAAAAATATATAAATTCGGGGAAAAATAATTTTGTAATACACATTTTTAAAACAATTTAATTTTTATCATCTCGAATGATTTTTAACAAATTTTTTTTATTTTATTATTTAAATTTTCTAAAGTTTTTGACAGTTAGCGGCGAACGAATTATTTGCATTGCAATAATACACTCCCTTTGGCATTTATAGATAAATCAACTTTTCAACAATCAGTGATACTAAACATAATAGAAACTTTAAGAAAACTGTTTATTTTAAATAGGAAAATAAATTATAACTGTAAAAAAAATGATATAATTTAAAGTTTGTTAAATTCTTATAATACGTAGTTCTACAAAAAGTTACCAAACTATTGTAAAAATATGGCTAATCCAATAAATGCGCTTTTCAAACAATCGTTAAAAACGTTCATGAATCGAAATTTAGCGAAAGATGTTTTTGAGAATAACTTGAAAAAATTAAAATCAATCTTGGACACACTGACAGCCGAACACGTTAATCTTGATCCGGAACTTCGATCAACTGAGCGATGGAATCACCCAGGAAAAGCACCGGTAACTTTTATCCAAGTGTACCAAGATAACTACATCACTCTGGCGATCTTCATACTGAAACCAGGTATGAAATTACCCCTTCACGACCACCCACACATGCACGGACTCCTAAAAGTAATTATGGGAAAAGTGAAAATCCAAAATTATTCCCTAAAACCGGAAAATACCGTAGAACATTTCGGTAAATATCAAGATATTGAACCGTCTGATGTGATCGCGGAGAAACACGATATGATAATTGCCGATTCAACCTGCGAAAGTTGTGTACTGGAGCCGATTGAACGAAATTTACACGAAATTGAAAGTATTGACGGGCCGTCAGCGTTTTTTGACGTACTGGCACCACCGTACGATGTGTATATACCCGAATATGGACATCGGAAATGTTCGTATTATGCCGCGTATCGACAATTGGGGCCAAAATTGTATCATTTGATCCAGATTCCGGCACCCCACTGGTTTTGGAGTGATGAAGCACCATATTTGGGACCTGAATTAGACGTTAGTTGTCTTCAGGAATTCGAATTAGAGGACGCAACGAAATAATAGTCATTGGAAAAACATCTACACTACGCTTACCGATACTTGTGGATAATAACGTCCACTTAATTTTATGTCTTCGGCAAATAATGCCCGGTGAAACCCAAAAAACACAAAATTTGCATTCATTAGTTTGTTTTTATACCGGGCATTATTATATAATGGGGTATTTGACAGTATCAAAGAAAAACAATAAAAACAAATTTTAATGAAAATTGATAATAAAAGACAGCAATTTATTATGTTAATTCATCCTAATTATCATTATTTAATTTAAAAAAAAAAAAAATTGATATTTTTCAGCTATAAATTACGTCAGCAGAAATTGGCTGTGTCGTTGCTTTCTCTTATATTTCAACACTGTCGCCACTAGAGTCGCTACGTGAATTCCGGTTAGCAAACATAACTATGGAAATTAATTTGAATTTAATTAATTTTTTAAAAAATCAACAATTTTAATTTCCTAGCTATAAGAAAAATAAACAATTTTTTTTCTTAGTTACATGACACCTGTTGCTATCTAGAGAATGTGACGTAATTGAAGCTAATGAACGTTTTCGCGCAAATGTTGAGATCAAATATTATTAAATTGATTTTTTCTAACGATTTTCGGAATTATTTTTAATAATTAAAATTATTATACATGCATAATACATAAATATGCGTATTTTAAAATAGTTTCCCAAAACTAGTCAAATTCCCCATTTTGAGTCCTGGGCAATACCAATTATTTTTTAAAATTGATTGACCGATGTTAGTTTTTTTTTTTTAAATTTGGGGTTTGTCCAGTAAACCAGTTGAATGGCTTTTTTTGTTTGCGATATTGTCCATAAAATTTAATTGCAATACTATATAACTAAAAATGTAATTTCTCGATTTACGCTAAATTGTAAAAATCTAATATTTACTATGTAATAATATTGATAATCGTAATGAATACAATATTTGTAGCAATATTTTGAATTGGGCAAAATGCTTCTGTCAAAAATTATTCAGTAAAGAAATAAAAATAATAATAATATTTTAGAAGTATTTATACGTAGGCATGTTATGTTCTTTTCTAAAAGTATTGACTAAAATTGATAAAAATTGTAAAAGATTGTAAAGTGTAAATGTTTTCTTTTTTTTTCTTATAATAAAACGTTGTTTTTTTTTTAAATATGGAATTTTATCAAATTTTTTCCCGCTTACCTAATGACGTAACAGAGGTAAAACTGTAATGGCGGTATAAAATTTTTTTACATTTTTATTTACTGCGACTGCTGTACTTTAGGCTGATCGTCCATTGGTTGCGGACAACTGTGAAATTCGATTCAGACGATTACGCACTTTGTCGTTCGTCCGAAATGATGTGTCTGCTGCCCGTCCACTAGCCCAATGTTCGTCAGTATTTTTCTTTTTTTTTTTCTCAAGCTATAGATGCTACAAAAATACGTAAAAAACAATTTACGGCACGTAATATGTAAAGGTACACAGTTATAATTGTAATATTGTAATTTACCTTCAGTTTCATCTCAATAAAAATAAAAATCTCATGAAACGGACTTGTTCGCGCGAAAAAATCCAAACAAAATTGGATTTGTTCACACGTTGCAATTATACGCACGGAAACGGGCGAACGAGACGCTTTCAATGGACGGAGATGTGTAGCTTCACAGCTGTTTGGATCGTTCGTCCGTTTTTGTGCATATTCGTCCGAATTAAATTTCGCACGTTTCCGCATCCAATGGACGACCAGCCTTACACGAAAAATATTACATTTAAGTATTCTAGAATCCTCTACAACTTTGATCAGAAATGAGAATAACAAAAATCAGTTGCGAACACAGAGCAGAGGTACAGCAACTATCTCTATAATGAAATCTGCAGTGTGCACTTCTGTGGACGTTAGGCTTCTTAATAGTCACACGCTCATCGGCAGTCGATGAGTATAGGTCAATCGCAGTACAATGGATTAGATTGTTGTTTGCATTGTTACATTCCCACACGGAGCGTTGTGGTATCATACATATGTATGTGAATAATGGTCACGTGACGACCAGTACCACCAAGGATCACTAACACAAATACACAGTATCGCACGAATACTAAGTAAACACCGTGCACGTATATAACATATTTTCTATCTCTTATTGGTTACACTGGTTTCAATAGTATAGAGATACGTATGGTACATCTGTCCTCTGTGGTTGCGAAATTAAAGTTAAGCCGTCTGGTGGCAAATGGAAAAACTACTTGGCAAATGGAAAAAACAATTTTTTGGACTTATTAATCATACTAACTACTTACTCGCAGTAATTATTTTTTGATTACTAGTTCGCCTACCTAAGTTAAGATTCTTTCTTAACTTAAACTAAAACGCAACGCATGCGCACGTCTATTTGTAAATGACGCTTGTTTTCATATCACGTTACCTAAAAAGTGAGAGTTTTTAAAAATTCAAATAATTATTAAAATTAACGACAATTTTTATTTGTAAATTCTAAATATATCTTTAATTAACATTGTAAATTGTGATATAAATATTTTAAAAAAATAGAATGGTGTTCTTTCAAAATCAAACTTGTTACAATACAATAATATTACACATTTAACAATTTCGATTTATTTAACAAAAATAATTAACAATCAATGAAAATATAATCAAAACATAATTTTAATCCGTATTCCTGTTAAAGAAATAACTACCATTATTTGTGTAATTTAAATAGGCTGAAATATTTGACTCAGTATAATCGAGTATTCGTCGTTTGCATTGTCGAATATATTGCTGTTGTTTATGATAAATTCGTAGACAACCTTTCGCGGCGATAAAAGTCAATCCACCGAGCACGGTTTTATGGAAATTCGATCGGACCGAATCGAAGAACACACGTCCAAATAACACAGCAATTGTTGGTAATAATAAGGCGCCACAGAGTATTCGTGTAGCTGAAATTGGATCACTAATTGGGGGGATATCTTCATTTCGTGCCGCTTCATTTGGTGCAATTTCAATTCTGAAAAGAAAATGATATTATGAATTTTTACGGAAATTAAACGTAACCGCCAACTTTTATGCTCATTATCGTTCATTTTGACTCATGTCTAATATATCAAATTAGAAATTTTCAAAAATTATCGTGTGCACGGATACTGAGAAATAGCCGGGCTCACTACAATTAAAAATTAATACGCTGCCAATGGGGTGTGGCACACAGCTTCCTCGTACTCGTAAAAGACTTTAAAACAGTATTCTACCAAATATATATATACCTTGAAATTATATTTTGGCTTTAAAGTTCATAAAAAAATGTTGTAATTCAAAATACTTAAAGGTTAAATTATAAAATAATAGCAAAAATATTTTAGAAACTAACCCCCAAAATACTTTAAAAATTTGAGCGAAGTGGAACATTTAATGGGAGATCATGGTAGCGCCGTGGATACTATTACTCCGAATGCAATGAAATTTTTAGGGGACCATTTAGGAACCAGACCGCATAATTTCTTACAATCTCATAAAAAAGAATTGAATAGTTCAGAAGTTATGCCACGTGGTGCAATTTAGTATATTAATGGAATGACATGGTAGCGGCGTAGCTACCGTTACTCCGATTTCGATTGAATTCATAGGGGACCATCTAGGAACCAAACTGTATAATTTCTGAAAATTTCATTAAAAACAATCGAATAGTTCAGAAGTTATGGCACTTGGTGCAAACTGGCGACACACAGACGGACAGACACCAAACCAAAATTGTTCAGGAAGCTCTAAAACGTAAAATGTGCGTAAAAAATTTTATTTTGGAGGGAAAAATGTTTTATTTTTCAAAAGTGATCACAATGCTTCCGCTACTTTAGTAGCCTCGGAAGCAAAATACTTACTGAAATGGGAGTAAATATTTAACTACAGGAACATGAACTAAATGATTTCTAATCAGCTGAAGAACCGTATCTTCCCATCGAACCATTTTTCCAACCACCAAAGCAATCGGAATAGCTGGTAATCCCACTAACAAAATTAATGGATCAGCTTGTTCCATAATTGCCATTCCATCATTATGGCCGATCACTTGCATAACAGTAACAGCCCCGTACGTAACCGCCGACCAATAAACGGCACCCACAACAATCCCCGCTGCCATAAACGGACACAATTTATAAACGATATTATCGATAGTGTCCATTATCATAACCAAGAGTCCCATGTCCGGAAAAATAATTAAATATTCGGTTTGACATTGGGGACACAACACTCGACTATTACCGCCCCCTTTCTGTTTTTCATCGACCCAACGTTGTAAACATTGTTGATGTACCTAAAAGACCCAAATTTTATTAAACGATCTCAAAAATGTGGGATACTACGATTAGTACGGAGCCATGATTTGATGACAGTCCCATGTAGAACTCGACAAAATCAAACGAAAAACAAGAATAACATTTTTTGAGATCTCGCTTCGTTTTCGAAATATTGAACGTTAAACTTGTCTTTAAATTCGGTAATGTTTGTAATGTCTGTAATATTTTGACAATGAGCGTGTTCCATTTAGAAAACACAAACGACACTGTGTGACACAGTGCATAGGGAAAAAAGTAATGCCAATCAAATTTCAGTGATTTTTGTACTTTCTTTTTTCACAAAAAAACGACTATCTTTTCGCTGAAATTCTGAAAATGGGAATGCTCAGAAACAGAATGCTTAACACTCGAAAATATTAGTTACGACTAGTTAGTTTTGACAATATATTTCAACTTTGATACAAAAACTAGGTGGTGAAGTTACTTACGGTTAGGTTAGTTTAGTCACTTTTGACCATATATTTCGACACTGATATAAAAGCTAGGTGGTGAGGTTAGTTAAGGTTAGGTTAGTTTAGTTAGTTTTGACAATATACTTCGACTTTTATATAAAAGCTACGTCACACAGTGTTGTGTTTTCTAAATGGAACACGCTCATTGTCAAAATATTACACATACTATACATTCAATATACAGCTGAACCTTTTTTTATGCGGTCAGTAAGAGACAGTAAGAAACTTAAACAATTACTATAATAACTTTCTTTGATAAAAATACTTTTTAACCGTTTTTAAGCATTTAATCAATACATTGCATAAGAACATAAGTTATTGCATCATTTAATTTTTTTTCAGATGTATTTTTCAAAATTTTCGTAATATTATATAATTGAAATAAAATCTTTCTAAGTGTAAATTAATGCTTTATCTTGTTTATAGAAACAACTTCTACGGAAATTTCTAAGTTTTGAGCGTTTTGAGTTATGTTTTTTCGATAAAACTTTTTTTATGTGGTCCCGATCCACCGCATAAAAAAAGTTTTTTTACAATCTGGATCGAAATATACTTTTTATAGCTACTTATGATATCTTTGAATATATTTTTTTTTTGTGCGATTTTTTTTTATTCGGTCCCTATCCACCGTACAAAAAAAGGATCAAATGTATCCGAATTTAAAGACAAGTTTAACGTTCAATATCTCGAAAACGAAGCGAGATATCGAAAAATTTTATTCTTGTTTTTCATTTTATTTTGTCGAGTTCTATAAGGAACTGTCATTAAATCTTGGCGCCGTACTAATCGTAGTCTTGCCGAAAAATGAATTTTAATAAATACGTTACCCATTTAGTAGTGCCTCGACAATTACAAGGTTGTACCCATTGTGCATTTAAATCATCTTCCTCCGTTGCAAAACAGACCCAACAACAACGGATATCCGAGTGTGTGGATTCTGTTGTTTTCATTGACGCTGTTGAAGGATTTTCTAAGTTTGCTGGTAATAAATGATCAGACTCCATAATTGTGAAATTAATTTTTCTATTTTGTTACACTCTAAAATTGTATGACTATTACTTATTGTAACCTTTGGAAAAAATGATGTAATCTTTCTTTTTACCTTAACTGTAATTGATTCGTTTTAAGCAAACATCCATTATAAAATTATTATAACATTTTAAATAGATTTGTGGTTGAAATTAAATTGAAATGAGAAATTAATTAATATTTCCTAAAACTTTGTTATTTACAAAAAATTTTACGTCAAAGTAATGTCACTGAATATAAAAAATCAAAAACATCTGTGATTTGATCGAGTGCTTTCGAATGTTTTATGTTTTTTTTGTTGGTAGTACTGTATAAAATGATTAATTCAAATAAGAGCGGGGAAATTACAACATATTGCACCAGATTACCTAATACTTTAATTAATAAAAAGCAATTAATGAAAAATTACTTTTATTAGTCGATTATTTCATTTCGGTTCTATACAGATAAAATTTTGGTCTCGTAAATATGAACGCGATAATGAATGCTTTGTTTTACTTATTATGTCTTTTAATTATATTATACCCCTTTTCACAGCAACATAAGTTGTTGCCATAGCATTACAAACTCAACAATAATATGATATAAGTCAATCCATTTTATAAAAATTAACTTAAAAATATGTCAAAAAAACTTAAAGCAAACGTTTCGATAATTCCACACTGTAGAAGACCGATTGAAATTCCTTCGTATTTATTTGAATTTAAGGTAAATATGATAAAGTTAAAAATAATAAAACGTAAATATGCTTACATATTTCTGCGTAAAATTTTCGGCCCAATTTTACCGTCACAAGCAATAAAATTATATAAACAAAAACTTTTAAAATTATATTTTAAACTCTGGAAAATATATTTATTTGAAAAACGAATACAGTGGCGATTACTTTTGCGAGCAAATGTATATTTTACCCACAATATTAAGAAAAGATATTTTGAACAATGGAAAAAATATATTCAAAAATGGCGGTATAAGATATTAACCAATAAAAAAGTTGATTGTTACGTCACACATCATTTAAAAGCAAAATATTTTTACAAATGGCGGCAATATACAAAATTAAAAATCTTAATAAAAATGAAAATGAACTTTTATTTACAAAAGAAATTGCTATTAGAAAAAAAGAAATTTTTATTACTGCAAATAAAAGATGAGATTTTATTTATTTATTTGTCACGGATAAATCATAAATATTTAATGACAAAATGTTTCACAGTTTGGAAGCGCTTTGTTTCACACAGATCACGAAAACGTTCACTAAAAGTTATCTTAAAACTGTTTATCTTAGCAAAATATAATTCGCGAATCTTACGTCCCTTTTTCAACACCTGGAAAATAATCACCTTTAAGAGGACAGTTCAAAGATTAAAACTGAAAAAGGCATTTTCTCATTATAATACAAATTTGAAAGTTAAGACTTTGAAAATAATCAGAAAATATTGCTTAAAACGGAAACAGAAAAATTTCGTATTGAAACAAATTGATTATTATTATGAAAATCGGTTGAGAAGACGGATTTTTAACTACTGGAAAAATTGGTTGCAAAGAAAAATTTCACAGACTTTATACTATACAAAATTTAATAATTTTTACTATCGAAAACTATCTCGAAAATATTTTTTGCGATGGAAACTATTTTCCAAAAAGCAAAAATCAGTAAAAGCAATTATAGAAAATATGAACCAAAAAATAAGACGAAGATATTTAAAAAAATATTTTGAAAATTTGAAAAAATATAAGTTGTATAAACAGAAAAAACACGCAATTCTAGACAAAGCCATAAAACATTTTAATTTGAAATTGCAACGAAAATATTTCATCAAATTATTAAAATTTCAAAATTATAGAATTTGTAAAGAATTAATGCAGTTACAGGACGTAAGTGAAAAAATCCATTTACTGAATCGTAGACGACTCCATTTTTATTTCACAAAATGGCAAAATTATCATAAACAACAAATTTTTAAAAGTACCGCTAGAAAGGAAATTGAACAATATTATTCAAAAAAGGTACTTACGTCATTCTTCATAAAATTGTGGCAATGGAACAAATATCAAAAAAACAAAAAAATAAAAATCGAAATTGCGGTAAATTATTATACAAGAATGTTAAAACAAAATTATTTTAAGCTGTGGTTCAAATATTTATTAGAAGAAAAACGCGTAAAAATACTGTTAAGAGATGCACATGAAGAATACAAAAAAAATTTATTAAAAACTGGTCTTACAAGAATATTAGAAGTTGGAATCCAGTTACAAAAAATGCGTACTTCGCACACAATTCAAAAATCGATATATTTACATCAGCTAGCAGAAAAATATTTTAAAAAATGGAAATATAAAACATGGAATTCTAGAATTAACGACCGAAAAAAAGAAATTCCCACCAAAACTGTCAAAAAGAAAGATAGAGAGAAAACAATTCCGAAACCGGTAGTCGAGTTTTATAATTTTAATACTTTAAGACCAAGGGTACCCTATTTTTTAAAGTTTAAAATAAATGAGTAGTAAATATGTAAAAAATAATTTATTTAATAAAAATATGTTACAGTAATTACAACAAATTAATAAATATTCACTTCTTTTTCTTCTTTTTTCGATCTAACGAATTTAGTTCGCTCTGTTGAACGGCAGCTTCCGAAAATATTTCTTTAACTTTTTGTTTCCTCTCCATATCACTGAAAAAAAATTAATTTTATAACTCGGTGATTACACATAATTCTTGCTACTGGATAAGTTTGGTGTGAAGTTTTCATTTTTACTATCAAAATGATGAAATCCTTTTTAAAAATATTACTGATTCGACAAAAACCTTTTCTAAAAGTCTTACATGCCTAATTTTGTTAAAAATGGAAAGAACGACTTAGAAAACCTCTAATTCACTTCCAATTTCATCATTCTATCATCTTATTTACGGTTTTTAAGGTACTGAAAAATTTTAGTAAACTTGATGACGTCACCCAGTTAAAAAATTTCTTTTTTCTCAAATCAAACTTTATGGAAGTATTTTGAATTAGGGTGATTGATTGAATTAGGGTAATTTGGGTGTGAAGTTTCCATTTTTACTGTCAAAATGATGGAATTCCTTTTGAAAATATGGGCCAATCGGTATTGGCGTAAGCGGAAGCCATTTGCGCTCAAGTGTAAACAATATCTGTTTGAAAACAAGCACATTTGGCTTGCTATTGATATGTATGTATATTCCTGTCTTACTTTCCATGTTCTAGTGAGAAGGGTGAGAAGCATACATGGTTTAGGGTCAACTATTAGCTTTGACTATATACTTTTCACCCTTCTCACTAGAACATGAAAAGTGAGACAGGAATATACATACATATCAATAGTAAGCTAAATGTGCTTGTTTTCAAGCATATATTGCTTACACTTGAGCGCAAGCCGCTTCCGCTTAGAAGTCTTTTTTCTAGTGCCCTATATGCCAAACTTCGCTAAAAATGAAAAGTACGACTTCAAAAACCTATAATTCGTTTCCAATTTTGCCATTCTGTTATTTTATTTATGATTTTTAAGGCACTGAAAAGTTTTAATAAATCTGATGACGTCATCAAATTAAAAATGTTGTTTTTCTCAAATCAAGCTTTATGGAAGTGATTTAAATTCGAATAATTTCGATGCGAAGTTTTAATTTGTGCTATCAAAATTTTGTTATTGAAATTCTGATCGTTACGGCTATAACCCGATTTTGTCGTTGAAATTCCCCGGGTTATAGCCAGGACTGTGGAGAGAAATGACGAGCCCCAGGGACAAAAAGAATTTTCCCAAAAATGAGAAAAAGAAACAACACTTTTACACTGTTCCCCAGGTCCCTTACAATGGTTTCGAGCCCACTTTTCAGACCCCCCCCCCAGTGGCTGACGTTTGAATTATATAAATATTTTTTCAGTTTTTAGGATTCAGAAAACACCTAACTCACAAAACCCTTATAATTACGTCATGCCCGTTCATTTGTCACACCCAAGTTCTGAATGTGCAATTAATTCCCGCATTGGTCTAATCGACAGTAGGGCCATCTACGGGTATTTAATTAAAATATACTCAAGATCCAACTCTTTTTTCATGCAAATAAATGTCCTCTTGATTATTGACTCTTTTTTAGCCGTCTTTAAATAATTTTGGCTGTAAAATAGAAAACATACCTTCGCATCTGTTCGTTTATTTTCAGTTTCGTCAGGAATGCGTTATCTCGTCGAATCTCTCGAAGTGCGCCCTTCTTCTCTTTCTTGAGTTTGTGAATTAATTTATCACGTTCTGCCTTGTCTTTCGAAACATTTCGATGTTTCCGATTCTCAAATCTAAAAACAAAAAAAGAAAATAAAAATTAATACGTAGTTACAAAAAATAAAACAACATTTAAAAACGTACACTTGTTGAATATTTGGTTCATAGAGCCTTAACGCTTTCGGTCTTTGGGCCGCAACGACCAAGAAATCCAGTTTTCGATTAATTTTACCATTTTCAATTTGCGAAATGAGTTTTTCATATTCTTTTTCAACTGGTTCTGGATAATTTTCAATTGGAATTTGTTTTAATAAATCCAAAATTGGGTCGAAAATTTCCACACTGGATGGTAATGTTTCTAGAATTATGTAAAATTTCGAACATATTTTTATCGCTGTGTATAAAACGCGGATTTTATATTCATCCTCGATTTCATTTTCGAGTAAGTCATCGGCACTCATCATGTAGTCTTTGATTGGGTCCGTGTATTTTTCCGGGAGGACTAATAATGAACAGAAAGTTTTGAATGGTGGAATTATTGGAATGGCTCGAATGGTTCGTTTTGGAACAGCCATATGAAATATTCCACGTAGGAAATTGATGGCCGCTGGTAAAAATCGTTTGGATTCTGTAACATACTGTAAGAAATAAAAAAAAGTTAATTTTGTGTTTAAGACCACATGTATAACATGAAAACAACTATTCAAAAATCGACCCTCGCTCGGGTGAATTCGGCTACTTAAGCCGAATAGGTTAATTTACTGATAAACTTTTAGAAAATGTTTTAAAATTATTTATTTCAGAAATTAATAGGTGAAAAAATTTTTTTTTAACTTTTAAAGTACATTTATCTCACTTTCCAAAGTTTTGCTATACGATTTGTGATGTAATCATTCATTAAAGGCAAATTTCCTCTCTCATATGAGTTTACATCGCACACATGTTTTATTCTTAAAACTTTGGTCAGCCCTGGAACGTCAAATTCGATTCACCCCTCATTTGTGTCTATTAAGCGTATCTATTCACCTTACTTAGGTTTCAGTTTGACGTAGATTATAAATTTAAATAATTGTATTGAAGTTTTGGGAAAAATTAACACAATTTTACATATTTTTTAATAAATAAAGTAACTAGGTACGATATGAAATTTAATATCCTTTTGAGTGTAAACACAATTTAACTAATTGTAAATTACGAAAAAACTTAACCTATTCTAGTTTTCGTACTGACTCCAGTGCTGGATTTAAACTAGGGGCACGCGAAGCTAGTGCCCCGGGCGATAAATTTTTAAGACGACGACAAAATTAGGGAATTAGTTGTTTTTTTGCTTGCCACTTATTTCTTGTAGGAAAAAGTTAAAAACTTATTAAGAAATATCCTTTTTTATGACTCCGAAGCGACTCTTTCGGAGTCATTATGCATTCGCCACGTAACGGCAAGGTCGTATTTTATGACAATGAATTCTTTTCTGTATTTTTTTCTCTTTTGGAGAAAGGCAGGGGCGGCATTTTTCACGGTGTCCAGGGCGGCACTTAGGGTAAATCCGGCCCTGCTGACTTCCCACATTAATTTATTATTATTATTTATTAATAGCAATTTATGATAAACTCAAATACAACCACCTTCAAACTATAAACTAATAATTACATTGATCACAAGAAATTATTGGTTCAGTATACTCCATTTCATGGAAATACATTAAATTTGTAACAGTTCGTAATGACAACTTTAATCATTAGTTGGGTGATATTGCATTACCCGTAATGCAACTGATCTTGTTTGCAAAATGCACAATGACGTTACAAAATATAATAATAACCGTTTTTAAATAAAAAATTAATTAAAAATAAGATGTTTTTTTGTGAAAATTTATATTAATTTAGACTGTTCATGAATAAATCGTCTCACCTCGAAGTGAAACAAATCGCCACATATTTACACTTTTGACTCGTTATGTTATGTAAGCAACAATAAAAAAGATTGAAATAGAATCATATACCTTACGCTTTTTAGATAATAAAATTCGCATATACGTAAAAAGAGTAAGGACTATGATTCCATTTCATTTTTTATGTTGTTTACAACGAGTCCAAAATTGTATTTCATAGAAATAAGATACACAATGCAGAAATAGAAGTTTTCGCTTTAAAAATTTTAACGTACCTCTAAAATTAACGTGACTAAAAACAGCCCTGTTGAAATATCCCGCTTCAATTTCACTTTACACCGCATCAATAACTGATCCATAAATACGATTGCAGGTGTGACAACCTGATGCCGAAAATCTGACGTTGGAAACAATAACGATATAATTTTGAAATAAATAATTGTATCCAGTTTAGGATACTGTTTCCTTTTACTTCGATAATTGGCCTGTTTCTCTTTTAACGATTCCAATATTGAATTATGAGTTTCGGTGGGATTTAAATGGGCTAATTCGTACAAAAACGGCACAATATGATCGAAAAATTGGAAACTACGTTGAATTTCACTTTCATTGGATACGTTATGGAAAATTTCGTCAATATATTTTAATAAATATATAAAGAGATCATTTAGTTTGGTTTTATTTGATTCGGCTAAACTCGGGTGGGTACATTTGATCATACGTTCGACAATGATCGTTTGATGCGTGCTTGATTTTGATTCGAATAATGATTTAAAGGCATCGTACGAGTCGGGGATGGTGAATGTGTAGGGAAGTTCGGCGCGAGCTTCTTCCATAATTTTTTTTCGGCTCAGTAGATCGGTTAGGATTTTTTCTTTATCTTTCGTCTCTGTGGATTGTTCTTTTGTTTCGACAGCGTTGTCAGTTTTAATTTTTTTGGAATTTGGCGGGTCATTTGTTGAAATTGTTCTTTTCTTAGGTTCTTTCAATTTTTCTGAATTGTGAGGTGGCGATGTATTTTTTGCTTTGCATAAATCTTCTTTTGTACTTTTTTCTTTTAAACTTTCGTTTTCTATTGTTTCATTTTCATCGGGTGTTTTTTCATCATCACCATTATCATCATCATCTTCTTCTTCTTTTTCTTCTTCACTTTCTTTACTATCTTCCTCGTCACTGTCGGATTCATCTACTTTCAAATCTGATAGATCATCTTCTGACGCTGTTTCAACATCTTCATCGGATTCTTCGCTCTCTTCCTTCTCGCTTTCTTCTGTCGGTTTTTCAACATCAGCCACTTCTTCTTTATTCTGTGATTCTTCAATGTCGGAATCAATCACGAAATCATCGTCCAAATCGTCGGCACTTCGATGCTTCGGTTGTGCCTCTTTATCATTGATGAATCCTTTCATTCGTGCCAGTCGATCTTGTTCCAATTTTTCTAGCCGTTCCTTCTCCTCCTTTGCGATTTCCTCTTCGGTTTTAAGACGATCTGTTGGATGCCCGCGAGCTTCAAATTTCAATTGTCGCATCATTTTGTCGTAATCGTCCACGGTCGGTTTAGTTGGAACTTCTTCACTGATTGGTTCGTCCTTGCCGCGTTTTGAAATACTCACCAACGGCAATAAATCGCGCCATTCAGAGTCTAATTTTTCGGTCAGTTGAATTGTTTCCTCGCGCATTTTTTGCTTTTCCGCTTTTCGCTTTTTCGATTCGGCTATGAGTTCTTCAATTAAATCTTTCCTTGATTTATTCTCATTATCTGTAGTTTTGCTTAGAAGTCCACCACCAAAATGTGCGTCTCCAACAAAATCGGCTAAAAACAAATTAACCCATTAGTGACTAGAAATTAGACTAACTTAATATCTATTTTACCATCTAATCGTCCATTTCCTAATTTTTCGTCATCACTCTCTTCGTCATCTGAACGTGGATCATCAAATTTTTCAATTTCAGTTAAAGTTTGCCCTTTATGTGTCAATATTTCATCATCGCCCAAGTTGAAAATTGATTTTTTCTTGTGAACTTTAATTCGTTCAGCTGTGAAACGTGCAATAATCTTCTCTTCTGGAGTCATATTTTGATTTTTTTCGCCGATTCTTCGATCAAGAAATTGATTTGTTTTATGTTGTAGATTGAATTCAGGAAGTAGAGTATTTTTTCGCTAAAATAGAAACTTTTTGTTAATTCTTTGGGATGAGTAAGTTAAAATAAATTATTGTTACCTTTTTGAGAGCTTTAGCTCTTGATATGCCGGGTAAACCGTGGTCATTTTTCAATTTTTGACCAATTACTTTGAATTTCTGTTTATTTATGTGAACTTCAAAGGGATTCACTTTTTTAACACCTTCTTTTGCTCTATTATTTTCTTTGATATTTTTCTTGTTTTTAATTTTTGCCATATTTAACGTTATTGCAAAACAGTTTTTCAACAATTAAATAAAACTTTGTTAATTTGAAAATTTATATTTAGGTTATCATTGCACACATGGTTTGCACATGTAGTAATTCTTATGTCAATTGTCTAATTGTTTGTGGATCTTCAGTTTTGAATCTTGGACCCTGGACCACACTATAGAATTTCTTTAAATTGTAGAAAATAAGTCAAAAATTTCGTAAAATACTAATTTTATTATTTCGTACTACATTTTATTTTTTAGTTTTTATTATTTTACCAATTACAAAAAAATAAATAACTTGCTACCATGTCAGTGAATAATAGTTCTAAAAATTTTCTTGCTACCAGGAATTGCTACCATTTTTCAAAATTCGTTACAGTTTTGTTTTTTTTTAAATATTTTACAATTGTTCAAATGAAATTCGCTGAACAGTTCAATTATTGTAATAAAACGAATTTTATACTGGAATTTAAATTAAAATTTTTATCAAATCATGAATGAAATGCAATTTAATGAACATAAAAAGACCAATATAAAAATTTATGTGCGACCTTTGCCGAGAGTTAATGAAGATTATAAAAATGTCAAATTTTTAGATGATAAAAAAACAGTTTATGTTAAATGTTTGCAAGATCATCGAATGCGTTACGGAAAAACTGATCTCTTTTGGAAATTTGAAGTTGATGAAGTTCTTTATAATTACAGTCAGAGTAAAGTCTTTGAAACAGTTATAAATAATTGTATTCTTGAGTAATTATTTCTTTCTCTTCATTTACTGGCATACCTTGTTTAGTTATTCATAAGTATCATTTACTTAATGATTGGGAGACATAACGACCTAAATAAGGTATGCTCTGCCTCGTGTTCGATTTGTGAGCACTAAACTGCGCGAACATACTAGCAAAAATTTAAATATGTAACGTTTACAAGCTTCCAAATATGGTAGTAGACGTTAAATAATTTAAATTTTTGTTTGCATGGTTTAATAGTGCATATGCGCGAGAATTTTTTATGTAACGAATCGAACACGGCCCTTCCTAAGTAATGAAGCAAAAAGTAAATTCATAATACATTATTTCTAGAGCTATTGAAGGGAATAACACAATATTTATTGGATATGGTCAAACGAGAAGCGGAAAATCTTTCACTATGAATGGTTTATATTATACCTATCAAGTAAAGCCGCATATTTATCTTGATTTTAATTTGACTTTCGATCGGGAGTACCACGCGAGAGTACATCGCCCCCTTATCTCTTTACGTATTTTTTTTATAGCATAGAGGAATCGCTCCTCGAATGATACCGTCATTATTATCGATTAAGCGGGAATTACAAGATGATTTCAAAATAGAATATTCAATTTCATTTTGTGAAATGCGTGACAATCAGTTTTTTGATTTGTTAAATCCAACAGCTACTAATTGGAGTGCTCAAAGAGATAATTTTAACAAAATAAAGAATTTAAAGAAAAGAGTGTTCGTAAATGAAGAGGAAGCGTTAAGTATTTTATTTGAAGGTAACAACTAGGAAGAGTCTAGTTTCGAATTGCATCAACAAAAAAAAATATAAGTTCTATAAAGCCTTATTTCAAAAAAGGGAGTCTCTCTAGGACTGTTTATTCCAGTTTATTCAGAATTGTATCGATATAAACACTAATAGTTAATCGAATTTATCATGTCTTTGTTAGGTGAAGGAAGGCGACTTTTCGATAAGAAACTTCTTTTCAAAAAAGGTAAAAAGGTATATTCACATTTGTGCACAGGTATCATAACATTCCGCGTTAAATCAATACCCTTTCGAAAAAATGGTGCTATTGAAAGATGTGCAAAGGTACTATTTATTTTATATTCCCGTGCAATTCAGATTCAAATTTGTTATGCTCCTTTTAGATTCATATCATAGAATTGGCAGGAGTAGATACAATCGGTAATAGCACTTGTCTTACTAAATCATACACTGATGTGGGATTATCAAATCAAAACAAAACATTTTTGGAAATATTTTTATTATATTTGAATACATGTAAGGAAGACGTGGAAAAACTTAAAACGTTTAAACGAATTTCTTTACTTGTGAATTTTCTGTCTGACTGCCTAAATGGAAGATCATTTATCAGGTACAGTATAAAGAAAACATAAATGGGTTAGTCTCCGTGGTTAGTTTCGACAACGAAAACTAAAAAGTTAAAACTAAAACTGGACGGAATAATTTACTATGTATTCTACGGGAACCTCGAACGTGACGTTTTGATAATAGGGTACTTACAAGGAAAGGGCAAGAAGTCGAAAATTCAAAAAAATCTTGAACTTTATTAGTATATAGAAGGTGGCTACCTAATAACCTTAAAAATATCAGTTGCTGCTAAAAAACGTTTTTAAGGGGTGAAACATCCCCTCAAAGTTGGAACTAAAAAATTTGAAAATCGATGAAATTTTGTTTATACGTACCTTAAAAAGTTCTAGTAACAAATATAACATTATTTTTTGCATTTACACATTTAGCAGCAACTGATATTTTTTATGTTATTAGTTAGCCACTCTCTACATACTGACAAAGTTTCAGATTTTTTTGAATTTTCGACTTCTTGCCCTTTCCTTGTTAGCAGTAGTAGTTTTAAGTAATTCCTTTGGTGATAAAGTACTGAATATTGCCCTTTTAAAAACTATATCCCTCAAAATTATAAAAATTAAAATTTTAATTAAATAAAATTACAGAATTTACGCTAATGATGACGTAATTAGAAACAAAAATTCAAAATAGCTTATGTTACAGACCAGTATAGTCATTATTTGAGGTTATATATCAAAATTTAATTGAAACGATATCATCATTCCAAATCATTTTATTATAATAAAATAATCAAAAAATAACAAAATCTGAAGTGTGAATGCTACGAATGTTTTACTATATTATGTGCTAACATAACTCATAAGAATCTCTTGTCTAATTTTTGACAATACCGGTACGTGACGTAATACGGAAAGTGACTAAGGAAAGGTGTGTTAGGTCGGGAAAAATGTGTGTGTTTTAGCGGGAAATTTTAAACTGATATATAAAAAAAACATTTTTATGTTTGCATTAAAATATAAACTGTCGACACAAAAGTGGGAGTCTTAACAAAAAATAACTGTAATATTATTATTCGAAAAAAAGGTTTATTTGTCACATAAAAACGGACGAAGAATATTTGAATTTAACGTTGTCTATGCTAAGAATGACGGAAATTATTAAGAAAATCGTTCCACAAAGACCAAAACCTTACATTAAAAATGCACCCGAAATAGAATGTAAAATACTGAAGGTAATAAACGCACAGAACTATTTTCTATAACTACAATAAAAGAAGGTATAGGTGAATGAAACATCGCGTGTTAATTTTAGAAAACTGTACGAGAACTTAAAAAACAATTGATGCATAATGCAATATTTATGGACACAGATTTAGATAATTATATGTGCCAATCAAGACTGGAACATACGGAAAGGACTGTTGAAGCTTTTCTTGAGAATAAGATAGATAATTTAAAATTGTCTTGTGTTACACATACAGCAACAGTATTGAATATACTTAAGGAAAAAATTATTAAAATGAAACAAGAACAGGGTTCAGAAGGTTCACGATTTCTTGTAAGAAGCTTAACAATTTAATTTTGCATTCAAAAGGGTTTTTGACTGTATTTGAAATTTGTCTTATTCTTTTTTAATGGTGAAATGTAAAAATTTTTGATAATTATTTCGAAATTCCGAAATAATTGAAATGCACCATTGCTTCAAACTGACCTCACAATTTGTAAACAAAGAACATATTAACTGTAATAACTTAATAAGCTTTATTGTCAAAGTGAAATTATGTTTTTGTTTCTTTTTCTTTTCATTCTTTTTTTTTTTTAATTTTGTTTCACTTTCTGTAATTCTAATAATCAACCAAAATTTACATAAATATTCGCTTTTACCGTCCGTTATGAATCAAAGTACTGAGGTTATAATGACTACTACTGAAGTTTGTTTATTTTCAAATTATGACGTCATTACAATAATAAGCTGTTTTTCGCGGCAATTTTTTCCATTCAAAATTGAATAGTTATTGATAATTTTTATAAAATTTGTTAATAATAAAAAAAATCAAATATCCTATTATTTTTCGTATCTTACTAACTTATATTATTATTTTTCAAAAAATATATTTATAGTCTTCAAAAGAAACATTACCCAAGCAAACGAAAATGTCTATTGAATCTCGCAGGACTGATGCAAGTATGTACAATCTTTATCTCTTATTTATATCTAAAGCGCCCAAGATGCCCCTAAATTTCTTTTTTTAACTATTATTCTCTCGTTTATCTGACAGGCTCAAATGTAGGTTCAAAAAGGTTTGCAAATGAAGACACATCATTAATACGAGGTTCTATACCGAAAACTTCAATGATAAGTAATAAACAGAGAAAAGATTCCGATAATATAGAAGGTATTAGTATCGTTTCTGAACGTGAAAATCTATGGAAACAGTTTATGAATTCTGAGGAATATAAAAATGCGCATGACACTGTGACTGAATTCAAAAGGAAATTGAATACGATATTGGGAAATTATGAAAAAGAAGTTAAAATTTTGTATGAACTTCGTCTTAATGAACAGAAAACAAAATCATCTTTAATGCAGGTAAAAGCGTAATTATTAGTTAAAATAGGAATTTTAAGAGGTAGACAAATTGTTTCATTTGATGTCAACATTTTAGATCATACCTCTTCTGATGAGTTTGTTGACGCTCAGCGTCAGACCTCTGAGTTTTTCTAGTTTCCATCTCTTATTAATCTTTTTCCACTGTAATTCCTTCTTCTATGATTCTTTTTTTGAATTTTTGGGAAATCAAATAGGGGCGTGATTTAATGTTTTGCCTACCTGCAGTATTTTTTCAATTTGTCACCAGATGATTAAAGTTGACAGCTAAAGAAATGGTAGCAATATAGAATTGTTCGTTTTTATTTGAAAAAACCAAATTATATATATATATATATATATATATATATATATATATATATATATATATATATATATATATATATATATATATATATATATATATATATACTTATATAAAAAAAAAAAAAATAATAATGAAATTAATAAAATTGTCAGTTTGTATGTTGCATATTAAACAGCACAAATTCTGTGAATTTTGCCAAAACCAAATGATGCTAGATATCTAAGCAAACATTAAATATTGAGAAATTCAATATAAACTAATATCCGAAAAACTAAATAAGTAAATGATACCCCAAACCGCTCCAACGCAGTATTAAATTCATTCACATGGTTGTTATAAAAGTAAATTAACAAAAATATTTTAATAGGCTCAAATGCAACGACGTTTGTCTAAAATGGATAATTATGATGAAAATGGATCAATAATTGCATCCGAAAATGAAATAAAGTATTGGAATGAAGTGATGAAATTACAAACGGATATAAGACGTCAAGAAGACACTATTTTTGTGCTACAAGATGATTTAAAATACATACAAAATCAGCTGAATGATGCAAAGCAAAATTTAGAAAATCTGTTTGAAAAATTTTGTAAAAATTCATTAAAATATTCTTTAATGGAGATTAAAAAAGAATCTATTGAATCCGAAAAATCAGAAATCAAGAGGTCGACTATAACAGGAGATACTCTACAATTAGTCAGTAACCAAGATGACTTTTTTATTAATAGTCAATTTTATATGTTTAAAATTATGAAATGTAAAAATAAAAATGATTTGAAGACAAAAACAAAATGGATTACAGATATTAAACGTTAATTTACTGAACTGTTTTTTATAAAAATAATTTGTACTCAAAGCTATTTAAATATAGTATTTAATGAAAATAAATTAGTTTAATATTTTTTTTTAAATTAATAGTCTTCTATATTAGTTATCATTTATTTAGACGTAGTCAATCTTAACTTTATTAACTTAATTTACATAACGCGGCAAAATACCAACTTTAAATTTACCGCGTTGTACATTTATCTTGTACGCGATGTATTCTTATAAATAGAGAGCAGACAGAATTGTCTCTAACAGAGTTGTGTACAAAAAATATTGCTCAGTCATTAGCTCGCAAGTTGGGTAAGTGTTGCTTGTATATCGCACATTGAGAATAAAACTGTTGCAGCTGCAAATTTTTCGTTTTTGAGATTTTTATATCATTGGATTCAGCTACATTTAAGCTATCGATTGGTGAAATTTTCATCCTAAAATTCTAGAAAATAAAAAAGTTATAGTCCATAAACTTTTTTTAAATTTTAACAGTCTAAGAATAAATGGTTTAAAAAATTTTTGTTACATGTGCAGTTGTAACAAAGAGAAAACAAAAAAAAACTTTTTATTTAGATTAAAAAAGGTATATGTATGTGATTTCTTTTATTAAGTGGCTACATGTTAGTTAGAGTGGATTGTAGGTACATACAGAACTACACGCATTTTGGTATTCCTTCTTCTCTTATCATTTTACAATGTAAGTGAATAATGATGTTCACAATTTTAGCCATATTTAATATTTATTGAGTTTAGACGAATTCTTTCGTAGCATTATTGTTATTAAAATATAATTATAATTTATTTTAATTTCAAAATATGGACGCTGATAAAGAAAAAATTAATTTAACAGCTCTTTCTGAATATAATCTTATAATTTAAACAATTTAAACCATATAATTTAAACAATTTAAATAATTTTATCCATTTAAATTTAAATAATGGACAGTTTTTGTCTTCTGCTTTAACTATTACTGTTAATTCGGATATATATTTTAATTTGGATGAAACTTTCCCAAATAATACTAATGGAAATTTAATAACACCTGTTTCGGAACGAAAGAAACGAAAGCGAAATCGCGATTTACGGGCGACAAATATACAAAAAGGTTTAATTAATACAGGGTCAGAACGTTATTCACTGAAAATTTTTCCGGTAAAAACAAAAATTAAATCAGGATATTGCGTAGAAGATAAAATGTAAACTAGAAAAGTAAACTAAAAGCTTGATCGAAATATTTGTATAATAAAAACAGACAAACGTGGGAAAAACTTCAATCGGCAAAATATTGATATAAAAGAAAATGTAAGAAACCATATAAGTAAATTAAAATCCAAAAACAAAATAAAATTGTAGCAGCATATCCCTAATAGCTACATACTCCTAATAGTTGTAATAGAAGAAAAGAAGAATAAATAACATAATATTTTCTGTTAAATGTGTTTAATTGCTTTTACTACTAAATGTCTAACAAATTATTATAAATTGATTGTATAATGGTTGAATTTATGCTCTATTAGTCCCATTTCTTTGGTCGGCAATAGAATATTTTCGAAAAAATTAGTTTTCTTACTTTTCGAAAACGTAAACTTTTGATCGTAAATATCTCGTAAACGGTGCATCGTAGCTCAAAAATAACGAAATTTTTGAAGGCTTAAGCGAAGCAAGTTATGGGTATTCCGAACATACTGGGACTATCAACACTTACTTTTCGTTATCGAAAATTATCGATACCGAGTTACTCATCATAAACTGATCATAATTAATTGATTCAGACTGATTAGTCAAATTGGTTTTGTCACCAATAAAATATTTTCAAAAAAATTAGTTTTCAATACTTTTCGAAAACGTAAACCTTTGGTCGTAAATATCTCGTAAACGGTACATCGTAACTCAAAAATAACGAAATTTTTGAAGGCTTAAGCGAAGCAAGTTGTGGGTATTCCTAATATATTGGGACTGTCAAAACCTATTTTTCGTTATCGAAAATTATCGATATCGAAAAAAAACGATATTTTTAAAATTTTAACGTGTAAATTTCTACATTTTCGTTATCATTTAAAGTAGTATAAAATTCTCTACAATTTTTGGTAGCTTTTATTTCCAGTATCTTTTTTTTATAATGACGGATTTAATTTACGCGATTTTTTATCCGCATAAATTGAATCCCCATGAAACGAATATTCACGTAAATTGAGGGACCGGTGTCGCGGTCTTTAATTAAAAACGCATTTGTAAAATAGTACAGCTAATTGTAAGTAATCGTTTTTACTCAGGTTTCGGGAATTTTCCCGGGAAAATACTCAATAATTACCCAAATGAGAATATTCCCGGGAAAATTCCTATCGGGAATTTTGCCGTTGCCCATCTCTATCTGTAATATAATTATGGAATTTGTTACCTTAAACAATTGCCATTATAAAGTGATATAAAGCGAAATTTTCAAAATTTCTGAGAAGTATTAGTTGCAGATACAACTTTGCGTCACCAACAAAAAGTAATATTTTGTGAAATAATTAAGAAAAAATGTATTATTTGCAGATATAACATTATAATCCTAAACAGAATGCAACTTTTTGTAAAATAACTAAAAAATTTTTGGTTACAACTGCAATGAAAATTTAAACTATGAATTTTCTCGATAAAATTTTTATCACAACATTTAAAACTAACTGTTAGAATGAACCTAGCAAAGTTTTAAAGTTCTAAGATGATTTGGAAAAAAGTTATTCGGTTTTAAATTTCTTCAAAATCTTATTTCTTTAATATCTTAAAATTAGTGATTTTGCAGTTGTAACAGTTTTATTCTCAAGGGGCGATATGTATTGACGATGATAAGATCCCCTAGCGACAAGTCGCGGAACTAATATATGACAGATAATTTTCATACAGTCGAATTTTCTAATAGCAATTTAATAAAGTTTTCACGTAAACTGTGCGTATAATTACGTGATTTAAAATGTTGAGATGAACACTAGTAAACACAAAAGAAAAGGGAGTACTTACTGCCGTGTTCCATAGTGCAGGAACTACAAAGGGGAAGGACTGAGTTTTCATCGTTTTCCTACCAGTGTCAAACTTAAAAACATTGGGAAACTATTCTTAAAATAAAAACTTCATCAGTGTTTATGCATGTTTATTCAGAACATTTTAGGGTGGCAACATTATATTCCACTTCATGTGGATAATTTAATACTCCAGAAATTCGTGCAGCTAAACCTAGATATTTTATGTTACTGAAATTTCGTTCTTTAACACCAACACACATTAACATTCCACTAGTAAAATATTATTCACACTCGCGAAGTCTTGTAGTATTTTTTACTTTTTCATAAATGTCCAACAAAGAAATAATCACAGAATTTTTATAAAGCAATGAAATAATATTAATTATATGTCATATACTTTTAAATTACTGATACAAATTTTTGATATAGATTTTTCTCATTGTTATTTTTTTTAAGTATAAAAAAGAGACAAACAAAACTTTTCTAAATTAAATCGATGTGCAATTCAATTATTGTTTACATTTAATATAAAATTAGTTTATAATTAGACATGGAAATTTGAATAATGGCAATTTAATCAATTTTTCTTACGTATTTTATTAATTCTTCTTGTCTTACGTATTAAAAATTCCTTAAAAAAAACTATACGATCCTGTAATAAACTATATGATCCTCTCACTATTCGTAAATATGCGTGCATGGCTACCAATAGATGCAATTAAAAAAGGAGCTCACTTTTCACAGAAGGAAGCTGAATAAATCCTCCATTTTCTTTTTATAGTACCGGGCTTTAAACACGTGTGTCTAACGCACCGTGTTTTAAATATAACATAATATTATATTACGTTAATAAAACGTACACTACGTATAAAATATCACGATAAACCGTTATACAAAAACAAATTCATCATGAATACGGAAAAATTAAAAAAAATGCAAGCGCAAGTCAGAATTGGAGGTAAAGGGACACCTCGTCGAAAGAAGAAGGTCGTGCATGCAACAGCGGCAACGGATGATAAAAAATTGCAATCATCACTTAAAAAATTATCAGTGAACACAATACCCGGCATTGAAGAAGTAAATATGATCAAAGACGATGGAACAGTCATTCATTTTAACAATCCAAAAGCACAAGCATCATTGGCCGCGAATACGTTTGCCATCACCGGCCACGGTGAGAATAAACAAATCACGGAAATGCTTCCGGGAATATTAAGTCAGTTGGGACCGGAAGGTTTGAATCAATTAAAACGTTTAGCAAGTAGTGTGGCCAGTTCAGCGGTTACTGGTAAAATGTTAGCTGAAGATGATGATGATGTGCCAGATCTCGTGGGCAATTTTGATGAAGCATCGAAAGACGAAGTGAAAAAAGATGAATTGGTCAGAAAAGAACATGTGGAGAAGGCAAAAGCAAATTGAAAAATTTATTCAAACATCTAATTGTCCTATTTATATGATTAGGTTATGTTTTTATATTTAAAATCTTTTGAAATAGCGAGCTTGTGATTGTATTGTGCAAATCAATTTTTCCGCCACTTTTTGTTCTGTGAACGTTTTATACTTTCGTTGCAAAATCTAAAAACCGATTTAAAAAAAAAAATTAATTTTGTACATTGTTCGGGGTTGGATTTTTTTTGTCACTTTGAATATCGTTAGATTCTCGATTGTACAAAAATGATACACACATAAAATGTTAATGAATTAAAATTAATATTACGTTTTACCAAAATATGTGAAAAAATAAATTACACTTTTCTAGATTGTGAGAATTGTGTAGTCATGTATAGAGTATTTGATAGGAAATAAAAATATTCTAATAACTCAATTCTTGTTTCATCACCTTCATAGAATCTTTTTCTAGAGACGAAAAATATTGTTGTTTAATACATAATTTAAAAAAAAAAAATTAAACGCTAACAATACAGTAATTACTCGCTAATGTAAACATTTTGAATTTCAAGTATCGTAATAAACTTTAAATTTTATAATAATAGACTATCACTTGACTTATTGGGAAATCAAACGTGGGCGTGGTTTAATGCTTAGTGATTTGCTCAATTTGCTGGCGAATGGAAAAGCGATAGTTATAAATAGAAATTATAGCAATTTGGAATTGTTAATTTTTATCCCAAAAAATATATGGGTTTACATTTTGCAAACTAAAAAGAACACCGGAAAGAAGTTAGCGCCGAAAGTTGTAAAATCTTTTTGTTTTTTATATGGTTAAATTGCTCCTTTGAAATCAGTAATTGCTCCACCTGAAACTTAATTATTTAAAATAATACTTTTTTTATATAATTTCTTTACGTCAATAAATTGATCCCAATTTGCTCTATTTAATTTAAAAGCTAAACATTAATTCTTTGGAATAATTATTAAAATATTTTGTTTTTTTATATATTTTTTTCTGTCAAGATTCAATTTATATTCTTAATAATATAAGCAAACGACTTAAGGATGTTTGGGAGGTACAATCGGAGATAAAAGTACATGAAATTAGAAATTCGTGAATAATTGCGTTGTATAACAAACTATGAGGTAAATAAATAGTTATTTTTGTTAAATAATAGCTATCACAACAACTGATTGTATAATACACCAAACTATAGCTCTCAGCTGAGTACATTCTGAGGATTTTTCGGAGGAATTTCAAAATGCTACGAGACGATTGAAAATTTCATATACTTTTATCTCCGATTGTACCCCCCAAACATCCTTAAAGAGTTGTTGGATTGTCTATACGTTTTAATAATATATAACCTAATTCCAAATATTTTTTATTTTAATATATTTTAATTATTATTCTGAAAAATTAATAATTAACTTTTAAATTAGATGGAGCAAATTGGGAGCAATTTTTTGATATAAAGTAATTACATAAAAACGCATTATTTGACAAGATTTTGATAATAGAAATAGTGAAACAAAAAAGTTTTTTTGTTTGTAAATAACTAATTAAATAATTAAGTTTCAGGTGGAGCAATTACTGATTCCAAAGGAGCAATTTAGCCATATAACAAATAAAAAGATTTTCCAATTTTCGGCGCCAACTTCTTTCCGGTAAAAAGAACAAATTTTGTAAATCGTCAAAACTTAACAAACTTTACCTACTTACAGTAGTTACCTTTTTAGCCACTAGTTCGCGTATCAAACTTTTACGATTCCCAATATTTCAATTCGATAAAATTGTGCTAAGTCAGTATTTTTAATTTCTAAAAAATCTGTTATTGAAAATTAGGCTGAGGCCACTTTATAAAAAGGCAAAACATTGTACTTGTATTTTTGTATTTTACTTCCTGATTGTGAGGTTGTTATTTGTAAACTCATTGTTTTCCTGGCGAAGAAAAGCAACTTGCCTTTATCAAATAAATCTGTAAATAATATTCTGTGTTTTCATTTTATTTGACACGTTCAGTTACATTCAAAATGGACATCAATGCTACATTTTGAGTGCCATTGTAAGTGTTAATAAATGTCAAAGTTTGATAGTATGTCCAGAGAGTCCGGGAGGCGACGATTACTCACCGATTCACAAGAACAATTAGGTTCTATATAAGTTGCGAACTTGCGACCATACGCGGACCCGCGTATAGCCGCATTAAACGTGTTATGAGTAATCCTTAAAGTGTCAAAAAATTTGTGCCAATCTGCCAAGCGAGTATTTACTGTGTTTAACGCCTAAACATCTGGCGCTTCATAGACTTAAACGAATTTAAAAATAAGCTTGAAAATTTTTAAAAATTTATTGATAACATTAAATTTATAAACATTAATTCCTTTCCTCTTCCCAAAAATTAACAATTGTAAAATTTATTTTTGTATTTCACTGTTAATAATCAATTCTGGCTTCATGAATCCTTCATTTCGCAATCTTTGCATTCCACTCTGGTAATTGTCACGATAAATTGCGTATGTAACAGCTGTATAGTAAAGATGCCAAAGGATCCATGGAACGAACAATAATCCGGCATTTGGATTTATGAAATAGAATGAAATCCCGCAAGCAGTAGCGGCCATATCCAAAAGAATCATGTGGTAGAAACTCTAAAATTTAAAGTATTAATAAATAAAAGTTCTGACATATTCTATTGGTGATGCAGATTCTCACTTGCGCCTCTGGTGGTGAAATTAAAAGTTGTATCGGGTAGAACATGTTTGTATGTCAATTAGACGTATATATGTACATGTTATACTTAATACAGCATATAATTTCACTACCAAACGTCTTCGTGGTCAATTAGTGGTTTTTGAAATAAAACTTACACATTTAAGCTTATGCCGGGCAAAAAATAACGGAATAAATCCCCAATTTAGCGTTAACTGAATGATGTAGAGCGTTAATGGAAGTCTGGCACATCCTGGAAATAAAAAATCAATTAGGTAATAAATTTAAAAAAGAAAAAAAACTAAATTACGTGATAATTCGGTAAAAAAAATTTTTTTTTATCGAAATTATACATACTATATTATATTAACTATGCACATTCAAAAACTTGCTTTAAATCATTGGATATGCGCAGATATACAATGATTATTATAAATTGGAAGTTTCTTACTTTGAAAACTTTCCATTAACTTTTCAAAATATTGATAAAAATAAAAAATTGACAATACCTTGAAATCCATCTCCGTCTTGATAAACGAGGAAGGAAGCAAAACCAACACCACAATATAAAGCGGTCCAAACTGGCAATTCCGTCCATTTTGGTGGTGCCCATTTCGGTATTTTTAATGTTTTTATCCAATCGAGTGCATATTTTTTTACAAGTAAACTTAAAATCCAACATCCAATATTTGGAAAAACGGTTAAAATAATGGCAAATACAATTTTACAGGATGTGTATTGCTGAGTTTCCATTATTGTTTCTGGCGTTTCCATTTTTGAAATGTTTTAAATTTTATTGCTCAAGCTATTCTGATATTGTGTATAAATTTTTTATTTCGTGTTTGTGATTATTTACATACACATTATAATAATTATAATTTACAAGTAAGCAGTGACGACTCTGGAAAAGGTTCTCTGAGAAGGCATTTAATGAATAAATTTTTGAAGATGTAATATTATCCATTTGAAGCTAATACCAAAATTTAAAATATTATGGGTAAATTTATGGCTTCCCTCAAAATAATGATTTGAGTATCAAGTTTATATCCACTATATAAGTATTTGGTATCATTGACAAGAATTAAATTTCTCTGGTGGGCATTTGCGGAACTAACAGTGATTTCGTTGTTGAGCATTTATAGGAGACAGTAAAAATATTATAAGACTTCTTCGCCAGGATGAACAATATTTTAAAAGCAGAATAGTTAATTTTCACTTAAAATTGAAAAATACTTTTACGGGCTAGCTCTCGGTTGATTTAATCATCTTCAGGTAAATTTAACTGAACTAAAAATCTATTTGCCCAATAGATTAGTTTCGCGACTGGGCGCTAGGGAATTTTATCATTATATTAATAACTTTTTTCCTATTTTAAAGATTTTACACCTAAAGATTAGATTTGTTAAATGAAATTACGACATTGTTAAATTTGAAATATATTTTGTCACGGAAATCAAATGTTTTCCCGAGGTATAAACTATAGCCTCTGTTAACACGGTTAACACTATACAAAATTTGAAGTCAATCATTAATTTTTTTTTCTTAAATATCATTTGTATCATTATCTCGTTCTAAATATGTACAATTTTCTTCGGGAATGAGATGTTTTCTTGTAATGAGAAGTAGCCTATGTTTTCCTACGTTTTGACTATCATTATGCAAAGTTTCAAATCGATTGATTAAGCGGTTTGAGCGTGAAAGCAAGACAAATCACTTTCCCATTTATAATATGTATGTATTAAATATGATTATCCATTCATATTTTTTGAATCTATGCGATCTCCACTGTTTAATCGTATAACTATTATACGGAAAGGACGGAAAGTAACAAGAATGGGAAAATGATTGATAAAAAAGGTGAGAAAGAGATAAGAAATTACGTACAAAAAGTACAAGATAGAAATTTTATTGGTTGAATAAAAAATTACATAATAATTATGTGATATAAAAAATGATTTTCAAATCATACGTAATTAAATTTGCATTTTATACTTACATCCGTTAATTTGCATGCACTTTGCTACTTATATCAGTAAACAGTAACCGATTTGTTAACATGGATAGCCATAAAATAAGTGGAACGTTAAAGATGGCTGCCTGAACGTTTACTTGATAAAAGATTATTGTTGTAACGACTGTTACTAAGTCTAACGTTACAAGACAAATTAAATACTAAAAAATTCATTAATTTTTAATTTATACACAATCCCAAAAAAATTTGAAATTTACCATAAAAGTATTTGAAAATCCATATAACAAAACTGTACAACCCCAACACAATGATAATTGAATCGCATACGCAACAAAAGCCGCGATTTTTAAAACTAAAAAAAAAAAAACGAATAAATTATATTTTCCCCTATTAATAAATAAAGGGACAAAACTTACGATTATTATCCACGCTTGTATAATATAGTAAAAATGAGGAGTATCCACTGAATCCGTAACTTAGTACCCAAGCGAAATCAAACGATTTTGGAGTGTCAATCGTTAAATAACATGCCCTACCAACCGTTATTGGTATGAGAAAACTTATGATGAATCGTTCCAATACGTGATATTCAATCATTTTGTCACGAATAACTCAAAATAAAATAAAATATGGGTAGATAAATTATAATGTATTAACAATACTGACCTTAGGACATTATTAATCATATAATTCAATTATTGTTTTAATTATTAAACTCGTTAGAATGCACTCACGATATGCATCAATTTGTGATTACATATTTTCTTTGTTTTGTCTATTAAAATTTTTATAAATTATAACTCCTATGACGCTTTTAGCTAAAGTAAAAAGTGATAAAAAGTGTCAAAATTAATTAAAAATTAATATCTTTTGTGTACATATCGTACAATTAGATACAAAGTTGAAGGTTATAAACATTTTTACAAAGGAAATTATTGTTATTTCTATAAAAACAAACATAAAATTTACACAGGTATACCTAATCTTATAAATGCGAAAGTGATTTTTTTTTATCTCGTTTTTACGCCTCAATAGCTTAACCAATCAACGTGAAATTTTGCACAGAGGTAACTGGGGGAAGAAAAGGACATAGGCAGCTAGTATTTCTCAGAATCTTTTACAACCAATTTTTTCCGTTTTATAGCAAATGAAAATACGTTTTTTTATTACATAAAAATTTTATTTTAAAACATTTAAAAAATATATGATTATAATTTATAAAATGCAACAATGGAATTATAAATATGTATATATTCCTTTAAGCTGATTAAGAAGCGAAACTTTGCTTTCAATTCTTACTTAATCTTTCTTTGATTGCACTGTGGTTGATGTCTGTTCTTCACGATTGTCTCTGTAGACCACATAATTCAAAGCGGTTGCTAATGTTAACCACATCATGTAAGGAACAAAAAGCCATCCAGCGGTTTTATTAATTTGATAGAAATAGAATCCACACAAGCCAGCATTTACGTATAAGGCGCCAATTGTAACCAAACCCTGTTGAAAACAATTCAAAGTGACATTAATTTTAAAAACAAAATTTACTCGAGTTCTAATTTACCCATTTTGGTGAACGCAGGCCAAAAAATACTGGTGTCCACGCCCAATTAAGAGCTAATTGTGACCCGTATAACATTAACGGTAATTTAGCAGGTCCTAAAATAAATCAAAACTTAACAATTGTATTTATAAAGATAATAATAAAGCTACCTTGAAAGCCCTGACCCGTCTGATACACTAAATATGAAGCATATCCCATTCCAGAATACAATGTAGTCCAAACCGGACCAAATGCTGCATTTGGTGGTCGCCAGTTTGGTTTATTTAATCCTTCGTACCAAGTCATATTGTTACGTGTAATCATTGCTCCAGCCCAACCACCCAAATTTGGTAAAATCGTTGCACCAATCGCAGCCAATGTATTTTTCTCCATTCCAAGCATTTTGGTTTTATTTTTCGTATAATAATCGAATGAAATCTAAAATTTTTCGCTTTTGTACGCTTTAAATAACTTTTTAACTAAATTTTTTTTTATTAATCCGAATGAATCTAGTTATTTTTAGAGCCGACTTTTATGATGTAATGATTTAATAAAAAATATTGTCGTAAATAGCTAAATATTGATATGCCTGATTCGTACAAAACACGAATAGGCGATTACGAGCGATTACCGCGATTATAATGTTTACATTAGATTGCTCATAAGTTCATAACTAATTGTAAGTCATATTTTAGGTATTTTATTTTCATAAGTTACCTACATAATATTTGTTTGCTTTTTACAATTCAAATGGTTCATTCAAAAATTATACATAAGGTAACGGGCCTAGTTTCTGACCTTTTAAGAGTGACGGCTGAGGTTAAACGACAGTAATAAATATAAGTTTCAACTTAAGAGACAATTAATAATTTTATCAACTAGTTTATGGCTTTCAAAATAAAGCCATACAAGTAAAATAATTATTTGAATTGAATTAATAATTTAAATTAATGTTTTAAAAATTGACAAAAAGGACCCAGTTTCTGACCTTCAAAATTTCTCATGTGACAGTTTCTGACCCTGACAGTGGCCTAGTTTCCTGATCCTTAAATTTAAAAATACAGTTTTTTAAAATTTAATTTATAAATAATTTTTTATTGATAAAAATGAATGTTTAATGTAATACGTTATGAAAAATAACAAAAACTAATCGAAGATAACTATAAATAACAAAAAATAACTAACAAAAACTGGTTAAAATTTAACTGGGCCATACCACTTTAGAAGTGAGCCTAGTAATTGACCCTCATATTTCAATAATAAAAATCATTCTAAGGTATTTTATAAATATTTTAAAATAAATTTTAAACAAATATTAACCTGCTTATATATTTTTAATTAAGTTTTCATACTTACATGATGAATATTGCACAAATCAAAATGAGTACTTTGTAACATAAACTGTTAAGAAACTACCAAAAAAATAGTGTTTACACACATTTTAAACTTAAAAATTTTTTTTTATTTAGTTAATATATTCTAAACTTTTTAAATTGCTGTTCATTAGACACAGAATAGATTACTTTAAATTAAGAATTTATTTTTTTTCTTATTTAAAATATAGTTTTTTTATTAATTTATAACAAAGTTGAAAAGTTCAGAAACTGGGCCAGGGTCAATTACCGGGTCTTTTACCTTATTATTATGTACCTATTTGACAAAGATTTGAATAGTTTAAATTTTGAAAAAATTTATCTTGAGATATAATCATTTATTATTGTTTTAAAATTAAAAGTATTTATTTAATTATTTTTACCCTTTTATAAAAACTTTATCAAATAGTTTCACCTACCAATAGGTCAGGATTAGGTTATGTTTTGACGTCACTTGATAAAAATAAGCATAATTAAATTCCATAAACCAGATTTCTGCGGCAATAAATTTTTTTTATTGTAAAACCAATTGCATATATTAAAAAATGTTATATTTATTTACGAATGTTTTTGGTTTTGCAATTTTCTAGACTAGATGAATGAAAAAATAGTAAAAGAATTGTAAAAGTGCTCTATTTAAAGAACGTAAAATAAAAAAAATAAAAAATAAAAAAAATAGGAACATAGAAACAACTTAACTTATTAAAATATTTTGAAAAAGTGAAAAACTGTTCCATGATACTCAAAAAGACAAGAATAAAAATGAATTGTAAAAATGATAGTTCGAATGAAAGACGACGATAGTTATGATAGTTATTGTCAAATCTGCATGAAAGTCTGGAACAGTACGCATTGTCTAGGATGTAGGTGGTTCGAAAGAATAATGTATTGATTAGTTCTTATAATTAGATAATTATGTAATAAGATTAAAGTACCTATCTACTGGTTTTCTGACACCTTCTATATCATACATATAATCCTTGACTGCTTGAACTTTTTTACTACAGGAGATGAGACTTTAAAAGAAAAAGAAAAATAAATAATTAGGGTTCAAGAATTCTCAATTATTGTACTAGGTAATAGTTAGATATAAAACCATAAATGATTTTTGACTTGAAAGAAACCGATTGGATTCAAATCAACTAAAATAGGTTCTGTCTTTATTGTTAAAATCAGAAAATACGAATTTCTAGAAAGTGGTTATTTCACCGACAATATGGTACAACCATGATTATCATGAAGCAGCCGAAAGAGACTTTATTTATAGACATACAATGAAGTAAAAGAATTTTTAACTGACTCTTAACTTGAATTCTTCTTCACTGCAACCATAAATTCAAAAAAGGTTAAAAAAAACGTAACGACCACAGAATATTGTTACAACGGTTTTTTACCTTTTTTTGAAATTTGACAGTTGCACGTTTAACCTGTGAAACAAATACCAAATATCATTAACAATTAACAAAATACCTAATAAAATCCTATAGATATTTTCAAATACAAAAAAGAATATTACTGATTAAACATTCTATATACATAATATAATTCAAATAAATTTTTTAAAAACTAGGAAAAATAAATCAATGTAAGACTACACTAGTGCCACTCATCACTAAATACGCTACTAACTTATTGCAAAAATAACATACGTTTCATACTTATGATAATGCAAAAATGAATAACTGATAGTGAGTAATAATTGAAAAAAAAATTATATATCTTTTGTATTCATTTTGTATCGTACACCGGTTTTGCAGTTGTTGCCTTTTGATAATGATGAAATATTTTTGTCTACTGAACGTTCAACACGTTCAATATAAAAATATATGTACGCCTACTTTCATTTAACAAAAAATTCTGATCGGTTCAACAAAACCATTATTGAAAATCTTTTGTTGTAACTACTGTAGTGCATTGTTAAAATTTTCATTCATTTAAAACATAATGGAAAGGTAATTTATAATTTTATTTAAATTTTATTTTATATTTTAAATTTTTTAAGATTGTTTTCCTGAATTTTGTATTTTTTGTTGTTTAATGTATAAAATGAAGGTCATTTAACTATTGTTTTTTCTTGTGTTTTTGAATAACATGCTGAGACATTTACAATTTTTTAATCGTTCAGTAGGTATGTTAAAAATAAAATATTACTCAATTTTTTTTTGTTTTTTAAATTTTTAATGCATGTAACGTTTATTTTGGTTTGTAAACAATTATAGTCCCTGTTTAGAAATATAAAGCATGCATTAATTAAATTTTGATCTTTCTTTTAATTTAAAAAATTCATTAGGGGGAATTCCCTTGGGATTTTATTATGTATCAGGAATTTTTCCACTCTATTCTACGAAGTTACTCTCTGTATACTAACTGATGTAAATAATTTACGAAAAAAGGAATTTTATTATTTCTTGATTTGGTTTTACAGTAATTACCAACCTTGTGTATAAACATGTTTTAATTAATGTGTTTTTAATTACTAAATTACTTGCAATAATAACTTATAATATCATAAACGTGAAGTGAGTTTGTTTGTCTGTTTTATTTCCATTCCTTAACAGCTTAACTAGTCAACTTATGAAACTTTTCTTTCGGATAGCTGATGCGGCGGAGAAGGACATAGGCTACTTTTTATCACTGGGAAATATCTGATTCCCGTAGGAAAATTTATTTGTCTCCTTTTTACACCTTAATAGCTTAACCAGTCAGCTTGAAACTTTACATAGAGATAGCTGGGAGATAGGAGAATATAATGGGCTAGTTTATGCCCTGGGAAGATATTTTCCCGTGGGGAGATATATTTAAAATTTAACTCGATGTCATAATTTCAAATACGGCGCGGACGAAGCTACGGGCAATAGCTAATTTCATATATTTTATGTTTTAGTTTCCTGTTGGTTCAAAATAAAATTTTAAAGTTTTCTCCATACTTTTGAATTAAACTGAATTCTTTTCTTTCTAGTTACTTTCCATTTCCTATAAAGGCCGTCACTGAACTCTCAAGTTTCGACGGAGATGGTATAATTCTAATAACATGGCCGGATGCAAATTGCCCAGCCATTTTCAACGATACAATTCAACAGGCATTACGATTGGACGCGGCGTTAGAAAATGAAATGGCCGTTTTACCAGTTACAATTCAAAATAAACAAACAAGACTAATTTATGCGCCAACGGGAAAAATTGATCCTGATTATGATGATGTTAGGATTATTGGTAGAACAGCAAAGAATGGAATGAATCGTGCTTTAAAAGCGGGCGTTAAAAGACCTCTCGTAATTCTTCAAAAATGTAGCAAATTTGCAGAGAGTGAATTAGTTTTGTTATTAGGAGTTTTGGAAGCGTTGTATGTGGTATGTAATACTTTATCGTCTTTTTCTATTGTTTCTTTTATGTTTTATGTTTTTGGTCTTTATTTCGATTCTGGTTTCCAAGTTCAACATACTCTTGTCTTTTTATATTACCCCCTCAACTGTGTTAAAGGATTTATACTAAAAGAAATATTTTTGAAAAATACGGTTAAGTATTTCGTAGCTTCTCAAGCATATGAATAAGTTATAAAAATGGTTTGGATATAAGTTATCTACTTGAATTTTAATTATAAATAATAATATTTAATAATTAAGTAAACTGATAATTGAAATAATTAAATAATTGTTTGTTCAACTGTTACTAATTTGATAATTTCCAAAAAAAGAAACATTTACTTCAGTAATATACATTTAATATTAAATTTAAATTTATCTGCTGTTATTGAGGTCAAAGTTTTCAACTTATCTACACTATTGTCTGTATTATTATCATTTAATTTATATAAATATAGAAAAAAAAAAAATACTTAAAAATTATTTTTATATATTTTCTGCGAAAACTAAGTAATTTTCTTAAAAATAAAATAATGCTATGTAAAATTATAGAGTAGGCCAGTAGGGCAGCTTAAAATAGGGAATGAGTGGCCAAAATTATTCCCATGGATTTTTTTTTTGCATAATCTCGTTTTATATCGCTTGGCTCCCTGGTCACTGAACTTTTTTTAGTTTACTATCGATATATCTACTTATTTTAAGCCTTTACAATTGCGAGAAGATGTACCAGAGAAAAAATCAAAGGTTCATTCTCTAGCAGTGTACTCAGAAAATGATAATGTCGAAGATATTCTTCAGTTAGCTTTGAAATTAGAAGCGGGCCGTATAGTTGCCAGAGATATAGGAGGATCTGATCCTGAACGAATGGCAGCGCCCAGAGTTCAAGAATATGTTGAAAATGTTTTTAAGAATTCCAATATTAAAATCGATGTGATTTCTGACAGCAAGGTTAGTAGTGAGAAATTCGCATATCATATCTACACCTATCCTATTCCATCACCTGGACTGGATCTAAGGGGGGAAACAGCCGGGGCACGTGCCCCGGGTGGCAGGTCTTGGGGGCGCCAAAAAGTGATTTAAGAGGGCGCCAAAATTAGGTATGTGACGTTTTTTTTTTTTTACTTATCACTTATTGTTTAAGTGAGGAGAAAAAAAATTATTTTCTACAGGGGCGCCATTTTTTTACCCTGCCACGGGCGCCCCTTAGGCTAGGTCCGGCCTGCCCATCACATATTTCTTTTGGACTTTAGTCAGAAATTCTAAAACATTCTAATATCTAAAATGTTTTGATGTGACTAATCTTGAGTTTAGGTCTTCAAGCAAGATTATCCTCTATTCCAAGCGGTAAATCGTTGCGCTGAACATGCAGAACGGCACCGGGGTAGGATAATAACGTTAACTTACACTCCAAATTCAAGTGATTCCGTTGAAAAATCCATATTTTTGGTCGGAAAGGGTGTAACTTACGATACTGGCGGTGCTGATATTAAAGCTGGTGGTATTATGGCAGGAATGTCGCGCGATAAGTGTGGAGCCGCGGCAGTTGCCGGCTTCTTGCAAATGGTTAATTTAATTCAGCCGAAGAATATTAAAGTTGTTGGCGTCTTATGTATGGTACGCAATAGTGTTGGATTCGATGCGTACGTTTCCGATGAGATTATCGTAGCCCGATCTGGAGCTCGTGTTCGTGTTGGAAATACTGACGCTGAAGGTCGTATGGCAATGGCGGACGCATTGTACCATGTAAATATATTTTTTTGGGTATACGTCTTTGGAATATTATGAAATACATTTTAAGTTTCATTTTAGATGAAGGAATTGGCCAAAAATGAAGCTAATGCTCACTTGTATACAGTTGCCACATTGACCGGGCATGCATGCTTAGCCGTTGGTTCCGGATACTCGATCGGTAATTATTTATATTCAAACAATCATCTTCTTACCATACTTTCACTTGGCATTTTCAACTTTTTAAGTTTTGGACAATGGCCCTGCACGAAAAGTAAACCATTGTCAACATCTTGCAAAACAGGGAGAAGAGATTGGTGATCCTTTTGAAATATCGACTATTCGTAAAGATGATATCGAGTTCCATAGAGGAAAAACGGAAGGTGATGATATTTTACAATGTAATAATCAACCGTCATCCCGAACACCAAGAGGACATCAAACACCAGCTGGTTTCCTGTTGTTAGCTTCTGGTCTGATTAATCATGGTTCCGAATCAGATTATCCATTGCGATATAGTCACTTAGATATTGCAGGGGCCTGTGGCGATTTCCCAGAACAGGCAACTGGTGCTCCAACACTCGCACTGGCAAAAATGTTATTACTCTAAGAAATAAATATTTTAAGTTAAATTTTACTGTATTTTTGTAATAAAATAAATTAGATGTACTTAAAAATTATATATGTATATGGATATTTTTAAATATACTTTTTTTCCAATAAAAAAAAAATTAAATACTTAGTTATTTTTTCTTTGTTTTTATTTAAAAAAACTATTATTACTCTTAATTATAATTAAATTAATTGGTTCATCGAATCACCAATTTTTTTGATACTGCACGAGCACATCTCTAAAAATACCCGTAAACAGCTCCAGCCACTAACAAAATCCCATTCAGTATATTTGTATGTATCCCTGTTTCCAATACAATTAATCATGAGTCAAAGTTAAAAAATTAAATAATTTTTATATTCAAAACAAATCAATCTTTTATTCTTTTCTGAAAAAAAAACTGCAATTTTAAAATTTACGTAAGCGCAGTAATGAAAGAGATAAAGTCAAGAAAACGGAAATTATTTAAATTCATAAGTGATGAAGCATGGTTAAATTTAAGTGAAATGGACCATATTTGTCCCTAAATTCGAAGGCAAAACGCCCAAGTTGGTAACCCTAGTATCGTTTTTTTAACGTTTCTTTCAAACTTGTTATGTAACTACCATAAAGACTCATGTCCCGACTCTATTTAGTAAAGGGGGCTAATGAGGGACTAGGGCATAGAAAAGCTAGGGAGCTATGGGAATCTCTACAATAAAGTCTCTATAATAAATAGAGTCGTGACATGTGTGCTGAACGCTGATTGGCTCCAGCATTTTCTGTCCAAAGTTTGCGTAAAATATATTGGAAATAAGTTAAATATTAACAAAAATCATTTAGTTTAACCTAGAAAGAATAATTAAATTAAAAATTTTTAATCGATCATTAATTCATAACTTATTAACAATAATGATGTACTTAAAAATATTTACTCAAACATGTGATAATTCATTTTAAAGCTTCCCGCTCTGTTTTGGCGAGAAAATAGATGACAAGTCAAGACCACAGAGTACAGAGGGGACATTGCTATTTCTTTACTACTGAAACCAGTGTAACCAAAAAAGGATAGCTAATATGTTATATACATAATATGAGCACTGGGTTTACTTTGTATTTGGTGATCTGTCTTGTGTGTGTGAGTGATCGGAGGTGTGTTGCGTGGTGTCGCATACGTATATATAATACTACATACGCATGTATGTGGCTTCATGTGGGGGTTCTAACAATGCCCATAACCAAGGTAGATACAGAAAGGTGCGCTACATTTGAGTCCAAAATAAGCTTTTTTGCACAGTTCGCCATCTACGTCATAATTACGTCACATATTTGAATTTTTAGAAAAAGAGAACATTACAGTAATTTATTATTATATTTATACAGTGTGGGCTTTTTGAAGGTTACCATTTTTATTACAGCCAAACTGTTGATAAGAGCCAAGACCATAAGGCTGTATACATATACGTAATTCGCCATCTACGTCATCATGATCTGCGCGTCGGCATACCTTTCTAAATCTACTTTGCCCATAACAATCCACACGTGATCAAAAGAATTGACCTACCGAGTGAGTGACTACTAGTAACCTAACTTGCTCAGAACTGTACATTGCAGATTACACGATAGAGATAGTAGTGCCGGTTCTGTATTCTGTGTGCTAGTTCTACCATGCTGACATCTATTAAATTTCGTTAGTACTATTAGTTGATAACATCAATAACATGTCGACAACTTGGATAACTATCTCGACATCTTGAACATTTTACATATTGATTTTTTTATACTAATTTTTAGCCCTTACCAAATTGGATATTTTTACAATTTATTAAATTTATTTATATAATTTTTTATTATTATTATATTTTTTAAGAAAAGGATAATTAAATAGTAAATAAAATAAATAGGTATTGAAAAAGAAAGAGTAGAAAAATGGATGATAATAAAGATGGCATATTCGTTTCTACCATGCATATTAAAATTGAACCTAAAAGTGAAAATGTGTCCGATACAGATAATTCTGATGATTTATTTCCAACCAAAATAAAAGCAGAAGTGAGTTTTATCCTAAATGAAAATGAAATAAATTTCCAACCTGAAATAATAATTTTTTTCGATTTTTAGGATTTAAAGACGGAAATTAAAGTCGAAGATACTGTTACACTGGATAATAATTGTGAAGATGCTTCTGATTACGAATTCAATGAATCCAAAACATCTTTCGAAACTGTTGACATAAAGATTCATCCTAAAGAAGAATCATCGGACGAATGTTCGAGTGAATTAAACCAACAACAAAAGACTCACACGGCTAAAAAACCAACATGTAAAATATGTTTTAAAACATTTACATGTCCATATTATTTAAAGAAACATGAAAGACGTCATACAGGTGAAAAACCGTATGAATGTAAAACATGTTTTAAAACATTTACCTCAGTTGAATATTTAAAAATACATGAAAGACATCACACAGGTGAAAAACCGTACGTGTGTCGTATCTGTTCAAAATCATTTAATTCGTCATCAAATTTAAAAGTACATGAAAGAACTCATACCGGCGAAAAACCATTTGAATGTAAGATATGTTCGAAAAAATTTAAGTCTCCAGCCCATTTAAAAATACATGAAAAAAGCCATTCCGGTGAAAAACCATTCAAATGTAATGTATGTTTGAAAACATTTACTCGATTAGGGGGTCTAAAGGAGCATGCCAGAATTCACACGTGTGAAAAACCATATGAATGTAATATGTGCTCTAAGACATTTACTTATTCATCTAGTTTGAAAACACACGAACGAATTCATACCGGCGAAATGCCATACAGATGTAATATATGTTTCAAATCGTTTACACAGTCGTCAAATTTAAAAACACATGAAAAAGTTCATAAAAGAAACATTCAAACGTAATATGCTCAAATTTATTTTTGTACAAAAAATGTCCATCAAAGTTCATAATGTGAATAAAAACTAATGACAAAAAACGAATAAAAAGTAGTCTTGAATGTCCAAATGTATTTCAGCACCTTACCTACGTTGCAGCAGCCAATTTCATTATATGTATTTTGCTTCCGAGACTACTAAAGTAGCGGAAGCATTGTGACCACTTTTGAACAATAAGAAATTTTCTCCCTCCAAAATAAAATTTTTGATGCACATATTACGTTTTAGAGGTTCCTGAACAATTTTGGTTTGGTGTCTGCCCGTCTGTGTGTCGCCAGTTCGATTACTTTTAATGAAATTTTCAGAAATTTTGCAGTTTGGTTCTTAGATGGTCCCCTATGAATTTAATCGAAATCGGAGTAACGGTAGCTACGCCGCTACCGCTAAATTGCACTAAGTGGCATAACTTCTGAACTATTCAGTTATTTTTTATAAAATTGTCAGAAATTATGTGGTTTGGCTCCTAGATGGTCCTTTACAAATTTCACTGTATTCGGAGTAATAGTATCCACGGCGCTACCATGATATCCCACTAAATGTTAATAATTTATTTACTGCTAGTCCCACTTCGCTCAAATTTTTGAAAGTATTTTGGGGGTTAGTTTCTAAAATATTTTTGCTATTTTATAATTTAGCCTTTAAGTATTTGGAGTTACAACAATTTTTTATGAACTTTAAGGCGAAAACATAATTTCACGGTAGTTATATATATTTGGTAGAATACTGTTTTAAAGTTTTACGAGTACGAAGAAGCTGTGTGCCACACCCCATTGGCAGCGTATTTTTATTTTGTTTCGAAAAACAATTTCTAATTACATCATGAGGCTTTGAGTTCTGTATTTTCTATGAGACTAATAAACAAATATGAAGTACCATAAAGTAATGCTCAAATCGAGTAATATTTTATGAGACTTTTTATGCGGTTTCTATTCACCGCATAAAAATTATACAAGTTATTATTTTTTTATTACATTTTGCCCAGGGGTAATTTTTTGATGACAAAAAATTTGGAATCCTATAGGCCCGGGTCTAGTAGGGCTAAGGTTTTATCCGTCGCTTATTTTAATCATTTCGTTCAACATGGCATATAGTTTCTTTCTATGTGCGACCTATTTTTCGGTGTTTTTTGTAGAATGGGAACAATTTGGTTTTTTGATGATGGTTTCCTCTTGGCACAAAATGGCATAAACTGTGCCGAAATATATTGAACAAATTTAAATAAAATTTATTCGTCTGTTGGATTCTGGTGAATTTTTAAAAAATTTTTCCAATGATCCTGTAATCCTGATTGTTTTGGGTATCGGTCTGAAAATTTTAATACTAATTTTGATTTTTGATTAAGTAGGTTAGTTTTCGCACGTTTAATAAAATAAAGATGAAACTCAAAATTTGTGCGTTGGCAGATTTTCTAATAAAATGCGTTTTAATTATGTAAAGAATCGGTAAAATTCGACAATCGGATACAAATTCGAATTCACAATCAAAGTGAGCGAGTATTTATGTTGTAGTCTGGACTCTGGTCATCAATTTTGAAGAGTAGTTTGTGTTTAGAATTTACAAAATAGTTTCATTTCGTAATTTTATGAAATGTTATGTAATAATAATAAACTATCTACGAAAATAGTTTTTATTCAATAATGAGTATTTTGAAAGCAAATAAAAAAGTTTTTGTAAGAAAACACTTTTTATTCAACATTTTGTTTTAACAAAAATAAACAAATAAATGATAATTGATAATAAATTATGGTATAAAAATAATAAATTAATTAACGTAAGGGCGTTAAATAAATTACATAAAAAAAAATAAATTAATATGACATATCACTTAATTCTTCAATATACAGTATTTGAAGTATTTGGTATCTTCATAAATATCTAAACATCCTAATTACATAATTAGCGCGCCTAAGTATCAATTCATTTTATTTAAATAAACCGACGGTGGTAAACTAAATTTGATTTGTTGTTGCGACCCTAAAATTTGTTCTTGCGGTATATATGAAGCCTCCTTCCAACTTCTTCCATGACCATATCCACCATAACCGCCAGAATGATCTTCATGTGACGTGGAGTGCGTATGCGATTGGGTATAGATCGGTTTTGAGACAATTTCATACGTTGTCGATTTATGTCCGCCTCCAATCAACGATTTAATACCAATAACTAGTGCTATGACCAACGAAATTACTGAGGCCATTAAAGCCTTACCGGCTATAGCAGCCACTCCAGCCATTGCCAGCATCATCATCATACCCTTCATCATTGCGCCGGCCACAAGGATCCCTCCCATACCCCCTTTATCCTTCTTGCCACCACCACCACCACCTCCGTAACCACCACCACCCCCACGTGCACTTTCGATGTTGCTATCCTTGTTGTCGAGCAGTTTGAAACGGATCGAGTGAGTGCGTAGGTATCCTTCAACTTTTTTCATTAAAAATGCGTCCAGGCGAGCTTCCGCGTCATTTGGAAAATCGCGAGCGAGTTCCGCCACCAAATCGGAAGTTTTCACATCATTAATATCAGTTTCACGAATCACATTCACACCGGGCAACAATGTGTAATTATCATTTTCCGATAAGCGTTCGACGAACGAGATCACATCTAGTTTTAAACATGTTATACTATATTGTTTCGAACAATCGCGAGAAAATCCACGGGCACTATTTTCAAATGTTTGTTGAGGTTGTTCCTGTCGAGGTTGTTCCGTGGTTGTTATATTTTCGTTATTCGGGCGAACTGAAGGTATCGCGTAACATAAGATGAACCAAAGCGCAAATAATTTTAGTAACATTTTGGCAAGATGTTTAGATGTTTATGAAGCAACTGACAAAAATGTTATGAGTGCATCCGTGGGAATACTTCGGCTATTTATACATGTACATTCGCCGGGCAATGATAATGATAATTATTTAGAACTAAATGGGAAAAAGTAATAAAATATAGGCGGTAACAGAGTGTGGTTGGTGATAGCATTTACTGGAGCATATCTGGCAACTTCTTTTTTCTTTTTTTTTTTTTTTCGTAAACTCTCATTTATTTTTGTTGTGTATTTTTTTGCGCTATAAACATTTCGTCCATTCGTTGTTCAGCAGTTTGTTGCCGACGGCAAAACTAATAAAAAATAATTATTTTGCTTGACGCGAGTGAAGGGAATTAATTCTTTTGATGTACTTACTATGTTAGGTATTTATCTAATAAAAAACTGTGTAATTCAAGTCCAATATCAATTTATCTGCCCTTTCTTTTCATTATCATGTTCAACAATAAAAACTGAACTTAGCTAAAGGTCTTGACAAAAATATTCGCATATAGGCCTATTCTATGCATTAGAATTATAGATGGTGGATTAATTCACACACGAATATCATAAAGAGGTGTAACCTGTATTAATTTCATAATTTTTCACTCAGTCCCTTTTAAGATATTCAACTTTAAATATTGCTAAAATACGGTTTTGGCCATTTTTGAAAAATCAAATAAAAAAACGCACAAAGTTGTCAAGCTTAAAACTTCTACAGCTGGTAGTCCTATAATAAGTCTATACAATAAAAAAAATGAAGGTGACTCTTTTTGCCTTTTAACAGTTTTGCAACTTCAAAGTCCAGTTTTAGATTAATTTTTACTTTATATTTGTGAATTTTTTTCTCCCCCTCCCTTACTACTTAGGTAATATTACGTAAAAACAAGAAATCTACAGCAGATCATTCTGATAATTTCGGTTTTTAGTTCGTCTTGATATCTATAAAATTAAAAGTTAGATACACTTGCGCAAAACATATTTTCAATTAAAAAACACTCCTAAAGTAAACTCAAAATGGTTACTAAAAAAAGTATCAGTCTTAAAATTTTGTAATCTTCGTTTTGTACTCACCGATTATTGGTGATAGTAACTGATAAAAAAATTAAAAAACTCAAAAATGTTGAATAATATGCAGGGCCGGCGAGAAGGTGGGGCAGGTGAGAATTGGCTGGGGGCCCGGTTCTAAAAACGGCGTTCGCAGCCTGGATGAGACACCCGGATTAGAGTGAGAAGACGTCTTTTTTGCTCGTCAATTGTATTTTTGGAGAAAAAATATTTGAAAATTTTTTGTTGTGCCTTGGGGCCCGTCATTTCTCTCGCCGGTCCTGATAATACGGCTGGTTTATAAATTTCATCTAGTCTAGACAATTGTTCCACATTATTTTTCTTTTCTTGATTAGCGAAAATTTAGTTACCTCTATCTCCAAAAGTTACTGACACAACTTAGCTAAAATAATTTTAATTGTTATTTTTTTTTTCAAAATTCTTGAACCACGGTTGAGAAGTTTCTGGGCCCTAGGGGTACAAATATCTCATTTTGAAAAAGTCTTACAATGGAAAATGGTAAAAAATTTTTAGCTTTATTTTAAGAGCTCTTTCAAATGATATCCCACACGATGTAGTTACATGAGAATAAAATTTCCATCCCCATTTTCCAAGCATCTAAAAAAATGTGGATATCATTGTTATTAGTCCCAATTTTTGTAACGTACTGTAACGGACTCGACTTAATAAAAGTATGTAAATAATGTTGAACTTGTCGGTCAGTCAGTTTTTTGATCGTAATAATACATTTTTAATTCGAATCTCTTGCAATTACATTTAAAAAGTAAATTATAGATTTAAATGTAACCAAAAAAAAAAGAAAAAAAATTCTCTAGTTCACCCCAGTTATTTTAGTACAATTTTTAGGTACCTTTCCATAAGTACAGTAAAGTTAGCCAAATTGGTCTATTGAAAATAACTGCAATATACTACACTTCGTTTTAAAAAAATTAAAATTTAATGGCTCATAATGTTCGTTTCATTATGGCTTCGAAGTAAGCATTATTTACTTCGAATTCCTATTAATTTGGTTTTTTTTTTTTAGTAATACGGATTTTTCTGAGAAACTACTCATGTTATGTAAATTTTTTTGGTACTGGTAGCCCCAATTTTTTTAAGTAGTATTTCAGAAACTACAAAACTCAAGTAGGTAATTTTATCATATGAAAAGTTACATAATGTCATAAATGTATTAAATAATTTTCATATTTATTTATTCGCGCAATATCGAATAATTCGTTAACGTCGATTAGACAAAGTTACTGTTCTTCAACAATTGGTTATACTGCCTATGTACGTCTAATGTGGTCTAATACAAACGGGTAAAAACATTGCATAAATATGTAGCAACTAGAACAACTGCCTGAAATTTCAACAGATCAAAATTTTAATCATTTTATTTCACTAAAATAGTTAAATGCCTATAACTAAATTACACTGGTTTCTCGTTGTAAGCAACATCAAAATTGAAATAGAATCATATGCCTTACTCTTTTTTTGTATATGCGAATTTTATTATCTAAAAAGAGTAAGATATATGATTCTATTTCAAGTTGCTTACAACGAGTAAAAAGTAATTTCGTATTCATTTTATTTAGATTTAAGCCGGCAATTGTGACAATGATGTCCGATTTTACGGTACCTATAAACATAAGTAATTTTTTATCTGCTTTCATAGATTTGCATTGGTTAATGTATTTTTACATAGTTGGTAGATTATCTAGATTAGCTAGGTACATTGTTGATGAATACTATAGATTAAATTAAATACTGACTTTTATATCAGGTGTTATATTTCATTATTTTCAGTTGTATAATAGGAACTGTTTAAGATTTATTAATGTTTCTTTTTCTCATCTGTTAATTGCATTTAAAGTTTTAATTTTTTATCAAATACACTTAACAATTAACCTTAATAAGCCTTTATACATTATGTATAGTTAATGAAAATATACTCTATAAATTGAATGTTTTGAGTCATATTTGTCAAGAAAAATTTTTAAGCCATAATCATTTTGTTTTTGGATTTAAAAATAGTTTATTTTGTAACAATTTTCTCCAATGACTAACAGTAAATTTCGGATATGTTTCGTATGTTATGATCTAATGCTTATTTAGATTTTTTATAAAATAAAACAGTATAATTTCACTGTCCGTGCTTATTATTAACTATTTTTAGCAAAATAATAATAGTGATTTCGGTAGTTATAATATTTGTATCACAATAATTTTTACTTTTACGAAAATATAAGAATTAAAAATTATAACCGGAAGTATATCTGCATGATAGTATTATTGAATCGTTGAACAAATTCTATTTTTTTCATGTTTTGGTGGTTCTTATTTTGTTACATTTGACTAAATTTGATTTAAAAATTGTGTCGAACTAGATTAATAACTGAAAATTCACGTGTATTCAGTTCTTTTCTATAATAATATTGTTAAGCTTTTTATTTTATTGTATTTTATTTTATTTTGTTGAATAGTAAAAGACGTACGGAAACTTGTTTATTGTGAATTGATGAAATATTTTTAAATTATTTAGTTTAAAGTTGTAAAAGATTTGAATTTGATAGATTTTAACGTTATTGAAGTGTAAACATTTGAATTTTCGAAACCATTATCACAACATTTAGTTAAAATGAAGATAATTATTTAGAACTGGGTTTCAACTATTTTTGGCTATAAAAAAATCAATGGTCCTATTTTAATAATTTTTTTTTTTTAAAATGTTTGGCATTACGGGGGATTAGTTAAAAAATACTAAAACTCGATATCAATATTGGAAACAGTGCGAAACTGTTAAAAATTAAACAATCAAAAATTTTTTTGTTCTATTTTTGTGCATAATGGTACTGTTAATTTTCTATTTTGAGCACTCTTGGATAGAAGTAAGTGAAAAATTGATGCGACCGTACCACTGAAACTTTAGTTTCAGGCAAAGAACCATTAAAACTTTGGGACAACCACACATCAGGAGCTCCAAAGTCCAATATTGTAAATAATTACCCTTTGTCCGGGAATGAGGTTTCAGTGATACTGTACCGTCCATTTTCATTTATTTATATAAAACTATTATGACCAAAGTACCAGTAAACATGCTGAGAAGAATATGATTCGGAATCCAGAAGGTATAGATTATATTTTTGTTATTAAATATCCACAATTATCAAATGCCCAGAAAATAATTAAAAAATATATTTTTTATGTTTATGTGATTATTAAAACTGAAAATTAGGTTAACTTAATAACATGTAACTAATTGTACTTTAACGATATTAGCGATAATTATAATTTTCCTAATAAAACATAATTTTATTATGTTATAATCTGTGCATAAAATTAATTGCAGGTATATATGATAATGTCTTTTTATTAATAATTTGCTCGCCACCGACTAGGGTAATTTGTATCGCTAATTATTTGAGTACCTAATTATTGTTTCAAGAATATAGCTACATATATTGTATTATTTAGTAACAAGTAATTTTCAATGCTAATTAAGAAAAAAAATATTTTTGTCATTATTGTAAGTATAAATGTTTTTTAATAAATCTTTAATCAAAAGTACTAGTCTTATTCTTAAGCGGCCTCTACACGCTCAATAATATTGTGCAATCAACTAGTGCAATTTATTAAACTTCCCTCCAGACAATTCAATAATTTGTAAAAGAAATTTGTACAATAAATTGAATGTAGGAATTATACAATTATTCAATTGTTGTTTAATTTTAAATATTAAGTGATAAAGATGTTGCGAAGCAGTAAATAATTACTCTTTTAAATTAATAAGTCAAACTGATTCAGTGAATAGCCATTAAATATGGCATTACAAAACAATTAATAAATTGAAACTTAAATAAATAAAGTCATATTGCCCAATAATATTTGTAAAGCCTACAGGCGTTACAATATTCATTCATTGCACAATATATTTCAAACTGTTTTTGATCAGCACAATATATTGTACAACCCTCCAATATAACCTACAGACGATCAATAATATTGTGCCACCTTAGAATTTGTGCAATATTATTGAGCGTCTAGGGGCCGTTTTAGTGAGTGATGAGAATGACTTGTCTTATGCCTACTAGTGCCATCTCAGTATTCCTGAGTATTGTTACAATCATTTATTGTTGTCTTAAGTTCCTGTAAGTTTAGGCCAAAGAACGACCGAATTTATTTTTTACTAACCTTTCTAATGACATTCTAAAATTATCACAGACAAGTGTGATTTTGGTTAGAAGATTAGATTAATTACCCTTTTAAGTAGGTACGTAGGTATACATATAAAATTAGAAAATAAATTATTAATAAAAAGAAAAACAAATACATAATCCAAATAAATACTACTTTCATTTGAAATTTGAAATTACAAATAAAAAAAATTAAAAATAACTGCAATTATAATTTCATTATTTTATAATTAAAAACAAAAAATAAAACTTTCAAAAAAAAGATCAATTTTTATTATTAAAAAAAGAACGTTGCGCCTTGGTTTAATTCAAAATGATTCGATCTCAATCGAACAACTACTACATAACCTAAACAAATTTTATTGCACAAAAAATGACCTGAATATTTAAATGCAAACTGATAAAACAGCCAAAAAAGTATCTTCAAAAAAAATTTTTATTGATTCTACTTGCCCATTAATGTTATTAAATTTTGTAATGTGTGTAAATAGAATTATTACAAATGTAAATGTGATTGTTAAAAAAAAAGCTACGATTATTTATTGGCGCACAATTACAACAAAACAAATCAAATAAAGAAATACATAATTGGAACACCTGTTATTGCTTTTTCTTACTTTTTGACTGTAGACATAATATTTTAACGTCAATTATTATTTGCAGATAATCATATAGACATTTTACATTCTCTTTAGGTGTTTGTTATATTTTGAATGCCCTACTACTGAACTGTAAGTTGCAGGGGCGGTTTTCGTGGGTAGGCCAAGTTGGGTCGAGCTTACTCAAAAATTTCTATAAAGTAAATAAAAAAGCGTAAAGAATGATTCTAAGCTAGGCATTTTTATCTGTTGCCAGTCTCTTGCTCATTGCGTAATTCTAGGTTCCGAATAACTTTAGTTTTTTTGTATCAATATTATCATTTATTATTACTATTTTATAAAAATGTTCTTGCTTTTACTTATAAACTACGAAAGCTTTTACCTCATTTAAAACTTTAATGTGGCTTGCGTATTTATAAGTGGATTTTCTCTACCTGTGCTACTTAGACCTATAGATAAATATACCTAGTTTAAGGTTTAATAATATAGGTCTTTCGAACAATAAGTGCTGTGTAATTTATTGAGTTTGTTAAGTTTTTCTTAAGATTGTTTAAAAAAGATTGGTTAAAATAAAATTCCTAAAACCGCCTCTGGTAAGATTGAATATGAATTGAATTTAAACTGCATTGTTTTGTCAGTACAAAATGGAATTGTCTATATGTCATTCTGTGCACTAGACATATTTTTGTATAATCTATTTTCGTTAGTTCATTTTCAAACAGAATAACAGATTATTCTGTTTTAAAATGAACTAACGATTCGAAACAATATTGTCACAGTTTCAAAAGTAAAAGTGGTATTTTGCAAAGTAAAGTATTTGTTTATTATTTACAAATATGGAATACCATAAAGTAACGCTCAAATCGATTAATATTATTGCAGTTTCTTTTTAGAAAAGAATAGAAGATTGATTTGTTTCAAATATAAGAATTATTTAATTTTTTAACGATGACTTATGCTCAATTGTATTTGAAACGGGGTATACCTGAAAGTAGCTCTTCGAATTTATTTTTTTCATTTTTTTTTTTTTTTTTATTTTTTTTATGTGTAAGTTAAAATTTTTTAAATATCAAATCTTACAAATAAGTAGACGAAACGAAAATGTATACAGTCAAGTCAATCTTAGAATATTTTTTTTTTTTAATTCTATCGGAAATTACGTTTACCAGTTAAAATTTTTTATGGTGGAAGCTTCGGGGAAATGAACTACTATAATTGAGGAAGTATTTTATTAATCAATATTTTTTAATGATGTTAAGTATTTAATAAAAATATTCAAAACATTTTGTATAATATTCTTGTAATAAAGTTAAAAATTTTAATAGAATTATTGCCCTAGTTTGTTTTTGAGTAAAAAAAATATTTAAATTTAGGTTGAACCATCGTTATAAGAGTTTTACTAATTATTTGAATATTATTACTTTTCTGTTTTGAACAAATTTAATAAAAATATAATTTTTTTTTTTTTTTTGGCAATAAACCGTTAAAATAATATAAATTTTTATTAACTTGAAATATGTTATTTAGATCAATTTTTACTATCGATTGGCCGAAAAAGAATGAGATAATTGAAGCATAATCTTTTTTCTTTTTGTTTCGGAAACAAGTTTTATTATCTGTTACTTCTAATGATTCGGTGTGATTGTATTTTGTTAATTTATTACTACGTACTGAATGTTTAAAAATTCATTTAACACTTTCTAAATATTTATAAACAGTACTTTTTGGACTTTTTGTCAAATTTATGTATACTATATATAGTTACACATACATTTTAGGTCTGTCTGCATAAACAAAATCATCAAATTAGCAAAAGCAAATTATAGGTTTCCAAAGTTCTTTCCATTTCTATTAAAATGAGGTATGCCTGAGAAGTAGAAAAAAGACTTTTGCCAAAGCAGTCATATTTCTAGAAGGAATTTCGTTATTTTACTATCAGAAACGAAAAGATCACATTCAAATTACTTTAATTCAACCAATCACCCTGATTCAAGTAACTTCTACATAATAAAGCATGATTTTTAGAAAAAAAATTTATAATTTAATCATGTCATTAAGCTTACTTTTTTAGTGTTTTAAAAACCGTAAATAACACTTTTATGTTCGATCTAGATTGTTCATACGGGAAACTAATAATTTTAAATAATAAAAATGTTTTATAATTCTTACTCATTAGTTTAGCTAACAAAATTTTGGAACACATTGTATTTTAATTCACATTGATCTAAATATTAAAATTTTAACTTTGCGGTTTGCAATGAATTTATAATAAAAATAAAATATTAAAAATTTTTGTAGAAAGCAAATTCCATTAAATAATTTCTTCTGTTAAGAAGCTGGAGAGCTATGTATTGTCTTTATTTGGTTAGTAAGTCATGTTACCACTTATAATAGATTGAAAATTATTTTAAAAGTAAATTATTTTTTCTAAAGTGATTAATTTTGTTGTTCAAAGATGACTAACTGATTGATTAGTTATTTTGTCTATTATAACATGACCGACCAAGTGTTATTATTTTAGTATTAATCAAAAAATATGTATGTGTACACCGGATTTCAGGTATAATGATACTGAAGGCTACTACAATTTGGGCGCCAAATATTTTGTCTTTAATACTAGATAATTAAAACAATGTAATGTAGGTAATCATTCTATATTCTTAGAAAAAACGTTGGCGTTTAAGGATAATACACAGGGTCGGATTTAGGGGGGCAGCCGGGGCACGAGTCCCCTGCAGGTGTTAGGGGGCGGCAAAAGTGCAAGTTTGAGGGCGATAAAATTTTAAATTTTAGGGTTTTTTTTGCTGGTCACTTGTTTTTTGCAGGGATTTTTGAATTTTGAAATTTGAATTTTTCTTGGGGAGGGTGCCAAGAACAAAGTTGCTCCCCCCCATAATAATTGTAGGTCTGACCCTGAAAATACATAATAACAATTCGATACTTGTTAAATATTTGTAAACGTAAATGAATGGTAAGAAATACTAACAATAATTTTTTATTACACAAGAAATTTTTAATATACCTAATCAAATATAATTATGGTCGTCATTCCCGAAAATGTCCATGTTTTTGAGATGTCCAATGTTCAATGTCCAAAATGTCCAATGTTTTTGAGACCATAGCTATTAGATTGGCGAACCCAATCATATAAATAGCTATATAAAAATTATTCTTCTTGTATTTTGTTTAATAATGTGTCTAAATCTATTTTTCGCCATTCTAGTATTACGATTCTCGACCCCATTAATTTGGAGTCGCGGCCGATAGTTTAAGAAGCGCTGTTATAAATGGATTCCATCGTATAACAACGGAGTTTATTCGAAGAATTATTTTATATTCTCTGTGTTATTAATCTTTTAATTGCTTTTTTGAATATTAAGATGTGTAATTATGTTTACTATTTTATTTAATATTTTAAAAACAATTTAGTTTAAAAATTGCTTTTTTCAAAGGCGTCGCCAGCCAGTAAGCAAGGGGAGCAGTGGCGTCGTAAGATGAAAATGGGGAGTGGGCAAGATAATTTTTGCGAGGCCCCCTTTAATTTTCTTTTTGAAATTTATGTCTTAAAAATTAGGCGACAATAAAAAAAAATAAACGAAAAACAGTCACTCGCAGGGCCGTGGGCGTGCGCCCACATCGCCCACGTCTAGCTACGCCACTGAAGGGAAGAGGGGGTAAAATGAGATAGAAAATGGGAAAATTATGAATTTTACGTCTAAATACAGTAAAAAATCTCATAAATGTCGTTTCACTACATCTCAATCCTATCCTCTTTGCCAATTTTGAATTGGCGAGATTTTGAATCGCTCCCCAGTTTTACCCCCTTACTGGAAAAATTTGGCATTGTTGGGAGCTTCTACTCTAGTTATAATATTTTTTTTAAGCCCTTTAATTCAAGAAAAATTATAAAAATTTTAAAATTATTAAAATTAAGAAGAAAATAAATAATAAAAACAATCAGAAATCTGAAATTTTTTCCAGTTTTTTCGAACTTCTAGAGAGGCACAGGTGTCCCCCCATGTCTCCGTTGTCGACGGCCTTGATTTTTTGTTTTTATTTTATATCACCTAACATTGGAAAGATTTTTCTTTGTAAAAATCCATATTTGAAACTATATAAAAATATTCTATTTGTCATTTTTCATCAATAAATAGTTTATAAGATTAGAAGTCGACTTGAAAAATTTCAGAAATATTTTCATATTTTATTCTATACTCTTCCCTTTTTTTTTTTTAATTATGTAGAAATTTTGAATTTTTAACTCTTTGCACTCAAGCAAAAAAAAGTGAGTTGTAAATAGGCTGGTAAGACATGTAGCACATGACAACGACCGACCTTCTTTTTTTGACGGATTCTTTTGACGTTCTAACCTTGTTTCCCCAAAGTTGAATACTAAATGCGCTAAATACGTCCTCAGTGCTGTTTTTATTAGTTTTTAATTTTAAAAAGATAATTCAACGTGATTTTGTATTATTTTATTTACAATTTTTCTAATAAATGAATGTGTTTGCAGTTATTAAATAAAATATTCATGTAATGTGAAGTATGAGCAGTCATTACAGTTCAACATTCAGTGTGTCATGTGGTACATGTCTTATGATCCAACAGACAAAACACCTTTAAATATGGTAGAGTTAATGGACAAACCACCTTGTCATGCTGTACATGTCTTATAAGCGCAAAGGGTTAAGCTATATTTTAATTGGAAATTCGACAGAATTAGAATTAGTACAACAATATCGGTAGTCATAGTTTAAGAAGCACATAATTTGAGAAGTCTAACTTACCTTAGGATTAATAAATAAAATCACAAAAGTTTAAAAATCATTAAAATTTATTTAAAAAATAACGAAAACAAAAATTCGGCAGTTATAAATAATACAATAAATTAGAAACAAAAATTCAATTAATAAACAAAATAGGTAAAATTGGCTTAGTTGTTATTATTGTCCGCGAGGTAATGTTCGATAATATGGATCCAATTCCGCATAATCTAACGAAGATGGCGCCGTTCGACTCCAATGTGGTTCATGTGCCAAATATGGTGGGATTAATCCGAATGTAATTCGTTTCTCTGTAGTCTGTTTTCCATCCAAAATATTTTTGAGTGCCGTAAATCCGGATAACATTAATGCGGCCATAGCGGCACCCAAACCTTTCAATGCAATTAAACCGATTACGGTTAATACAATTGGAATGATAATGATGGCTTTCAGTTTCAATAACAGTAGCATTGGCATTAAGATTTTACGGATTTTTCGGCGACGTGGATCTGAAATTGAAAATTAAAAAATAAATGATTAAAATTAAAAGAACACATCAGAGAAGGTTTAAAGGGGACCACAAGTGTGACATTTTAAAAAAAATTGGAATTTTTTTTGCACGTTTCGATAGTCGATACTTTTAAAAATAACATACTAAAATTTCAAGTGCATATCTCAAATGGTTTTTGAGTTACAGCTATTCGAAGAGCGGATTCTGATTTTCATCCACTAGTGTGACATTTTGAAAAAATTTGAAAATTTATTTTGCAACTTTCGATAGTCTATACTTTTAAAAATAACATACTAAAATTTCAAATGGTTTTTGAGTTACAGCCATTCGAAGAGCGGATTCTGATTTTCATTGTTAACTTTAAGGTATTGAGAAATGTATGAAGGTTGATAGTTCGGAAGTTTCTGAAGGTGGCTGCCAGTCACATGTTGTGGAGAAGCTAGACCCTGACACATTTAAATGACTCATCTAGTTTTACTATGACCGTTATAGTGAGTACATCGTAAGTAATTTTAGTAAAAATTCTCAGTGATTAAAACTAAAAGGTAAGATAAAGAAAAACTACATTTTTCAAATTCGCTGCAGTTATAACTCGAAGACAAATCATCCGATCGATTCGATTTTTATTGTAGCTTTTTATGAAATTTTTGAAGGCCAAAAATCATCAAATTTTCGCGCAAAATTTGATACCTTTTTTTTAAAAACTCTCCCATCTTGTTAAATTTAAACTTTTTTCTTCGATTGAAATTCATGGCACGGGAAATACCTTCTAGTTTAACAGGTTTTTTGGTTTTTTTGATTTCAGGCATTGTGATGGTCGCTATCACTGCAGCAGAGGGGAAACATTTTTTTTTTTTGGAGCCTTGGGAGATCGGAAATAACTCACTGAATTTTCAATTTTTGGTCCAAAAATTTTATCATGAATTTATCATATATCAACGAATATATCCTGAAAATATTAAAACATTCCATACAGTAGTTATCTTTAAAAAAATTCCCAAAAATCATCTTTTTTTCAGACGGTTACACTAGTGGTCCCCTTTAAGGCGATTTATACCTAGTAGCGGGGCATTATTACATCTATTGGAAACAAAAAAGCGGCAATTTAGATGAAAAACCCAAAAATTTTAGGAAATTGTTACGTTAAGGAGTATTTCAAGTTTTAAAATGCCCTTCTCAAAATCATTGCCGGCCTGTGTTTGACTGAGATACACTCTTGACAAAAGGTTTATGTACTAATGAAGAAAATTATTAATTTAGGTTGAAGTTTAGAAAAATTAGGTCTTATTATAGAAGAATGAGGTTAAATTGAATTGAAAAAGAAAGTATCAATGTTTTTGTCCATGTTAGGAAAAAATTAATTTTTAGGAGAAAAAAAAAAGAGATACGGTTATTCTTAATTTCACGGTTAAAACGATCGGCTAATTGAAAATAATGATAACACAAATTTTTAACATTTAACAATCTTGTAATAATTTATCTGTTCAATTAATCTATGCTGTTGGCTTCTTAATGTGAAATGAAATAAATATAATCAAAATTTTATCTATGGACAAGCGTAAGTAGCGGTTTTTGTTTATAGATATACTACAGTAGTGGCCATAAAATTATATTTGTGTAACAATAAACCAAACAAAATCGAAATACTACCAGCGACATTGTCGAATAAAGTTTGTCCGTTGATAATAATTTTCAAATTTTATCATAATTTCGTTCTAGTTGTAATACACTATTATCGATATAGAAGAATATGGATGGAGACTATTTCTTAAGAGAGAGTTAGATATAGTATAATATGATATGTTAGATTGAATACGTAGATTCCTTTGAATGTGCCACAAAAAATAAAAGACAAAAGAGTAAATAGGCACACAAACACGTGCAAATAGGCATACAAGATCGAGTCCTAAAAAAAATTAGGATTAAAACAATATTAATAAACGTAATACTCCATATATATAATATTTGGGTAAGTAAATATCGTATTTATCAATAAATATAACCATTTGTAGAGAAAATTTGTTTATTTTTCTAAATTTTTCATCTAGAAAAGAGGTTCATAATAAGCGGAAAAATACTAATTTTGGCATTACACAAAGTAAAGAAATACCGAAAAAAGAATTACCCTATGTAAATAAAGAATTCGTTTCTTATTTAAAATATGTGATAATAACGACAAAAATTTTAAAAATATTGTAAAAAATAAAATTATGTAAAAATTAAAATATAGGTTAGACAGACACAAAATTATATAACAATTTAACTTCAAGATTATGTATTTTGTTTGTAATTTATTTATTTATTAATAAAATGACAATTTAATAACTGCATAGTTTTATTTATGTTTGTGCCTACCCTTATCAAGAAGATATGTCTTATTAGTGGTGCAATATTATAAACCAAAACCTACTCTTTTTATAAAAATAGTTATAAAGTGTAAATAATCGATTAATTTGAGCAATATTTGTTTTCAGTTTCTGGTAATTTATAATATTCTTTAAGCATCGTTAAAAAATATAATGATTTAGTAGACAATTAAGAATTCGAAAAATTAACTGATAAAATAGTCGAAGAGCATTCTTAAGGAGTGGATTATTGAATCAAAACAGATATTGAAAATAATTAATTAATTGCTTATGTTTTTATATAGAAATCACAATTATAAGAATAATACACTAAATATATTGTTTTAAAAGCAATGGCAATGTTTTAATTACATTAAAACCGTTACTGTATTAAAGGACCTGATTTGCTTAAAGATTTTCTCCACGCTCAATATAAAAATAAAATATATTTGGTTCATTTGGTTAAGCACATTAAATTTAAGGTGTTCTCTTTTTATTATGGACAGTGCTGTAATAAAGTAAGATTAATTTAAAGTTTAGATTTAGTGTTTTCTACGTTGCAAATTTGAAGTTAATGATTGTTTTATAATTTTGCGAATATTTAGGTTTTAAATTTTTTTTTAATCTGATGAAAAAAAAAACTAAATTTTAAATTGTTCGAAGAATCCATTTATATCTAAGAGCTTGAGCCTAAGAATCTTGAACTAAGAGCTGTTCATTTTAAATACTGGCACTTCTAACTCTCTCTTGTCATAATAAAAAAAAGTAAAAAAATTAGAAACAATAGTTTGTTAATTTTCATTGCTTATAGGTTTAGAAACCAGTAAGAAATCGAACTAGTTTTACACAAAATTTATTTTATGGTATTTCACCTAAAACAATAATTGCAAACAAAAACACCATAGATTTGTTTGATCTGTATGTGTAGTGGCAACATGTTTGACATATGTGTTGCGGTTACTGCCTATATGCCTAGATGTTTTGTAAGTGTCTTTCCTTTTTAAATATTTTGTTAATAAATTACGGAAAATCTAAGGAAAAGCATTATTAATGATTTAGTCTAGCTAAAGTTTTTCTTCAACAAACCAAAATTTTTAGCATTACCGAAAAGAGCGCTAATTTTTGTGGTTATTAAAATTAAAATTTTGGAATATGCTGGTGGTGGCGCTGGGAACCAACTTTTAAAATTAATTTTCAAGAATTTAGGAGTTATATCATTATTTTTTTAATTATTAACTACAAAGTGCCGTCTAAGAGACTCGGTAGAAAAAGAAAGGGGTAGTAAAATTGAAAATTTCGTACTTAAAATCCAGCATTCATAAATTAATTATGAACAAATTGTAGGTATTTATTGAAATACATAAAATGAAATCTAGAATATATATTTTATAAGAGACTATTTAGAAACTGATTCGTGTAACTTCTGACAATTTCATCAAAACCGTTGAAAAAGTTCTGCGGTTAAATACGTTGGAAGGCCCAATTTTGTTTTTAGAGGGAACAAAATTTTCATTTCACAAAAGTGATTATATTGATTCTGTTAATTTGGTAGATTTGAAAGTAAAAATTTATCCTCAGATTATTCGAAATATCATGAATTTTTTGCAATTTCATCAAATTTTTTTTGCAGTTAAAAATTGGAGTAATGTTGCTATGAGCAGAGGCGGAGCAAGACTAAAATGAGGAGTAGGCAAGATAATTTTTGCGAGGCCCCCTTGAAGATGTTTTTTAAAATTTGGCGAAAAAAAAATAGAACCCCTCTTGTGTGGTTCCTCTTTCAAGATTTTTCAAAAAAGCCCCCCTCAAAATTAATTGACGAGCAAAAAACGCAACAACCGAGTGCACTTTTAATCAAATTCTGTCCGCTTTCTTACACATGCGAAGCCAGGCCGCGAGACTATAGGCGATCGCCCACTTTGCTCACGCTTTGCGCCGCCTCTGGCTATGAGTTTTCAATTGTAAGTGTAAATTGAACGAAATAAATTTTGAATAATATTTTTAAAAGTAGACAAATAAATGAAAAGTTTTAAAAATAATTATTAAAAAAAAAAATATGGTTAACCAAAAATATTGGTATACTGTGTGAGTTTTTCGAGAGTTGCCATTTTTATTACAACCAAACCGTTGATTTAATCGAAAAATTGTTCAAATAAGAGTTGTATATATCGACGGGGGCAATCGATTGCTATAGTCAGAAGCTTTATAGCTCTTATGGTTTTCGAGCTATGATACAAACTTATAGATTTTTAAATGAGACTAAATATTAATTTTTCGATAAAACTGATCTAATGCATTAATTAACAACATAAATGAGCCAAAAAAAATTTTTTTTGCAAGTTTAATTTCTTAATTTTTCTCAAATTTATTAGTTAGGCGGTAAAAATATGCATATGTACTTGAGGCTACTTCAACCAATAGTGTTTTTCTTGGTTACATTTCTATTACATCCAAGAAAAGAACCATTTCCAGTACCATTTCTATCATAAAAATTTGGTTGTAATAAAAATGGCAACTCTCAAAAAACTCACATGGTATAGTTAATTAAAAAAATACTTGAACAAAAATATTAAAAACTAAATAATTATTAACTAATAACGTTTTAAAAATACTGTAGCTACATTGGTATCATTAACAATAATTGTTTTTGTACATCATATTATCTGTTATAATACCTGTCTAATGTGTAAGCACCTAGGCAGAGGCACTTGGGCATTTGTATTTTAAAGTCAATGACTGATTGACTGTGGTGTACGCACCTCTAGGTAACCATCGGACGTGAGCTACAACGCCTAGGTCCCTCAACGTAGCGCTACGCTACGTGTACTAAGAAGCGGAAAAGAGTTCTCTGATGGCCATCGACCTTAAACTCTAAACAGAACACGTTCGTCTGTCGAACACTGACACGTTCCACTGTTCTTTTATAAGAAAACCTTGACCATTTCTAGGTCATAATTTGAATTAATGAATGTACGTATATAAATTACATTAAAAAAAGATAAAATATATTATGACTTTTTTATCGGGTGAGGTGTGTGTAAGTGTTATTAAAGAAGTTGTTGGATTCTACTTACTTTCTTTTTGATATTTAACATTTGGATTCAATAAATGTACAATTCCAAAAATACTGTAGGTACCTAATGATTTTGATACAAACTTTTCGAAACCGCTCAAAACAAGGTTTCGTAAATTCAACATCGAGTCAAGTTTTTATGAAGAGTGGTTCGGTACTATCGATCAAACTGGTATTCGGCTACCTTTTTTGGTTGGCAAGTTAAAATTAACCAAAATGTGTCTATTAAAAAATAAATACCCTTGTCGCAGCATTCTGCACAACATTGCGAATTTCCGTTTAAAAAAATTAGTTTTTCTCGGAAACTAAGTAGTTGACATAGAATAATAGTTTAAAAACCTTTTTTGTGTGATTTTTTTCTCCTTGTTTCAATGGTGTAAAAAAATGTCGCAAAAATTTTTAAATAAAGGGGAATTTTGGTAAAAAACTAATTTTTTCACAAAAATTTCCAAAAGAACCATGTTTCGGGCATCGAACGTGCCTGGTTAACGAACTCCTCCAACGGTTTGGGACTAAATTCGTTAAAAGACGTTAAACGTTTTGGGTCAGTACTAAAGATTTGGTTTTTCAACAGTCTTTTAGTGAATAATAATATTATAATTATTTGCCTCTAAAATATATCTATTTTGTTAAAAACGGACGTTGGTTAATGAATATCTACAAATCTACTGGAACAAGAGAAATGAAACCACGGTCAAAATAATTCTATATATGGGACATTAAAATGAGCAAAATTTTGACACATTTTGGAAAGTGATTTTGAAATGATTACTATTTTTTATCTTTATGAAAAATCTAAAAAAAATGGTCTTTTTCGATGTTTTCCGGACCGCGTTTATGAAAATTGATGAAACTTACAAGTAAAGGTCCCGAGGCCGGACCCATCGATTTCGATGAAACTTAAATATGTTGTAGAACACTAAAAACTAAGGGACATGTATTTTTTTTTATCTGCGGAAAAACGGTTTGAAGGGGTGAAATCGCCCTCCAAAAATTGGGGTAAAAATTTAATTTTTCAAATATCTCGAAAACAGTAAGAGATAGAGCAAAAGTTTAAATTGGCGATATTATTCTTTTTTAAAGAGCTATCTATTGATATGCAAATTGTTCAAATTACATCAACAGGGGTGGTTGGGGGTTAAAATTTGGGGGTTAATTTTGCAAAAAGAGGATGAAAAATAAACAATATAAAAATTTTGTTTACAGATTTGAAATCTACGTCAAAAAATCTAATTGACCTGTTTTTGCTCAATATCCTAATATTAAGTCTTGGGGTAGTTAACTAGAGGGTGACTATGTCGAATAATCCTACTATTTGGGTATTTCAAGAAGTTCTTCTTCATGGAAAATAGCTTAAGACAATTAGAATAACGTAGAAATGAAATTCTCGAATTCAAAATTGAGTTTGAGCAACATTGGAGAGGGGGTGGGTCACCCTCTTAAATTACATACTAGTTTATATACAGTAATTTTTGCTATTAACACACTGATAGTGGGTAAAATAATATCACAATAACTGGTTCTGAAGTTGGACTAAAATGAAATTCTCGAATTCAAAATTGATTTTGAGCAACATTGGAGAGGGGGTGAGTCACCCTCTTGAATTACATACTAGTTTACATACACTAATTTTTGCAATTAACACACTGACAGGGGGTAATAATGCCACAATAGATGGTTCTGAAGTTAGACTATCGTATATGTAAGGTTTTTATTAGGTTTCGTTATTTTAGGTTAGGTTATGTAATTTTCGGTATCGATAATTTTCGATAAGGAAAACTATAATATCCATTAAAAAACAAACCTAATAAAGACCTTACATATGATAGTCCAACTTCAGAACCACTTATTGTGACATCATTTTACCCACTAGCAGTGTGTTAATAGCAAAAATTGCTGTATATAAACTAGTATGTAATTTAAGAGGGTGACTCACCCCCTCTCCAATATTGCTCAAACTCAATTTTGAATTCGAGAATTTCATTTCTACGTTATTCTAATTGTCTTAAGCTATTTTCCATGAAGAAGAACTTCTTGAAATACCCAAATAGTAGAATTATTCGACATAGTCACCCTCTAGTTAACTACCCCTAGACTTAATATTAGGATATTGAGCAAAAACAGGTCAATTAGATTTTTTGACGTAGATTTCAAATCTGTAAACAAAATTTTTATATTGTTTATTTTTCATCCTCTTTTTGCAAAATTAACCCCCAAATTTTAACCCTCAACCACCCCTGTTGATGTAATTTGAACAATAGATAGCTCTTTAAAAAAGAATAATATCGCCAATTTAAACTTTTGCTCTATCTCTTACTGTTTTCGAGATATTTGAAAAATTAAATTTTTACCCCAATTTTTGGAGGGCGATTTCACCCCTTCAAACCGTTTTTCCGCAGATAAAAAAAAATACGTGTCCCTTAGTTTTTAGTGTTCTACAACATATTTAAGTTTCATCGAAATCGATAGGTCCGGCCTCGGGACCTTTACTTGTTAGACGAAAGGTATAACAAAAAGTTCCAATTATTTTAAGGGCAAAGTTTCATAAGTTATGTGAACTTTTTGAAATTTTTCATCAAACTGGTAGTCGTAGTATACGTCCAATTGACAATAGATTTTTTTCAAAATGGCATCACAGCGGGTGGAGGCAGCTGAACTTTGAACTTTCCCGCTTGGTGGAGGAGACTGGGGGTAAAATTTCAAATTTCAGCAACTTTGCTTCCGGCAATTTTCTGTCAAAATGCCCCCATCTACCCTTAAAATCGCAAAATTAATTTTAATTTTTTTATAACTTTTAAACGGAATGGTTTTTTTCATTGCTTATTTCTTATCAATTACTGACCCCTCACCCCTCAGCGTTGGCAGCTTTTTTTAATTACTTGTCGCTGCTTCAGGAAGAATTACTGAAGATTTACAGGTACTTATATGGTTATTGCACCTAAAGAGTTACATAAATTACACCTTTTTTATGTTAAGAAAATCTTTTTAAATGTACCGTGAGTGAATATTTTATTTTCTAACTCTTTTTTTTTCTTATTTTTCAACAAACGTGTCAGACAAAGAAATAATTATTTACCTATCAATGGCTGTGCTTAAGCAGTGTATTGATAGTGATATTTCTTTCTTTTTCTTTTATTTTTTTATTTCTTTTAAACAAATGGAATTTTTTATGTATAATATTTAAAATTTCTTTTCTAAATGTTAAATTCTGGGTCAGTGTTACAATAGAATTGTTTTTAAGGTATCAAATGTGTTACTGCGTACATACTTTTTGTTTATAGATGTACACGTTAGGTGTGTCAGTCAAATGTGTTTATTTATTTATTACCTTTAAAAATAATGACAAAGTAATAAAAACAGTTTTGAATAAAAAAAAACGGAACTTAATTATATTGTTGACAAATTGGGAAAAATGTTGAATAATTAAGTATTGGTATATTTTCTAGGGCAATCAGATCCTAGATAAAGATTTTGATTTCATATATTTTGGATAAATAACCCACTAATGACATCGTCATTTGGCAAAGAAAAGCCTCTGTCCCAGTAGCTGGGACTCGGAATCGGACGGAAATGGCCAACGAATTCATTCAAAATTTTCAGACTTCCAACGTTTTCATTAAATTTTGTAAAAATACGATGTTTCGTTCGAGAGTTATCGTGCTGACACATATATGTGTATACGTATATAATATACTACACATCAGTTCTAGTGAATTTTCTTTTCGGGTTCTAGGGACCTCAAAACAAATTTCTGCTGTCACACTCTCGGGCTCAAGTCTCACCAAGGTAGCGTGACTGTAATACCCTAATTTTTTTTTAGAAATTTGTTAAAACTATATGTGTAAGTTAGACTTAAGCATGTCACATCGCTGTAATTCAAATTTTAGTAAACTTGGAGACGTCATCAAATTAACAGTTGTTTTTTTTTTTCCTACGTCAAATTTTATGAAATTGATTTAAACTGGGGTCATTAGTTGGATTAAGGTAATTTGGGTGTTTTATTTTTACTCAGGTAAGATTTCTATTAGTTTTTGGTATTCGCAAGCTTTTCGATGTAGGTTTTAGAATAATCTGTAGTACTTAATTAAAACTAGATGAGAGCATTCTTTACTGTTTTCAGTAAATCAGCAAATATAGGTGAGAACTTAAAGTTTGAAAGAATTTGGCTAAGTAAGAGACTTTCAAACTTTAAAACAGATCTATCCAGGGCTGGACCTAGCCTAAGTGGCGTCTGGGGCAGGGTCAAAAAATGGCGTCCCTGCAGGGAAAAAATATTTTGTTTTTTCCTCCCCAGAAAACAAGTGACGAATAATAAAAAAAAACTTCACAAACCTAATTTTAGCGCCCCCAAGACCTGCCGCTCGGGGCGCGTGCTCCGCCTGCTCCCCCTAAATCCGGCCCTGGATCTATCTAATTAAGAATACGAAAGAACGGGAAGTACTGGAATAATTTCTTGTACGAAACGACGAAGATTCTCGAATGATTGTTTTCGAAATATTCCTATGAAGTATTAAGGTTTTACCAGGGTTTTCAATGTAATGTATCAATCCAAGTTTGTTCTCCAACACCTTTTACAAAATTTTCGCTTAGTGTTAATCTCAAGTTGGGAGGTAGTTTCAAGTAGGTAACTCGAAATAACATAAGTTGAGGACTTCTTATATTTTCTGTATTGGTACTTAAAGACAATTTATTTAAGGATATCCGTATTATTATAGATATTAATTAGAAATAAAAAAATATTTAGGCCACTAGAATAATTATGTATATTAATAATTAAATATTTAATGAAAAGAAATATTTACATAAAAAGAAAGGTGCTATGACATTATAGTGAATGGATTGTGCATTTACATGAAACAGAGTGGTGAAATTTTCTACGTTGAAAAAAGTATAAATTCAGCGAAATTATTAAATAGTATATTAGTGTTAAAAATATTACTATAAAGGGTTCATTCAAGGTTTTTCCGTCGAACCAAACAAGAGTTTTTAAGCGTTAAAATCAAATTTTCATCTTACTGTTTGTCTTTAGAATTTTTCGGTTGTTTCAAATTTTTAAATTTAATAACAGCGTGAGATTGGCTAAAATTTTTCAGTACCTTAAAAATCCTAAATAAAAAGATAGAATGATGAAATTGAAAGCGAAACGTAGGTTTTGGAAGTCGCTTTTTTATTTTTACCAAAATTGGGTACGTAGGATCAGTAACAAAAATATTTTTGTCGAGTCAGTCACATTTTTATGGGGAATTTCGTTACTTTGTTGGCAAAAATGACAATTTCACAGCCGAATTACCCTAACTCATCTAAACACTTTAATTTATATCAGTTCAATTTTTAATTCGATGACGTCATTAGGTTTACAAAAATTTTTGCAGTGCCTTAAAAATCGTAAATGGAATGATAGAAAGATAAAGTTGGAAGCAAATTATAGATTTTCGAAGTGGCTCTTTTCACTTTTACTAAAATTAGGTATGTAGGTATGTAAATTAATACCCAAATTACCTTAATTTCATCAATTACCCTAATTTAAATTATTTTCATAAAGCGTGATTTGAGGAAAAATAATTTTTTTTTTTAATTTGATGTTTGAAGTCGTTCTTTTGAGTTTTACTAAAATTAAGTACACAAGGTCACTGTAACAAAGACTTTTGTCAAATTAGTTAAATTTTGTCATTCTTACAGCAAAAATGAAGAGTTCACACTAGTGATGTCGAGCTGACGAACGATTAGTCGATTAATCGACTAAAGTTGTTTTTCAGACAAAATTAGTCATTAATTGAGCAAAAATATCGAGCGAACAATAATCGACTAATCGACTAAATTTTTAATCGAATTCATGAATAGGGTAACCTATGTAACTCTTTCAGAAGTGATGATTCCATTTGAATTTAATTATGGATTTTTAATACATATTTTTGAGAAAAAGAAGGATATGGCATGTCACAATGTGTCAATCATATAAAAGTAAAAATCATACAAATAGATAATTTGTTAGTTTTGATTTTTTGAAGTCCAATAAATAATACAAAAAAATTAAAAAATTAGTCGCTTTTAGTCATTTAAAAAAAATTAATCATATTAGTCATTTAATCGAAGGTAAAATAGTTGACTAGAAAAATGATCAAATGTAAACAAAATTAGTCGATTAAACCGATTAATCGATTAATTATTCGATATCACTAGTTCACACCCAGATTAGCCAAATTGTACCGGTTACCCGGTTTACCAGTTTACCGGTTAAGTAAAAAAAGATTTTTTTAAATTTGATTATGTCATCGAGTTTACAGAAACATTCCAATGAAATGATATTATAATGATAAAAATGGAAATGAAGTGACCCTTTTCAGTTAAAATTGTGTATAGAAAAAAGTTGAATCAGTCATTTTTCTTTAGGAAACTTACATAATTCATCCAAAAGACGAACTAATAGTTTTTTTCGTAATATCAACTTACTGTATATTGCTTTAAGGACCGATCAGACCAAGACGGTCATCTTGCGGGCTAAGTGGATGTCATATAATTATATATATATTGGGCTAACTTCAAAAATGCATCACTGAGGCAGTCAGAAGTTCAAAAATGCATCAGACGCATCACAACGAAAAATGAAAACTTCATTTTTGCATTTGATACGTCAAAACAAGGCATCAAGAAATTTGGTGATGCGTGTCCAATATACATGTCATGTGTATAATGTAGAATTATAACTACTTGCCATATTATGTAGGTATTAACGGCAATAGGAATAATTCCGAAAGACAAATTGTTGAAAAAGATGAATGTATTTACCTTTGATTAAAATTGTTTAAACTATTTGAATACATCTTGCACTCAAAATAGGTATGTAATATTTTTTATTCAAATAATTTCAATATTTTCAATTTCAAGTAAGTTCAAGTTGAAATCCAAAGGTAATATACCTATACAAGGATTGTATTGCTATATTATCTATAGTCTATCATGCTAATCTGTTTTATCTATAGCCAAATCAGAGGCTAAATGATGCCAATACCCCGTTCAAAAACATCTAATGTGCATCAAATTTCAAGAGAGCATCAGCAGCGCATCATGTAGTATTAGACGCATCAGAAAAGTCATAATGCTGCATCGATGCGGTAAAGTTTACATTTTTGAAGTTACCCTTGTACTACTTGACTAATACGCAAACATTCAAGTAGGTAATAATTTCTGAAGTGGATTTAAATTTTGACAAAGGTAATGTAATACGTGTTTTGGTTAGTTTGTCACGTTTTAGCTCTTATGTCAAGTATGCAATATAATTTCTTAATTACCGTTCCGGTAGGTCGTACCGGTCTGCCGTCACGCATTTAATCATTTGGAATAAATAATCGAGAGAATGGTTTCAAAAAACACTCTAAAATACCTGCCGCAATAGCACGCGCCGTTTTTTGTAAAATTTGTGGCGCTTCAATTTTCAATTCATGCTCGGCAATATATCTGGCCGCGCGTTCCAATAATCCTTCATCTTTCGGTACATTTTCATTACCAACTTCCGACTTCTTGACAATTTTCACACCATCAATAATCTCTAAATTTTCATTTTGATCGACACGATCGATAATTGCGACAAACTTTTTCTCCGCACAATCAATATTTGTATTACATTCTTCATAAATTTGTTCCACCGTTTCCACTTTTTGCGCACTTCCGGATGTGTCATCACAATAAACTGTTAGGAAACAACACACTAATAATATAATAAGTTTTTTTAAAAACATTTTTGTTGATTTTTTTTTAAATTTATCCTAATAAATTGGAAACAAAAAGTGAATTATTGAATCGATATCAAATCCTTTTTATTAATTCAGTGGAAATTATTTTTTTGGTGGTGGAATTGAAAAAAGTGTGATTTTTCGAATTAAATTTTTCAAAGCACGTAATTAGGAGAGACACATATTTGGAATCAATTTTTGCGCGAGTGTTTATACAGTAAAACAAACGACAAATACATAGTATAATTGATTTATCGTTCTGAATTCGTATTATTTTGCTGAAAATTAATATGCAAAACACATATTGATTTAAACATTCGAAAATGTATTGCCGCAATGTCCACACGCATTTATAGGCATTATTTATTGATGAGGTGTAATTGTTGAGATTTTTTTCATGTAATTTGAAATTATGATGACGACTTGTTGTCAGACTTATCAATTTCTATCAAGTAGACATTTTTTAAAAGAAAATTTTGTATGCTTATGAAATAAGTAATTATATTAATTTGGGACAATTGGAAAATGTTTAAGAAGTTGAGGGATAATCGATACCTGTGTGTTAACACCAGCGAAAGTAATTTAGTTTGAAAGTGTATAATGGGATTTTTAATGGTTAAAAGTGTGGCAGGTCCGAATTGGAACCTGAAATCGACCCGGGAATGTTAGAAACTGTTGGCATTCCATTCTCCACAAGAAAAGGAAATTCTAAATCATTTATTTTTTATTTTAATAATTTTTAACAATTTAATTTCCGAGGAAACTCAAACTTTCGATTACTTTGTTAATGCTGTCGTCACAACCTGAATTCATCACCCTGTTCTATTTTTACCACCATTACTATGTATAGATTCAAATTATTAGAGCATAAGATGGTCTTCATGCGATTTTTCATAATCTTGAGGGTAAAAAACGATCTTTCACAAGCAACTTAATTCAATGATAAAGCAAGCAGAAACTTGTATGCTGATCCAATTAAATCGTAGACAATTGGTCAATAGGTTATACAATTGGTTAGTTTCTGTATGCACAACGTATCTCACACATTATAAACAATTATTATTTTTTTGCTTTTCTAATAGATTTTTGTAAGTACTTTGACTAACATTTTCTCCTATAATTTTATTCTTTTATAATTTTCTAATTCAAAAGCTTTAAGTTTGTCTCAACGTAATGCTAAATTTTTCAATTCAGTCCGCAAATTTTCATTTACATCTAACTGTTTTATGAAATTTCAATAAGTGTATGTTTAACTCATCTAGTTAACCGCATTGAAGTCTATTACTGCGTATGTTAGGGAAACGTTCGGCAATGTTAGGGAAAAACGGCGATCCGTGCTCCCTAGGTATTACTCCCTAAATTGGTTGAAGACAGAAAATGATTTTCTATATGAAATTGTTTATAATATGCTTATAGTTTGTGGGCCCGACGAGAGGGTGGGGCAGTCGGGGCTGCAGCCCTGGGGCCCGGGCTGGAAGAGGAGGCCCGTAGCAGTCAATAGGGGCCCGGGAAAAAGCAAAATCAGCTTTTTTTTACTCATCATTTATTTTTTGGGGAGAAATTTTTATGAAATGTGCCTCTTTTCTTCTCTCCACGGCCCTGATAGTTTGGGGGTAAATTTTCCATTTTTTATCAATATGACAAAATTTGTTTTAAATATATAATTTACATTCTAAAACTACGCTATAAATTTTAACAATAAATATGCTACAAATTGCTGAAATTTAGACTTGTGTACTTAATAACGTCACAGGTATAAAATTTCAATTTTCATATCTTCTTAAAATAATCCGTGAAATTTTACATTCTTTCAATCAAAATGTCTTAACTTTCGGTTAACTTTAATGATTTCAATTGGGAACATATGTTATATTTTTATAACTTTTGAAATTGCAGAAGCTTCCTCCAGAACAATTTTTTTGGTTTGACTAAACAAATATACTACAAGTATTTAAAAATATTTATTATTCTTTAAAAAAATTTATTAAAAATAAATACATAAATAGAATGCAGTCAATAATTTAGTTATATTACATCAAAAATCTTTCATATCATTTTCTTAAAAAAAAAAAAATTAAAATTATTCAAATAAATTAAAAAATAATTTTCATCTCAAGTCTTTCTCTCAAATTCATTCGTTTTTTTTTCTTTTTTCACTTTGTACTAAAAATCTATTGATTACTGCGTCTTCTGTCCAGCGTATGCAATTTCTTGAGCGTCCACCACACCAGATGCTGGAACGGCGTCGTCGGGCATGGATCGTTTACTGTACGGTCCTCCAGCAGACCAACTGCTGGATCCAGTGGGTGCATAAGATGATGCCCAGCCGCTATTACTGCTCGTATAACTAGTTCCCAAAGTGCTGCCCTAGAAAAGAAATTAAATAAACAAGAAGTATTCATGTTCTTTTTATGGATAAAAGAATGTTAATTGATAGTTAAATTTTGGAGTTAATAGTTATTGTTTATTTTTGGACAATAAAAGAAATAATTAGCGGCGCTACTGTATCTGGGTCATCCACTTCCGGAGAATGGGTAATAATTAACAAAATTATTTTAAATTGTGGGCGCGCACATCTTTTAGAAATAAGTAGTTTAAATTATTTAGATACCTTGCTGCTGAAAAGGCTACCAATGCTACCGGCGCTACCAATCAAAGCTAAGATCAGTGCAATCTTGGCAATCACTAAGGCTTTGATGGCCAATAATTTTGTGGCAATAATGACAAGTGGTAACAAGAAGATCAATTTGGCCCCCATCATCATCATCATATGTCCGAAGCCCTTCATTCTCTTCATCTTCTTACGCCCTGGAAACAAAGCGAAACAGTGTCTGGCATGATATTTTTAAATTTTAAAAGGAAATACGCTGAAATAATAGCTCAGAATTTAACCCTAGAATCATACGTACACGTCAAAACGACGAACGAACTTCTCTACCTGCTCCAATACTACAGCTTGTCGGTACCTGCTTGCTTTGAGATTTCTGTTATCTAATTTATTTGTTGTTATAACACATAAGACGTATTTATTTTGTTTATAGTCATTGTCGTTTTGTTTGTATTGAAATAGTGTCCGTCAAAAGGACGTCGATGTATGATTACGCGATGTTTTTTTTAAAGATTTTGTACTTCACATATAAAATTTTTTCTAATTTTTCTAAAATTTATTAAAGATATGCATGTTATAATTAATTTATTCAATGATTATGATAATGTGAAAGATGATTACAGCTGTTTGACTTATAGAGATGACATAATACTGAAGTTTTAATATATTGAATCGAAAACTAAAGAATGCGTTTCAAGTGACTTAATAAAAGATTAACAATTTATTTTGTGGAAAATATTTTAATTTTTATTATTTTTTGAAATCTTATTCGAAAAATTACTAACAAATTTTAGAAAATTTACAAATGTGCCTAATGGGGAAATAACTACATATCTATAGGAATATTTATGACTGAGAAATTTCACATTCTGTAAAGTTACACATGTCCACTGACTCATAATAGTTCATAAATTAATTATTTGAAACACATGTTTTATGATACAATTGATGTATTTATCTAATTTTTAATTTTTGTAATGAAAATATGCTTTGATAAAAAGATTAAAAAAATTAATAAATATTTACATTAAGAAATTTTTCCAAATCCAATTTTTTTAAATATTTTGTTCGCTTTTGTAGTATTGTTATGTAAAAAAAAAGTTTTTTGCAAATAAACTCTAAAACTCTCCGTAAAAAGTCCATCCGTCAAAACGACGTCGATGTATGATTAACGTTTCTCGTAGACCAACGTATGATTCTAGGGTTAAAGAGTATCAATAAAGAAGTGTATAAATAAAAAAAAATTGGAAAAATATGTGTTAGACACGTATTAAGTTAGGGTTCCTCAGTAACTAGAGTTTTTCACAATTTTAGGGATAAAATCTTTTAACTATTTATTAAACGAATAGATACTATTATTACTAGTGTTACTATATTAGGATCAATTATGTAATAATCTATTTGCATATATTTCCCTGACCTTTTTTACATGAGTGGTGCAAATTTGGTTGTCTATATTTCCAAAAGTTACCGGCATAGCTTAGCCGAAACAATTTTTTTTGAGACTTTTTATCAGATGCAAATACCTTGATTAATTAAAATTTTTTTGGACCCACAGTTAAAAGTTACATGGGCGAGTCAGTACATATTTCGCAAAAAGAGTTTAAAAATGATAAGATGTAGTAAATACGTGTTAGAAACGCATTAAGTCAGGATTTCGTCGTTCAGTAATTAGAATTCTCGAGATAAAATATTTCTTGATGCTTTTATTTAATATTTGTTAACCTTCAATTTGTTAATAGTTTTTAAAAAATGACAGTGTTTCTTAGATTGTGTAATATCCGACACTGCCTATTACAAAGTGGTCAAGTGTGGGTAGACTAAACGCGATGACAGACATAATCAATTTATAAGGATTTCGTGGAAACCTTCAGAAATTAAAAAAAAAATATTTTTGGCCAATTATGCGGATGTGACAAACGGACCGACGAGAGTGTGGCGAAATTACAAAGGTTCCGAGTTTTTCCTTCGGAACCCTAAGAAATTATTTAAATATTAATAACATATTATTTACCTTGGTATTGACATTGGATTTATGTCACATAAATGCGATGTCAGTAATGCGAAGTATGCTATGCATATTAAGTTACATAAGAATAATATGTTAAATTTAACTAATAAATCGATGTCATTGTTATACTTTATTGTTTAAAACATGTGTAAACTGATAATTTTACATGTTCATGTACAATTAGATCTATGTAGATAATTCCGAACAACCTGATTGGATATTTGCGAGCGAGAGAGGGGGGTTGGGGTGTAATAGTTACCTTCTTCAAGAGCACGGCCAAGTTCTTTTGTTGTTTCTTCAGGGAACTGCACCTCCAATTTATGGGTGGATAGGAAATTTGATGCTGATTCCACAAACATGTCAATAAGTTTCGCCGCTTTCTCGGAGAATGTGCTGGGTAAACTCTTTTCAATTTCATTTTCACTTATTGATTTACCATCACGCAGTGATGAATATGGTGCACTTCTGGAATAAATTATTAAAGAAAGATTTTAATATTATATTAAGGTACCATCATAGTGTGATTGGCCGAAAAATAGTCAATTTTCGCGATTTTTTTTCGGATGGATAGGATGGGGGAATGGGGTGACTATTTAACAATACAAAAATATTTTTTTTGTTCATTATTATTTATTCTTTATAATTATTATAATTTTGAAAAAATTGTCTTTAAAAAAGGTGAATATTGGTGCTCACGATTGCGGCCGCAGTTTTCATTTCGAAAAAAAAAGATCAAATAGATTATCAATCTGTAGGTAAGCCGTTGTGTACCTATGGGAGCTTTTTTTTCTTGAAGTTTAAAAAAATGACGGCGGTTTGAATATAAAGTACAAATTTTTTTATAGTTTTTCGTGTGGAAAAATAGGAAGATTTCAAAAAAAAGCTCCTACAGGTACATAGCGGCTTACCTACAGACTGATAATCTAGTTGATTTTTTTTTTGAATGAAAACTGCGGCCGCAATCGTGGGCACCAATTTTTGCACTTTTTAAAGACACTTTTTAAAAAAAATTATAATAATTATAAAATATAAATAAAAATGAATAATAAAATATTTTTGTATTGTTAAATAGTGGTATTAATCGTAAAAAAATTTATCCCCATTCCCCCATCTTATCCATCCGAAAAAAAATCGCGGATAATTGACTATTTTTCGGCCAATCGCACTGTGATGGTACCTTGAGGAGGTTGAATGGTTATAAAAAAAAATAAATAAATCAAGAAAAATCAGTTAAAACCAAGAAAATTTGGTGCTTTTTTTGCTCGTCTATTGAATTTTTCGAATTTAAATTTTTTGGACAAAATATCACACGAATAAAAATAATGTTCAAAATTATTATATTGTTCCGAATTGATTAGTCAAAAAGTTGGTCGGCTTGGAGAACTTTGAGATGTTGTAGAAGATTCAAAAATAATATTGTTACAATTTTCAAAATCGTTATTCAAAACAAAAAGTTTTCCATGATCGCGGAAATATTTTTTAGACTGAAAAATGGATTTTAACTTTAAAATGCAGAAAACAGTCACGAATATAGTTGATTTCCGCTTTAACGCCCTCGGCCATTTGCTTGGTTATTGAAAAATGTATGTAGTAAAACTGAATAATGGTTTTACATAACATTGAAAATCATTCAGTTAATTCTAATTTTTTTTTACAAACTAAATACTTTGTTGACATTTAACTTAATCGTGTGCAGTTAATATCAATGCAACTTACTAAATCTATATTATTATTTTTCTATTTCCTCTGCATTTAAATAGCTAGAATTAAAAAGGGCGTTTCCTTGATTTTCTGCTCGAATATATGAAATAATTGTACCATTTTATATCAAGTTTCATAGTTTTTAATCTGAATTTTATGCTAGTTGTATTCGCGATTACAATAGTTTTGAAATTATGGAGCTTGAAGAGATATTAATAATTCAAAATTTAAATATTTTGTTTACACTTTTCGCAATTCCAGAGATAAAATTTGAATGAATTTGAATTTAATTGTGCTGACATCTTTTAACGAAACGATGAAGTGTAATGTTGGTGAAAGTATGATTTTATCACTACCATCTTTTGAAAAGTTGTTGAAATAACGGCTTAACTTATTCGTTACATTTACTAGATCGCTGTATGAAGTTGCTGCAAAACGGCTGAACACCATTGACCAGTATTTTCATCTATAGATTCTATAGACATAGTGTTAAGTGTGTTAGTATTATTAGTGTTTCATTTATTTTTAACGAAAAAAATCGTTGGAATTTGGAAAATTTTCTATTGTATGCCTATATTTCTCTAAAATTGCCCTAACGATACCCCAATTGCTCCAGTAGAAAGCTTAATTATTTAATTAGTTTGTTTTTTAGCCATTAAAATCCCGTAAACTTAATTATCTCTCAAAATATGCAAACGATAACACACAACGTATGTCTGATTGCCTGTATTTGGTAATAGTTGCCTTAGACTATATTACGTAAATTGATGAAATCGAGAAAAATATTAGACTCGTTTTCAAAATTTTGAAAATTTATTGAAGACTGTTATAAAATCAATGAGAAGTATATAAGTGTGATAATAATTATACAGAACTTGCATAGAACAATAATTTTTGCGTTATGCATGCACATGTTCAAAATGGTTTTTATATTTTCCCAAGGGAAGGAGACATTTTACCGTAATAAAAAGTATCTTATATGTTGTTCCAGGTAATAAGTTATCATCACACCAAATTTCATTAAAATCCGTCCAGTAGTTTTTCCGTGATGCGTGAACAGACAGACAAAAATTTTTAAAATAGTTGTTTTGGTATTTACGTCGATAACTATCTACAGTAGCAATACAATTTTCAAAAAATATTTCATGTACAGAAACGGTCTCGTTACAGTTTTATTATATGCATAGATGATAAACCTGGTGGTTAGGTTTTAGAATACATAATTGTACATGCTTACCGAACTAAAATTATTCCGGGGAATAATTCGATACTATTTAATCGTCCAGCCCTCTCGATTGCTGTAATAGTTTTTACCGCTACACAATCTATCGTATTCTCCGCGTCAAAACATTTACTGTACTCTCGACTTATTCGATTCCATGCAGTGTCTTTTTGTGTTGAATCAATTTCATTTTCTTGATTATCAAACGTCGGTAACTGAAAGAAAAAGAACAAAAATTTTTAATCTCCTAAAAAATAAAAAATTTAAAACCTGTTTTAATAATTCTTTTTCATGATAATCACTACTGACCCGAGGCCTCTACATGTATTTTATTTTAAATTACCATTGTCTTAAGAATCGTGATGGAAGATGTTCCGGTGTCCTTGAACTTGATAATCTAACTAGTAGATGAATGGATTTCGAAGAAGTGGTCGACCTTCACCTGAATATTAGTTGGTCTAACACCCAAGAGAAATTATTGTTTATGGATTATATAACTCTCATAATACCGTACCTATGTACAAGTTTTATTTGATTTAGAAGATTGATACAAGTACATGTAGTAATCTAGAGTCGAAGAGTGAAGGTCTGTATCGACTATAGAGGGACAAGGGGTCAATTGTAACTTTATAGAATAAATTATTACTATATAATTAAAAATTTCTCTAGTTTTTTATTATAATAACAAAAATTTTTCAGCAACTAATTAAGAAGCTTTTTGATAGCTTCATTTTTTTTCTATAAAAGTGCTTAGTAACAAAATATTTTTATTGAATTTTCTCTTTACTTTTCCTAGCTACTCATTTGAGCAATTTTTTCTACTTTTCTTAGCTTCACTCCTACATAATCGTCGAACTTACTGATACATTAATAGTTTTTCTTCCGATACCTAGTTTTATTGTTCTGTCACAATTGTATTGTCTTTCTAATGGTCTTAATTATAACAAAACAAATATTCTTAAACGGTTTTACATTTCTTCTTACAATTAGTTTTTATTTCTTAAAATACTTAAGTTAGGGCAAAATTTTGTAACAATTAAAGGGGTCTTCTAGTCTAGAGAACAAAAATTAATAAAATAAACTATTAATATTTTTACTGTCCATTTTTATTATCTATTTATTGATATTTTAAGAATATACAAAAAATTTTCATAAAAAAAAAGAAAAATGAAAATTTAAGGATTGATGGGATTTGTGTTCATTTGTAACAAAAAAGAGAGAAGAAAAAGATTCTTGTTTAGAAAGGTTGTGATTCTGGCAGGAACTGCAATAAAAAAATCTAAAAAAAAAATTTAAAATGGTGAATTTAAAATTTTAAAATATAATAGCTGATATCGGAATCTATCGTATTAAAATGGCTAGAACTTTGTAAATTTTCAAAATTTTTATATTTCCTTTTGAAGACATATTTTGCAAGATCTATACTTTTAGGAAATGAAACAAAAAATTCTAGATTAGAATACAGCCTTAACATTTTCAATTACATCACAACTTTCCCCTATGTATTTCTTAATAAAAATAAAATTTGATTACATTGTTGATAAAATTTCAATCACAAACAAAAATAACCTCAATAATACCCTCGAACTCTATTACTTATATAAAACAATATTTTACTAAATGAGACTTAAAGTACCATCACAGTGTAGAATTTTGAAAAAATTATTTTTTTTTTTTTTGGTCTTATCTTAAAGTACATAGAGTTATGCATGTTCTCTAAAAATTTCAAATTGAAATTCGAATTATTACGGTTGCTACGACCACGGATAAATGGATTCAGTCTAAATACAAAACTCTGTGGGTCGATTGGCGCCTTTTGGCGGGATGTTATACCACTTTACATTCAGTCTTTCCACAACCAGTGAACGTATAAGATCAATTGTTACCACCACAGTATCACATTGTTGTTGAAACTATGATTTGAAACAATTTTGACACAAACTTTAAACGCGTACATCTCGAAATGCTCTTTTTAAAAACGGTACCCACTCTCAGAGGGAAAGTTTCCAAGCTATAAGTTTGAAATTTTGACAGAATATTTTTTATTCCATTCTCCATGTACCTACGGAAGTTTTTTTTTTTGAAATATTACTATTTTTTCACATGGAAAACTATTAAAAAAAGGCCTAAATTTTGTACTTTTGATTCAAACCGCCGCCATTATTTCAAATTTCAAAAATGAAAAAGAAAAAGCCTCAATAGGAACATAGCGGCTTACCTACAGATTGATAATTAATTTGATTTTTTTTCGGATGAAAACTGCGGCCGGAATCGTGGGAACCAATGGCCGCCTTTTTTTAAAAACACTTTTTTTCAAAAAATTATAATAATTATAAAAAAAATTAATTAATATGAATAAAAAATATTTTTGTATTGTTAAAAAATAGTGGTATTAATCGTAAAAAAAATTCATCCCCATTCCCCTATCCTATCCATCCGAAAAAAAATTGCGAAAATTGACTATTTTTCGACCGGTCACATTGTGATGGTACCTTAAACTAAAAAAAATTTTCGTTAGAACTTTGCTATGAGTCCTATTTTGTTCGGTAGTAAAAAAGTTTTGACGATGGTCAAGTTTGTAGTTAACGAGCAAAAAAACTTCCAGTATCATATCTGCAGATATCCTTATTCGAAGATACCTGTCGTATTATATGTTTTTGTAATATAAAAATGTTTGAGAAACCCCACGACGAATAATAAAACCGACGTTTCAAATAAAAATTTCTGGAATTGCATATTCCAAATCTTATTATAATTTTGTAGCAAGCACTAAAAAAATACATGCAAGGCATGTCAGACACCACCTGGAATACGGAATTCAAGGAATTTTTATTTGAAACATTTTAGAGCTTTTTGCCTTTGACTCTTAAAATTTTTAATTTTATTTCCATGTTTACAAAGTAAACAACTTATTGTCACGCAAGTTAGATTACACTTAACCAATTAGAGTAGCAACTTAACCCTAATTTTTAACAAAAGGCGACCACCGAAAAAGGAATAAAAAATTCCAATATTATTTTTTTACCAAATGCTGGCGTCACTGTGAAAAATTGAAATTAATGAAAGTAATAGGTAAGATACATGTATAAATTTTGTATTTGTAGTATTCTCTAAGCATAATTGATATATGTATGTAAAAAAATTATAACATTTTTTTAGAGAGAGAAAAAACTATTAACAAATATGATATTTTAGAATGAATGCGTAGATTAAAATCAAATATTTATAAGATTACTTGTCAATTATTTATTTTTATCAATTTTTAGCACTGAAGTCGTGGTTTAATCAAAAAATAGTATTTGAATTTTATATTTTATTTTAAATTCTGCATCGATCAAAAAAAACCAGTCACTAGAACGCTTTATAAATTATTATCAAAACTTGCTTAAAAATCAAATTTCCATCAAACCTGACTAAGAACCATCCCGGAATTACCTACATATCAGCTTTCAAATGAAAAGAAAATCGTATTAAAATTGGTGAAGCCGTTTTGGAGATAAATGGTAAGAGACACTTATATTTGTTGCGTTCCATCGTGGGTAAAAATATCGAAGGCTGATCGTAGTGAAATATAAATAATTTTTTAATAAAATACATTTATTGATATTATTAATAACTAATTTACAATAAACTATTCACGAAAAATTTATATAAAAAGATCAAATAATACGAATTTTAATGAATTTTCTATTTGAATAAAAAACATATCAAAAGGATGTTATCAAAGGTGTTAATTAAACTGATATTAGTAGTTTATATATAGCCTTTGAAATACTTATATTTTTAAAAGATGTTAATTATATTATTCAAATTGAAGAAATTTTAATAGAAATTAGATTACAAGTATAAATTTTTTTTGAAATAAATTATTTACTAAACTAGTTCAATTTTTCTTTTGATATAGTTAAATATGATATTATATTTTTTTTATAAATATAATCATTTAGTTTGTAAATATAAAACTGTGTACTCCAATCTGTATTAAAAATACTATTTTCTGATTATGTGACGATTACGATGAAGACATTTCTTTCGTTGAAAATATACTAACTATAAGAATTAGTTCTATATACTTCATAAAATGGGGAGTTAGTGTTACCCATGGGTAAACTACTTAATTTTTTTAACGAAAATTATATATTTGATAAATTTAGCATTTTAATAAAATCACGAGACGATTAAATATTTGAAAAATTGTAATTCCACTATAACATATTTTGATACATTCATATTGTTTGAATGTAATTACAGTGAGTTACAGTGAAAGTCGAACAAAATTTTTTTACTGTGTGTTATTATGAAAAATATGAAACTGCTTTTTAAAATATTAGAAAAAGAAATTTAGAAAAATTTAGTTTGTTTTCGAAATTGAAGTTTGTAATATATTTTAACTAATTAATATTGGAAAGGTTTACTTTGTGAAAATTCATATTTGTTAAAATCCATATGAAAACCTTTTCGTTGGTAAAACTCGATAGTCGGCGAATAGCTTTAAAAGTTGAAAACAGCATAAAATTTTCTTTTTAAATTACAAAACGATCTTCACTATCAAGGTACCGTTTGTTTCCTTCTAACAAAATTGTTTGGAAAAGAAATTTGAACAAAGTTTGAGATTATATTTAATTGTAAATAAAAATAAATGTAAATTATTATAAAAAATACACTTTGAAATATTTCTGAGAAAGTTGTGTCTTACTTTTACTGTGAGCCTCTGTAAATGTATAGAACTAAAGCCATGTTAAATTTTTATTTCTGATAGGCTTCTTGAATGATGAAACTATTATTAAATTCAAAAATAATTTTGAGTGGTAACTTTTATTTAACTTTTGAAATATTTCTTTGGTTTTACAGCACTAACAGATCCAATTGGAAAATTTGTTTGTCTATTTATTTATTCCTTTACTTTTTAAAATTTTTGGAGTGTTAGGGTTTAGTTACGTTGAAAGGTACATCCAAGAGTAACCCAAGAACATCAAACAAAAAATAGTATCTCTGTAGTTTTTAAAAACTTAAAATATTGTATGTTTAAAACACATTTTGAAACTGTACTGTGACTTTAGAAAAATTCAACACCATGTTAAAATACTAATTTCGCTCTTCCTCGAAATGTATAAAACAAGACAGAAATAAACATACCCCATTGCTAACAACAATGAAAGCACCACAAAACACAAAAATTTTAACAATTAAACTATTCATTTTTGGATAAAAATATAATTCACCAATAATTTCAAAAACACAAAAACAATTTCTTCGACGTTAATCCACTACCGGCTAAGATGAAGATGGGTAGTGTCCTTCTGGGTGGTTTAACAACTTTATATATATCTCAAAAAAATTATTCAAATATGCCGGCAATTGGATGATTACGTGTTACGTCATAATATAAGGTTGTAGAGGTCCCCACTTCAAAATGGATTCTCGTAAATAAAAAACGGAATTATTAATGGGAGAAAATACTGATTCATAAAACACATTTGGGGAGACGTTGCCGATGGTTTTTAAAAGCCATAATAACAGGTATATTAACAATATTACTAACTTGTATCATACTTACATACGTAATTGTAACGCTTAATGTACAGGTGAATATGTTTATCTTTGTTTATTCTTTCGGGCGCCATATATAGCTATCTTTTATTTTAAATAAATATTAGTTTTATTATTATAGGTATAATATATAGTTTGTATACAAAAGAGTAATGAAGACTTCGAAAAAAAAAATGTTTTTTGGGCGTATGCCCAACCTTGTTCAAACATGACCCAGTGAAAAGTATTGTCTATTTGTCTTTTGTTTGGTTTGAGTGAATTGTTTCAGGCAATGAGGACAAGTAGTGACAAAATTGTTGAATCTTCTATAGGTATTCTTTACAAAATTTTTGTGATAACAACTGGAAATAACATTTTGGAAGTTCTGGAAATTAATGAGTTGAGCAAGGACATGAACTCTATAATTTTAAATCTATTATTCCTTGTTAAAAATCTATACAATATACGTATCTTGTTATTCCTTTATTGGCGGCTTATTGTATTATATTTTTAAAAATCTAATTTTACAGAATTTTATCTACCTATTAATATTTTATTTTATTTATTTTTTTTTTTTTATAATTAATATTCATTACCAATTAACAGCAAAAACTATTTTTATGCGGTCTTTTTTGTGCGATTTCTGTCTTTGTGACTTTTTTATGGGATTTTAAAATTTTTTAAGTGCTCGTCAAAGTACATAAAATAAAAAAAATTAACATTAATTTTGTGATAAAGTTACTTATTGATTGTTTTTAAGTAGGTATTTAATCAGAACATTGCACAAGAATATAAATTATTGCATCATTATGTTTTTTTACAGATGAATTTATCGCAATTTTTGTGATATTATAAAAATGAAATAAAATGTGTAATGTTTAGAAAAGCCACTTTTCTAAGGAAATCGCAAGAATTAGAGGGTTTTGAATTATATATATTCTAGGAAACTTTTTCTGCGGTTGGAAACATTTTTATGAGTTATACTTATACTGTTCATTTTAGACAAAACATTAAAACCACCAATTATGTAGTAATATTCATAAAACTTGGGGTTATTTCATTTAAGGGGAGGTTTACTCGAGAGTCCTTAAAAATTATGTATTTTTCTAGAATTTTTTTCTCAAGAACGGAAGTAAATATCAATTTCAAATTTTGTACACATATTTATTAAGTATTAAACTACACAAAAAAAAAAAAAAAAATTCAAGAAAAAATATAAAAAAGTGTCCATTTTATAGATAGTGCAGTGTGACGATCCGAAAATCCAATTCCTTGTTGGCGGCATCCTAGCGCCGGTAATAAACCACCGAAATCCAAAAACAAAAAAGATTTATAAGATATATGAAGAGTATCGGCACCTCTACCTATAATATCAATAAATTGCTGAAAGAAAAAAAAATTGCCGATGTGTGAACTTTTGATTACGATTTTTGTCTTATTTTTCGCTCTTTAAAGTAAATTTAAAAATAAAAAAAAATATTGAAAGTGTGTCGGACTTAGGTAGAGGTGCCGAAGAATTGAATTATCTTTAAAATAAAAAATTAAAAAATAGGATCCATCGAATAGTTTTTGAGTTATCGTATCCGCCAGTTCCCAAAATGTAGTTCCGAGATATTATAAAATATATATAAAGAAACGTATTTTCAAAATTTTATATTTAATAATCATTATTGTGTGAACTAAGTTTTTTGAATTTTTTTTATAGAAAGCTGGATTCGGTTAATGTGCAAGAATCTTGTTTTTAAATTATTTTCAGTAAAATCACTTTGGGAACATATTCTACACATAATTTGCTATCAATTGCGCCAAAAAAAATCGATTTTTTTTTATCAAATCTCAAGTAAACCTTCCCTTAAATTACTTTCAGCAAAATCACTTTGGGAACCTATTCTACACATAATTAGCTACCAATTTCTGCAAAAAAAAAAATAATCGATTTTTTTTAACGATTCTCAAGTAAACCTCCCCTTAAATTGTTGATTGATTAATAGATATTAACCACCTTATATGAAAATCATTCACAGTAAATATTATAAATGGTTACCCAGTTATTTTACGCCGGACAGTGGGCTGAAACTCGAAATGTCGAGTCGTATTCCGATAAATTATTTATTGATGGACCAGGAAAAATTTTTATATTTTCTAATAATATGGATTTTCATAAAGTCTTCGAAACGTTGGGCTTTTAAATCCACGTGTAAACCTCCCTTGAAAACACACTCTAGAAACTGGAAGAAAATTCGTTCGGCAGTTACTGGCGCAGCTTTTTTTTTTTTACTATTTTATAATGTTGTACGGACGATCGGGATCTTACTGTATTTTTGACTAGTTCAATAATGCATAGGTATAGTAATAATAACAATAATAAGTAACACTGTATTCGCAGATGTTCTTATTTTGTTTAGCAGAAGAAATTTCTTGTCAACAAGAAATTACTTTCTTCATTTGTCGCAAATTGATGCTAATTGATGATAAATGAAAAGTAAATTGTAATATTTAATTTATTAGGTGCTGTAAATTTTCAATTTGTAAGTTTATGACAAAGAATTAGCATTTTAAATTTATCTTTTTATTTTCTATATGAAATTAAAAATTTCAGTGATTTTTAACTCATTTCGCAAATTTTGAATCTTTTTAGTGTTCTGCACTAAAGTTGACAAAACGGGACACTAATGAAATCACTTTGGTGTCCGTCCGTTAATCTGTCACGGGCGAATTTTTATTCAAAAATATTCGAAGTGAAAATTTGAAATTTAGCATAAATATTGAGTATATGCTGATCCAGTTATAAACGTTCAGTATAAAAAGTTGAATTTTAAATTTGATAACAATTTAACTCATGTGTATCAAGTCCCATAAGAATATTGTAGTTTTTTCACTTTTACCATGGAAAAAAAGTTAGGACAGATTTTTACAGCGATAAAAATGATACAAAACATTTCATTGGTAATTTCATTTTAGATAAAAACGAAACAAAAATTCGTATTGGTAAGTTTAACTGATTTCAGAACCATAGCAACAGTGTATTAAGTAATAATATGAATTATACTTTATTTTATTCGTCAAATTGTCTTCTGAATAAATTTGTGTTTTCTACAATTTAAATTTCTCGTCTAAAAGCAATTTAACTCGAAGAACTGTCAACTAACAAAAGCGCTTCAACTTCGCTGTCCCGTTTTTGTTAGTTGACAGTACTTCTCGTTAAATTGCTAGGCAACAAATTTTCGTTAGACAAACCCAAATTTATTCGAAAAAATACCAAACCTCTCGTGTAATACTAAGTGATTAAAATTCGTCTTTTTGCGCCAACTTCCTTTCGGTTAGAAGAGTTTTAAAAAGCTTATTTTAAGATTGTTAGAAATAATATTTTTATTCAGTTAGAACGTTGGTGACATTAATTTGTTAAAAGACAAATGTTTTTGGCGATGTAGGCCGTTAATTGTTTAATTGCCTATCTTTAAATATTTATTTGCATCAATTAGATGTTTTCAACGTCTTTAAATAGAAAAACAAATATATAAAATTTCTTTAAATCTATTAGGTGCCAATAATAAAATGGTAAACAGTTGAAGAAATGAATCATAAAATAATAATAAATTAATTGTAAAAATTAATACCCAGTGTCTTATTAAAATACTTCTGTCACACTATCTTGCGTAACATAGTGAATTTTTCAAGACTTACTTTTAAGGATGTTTGGGAGGTACAATCGGAGATAAAAGTACATGAAATTAGAAATTCGTGAATAATTACGTTGTATAACAAACTATGAGTTAAATAAATAGTTATTTTTGTTAAATAATAGCTATCACTACAACTGATTGTACAATACATCAAACTATAGCTCTCAGCTGACTACAAGAGCTGAGTACATTCTGAGGATTTTTCGGAGAATTTCAAAATGCTACGAGACGATTGAAAATTTAGTAGAATGTTCCTCATTAAATACTAAGGCCCCTGTGAAAATTTCAAACCGATTCACTAAGCTGTTAAAAAGTTATTAAAAAAAAAAACTAATTTTACACGTACTCTTATGGAAATTCGAAAACAGAAGAGATTAAATAACTTTTTAACGGCTTAGTGAATCGGTTTGAAATTTTCACAGGGGCCTTAGTATTTAATGAGGAACATTCTACTAAATTTTCAATCATCTGGTAGCATTTTGAAATTCCTCCGAAAAATCCTCAGAATGTACTCAGTTCTTGTAGTCAGCTGAGAGCTATAGTTTGATGTATTGTACACTCAGTTGTAGTGATAGCTATTATTTAACAAAGATAACTATTTATTTACCTCATAGTTTGTTATACAACGCAATTATTCACGAATTTCTAATTTCATGTAGGTACTTTTATCTTCGATTGTACCTCCCAAACATCCTTAAAGTACAAGTTTTAGTTGATAAGCAAAAAAGTTTGAAAACTTTTTCTTTTTTCTGGTACGCCCTGGAACGGCTGCTCCATCTGCTCCATTGTAGTTATACTTTTGACATCAGTATCTCACCATGACAGCGACTGTAATAGCTAAATTTTCTTGCAGGAAATTCGGTAAAATCATTTGTGTTTTAAAAGTGTTTCATCTTATTATAACAATAATGTATGTATTCATCATTGAAATTTAAAGATGAGCATTGTTATCAAATTAATCATTTTTCTATGTAGATAATTGTTCAATTTTATTTATTTTGCCACAATTGTATACATTGTTAGAAGTAGAAGAAGTACAGTAGCTAACAAAATAATAATTTAATAATTATGATACTAAATACGGTATGATGGGAAAAGATATGATATTGCAAGGAGAATTATTTATCTATTCAGTAAAATTTATATACTTAAACGTAACTAATTAACTACTCATTTTTCATAACAAGGTATACTTTTAACTAATTAGAAGTTTAGAAATTCTCGTTAAAAGATGTCTACAAGAATTTTTTTAAGGCATATATGCAGGCCCAGCTTAGCCAATAGGCCACCTATAGGCCACATTTTTAGGGGCGGTAAATTTTTAAAATAGGGCGGAAAAATGACTAATTAACGTTTTTTCTTTTTTTTTTGCTCGTCACTTATTTTCTTTAAGAGAAAGTTTGTAAAAAAGGTAGGAATAGGGGCGGCAAATTTTTAAAACACGGTAAAAGAATTTGTGATTGACTTTTATTTTCTTTTTTTTTCAAGATTTCCTTTTTTTCAAACAAAAGGTAGGGGCGGCATTTTTCAAGGTGCCTAGGGGTGGACTCAGGGTTAATCCGGCCTTGAATATTCGTTGTAAGCAATATCAAAATTGAAATAGAATCATATGCCCCACTCATTTTACGTAAATGTGAATTTTATTATTTAAAAAGAGTAAGATATATGATTCTAATTTAAGTTGCTTGCAACGAGTCAAAAGTGTATTATTAACTATGGTATTATTTATAGAATCTAAAGTTTTTTAAAAATTAAACATTGCATATACCATGTGAGTTTTTTGAGAGTTGCCATTTTTATTACAGCCAAATTTTTATGATAGAAATGGTACTGGAAAAGATTCTTTTCTTGAATGTAATAGAAATGTAACCAACCAGAACACTATCGGTTGAAGTAGCCTCAAGTACATATGTATATTTTTACCACCTAATTGATAATTTGAAGAAAAATTCAAAAATTAAACTTGGGTACAAAAATTTTTTTCCTCATTTATGTTGTTAATTAATGCATTAGATCAGTTTTATCGAAAAATTAATATATAGTCTCATTTAAAAATCTATAAGTTTGTATGATAGCTCGAAAACCATAAGAGCTATACAGCTCCTGACTATAGCAATCGTTTGCCCCCATCGATATCTACAACTCTTATTTGAACAATTTTTCGATTAAATCAACGGTTTTACTGTAATAAAAATGGCAACTCTCAAAAAACTCACACAGTATATGTCTTTTTGGAACAGTTTAATTTTGAAACAGTGCAGTGTAGGAATTTTTAAGATCGAGCAAGTAGTTTTAGAGTACGTTTACTACATGTATAAACGAGTTAACGCCTTTTTGGGGTTTCAGGGTGGTGGAGAACAATATTTTAAACATTTTTCGGAATCTCAATCATATTTTAACAAAATGTGGTCAAGGTTCGCTCAGCACATTATTTTAGGTCCCTTTTGACCTCATGTTCGTTTCTTGCCCTTTTTGCAGCTGCAGAGCCCTGCGGATCAATTTTAATTTTCGTAATGTAGCCTATATCAGAACATAGGGTATCACCTATCTACTAGTGAAAGATTCTTTGATGTCGGTTGGATAGTTCTCAAGATTAGCCAGAGCTAACACAAAAACAAAATCACAAACTTTACTTTTTATTATATAAGTACAACTAAAGTAATCATCGATTACACTGCACCGCAAAGAATTATTAGGTATTTATCAGTTTTAAACTTTATTTCTGTCATAAGGGTACTTTGTATATACACACTCATATTAAGGATACTTATAGTAATCTTCCTTATTGTAAATAAATACGTCGGCACAATTTTTATCTAACGACTTCCATTGTTATTTTGGTCTTTTGAGTATATTTCTAGAAAATACAAAATTATATGTAAACTAGTATAAAACACATTTAAAAATAAAAAAATTATCTGGGCAGAACTCGGCTTTAAACAAAAGATTGTACGGAATACATAAATTAGGGATAGAGGATAGTGAAAAATTCACATAATGTATTTTGTCTCGAGTTACCAATATCACGAACATTGAAAAAAAAATTCGCTTCGGTTTTTTTGGATAACAAATATTGCAATATTGAATGCTTTTATGGCTTTATGGCTAAAAAAAGGTTTTTAGCGATAAAAATCTCATATTTTGAAATTTCGTTTTTTTTTTTTTTTATTTACGGTCTGTGATAGCACACGACTAGTACAATATGAGTAAATACATGATAGCACACGACTAAAAAAATGGGGGGGGGCTAGCTTGGTGAAGGCATATGGTCGACCAAATGGTCGGGAAACGACATTTCATATTACACGACCAAATGTTATTTCAAACTAAAGGCGGAAATGATACCAGAATATAATAATTTTGTTGAAGATTAGAGAATGGTTCTCAAACATTTCTCGAATCCTTAAGAAAGTATCGATATTTATCTGAATTATATAGTCGACCAAGTGGTCGGAGAACGACATTTCATATTACACGACCAAATGTTATTTCAAATTAATGGCGGAAATGATACCAGGATATAATAATTTTGTTTAAGATTAGAGAATGGTTCTTAAACATTTCTCTAATCCCTAAGAAAGTATTGATATTTATCTGAATTACATAGTCGACCAAGTGGTCGGAGAACGACATTTCATATTACACGACCAAAAGTTATTTTAATTAATGGCGGAAATAATTTCAGGATCCTAGTTTGTATCCAATTATACATAGTCATAGATTTTCACATTTTTTTTTTTTTTTGATATCAATTTTAGCGTCACGAATTCTTTCCACTATACTTAAATCCAAAAATATATTTATCTTGAATGTCGATTTAAAATTTAGTTGGAATTATATCCTGAAACACGTCCGTCAAAATTTCCGTCAGTTTGTCACACATGCCTCACAGTTATGTGACATAAATTTTGCACTTTCCCCAGTTATGATTAATACAATAAAAAATGTGTATTTGCATATATTTAATAATTCAAAAACTGTCAAACAATGCACCTTATATTTTTATCTGCTAGTCTAGTTTTTAGTTGTTTCAAATATACATAATTTGACATCAATAAGTGAATAAATATATACAGTTCCAATATAGCCAAATTACAAGAAGTAACTTTTTTTGCAGTTAATAAGTTATTGTTATTAAAGTAATAATTGCATGTCACCAATTGTCGTGTTAATTAGAATATTGCTTTTCTTATTTGTGTATTTAAAAAAAAAAATATGCACTTATTTACATTTAAAAAGAAAACCATTCTTATCTTGAATGCTCAATATGCAGTGTTGTTATCATTGACGGTCGGAATTTGCTCTTTTTCAACAGAGGTGGCTTTTTATAAACATCTCTACAAAATTTTTAACAGCTTTCTGTTTTAGTAATCGTAAATATCAAAAATTAGAGCGATACATACTTGAATTTATTTTAAATTAGCGTTTACTCGCGAAATTATCACAACATGTTAATGTATATAGAGTATACAACTAAGAGTTTCTGTGTTTTGGGGGAATTTTTCCACTGGAATAGTAGTCCAATCAAATTATACATAGAGAAAACAAAAATTGTTATCTAGACTTTTATAAGTGGAAATGGTAAAGAGGCTTATAATAAACGTAAAAAAACTAAATGCGTGAGCAGGGGCGGTGGAGGGTTGATTTGGGGAGGCCCCAAAAGGGTGAAAAATTATATTATTGCAATTTCCGGCGAAAGTCGAAGTCAAAGGAAAAATTTCTTTAACAAAAGTTGCAGATCATAAAAAAATCTACAACTTTTGTAAGGGTCACTTTTTAACATAACCTCAAAATTTCGGAGAAAACTGCGAATTTTCTTGTTTTATTTATTTATTTTTTTTCATTTTGTTTTATGTCTCCCATTTCCACAAAAATAATTTAATTTTGACGAAACTTGGTGAAAGTATACCTTTCTAGGTCTTAAAAGAATTAAGAAGTTTCCGAATTATTCATTTTTTTCAGTCCGGAACACTTTTCTTTCAAGAAAAGATTCAACTTAAAAAACTCATCGCACAGAGTTCTGCCGGTGTTCATTTTTTTTCGGCGTGACATGTACTTTTTGGTAAAATGGCAAAAACTGGTAGTTTCATTTACGAACATGCTCAAAAATTCAAAAGAAAATCAAATAAATAACAAAAATTTACTCTTAAAACAATGAATTTTTCAGTAATTCTTGGCAATCTGTGTCAAACTGTGTTTCATTGTTGGACTAAAAAACTTTATTTCTTCGACTTAGATATTTATAGCAATACTCTACAAAAATAATGTTTCGAGTCAAACAAGGAAGTATTTTTTCCGTACAATTGAGTGATGTAATTAGTTTTTGAAATTTTTCAAAAAATTTGACCAGATTGTCAAGAATTACTGAGAAATTTATTGTTGTAAGAGTAATTTTTTGTTATTTATTTGATTTTCTTTTGCATTTTTGAGCAAGTTCTTAAATGAAACTACCAGTTTTTGTTATTTTACCAAAAAGTACATGTCAAGCCGAAAAAAATGAGCACCGGCAGAACTCTGTTCGATGAGTTTTTTTAAGTAGAATCTTTTCCTAAAAAAAAGTGTTCCGGACGGAAAAAAATGAATATCTCGGAAACTTCTTAATTTTTTTACCCGAAAAAACTTGTGGTTATTTAAGATCTAGAAAGGTATACTTTCACGAAGTTTCGTCAAAATTAAATTGTATTTGTGAAAATGGGAAACATAAAACGAAATAACGAAAAGAACAAGAAAATTCGGAGTTTTCTCCGAAATTTTGAGGTTATTTTAAAAAGTGACCTTACAAAAGTTGTAGATTTTTTCATGATCTACAACTTTTGTTAAGGATAATTTTTTCTTTGATTTCGACTTTCGCCGGAAATTGCAATAATATAATTTTTCACCCTTTTGGGGCCCTCCCAAATCAACCCTCCACCGCCCTTGCTCACGCATTTAGTTTTTTTATGTTTATTATAAGCCTCTTTACCGTTTACACTTATATGATAAAAGTCTAGATAATAATTTTTGTTTTATTTCCCTCTAAATGAGTTAATTTGATTGGTCTATAGATTGTTTCTTGGGGTAAATAGTCCAGTGACATCTCTGTTTCCCTACCTATCTTTTTACAAAGTTTTAAGTTGATTGGTTAAGCTGTTGAGGCATGAAAGCAAGACAAACAAATAAACGAACAAATTGACTTTTGCATTTGTAATATTTTGAATAATTTTAATCATTCCATTCTTTCAACGAGGGCGAAAGCGCCGGGTAATATGATTCTTTGAATGTATAGAAATATTCAGATATTAAAATAAAAGGAATACAAAAATTTCGATAAAAAAATTAATCACCCCTGTCTATATTTAATTTTTTTTTTAATAAAAATTTAATTCTCATAAACTTTAGTAGGTACTTTATGATTATAATTAGCGTCTATAACTAACTATTGGTCTTTTGATGAATTGATAAAATGTAGGTTATGTATAAATTAAAATTTTTGTTTGCGGGAAACAAAAGCCAAAAAACCGGATATAAGGTATATTTTGTTATTGTTATGAGTGTGAATACCTATATATAATAAATGACAAAAAAAAAAAAAAAAAATAGGAAAGTGATTTATTGACTTTTAAAATTATCAAATATTTATTTAAAAAAAAAATCAATCAATGTGCTTCACTATGAAGTATGTGAAGATTTTTGTAGGTTGTTTAAATTATGTCGGTAAATTTGGTAATTAAGTAAAATTTGATTGCAAAAAGATAAGGTAATTGTTCATGCAACAAATTAAAAGTATGTTTTATCAATTTCATAGATCTGAGCGTTATTTTATGCCTTTATGGTATTCCATATTTGATATTAGTAAATAAAAACACTTTACTTTGCAAAATACCACTTTTATTGTAAATTCTTATGACATGTTTCGGTCAATATGATTATTCTCAAACGTGTAACGATTACATTGAGTTACTTGTCTATGTTTTATTATTTGATACAACTAATAAAGTCGCTACTAAGCTATTTTGTCGCTTAAAATCACCTAAAATTACCCGATATTCAATAAGGTGTTAAATTCATGAAACAGCAGTAGATTACAGCGCTTGCAGTGGCCTAGAACTAACATCTATCGCGGACTTTTTAAAACAATATGTTATCGATAACACAGTTTATTAAGGGGGACCACTAGTGTGACCGCCCGAAAAAAAGGTGATTTTTGGGAATTTTTTTAAAGAAAACTATTGTATGAAATGTTATAATATTTTAAGGATATATTCGTTGATGTATAATAAATTCGTGATAAAATTTTTTGACCAAAAAATTGAAAATTCAGTGAGTTATTCGCGATCTCCCAAGGCTCCAAAAAAAGTTCCCCCACTGCTACAGTGATAGCGACCTTCACAGTGCCTGAAATCAAAAAAACAAAAAGCCTATTAAACTAGAAGGTATTGCCCGTGCCATGAACTTTAATCGAAAAAAAATGTAGAAATTTAACAAAATGGCGGAGTTTTTTAAAAAAAGTTTCGAATTTTGCGCGAAAATTTGATGATTTTTGCCCTACAAAAATTACATTTTTTATTCGATCGGAAAACTGGAGGTTCATGGCACGAAGAAACATATATAAAAGAAGCTGCAGGAAGAATCAAATCGATCGGATGATTTGTCTTCGAGTTAACTGCAGCAAATTTGAAAAATGTAGTTTTTCTTTATCTTACCTTTTAGTTTTAATCACTGAGAAATTTTACTAAAATTATTTACGATGAACTCACTATAACGGTCATAGTAAAACTAGATGAGTCGTTTAAATGTGCCAAAGTCTAGCTGCTCCACAACATGTGACTGGCAGCCACGTCCAGAAACTACCGAACTATCAACCTTCATACATTTCTTAATACCTCAATGTTAACAATGAAAATCAGAATCCGCCCTTCAGACGGCTGTAACTCAAAAACTATTTGAGATATGCACTTGAAATTTTAGTATGTTATTTCTAGGGGGATAGACTATCGAATTTTTTCAAAATGTCACAGTGGTGGTCCCCCTTAATAATAATAATTTTATAAAGCTAAGGAAATGGAATCATACGAATGCTATACTGTGTTTTTTTTTTTTTTTTAATTTGAAAATGTTTCGTGGTTTTGTTAAATTTGTCATTATTGATCATCAATCGTGTTGCTTTAAAACGTCACCAACAGATGTCAAGTGTTGTGCTACTGCAAGGTGTTTGCAAGCACTTCGTATCATGAATGTACCCATGCGTACTCTTGTATGAAATGTACAAGATCTTAACTTGCCATCTAACGCTGTCCGTTAGTAAATACATACAATCAGATTTCGTTGTGCTGTCTATCAATCCGTTATACGCATAGTTACAATAATGTTTGATAGATGTCACAGTTATTACTGTTTAACAACGATTATAACGTAAGTGGGAACGCTGGGAAGACAGGCGTTGTAATAGTAAAACAGATTGGCGTCAAAAGCGTAATTCTAAGCGAGCGTGTAACGAAATCTGTGATGGTTGAGAGTGTAAGTGAGTTTTCGGGATAAAGTAATTTTTTTAATCGAAAATTCGCTATAATATGAAGGATGCCGCGACAGGAATATTTTTAAATTCGCCCTACTCGAAATAGTGATCCAATTAAAAAGCTAAATATACCTGATGACGTCATAGGGGTTAAAATTTTGAAACTGCTTCTGCGGGGGACACTTTGGCTAACTTCAAAAATGCATCACTGCTTGTATGAGGCAGAGTCAAAAGTTCAAAAACGCATCAGACGCATCACAACGAAAAATCAAAAGTTCATTTTTGCATTTGATGCGTCAAAACAATGCATCAAGAAATTTGGTGATGCGTGTCCAACATGCATGTAATAATGTAGAATTATAACTACTTGCCATATTATGTAGGTATTAACACCAACAGGAATAATTCCGAAAAACAAATTGTTGAAAAAGATTAACGTATTTACTTTTCATTAAAATTGTTTAAACTATTTGAATACATCTTGCACTCAAAATAGATATGTAATATTTTTTATTCAAAAAATCCTATACAAGGGCTGTATTGCTATATTATCTATAGTCTATCATGCTACATTGTCTGTCTTATCTATAGCCAAATCAGAGGCTAAACGATCCCAATATCCCGTTCAAAAACATCTAATGTGCATCAAATTTCAAGAGAGCATTAGTAGCGCATCATGTAGTATTAGACGCATCAGAAAAGTCATGATGCTGCATCCATGCGGCAAAGTTTACATTTTTGAAGTTACCCTTTCTGATTAATTTATATTAGCATTGCTTGTAGCAAGTTTGAATAGGTATGTTTATTTGGTAATAAAATAATTATCCAAACATTTTGATAATTAATTGTCTTGTTGTTGACAGCTCTGTCTGAAACTTTCTGTTATAAATGAAACTTTTAAGAAACTTTTCATAATAACTTTATGAAACTATAGATATTAGCAAACGTAAATCTATAAATACATTAATACATTCTATATTTAAAGTTACCAAACTATCGACTGTTGCCAACCAACATACATACGTTATTACGTGGCATCTTGAATGATTACCATTAATGTGAGTGGTTAATATGTGTCATTTAGTAATCTTCCTAATTGTCTCTTTTGTTATTTGATGGTCTATTGTGGAAACAAAAGGAAAAGGATTGTTTCTGTAAAGGGCTATTTAAAGTTTACTTTGTCTATATGTATGTATTGTAACTTTTATCCGCGGCTTCACCCGCGTGGTTTTTAAAAATTATGATACTATATTAAATGTCTATATCTTCTTTGAAGTGTTTTCATTACAAAGAACAGACCACTACTAAGGACATAGATAGAGTAACATATCATTATTGAGAGTTGTTGTTTTTATGAATTTTTTCTTCGAATTTTTACGACTCAATTAAGGCCGGATTTATACACATAGGAGCTTCTGGGCCGTGCAAGTACTGAATCCTTTTATCTAACTTTTTTTAAAATTTTTTTTTTATTTTACTTTCAAATCAACCATGGTAACGAACGACTTTTAATCACTTTTGGAGGTGAGAAGTTGTTATCTTCTAAGATCGAATTTTTCACTCTCGCCTTTCTTTTCGGAGTTTTCTAAACAGTTTTCGCTCTGTGTCGGTCAGTCTGCTCATCTGTGTGTCTGTAAAATTTTTCAAAACGCATAACTCCGGTATTATTCAATTGATTTTGATGAAATTTACTATGAAGGCTTCTATGAGCGGATCATTAAGTAATTACTTCTGTCACATCTCGGTCGAAGTATTTTGTGCAATTTTTGAGGTTAGCTCATTTAAATGAATATTTTAATTAATTGAAAATTCAATAAAAACTAGCTTATTAACTAAATAGCTAATATTTGCTGTTGCGTGTCCACGGGAATCGAATTTTTTGGGGGTAAAAAGTAGTGTATATACGTCTCCGTCCTTCTAGCTATGTCTGTGCAAAGCTTAAAGTCGATTGGTTAAGCTGTTGAGGCATTAAGGCGAGACAAACAAACAAACTTTCACATTTATAATAATGTATTAAGTTAGGATTTCATTCTCTTTATGTACCTACCACAGTATTGTATTTTTTTTTTTGTACTACTTACGCGTTCTACTTACCCGTTATCACTTCGGTGTGAACGAACTATAAAATCGTGGATATAGAGGGTGAAACCGTTAGTTGAATAAAAAATTTTTTTTGAGGAATTGAATAAGGATAAAATAGGATATTTTATTCAAATATTTATTTTGCTTATTTATTTAATATTTAACGTTAAAATTTTGTTTTATTTTAAAATTTTCAAATAAATAATTTAATTTACAAAAACAATTACGTACAAATAAATTAAAATTTTAATTAAATTATGTAATAAAATCGAATTAATTCTAATATTTTAAATACCCAACACATTCAAATGGCAAGCCCGTCGTAAGCAGTAATTTTACTGACAATCAACAATATATTATACATTTTGAATTTTTGAATAAAAATTGTCGTGTTTGTTGCTTTGGTTGATTTTTAAAATTTCTCGGGTAATGTATTTACGAACTAGGTTTTACAATTCTGATATTGCTATAGTCGTTGTAAATTACTTTAATAGTACGTCAATACATGTGATATTTTGATGAGGTTCTTCAAATTTTGGTCGCTGTCTCCGTCAATCAGTATAATATTTTGTTAAATAATAATGATACTCTTTTGAAATATATCGCAGCTACTAATTTCCGAAAGTCTAGTACAAACAGGAAAATAATCACTGGAAATCCAATTCTAACACGCATGTATTTCTGCTTTTTTACTAATCTAATCGATGTACGAAATCAGCTTGCTTTTAAAGCGTTAGTTTCTCAGGGTTACTAAACCTAAAACGAATTCATTTTTTCTTTAGGGATAAAAAAGCGAAAAGAGAACCATTTGTCGAATTTTTTGTTACCTTGGTATAATTTTAGGTTTAGTGTACCAGAAAAATAGTTTTGTGAAAATCCTGTTTAATTTTCTAATTTCAGAAGATCCATTAAAGTTTTGTGTCGCCACCGAAAAGAAGCTTTCAAAAGGATTTTTTAATACTTTAAGGTAGAGGGGTTCTCAAAACTTTGCGTTCACTTTGGTGAACAAACCATATATGACAGTGGTGCTCAATCTGTCGAACACGATAGACCACGACATGAACACGACATTCGGAAAATGAGTCATATTATAAAAAATGAAAATTTGGCACTCAGATTATACAATTTTCATCAACAGATCTGGTTTATATCATTTTTGTAGCTATTAACTAAAAAAACGAAAAAATTTGGACTTGATGACGTCATCACGTATACCAAATTTTTTAGAAGTTCCAGAAATTGTAATTTTCATGTTAGAAACATAAAATTTGAAGGGACTCATAGCTTTTCGATACTGTTCTTTTGCAAAACCATATTTTCTGAACAAAGATTATTTTGACTAAAGCACCTGATTTATGTAACAATGGATCATGAAATAAACTGTAACAGAAAATAACTACCATAGTAAAGTAGGTTGAACACCACTCATATATAAAATTTATGTAATTATAAGATATAACGTAAAAGCCCCTATACCGGAACACTATATTTAGGTGTAATTAAACTGGCTTATAAAAATTGACAAATAAATTATACATCCATTTTTTTTTCTTAATAAGCATGAAACAAAGTTTTTTTAATCCAATGAATATGTTTATAAAAAAATACAACCCAAAAATTTTTATTTATTAATGTTTTTCTTTTACAAAATGTCGACATCTATATCCAAACAAATAAATATTAATGACACTAAGAGTTGGGAACCGATATACAATCAGACGTGTAATATGAGTAATATAACACATAGAGTGACGTCTAGACGTCAATGTAGGAAATATAGAATGGTTTAAGCATCAGACGTAAATAAAGGATCAAAATACTGTATTCAACAAAATTAAATAAGGAATCATTAAATGCGAGGTGAATTTAAATTGAAAAATACTCATTCGATTAATAATAACTTTTTTTATTAGAGGTTTCTTTCAGAAATTACTTCATTAATATATAAATGTCAAAATTGTTCCAGTATTGGATCGCGTTCCGGTATAGGGGCTTTTACCCTATATAAGAAAAATGTTCAACTAAAATACAGTCAGATTTATGGAATTTAAAAAAAAATGTAGGTAAATAATCGTTACGAATTTGATATTGCAGACGATCTGGTATCGCGGGACCTACTTGGTTTGCGGACTGTACTTTTGGAACGTGTGAACATTCTTTAAAAAAAAAAGCTTATTAAAAATGTGTTTTTTTTTTTAGCTTAATAATCCCTTAAGTTTAAATGTCACAGAGATGGCGACACATTCATTAAATCTATTATTTCGTAGGTGTTATTCAGTCCGTACTAGACTTTCAGCTTCACTATTTCATTCTTTATTTGGCTTTTTACAATATGCAAAAAAATTATATCTACCTAACTAAATAAAAATTATTTTTGTACTATTTTCATCTGTAATGTTCTACAAGTGTCTGTGATGGTCCACTATGGTATTCACTTGGCGAATATATTGCACGATGATTATGGTACGGATATCCGCCGTATTCGTGCTCATGCTCATGATAATGCTCATCATGGTCGTCATCGTCGTAACGTTTATATCCGCCACCATGTTTTGCCGGCACATGGATCACTTGCACTTCCGTTTTCTCGTCTTGACGTCCGGCACGTTTCAGTCCCGATATGGAGGCGACAATCAAACTGACGATACTGATTATGACGGCTTTACTTGACAGGAAGGCGAGACCTTTTAACACGATCGGTAGTAGTAGTGATTTGACTAATAGCGCACCCAGTAGCATTGGTATTAGGAATTTTTTCGCTTTCTTTTTGTGGCCACGTGCTGAAATGAAAATTTAAAAATTCAATTAATACAGTTACAAAACTATTTTCTCTTGAAAATTTTCGTATGTAGAATAATGATGATTCAAAGACGGGTTTTATGTGGTTTATTTCACTTTTTATCACGGTGTAAAAAAACTTTTCGCCAGACGAAAATTGCCCAAAATACCTGCAAGGGGACGGAACAGCGTTGGGCTCGGATGTTTTGTTTGGTTTCGGATGCCGAAGCCATGGGACTGAAAGTGTTAATAAGACTTTTGAAAAAAAAATTAATACAGTGGCCATCCAATGGTACGTAGATTTACTCCGATTTTAGGTAGTGACGTCAGCGATTTAGTGGAGTTCTTCTCTCACAGATATGTTGTTGTTTGACTGTGTTGATGAAAATTTATGTACCAAGTCAGAGTCAGGGCCGTAGGTAATACTGTATGAGGGTCTCGTAGCCTTGAGATTAAACAGTGTAGTTTGACAAAAATTCTTGAATGTTCTATTTGTCAACTAGCAAAGATATTGAAAAATCAATTGTACCATTTAATTGTCCATTGAAAAAGAGATCAAATAACACATTTTGAGAAATGTTTATTTAAATTTTTGAGAAATGTGTAATATTGTTTTAAATAAATTCAGATAAATAATATTTACCAATCCCCGAAACAGAAGTTTACCGACGCCCCTGATCTTCCGATTTTACGTACTTCTCCTTAAATTTGCACCGACCACTACGTAAAATTCGATTTGTCGTGTATAGAAAAACTTTTGTTGAACAGAGTCGGTCTCGAACGTAGGACCATTTTGTTTACGAGCCGAGAACAACACCACTAGTCCATGGAATTTGTTCCATACAGCAATCTTTTTTAAGCTTATTAAGTACACCAGCTGCGTTAAAATTTTTTAATTATTTTTTTTACAGGTTTTTCTGAACAGTGCGCGCCATTATTTTAATATATTAACATATCAAGTGTTCTCTATCACCCGAAAAAATTTGAGCTAAATCGCCGACCCCAAGGCTGTGCTGTCCTCGTGTTAGTTCCAGTCATTGGATGTTGTAACGGTGTCAAAACATGTTGCCTAACTTGTTTGACACCGTTACAATGTGATTTCTATGGTTTTCACCAAATTTCCTAAAAATAGGACGCTCGTTCGAGAGTTCTGGTGCCAATAACACACACATACAGGTATTTTAGTGACCTGAAAGCTCAAATTCCGTTCGGAAATGCGTTAATAAGCTTGAATTAGTTGAATTAAAATTTGGACTTTAAAATTCTATTCTATTTATATGAAATCGAATTACGAGTATAATACAACAAATCTGAGTTGACAATAAGGGCAATAAAATTTTACAAGTTAGTTTTACACTGGAACAAAATATTTAGTGAATATACTTAAACATCGTTTTTAAAGTTCCTAATACGTGAGTACCATAATTTTGTACTTTCCCATATTTTTTTTTTCATAAAACTGAATGCGTAAAGTCGAACACGAAACTTATATCGAATTTCAGTATAGGTGAAATAATTGTAATATGCAGATAATTTATATAAGTAATAAACCTAATAATAAAATTGAGTTGTTGGTATGAATGGATGTTGGATGTCTTTTTTATGTTCCGAACTACCTTCGTGTAAGTTCGGAACATTATAAGATTGGTGAGTAACCGAAAATTTGAGAGAAGTGGTAAATCAGAGAATAAATCAGAGAACAAATGGTAAATAATAATAGAGTTTTACATTCATATATTGAATATACGCAAGAGGACTATGTATTGTATGTATTTCATGTACCTGTGAATTCTATGGTTTGGTGGCCAATGCACAATCAAGTTTACTTGATTGTACACAAAATTGCAATAAAAAAAAAAAATTCTCTTTCTATTTCTATTTTATAGAAGCGTGTATATATTTATCTCTTTCTTTCGCTGTTTTTTCTTAAAATTATTAATAATGGAACAGATTCTAAAAATTGTTATCTTTGTCTAATAACTTATTTTAATACACAGAGAGCCATCTTTACGTATTTGTGATAATTACATACTTGCCGACCAGTCCACATAATTCATAGAAAAAATTATATACATATAGAATCCTATCAAAAATAGGGCCATATTTAGAGATGTGCACTGGTCTCGTGACGAGTAATTTTACCCACTTTTGACCGTCACAAAACGGTTTTGTGACCGATATAGTTATGACAAGACTGTCACAATTACCGCCATCTGGGAGAATACATTTAAATTAATGAATATTTTAGCGGGAAATTTGCATGCTTTAGCGGGAAATTACTGTAACATAGTGTCATTCGTCTTATGTTTATTTACTGTATATTGTGTTCATGAACATGTAATAAATCGAAATACTATTTCATTTTTTAATAAATAAATAAAAATATTTTATGATCTCAAAAATATCTAAAAATGAATAAAAAGATCTTCGTTTTATTATAATTATGTTATAATGTAAATCATATATTTAAGATATTGAAATAATAATTAGCCAAATTCTTTTTACAAACTATTATATTTTTCAAAAAGAAATCCGGTAAGTACATGCACTTAAAAACATTGATTTATTTCAGTAAATTATATAAGCATACTGGGATCAGACTTTACTATCAAGATCATAAAATAACGAAAAAAAACCTAGAAAAATTGTTATAACTTAACTAGGTAATCAATTTTCTGGAAAAAAAACCGTCACAAAACGTCTTAGGCTGCCTTTACACGATCAGTAATACTGTCAGTATTTACTGATAAAAATAATGAATCATTATTTTTATTACTTCAGTATTTTTATGATACCGTACACTATCATTATTTTCTTCTGTATTTTAAAACAAACTGTCAAATTTAATTTTTCGGAATTTTTAAATTAATTAAATTTTGGAATTGTTATTATTATGGAAGAAGCGTGTTTAGCTATAGTACTAGCGTTTGCAACTCAAAACAAGAAAACAAAGAAAAAAAAAACGTTATGTTCGATCCGATCTGTTCGATTTTGTTTTTCTAGCTAGCCATACATATACGCATGTATACATATACAATGTACATACCACAGAATAATGTACATACGGTAAATTTCGTACATATTGTACATACTGCCGTACATACTAATCAATAATAATATGGATAATATGTACAAGCCTACTTTTCCATGATGTACATATACGATCTACAATCGATTTGTATTTATCTCGGCTGGTACCGCTGGTACATATCGTACATATACCTACGAGAAATATATTTTAACGGTTTTAACTGTCATTAATGTTAACTGTCACAAATGTCATTAATGTTAATTTTTAATGCCATTTTAAGGCTAAAATATTTCCCTGCTGTTTGGAAATTAGCTCAAATCATCTTAATACAAAAGCCGGGGAAGCCAGTAAATGAGGTGACGTCGTACAGACCAATCAGTTTACTCCCCGTTTTATCCAAAATGTTCGAAAAGTTATTTCTCAGAAGACTGCATCGAGTCCTCGATGACCTTAAAATTATTCCAGATCATCAGTTTGGTTTTCGCGCAAAACATTCAACCGTCGAACAAGTTCATCGTGTAGTCAATACGATCAACCGCTCTTTTCAAGAAAAAAAATATTGTACAGCAGCTTTTCTCGACGTGAGTCAAGCATTTGACAAAGTGTGGCATACTGGCTTATTGTATAAATTAAGGAAAAGTATTCCTGAATCATTCTACTTAATACTGAAATCTTATTTGTCAGATCGTTACTTTCATGTAAAGTTTCAGAGTGAAATATCAGAAATGTTTCCAGTCCGTTCCGGTGTACCACAAGGTAGTGTTCTAGGGCCTATTCTTTATCTTATATGTACTGCAGATCTGCCGGTTGATGAAGAAAATACTACTGCAACATTTGCTGATGATACTGCTATCCTAGCTACTGATGAAGATCCAAATGTTGCATCACAAAAGTTACAATCTAGCTTGCGTCGAATACAGGAATGGTTACATAAATGGCGTATTCGAGTAAATGAAACGAAATCGACGTCCTTTTGACGGACACTATTTCAATACAAACAGAACGACAATGACTATAAACAAAATAAATATATGTGGTGTGTTATAATAACAAATAAGTTAGATAACAGAAATCTTACAGCAAACAAGTAACAACAAGTCGTAGTATTGGAGCAGGTAGAGAAGTTCGTACGTCGTTTTGACGTGTACGTATGATTCTAGGGTTAAGAAGTTTTAGTTATGACCACTGATTGTGAGGAACATTACTTAGTGCGTGTCAAACACGCACTTGACGAATTTTTTTTTTCTTTATATTGTGGTTTTCGATATGATAATGTGATCGATTAGCAAAAATAAAATGGGGTTGTGTTGTCAGGCATTACATTGTTCTTAACTGCTCTAAAATTACAGTCATTACGGTAACTGTCTGCTACGATTTTGTATTTTGATTTTTCAGTTTATATTAAAATATATTTTGATTTAAATGTGCTATTTATTCTTCTGTAAATATTTAACCAAATACAGAAAAAAATGTATATTTAATTCCAATAAATCAATTTTTGTTCCTGTTTTGTGTTTATAAATTTTAATTTAAAAATTTTAATTTATGCCACATAAGTGTCAAATGTATCGTACAAATTGTATGTATGTGTACAAATTTATTTTATTAATTATTTCTTATTATTCTCCAAAAATTTGTTTTAAAACTTTAAACATCAGTTTTTAAAAACTTTAAACATCAGTTTTTGAATGTATTTCATTTCTGCACGATTTTTATTTATTTATTTATTTTTTTTTTTTTGTATGTAAATCCTACTTTGGAAATTAGGTCAGCTAGACAAAGGTGAATTTATCTGATTTGCCATATTCGTTGTCCTTTATTACTAACAGCCAATCATAATTTTTAAAATTTTATGGCCAGTCAACTTTCTTCTCGAAGTTGGTGGATAATAGTTAGGTCCGATTTACATTAACGCTCTGTTCTCACTCCGATATCACTCCGCTCCAGGTTCGATAAAATATTCTTACACAATAAACAATGAGTGTATTCATATCATCGCTCTGATATCGGTCCGATATCAGTCACGGTTCGCTCCCGTTTCAATGCCACTCCAATATCAATACCACTCAGGTAATATTTTATTGGAGCGATATCAGACTTGTTATGGCTTGTACCTATTGTGTAAACACTTTTTTGATTCCACTCCACTCCGCTTGCATTCAGTTGTTATCAAAAGATATTTGTATCGAACTCAGACCGAACTGGGAGCCTACCCAGAGCGGCATTATAATGTGAATGGAGAACGAATAGGTACCAGCATGATATTAGCACTGTAATGTGAACACAACAATAACAACCGATTCGATATAATCTAATTATTAGATTATATCGAATCGGGAGCGTAATGATATCGGAGTGAGAGTGGAGTGATAATGTAAATCGGACCTTAGTTTCAATTTAAAATAAATGTCGTCTAGTAACTATGTATACATCTATTTTTTGACAAAGTAAAATTCGTATGCCGGTCACGAAAATTCTATAAATAAATATCCTTCGAAGGACTCAACTAGAAGATTGCAACTGTCGCGCCACGATCTTTGTTTTTTTTTTTTTTTTTTTTTTTTTTTTTTTTTTTTTTTTTTAAAAAGACAGTAACAAGAAAAAACTTTTAAATGATTTTTTTTTTTTATCTGAACTATATTGAAGTCAATTTTTGTAGTGTTGTATTGTCTACGTGGAATAATGGAAAACAGAAATTCGAAAAAAATTGTAAAAATGCCTCATTTGTTTGTAAATTGGGTTTATTGAGCTGTTTAAATAAATATTTTAAATTGAGACTCAATTTTTTTTTTTTTTTTTGAATATTAAGTTATATATTCTAAAAACATACAATCCTATAGGGTACTCACTACACATTTATTATAATATAGTAATAGTTACCTATATATTATTTAAAGTTTATATTTTCTTTTCGTAGCAAATTTTCTAGAACATTTGTGAACAAAATATGAATTGAGAATTCGTAGGATGATAATTTCGAAAAATATTATACGAGCATATATTACATAGTACTGATAGTACGTGATACAAAGTAATGTTATCCATTACAAAAATATAAATATAATAGTTTTCACGGTAAATGGTCTATGTTGATTTTGAAAAATATGCAAATTTTTAATAATGTCGTTTCGCTACGTTTCAGTGAGCATCCTATTCCCTTCGCCGCAAAGCTACATTCCGAATGAGATTTTTAATCGCTCCATCTGAATAAGGCTGCGGTTACATTGGATACGAATTCGTACGAAAATTGATTCGTACGAGCTCGTACGAAATTCATTCGTACGACTGTGTGGTTACATTGGATACGGAATCGTAATACGAATTTGTATTTAAATTTAAACCGTTAGTACATATTGCATGATATCAAACAATGGATTCAACTACTGAATCTTATTTATTAGAATCAGCGTTTTAAAAATTTCTAATTATATAGAAAACAAACAGTTCTGGGTAAACGATTATTTATTATTCATGTAGAGCAAAAAAAGCTGAGTTCTGGAATTGCTTTGAAGAAATTTTTCAAGATAAACAGAAATTCTTAGAGTACTTGAACAAGTCACATTCAATTATATTTTAAAATCTACTGAATTTCTGCTTCAATATTTAGTCAATTAATTTTTCATTACACATACTTAAAATGTTTTTGTTAGGTTAGGTTAGTTTTGTTATATCGTAATATATTTAATTAAAAAATTATCTAAACATTTCCTCTGCCACCTCATTCCACTATTTTTTATTTAACTTTCTATTATGATAATATTTATGTTTTTGATCCCTTAAAGATCGCCTTTGTTCAACAAAAATAATTTTTTTTTTAAATCCATCATTTTTTTCGTACGAATTCGCATCAAAAAACAAAGTATTTTGGTCGTATCAAAAGTCGTACGAGCTCGTACGAAAGAGTCGTAAGCAGTGAAACCACGCATGTCTAGATGTATGCATTTGTTTAATTCGCATAAACTCGTACGAATTCGTACGAATGAATTTTCGGATGAATTCGTATCCAGTGTAACCGCTACCTAATGTCATTCCCAATTAAATTAAACACGAAAATGGGAGAATAACTTCCAAGAATTACATTGCTCTACTTGACTTAATCAAATGTTATGTGGACGTGGAAGCGCTGTGAGAGAAAAAAATTGTCCCCAGCACTCTGACCATTGTTACAACTTTCACCTATGTTTCGATGTGGTGACTTAAACTTCTTATCAAATTACTTTCAGGGGCCCCGTGACATAGAAAAACATTTTTTCATCGATAACAATACTTATTTCCCAGTTTCCCAGTTTCAGTTGCTGGGTAGGTACGTACAGAAAATGCTAGTGACAAATGCATTTTGTATGCATGTTTAGCATCAAAATTACGTTGACATTACACAGTAAGTATGTATATTGGGTTAATGCAAATGAAATTTCGGATTTATACGTGTAACAACAGGACCTTTATCCAATCTTTAAAGGGATTGTGTGCTTAAAATGTATCTTAATGTGTTAATATGCAGAAATATTACGCCGGTTATTGATATGAAAATTTAGATAGGTGGTAACAAGCCGTTACTTTATTTGCAACAACCTAATACCTATGCATATAGTATGCAAAAATTTATTTTGTCTATGGAGAATACTATTTATTTTTCACATTGAGTTTCGTATGTGCTTTGAATGAACATACAAATTTTTCAAATATCACACGTGTTTTTCTTTGTTCCTGTTATTGACTGTATTTTTACATACAGAGTGATACAACGAAATGGTAAGTATGATTGAAAGATATTGCAATATTCTATACCTGAAATTAATTCATTAGTTTTAAGGATGTTTGGGAGCTACAATCGGAGATAAAATTACATGAAATTAGAAATTCGTGAATAATTGCGTTGTATAACAAACTATGAGGTAAATAAATAGTTATCTTTGTTAAATAATAGCTATCACTACAACTGATTGTACAATACATCAAACTATAGCTCTCAGCTGACTACAAGAGTTGAGTACATTCTGAGGATTTTTCGGAGGAATTTCCAAATGCTACGAGACGATTGAAAATTTAGTAGAATGTTTCTCATTAAATATTAAGGCCCCTGTGAAAATTTCAAACCGATTCACTAAGCCGTTAAAAAGTTATTTAATCTGTTCTGTTTTCGAATTTCCATAAGAGTACGTGTAAAACTAGTTCTTTTTTTTTTTCTTTTTAATAACTTTTTAACAGCTTAGTGAATAATAGAATAATAGTTTAAAGACCTTTTTTGATGTAATTTTTTCTCCTCGTTTAAATGGTGTAAAAAAATTTCGCAAAAATTTTTGAATAAGTGGAAATTTTGGCAAAAAACTAATTTTTTGCAAGAACAAACAGCATGTTAGTGGCATCCGACGTGTCTGGCTAACGAACTTGTCCAACGGTTTGGCACTTCCAACATTTTCACCAAATTTCGTAAACCCAGGACATTTCGTTCGAGAGTTATCGTGCGGACACACACACACATATATATATATATATATATATATATATATATATATATATATATATATATATATATATATATATATATATATATAAATTTTTGTGAATATTATTTTCGGTTTCTAGGAACCTCAAAACAAATTTCTGCTATGATCCCGGGTTCAAGTCACGTCATGACAGTGGCTGTAATAGTTGAATTCCATTCTGAAAATTCGCTAAAATAATTCAAAAAGCAATTATGAAGGATATGAATTCGAAATATTTCGAAATTGGTAGCCTTATAAGAAGTACAAGAGGCCTTCACATGGAATGCGCTCAGCGGCCTCTCAATGGCAGGTCTTACTCTGAGTGCAATGCATTAAAACTTAATTGTTTGAACAAAATGAGTTATAAATTTATTGTATCATAATAAAAATAAACAATGTTTACACCTACCTTCCCTTGCCATTCGTATAATACTCGGCGAAATTTCTTGCAATTCATCTTCTAGAAACGTTCGAAAGAATCTCTTCAAATCGTCATACGTAATGTTGTTGCGATCTTTATGAAAATTTGCGTTCAAAAATTTCGTATAATTTCGATTCGATTTTGCCGCATAATCGGAATAATTTGCTTCCATCAATTCGGTGGTAAAGATTCGATTTTGACTCTCATTCTCATAATCAATTTCATTATCCTCAACATGAAATCCCAGAGGATAATTTGTTTTCGGATACGAAATTACACAATTGTTTAAAAACGCCATCACTAAAGCCACGCCAAGGACAATACGATCGTTCAATAACATTTTCCCGAAAAGTTCACGCCGGAATTTTATTTCAGTAAATTGTTCATGATTTATTTGGCACTATGTATATTCGGTTTTGGTCGTAAATGGTGTTCTTTACCGTCTCAGCCGCGAGAGCTGTCGATGGTCTAGCGTTGAATGTGGTTCACTGTTATTGTTACACTGGCCAGTTTTCAGTCACATTTAACATGTCAATGTTATGCTATTTTAATTTTATATCATAATTTTCATAACAATACGCGGTTCAACGGTTTGAATGAGCGGTCGGTCTCGTCGACAAACACGGTAAGTGTAGTTAGAGGATTTTGTCAAGCGCGTCTTCTAGGCCCCGGTCGTTGCATGTCGATGAATTTGCGGTAGAGACAATTGTATTGTGGATCAATTTTTATATCACAGTATACATAATATTATGTGATATTAATGGGGACTACAGTTAAACCAGTTTCATTCATTTCCAATATGTGATTTGGATTTTTTTTTAATGGATTTTTAATTTTGATGGTAATTGAAAATTGATGAGACTTGCTTGTATAATTGCATCAGATAATGTGCTTATTTAGGTCAAAACATAATTGATTTTAATGAGCAAATTTAAGTACGCCTCAATTTTTCATTTTATATCAGTGTTGTTCAACCTTTTCCATGGCGCGACCCCTCTAGTGTGGAAAAATAATTCGCGACCCCCTAGTATAGAAAAATATTTCGCGAGCCCTACCCGCTGCTATTTCTAACTTTTATTCTATTTTATGTTATATTTAGTTAGATTATTTTCAGTTAAGTGTCAATTAAATATGTAACAAAGGATTTTTAAACAGGCATATTTGTATATCGACATCGAAGTTGACGACTTATAGTAGCTTCTGAACTCGCGCGTGATTTGTGTGAGCGAGAAATAACGCAACGTGATGAGGCGTGGAGCATCAGGCGAATAAAGGATAGTACTTTTAAATTCTTTGAATTGTGAATTCGCTTTGAATTGTATTTAAATTTATTGAATTGACTTGTTGTTTGTTTTAGTAGTTGCTCACTGTCTTTTATTGTTTAATATCCAAAATTCTGTGCTCATTGTAATTATTGAAAATGGATGAGTTTCTGGGAAGACATGCACAACCGTCAACTTCAAGTTCCAATGAGAGTAATGAAACAAAACCAAAGAAAAGCGTCTATATGACGACAATTTTTTTAAAACTCGGATTTACTGTTATTGAAAATAAGCTGCAATTATTTGTTTTGAAATTTTATCAAGCGAAAGTATGAAACCATCACATTAATGTAACCTCTAATTAACCTTTTCTTTATTAAATATTATATATTGAACTAGAGTAGTTTTATTGTTAAAGTAACTGCGACCCTCTTAAGAAGGCTTCGCGACCCCCTGGGGGATCGCGACCCACAGGTTGAAAAACACTGCTTTATATTAATGCGATCGCGTTGTCTGTCGCTTTTGGCGTCACCATTTTGCACGATTCCCAAGTTTGATGCTACCCTTCTTAGAATAAAATTAACCTTTAACATTTGATATTCAAAGAGTGGAGAATTCTCATGCATTATCGTCCTAGATTCAAAATAATAATCATATTTTATTAAAACTTTTGGTGTTTTCGTAAATGTTTGTGTCTTTCAAGAGAATGTTACGGTATATGTCTGCGACTGTTACTCTGTTTCTTCGACCCGATTTGTACGATTTAATTATATTTCTGTGAGTCAAAATTTTAGCGAAAAAACTAACAGATGCCATTATGTAAGGATTCATTTTTGAAGCGGTTGATAATATTGTAAATTCTCCAAATTTGTAGTTTAGATTTTTGACAATATTAATTAGTAAACTTGCTTTAACTTGCGACTTTACTCGAGTGATATTTCAAATTTCGATGTCAAGTTAAATGTTAAATATATTTCCCACGGAAATCAGATGTTTTCATGAGGTAAACTCTAGTCTATATTTTTTTCTGTTCTCTTTGTTAACAATGTGAAAAGTTTGAAATTAATGATTTTTTTTACAGTAAACTGTCATAATTTTATTGCTAAAAAGTAGCTTGTGTTTTTCTACGTCTCTCCGAGTATCACTACGCAAAGTTTTAAGTTAATTGATTAAGCTGTGAAAGCGTGAAAGCAAGACAAACAGACATCTCACTGACGCAATTATAATATTTAGTATGATGCCTAAAGTATTTCCTATGATTTCCACCATAATTGTCTTAATTGTTCTTATTTTTGTTTCATATTAAATATTTTGGTTGGGTTGCCAGTATACTCAAAACTGAGCAAACCTGTTATGTTTAAAAATGTTATGTATAAGTTTTACTGTAATTGAAACAATACCAATAACTGTACAATAGTATTGAACATCTTTTCATTAAAAAAGATGTGTCTGAATTGATTTGTCCATTTCTTTTTAATTTTAAACAAATTTTCATCTATTTCTTTTCAAATATGTTTTCTTTATAAATAATTTATTAATAATTTGACCATATCATATACACCATATCTTTATTTAATATGGATTCCATTCTGTTTTTGAATTAGAATTCTTAGAAGTACTTATTTTCTTCTTTTATTTCGAGATAAAAAGAATTATTTCAGTGTGATAAATGTTAAAATGTTAATACATTTAAAACTGGTAACAAATAGGCGGTGGATGGGATTCTTAACTTTTTTCTGTTGTAGATGTCGTTGAATAATTTCTAATGTAATTGGACCATTAAATTAACTGTGACATATTTGCTAGTTTGTTTATCAATTAGTTTAATTGTTCAAAACAAATGACTTCGGAATTGTTTAGCCTACGTTTAGACATACGATTTTAATCGAATGTTAATCGAATCGAACGAAAATCGTATAACAATTGGATGTGTAAACCGGTGATTGAATTGTAATCGTATTGTCTTCGATTTTGAAACGATTTTTATAAAAATAGTTTGTAATCCTATTTTAATTTTGGTATACATGACCAAATTATAGTTTAAATTAAAAATTATCAAACTGGATCGGCTGGAACTCGAACCTAGGATTCTTGATAATCAGTCAAGCGCCTTACTATACCTGCTCACTGATTCTTGTTCAAGGGCCATTCAATTTTCATAACGAATTAGTCACATATATTACTTTCTAATGAGAGGAACAGTTATTTTAATTTTCAATATTATTGAGTGCTTGTGAACATTTATCAAGTATGGCAAATTTGAACCCTGGGTTCGAGCTTCAGCCGATCCTGTTTGATGATTTTTCAATTTTGTTTAGTATTGTTAATAATACGACCTCATAATATGTAAATTGGTAGAATGAAACAGCAATTTTATTTAATAAAAAGTAATAATTAATAAAATTATAAAAATTATAAAGTTATAACTTTGTGAATGTAATTAAACATTTTCATACTTAGGTAGGTATTTCTTCATTTTAATTCATAATAAAATTATCTACATTATACCTTTTAGACACTGTACAATACAATTTTGTAGAGCAGGTGGTATGGGCACAGTCGTTTCGAATTCAATTCAAATGGAATTTTTGGGGTTGGAATTAGTTCAGAAGACAGTGTTCGATTATGACAATCGATATTACCAAACGGTAATCTGGTTGGATATTGTTTAAAAGCAACTTTGTTTATAATAATATTTTTCTACTCCTACTATTAAAAGTAACATTTTGTGCACGGCTAACTATATGTAAAAATTAACAATTGCCCACACTGTACAGAAATACAGTGGGAAATTATTTCCCACGCCTTAATATAATAAAAATGTAGGCTGTTCCGTTAGTTTAATATATAATATATAGAAATAATACTAAAAATATACATATATGTATGTTGATTATTTATTATTGTTTCCATAGTTTCAAAGTATGCTTTGGCAAAAATTTGAACATCTTAGCATTGACATTATAAATTTTAAAAATTTTTACTACTTACCTAAATTTTATTTTAAATATTTATGCTAATTTTACGAAAAAAAATGTGCTCGTAGAAAAAGTAAAGTGTAAAATACGTGGGAAAAGCTTATTTCTTACGAATATGAGTTTGTTGCACTTGCCCTGCGGGCTCTCGCAACAAACTCATATTCGTGAGAAATAAGCCTCTTTTCCCACTTATTGTACAATATACTATTTATCTGGTTACCGCTGGATAACATGAATTGTCATAATCGTTACTGTCTCCTGAACTAATTCCAGCCAAGAATTCGGAACGCGATATAACGACCATACCGCCTGCTCTACAAGAAGAATAAAGTTCTTGTTTTACTTTTTAACTCTTGGGTACATTGTTAATATTAAATTATTTAATACTAAAATCAAATAACATAGTTTTTCAAATGAAACACATTTTTATATACATATGTTTGACGTGATAAATTGAATGAAGCTAATAAAAACTGTCAGTTATGTACATGATCGCAAAAGACTGTACGAATAAATAATATATAAATTGTAATAAAATAGTGAACAACTGTCGCTTTGTTTATTTAATTACTGTACTAAATTTTTATAATTTAAAAATAATAAATATTGGCTTGGTGTGAATTAAGAAAACAAAGCTAAATATAAAAGTTAATTAACATCATTATTAAAAGTTCAAAATTATGATTTGACCTAAATAAAACTGGACTGAAAAATTCGTCATTTTCGAACAGTTTTTTTTAACCACCACAAGAGCAATATTTTTTTCTAGGTAATTAAAATATTTTCATTGCCGTTGGAGAAGTTAAAAATGATAATAAACTTGATATTTGTTAAAAGAAAAGAAACATTAATTTATACGTATACACGGAGAAAAAAATCATATAATTTTTGTAGATAAAATTTCAGAAAAATTACCATGCTCTCTTATAATGCGTGCGCGATCGACGACCAAAATAAAAAATATGTGCTAGCATGGTAAAATTTAATGTGCTAACACAACTTTTATCACACTCTTATGCATATATGTTATAGTTTAATTCTTGTTGTCGTACTCTTTCATTTGCGCATCTGACCCGCAACCTTATGTTGCTTGGGCGGTACCTGTAAAAACTTCGAACCTGTAAGAACTTTATGATGCATACAAAAATGATTGCCAACAATATATTCTAATACTAAAGATAGTAAGTAACAAAATGATGAATTAAACAGTGACATCCCCGTCCTCTAACACAGTGTAATGAATACTGCTTGCTGCTTGTAAGATAGTCTTATGGATCAAGCTGCTTGGTCGGACCCGTTCGACCAAGTTGGTCGTCCAAACCTATGGTTGGCTATGTGACTTGCTATGAGTGAGGTACATTTCAACAGCGTTCACAACAAACACAACCTTCTTTCTATTTTTTTCTTTCTACTATTCGCAGATAACATTTCAAATATTATAATACAGAATGGTAATTTTTGTAAGAAAAACAATTAAAAAATATTTTTTTGTCGGCAATGGAACTTTTTACTGTGCTGTTTTACAAATTTTACGGAACTAATATTACGGAAACAATATTCTATCCTTTAAATTTTCTATGATTAATTATAATTTTTATATTTTTACCGTAGAAAATTGAATATGTTCGCCTTTTACACGTCGATTGTAGTGATGAGCACAGTAATTTTTATATGAATTTTCTCTCCGTGTAAGTTGATCGAAATCACAGCAATCTATTCATTTTCTATAAAATGTTAGAAATTAGGTTTCTATTATTAGTTGGCGAAAAAAATAATATATTTTTATATCAGGAAATAAATAGTTTTACGTCTTGGTATTGAAACCAATCAAGACAGTAAAACAGTGCCTGAAATTTTTTTAGTATCTCTTGTACTTTTAAATTTTAATTTTTTATAGTAACATTATCTGGTCACGTGAAATCAAAACTTTTTGACCTTTTAACACCTTGACGGTCATTGATATCATAAGATGTCAAGTGAAACCTTATTAACTCACACATCGTGTCGAACGACGTCAATAATTTCATATAAAGTGTATTAGCTGTCAAAATAGTGTACCAGTTGGGCGTTTTATCAGGTTATGACCGTCATGGTGTTAAAAATCTTCACAAACTTTAACGGCCAGATTCAATCCAGTCTTCGATCGAGTAACATAAAATCCGTCAAACGACTAATAAATAATAAGAAGAGTATCAACTTTCATTTTATCATTAAATAACACTGTCAAGACGATTTCTTTATACTTACATACTATACATCAGAACATTAGAACAATTTTTTTTTTTTTTTGAACCAAAAAAATATATTCTTGATTCAAAGAAATACTTTTTTTGAATATTTTGGTGATTCAAAGTAAAATAATTAAAGAAACTTTTAGTCTTTGAACAAAAAAATCGTTTTGAGTCTTTGAGTGTGAATATTTTTTAAAAGTTTTACTTCTACTAATTTCTTGTACAATCCAACTGAATTAATCAAAATGCGAGCACAGTTTGAATTTAGGGTTAAAAATTTTTCAGGATATTATATCATTTAGTTTTTTCCCATAGGAAAATTATTATGCTCCATATTTTAAACTGTACATAACCTAATGTATAATATTTATAATGTGGTGTTAGAAGAACACTTTTGTATAATGAAAAATATGAAAAGAGAATACAAGATGATCCACTTGTATACATCTGACTAGTATAAAAAACTGTTTATAATTTGTTCATGTATAAGGTGATTCAATTTTAATTATACATTTCTTATGGGTCAGATTGTCTTTAACAGTTGATCACAATATTTCGGTTATACGAATAAAAACCATTGGTCGAATTATTGTAAATAAAGTGTAGCAGACTAAAAGTAAGCAACACAATAAAAACAACAAAGAAAATTGTTAAAATAAACTTGAGATTTCCCATGAGCGATTTTGTTACGAAACTTTTCATATGTTTCTTACGAAACTTTTCATATGTTTTATGCCCTGTTAACTATCAGAGTATCTACTTTTGATGCTATTATAGTATGTATAATATATGTACCAAATGGGTTTTTTGTTATATCTGATGTATAACAAATTTCATTGAGATCACATAAGTAAGAAGTTTCCAACAGAATGTGGTTACACCACAAATCCAATTTTACGTAGTGGTCGGTGCAAATTTAAGGGGAAGTACGTAAAATCGGAAGATCAGGGGTAAACTTTTGTTTCAGGGGTTGGTAAATTTTTGTTTCAGGGGTTGGTAAATATTATATATCCGAATCTATTTAAAACAAAATTATCTTAAGAGACAATTTATACCTAAAATTCGGTTGTGTAGACAAAGGAAATCAAATGTTATACTAATGAACATGAGTGACGACTTTTAGAAAACTGTCGAAAAATCAACTTCGCTATCGGATTCACCGGCGTAAAAGACGCCAAATAGCGGAAGCTGAGAAAAATTCTAGAATATTCTACTCGTGAACTAGCAAAGATACCAAAAAACAAACCACTATTGAATTGGGCACTAAAAATTAGATTAAGCAGCGCATTTTGACAAAAATTCTAGAATGTTCTATTCTCCAACTAACAAAGATATCGAAAAATCAATTGCACCATTTAATTGGTCATCGAACAAAAGACGGAATAGCACAGTTTGATAAATGTTCTAGAATATTCTATTCGTCAAATAGCAAAAATTGTTTGTCAAAATGGGACATTTGGTTTACATTAGTTTAATTTCGGTTGGACAATTAAGTGATGCCGTAGATTTTCCAATATCTTTGTTAGTTGACAAATAGAATATTCTAGAACATTTCTCAAAATGTGTTATTTGGTCTCTTTTTTAGTAGCCAATTCAATGGCGACGTCTGTTTTTGAATATTTTTTCTAGTTGACGAATAGAATATTCCGGAACATTTGTAAAAATGTGTAATTTAACCTCTTTTTCAATGGACAATTAAATGGTACAATTGATTTTTCAATATCTTTGCTAGTTGGCAAATAGAACATTCTAGAATTTTTGTCAAACTACACTGTTTGATCTCATTTTTAATGACCAATTCAACGGTGAAGTCTGTTTTTTGATAACTCTGCTAGTTGACGATTAGAATATTCTAGAATTTTACGTTACTCATTTCGCATTTGCATTTTGCATATGACGTATACAGAATATGTGCATATACGAATCTGCAGTGGAATTTTAAAATTTTTAAAGGTTACGAGACCCTAAGACAAAATTACCTACGGCCCTGACTTTGGCTTGGTACATAAATTTGCACCAACACAAACAAACAACCATATATCTGTGAGAGGAGAACCCCACTACATCGCTGACGTCACTACGTAAAATCGGAGTACATACCATTGGATGGCCATTGTATGTCACTCACGGAATGTTTTATTCTTTTATCAAACAAGTATCAGAAGGAATTGTTGTTGAAGTGAAAACTTCTATAGCGAGGATAACTCTACGTGAAATTTGTAATGGTTGCAAGGTGAAACAGACGCCAGTGGCTAGTTGATCATTGTTAACCGATTACATTAACTATTTTATGTTGCTCAAATTATTTACTTTATTCACTAAGATTATATATACTAAGATGCAGTAGTATGTTAGTATTGAGAAATCTTATTTTTAATGAATCTTTTTGACAGTAATAAAAATAAATATATATTTTACATTCCAAAAGTATTCTTTCTATTAAATTAATAATATTATGCACCAAAAATTAGATAATATTAACCTTACTTTCATTATTATTACCCATCAATTAATTTATGCCCGTTTCAGGCTACTAAAATTCAACAAATCTATGGAAACCAAAATAAATCAAAACAAATTTCAAAATTTTCAAATATTTGTATTATTCGGAAGTCAACCTTCTGACATAAATTATTTTATAAGAAACAGACAATAAATAAATTATCCTTAAAATATGGATACTTTAAATGAATTATTAAACTGAAACTGACTTTGATTTCTTATGGACTTTGATTCTAAGCTGACGGTATTTAATCTTGAACCCGGTTTGAAAATAGTTTATTATTATTTGTTTTCCATATTTTTATTAGTGGCTTCACAAGTTCATCTATAACCAAGACTCGTTCAATGAAATCCTATCTGTAATATACGTATATTTACGTTACTTCGAATCGGTTACGAGATCGCTATAGAAGTTTTTACCTTGGTCGTGTAGTTTTGATCACACTCACAATCTTTTTGTACATTTCAACGAGAAAAAGTCTTCCGATACCTCCATTAGATTTGTTTCTCTCAACAAAAAGGTTCGTGATAGGTTACCTTAACAAGTAAATTGGGTTACAATCAATCCTTTTACAATTCCTCTTCACAATTTTAGTTCGTCTAAGAACACAGCTTTCGTCGTTCATAATTTTGTGATACTAAATTTGCGCCAACTTTTCCCCGAGCATCTTTTTTCATTGTTCGTCATTCATAGAAACTAATCGAAAGACCAGATTACTCTGCTTTAAATTCTGGTTGAATCATCTTGTATAGGTTGCCATTTTTTCGCGTATTATCTATGTGACAGACACTATTCTAGTGAGAACAAAAGAAAAATTTGTTCACATTACATATTCCGAAGACCTCTTATTTTATTATTCGTCAACTTTACTATGAACGCTACTAAGGATGATTGTATAAGTGACATTTAGCATAAAGAAAGAAAGAAAAAATTAAGAATACCCCTGTCGCAGCATCCTGCATAACATAGCGAATTTCCGTTTATAAAAGTTAGTTTTTCTCGGAAACTAGTTGACATAGAACAATAGTTTAAAGACCTTTTTTATGTAATTTTTCCTCCCCTTTTAAATGGTGTAAAAAAATTTCGCAAAAATTGTTGATTAAGTGGAAATTTTGGCAAAAAACTAATTTTTTGCAACGACAAAAACCATGTTCCTGGCATCCGATGTATCTGGTTAACGAACTCGTCCAACGGTTTGGAATTTCCAATATTTTCACCAAATTTCGTAAACCTAGGACATTCCGTTCGAGAGTTATCGTGCGGACATATATATATATATATATATATATATATATATATATATATATATATATATATATATATATATATATATATATATATATATATCGCGTCAGATCGCGTTATGACAGTGGCTGTAATAGCTGAATTCCATTCTGGAAATTCGCTAAAACGAAAAAAAAAAAAAAAACTTGACAAGAGAAATTCAACTTGATGACAGAATATTTAAGAGAAAATTCTAAATGTTTTATCATTGTAATATTCCGTGATAAGAATAATAACTGTGCCTCAACAACCGAAAACGGAATGTAAATGTAAAGTAAAATAAACATATTTCCTTTCTTCCAATTTCATTTGCAGTGTTTGCGGGCAAAGTTATTCTTTTCATTATATTATTAGTTTAATTATATAGTCCGTTTTGTTAATAATATACCTATATCTTTAATTTCATAAAATTATATATATTTTTAAACATGAAGAATAAAAAACTGTGAATAGAAGATTGCTAACTACTGGTGCTGTATGTCGTTTTCATTCAAGTGTCAAAAAACCACGCTCTACTACCACCAGTCGTAAGTATTGTTTGCTTGCCATGTTTGCTTTAACAAGTACAATTCCAATATTTATGGCAGCTGACACACTAACGTACGGTGTGTTTAACTATGAATAAAAGAAATAAAATATGAATTTTATCAACATACGAAACCGCAATTTATTTTATATGAAAGCGCAATGAAAGAAAGTCGAAAAAATTTGGGGGACAGATCTACCCACACTGTCAACTTCCCATTGGGTGTTCTTAAAGACTATAGAGACTACTGTACATAAATAATTCTTCTTCCATTTCAGGGGATTCCTCTCCTGGGCCCCCGATAGAAGCTTTGCCCCTTGCAGCACACCGGGGGCTTCGCCTTCTGTACTTAAGGATGGGGACCCTTATCAAAGAAATGATATCATTTGTTTATGAGAGAAGTTTAGCCGCAAGTACTGAAGACGTTTAAGTTGCGTACTAGCAAATACAAGCACTAGAAGCTTGTACTTCTGTATCGCTCCCATTACCCGCTAGCTCTCGTTACCCCTTGCTCCCCTACAATCGTGCATTTTGTTTCGAGTTTTTTTTTTTTTTATTGAAATATTTTATAAAAGTATTTTGCATATGTTGAAAAAATATTATGTCGGTAACTTCGTAAAACAGCCACGGCCCGATCCAGTCACATGGCATACTAATTCCTTAAAATTGCGAAATCGTTTCCATATAGTTCATCCGCGATTCTTACTATACGAATTTGTACGTTTTTGCTAAAAATAGCAAAATGCCATAAATTGTTATTTTACAGCACGAAATTTGTCTAAAGGCCCCACAAGTTAGCTTTTGATCAGGCTCCCCATTTGGTCGGGTCGGTCCTCATTGATCTAAAGAATAAGATATATTTACTTTTTCTTCGACGTCTCAAAAGAAAAACTATGTAATTATTTTAAGATAAACTAACAATTTTTTGAAAAAAGTTACCTTTGCTAACAATAGACAACAAAAATATCAACAATTATTTAGGAATTCATCACAGAAACTTTAAGATGATCAAAGTCCAGTTTTGTTCATACTGAACCGGTAAGGAGTATGTATGTAAAAAATAAAACATATAAGTAGCTTGTTTATGTATCTACCACGCTATTGTACTTCTATGTTCTATTTATTACTTATTACTTACTGCTTCAGTGTGAACAAGGTATTACTTTTTGTACAGTACTAACTACGTGGGGAGAAAATAAGACAACATTCCCACAATATCTTTTTCAGCCATTTTTTTGAAACATACCCCTTGCAGTCGAAATGGTGCATTCTAGTTCGCTCCTGCGGTCAGATTTTAATCTTATCCTGAAAAAGGGTCGTAGGTTAGTTCGCTCCCGACGTGTTACCTACTGACAGGTAAAATTAATTACCTACAAATATTCAAAGTCATACATATACAGCCATTCTTTTGTTACGGACGTGACATTTTCATGCCGTTTACACGCCTTCTTATAAGAAAAAAAATAGAAGTTATTTTTTTCTTATAAATTTTCAATACTAAGCAGATAGACAAATGTGTACACAATATTTGTACTGAATATAAAATACGTAACATTATTAGTTTTAATGTTAGCTGTGTTACGGACGTGACAAGAAAGTGCCTTTTTGTCACGTCCGTAACACAAACTAATAATCTTATGTATTTTATATTCAGTACAAATATTGTCTGCACATTTGTCTATCTGCTTAGTATTGAAAATTTATAAGGAAAAAATAACTTTTATTTTTTTTCCTTATAAGAAGACGTGTAAACGGCATGAGAATGTCACGTCCGTAACAAAAGAATGACTGAGTTTCTTTCCTTGGACTTTGGTCATTCAAGTTTCGTTCATCTTACTGTCTAAATATTTCATTTACTAAAATAAATTACTATAATAATGTTGTTAAAACAAAACTAACTAAAAAAGTATCTTTGGCTATTTTCCTTTTGCACATCATAAACAACTCACTGAATTTATGCACACATAACTCGTATAAAAAAAAAATTGTTGATCCTAAAATTTTCATTTATAATGATAATGTGGTGATCCTGATCCTCCTGTTGATTTTAGGCCCATAACGGCGGCAAATAGTGCAAAGAAAAAACCGGCTAATCCTGTCGATCCAGCCAGCAGTACTAATCCACCAATCATGACTGGTATTAAGGTGAAGAATTTCAGTTTGTATGCAAGTAATAGCGGTAATATGAATTTTTGATAATATTTTTTCTTTCTTCGATGTCTTCGTCTAGGTTCCGCCACATCGTCAATGATATCTTTGAGGAATGATGTTGATCTTGGTTCAGCTGAAATCAGTAAAAGACCGATAAATAATTTAAATCCAAGTCGGTAGTAACAGAGGCGTAACTACTTTGGAGAAAATGGAGCAGACGTCATCTTCTTTTTTCTTATTTAATCGCAACTTTTATTTTTCGGGAAAAAGTTGACTTTTTGCAGGGGAGCGCTTGGGTTCAGTCACTCCAGGGCGCAAAATTTATAGTTACACCTCTGGGTAGTAATAGTGTTGTGTGAGGTATGCCTTATTGACTGAGCTTTAGGTAAAAGTCAATTTCATTAACTCGAGAATTCCCAGTGTCACCTTTAGGTGACAGTGAATTGTGAATTTTTTTTTACAGACAATATAACAAATTTTAAAAATAAATGTGTTACGACTAAAATGTTAATACTTAGTAGTATTCATGGTTTTAATTTGGCAACACTGAAGTTATGTTAACGGTCAAATTAATTCTGTTGTTTCAAGCGATTTGCTATTTTATTGCGTGTGAGTGTATCTTGTGGTATTTTCGCTGTTATAAAAATGTCTAAAGAGTAGGTAGCGTTATTACTGTTATAACAAATTATTATTTAAGAATCAAGCTTATAATGAAAGTGATTTTTGCCGGTAATTTCATACAGTTTTACTCAGTTCATACTACAAATATCGCCCAGTGTCACCTATAGATGACACTCCATTTAAAAAAAAAACATTAAAGGGTGTTTTTTTTCAATTATTTATTTTTTATATGTTGAATACCTAAAAATAAAAACTAGCACAAAATAAGGATATTTTGTCGATAGATCGCGGCTTGGGAATTGGCGAGCTTATCTCAAATGGTGGAATATTGCTAGAGTTTAGAAAATACGTATAAATCAACAAACCGAAACCATTTAAATTAAGAATTTAGAGGCTACAAATCCTTAAACGTAGGTGAAGATTTCATAGGGATGAATTTAAAATTTTGTAAAATATTTCACTGTCAAAACTACTTTCTGTGGTTTTGTGGACACTTCTGAATAGCTAATAGTTATTTTGTCAACAATTTTAAGGTTTTGTACGTTAAAAGGATGCCCATTGGTCACAGAGAAAAACACAAAATTATTTTTGATTAAAATGGTTGGGTCAGTTTTAGAGAAACTCTAAAAATATTTTTTTTATATAATTTTTGCTTCAGTGGTCTTAATGATCAAATTTTGCTAGAAATCACTGCCCTCTCCGTTCTCCTAGATTTCTAAAGCTAAAATTTTGATTAGTAGATATTGCGTCATGAATTATTGCAAAGCTATGAGTTTTTTTTCGACAGTATAGTAGTTGCAAAAAAATATTTTAAATAACAAGGAGAAACAGTGGAAATAGTACTTTGTGGGACAATTTACGCAGTTTTCAACTATCACAAGCAAATTTGGATAAGATCTAATTATACATCTATTTAATAAATTTCTAACACTGACTGACTGACTGACAGACAACGTACAGCCTAAACCGTTGGGTTTAGAAGAATGAAATTTTGCACAGGAATTTCCTATGTAACGTAGATGAGCACTAGGGAAGAATTTTTGAAAATTCATCCCATAAGTATGTTTAATAGGGAATGAAAATTTGTATGTAAATTCATTATTTTTGAAGTTAGTGGTATACGAAAATATGTTACTATGGCTATTAAAATAAATAATATCTTAAAATGGGATAAATCTTTAACACTGACTGACAGTCAATGCACAGCCTAGACTATTGGGTTTAGAAGGACGAAATTTAACACAACAGATATGAAAATTGGCGTTAAGGCTTCTATTTATAAATAAAAGTCAGTTGTTTCTGTAAATTTAATCCCTAAGGCGTTAAAACAGAAAATGAAAGTTCATATGGGAAGTTCGTCATTTTTGAAATTAGAAACGTGGATATTGATTTAGGCTTTTGAAAAACATTAAAAGTGAGCAGAAAGTGAGTGCCTAATAAAAAGATGTTGTCGATGGGAAACCCCATCGTGTTTACGGCTAGTAAATAATAAAAAGTTTCTAATAGGTCTGTTACCTGTTCACTGTATGGAATCTTAATTCTGTGAGCCCAATTCGCTCTTGATCGATTTTTTTTTTTTTGGCAACTCTCATAATAATTGATTGTCGTGATTTATGTTACTGATCCATCTTCAAGCATCATTGCACATGTTTTTGTAAAAAACTTCGTGGTTTTATAAATAAATTACTAAATTAATTCGTTTGCTGTTGGCCATTTAATTCAATTATTTGTGGTTTATGTGTAACTGTTCAGTAAGAAAACTGATAAATCACAATACCGGATATTAAAAATCCATTAAAAATAGTGCATTATCTTTTTCAGAATTCCCTACTTAAATGGGAAAAAAAAAAGGAACATTGATAGTGAGATTTCATTATTTGGGATACTAGTTATTTTTACCTGGAAACGAATACGAAAGGGGAGGGGATTGAATATAATAATGGGATAACAAGGTCAACTGGGGTATTAAATGAAAGGGCTTTATTTACACATTTCAAAACTATTTTCGGTAATTACTTATGCAGAAGCACGGTCCCATCTATTTTTGGCTCCAATTTTAATGAGTTTTTTTAAGGCCCGATTTACATTAACGTTCCGCTCTCGGTACGATATCACTACGCTCCCGATTCGATAAAATATTCTTACACAATAAACAATGAGTGTATTCACATCATCACTCTGATATCGGTCCGATATCAGTCACGATTCACTCCCGCCCCCAATGCCACTCCAATATCAATACCACTCAGATAATATTTTCTCGGAGCGATATCAGATTTGTTATGGCTTGTACCTATAGTGTAAACACTTTTTTGATTTCACTCCACTCCGCTTGCATTCAGTTGTTATGAAAAGATATTTGTATCGAACTGAGACCGAACTCGGAGCGTACGCAGAGTGGCATTATCATGTGAATAGAGTACCAGCATGATATCAGCACTGTAATGTGAACACAACAAGATTATATCGAATCGGGAGCGTAGTGATATAATACCGAGAGCGGAGCGTTAATGTAAATCGGGCCTAAATGTTCGATATTGTGACGGACCAATATCGGGTTGTATTATTTTTTTCTTAACTAATCCGCCGTAAGGCTGATCATTTTAAAAGTCAAAAAAATCGAACCAGAAGTTTTTTTTTTTATTTTTTTTTTTTTTTAGAGCCAAAAATAGGTTGAAGCTTTCTTCTGCATAATTATCCTATTTCCTTTTACTTTTCCACGTTATCAGCGGAGTTTGCAAGACGGAAATTCTTTTTTTTGACAATAACTTTTTGTGAAGTTCAATTTTATCCAAATTTTTTTTACATTTTGCCATCACACTGTGATTGTATAGCCAAATTACAAGTAGGTATACCGTTAGAAGTTTGAATCTAGTGCGACAAATACGTACATTTTTCAGTTAATTTCCTTCTATAATAGTTATATTTAATAAGATCATTCTTTTTGAAACCATTTATTTACTTTGGTTATGGCCAGTGACTTCTCATTAGTGTACACTACATAAGACATAATTTTTCTAATACTGTCTGTTACGTTAACGTAATTTAATAAAATATATATATATATATATATATATATATATATATATATATATATATATATATATATATATATATATATATATATATATATATATATATATATATTTCTGGAAGTTTTAAACAGAAAATAAAGGTGGAACAGTATAAGTAGGACCGTATTATTCAACAGGAGGGTCTACGAGCGTTCAGCGGCCTACGAAAGTCTTAAAAGTAAATACTGAAAAATAAGCAGGAGCTAATTTTCAAAAGTAGTCAACTCATGAACATTTACAGATATTAAGCCGGGTACACACGTGAGCACGAATGCAATGCAATGCTCAAGTGTATAGGTGCGTTTATTCGGAGCGCGGCAATATGCCTCAGGTACATGCCGAGGCGAGGCAACGGCGAGCCATATCGAGTCGGTACATCAAAGGAATTTGTGCCTCGGTTCTATTCTAGTGTGTACGTGGTGTACGTTGTCCTTTAATATTTAGATTTTTTAAATGTTTGTGTAATTGTTGTCAACGTATTACGACTTGTATTATATAACTTGTAAAATATCATATAGACTTGTAAAAGAGTCACCAGTGGCTAAATATCGTAAAGTAACAACTAATCTTTGTTCTATAGAAATTACTTTTCTCAAATCTGTATCTTTCTTTTTAATTTTTTCGTAAATACATTGCGTCAGGAAAACAAAATCTTCGGGAGACATTCGAACAAAATTTTTAAAACGGCCATTTTCTTCATCATAAATTAAGTTATTTAGGATATTTGTAGACAAAGGTCTATTTATATATAATTGAGTAGACCACCAACGCCTTTGTTTTCTTTTTTTTTTTTAAATTAAATTAGACATTACTATGAAAGCAGCATTTGCCAAAACAATATTGTACTCATCTGCCATTTTTTAAAAGTGCTGAACAAATGACCATTAATGGCTCGCTTATTTTATTCAGCCTTGTTCGTAGGAACTTTAAATAACGGAAATTGAATTCGAGGCATACTGTACGTCCTCGGCTTGCCTCATGTGCATTCGTGCTCACGTGTGTACCCGGCTTTACAGAATGAAAAAGAAATTTAAAGTTGGATTGACTAATTTTGTTTATTAGGTACGGATTTGGACAAATTTGAAAATAAAAGCGTGGATTTGACTAGTTATGACACAAAACGATTAGGACTTGACTATATTTGAATAACTATCATTTAGAATCATGGTTATAAAAAATTGTATTATAACAAATAATTGAATATATATGTATGTAATATGTATACATATTTATGACTATGTTGCTATTATAAGATAAAAAATTTTATCAAGAAATATGCAACCCTAATCTTTCCAACCTATTATAAGTGTGTGAAAATAACGTGTATTTTCCTCTTTGTTTAATTAAGAGCGTTTATTATTCTGCAATATTGCTATTCTTTTTCTGGTTTGATAAGGCTGTATTTCTTCTAAGAAATTTTTCATTTTACTGCATAAATCTTAACGATTTTAAAAAGAAACTATTTAAAGAAAACAAATCCACACAAGTTTGAATTATTGTTGTAACGTACAGAATTTTAATATGGCGTCCCATTTACGAGTACAGCATTGGTTGAAATGGACTTGATGCGTTTTGAAAATAAAGATGTCTGGATTTGACTACTATTGAAAATCAACCAAAGATAAAATATAGATTTTACATGCTTATGTATGAGATTTTACTAAATTTAAGTCACAGACTATGAGGAATGATATTAAGTACCATCTACCATTTTCAGTTGAAAAATTATAAATTTGGAGTTGACCATCTTTGAAAATTAGCTCCTGATTAGTATGATATTTTAACAATTTAAAAACCGCCTTAAGTATACAGTATAAATCCCAAGAAACTTGCAACCGGAACACAATGTAAATCAAGAAAAATGTTAAATCGACGTTTACGAGAAGTTGTTTTGATTGTTTTAATATAGTTTTATTTTATTTAAAAATAATAAAGTTAATAAGTCGTTTGATTCGTTGAATCACAAGCTCTATTTCTTGAATAAATAAACTGTATTATCTTATAATTTATTTAAAAACAAAAAAAAGTATTAAGTATTAGGTTTATTTAACTTTAAATAGGTATTAGCAATAGCAATAAAAGTATGTAATAGCAATAAAAAAATAAGAACTATTGTAAGTATTGAAAAAAAAAATTTTCCAAAAAAGATATCAAAAACTAGTCAACAATTAATCCTTTAGTAGTTGCTATAAACACACATAAAATTACATTTAAGTACTGATTCCACATGTTTAAACGTAATTCTATACGTGTTTGTGCAACTATTAACGATTAGTACTAAGTCGGTGTAAACAAGGCCTTACTGGAGCAAGAAACTATATAAATGTTTTTTTGGAAAAAGTGCGTCTGACCTTAAAGATAAACCATGAAGAATAAACCTATAACTAGTTGCAAAGTTTTTGAGGTATCAAAGTCCAACAAAAAGGAAAGATGTATTTTTAGTAAGAGATATACATATTTTATTATATTAAAAAGATAAAATACTTTTGCAATAAAGATGGATATAGAGTAATTATGTCTAAACTCTCCCTATTAGTTGTTATATCTCTCACTCAGGTAATATTGAACGATATATACAATGTACAAAAATACACTACGTTGTAAAAAAAAGTAATCGATTTTGAAATAGTTTGCTTATTTATATAGTAATGCAATGATGTACCTACTTAAATAAGTAATTTTAAATTAAATAAATAATATTAAGAAATTACCTTTACTAACTCTGAATACTTCGAAGTAAAAAAATTAAGTAGTTGTTATTGTTATCTTATTGTTAGTCACTATCACTTGAACTTTCTTCACACACCTATTACTAAACTTGAGTTAATGGGATTTTCACACCATCACTTTCACTTTTCATAAACACTAACACATTTAAAATGATAAGTTTTGCTTGTGGACTTAACATTTTATTTTTAATACTCATATTCATTTCCATATTTAAATTAATTAAATATCAATAGATAAAAACCCGATTAAAAAAGTATAATAATAATCAAGAATACGATAAGTTAAAAAAAATTGTTAAAATATCGAAAATTGTATCTCGCAGGTAAAGCACTTGATTAGCCAAACCTAAGTAAAAGTACTGATTCTAAAAATTACAAATTTATTTGTAAACATACAAATTTTGTAAAACTAATAAACAGATTTTATTGAAAAATTCATAATAATAGCAATATTTACAAAGGTAGGTTTTATGCAGGTTTTATGACTGTATCAGGTAGTTCAATAAAATTGAATACATTTCAATTAATTAACCACTGAAAAGTACAGACTTTAAAAGAGAAAATTGTAGGCCGTTTTATTACTTACAATATTTAGTAAATTGTTCAGAAAGTATAAAACATTAAAAATTAAACGTTTCTAAACTACAAGAAATATGTAATATAATTAAAACTAGAAATACCTATGATAAGAAATTTAATGTTTCAAAACGACTTAACGCTACCAATTTTAAAATATTAATTACTAACAGGAAAATTTTTTATGAAAAATACCCTTACATAGTAATAATAACATATTTTGGTATTTATAAATACGATTTTTTTAATGGTGTAGACCCTTACTTTCATTTATTTAACGCGGTACTGTAGTAAAACTGGAAGTGGACTTTAGTCGCTCAGAAACTTTGCAACTACTTATAACTGTTTCCAGTGCCAAGCCACATTTTAGATGAACCAAATTAAAATTTCGTGACTCATGATGTCTATAGCATCCCCTTAGTGACAGCGGCATTTCTAACAAATCAGTGGTGTTATATGAGTTTTCTTATTACTATTATTTTCAGTTCGTATGACACATTACTGTATTCAAATAGTTGTAATTTAAAGAAATTGTAACTACCAATTCCAGAAAAATTCACACTATACCACTGATTTGTTAAAAATGCTTCTGTCACTAAAAAAAAGTGCTACGGACATCTTAAGTCATGTGTGGTTAGGTAAAGTTGTTTGGTTTGACGATATTTAAAATACAATATTTTACTTGAGTAGTTTTAACACTCCATTAAACAAAAAAACTGTTAAATAATAAAATTTATTAAAACATAAAAATTTTTCTTACCATTCTGTTTCAACACATTTAAATCCTCCTGTGACTCCGTTTCATAGTGTGACATGATCGAACTTTTTGGAATTGACGCAACTGTTGTCGTCAGTGGCGTTATCTGTTCATTATTTCTTGACGCTACAAAATTCCACGTATTTTTCAAATCGTTCCAGGAGCGTGTATTACAAGAATATAAAATAAAACAATTCATAAACACAATTAAACGTACACAAAAAACCAAAAAATTTAGATGATCACAAAACATTTTCATTGTTAACGAAATTTTTGAAAAACGATTGTAAACAATTACATTTTTTCAAATTACTTGGTTCGAATTGTTTAAATTCGTAACGGAACAAGCACCATTGTTTAAATGTTGTGATTCGTTATCAATTGGAAAATGAACTGATTTGAATGAAAATTGGAGTCAGCTGGTGATTATGACATTATTTACCTATTTATTTTTTCATTTCTTGCAAATATATGTTTTGTCAGTTAATAATGGACATTAATAATAATTCTTTAAGTAGATATGTATAATATTATTATTTCTGCTTGAATCGTTTCAGATACGGTTCGAGGATTATATTTGCAGAAATGTTGACAATGGTAACATTAACTTGACATTCGATTCGAATATATTGTACATAAGTAAGTACTTCTTGTTCGTAATAAACGTGAATATTGTATATTAACTTTGATATGGCACATGTATTATGCATGGAATACAATATAATGAGTGTATAAATATATTTTAGTGTGATATATAGTGATTACATAAATGTCGCTCTGTGTATACTTACCTGAATATGTCTAATTACAATGAAATCAGAAGGATATTATTAATGATTAATAATGATTACAGTATATTTCATAGGAGAATAACCCATTTGATGTATGGTGAAATCCACAGAGAAGTAGAGACAACGTATCTATCTCTATACTACTGGAACCAATGTAACCAGTAAGAGATAGAAAATATGTTATATATGTGCACTGGGTTTACTTTGAATTTGTGCGATATTGTGTATTTGTATTAGTTATCGTTGATGGTGGTGGATGTGCTCTCCCATACATATCTATGATACCACACGCATGTATGTGGCTCCGTGTGGGGATTCTACAATGCCAACACAACCAACACAACAATCAAATCACAATCAAATCAATTGACTTGTGATTGATCTACACTCATCGACTCATCGATTTTTTCTATCAAGCAAAATTTAAATTTTACCCTAATTTTAAGGGGTGATTTCACTCCTTAAATGGCGACGATGGCAGATAAAAAAAATACGGGACTGTTAAAATTGCGAATTGACAGTTCAAAAACTTTCCTTGTGAAAGAGTGACTACTAAGTAGCCTAATGTGCACAGAAGTGCACACTGCAGATTTCATGATAGAGATAGTTGCTGTACCTCTGTATTCTGTGGTGAAATCCCATTAAAATGCTTAATTTATACAGAAATTTGATGTTGTTTTTCATTTTTTTTAATATCAAAGTAATGGTATTGATTGGAAAACTCGACTGTGTCGTAAAAACCAAAAAATGAATATTCTTTTACGTCGATTCGAAATGGTCACAGTTCTCAACCTTGAGAGTGGCACTAAATGGTGATAGAAAATGTCGTGGCCTCCTTCAGTTCATCAGGACATCAGGTATTTTTGTTCAACTTGTTGCTACATAGTCATTCTTATGTTATGTTGATTTTTTTAAATTTGTTTTCTTATTCACTTCTTAACACTCTTCTTAGTGTTCAAACATATTATGTCATTCTCAGGATTAAAATAAATCCAATGACACCTCACTTCTTCAAATCCGTCTAACAGTTTAGATGCGACGAGGGAATAAAGAACTGCATAATGTTGTTATCTGCATCTGTCAAATGGATGGAGCTTAAGAAATGGCTGGTGAAAAAGTGAATTGATATTAGTTTTATATGTATATTAGTAATCAGTGCATTGTTAAGAAAAACTGACAAATATTAAAACTACTTGTACTTAGATCGACGAAAGTCTAAAGCAAAGAAAGGAGAAAGAATTTTGTATCTGTATGAGTTAGTGAATATTATAATCTACAGTATACAATCGTCAAATTTGAACGGAAAACGTCAAGAAATAACTGAAGAAATATCAAAAAATGGAAAAATATAAATGACATTTCAGAAAATGTACTTTAAAAATAGTCAGACTTTCCAACTCTAGATGTCCTACCAACATTCGACAGATCCCAATACCAAAGCATCTGGATAACGTTTTTCTTAAAATATATATAAAGTCGTCCCCATGACGTTAAGTATATTCAACTATTCTAGACTAAATTATTCTTAGATTAAGCAACGGTGTCATATGCTGTCTGTTAAGTCTACATTTCTGCTGCAGTTTTTTAACTTTTGATAAAATTAAAGCCATATGGTTGTTCTAAAACCGAATTTTTTACTATAAATCACATTTTCAAATCGTATTTAGACTTTGTGATACTGAAAAGCCAGTATACTCAATAAATTTAAGTTTGTAAAGACATTCCAATTGTAAATTTTGTCTGCTGACTTGAAAAACTAAACTAAGGAGCAATTCTATCAGGGTCTATTATAGTTGATACAACGAAGCCAGTCTGGTCTTCTTTTATGAATCATAATTTAATGTGATCAGTGACTGAATGATGTATTGTAAGTACATAGTAGTATATGCTTATTAAGCAAGATAATATGATACTGTTTTATTAGTTTACAATGTTACTTGAAATTAAGTTATGTCTCTAGGTACACGAAGTAAGTACTAGTTTATTAACGTTGCATTAAAACTTAAAATCAAGCACATGTAGAGGTGCACGTTCCAGCTTCAACATGGTGTAATCTTATCCGTATAATGATATTAATTCCATTGCGGTGACATCTGTTTTAGTTTGTGTGAAAAACTTTTAAAATTATATTCGATTTCACAAGAATTATGATTCAATATATAGCTAAAGTCTTTTTAATGTGGTCCTTTTTTGTGCGATTTTTTTTTATATGGCTCGTAAAAAATGGCCATTAAAATGCATAATGTGAATCAAAATCACGAGACAGTAAGAAACTTAAACAATTACTATAATAACTTTTTTTGATAAGCATACTTTTTAACGGCTTTTAAGCATTTAATCAGTACATTACATAAGAACATAAGTTATTGCATCATTTAATTTTGTTACAGATGTATTTTTCAAAATTTTCATAATATTATAAAATTGAAATAAAATGTTTCTACATTAATGCTTTATCTTGTTTATAGAAGCAATTTCTAAGGAAATTTCTAAGTTTTGAGCGTTTTGAGTGATGTTTTTTCGATGAAACTTTTTTTATGCGGTCCCGACCAACCGCATAAAAAAAGTTTTTTGTACAATCTGGATCAAACTATACTTTTTATAACTACTTATAATATTTTTGAGTATATTTTCTTTGTGCGATTTTTTTTTATGCGGTTCCTATCCACCGCAGAAAAAAGAGTTCAGCTGTTTAGTTGTTTATACAAATAGTTTAAAGAATCTGATGATGAATGCGCTGGGTACTAGATTATTTGTAGATGTAAGTTGTTCTTTAATGAATTTGATGGATTTGATGTAACAATATGTGAAGAATGAGAGTTTTTTTTTCAAAAAACTTTCTCAGAAATCACTTATTCAGCAGCTACACAGAAATAAACAATTAAGTTGTTTATAGCAATTGATCGCTCTTGCAATTTTGGCACAATTTACACCTCATTCTACTTAAGTTCATAATTTTTTTCAGGCTTTGCTGGGCAACCATTTTGGTAAAAGCGGTGGAGTGTACCAATTTTTAAACGTTTTCCTCGAACAATGCTTAAATAATGTACGAAAAAAAAACATCTTGCATGATGTCTTTAAAATATTTTTTTCTGCTTCACAATTTTATCTCCTGAAAGTAACATCGAAAATATCAATTTAACTTTTTGTACTTCAGTTCAATAACTGGATCACCACTCTCTGTGGTGATCCAGTTATAGATTTCAATTTTTTACATCAAATAGCTGTCTGAGAAAATCGCCTACTGTGACAGATGAACGAATAGAGAATCAAAATGATTATATTCCATAAGTATTCTGGTCTGTAAATTTCGGTACGAAACACCAAAGAAAAAGATAAACAGTTCGAAATTTAGGGAATACTTGAAAACGATTATAATATTACTAGATATAATACAGCTGAACTTTTTTTTATGCGGTAGATAGGGACCGTATAAAAAGAATCGCACAAAGAAATATATTAAAAAATATCATAAATAGCGATATAAAAAATTTAGTTCGGTCCAGATTGTAAAAATAAAACTTTTTTTATGCAGTAGATCGGGACCACATAAAAAATGTTTCATCGAAAATATATAACTCAAAACGCTCAAAACCTCACGGTTTTCTTAGAAGTTGCTTTTCTAAGCAAGTTAAAACATTCAGTACAATATTTGTACTGAATATAAAATACATAACATTATTAGTTTTAATGCTAGAGCTAATAAATTTTGTGTTACAGACGTGACAAAAAGTACCTTCTTGTCGCGTCCGTAACATATTTCTAGCATTAAAAAAACTAATAATGTTATGTATTTTATATTCAGTACAAATATTGTGTACACATTTGTCTATCTGCTTAGTATTGAAAATTTATAAGAAAACAATAACTTCTATTTTTTTTTTCTTATGAGAATGCGTGCAAATGTGCGTGAAAATGTCATGTCCGTCACTAAAGAATGGCTGTATTTGTATCAGTTTGAATATTTTTAAGTAATTAATTTTACCTGTCAGTAGATAACAAGTCAGAAGCGAACTAACCTACTACCCTTTTTCAAGATAAGATTAAAATCTGACCGCGGGAGCGAACTAGTATGCACCCTTTATACTGCAAAGGGTATGTTTCAAATGAATGGCTGTATTACAGTTAATGTTTAAGTTTTTTTTACTTTCTCTTAATTTTGATTCACATTATGCATTCTAATGACCATTTTTCTAAATATCGCATAAAAAAATCGCATAAAAAAGGACCGCATAAAAAAAAGTCTGGCTGTAGTTTAACAATCACACAATCTCGTAAAAGAACAAATTGTGTTGATTCGTTACTAAAAAACTTTGTTGTGAGGTTGTCTCTTGTGAAACGTTCTAGAAAATTATCTGTTCTTATTTTCAAATATAAATAAAACATCATATAGAGCAACAAACAAAATAATTGTTAAAGTGTTATTAACTTGGAAACATTTGAACATCTGTTCCCATTTGAAATTTAATTTTTTAATTTCCCAGTTAGAACAGAAATCGAACAAACTATTTAACTGTACACATTTGTATCGTTGCGTGGTAAATTAGATTTTAAAATCCAATTATAGCAGATAAAATATTTTATTACTTCTTTTATTTGCTTTAAACAATATAATATATCTAATAAGATGCTAAATATGTTCACAATAAGCGTAATTGTCACTCTGGGTTGCGTTTTAGAAGAATCTAATTCAGGGGTACCAAAGATGTGATGCCAAATCTGCCGCAATCTAACATTCGTAAAAACTATTTACCTATATAGCCCAGGTGCTAGGTGACATTGCGTATGCATTAAAGAGGTATAGAATTTGACTTTTGATGATTGTTAGGGGGCTTTAGGCGAGTATGAAAACCCATGTCGTCGACCTCTAGGATGGTCGACAAATTGGGGGGAGGGGGTAAAGTTGTAGAAAAAGCCGATCGGGAGATCGCTTATATCTTGCTTATTATTGATCGTAGAGTGATAATTTTTTTTTTTAATTTGTTTGCAATGAAATGATCTAAAATTTATGTCATATGCAAATTTTTGATATACCTAATGGTTTTCGTGTAAAAAATGAAAATAGAAGGCAACCTTAAAATTTAAGTATTTTTAGTATACAGGGCTAGTCAAAAGTATAAAAAAGTCAAAAATCTCAGCGAGAAAGCATTTTTGGGCTAAATGATAAGGAAAAAAGTTTCACCATTTGTTACAGCACATCCGACGATGACCTTCACCTTGACCTCAAAGTCAAGGTTCAAGGTCATATCAAGGTCAAGTCCGTTTTTTTATACGACAACATTCACTTTTTACCCCGGAAATGGAAAGAGCGGAAAATTCAGCATCCGAATATGACCTTGTTCATGATCTCAAGGTCAATGATCAGGGTCAATTCAAGGGCAAACCCAAATTCCCTCCTAATTCAAAATCTCACCTAAGATCCCCTAACAATAATCAAAAGTCAAATTCTATACCTCTTTCATGCATACTCAATGCCACCAATAGCACCTCGTCTATTATTCCACCCCCAGTCACACTTCTATTTTTATTTATTTTGTGATCTATCTTTACATATATCAAGTTTTTTGGTTAAAATAATCGAAATTGTACAGAGAATGCAATTTAAATTCCGCCTGTGAATTTTCTGCCATTTTTACAATTCTATAATTTCGTCAAAATTGATAAAAGTAGCATTGAAAACCTATGAGGAACTTCAAATATCATGTTTTTAGTATCAAAGTTACGGTTTTTGGAGCTTTTAGAAAATTCTGATTTTGTGATGACGTCATTGAGTTCAATTTTAGGGAATTTGAGAATGGAAAATTCAGCTATTACAGTTACTGTTATGGTAAGTCTTGAGTCCGAGACTATGATAGAAATTTGTTCCGAGTTGCCTGGAAGCCGTAAATGATATTCACTAAAATATATTACGAATATTTAACCTGTTTCTACGAAATTTGTGAAAATGTTGGAAGTCCAGAAATCTTTGATGAGTTCTTCACCAAAACATGTTCGATGCCAGGAACATTAAAAACATACTTTTTTGCAAAAATTTGGGAAAAAGCGAAAAAAATCATATAAGAAACGTTTCGTACCATTATCCTATGTAATCGAGTTTTCCAGTAATAGTAATTTTTATAACTGGAAATTCGCTATGTTATGTAGGATGCTGTGACGGGGGCATTTTATTTTTTTATTTTAATAGATACAAGAATAATATGAATCAGAACTTTTGGTGAAATTTGGGTAGTCTGAGTGCTAAATTTACATTTTTTTGCAATCTACGAAATGCGATTTATTTTCCGGACATGATATTGGTTTGAATACTACTGTCTTATACAGTTTTTCTCACCGAAAAAAATTCACATTTCTTTGTGTCCTTCCTTATTTTTGGGAACCTCTGATCTAATTTTTTGCCAATCAAAACGGATCAAATGGATGGTCATTGCGCATCCTATTTTGTTCAGGTATAATTATTCGTATCAAAATATAACACATTATACTGATGACAATAATTATTTTTAAATTATGTATTAACAAATCAATGATTTTTTTATTATAGCTATTGATGAAATTTTGTTGCAGAAAAATGAAAAATAAGGTTACCCGGTTTAATAATAATATTATTTTTATATACATATATATTTACCTATATTTTATTTTTATTTATATTATAATTATTAGAGTAATATATGAATGATTAATATAGAATTATGGATTAAACTATTGACATTATTGTAATTCCCGTATCATACGATATTTTGCATTTCATTGGCTGGTTTTTGAGTGTTTTTGACTAATCGTATTAAAAGTCAAATTTAAAAAAAAATATATTGAAGTTTTCGTCTATAAGGAGAATCCGATTTTACAGTAGAAGTGCAAGAGGGGGGCCGTCATCGTGACATCCATGTCAAATCCTTTATCCACGCTTAGTTCTACATATGATTGATTTTGGTAAAAACGAAAACCTATAGTTAATTTTATTAGCGATTTTTAAAGGTAAGTAAACTTGGTGACGTCATCAAGTAAAAACTTTTTTGCTCAAATTAAGCATTATAAAATTGATTTGAATGATGATAACAGGTTGAATTAGGGTAGTTTGAGCATGGGCTTTTAATATTTGTTATTTAAGTGACGAAATTCCTTTTTTATAAATATGATTGGTTCGACACAAATTTGTTTTCTAGTGGTCCTTATATGCCAAATTTTGATATAAATGACAAGAATGGCTTGGAAAAGCTATATTTCGCTTTTAGTTTCATCATTCTGTTATATTATTTACGATTTTTAAGGTATTGAAAAGTTTTTAGAAATTAAGAAAAAGAAATTTAAAAAAATTCTTTTTTCTTGAATCAGATTTTATGGAGGCGATTTGAATAATAGTTATTGGTTGAATTAAGGTAACTAGGATGGAAATTTGTCATCTTTACTATCAGAATGGCGAAATATATTTTAAAAATATAACTTTTTCAAGTGGTCTAGCACAGTGGACTTTTCCTGACATTGAAAATTTAAAAAAAAAAATGTACTACCGTATCGGCATTCGCGTAGAACAGTAAAAAAGTCCCAAATAGATTTATTTATTTCTAGTGTGTGTATAAAATTTTATATACCTTTAGAGAAGTGAAAATTTCAACACGTTGACGATCATCACGGATTTTGAAAAAAAGTCGAACTTTTATAATTTACCTGTGAAAAAATGTGAAAAATGTGCTACGCATCTTTAAACTACGTAAAATAAAAGACGTTTGCTTCGTTTATTAGTGCGCATGCGTAGTCTGTTTTTTCGACTACGAGCAAACGCAGTCCATGACGACCAAACGCAGCCATTACCCATTGCTAACTACTGGGTGGGCCAAATAAGACCTACCAATGTTAAACATAAGTAACTTTTTTATTTTTTGATATAATTATTTTTTTCTTTTGTAGGTTATAATTGAATTCTTGGAAATTTATTATGAAACCATACAGTACAAGACAACGGGTTAAAATTATCGATTTTTTCAATTCTTGTCAGCGATCAATTTTTATGATGCAGCGTAAATATCGGCAATATTTTAATTCAAGATCCGCTCCCACAGCCTTCATGATTAGGAGTTTGGTCAGTCGTTTTGAGGAACTGGGTTCAGTGGCCGACCGTCCTGGAAGAGGTGTCCATCGAAATATTCGCACTGAAGACAACGTAGAAACTAGGCGGCAGAGTGTTGCATATGAACCATCTGTCTCAACTCGCCGTCGTTCCAGCCAAGTGGGAATTTCAAGGACGACATTGCGTAGAATTTTAAAGTTGAATCTTAAGATGTAACCATACAAAATTTAAATTGGGCAAACACTGCTACCGCAAGACCACCAACAACGACTACAATATGCTATTCGTTTTACACAAGTAGCTACACAAATTGATTTTTTAAATAATGTCTTGATATAGGATGAAACGCATTTCCATTTAACCTCTTCCAGGACGGTCGGCCACTGAACCCAATTCCTCAAAACGACTGACCAAACTCCTAATCATGAAGGCTGTGGGAGCGGTTCTTGAATTAAAATATTGCCGATATTTATACTCCGTCGTAACAATTGATCGTTGACAAGAATAGAAAAAAATCGATAATTTTAACCCGTTGTCTTGTACTGTATGGTTCCATAATAAATTTCCAAAAATTCAATTATAACCTACAAAAAGAAAAAAAAATTATATCAAAAAATAAAAAAGTTACTTGTGTTTAACATTGGTAGGTATTATTTAGCCCACCCAGTATTATCAACTGAAAAAAATACAACACGGAAAAAACAAAAAATGAAACGCTAGTTTTTTGTAATTTGCGTCTGTGACCTTTGCAGTTGTATTATAAAAATATTTTCAATGGAATTACTAACAATATCAGGCGTTTCACACGAAATGGATAGAAATTGTTGACGTCGTACGACGTGGTGTGTGAGTTTGTCAGGTTTCACTTGACGTCTTAACAACGTTAATAACCGTCAATCGGTTAAAAATATTTGGTTATATAAATATCATCTGCTATATTTTGTGTAGAATATTTTTATCTTACTTTGAACACACTACTTGATGCGACAAAGAGTTAAAATGAAAAATTATTTCATTTTTCATCAAGTTTCTTTTCCCAAGTAATAAACCCAACTATCAGCATTCGCTGAAATATATATAAAAAGAAGAATTATCAGGCATAGTAAGCGCCATCAGAGTTTGCAAACATTGTTAAAATGGTTGAATTTATCATTACTCAACGTCGGTATGTCAAACTGAGATTCTTACTTCTGCTGAGTATCTGCTGCTGTAGGATTTAAATGTATTATGAAATTTTACCAGTTTTCTTCAACTTTAAGAGGTAGGGATTTAAAGATTTTTAAAAAGATTCTAATAAATTGGAAGAAAAAGAAAACTAAACATTTATCACAAGAAACCTTACAAGACTTACTTTCATGTTTACTAGCAACTTCACCACTTTTTGGATTGTATTTTAAGGATATGGCGCTCACACCAATGTTTACTCTACCTTGGATATACATTTTTAAAATTTTAGGCTAGATTGTACAAATTAGTTATGAATAAAATTAATCTTGGCTCGATTTTGCATGTTTTCTAAGATTAAGCCTAAGAAAAAACAAAATTTTGACTAAAATCTAAGAAACTTTTGATGATGTTACTGAAATTCGTAAAAAATGCTGACTATTCTCTGAAGTTAATTATTTATTAATTACAAATTAATTAATTTATTAAAATGCATATTTCAAACGATACAAGTATAAGTTTCTTGGAAAAATTGTCTAGTAGCTACTTACACTTAATTTATTAATATAAATACACCGAGTCACGTCATCTCTATTATGCTATGGCAAAGGTAGATAATAGCAACACGACTTGTGCAAATTATAATGATATAATAATTAATACTTTATTCCATATGGATATACCATGTTGGCAAAAAATATATTACTGATAGAACGACTGTTTACAGCAGACAGAGAAAACGAAAGCAGTATATGTTAAATCAGTGGTTCCCAAACTCTTTTGGCCCACGGACCCCTTTGCATAGTCAAAAGTTGCTTACGGACCCCTTTTCATAGTCAAAACTTGCTCACGGACCCTGGGTGAAAAACTACATAAATGCATAATAAAGAAAAAACACAAATTTAACTTTGATGTTTTGATTTTGAATGGTAAATGGTGGCGTAAAAATAAAATATAAATAAAACATCTTGTTGAAGAAGTATTTATTGAAATTATAACTTTTTTTTCAAAATACAAAAAAATGACTTGGATAAATCTGATGGGATGTTATGAGTGTATTTATGTCCGGCTCAATGTTTGTGAGTAGCAACTGCAAATCCCCATGAGTACTAATTTCTGCTCGGTTTTTTTTGTGATGAGGCTTATAACGGCACTGAATCCACGTTTTACCAAATAGGAAGACGGAAAAGTAATCAACAGCTTCTGTACAATAACCCATAATGATACAAGATACAAAGATACAAGATGAAAATACGTATTTTGTATCTTGTATTTGTATTTCAAATACTTGTATCTTAAATAAGCCTCGTCTCTGATCATTAATAATATGTATATTCTTTAGAAACACATCTGTGTTAGAAAAACTTACAATCCCTTCTTCGGTTTTAATAAAAAAAGAAATCTTTAATTAATGAATGGGCTTACTGTATTGATAACTGTGATATATAATTTTTTTAATCAACCTAAACAAGACTATAACTTTTCATTTATACTTTACTTAGAACGTAAAAATCGCTAATAAATTATTCATTGTTATTTAACTTCCATATTAATAAAAATTTGTCATAATGTTTTTATTTTATATTAAACCTTGCGCGGACCCCCTGACGTTGTTCGGAGACCCCCAAATCAATTTTAATTTTCCACGGACCCCCTGAATGATCCCGGGGACCCCTGGGAGTCCCTAGGGACCACTTTGGGAACCACTGTGTTAAACAATGTTAAGACTACAAGCAATATGAGTTATTTGTACGTGGGTATAACTAGGGTCACGTACGTTGGCAGTGTTCGGAAGACGACATCAGACCGTATACGTGATGGCTATATAGAAAACGAATGAATCAAAAATAACAATATGTTCGTTTGTTGTTGTTTGTCAAGATACGTGGTTTTAACTGTACATACAAGTGTTTAATATAGTCTAAATGTATCGTATAATGTGTCTCACTGAAATGTTTTCATTACTCAATCTGTATAATATAGATAGACATTTGTAACTAATACAATATGCATGGTTTTATCTGTACATTTAATTATGTAAATGTACTATCTTGAGCGTAGAGCTCAGTGTAACTTGGAAATAGTAATAATTTTCTGTGACGTATTCTCTCTCTTGCTCCATAAAAGTTATTATAGTAATCAAATACAGTGTGGTTTTTAATAAAAAATAGTATATAGGGCTTTTCTCTTTGGATTTATACGCGAAAATAAGAATAATAAACCGAAATTGATTGAAAAAGGAAAAGAAAAGGACGAGAAGTCTCTTCTGTCACATTGAACTTCTTCAATTTATTTGAAAAAATTGAAAAATTAGTAGCTGCCTCTAACTAGAAACCAAAGTAAAGATTAATGCCGGTGTATTGTACATTGAAATTTGAGAGTCGTCGTTCGCGTGACGCATTGTAATAAAATCAATGAGAAGTATATAAATGTAATAATAAATTATACTATAAGAATTTGCATTGAACTATAGTTTTTTGCGTAATGCATGCAAATGCTCAAAATGGTTTTCATATTTTCCCGATTAAAGGAGACATTTTACCGTAATAAAAAGTATCTTATATGTTGACCCAGGAAATAAGTTAACACCAGACTAAATTTCATAAAAATCAGTTCAATAGTTTTTGCGTAAAGTGTGCACATACTCAAAATGGTTTTTATATATTCCCGTGGGGATGAGACATTTTCCCAGAGTAAACAGTATCTTGAATGTTGACCCAGGTAATAAGTTATTAAGACACCAAATTTCATAAAAATCCGTTGAATAGTTTTTGCGTAATGTATGCACATGCTCAAAATTGTTTTTCTATTTTCTTGTTGGAATGACGAATTTTCCCGGAGTAAAAAGTATATTAGATGTTGACCCAGGTAATAAGTTATCATCATACCAAATTTCATCAATATCCGTTCAGTTGTTTTTGGGTGATGCGTGAACAAACGAACAGACAAAAATTTTAAAAATCGCTATTTTGAAATCTACATCGATAACTATTTACAGTACCAGTAAAATTTTCAAAAAATATTGCATGTACAGAAATGGTTTCGTTACAGTTTTATTATATGTATATAGATTAGGAAAAAATAAGATACAAAAAAACGTTAAATTTTAAAAGGGTATAGCTACATAAGCATAGGAAAATGGCCCCCATGGCCGATGTCTGTAATAATATATGTAGTGACATTGGTACCCCAAGTGATTACCAAATACAGGGTCATTGACCCTTAACCTTGACTTGTCCTTGAGATATTAACCAAAATATGTTTTAGTGCTGTAATTTTTCAAATTCAATTTTCTCGAAAACTATAACACCTAGAAAAACAAAACCGACGCCAAAATTTAGATAATATTTGGGACTATATTATATATTTTTTTGACATTTTTCCCTAAATTTTAAAAGTTTAAAATAATTGCATTAAAAATATTTTTTATTTTTTAGTATGGTTCTGGTAAACTTACACCTTTCAAAAAAATACAGAATATAGCTTATCTTATCTACTTACACCATGCCAAAATTCATTAAAATCGAAGATGCGCTTTTTGAGTAATAAATAATTTATTGAGTATATGTTATGTATTACGTTAACCGTATAAGAGAATGATTAAAATAATTGTATAAAAAATAATTATTGATTTTTTTGTACAGTTCTAGAATACTTACATCGTTTAAAAAAATGTAGTATATAGCTAACCTTTCTTTCTACATATACCATACCAAGGCTCATCAAAGTCGAAGAGGCGCTTTTTAAGAAATAATTAATTTATTGAGTATGTATGGTAGGTACTAACCACAGAGGCAACATTTTCTGATTATAGAAACTACATATTTTTATTTTTACCTACTGATGATTTCAATCGTCGTCATCACTGTTTTCATTTATGACCACATTAATCGATTCATTTAAAAATATTTTTGATAATATTTCAGCTGGTCGTACAATGCGAGACAAATATCTCGCAAATATCCTAAATAATATATCACACTTGCAACATGAGCACAGCATCCAACCGTTCGATTACCATTCGGACAATAGTAACAGTACCGGCGAATTTGTTACAGTACCGGATAATATTTATTGTTTATATGCCGTGACCCAACATTTAACTTTATAATATTTGGAGTTTGCTTCGTGTAATATTTTAGATTTTCCCAGACTAACTGAAATACAATTAAAAATGTTGTTTACAGGTTCCTATCAGTTTTCATTAGCTGTTTCATATCTGGCTGGAATAATGGACGACAAGAATAACGTTTTGCATACACATTTGTATATTACAAACGAAGCAAACTACAAGTATTATAAAGTTAAATGTTCGGTCACGGCATATAAACAATAATAATTATCGGGTATTTATTGATTATCTTCCTAATTCTAACAATATTGAAGGAATTCGCCGGTACTGTTGCAATTGTCCGAATGGTAATCGAACGGTTGGATGCTGTGCTCATGTTGCAAGTGTGATATATTATTTAGGATATTTGCGAGATACTTGAGCCTTGGTATGGTATATGTAGAAAGAAAGGTTAGCTATATACTACATTTTTTTAAACGATGTAAGTATTCTAGAACTGTACAAAAAAATCAATAATTATTTTTTATACAATTATTTTAATCATTCTCTTATACGGTTAACGTAATACATAACATATACTCAATAAATTATTTATTACTCAAAAAGCGCATCTCCGATTTTAATGAATTTTGGCATGGTGTAAGTAGATAAGATAAGCCATATTCTGTATTTTTTTGAAAGGTGTAAGTTTACCAGAACCATACTAAAAAATAAAAAATATTTTTAATGCAATTATTTTAAACTTTTAAAATTTAGGGAAAAATGTCAAAAAAATATATAATATAGTCCCAAATATTATCTAAATTTTGGCGTCGGTTTTGTTTTTCTAGGTGTTATAGTTTTCGAGAAAATTGAGTTTGAAAAATTACAGCACTAAAACATATTTTGGTTAATATCTCAAGGACAAGTCAAGGTTAAGGGTCAATGACCCTGTATTTGGTAATCACTTTTGGGTACCAATGTCACTACATATATTATTACAGACATCGGCCATGGGGGCCATTTTCCTATGCTTATGTAGCTATACCCTTTTATGGAGGAAATTAAAACAATTATAGTAAAAATATTTAAGGAATCCACTAAGAACCCATTTTACCGAAAAGTGTTATGCTCAATACATACACAAATAACAATAAACATTAGTTATTCATCTGATTTATTCATACGCGTTCATGTGACACAAACAAACAACAAATATTATCTAAGAAAATATGATAACACTAGTTACAACTGTCACCTATGTAAACTACTTTTACATAGTTTAATTTTTTGATTAAAACTTTTTATGGTTTAGTGATACGTAGTGTCACATATTTTGTGCCACGACACTTTTCTTTTGTACCGCGTCTCAAAAAACATATCCATGTTAATATACTAAAATGTGGCGTTTAAAATTCACTACACGAAGAGAAAAATCATATAATTTTTGTAGATAAAATTTCAGAAAAATTACCATGCTTTCTTATAATGCGTGCACGATCGACGACCAAAGTAAAAAATATATTATAGCATGCAGTGGCGGCTCGTGAGCTTTAAGACTGGGTATGCGCTTTCAAAAAGGTAAATCACACTTAATGTGTAAAGAGGTACTAAAATAGCAGGCGGGTCACGTGTCCCGGGCGGCAGGTTTTGAGGGGCGCCAAAATTAGGTATGTGAGGTTTTTTTCTTCTTTTGCTCGTCACTTGCTTTTTGGGAGGAAAAAAGGAAATACTTTTTCTACAGAGGCGCCATTTTTTGACCTTGCCCCGGGCGCCACTTAGACTAAGTCCGGGCCTGAATAACATACAAGAGAAAAGCTTTTTTGGTATCAAACAACCACCTAATTTTAGAATATTTATCAAAAGAAGTTTGGAAAATGATGTGCAAACGCTTTTTTGTAACAAACTGAGTTGTAGAAAATATAAGATTCAGAAAAAATATAAAAATATGGAATAACTTTTCTTTCACAGTCAAAGTAAAACACCAGCAATATTTTTATGAGGCTAAATAAACACGATTTAAATTACCTTCAATAGTCTAAAGAAAAATTATTTTCGTCAATATTCCTTAAAAAAAGTTGTGTTAATTACTTTATGTTGTGTTAATAACGCAACCGTTGTTTTTTAGTCATTTAAAAAAAAGACAGTAGGTAATAAAATCTTAATAATCAAATCACAGTTGACAGCAACGATAAATTTATAAGTATAGGAAGCATGCTAAAAAATCTAAAAGCTGAGGTGATTAGAGCACAAGTTAAGATTTGGTTAGTTCGGCTGTTATCGAATATACGATAAGCGCCGAGCCTGGTGTCTACGATGGAAAAGAACTATACGGTATTATAAGCCACTAATACAGCTGCACATATACATATACATATGTAGATTCAGTATAGCCATTACATCGACTGTTATCGAATATACGATATGCGCCGATCCTGGTGCCTACCATGCCAAAGGACTACCAGTATTATAAACCACTAATACAACTGCACAGATACATAATATACATATGCAGATTCAGTACACACGGATATGCTCAGATGATGATCGCATAGCTGAGTAGGTACATATGCGTATGTACGTCCTATACACAGCTACATAGACTGGCTACAGGGTCTATTGTTGATCGTGTCTATATGTAACACGTACTGTGGACCATATTTATGCATTTTAGGTATATCATAATTAGGTATGTATAATTGGTATAATATATGCATTCTAATGTGCAATATATATGCAATAATGTAAGGTAAATCTTATGGAAATTGTATATTTAAATTATTTTGTAAACAATGTTATTTTCGTTATAAATTTATTTCAGTTTTTAAGAAACAGCTAGGGTAAGCGGCGCCTACCCCGCATACCTGGAATAACCGCCACTGATAGCATGGTGAAATTTAATGTGGTAACACAACTTCTATCACACTCTTATGCATATATGTTATAGTTTAATTCTTGTTGTCGTACTTTTTCATTTGCGCATCTGAGCCGCAACCTTATGTTGCTTCGGCCGTACCTGTAAAAACTTCGAAAATGCCCGATCTTTTTCGACCTTTGATTCTTTATGATCTATACAAAAATGATTGGCAACAATATATTCTAATGCTGAAGATAGTGGAGTAACAAAATGATGAATTAAACGATGACCATCCGTCAAGACATTCTAATGAACACTGATTCGACACCACACGATACCACAACAATTAATCACCTACTTGCAACACCAACAGTCCTGCTATGTGACCTTCATATATGATTGTGTTGATACTTTCTGCAGCTTGCCTCGCTAAGTGACAGCGTTGATATCTTCTCTTTCTTTCTTTCTAATATTAGCTTCTTTTATTCTTTTCTACTTTTCTTCTATTTTAAGACAGCATGGTAATTTTTGTAAGAAAAACAATTAAACTGTCGGCAATGGAACTTTTTACTGTGCTGTTTTACAAATTTTACGGAGCTAATATTACGGAAAGAACATTCTATCCTTTAAATTTTTTATGATTAATTATAATTTTTATATTTTTACCGTACAAAATTGAATATGTTCGCCTTTTGCACGTCGATTGTAGTGCTGAGCTTAGTAATTTTTATATGAATTTTCTCTCTGTGTATCACTGAATCAATTGTCGTAAGAAAAGTGTAGCAATAACTGTAGTTTTCATGTACACTAACGATTTTTCTGAGACACACTATAAGAAAGTTTAATATCACCCCACGCTTGCATACTTGTTATATCCGTCAAATAATTTACGTAGTTCATAAATATATAAAGAATATTTACTTTTATTTAAGTATACTTTTTACGACAAAAAAAAGGAAAAGAAGAAATATACCCGTTATATACTGTGAAGTTCACGATTTTGCATTATAGTCACGAAAACCATTTCAAATTTAATTTTAAAATACATACTATTTAATATATGTCAAAAATTTCTAAATAAACTTTCTTAAAGAGACGTTGGTTAAATTGTAAGAAAATGTTTCATTATTATTTTGTGGTTTTCGTCACAATATTTTATGCAATATAATAAGTACAATCAACACGGACGTAATGAGTATTATATATATTTAGATTCATATTTATTTTTCGTTTTGTGCAAATCAGGTAGCAAAAAAGTTATTTTATTTCAGAAATGGCGAGCTATAATGATTTATGATCTAAAATGATACCCATATCGCAATTTTTTGGTATTTTTTCGTAAAATATTTAACATAATATTCACATATTTTATTATTCATATACTTCCATATGTACATATTATACGATCATATGACAAAACAATTGTCTGTTTATGTTATATGGAAATTTTGCGAATAACAACACACCGCTGAATGAATTTTATAGCAACTGACGCTACAGTTATGTTATCAGAATGCCTATATTGCTCTATAGCTACAATGGTTTATTTTACATAATGTTTTTGTTTAAATTTAGTAATGTTGTAGTTGGAACAGTGTTGGATTCAAAAACTATTATTAAAAAAACAAAAAAAAAACTAGGAAGCGGTGCTATTTTCAGCCTAAGGGCATGTTTCGCACAAACCCAGAGCCACCGACAATGGAGAAGCTCTGGGTTCTCTTCATTTTCGAGGGCTACACTTCTCCCCGTATTTTAATCGTAAATTTTTTTCCTAATTGTTGACTGGCGATGTATGTGCCCGTCATCAAAACCTAATATTAATGCCAAATTTGAAATTTCTACGTTACATAGTTTTCGTGAAAAACCTTTGTGACTTGAAATTATTTATCAAAAAATTTGTATTTTTAGTCGAATTTTCTCCGAAAAATTAGACTTATACAGTCTATACGATAAGAGCTGCGAGAGGCGAGACCAGGGGCGCTATCCGTTTTCGGACCCGTAGAACACGATTATGTAAAAAAAAAAGATGTCTGATATATATATATATATATATATATATATATATATATATATATTTTCCCGCAACCTTTTAATATGTGTAGGGCCCCCCTATGGAAGTTAAGAGATGAAATTTGGTAAGTGGGGCTTATTCCGATGCACAACAATACTATCAAAGTGGGGTCAAATTTTGGGCAAATTTTTTTTCGGACCCGACCTTTAAGGGGGTGGTGGGGGGCGGAAAAGCAATAAAACTTTTCCAAATCGGTTTTAAATAATGTTTCGGTCAATTATCTACAACATATCCAAAATTCAGCTTCCTAGGATGATATGGTGGGAGTAGAGGGGGGAAAAACGATTTTCGCTGGATCTAACAGGCCCCCAGCCCCCCAGAATTAACGTAGAGGGTTGAAATTTGGTGTGTTGATAAAGTTCGTACCTAGGTTGTGCTTTTTGGAGGTTTTAATATTTTACCCCCACCCCCCTCATTTTTAAGCTACAATTTCATGCATTTTCGACGTTTTCGAAGTTTGTACCACTCGCACAGGTCACCCGAATAAACCTAGAGGGCTGAAATTTTGTATTCGGATTGAGTTAGTAGCAAGGGGGTGCCTTTTGGGGGTCTCGACTTTTAACCCCTACCCCCACCATTTTTATACCCAAAAGAACATGATTTTTCTTGTTTTTTAACAGTTTCGTTCGGGTCAAAATCTCCCCAAATAAACCTAGAGGGCTGAAATTTGGTGTACAGGTTAAGCTAATAGCCAGACACTGTTTTTTGGAGGTTTCAACTTTTAACCCTTACCCCCACGATTTTTACGCCAATATTTCCTTAATTTTTTTGCTTGTTTTCTAACACGTCTAGAGACTCCATAAGGAAACCTAGAGGGCTGAAATTTTGTACGTGTATTCAGTTAGTATCCAGCTAGTACCTTGTAGGGAGTCCACATCACTTTTCCCCCCACTTCTCCCATTTTTACATCGGAATTGAATGCTATTGTTAAATGTGTTTTAAAAGCATTATGTTTATTCTAAATACAAGTAGGCGAATAGTAATTTTAAAAAATTTAAAAAAAAGTGAACTTACTTTTATGACAAATGAAATACGTACATATTAAGTAATTTAAAAATGTTATTAAAGTCACTGTTTATTTATAAATTAGGAATTTTGAATTTTTAGTATTTATAAAATAGAAATTTTGGATTTTTTTGGAAAGAAAAAATATCTTTATAAAGGCCTTCCAGTTTACTATTTAAGGTCCTTTTTTAATATTTAAAACTAAAACATAAAGGCAATTAGCGGATAAACATGGGCAGGAATGTCCTCGTACGAATTGTGTTGGCTTTTTTTCTGCTACCTGTTTTCGGCACAAAATTGAAATTTACTGAGATACAGCCCTTAAAGACTTGAAACCTTTTTTTAAAGCCTCGATCAGCCGAACACTCATCACCAGTTTTGAAACCAACAAAATGACAATTCGGTTGTAGACTTTCAATCACATTTCGCTTGTAGACATTCAATACCGAAGATGAAGGGGAAAATTCGACTACCGTGATGGGGCCCCGCTGCTCACGGCGTTTTTTTTCTTATGGTTAATATTTTTATAAAAATATATATCTACAGCCGACTTTCGTTATCAGTCCGCTTACGGGGCTGTAGGAGAATATAATTCTAAGAATTCCTGTACCCCCACTTGTGCTTACTAGTCGACCGCCGTAACTCGCACTTCCCCTACTTTTCAATCGTGTGAGTGTGCACTTATTTATAATCAAATAGCCCGGACGCTTAGTGTAGTATTACCATTCGTTAGAAGCGCCCCAAAATCTACCTATTTTTAATAAATTGGCGTTCTATAGTTTGTGTGACAGGAGTTTAAACAATACTGCCAACACTTATTTTCTTTAAAAATAATTTTTAAAATCTTTTGTAGAAATTGTAAATAATATTGTTAGTCAAACAAAGTTTGTAATATAGTCCGCGAGATAAACGAACAAAACTTGTTTTGGTCAACTATACATGTATTATGTAAACACGGACCTATAAAAAAAATTTTAGTGAATAAAAAGCTTCTGACAGGATGATTTATGAGTTGCACTATTAAACATCAACACCAATGTTCCGGTCTTATAACGAGAGACTGAAATGAATTTTTGTCGATCATGGAGGGGGAATGTTTTTAATAGAAATATAAATCGGCGGACTCATAACGGGCGGTCTGATAACGAGAGTCGGCTGTACTTACCTTTGATAATGTGCTATTGACTTACAGATTAGGTGAAATGAAATTTAAATAACTTTATCTATTTTTGCTTGAATCAGTAATTGGTCCCATAACTAATTAACAAACTGAATATTCATTAACATTAATCGCTTTATAATTATGATTATTATCATTAATTAAATAAAATTATCAAACTAAATGCTTAATTATATATGCAGTTAAGGCTGGCCGCACACGTACAGTCGCTTCTTACCAGATTAGAAATTTCCACACTTACTCGACAAAATACGTGTTTAATATTCACAAATTTAGGAAAGAAATTAAATGAAAATAATTGATTTTCAAATGTTTTTTAATAAATTTATCATAAATAAATAAATAAATAAATATTTATTAAAAAATTAACAAACAAATAAATAAACATTTATAAAAATAGGTAGGTGTTTTTACGTATTTGGTTTCTAAATACAGAAAATTAAATTATAATAAAATTGCATTATTCACTTTTTGATGTGCTTTTTAAATAAAAATAAAAAAAATTAATTTTTCCAAAATATTTTTAAAAGTCCGAGTGTTGTTATTTGCTAATTTTCACTTTCCGAGACCTTAGAATTCTTATCTTAGTCTATAAATACAATACTAAACAATAATTTTTGGAATAAATAAATTAATTATTTAAGCACACACGTGTCAAAAGACACATTAGATTTTCTTTCTTAATATTTAAATTTAAGAAGTAAATTTGTACGTTTAAATTTGTACAAAGAAAATAAATTCGTTTAAACTTTAAATCGAAATCTCAACAAAAAAATTTAACAATCAATTTCGTCAAATATGACGTAACAATAGCCTCATTAAAATTCAAGGCATTCGATTTATCAAATTAATAAAAACAAAAATTAATTCAATAAACATACATATGGCTGGCTCTAAAACGATTTCAAATATTCGCGCTTCATTTAATTACTAACATAACCGTTGTACGCTAAATTTTGCGCATGATTATCGATATTTTCTGAGAACGCCCTCCGGTCCCATCCGCCGCCGCCCGATTGCCAGCCGCCCCCGTGTACTTCGTGATGATGTCCACCGCCACCCCCTTTCTGACTTAACAATTTCTTCAAACCGATAATGCTTGCCAACAGCAACGCAATTTTCGCCGTGATTAACGCTTTACCGGCCAAAATGAATAGACCAGCGATTGCGAGTGGTACAAGTGCGGCCATTTTCATCGCGAAACCGGCCATCATCATACCCATCATTTTCTTCATTTTACCTCGTCCTGGAAATAAAAGGAAAACCAGTTTACATACATTCTCAAAACGATTTCTTTGTTCAAAGATTAAAAATTTCTTTGAAAATTTTTTTCTTTGAATCAAAAAAATATTTCTTTGAATCAAAAAAATTATTTTTTTGAATCAAAGAAATATTTTTTATGATTCAAAGAAATTTTTAATCTTTGAACAAAGAAATCGTTTTGAGAGTGTGGGACACTGATTTGTGTTACCTTCTTCGATTGATCGCGATAAATCTTGAGACGTCATTGGCGGGAATGAGAGTTTAATTGTGCGCGAACTGAAAAATGCGGCAATACGCTCCAACAGCATCTGATTCAGTGTTTGCTCTTGCGCTTCCACGTTTCGTGGCAGTGATTTTTCTAATTCACTTTCCGTTTCAATTGGCGCGGGTAATTTAAAATCACTTTTTTTAATTAAATTAACACCATCCGTGAGAGCGATTGTATCCATTTTGGCAACACGATCGAAAAATGTGATCGCCTTCTTTTTCAAACACGGCGAGAAACCGGTGTTTGCACGTAAACATTCCTCGTAAACTTTATACGCGATTCGAATGCCGGAAGCACTGTTGTTTAGGTCATTTTCTTGGACGGCGCTGGTTAGTTTTGTCACACTGTTTATTAGAACGATTAAGGTGAAAATTTTTCGGAACATATTTGATTACACTTTCGATTTTTTTCAAAATTATTTATAAACGATACACAGTGCCTGGTTGACAAGCACTGTAATTGAACGTTGCGTGGCTTATATGGTTGTGTGGTTCGCAAGTATTTAATCCACCGGTTGAATTTAAACTGTGATGAGTTGATAGCACTTACTGGATTTTATTTATACATGAACAACACGGCACTACGGACGGCATGGTTGACATGCAAGATGGGAGTAATAATGTATTATAATAATATTATAACAATAACAATATCGTCTCAACGTATTAGATTTGCTTTAGAAAAAAGACAAAAAAAAAGAATTGCTACAGGCAATTTAAGTATTATGAATAATCAAGCACAATAGTGGTGCGAACTACAGTGAAACCTTTTGTGCGGTTTTCATATAATATGAAATATAAACGAAATTTTAAAGATTACACGGAGAGAAAAATCATATAATTTTTGTAGATAAAATTTCAGAAAAATTACCATGCTCTTTTATAATGCGTGCACGATCGACGACCAAAATAAAAAATATGTGCTAGCATGGTAAAATTTAATGTGCTAGCACAACTTTTATCACACTCTTATGTATATATGTTATAGTTTAATTCTTGTTATCGTACTCTTTCATTTGCGCATCTGACCCGCAACCTTATGTTGCTTGGGCTGTACCTGTAAAAACTTCGAAGATGCCCGATCTTTTCCGACTTTTGATTCTTTATGATGCATACAAAAATGATTGCCAACAATATATTCTAATACTAAAGATAGTGAACTAACAAAATGATGAATTAAACGGTGACATCCCCGTCCTCTACGACAGTGTAATGAATACTGCTTCCTGCTTGTAAGACAGTCTAATGAATCAACAAGTTGGTCGTCCACACCTATGGTTGGCTATGTGACTTGCTATGAGTGAGGTACATTTCAACAGCGTTCACAACACACACAACCTTCTTTCTATTTTTTTCTTTCTACTATTAGCAGATAGCATTTCAAATATTATAATACAGCATGGTAATTTTTGTAAGAAAAACAATTAAAAAATATTTTTTTGTCGGCAATGGAACTTTTACTGTGCTGTTTTACAAATTTTACGGAGCTAAAATTACGGAAACAATATTCTATCCTTTGAATTTTCTATGATTAATTATAATTTTTATATTTTTACCGTACAAAATTGAATAATATGTTCGCCTTTTACACGTCGATTGTAGTGCTGAGCACAGTAATTGTTATGTGAATTTTCTTTCCGTGTAGATTTTTACGAAACAAATGATGGAAACTCGTTGAAGCCAACAAAATTGGATGTACTCTTACAGAAAATGGGATGTATTTGTGATATTGCAATGAAAAAGGATGTTAAAAAATCGGTCCAGCTCGAGTTGGGCGCGCACGAAGAGGGTTCCATATAGTGAGCAGTCAATAGACCAAGGCTAGTTACGTTACAGGAGTAAATTTACTTAGGAAGTTGAGGTTAATAGAAGCGCAATTTTCCAATTAAAATTTTATATGGTTAGGTATACAAAACAAACAGTTTTGGGCATTCACTCACTAACTGACTAATATATTATCAAAAATTTAGAATAATTCCAATCGAGTTACAGCTTTGCAATTTGAAATAGATAGTGCTTAAAGTAATAAACACTAGAAAAATAAAAACAAAAATCAATCAATTTGTAAATTTTTCAAAGAAATTTTTCAGCTATAGGCGCTGATAGAAAATTACCTGTAGAATTTGATCAACATAAATTAAGCCTTGGATTCTTAAACTGCACCCGAGGCCACAAAAAAAACACTTACGGCCCTTGGTAACTAACATATTACAATCCTTGGAGGCAGCTCTTGGAGGTTCTTTGGCAAATGATAGCTCACACTAGGACCGGATCTAGGGGGCAGCCTACCCTGGGCGCCACTTAGGCTACGTTCGACCTAGGAATGATCGATATTCATCGATGGTAGAAAAACATCGATGTTTAGGGGAAAAACATCGATGTAAAGACATCGATGTTATGTCCTCGATAACATCGACACATCGATGTTACGAGAGTAATATCAAGGAATAGTAATATCGAAGGAGAGTAATATCGAAACATCGATATTACTGTAAGCTACCCAGTAGTTACAAAGTCCTGTAGCTGATTTAAAACAAGATCCATTACTTTTATTGAAGTTCTAGGATCCACTTATCCAAACTGGAAAAAAATTGCCATTAAATATTTGTGTTTCACAGCAACGTCAACAGCATCAGAGATACTTTTTTCAAAAGCTGGGCAACATTTGTATCAACAAAGGAACAGATTAAAAAGGAAACTTCTAACAAAATTACTTTTTTGCAAAGTGTACCAAGTAAATACTGACAATGTTAATTTTTAATAAATAAAATAATAGATTATAATGGTTGTTTATTTTGCTAAATAAACATCGATGTTTTCGAACATCGATGTCTTTCTTTCGATATATATCGCATATCGATATTCTTGAATCGATGTTAACATCGATGTCAATATCGATGTTTTTCTAATATCAATAAACTTTTTTTTAAATAGTTTTATAGTTATATATGTCCGCGTTACTAACAATAAGATGCGCTAAATGCCATTATGCCAAATTTTAAATTTCTACGTGACAGACGGACGAACGGAGAGTGATCTTATAAGGATCCCATTTTTTCTTTTAAAAAATACTAATAATTTAACGAGACTGAGGAAAGAAAATTTATTAAACTACTGATTTGTTACAAATACCCTTCTTGCCAAAAATATGCTTTCGACCACATAAGACAGGGGTGGCCAACCCGCGGCCCGCCTTGAACTTTTTTCGGCCCGCGAGATCACACTTATACAAAATATGTTCATTTTACAATGACCAAGATAGTGAAAACCAATGTATTAAAAAAGTACATAATATATGGGAACACATAATTTTATATGCGACCCGCGGAATTATGATGCGCTTCAAAAGTGGCCCGCAAGATCATTTGGGTTGGCCACCCCTGACATAAGACATGATATTTTGATTTATTCTACTTGAAATATGGTATAATAATCGTCAGTATGTAAAGTTAAGTGACTAATTTCGGTAAATGTCATAATTAAAAATAGACCAGTTGTGTTTACGTAAAATTTAAATTTAACAGAATCAGCTTTCCAACGACATACATTGAAAAATCATCCATTTAAATAACAATGATGCACAGGTCTTACTGTAGATACTATTGTGTCCCGATTTTTCACTTGTATACTTGATAATGACCTTTCTTTGTATTTGACCTCATGCACTACTACAATACTAAAGGAGTACAACCAACATATCTTCATAAATTTCTTTTTATTTATAGTAAAAAACATGAAACGTTAGAAACATACACTCATACATATATACATACATTGATGTATTCCCACAGATGAAGAAAACACATTTCAAATAGTAGAAACATATATTCAATCTTCAATCGAATAAAATAAACACATGAATTGATTCTGATGCATTATTGATCACATTGATCAAATTATTAAGGGGATATTCTATCACGGAGAGGAAAATTCCTATAAAAATTACTGCGCTCATACTACAATCGACGTGTAACAGGCGAACATATTCAATTTTTGTACGGTAAATTTATAAAAATTACAATAATATAACTATAATTTTTATAATTTTACCGTACAAAAATTGGATGTGTTCGCCTGTTACACGTCGATTGTAGTATGAGCACAGTAATTTTTTTAGGAATTTTCTCTCCGTGTAGTCTAGAGATTCGATTTTTAGTGATTTTATTGGCGTAATAAAAAATATACAGTAAACATTTTTAATATCTAATTTTTTAACAGTTTTTTTTATTGATATTTGAAAAGTATAAGAATGTATAAAAGTTTAAAAAAAAATTCAAAATTAGAATCGGTACAGAGCAGCAAAGTGGGGACTCAAAAAAAAGGTGTCGCCAGGTGGACGTGATTCCAATCCTCCTGGTGATCTGAAGCATAAAATTTTAGTTAATTCTTAATAAACAAGGATGTACAATCCGGACGTCGCCAATTTGAAAAAATAAATTTCTTCACAAAATGGCGTCCATTTAAAAAAATTCACCTCCCTTTTTCAACTTTGGAAACTTTTTAAAAATAGTAAAAAAAATTCCAAAAACTCCTACGTCGGACCAATTTTGATAGTATTAAGAAGGTCTGTACCAAATTTCAAGTACCTGAATCGGTGCATTAGAACTTGAGATATCATGTCAACCGTACCGAAAAAAGTAGTTTCGAGTAATTTATATTAAAAATTTGAATGTAACACTGGAAAGATACACAGTACACAGGGAAAAATAACCGTAACTCCGAAAATAATTCGAATTTCCGTAAATTATTTTTGAGACTTATTCTTAAAGATCTGAACTTTGAAAATATGAAAGAAAAAAATCGATTTTTTCGAATTTCTAAACTAGAATAGCCCCTTAAGTATGCAATGCTCGCTCGTTACAAATATGTAATTTCAATAAGTAAATATTTACAAGTTTAATATATGCTTTAGAAAACAAAAAATAAACAATAAGAGAAAAGTCAACTAGATTTTCATTTGTTAGATGTATACACCATTGGGTAACTGTTAAGGGTGTCAAGTGGTTAGATAAATTCTTATCCGGTAAATATTAAGAAAGTTAACATGCAAAAAATCAGGGAAGGATACAAAATGGAAAATAATTAATCGTCAATGGTTAACCGAATAATACAAACAAAAAAAAAAAAAAAATAGTGGAAAAATGTTGGGTCCAGATTAAATTTTTATCCGGTGAGTATTGAGAAAGTTAACATGCAAAAAATCACGGAAGAATACAAAATGGAAAATAATTAATCGTCAGTGGTTAATCGAATAATATAAAAGAAAGGTTACTGGGAAAATATTAGGTCCAAACTAACATGCATGTGTAGCTAGCTACCTGTCAATATATACAGTACCTATAATAAAAAATACCCTGACCGCAGATGGTCTATATTTTTAAAGAAATTTTTTTTCCTAATATACAATTCAATAGTAAATTTTAGAGTGCCAAAGTAAATATTTCGGAAACCTTCTAATTTTATATTTGTCTTGTGCCGGTTCATCACAATAATTCTTGCATCTATCGGCCTATGAGCATAAAATTTTCTATGTACATGCTACAGGTGTAAAGCTTAATTAACACATAGTAAAAAAAATTATTTTCTTAATTTGTCGAGCTCTCTTTTCGTACTAGGAAGTGCCGATGAAAATTTTCTACAACTTTTCTTTTTTAAGTTCCGTTTGCTAAATACTAAACTTGAAATTGAGGTTTTTTGTAATATTTCCTTCTTCCTTTTTTGGGCTAAGCTATGTCGGCAACTTTGTAAGATATATAGGTAACGAAAGTTTTGCCGATCAAATAAAGAAAAATTAAATGAAAATGTCTCTCAGAAAATATCTCTCATAATCTAAATCATTTAGGGGAAATAAGGAAATGAAAAATTTTGTGGTGTTATCCAATGCTTAACGTAGTTGCTCTGAGATAGTCAGGTACAAAAGTATATCTCAGCAAAAAAATTTTCTTTTATCAAAAATTACATAATGTATTAATATTCTTCAGTGATTATATTTGTACACCACTTGATTTTTTGAATTTCCGCCCGCTTATGTTGTAGCAATATAAAAATATTGTCGAAAAAGCGTTGTAAAAACGTTGTAAAATGATGTTTATAATTATATTTCAAAAACGGCGTGGTCAGTAACTTTTATCTCTTATTAAATATCGTTTGTAATTTTGTGTTAAATAACATATTAAATTTTTATCAAATTCCTTTGACACGTTTTCAGTTTATTCAAAAAAATAGAGTTGTCCCATACGAGCCCGTGTCAAAATTACAAAACTTTGAAACCGTTTTTCTCAAAATTGGGATGGTCAATTTTTTTAGGTAAGGGCTCGAATTATTGGTATTGGATTAAATAAATATCTAGAGAAGTTTCGTTAAATTCCTTTGAAAAAGTCGTTTTATCGACCAACTACCTTAATGCCATACACTAACATAAATGTTTATTCGCTGGCTATATTTGAAATACTTCCCTTTATGTGAGATATTGGGAGCCAAATTACGAGTATCATGTAATTAATTGTCATAGTATAACAACATTAGTAACACAAATTATTAGAATCCAACTGCAGGTAAAATGAATAATGAAAAAATTTTTTTAGCGACAGCCTGCATATAAATTATTAAGAACGAACTAAAAGAAAGAAAATTGTTCTACATGTTTCAGTCATTTAAATGACCATCTTCAGGAAAAATCAATAATTCAGTTGTTTTCACAACTGAATTTACGCCCGCTTATGTTGTAGCAATATAAAAATATTGTCGAAAAAGCGTTGTAAAAACGTTGTAAAATGATGTTTTTAAATTATATTTCAAAAACGGCGTGGTCAGTAACCAAATGGTTATGTCCTTTTGATATTATTTCTCTCAGTTGTTTTCACAACTGAATTATTGATTTTTCCTGAAGATGGTCATTTAAATGACTGAAACATGTAGAACAATTTTCTTTCTTTTAGTTCGTTCTTAATAATTTATATGCAGGCTGTCGCTAAAAAAATTTTTTCATTATTAGTAACACATGTGAAAGAAATTGTTAAAGATATATTTTTCTATTCTATTAGCGAAGGACAATTATATTAGTAGGCGAAAGTGCCCAAATTCCGGACACTATTTTTTTAACGTGATGTAATAATTGTCAATACACATTGATATGAAATGTAAAAAATTTACATATATTCGATACGTCGTTTCATTCAATTCCCTGAGTTACAAATTCTATCAAACTTAATGATTTCTTTAATAAATTAATTTAAATAAAAGGCGAGAAATTCTGTAGCAGCAAGTTCTATTTTCATTAAAAAAAAGAAGCAAACATCTTGTTAGTGACTCAATTATAATAGAAAATGACTTTGTTAATATGAAGTTTTAAAACAATTAAATGACAATGTTGTGTAGTTTTTGTTCGTAGGAAAAGTCAGAGTTCAAACTGCACATTTCATTATTTTAATTCATTCAATAGGAAAAAGTAGTTCAAATCCTTACATTAAATACTACCGTATAAATACCATAATCTACAATAATCTACGTCAGCGTTTCTCAACCTTTCTTCAGTCACGGCCCGGAAAATTCATGGATAATTTTTAGGACATATAGGATCATATAGGATCATTATATTTACAATTAAGGCGAGATTCGCTAAAAGAAATTTTCTTTTCTTCATAACTATGTTTCTTAACGTGTTGGGTTTATCTAAAAGAGAAAAATGTTAGGAGTGTCGGGAAGTGTATATCTATACATATAATAAAACTGTAAATCTGTCTCTGTCTGTCTGTCTGTCTGTTGACGCATCTCGTAAAAACTACTGGACGGATTTTAATGAAATTTGGTGTGATGATAACTTATTACCTGGGTCAACATTTAAGATACTTTTATTCCGGGAAAATGTCTCATTCCCACGGGAAAATCGAAAATCTATTTTGAGCGTCTACACACATTAAGCCAATTTACATATTTCATAAAAAATTTCATAACTATAGTAACAAAAATTGCAAATAAATTTTGTAGTTTGGAAATTTTTCTGAATTCTAAATAAAAAAAAATGTTGCTAATTGTGTACCGAAAACTACAATAAATACACAATTGTCAATTTGGAGACAATTTAATGCATTTTGTGTTGCAAGAAACTACAAATTGGAAAAAGAAACTACTCAACGTTTCGCGTGAACAACGTCACGGGTACGGCTAGTTTAACATAAAAATTTATAATAATTTGTATAGATTGATGTGTACTCTAGGTACGATTCGATTTTCTAAGCGGTCTGGTCGTTAGCCGGGATAGATTTAACCATTCAAATTTTATTAAGTGCTTTCTTACTAGAAATTCCTAAATTCCTTGCAATGCTAATTCTAAGTGAAGTTTATCGATTTGCTTACGAATATTTATTACTTCAATGGATAATTTCATCATTACAATTTAAAATCACTTACAAATTTTCAAAATTTTTTTTTGTTATACGTTTATGTAGAAATAATTAGAACATCTGCAGTTAGATCAATGTTGAATTTAAAATATTCGATTATTTTTAAACAATGCGCATAGTTTTCGGGTATTTACGTATATATAGGCATGGTCATAGGAACATATATACCTATCATAAATCAAAAAAAAAAAATTCATAGTGATGAACCGTCATTTAATTATTATAATTATTTAAATATTTTATTGTAAAAAGTTATTTGTACATGTGTAAAAAATTTTGACAGCATCATAAAACAACATAATGATGACTATTGTGTTATGGTTATTTAAAAAAACAAAATTCACTGACATTCATTTACTTTCTTTTGTGTTTTGAAACGAAAATTAGACGTATTCGTTATTCCCGCCAAAAGTAGATGTTAATATATTTGTAGGTTAGGTTTGTCACTATCATAAGTTTTTTTTGAATAATTTGATTTGTTTATAAAAAGGTGATGTTACTTTGCAATTACTTTTAAATTTTGTTGCTAGTGTTACGTGGGATCACTATTTAACCCTAGAATCATACATACTCGTCAAAACGACGAACGAACTTCTCTACCTGCTCCAATACTACAACTTGTCGGTACCTGGTTGCTGTAAAACTTCTGTTATCTAATTGATTTGTTATTATAACACATAAGACGTATAAATTTTGTTTATAGCTATTGTCGTTTTTTTTATACTGAAATAGTGTGCGTCAAAAGGACGACGATGTATGATTAACCTATATATTTTTTTAAAGATTTTGTACTCCACATATAAAAGTTTTCCTAATTTTTCTAAAATTTATTAAAGATATGGATGTTATAATTAATTTATTCAATGATTATGATAATGTGAAAGATGATTACAGCTGTTTGACTTATACAGACGACATAATACTGAAGTTTTAATATATTGAATCGAAAACTAAAGAATGCGTTTCAAGTGACTTAATAAAAGGTTAACAATTTATTTTGTGGAAAATATTTTAATTTTTATTATTTTTGGAGATCTTATTCGAAAAATTACTAACAAATTTTAGAAAATTTACAAATGTGCCTAATGGGGAAATAACTACATATCTATATAGGAATATTTATGACTGAGAAATTTCACATTCTGTAAAGTCACACATGTCCACTGACTCATAATAGTTTATAAATTAATTATTTGAAAGACATGTTTTATGATACAACTGATGTATTTATCAATTTTTTAATTTTTATAGTGAAAATATGCTTTGATAAAAAGATTAAAAATATTAATAAATATTTATATTAAGAAATTTTTCCAAATCCAATTTTTTTAAATATTTTGTTCGTTTTTAGTATTGTTATGTAAAAAAAATGTTTTTTGCAAATAAACTCTAAAACTCCCCGTAAAAAGTTCCATTCGTCGAAACGACGCCGATGTATGATTAACTTGACTCGTAGACCAACGTATGATTCTAGGGTTAAGACTATGTTAAACAATGCGTTATATTTAAGGCCAATGAGAGGGGATATAAAAACAAACTTATTTTGAAAATTTCAAAAATCAGTGCACTATGGAAATCTAATCTACACCCTCGTGATTTCATTGCAAATAGTTCCTCAAACAAAACTTTTCAAATCATAATTAATGACAGCCTGATAATAAATTTATCAGCTATTGAAAATATGTTAAGAAATTATTATTAACAATTTTTATTTATTCCAAGAAAACATAGATAGATAATTAAATTGTTACAGAGAACTAATATATTATAATTTCTATTTACAGCTGCAATTAATTACTAACAAAATTAATTAAATTTTAAGTTGTATTAATCAGTGAAGCCGTAAGACCGCACATTGAAAAATTTATTTTGCATAAAACTATCATATATTTTACATAGATATGTATAATATATTCGTACCAGAAATTTTTTTAATTTAATAAAAATTTATAATAACTGGTTTGATTTTATAAATCAGCCATTCTTTTGTTACGGACATGACATTTTCACGCACTTTACACGCTTTTTCATAAGAGAAAAAAATAGAAGTTATGTTTTTCCTATAAATTTTCAATACTAAGCAGATAGACAAACGTGTACACAATAGGTGTACTGAATATAAAATACATAACGTTATTAGTTTTAATACGAGAGCTAATACAGTTTGTGTTACGGACGTGACAAAAAGTGCCTTTTGTCGCGTCCATAACACATCTCTAGCATTAAAACTAATAATGTTATGTATTTTATATTCAGTAGAAATATTGTGTACACATTTGTCTAGCTGCTTAGTATTGAAAATTTCTAAGAAAAAAATAACTTCTATTTTTTTTCCTTATGAGAAGGCGTGTAAAGTGCGTGAAAATGTCATGTCCGTAACAAAAGAATGGTTATATACGTATCAGTTTAAATATTTTTAGGTAATTAATTTTACCTGTTAGTAGATAACAAGTCGGGAGCGAACTAACCTACGACTCTATTTCAAGATTAAAATCTGACCGCGGGAGCGAACTAGTAAGCACCCTTTTGACTGCAAGGTGTATGTTTCAAAAGAATGGCTGAAATATATTATTTCATATTTAATTAATAATTTATATACCTATGTATCAATTCCAATAAAATAAGTCATCTCTCTTATAATGCAAATAATTCCTACTAGAAGTAATGATATTTACGGTTATGATGGCGCGGAAATTTATATATTTTAAATGTTGTGATTGCTACGATGACGGCAGTTCAATAGCGTTGTTGGATGATTTTCTCTCAAACACGCATGCGCTCTATGGAAATCGTGTTATTGAGTCGTGTGATATAGGAGAGTTGAGTGTAACTAGTAATTTTTAACAGATATAATACGTATAATTTTAAATTAAAATAAAGTGTATTAATAAATTAAAATAAAAAAAAAGAAATATATTGATATAAAATTTCTACAGTGGTCAAGAAAAGTTAAAAATTTTATCATTGATAAAAAGAAAGTGAAATTAATTCTGCAAGAATTGCTGAAAATTTTTCTACGATTTTATGTTTAGTACAAAAGATTACTATCAATAAATTTTGGTGAAATTGACTATATAATCAGTACAAATTAAGAAGTTCAAATAGTTCTGCAAGTTTAATGATATAGGTACTAATATATAATTCACAACTTATTAAATCTTGAAGCAAATCGATTATGCTTGTAAAACATAACTTTTTTGTTCTCTTTCTAGCAGAGAAATAACCATTGTATTTTTCTTATTCGACTGGTCAAGCGAAAGTCACCAATAAAAGTATACAATAAACATACATATATTATACGTATTTCGAGCAAATAAAACCAGTTTATAGTAACCATAATAATTTAGATATATAAAAAAATACGTTATGTAAGAGTAATAAATAAAATTTTTATTTCATTGAGAAGAAAGTTTTAAATAAATTGTGTCCAAAGTAAATGGTCAGTACTGTTACTAGGTTAAATGGTATAAGTTCATCATACATAACTGTATTGAAATCTCAATTTCTGTTTTCATTTCAGCATTGAAACTCTAACAAAATTCAAATAGATTTCATCAAAATTCTCAGACTATTGTTGCGTACCTTAAAAGAAAACACGGAGCGATCACTCTCGTGTCTACCAGTCTAGGAATTTGAAATTTAGCATAGTGTTAGGTCTTGATGCTGCTGTCGCCCCTGACAAAAATTTTAAAGAAATTTCCTATGTACTATATCCCACTTTTTCAGTTTTTCCTATCACAAAATAAGTGACGAGCAAAAAAGAAAGCTCCCGTTTCTTATTTTCCTATTAGAAAATGAGTGATGACCAAAAAAAAAAAATTATTACATGTCTTCCAAATTTTTCCGCCCTGGGCCAGTTAGTGATGAGCAAAATTAGTCTTGGTCTTGCATTTTTTTGCAAGACCAAGACCACGACCAAGACTATGTATACCAAGAGCAAGACCAAGACCAAGACTATAAGTATGGTTGCAAGACCAATACCAAGACTCAAGTGAGCAAGACCAAGACAATAGCAAGAAAAAAGCAAGAGTCTTGCTAAATTATTTAAATAGTTTAAAAGTATAATTAATACCGTAAAGAGAGGAAATTCTGATTTTAGAAGGAAAAAATTCGCTAATAAAAAAATGCAAGAAAGTGCAAGATTCTTTAGCAATACCAAGACCAAGACCAAGACTCAAACTGCTCTAGCAAGACCAAGATCAAGACTCAAACTGCTCTAGCAAGACCAAGACCTAGATTCTTAATGCAAGAACAAGACCAAGACCAAGACTGCCAAGTCTTGGTCTTGGTCTTGCATTTGCTCATCACTAGGGCCAGTGCCCCGTGTACCCCTTGTGTAAATCCGGCCCTCTGTGCACATAAATCACCAGTCAGTGATTAGAAAAAAATTGTTTTAAATTAAAATGAGAAGTCAGTTTGGTTCAAAAAATTGAATGATGTGATGATACCTACCTCTGATGATTCTAAAAATATTTTCTTTTTTTTATAATTTTTGGTACATTGATTTTAATGATACAGCTTTAAATTTACTAGAACTGATCACCCTCTTCTTCATCGCCTAGGTTTCTAAAGTTATAATTTTAATTTTAAAAACGTTAGTAGCTATTGAGTCATAGATTACCGAAAAACTCGGGGCTTTATTGACCCTGTAATAGTTGCTGAATAGTTGAATCAAAAATATTGAAACATTTCGGATTGGAAATTGGAGCAAACAAATTAGTACATGTAGACAATTATGGGTTATACACAATCAATGAAATAAGGAATAAGAAATAAGAAATAAGGAATAAGAAGTATGCCATCTAATGACGTCGAATGGAACTTTAACGCAACTGCCCATAGGTATATGTATTTAGGTATTTTTGTACATCAAAATTCATGAAAAAATAACGTTCGTGATGACTTTTTTTGTTACTAAAGTGAAAAAAATCACGAATTTTGACGTACAAAAGTACCTACATGTTTATATCTATGAGCAGTTACGTTAAAGTTCCACTCAACGTCACTAGATGGCATACTTCTTATTCCTTAGACTCTCACCTCCTGATTGATTATAAACGTGTAAATGTGTTAAGATTTTGACACACTTACATTTGCTGTGTACTTTTTTATAAGAATATTCACTATTATTAACTTTGCTCCAAAAGTCTACTTTCCAAATAACAAAAATAGATTAAGCGTTATTGAGCTTTAAACTTTAATTTCTATTTTTATGACGTACATAAAAAAAAAGTTTATGTAAAATTTTAAGAAGGTGAACACACGTATATTACTATGAACGGTACTTACAAAACCATTATCAAAATTATTTTTATTCACAAAAATGACATTTTAAATATGTATGTATCTTCTAGTTTAGTGTTCAGCCAAAAACCTATTTTATTTTTGACTATAAATTTCTATTTTTTTTGCCACTAACTGTCGTAATAAAATATGTAAATGAACGTTTTTATATAAAAATAATAAAAATAATATAGGTATTTTTAAAATGTTTAATGTGATCCACCGACATTTTGTCGATAAAAGTCAAACTTTAACGAATAATGTCCTAAGGAGACGTTTAAAAAAACAAGCCCTGGTCTGAAGGTCAGTGTTACCTCAAAAACAACAGTCGACTGAATCGAATTTGAAGAAATTTTCAAATTATATCAGTGTTGGCAGCCAAAAAGAGAACTTCGATCGTGCCAAATGTATGAAATTATCGTATTTTTGGTATTTTCCAGGTAAATTATCGCACACAATGTAATTTAGTGAATTTTGTTGTATAATTTAATGAAAAATTATCGTATTTTCACATGAGATAATAAAATTTTTATCGTGTCACCATCAAATTATCGTACATGTACGATAATTATCGTACAGCTGGATCATATTGATGTTAATACGCTTCTATTGGTACCCCAAAGAATTCATTATTATTATTTATTAATATTTTTTTTTATAAGCGAATTTCCAGAAGGAAAATTCAGTTACTATACAGCTGCTGTCAGGATAAAACTTAAGTCCGGGACTGTGACAGAATTTTTTTTGTATTTATGTGTCAGCACGATAACTTCCGAATGAAACATTCTATTTTTAAGAAATTTGTAGAAAACATTGAAAGTCTCAAATCTTTGGATGAGTTCTTCAACTAGACATGTCCGATGCCCAGAACATGGTTTCCTGGGTACTGCTTGTTAAAAGAAACGAGTTTTTTTGTCAAAATTTGCTACAGTTCAAAAGTTTCTCTAATTTTTTTACACTGTCGGAAAATATTGGCAAGTTAAAAAAGTGGAAATTGAAAAGGTTGATTACTATTACAATTATTTCGATAAAATCGGTTATACTGAAAATTGGGAAAACTCACTGTTCTGATTCTGATACTTTTAACCACCGCAACTGGACTTTACCTGTATGCCCAGTTTGGTTTTTAAGAAATGGTGTGGGGCAGTATTGATGTTTTTTACCCTTTTATTGATTACTGAGAGCAACAGTTTTGGGAACCTTTGGTGAGTTCCCACTGGAGGTTAAAAGTTTACTAATTATATTTACTGATTTATTTAAGTTATTTATTACGTATAACTAATCAAATCTTTTAATGGTGATAGTATTTTTGGTATATTTGCCGATATTTGTGAAAATTGGAACATTTTGGTTGATGTTCAAGGCCTCAGATAACTGGGTATTTGACAGATTTCGAAAGAAGGTTTTAAAATATTCCAAATGACTTAAATATAATTCCAGTAATTGATTTTTGTATAAAAAAACGATTTAAAAGAAAAAAAAACTTTTTTTATTTAATTGAATTTTGGTGCGAAAACACTTAGTCACGTGTCAGTGACGTAAGATCACGAACCAGTTCGCTTTTTATATTTTATAATTATGTAGTAGGTATAGTCATTATTGTCGTATCCATGACATTAAATTTTATATACATTTTATGTTGATCTGTCAATTACATATTGCCTCATTTTTAATTTAATAAAAATGGAATAAGGTTTTGTTAAAGCTAATAGCACAAATTTACCCAGAATAGATTCGTTTATGGTAGCAAACTGCTTTGCTACGAATCCCAAAAACTAAAATGTGAGTATCATTTTTAAAAACATCTTTTTTGCAATATTAAATCTTTCGTACTGTGACGTCACATGCCCAAATAAATCGTTTTAAATTTTATTCAGAAAAATAAAATATTTATATTTTTCTTAAAATTAACATAAATAGTTTTAATCATTTTATTACTGAATCATACGCTGTGTTATTCAGTATATTTTACTATCAAATACTACGTCATCGTCAGTTAAATACCCAATTGTACAATTGTTTTCATTAAAGTTGAAACAATTTTAATTATTAATAATAGTGAATTAATAAAATTTGTCCAAAAATATGATGATTCCTATGTAGTAAGTTAATTGTGATATAGCCTGCGTTATATTATCATCTAAAACCATTGTAAAAATTTATAAAATATCATTATTTAGTTATATATGTTTTTATGAATGTAATACAACAACAACAAATAAACATATATCTTTCTTTCTTGATAGTTATTTATGTAACTGCATTTATTTGCATGTTTGACCTAGTGAGATAATCTGTGTTGTTGTTTTGGTCCTATTTACGAATGTATGAGTCGTTTTTAGGGTTCCGTATCCCTAAAGTAAAAACAGTATCCTCGTGACCGAAAGCAATATGATGTGCGCATATATCAGCAGTTAAGGGGAGGTTTACTTGAGCGTCGTTAAAAAAATCGATTTTTTTTTGCAGCAATTGGTAGCTAATTATGTGTAGAATATGTCCCCAAAGTGCTTTTGCTGAAAGTAATTTAAGAGAAGATTTACTTGAGATTTGATCAAAAAATCGATTTTTCTATTTTGCCGAAATTGATAGCAAATTATGTGTAGAATATGTTCCCAAAGTGATTTTGCTGAAAATAATTAAAAAAAAAAGATTCTTGCACATTAACCGAATCCAGCTTTCTATAAAAAAAAAATTCAAAAAACGTAGTTCATGCAATAATGAGTATTAAATATAAAATTTTGAAAATACGTTTCTTTATATATATATTATAACATCTCGGAACCACATTTTTGGAACTGGTTGACACGATAACTCAAAAACTATTCGATGGATCCTTTTTTTTTAATTTTTTGTTTTAAAGATAATTCAATTCTCCGGCACCTATACCTAAGTCCGATACACTTTTAATATTTCTTATTTTTTTTATTTTACCTTAAAGAGCGAAAAATAAGACAAAAATCGTAATCAAAAGTTCACACATCTGCCATTTTTTTTTCTTTCAGCAATTTATTGATATTATAGGTATAGGTGCCGGTACTCTTCATATATTTTATAAATCTTTTTTGTTTTTGGATTTCAGTGGTTTATTACTGGCGCTATGATGGACAATTTTTTATATTTTTCCTTGAAAATTTTTTTTTTCTTGTATAGTTTAATACTTAATAAATACGTGTACCTACAAAATTTGAAATTGATATTTACTTCCGTTCTTGAGAAAAATATTCCAAAAAAATACATATGTAATTTTTAAGGAATCTCAAGTAAACCTCCCCTTAATGATTAGGGGAAAAAATTTTTAGATTAAAAGAACGTTTTAATAATTAATAGATCATTATAAAAACGTTGGTTTTATAATTTTTGGTCCAGTGGCTTTAATATCTCATGGGTTTCTAAAGTTAAAAATTTGATTTAGCATCAGGGTTAGCAGGTATTGACTCATAGATTACCGAAACTACGGTTTTTTTGACAGTGTAATAGTTGCTGAAATTATTTTTTTTAATAAGGCGACACACAGTAATTAGTGACCGACCAAACATTCGGTTTCAGTTTCGATTTTGGCCAGTTTCGGCAAAAAAATCTAGTTTTGGCCATAGTTTCGGTTTCGGCCAAAAATCAGCCGAAACTTCGACCGCACCGAAACTCAGTGTTCGTGAACTGTCGTGCTTCGTTCGGGCGAGTTCGTGTCTCGTACATACAATAGATTTCAGCATATAATTGAAATTTCAATATGTTTAATTAAGTTTTGGTTTCGGTTTCGGTTTCGGCTGCAAATCCTGTTTCGGTCTGACAGGACATTAACAGTAATAGATAAATTATTTAATTTGGAACAATTCAAACATTTTTGAGTTATTACAAGCAAACTTAGAAAAGATTTAAAAATACCTACGTAAATAAAAAAGAAAGTTTAATTTGATCTATTGACTGTTCACTGTACGGAACCCTAATTGTGCGAGCCTGAATGAACCTTGGCTGATTTTTGTGTTTAGTTAGTTTATGCACCTACATAGGAAATAAATTCCTCTTAGTGTCACGTTTGAATGTAAATAGATATGTACAGTGGGTCGAATAATATTCAGAATTTGGTTGATGTACCTACATATATTGACGTTAGTTAGCTTCGATTGGTAGCCTAACGAAGGCTACCAATCGATCATTTTTTTTATTCGTAAGATATTCTGCAGGAAAAGAATATCTACTTACATACGAATATCTACCTATGTACGAATTTAAGTTATATTTCTGTAAATTGTGCTTGTAAAAAGCGGGAGCAAAATAATTTTTTAGTCCCTTGGGACTAAAAGTGAATCTTTTAGTCTCTTGGGACTAAAAGTGGCACTTTACTCCCTATTATGAGGGACTAAATCATGTCTTTTAGTCCCGGAATTGCAAAAATTTTTTTTTGACTATAAGTAACTAATTAAATAATTGAGTTTTTGATGGGGCAGTCAGAGGCGTATCTATAGGGTGGGGCAAGTAGGCGCCCCGGGCGCCTTTCAAAGGCGGGCACGCAAAATCGCCAATTATTAAATTTGAAAATGAAAATATAGCACAATAAAATAGTTCATATCAAATAATCCCGTTCAGAATTCCCACACTTCGCAAATGAGCTAGAGGGAGTGAATGGTGTGCTCAATTCAGGTGCGCTGAAGAGCTACTTGAATTTATTGTGCAGTATGGTGATGAAAGCGTATTTCAGAATTTGTGCATTTTCATTCAAATTCTGCTCACAATTGCAGTTATTCATCGCAAGTTGTGAGCGATCTTCAAGTAAGTTAAATTTAATACTTTCGTATTTGAGGGCTACAATGGATTAAGAAAGGTTATACGACCTAGCTTTGCTCAGCGTAGAGCGAGAAAAAACGAAACATCGGAAACATCATCGATATGTTTGCGTCGCAGAAGACCAGGAAGGTGCAATTGTAACTTTGTAAGTGTAATGGTTTTACGGTCTTTCTTTCGTTGTAAATTAGAAAATAAATGCAGTAGCGTAGGTAGGACGGGGTGGGGCAAGGGGGTCTATCATACCCCGGACGCCACTTGTAAAGAGGCGCCAAATGTGTACTAATAACGTACCATATATTACTATATGTGTTTGTGGAAGGGGGAGGGGCGCCAATAAAGGATCGTGCCCCGGGCGCCAGTTATGTTCGCTACTCCACTGGGGGCAGTTAATTACTGATCTAAATAGCGCAATTTGGGAGCATTTTAGACGTATGAAAAATAAAAAGATTTTTCATGTTTCAGCGCCAACTTCTTTCTATTCTTGTATATACAAATTTAAAACCATTTTCAAAACGGTACTTTTTCATTATCACAGGTATGATTTAAATAATTTATTTAAAATAGATTCATTCACTTGGTCAAACCTATGTAAATACAATGAAAATTACATTTCGACAACAAAAAAAAAAAATGTTTTAAACTAAATTGTTAAGATAATTATATGCCCACTTAAATTTTTTAAGTGAGACAGATGTGATGGCGATAAATGAGGATGAATGACGTTTAAAATTTGTGTGCATGGAAACGGTGAACTGATTCTGGCACGACACATTTTGTGAAGTGAAATCGAAACAAAAAAAGTGGACGGACGAACTGACAGACGTGTGAAAATAAAATTTTGCTGAAATTTGTGATTAACGAGGTTAGATTGCTACCAAAATTAAGTCATCAGGTGTAATTTTAATTTCAAATATTAGCGAGTGCTTGTGAGACACTACTACGTATGACCAACTTTTGTTTGCATTTCAACACACGCAGTATTGATATGTTCACTAATCGTTCAGCTAAACTGAAACTTTAAGCACTCGATTTCTTTGGTATAGTATGACCAAAAACCACATGTAAATTAAAAATCACAAAGTGATTGAAAAAATTATCCGGATCGGCCGGGAATCGAACCCAGGATCTCCTGGTAACTAGCCAGGTGTGCTGACCTGTACACCAACGATCCCATGCTCGGTAATATTTGAAATTAAAATTGTAACTGTTTCTCGAATCAGAGAGAGTACTAATACACATAGGTGATTGAATGAGTGCCCGGCTCGGCCGCTTACCGAGCATGGGATCGTTGGTGTAGAGGTCAGCACACCTGGCTAGTTACCAGGAGATCCTGGGTTCGTCGGATCCTGGGTGTGTAAGTTAAATTTGTTTTATTCTTTAAAAAAAGCTATAATTTTCGAGTTTAATACGATCGTATCTTTATCTTGGCCTATTTATGCTTACCAGAAACGAACAAAGACTTTTACGAAATGGATCAACGCACGCCGCCTGTTTTTCTTTCAAAAATTGTTGGCGACACTATTCTAACTAATATTTTAAATGTGAAAGTCAGTTTGTTTATTTGTGTTTGTTTGTTTTTTTGACTTTCTTTCACACTTCTACCGCTTAACCAATCGACTTTCAGCTTTGTACAGAGATAGGTTAGGGAACAGGGAATGTTATATAGGCTATTCCTTACCCAAGGGAAACATTTAATTTCGGTGGGAAAATTAGACACGAGTATATTTTATATAAAGCATACTCTATACACAGTGAAAAAATTTGTGTTAAAATTAACACATTTCACATGTCCAGAACGGTCCACTCAATTTTTTGTGTTATTTTAACACAAAGCAGATGTCAAATCTTTACACAAGATTTGTGTCAATGATTTAACACACAAAAGGATATACATTTTGTGTTAGTTTTACACAATTATTTAGTTACAATTTTACCACAGTTATGTGTAAAATTAAATGATTTAGAATGTAGAAGTTTACTCAATAAATGTGTTGGTACGAGTATATTATTTTTTAAGTTAGTATTTTTTTATTTATTTATTATATAAATGAAAGGAAATAGTAAAAAATAATTTTTCAGTACTTAAACTTTTTTATTTAATATTTCTACTCTAAGTTGTGCTCTGATGAAAGTAATGTTGAAGCAATACTCAAAAATTGTGAAGATCGTTGTCAAACTGAACGTGGAAGGCAAAATGGAACGACTACTCTTCCTTCTTTACCTGATCTTCTTTGCCGTTTGAATGTGTTCTGGAACACCGAATATTCGATAATTTTTTAATTAATTGAAGTAAATTCTGCAAACAAAGAAAAAAATTCAATCTATAATATTTTTAATTAACTTACCAGTATTTAATATCTAAATAATTAAAACCAATTTAACCTTAGAAATACGCTTTTGATTTTGAAATATTCCATCTGCTTCTATACATAGATATGTTTCTGTTGAACGCACGTCGCACAGTGCCCAGTACTCCAATGACTATGGCTATGATGCTACCGATGGTATCAGTTACCACTACTCCCACTCTTATAACTAAAGCAATAGATGCGAGCGAAACCAGTATTTTGGTGTTATAAATACACAAATAAGTGTATTTATGACATTTTTTCGCATTTTACAGAAACATTGTGTTATTTGTGTGTTGTTCAAACAGATTAACATTTTAATTCTGTTAAATCAAAATTTTTGTTAATATTTTCATTTAACACAAACATTAAATGTTACATTATCACAGGGTTGGGTTACTTATTTAACATAAAAACTTTAACCAGTAGTTTCTTTTTACGCAGAACACAAATTTTTTCACTGTGTAGTTTATACCAGTGTTGCTCAAACTTTTTAGCTCGCGATCCCCTTTTGCACGTGAAAATTTCAAAATACCTCGAAATGTGAAGAAAATGTGTAGAATTGTGCAGAAAATGGGAATATGATCTGTGATTAACTTTTTCTGCGATCCCCCAAATACTTTTCAAGACGTAATTTATTAGTGTACATTTATCAATTATTTGCTTCTCCTTCGTTAATTTCTTGAATTCATTTTCTAAAGAATTCACGAAAATATCCGTTTAGTATACCATAATTACTGACTAAGACCATCTTGCTCAAAGAAAGATGTGTTATGAAACTTTCTTTTTATGTGCTAAGGAAATTACGTAAGAAACTGATAATTCAACTGATAATTAATTTTCATTCAATCTATACCTCATTCTTAATATTCGTAAATTTTTCGGTAATAAGAGGTTTTCGAAAAATTCCTAAAATTACAGTTGAAAATTAATTACTTCAAGTCATTAAGAAATAAATTTTAATTTTTGATCAAAGTCTAAAATCTGTTTTTGTTATATTCTTAATTTTTTAATAGCCGCTTATAATAAAATTTGAAGTATTTTTTATAAGTTAATTTTAGGTAAATTTACAATTCGCTTTGATGCTAATGTGAGACTTAATTATAATAAATTTAAATATAATATTCTTATATTTTTTACGTTGGTCGTACTCCGTGTTCTACTTAAATGTGAAATAATAAGAAATGAAAGGAAAAAAATTTATCACAGAGATAATTTTTTCATTACGCATGCAGTTTTCATTGAATTAACGTTTTTTTTTTAAGTACAAATTAAATTACCGAACCGTTATGACATTGTTTTTATAACAATTTTAAATTGTTTTCGGAAGATAAATAAATGTTTCTGCTTAATATTTACAGACGTAGAAATAACTAACCACGCCTTTACATACAAATTTCAGATGACGTCTTATCTCTTAAGGAGTCTCCACATTCTCGCCGAGGTTGGACGAGGTTCCTCGCCGAGTTCCTCGCTGAGGTTGGCTCAGGCATATGAATAGCATTAAAACACCAACCGCGAGGCACAGCGAAATGACCCTCTACATTCTCGAGTCGTCCAACCTCGGCGAGAATGTGGAGACTCCTTTACCACAGTTTCAGATAGCATGATTCACTGAGACTTTACTGTTTGTTCAAGTCCGATTAAGCCAAGCAGACTACTTTTAAATAGAATTACGCGTGGGTAGGACGACTAGAAATAGGACTTTTGTCGATTTAGTCATACTTCTGAAAAAAATTTCGTCACTTTGATGGCAAACATGAAAAGTTCACACTAAACTCAATCAATTATATTAATACAAAACCCTTTCAAAAGGCTCAGTTTGAGGAATTTTTTTTTACATTTATGACATCTTCAAGTTTAACACAAACACTTCAAGGCCTTAAAATCTGTAAATAAAATATTGAAATGATGAAACTGAAAGCGACTTATAGGTTCTGGGGGTCATTATTTTCACTTTTAGCCATGTAGGATAACCATAAAAAAGATCTTTCCTTAATCAGTCATATTTCTAAAAGGAATCTCGCTATTTTCAAAGCAAAAATAGAAAGTTGCCACCCAAATGACTCCAATTCAATTAATCGCCCTAACTAAAATTACTTTTTTATCGTTTGATTTGATGAAGAACAAATTTTTGAATTTGATTACGTCATTGTGTATATTAAAATTTTCCAAGACCTCAAGAACCGTGTATACGATAGGTTTTCGAAGTCTTTTTCTCATTTTTATCAAAATTAGTCATGTAGAGCGATTAGAAAATAGATTTTTCTAAAATAGGTTAAATTTCTAAAAAAAATTTCATCAGTTTTATAGCAGAACTGAAAATTTTTTAAAGTTGCTTAATTCAACCAATCAGTCTAATTAAAATCACCTCCACAGAGTTTAATTTGAAGAAAGAGAAACTATTTAATCGGATGATTTCAGCAAGATGACTTAAAACCGTAAACTAGCAATTGGAATTGAATTATATAGAAATGATGCAAATTCCAAAAAATATTCTGTAAAGATACGTAGGATAAAAGTCCCCTTTGTGGAACGGTATCTAATTATGAACATTTACATATTAATGAAGTTATTTCTGAAAGAAACGTCTGATAACAAAAATTATTATTAATAGAATGATTGTTTTCCAATTTAAATTCACCTCGCATTTAAAGTTTTCTTACTTAATTAAAGAAATAAATATGTAAATGTCAAAACTGTTCCAGTATTAGATACCGTTCCACAAAGGGGGCTTTTACCCTATATAAAGGAATATATTTATTCACGTCGACGTCACATAAAAATTAAATGAAAAGTACAATTTTAATAAACATTATTGTATTGCATACAGAGTAAAGATACTGAACGAATCTAAAAATAATCAAATAAAAAAGCAAATTACATTTAAAAAAAATTAATATTTGTTTTAATTAGCATTTATTATTGAGTCATTCAATTGTTTACATCAAGTTCATTTTTTTTAAATAAACAAAAAATTTTATTTGAACAATACCAATTTTGTAAAATATACACAAATTAGGATGCCCGTCGGGGTTATATGAGATAAATTTTATCACAAAATTTTCATATTTTATTTTTTATTGGTAAAAATCTTGAAAAATTGAAATATTTTACCAGTTAGCCTTTGACTGATTAAATCATCATCAGGTAAAGGTTGAACTGAAATAAAAATTTATTTTAAGTTAGTACTATATATGCGAACCGAGACAACTGAGGAATGGAAACCAGTTAAAAAATTGGGAAAAATAGTTTCAATAAGTACCTAATTATTATTTTTAATATTTCAACGCCGCTTGTGTTGAATTTAAAATTTAAATTTTTTTAGCAACAATAAGTTGCTATTATTGTAACAATTAAAATGTTAAATTTTAAGAATTAATTAATAAACAATTATTTAAAAATAATTGAATAGTTTTATTATTTAAAAGTAACAAGTGAAGCTAAAAATTGGAATTAACTTCAGTTGCTCTAAATCGGAATTTGTGGGAGTTCTGTAAACATTTTTACAAATTCTTCTTTTTTTTTGTAGTTCAAAAAGTTATGTACAAGAGCTAGCGATTAAGTATCCATAGTCACAACCAGTTATGGTTCATAATTCAAATTTTTTTTTTATTAGTTAAGCTTTGAAGTTAACTTTGTACAAACTAAAATATATATTTTTATGTTATTTGACCGTTTTGATGTCAAAATTTGTATGATCGTTACTGTACATGTAATTTAATAATAAAAACTAAACAAATTATTTGATTGATTATAGTAAATGATTTGTATGGATGGTAAGTATCATATTTCTTTAATCATTGTAAATATTGAAAACGTGCTATATGCGATTTACCTATATACCTAGATTTATAAACATACTGAGAATACTTCTTTCTATAACAACTTATATATTATATGTAAATCAAGATAAGTGCGTCGTAATAATAGAAATTCAATAATTGAAATACATAATATAAGTGAAAATAAGTTTGTGACGTTTGAGTTTCTAAAATCTCAACAATTTGAAGAAATTATTAAAATAATTTTTAATTACTCATGCGGGAGAAGTACTAACAAACTGGGCGCACACATTTCTGTACGCAAAATAGCTGTTTGCCCACTGTACTCTTCCCGCATACTTTTTTGCGTGTGGAAAGTAACTTTATTCTGACAAATAAAATAAAATGAGATTTTTATTAGCCTATGATTAGTATAAGATGATTCTAAACATTATATCTAATTATCTCAAAACAGTGAAAAATCGGCATACGTGGTTCTAGCAGTAAGCCGTCGATACGTACTATTAAATTTCCTACATTTGATCCGAAAAATTGTAAAAAATTAGCTGTTGACCACGTAACTTTGATAATGCGTGTCCGACACGCACTTGGCGAATTTATTATTATTATTATTATAGTACCAATTTATAAAAAAAAGAAAGATAATTGTAACCAAACTCTTTTGTATAAGCGGATGCTTAAAACAAAATAAAAATTCTAATTCTAATTCTATTAATTTTTTTATTGAATTATTGAATTAATTTATTCATTCATAAGTATTACTTCCACTGTAATTATGAAAACTTTTAAAGTAACAGAAAATTATCTAATTTTGTGCGATACGAGGTACTGCATTCAATTATGTCAAAATAGTATTTCTAACAGATGGTAGTATTGCCGTCTATCGTAGAAGACCATTAGATAACGACACAAAAATAGACTGACATAATACAGGTATCTATATTGTATACATATAGTGCCATCTCGTTGCGTCGGTATGTAGGTCTAATTGTGTCGGTATAATATCGATTTAGGTATGTTGGTATGTATGGATTTTAATGAGATATATCTCACCATCACGTGCTGCCACCAAAATCCGTCCGAAAACGATGGGTCATTTTTTTAACTAAAAATTCAAGAGCAAACATACTACAACGATTTAGTGGTGCACTGATAATGTACGTTTGAATGAAAAATATCTCACTGCCTAACTTTTTTTAGTAGAAAGCGCCACCGATGTGTATAGGAAATTAATGATCATTTATGAAGACTTATGAGTGAATGCATAAGTTACGTGGTTTTTCAGGACTACGTAACTAAAAATGTTAATTTGAAACTGATGCAAGCATGGGGTATTACTTTTTTTAAATAATAATTTTAGTGATATTTTCAATATACTGATACTTTTGTTATAAAATGACCCAAAGAACAGTTATTGTTACAACTACACCTTCTAATATGGCTATAATAAAATTAATTATGAAAAGAAGCGGATACAAATGAAGAAATAAATTAAAATATCTGTTTGTCTCTTTTATATATTTATTAATCATAAATCTCATAGTTTTCAAATTCAATAATGAAAAAAAAAAAACTCCGTAGAAATTCTAATATTTCTCCTGTTTATTAAAATTGATTAACTGTTATTATATATAATTAATTTTCACATAATTTCTTTAAAACTAATTATTTATGTACTCGCGCATGTAATCAACTGCACACAATAAATTATTAGTATATTGTTTATTTAATTTACGATCAAAGTAAAGTGAATATTACAGTGAAAAATACTATATGATAATTATTTTAAGCCGATAGCTATTAGGTTATTCTATCCAAAATCCAGTTGTAACATCTTTCAAAGGATCGTCACTTACTTTTTAGAGAAAGAGAATACATAAAAAATAATTCTAAAAGTAATAAAATCACTACGGTTCTAGTTTTGATAAAATCCAATCAATGAATGCCTCCACTCGCGTATAAGTTCCCGGGATTCCTTCAATACCACATGGAAATGATCCATACGATACAATTCCTTCTTCAATATAAACCAACTGGCCAGTATTTTCATCAATATGGACTCTCATCGCTGGACCTCCGCTATCAGCCCTGCAAGAATCTTTAGCATGTTCACCTCCGGCACAAAATTGTGTCTCTTTTTGTATTTGATGTTGACACTCATCAATTACGGGCACCTTCACTTTTAATTTAATATCACTCTGGCGGCCTACGGGAAAAATTTCATCAATTATGAAATTTACTTTTTTAGTAATTGTTGTAGTTATTTACGTTTCTCAGTCATTCCCCATCCAGCAATCCATAATCGGTGGGTTCCATTAATGTGATGGCCTTTGTTTGTTAAGCAGATTGGTTTTATGAGATCTAAAAATAATAGTTGGTAATTTTATTCTTTTAGAAACACTCCATATAATTTTACCATTATATTCTACATTTTTGGTAAGTCGTATTAAGGCTATATCATTTAGTTTCGCAGTGTGATCCCATTTTTCATGCATAATAACCTTTTCAATCAGAACGTCTATAGTTTTTCCTTGATTATTTCCCTGATTTGGTACCTCGTCAACCATTTTTGAAATATCATACTCTCCTAATCGTACACTTACTCTGTAGCAATTAAAATAGAGAAACTGAATTTTAACAGAAAACTAAAAAAATATAAAATTAACACTCACTTACAATTTCAAATTTGGCGGTACATTAATACAATGCGCAGCTGTTAAAATATATCGCTTGTTTATTAATGCGCCACCACATGAAAAGACATGTTCACCACACGTATCCAATGTTTCGGCATATCCTAATCGACGATACTGTAAAAGTGCCAACCATGGAAAATCAAATAAGTCACACTTTGTGCCGCCTACAATACGACTTGGATTTTCTTCGGGACGTCCACATTCTTCGTACGAGGGTAACAAATTATGTTTTGGTGTTAATCCTTTTCCACTGTCAATAAGTGAAGGAAGTTGTGTTGTAGGAGTTGGTGATTCTTTAAAATACAGTTTATAAATTTTATAAATATGTATATTTAATGTATATATATATTTACCAGCAAAGATTAACGGTAGTAACGCTAAATATAATAGTAAGGTTAAATATTTGGACATTGTTACGTAATATTTTTATTATTTATGTATAAAAATTAAACTAATAACCATTTATTTTGTACACACAGATTGTAATATTAGCATTGATTTCTTTGTTTATCAGTATTTATTTTTGTAAATATTTTTAAAGAAGAATTGTAAGGTTATCATAATATTCCAAAAATGTTATATTTATTAATAGATATTTTGTAAAATATGATGGAATATCTCATTTTGAGCTTTATCGGAACCATTTAGGCTTAAATGTTATAGAATTTTGATTTCTAGATGGAGAAACTTTTTGTATACTCTTGAATGCTGTATAAATTATTCATAAATACCAGAATTTTATTAAAAGACACAAAAGCAATTTTCAAACTTTTATTAAAAATTATTACGAAATGAAAAGAAATTTTTGGCATTGATTGTTGGTACTCAGGAGTGACACTAGAGGCAGCGCCGTGAAGAGAAATGGCGGGCCCCGGGAATAAAGCACACTTCTTAAAAATTTCTGCCCGAAAAAATAAGTGACGAGCAAAGAAAAAGTTTTTACTTTTTCCCGGGTTCCTACCGACCGCTACGGGCCCCCTCTTTCAGCTTGGCCCCGGGGCTATCAAACATTTCGTTGGGCCTGTCTAGAGGGACGGTGGGGCCATAAAATGATCGCCAGGTCCTTATGTAATTGACAAATGACAATTGCGCACGTGCAATAAAACTACCAATAATCTACACATTTGATTATTAGAATTTGTATTACAATAAAGCTATTGTTAAATTTTACTAACATAATACTTTTTGAATATTATTGTCTTTTTAATTTTTGAGTTTTTTTCTTTTTTCTACACTGTTTAAAAATAAATAATATCATTAAATAAATAATTATTAACACTAAAATCACAATGCCAGCTAATACAAGAAACACGTCCAAAAGATAAAGTTGATACCATGCCAAATCAACACTAGCGGGTCGTAAATGAGGTGCCCCATTATGTCGAATTACATATTCAATCCAATACGCCACTGTATCCAATATGGGCATGGGCCGATCTCGAAATAATTCTGATAATTGCTTCACTTTTTGTGTGTAACTAAAAAAAGATTTTATTGATAAAATTGAAAATTGAAAATTCCATTTTTTCATACCTGGGATCATTTAATACTCTATTAATTGCGTTCAAAACATTTTCTTTAGAAATATCCGCATATTTCAATTCTACTGCAACTCCTTTCTTTATATAATATGCAATATTCAATAGTTGATCTCCAAACAATGGCATCCCTATCATTGGCACTCCACAAAAGATTGCTTCTTGTGTTCCCATCAAACCGCCGTGGGTAATGAAGAGTTTTGTGTTGGGGTGACAAAGAATTTCTCGTTGTGGAATCCACGTTTGAAAATAAACGTTTTTTGGTAACGGGCCGATCATTTCGCTCCTATTGGCTTTCAAAATAACATTATACGGTAGTTCGCTAAAAGTATCAAGTAAAGCTCGCTGCTTATCGGGGGAGAGAGACTCGATACGCACCATAGATCCTAAAGTAAAAAGGATCACACCATTTCTAGAGTTGTTCAACAATTGTTCAATGTCCTAAAGTTTAGGCAAAATTAGCATACAACGTTAATTTTGACCTTATGAATTCTAGTACTTACTTTTGGTAAGGGATTGAATTTTGTTATGTGTATGCCAGCTATTTCGACAACATTTGGAGGATTTGGATGAGCCCCGTACAAACTATAGTGGGTGTTTGTGAGCAGCATAGTCATTCGCTTTTCCATTTCATACATTGACGGAATACTGTCATCTTCCAAGTATTTCCGAATTATTTTATCTGTAGGTAACGTTTGGAGGTAATAATACCTAAAAAAGCAACATAATTTACTTGAAAGTCTGTGATTTCTTAACCCACCGTCTGCAATGTGAATTTTATCCTATACGTTATCTGCAAACTGGGTGATTAATGTCCTCCCTATGTTATACACTAAATAAAATGTTCAAAAAATTTAGACAGAATGTTCATTTATTTACTACATTAGCTACAATATTTTCAGATTACTTAACAAAGTTAAATGTCAATTCTTATGTTACTACAAAACGTAATTTGTTAAAAAAAAAATTTGAGAATAAAATGTTGTCTAAAAGTCAATGACTTTGCAATAAATGAATATTTTAAAATACTGTTACAGGGTATTTTGTTTCAGTATTGGCTCCCTTACAAGGAAAGGTGCCCAGGAGTCCGCCTCCGATTTCAATGCCGCTGAAATATGCTATTTTACGTCGAAATCTAAGAGACACGTATTTTTTTTTATCGGCGGAAAAACGGTTTGAAGGGGTGAAATTGCCCTTCAAAAATTGGGGTAAAAATTTAATTTTTAAAATATCTCGAAAACAGTAAGAGATAGAGCAAAAGTTTAAATTGGCGATATTGCTCTTTTTTAAAGCGCTATCTATTGATATGCAATTTGTTCAATTTACATTAACAGGGGTGGTTGGGGGTTAAAATTTGGGGTTAATTTTGCAAAAAGGGGGTGAAAATTAAACAATATAAAATTTTTGTTTACAGATTTGAAATCTACGTCAAAAAATCTAATTGACCTCTTTTCGCTCAATGTCTTAATATTAAGTCTAGGGGTAGTTAACTAGGGGGTGACTGTGTCAAAAAATCGTACTACTTGGGTAGTTCAAGAAGTTCTTCTTAATGGAAAATAGTTTAATACAATTAGAATAACGTAGAAATGAAATTTTCGGTTTCAAAATTCAGTTTGAGAAACACTGGATAGGGGGTGAGTCACCCTCTTACATTACATACTAGTTTACATACACTCATTTTTTAGGGCTACTCAGAGGTCATAACCTCTGAGTAACCCTTATCGTTTCACAAAAATACTATTCTAATGTGTGGCCAACTTGCATTTCTGTTTGCTGAACTCAGCTCCCCAACTTTTTGGAGTAAAGGGGATATTTTTCTTAATTACAAAAATAAAAAATTTAAGACATTAATTTTGGACCTAACTGCTAATTGTTTAATAATCGAACGTATAGAATTAGAAATTAATTAGATTTTTTTCTTAATTGCTAATTTTTTTTTATCTTTCTTGTTAGCAGTAAGGTATAAATAAAAAAAAATATAATTGACGCCTATACTATTAGGTACATGATTATTACTGTGTCGTTTATGGATATTTAAATGATTTTAATATTACCTATATATTAAATTACCTAAATGATTTTAATATTACCTACATATTAACAGTAAATTACTATCAAAAAAATGCAAACTTTAACAATATTTTTTAAATTCATTCAAATTCAATTTAATTGCGATTAATTTTGCTATTTAAATATATTAGTTTTTGACATTTGACGTTTTGAATTTTACTCAAAATATACATACGTAATTTACACATGCTACCTATATATATAGTGAGTATACTCTATTTTGAAAGTGTCACACCATAGAACACTAGAAGCCAACTAACATAAAAAAAGTGAAATTCGCTTGGAGTCATTTGTAAGCCAGTCACAGCTTAAGGCATTAGTCCGTCAGTAGTCGTCGTCGAGTCAACACACCATTATATTAACAATATACCTATTGTTAGTTGAGCACGTTGAACAGCTCTCTCTGGTAATACGTGTGATGTGATTGTATGCGTGTATACACATACTACTACAAAAAACCAAACTAATACACTGCAAACAGTGTGTATGTACACAAACAGACTACGTCACAAACTCATTACAAGTGGAACAGAGGCAAAGCCAATCTAGTTTGTCCCCTTGTATCACATAGTATATAATACATGATAGGTACCTACAACATATGTACATAAAGCTACGGATACACGAGACATCAAAATAACGCGACACATCTAAATTAGCATTATTGTGTGCAATGTTTACACTATAGAACACTAGAAGCAAACTAATATCAAAAAAGTTTAGTTCGCTTGGAGTCATTTGTTGGTCTGTCACAGCTTAAGGCATTTAGTCAGTCGGTGTCGGTCATCGAATCCACTACGATTGTTATGTATTGTAAGACCATTGTTACTTGACCTGCACGTTGCTCTGTCCGATAATACGTGTTTTGTAATTGTGTGTGTAAATACTCACACAGAAGCAAACATCAAGCCTAAACCACTACAAACAGTTTGTACTTACACAGCATAGTGATGCGAAGTGGAGGAGATTTTACGTCACCTTTCTGCTACAGTCGGAATACTAACTATCATATAGTAGTTTGGCCCGTTGGTTTACACGTTCAAGTAAAGCGGGTTCTACACGATGCTACGAACGTTCCTTCCAACATTCGATCGAACGTTTGAGGCAGTTAAGTTCGATAGTTGGTGCGACGAATGTATCTGCTACACGGTGAATCGAATGTTTGATCCAATACGAATGATGATGTGTTGGTACTCAGTGGACGATGTTATCTGTCTGATGTTATCTCTAATGTTATACACTGATGTTGTCTCTCTTCACATGAACGAGCGTGCAGCTGCTGAGTCGAACCAACCAACGAACCAACATTGACCTTCAAACGTTCGAAGCACCCCTTTGACTCGGTGCAAAAATACCGACATCGAACGGGACACGACCAAATGCGAACGTTTGACGCTCGACATTGGACACTCGTAGGTTCGAACAACGGCTACACGATGCTATGAACCATCCAACGTCGAATGTTGGAAGGTGTTCGTAGCATCGTGTAGCAGCGGCTTAAATTTGCAGTCTAGATCAGGCTAGAACAGTTGTATACACTCGAGTTGCTAGACTTCTCTAGCAAATATTTGAGGTTGTTTACACAGTAGTGTCACACATGGCGAATAGAATAGTGTCAGACATTTCACACAACACCTGATTTAGATTATAATTTAACCAAAGAGTTTGGATATATTATTAAGTAATGTTGCTATAGAGTAAGTATGTAGGGCACCACAATTCAGCCTAGTTGTTGTCAGATTCAACCACGGGTAAACTAAACTGTTCAGTATGTTACTGACCATTGCTACTGATGTTGTTGACTGTTACTGCCAAAACCTCTCAGTGTTAAATTAAATTTTGAAACTTTTAATTGTATTTTTTGTAAAAAAATGGTATCTTGTGTTGTATCAGGCTGCCAAAATAAAGGTGCATCATCAAATTTAAAAGTCAAAGGTGTTACTTATCACCGGTAAGTAAAAATAAATTGATTTACTTTGTTTCACACTTAAGTCCGCCATATTTAAAATTTGCGTGATAAACATGTTATTCACAAACAAATACCATACATACATATATATATTTAAACACATATTCAGAGTCGTATTCGAAAATTTTTAGATTTAATTTTATATTTTTGCTTTATTAAAATATGAAAAAAGATAACAATTTTGCGAAATATAACGAAAAATTCTGTTAATTAATTAAATAACTTTTGAATAAACTACTTGAATTTTATATTTTGAACTTAAATACCGTTTAGATGAATTATTTTGGTAATTTGTATTTAAATTTTTTTTAAAAATAGAATTAATAATTTTTTGTACATATTTGAAAAATAACTATTGCAGAAAAAATTTATTCAGAACATAGTAATCTCTATATATATTTTTTTTAATGTAGATTCCCACGTACTCCTCATAGCAAATTACTTTGGGTAAATGCAATCCAAAAATCGGATGACTGGATTCCTACGAAGACTAGCGTAATTTGTTCTTTACATTTCGAAGAAAAATACTTTTATTATTCCGATAAGGGCCGTCGTTGGCTTCATAATAAGGCGATACCAACATTAAATTGTATGTATAAAAAAATAAACATTGTATGTATAAAAAAATAAAATTTTTAATTTTTAGTTAATTTTTATTTTTATTTTAAAGGCCTAGAAATTAAAATAATTTTTAATTTTATATCCTTATAAAATTCAGCTAATTTCAAAAAAAAAAAAAAAGAAAAAAGAAAAAAACTAAATAGGTAAGTAAAATTCTATTGATTTCTGAAATTTATTTTTTCAACACTGAGTAAAATTCCCAAATAAGAGAAAACTAAGTGTATATTGTAATTTTATTGAAAAATAATCAAAACTTTAAATTACGTCTTTTAAAAATTTTAAAAATGTTAATTAGATAATATTTAAAAAAAAATAATGGATACGTTGGGATGTATAATTATAATACAAACTGGCCAAAAACATAAAAGTACGACTCTGTGCAAAAATTGTGTTTTATGTCCCCACTATACCACCTACATTGAAGTACTACACTCCGCACACCCCCTTTAAAATGCCGCATTGGTTTCAATGCATTTAAATACAGTATTATTTCTCTATACAAGACTAGATACATAATATATATCCAAACTCTTTGAATTTAACATTTCTAAATCGTATTTTGTATTGCCATATTCTATTTTGAATTGAAAACTAATATTTTTATAAATGTTGCTGCAAGACGGCAGTTTCGTACTGAAAATAATTTATTTCATTTTTTGCTATAGTGTAAATCCAACTTGTAAAATTTTATTGCGTTTACTTTTTTCTTAGAGTTGTAATATAATATTATCTCTGTATTATCTTTTGGATGCGTCTCACAATTTAGGATTACCTTGTTGGTAGTATCTTAAATCAACTTTTCTGTCCTTTTGTAAAAAAAAAAACTTCTACACCAAAAGCGTGTCGTGTGTCCGTACCTTTATAATTTTTTTAAAATAAATTATTTTTTTTTTGTCAAAAGATTCTTATAACATAACCTATTTGTACGACTTAACGTTTATGTAAAAAAAAACAATATGTTTTCATCCAAATCATTTTAATATTTGCGACGATTTGAATTTTTACACAAAATTTCGAATGCGAAAGGAATTTTTATTTTGGAAAAAATTCGCCCACGAATACAACACAAAACAAACTGGTATGCTGTTTTTTAAATAATAATTATTTCAACTAAGCAGTAATGTATCTTTTTTTTAGGAATAGTACATTATCTTCAGAAATAATGTTTTTTTTTAAGGAGGAGTTTTCAAAGCTACTACTAGCAAAGTAGTGAAATTAGTGTCACACAAAATTGCTTTGTTGCGTGAAGAATTCATTAAATTTCCAACAACTGACGTCGAAAAGGCGCAAGTTAAAGAAAATTTTTATAACATTACGCGGTTTCCGAGAGTGTTTGCTGCTTTAGATTGTACACAGTACACACGTTCGGATACAGTCGCCAGGTACGAGTAAATTGTAGAGCACGTCAACTGTAATTTCGATGTTTGCCGGAAATAAATAATTTCGCAAATATGAACGGCCAAAAGGAATTGGAACTGTCATTTGCTCATACGTATTTCTTACAAGTAAAGGGCCCGAGGCCGGACCTATCGATTTTGATGAAACTTAGATATGTTGTAGAACACTAAAAAATAAGCGACACGTATTTTTTTTTATCGGCGGAAAAACGGCTTGAAGGGGTGAAATCGCCCTCCAAAAATTGGGGTAAAAATTTAATTTTTTAAATATCTCGAAAACAGTAAGAGATAGAGCAAAAGTTTAAATTGGCAGTATTGCTCTTTTTTAAAGAGCTATTTATTGGTATGCAATTCGTTCAAATTGTGTCAAGAGGGGTGGCTGGGGGTTAAAATTTAGGGGTTAATTTTGCAAAAAGGGGATAAAATTAAACAATATAAAAATTCTGTTTACAGATTTGAAATCTACGTCAGAAAATCTAATTGACCTATTTTTGCTCAATGTCCTAATATTAAGGCTAGGGGTAGTTAACTAGGGAGTGACTGTGTCGAATAGTCGTACTACTTGTGTAGTTTAAGAAGTTCTTCTTCATGGAAAATAGTTTAAGACATTTGAAATAACGTAGAAATGAAATTTTCGATTTCAAAATTCAGTTTGAGCAACATTGGAGAGGGGGTGAGTCACCCTCTTAAATTACATATTAGTTAACATACACTCATTTTTAATAATAATACATACACGGTTACATATACAGGCTGGAAACAGATTTATCGAACGTGGGGCAAGTATGGTGAGAAATTTTTCTCAGGATCAATGTGATCTCTGACACTTTTTGATCAATAATATTTCATTTTTAAATCGCGTTACCATGGATCTGCAATATTTTTGTGTTTGTCAGATTAAATACCCCTGTCGCAGCATCTGCATAACATAGCGAATTTCCAAATTTTGGGGACTGGCGGATCTCATCTAAGAACTGTACCTATTTAAAATAGTTTAGCTTTCTAAGAGTAAAAGATTTTTTAAAATCGGCTGGGTAATTAGTTTTGATATTTTTGGGACCCAAGAACCCGAACGGACTTTGTGCAGCATAGTTGTATCCATCTAAAATAATTTAGTTCTCTAACAGTGAAAAAATTTTCAAAATCGGTCGGTTAGTTTATTTTTTACAATAATGGGAACAGTAAACCCTGGCGGAAATCATACAACATAACCTTTATTCATCTAAAATAATTTTAGTAAAAAGTTTATCCTAACAGTAAAAAACGGGTCCTAGGGATCTCATATAACTTATGGTAGTCCGTAAGGTTCTTGTGGACATCATTTAATTACTTAATGAATTCAAATACTTTAACTTACTAACGGTGAAAAAATTTTCAAAATTTTCGACATTCGCTAAAAAAATCATTGAAAAATATTTGATATGCTTCGATCAATTAATGGTCAACATCAGCAAATAAAAGTTACTCAAATCGAAGAAAAGAATGAGTTATTTGTCCGTAGAAATTAAAATACAAATTCTGAAAACGAGCAAAGAAATATTGAAAAAACTAGATCGGCAAACCATTCTGACAAATAACACTACCCAACTAATACTTGCCAATTTGAATGAAACTTAACATACTTATTAAACAGCGAAAAATATTAAATACGTGTTTTTTTATTTCGGCTAAATACGCTTTTTAGGGGTAGAAAACACCATTCAACCTCTGTAGATGAAAACAGTTATAGCTAGATATTTTTGAAACGACATATTTTCTGAAAAAAGGGCTGAGTACCAAATTTGTAGAATTTGAAGCGATGCACTTGATAGTGACCCTGAAATCGATTTTCAAGGTCAGTTGAAAATGATTAGCCATTGCCGAACTTTGACCATATCCTGTACCTATAAGCAGTAATTTCATGTATTGACTCAATCTATCTTCAAAGTTGATTTATAGAAAAAATTAGAAGAAAACATTTTTGTAAGTAATTTTAGAAGTAAAGTTAAGAAAAGATTTAATATCACTCTAATTGTAAGTTAAACATTAACTTTACGTTATATTAGAAATTTTCAAAATTTTTTAAAATTTTTATTGCTACTCTATAGTTATCATATTAGGAATTCAATTGAACATATGATTAACTATTATTTTTCCGATTGCGATTGAGCAAGTATTTTTCAAAATTACTTCTTGATCACTTATTTTCTATCTTGCATGTGAAATTCGTTCGAATATACTTTGAACCATTTAGGGGTGAAAAGTAAGCTACTCCTTTTGAAAAATATTAAATGATTTTCAAATGACTTTGGAAATTGACCTCAAGGTCAACTTCAAAGTCATCATCAAGTGCATCACTTTGAACTCTATAACTTTGGTCCTAAGCACTTTTTTCAGAAAATATATCGTACCATAATCCACTTCTATGTTGATTCCTGGTCTCTTTTCCTGCGTTTCTAATATTTATGTCAATAAAAAATGTGCTACCGTAGACAAGGATGAATAGGTACGCATTCAGACTTCACACCGTATTTTTTTGTATTTATTTTATGAGTACCTAATCTTTAATATATTAAAAATTTACGCGAAGATGGTCACTTTATCAGCAGTATCCAAAAAAATTTAAAAATATTGGTGGTTTTTGAAAAATTAACAAAAATCGTATAATTTCTTCTCTATGAAAAATTGGGATCAAAAGAGACGAGAAAAGAGTAAATGGGGACAACCCGTAGGGTCGACCAAAATAACGGACCCGATTTTTTTCATCTGACACAGTCGCCATTTAAGAAGTGAAATTACCCCTCAAAATTAGGGTAAAATTTCAATTTTGCTAGATTACTTGAAAACTGCGGCAGATAAAGAAAAATTTTAAATTGACACAACACTTCATTTTTAGAGAGCTTTCTACTGATATATACAAAGCCAGAGTCGGACCTACTAGAGGGGCTATTTTGGTAAATTTGGGGGTAAAAAAAGTTGTATAAGCGTTTTTCCTAACATCTAAAACAAAAACAAGAGCCTTATCACCATTTTTTCTAAGCATTAAAAGCTGGTTTATATTCGGTTTCTATTGAAAACTCAATTAGACTGCATGTTAAAAGTGAGCAAAAATTAAACCTGCAATAACTTTTAAACGCTGTTGTGAATCTAATTTAAATTTTCACAGTCGATTAAATTTAGAAAAACCATTATTCGCACAAATTTTCATAAGACTGTCACCATTTTTAAGTACCTCCATAATATCCTTAACTTGTAGCTATGGTATAATTATCAAAATTTTTTGCAGGTTTCTTACTAATCATACAACATGTAATGATTCATACAACATACAACACATAATTCCTGAGTAGCCCTAAATAATGCGTGTCAAACACGCACTTGACGACTTTTTTAATATTAACACACTAACAGTGGGTAATAAGGTCACAATAAGTGGTTCTGAAGTTGGACTATCGTATATAAGGTTTTTATTAGGTTTCCATTCATTTTGAAAATATCGTTATTTTCGGTATCGATAATTTTCGATAACGAAAACTATAACATCCATTAAAAACAAACCTTATAAAAACCTTACATACGATAGTAAGTAATTGCTTTTTGCAAAATTAACCCCCAAATTTTAACCCTCAACCATGTTGATGTAAATTGAACAAATTGCATATCAATAGATAGCTCTTTAAAAAAGAGCAATATCGCCAATTTAAACTTTTGTTCTATCTCTTACTGTTTTCAAAATTTTAAAAATTAAATTTTTACCCCAATTTTTGAAGGGCGATTTCACCCCTTCAGACGGTTTTTCCGCCGATAAAAAAAAATACGTGTCTCTTAGATTTCGACGTAGAATAACATATTTCAGCGGCATTGAAATCGGAGGCGAACACCTGGGAACCTTTCCTTGTTAGAAAAAACTGTATTACCTGGATTATCTAAAAAAGTACAATTACTTGGTGAATACTGAGTATTTTTTGGGATATTATACCAACATTAAAATGTTGGTATAATATCCCAAATAAGTTTAAATGTCAAATATACCTCTTTATCAAAAGTTCGTCTTTAATCTCTTCTATTTATGCATCGTTTTCAGGGGCCTTGTCATAACACACTACAGATGATTGCGTAACAAATAACGTAATATATCTCCGCTTAGCGATGTTCTAATGTTAGATATGATATTACAACAGTATTATTTTGTAATAATATGTATTAAAAAAGTTACGAAAATGATCATAAAAATTTTCCTTACTACAAAAAATATCAACGCGGTCTGTAGTGTAGGTCACTGATGACCCTGCTTCAATTTTATTAAACAGTTTTTCAAATACTAATGAAAACCGGACGACGTCAGTTGGTACAAGCATTATACCCTTTGTAAAAATTTCTAGTGAATAGATATTAATTACACACATTTAGCTGTTTCAGAAATATTCACATAAATAGTTTCATTTGTGCCATAAATGCAGACGGCCGGTTAAGTTTGATAAAAATACTTACGCCAATTTCAAGCCAAATGACGCCACTGTGTTCTTCACGCGTTCAAACAGTGACATTGGTGCCGTTAAATTAAGAAACACCACTGGATGGTATGCCGGATTATCGGGTAAACCAAATCGATCATACGACCAAGGCATTGGGACACACGTGGAAATTCCAATGACTGGTACATCTTTCAGTTTATGTGCAAACGTCAGGAAACAATCGGACCCAAATACTTCAGTCAGAATCAAATCATATTTTGTTTTATCCAGGTTTCGATATAAATCTTGTACGATTTTTGACTTGAAGAGTGTATCGCAATGTATGACACCATAGTTGAAGAATCTAAATAATGCTTCGATACTCGAAACTTCAACAACTTCTTTGACTGTTACGTTGCTTGTGATTGGCGGGAGTGTTCCTTCTAGACTGATATCATGGTATCTAAAATTTTTAAATAAAAAATTTGTAAATATGTTTGTAGAATTACTGTTTTTGTTATACTCCCAACTATACGGTACTTGACTGTTTTTTTTTTTTAAATTTGTGTCAAATGTTAAATAATTCTATGCATTATCCTTACATATGTCCAATTTTAACCCTAGAATCATACGTTGGTCTACGAGAAACGTTAATCATACATCGACGTCGTTTTGACGGATGGACTTTTTACGGAGAGTTTTAGAGTTTATTTGCAAAAAGCATTTTTTTACATAACAATACTACAGAAGCGAACAAAATATTTAAAAAAAAATTGGATTTAGAAAAATTTCTTAATATAATTATTAATTAATTTTTTTAATCTTTCTATCAAAGCATATTTTCATTATAAAAATTAAAAAACAGATAAATACATCAATTGTATCATAAAACATGTGTTTCAAATAATTAATTTATGAACTATTATGAGTCAGTGGACATGTGTGACTTTACAGAATGAGAAATTTCGCAGTTATAAATATTCCTCTAGATATGTAGTTATTTCCCCATTAGGCACATTTGTAAATTTTCGAAAATTTGTTAGTAATTTTTCGAATAAGATCTCAAAAGATAATAAAAATTAAAATATTTTCCACAAAATAAATTGTTAATCTTTTATTAAGTCACTTGAAACGCATTCTTTAGTTTTCGATTCAATATATTAAAACTTCAGTATTATGTCGTCTCTATAAGTCAAACAGCTGTAATCATCTTTCACATTATCATAATCATTGAATAAATTAATTATAACATGCATATCTTTGATAAATTTTAGAAAAATTAGGAAAACTTTTATATGTGAAGTACTAAATCTTTAAAAAAAAAACATCGCGTAATCATACATCGACGTCCTTTTGACGGACACTATTTCAATACAAATAAAACGACAATGACTATAAACAAAACAAATACGTCTTATGTGTTATAACAACAAATAAATTAGATAACAGAAATCTCACAGTAAGCAGGTACCGACAAGTTGTAGTATTGGAGCAGGTAGAGAAGTTCGGTCGTCGTTTTGACGTGTACGTATGATTCTAGGGTTAATGATGAAACATAACAAAATTTGATAACTATTTAGAAATTTTATTTTGAAAATCGCCATTTTTCAACAAATATTCAAATTAGTGAAAACGCGTCATTTCTTGAAAATGACGTAACATTTTGCAACTAGATATGTCGATTTTGATAATTTTCATCGGTGAGGTGAAATTGTGTTTTCTTTTGAATATTTCTATTAGCTTATATATATATATATATATATATATATATATATATATATATATATATATATATATATATATATATTAATATATTAATAATAATCGACCAGAATTCAAATAAATACTTGCTTTTACTTCGACATTTTATGAATATAATCAAAGTTTTGAGGTTATAAATATTGACATTGACGTTTAATTGCTTCAAAATGTGACGTCACTATAGTGAGGTGTTTTTCCCGCCCTTTTCTCATTTAAAATTGTAGGGTTATTTTTTTGATGATATTTTAATACAAAATCTGTCGAAAATAAAAAAAATTACTTAACTGATATGGAAAAACAATGCTTTTAGAATATTTTTGTAACTTCAGTCAAGTATCCTATTCACTTCAACAAAAATTTTAGTCGTTTAACGACCTACCTTGGTAATGGATTCTTCCGTGGGAAATGACTGATTACATCCACTTCGTGTCCACGTTCCGCTAAGTGTTCCAAAATTGGCGCCATTATAACAAAATGACTGTGTCCGTGGAATGGAAATAATCCAAGAATTTTTGCACCGTTACATTGATGATTGATTGTTAAAATTCCAACGAAAAATAGAATTTTAAAATAAAACATTTTGATGTTAAATAAACCAAAAAAAAAAAAAAAAAAAAAAAAAAAAATGATCTGATTTTAAATAAATGCAATTTTATCACTTAAACACATGCTTTATTTAATGGAAATTATCACAACAATTATCACAGAGATATTTGAAGCAATCAAATATTTGTTTCAGACATCATGTCTTTAGATAATACAAGAAAAAATTGAAATTGGTCGGTTCGACAAATTATACACTTTACGTATTTACAAGACTTTCCATTCAAAAGAATTGGCGTACAGTGGCGCAACTTAAAAATAAACAACAAACGTATTGGATGCTTTTCGATAAAATTCGAAATAAAAGGTTATTCTACTTGTAAATTATAAATAATGTATGCTCCAACCGAGACTTTTATTTTAAGTGTTCGCACAATCCTTTTACTTTGTGATTCATTGTTAACGAAAGCAGGAAAAAGTGAATAAAAAAAGGGAATTTTTAATTTTTATATTTTTTATTAATAAAAGTATTTACAAAACGGAAATTTTATACATAAAATCAACAGTTGATAAAACTTAGATGTAAAATTTTGAAATATAAATACACAATTATACTCGTATATTTTAAATGAACCGATACTGGATATGAATTGAATAACCTTGACTAAAACCTTTTTAGTCAAGGTTTTTTTCAAAAAGATTTTCGGTCCTGACTGAGTTGTAATATTATAACAGTGAAACCGGTGTTTAGTGATAATTATACTCTCAATAATTACAGTAGGTTCTCCCTGTTCGCTGTAGTCGGAGGTACAGAGAAACAAATATTTCTTGTAAATTTATTAAAGATCTCCTATTACTATGTGTATTTTGTCAAAAACCAACTTTAAGATTTAATAGGTACCTACTTATTATGCTGTAAAAGTGGGCAGCCCGTAAAAGTAAACCTTATTGTTTCTTTAATTTTTCAGTTTTTTTGCCTGTTCGACATTGTTTGCAAATGGCTGATATAAGCAAATAAATAACGGTTAATACTAAAATTATTGCTCCAATCAATAGAAAGAAAACATCTAAAAGATAAAGCTGATACCATGCAAGGTCAACACTAGCAGGTCTTAAATGATAGGCTCCATTATGACGAATTACATAATTAATCCAATACTCTATGGTGTCCAACACAGGCATTGGTCGATCTCGGAATATTTTTGATACGTGCTTCATACGTTGAGCGTAGCTAAAAAAAAACAATTAGCGATTTTTTTAGCAAAAAGTTTGTGATAAAATTTTAAGTAAATAATTATTCTTACCCGGGATCTTTTAACATTTTATTGAGTGTATTTAATACAGTTTCTTTCGTAAGATCTGACCATTTCAGTTCCTCTGCTATTCCCTTTTTAATATAGTTTGCGATATTCAATGGTTGATCACCAAACAGTGGCATTCCAACCAGAGGCACACCACAGTATATCGCTTCTTGTGTACCCATCAATCCACCGTGGGTAATAAAGAGTTTTGTTTTTGGATGGCAAAGAATTTCTCGCTGTGGAAGCCATGATTGAAAATAAATATTTTTTGGGAATGGACCAGGTAGTTCACTTTGATTAGCTTTCCAAATAATATCGTAGGGTAATTCAGCGAATGCCTCTATCAAGGCACGTTGTGCTTCTCGAGGGGCGGTTTCAACTCGTACCATTGACCCTAACGTGAATAAAATAACTCCATTTTTAGAATTGTTCAAAAATCGTTCAATATTCTGAAAAAAAAAAAAAAATAAATAAATATTAGTTAGCTCAGAAGAGTGCTTCTCTGAGAGACGCCAGGGACATACTTCGGGTAATGGTCGGAATTTGGTCACTTGGACTCCAGCAATTTCCTTAACGTTTGGTGGTAAAGGGCGAGCTCCATATAAACTAAAATGTGTGTTGATCAAAAACAGACTGGATCGATTCGTCAATTCGGTCATCGAGGGTAAACTATCGTCACCTAAATATTTCCGTATAATTGCGTCTGATGGTATCGTTTGATAATAGTGATAACTAGAAAACAATATAGGACAATAATTTAAAGAATTTCCAACTGTGGTTACCACGGAAAATATCCTTACGCCAATTTTGCTGCAAACGTCACAAAAGTGTTAAATATCCGTTGATGAAACGGTATTGGCACTGATAAATTCAAAAACACGTTTGGCAAGTACGCCGGATTGTCCACTAAACCAAATCGTTCACTTAACCATGGCATTGGAACACTTGTGGCAACTCCGACAATTGGTACATTTTTCAATTTGTGGGCAAACACCAAAAAGCAATCAGTTCCAAAAAATTCAGTCAGTATTAAATCATACTTTGTTTTATCAACGTCACGATATAGATCTTGGACAATTTTTGATTTGAATAATTCCTCGCAAATTTTTGTGCCAGCCTCATAGAAAAAGTTTTGCAACAACGCTAGTTTATTGTCGTCGTTAAACTTTTCAACTTCTTGAATTGATACATTGCTTGTCATTGCTGGTAATATGCCTTGAAGACTGATATCCCGATATCTATAAAAAAAAAGATATAAAAATTGGTAATTTGAAAAAATGTTGACGACCAAAGATCCGTACAAAAGGGTAGAATGAAAAATAAATTGTTTCCTCATGATGTCATGAGAAACTGTCAATCAAGGTAAATATTTTCTCTAATTAATTTTTGATCAAATATACAATTTACGACAAGGTCATGCAAATATTTGATAGTTTTGAAATGGAATGTGATTTAACTAAACACTATTGAGAATATATTTATTTAGGTATTAATAGTACCATCAAAACATCCAACTTTACCATGATTTTCGATTCAGATTTGAATAAAATTAAGACCAAATTAGTCGCATTTAAATTAATTAATTTGAAAGAAACAATAATAAGATTAAGTTGTCAATGAAATCATGGGTTTAATATCCATATTTTTCAGGGAAATATGAAAGATGTTATAAATTTGTTAAATATACCACTGTTATTCACACTTTTTTCATAATTCTAACAATAAAACGTAGTAGATTTGGTACCAGTTGTTATAGCACTGTAATTTTACCTAACTTTTAGTTAACATTAATCATCATTACTTAGGAAAATTATTCGATAATGCGCGAGTAATTAAATATATGTGAAAATTATTCTTAATTAGTTAAGATTATGTAATTTTTCATGTTACATATATAATTACCTACGTGAGTTTTATTGTTTCTTTTTATTGTTTCTGATATATCAACTAAGGTTTGGATTTGCAAACTTTAGGAAAGAAAAGCTAATGAATTGAAGAAATTTCGGCTACCAATGTCAGAAAAATTTACATAACTCCAGTAGTTTGTTAGAAATATTCCTGACATTTAAAACAGATATTACAAGTTATGGAATTTTTTTTAACTCAAAGTTTTGACGGTAATATTATGACTATATTTTCAAAAATTCATTCATTTTTAATCAGCAACGTTTCAGACGATTTCCGAAAAATTCCCGAAAATCCCAATCTCAGTAAACAATTGTATTAAAACATTTAAATAAATTACCTTGGTATTGGAGTCTTTTGTGGAAAATGACTGACAACATCCACTTCGTGTCCACGTTCGGCCAAGTGTCGTAAAATTGGTTCCATCACAACAAAATGACTTGGACCGTGCAACGGAAATAGACCCAATATTTTGGCTCCATTACTTTCCACGAATAAATTAATTGTTAACACTATTAATACCAATAATACTGACTTACGTAACATTTTACTAATACGGATTGTTTAAAAAAAATAAATTAATTAATTTTAATTCATTAAAATACAATCATTCGTATGGTAATTAATTTAAATAATACTCTTTTCAGGTAATACGTTTGATATTATTATATTGTTGAATTATTTTATCAACAACAGCCAGCGCGGATTATATCTAAAATTATTGTGATTTAAAAGTCTTGCGAGTTTACAAATTTAAATGTCATATATTATAATAACCACATACATCATTAGAGTAATACCAAGTAATAATTACGTCATGGATGATACTGCAGTAAATGAGTTTTTTCTATCTTTTTCAAACATAGAACACTTATCAAAAGATAAATAGTGTAATCTGAAATAAGGTACTCATGTACCGGCACAAGATTGCCGTGAAAATGTAAATTTCTTAATTTTGTAAATTCATACAGATTGCCGTGTGAAATATGAAAATTAAAATTATAACTATTGAATTAGTTTTCCTATCAACTAAAATAATAAAATAAAATCAGTTTAATACTGAATTTCAAAAGAGAAACTTGTTTTTTATTTCTCAAGAAATTATTCGAAAGCGGTATTGTGATACTCACACATTGTATATGATTAAATTAGGGACGTAGAATCTGGTGTAAAAATACTGGCTTATAAAAAGTTTATATAATGCCGCTGCTACACGATGCTACGAACACCTTCCAACATTCGACGTTGGATGGTTCATAGCATCGTGTAGCCGTTGTTCGAACCTACGAGTGTCCAATGTCGAGCGTCAAACGTTCGCATTTGGTCGTGTCCCGTTCGATGTCGGTATTCTTGCACCGAGTCAAAGGGATGCTTCGAACGTTTGAAGGTCAATGTTGGTTGCGTTGGTTGGTTCGACTCAGCAGCTGCACCACTCGTTCATGTGAAGAGAGACAACATCAGTGTATAACATTAGAGATAACATCAGACAGATAACAGCGTTGTCGACTGAGTACCAACACATCATCATTCGTATTGGATCAAACATTCGATTCACCGTGTAGCAGATACATTCGTCGCATCAACTATCGAACTTAATTGCCCCAAACGTTCGATCGAACGTTGGAAGGAACGTTCGATCGAACGTTTGAAGCAATTAAGTTCGACAGTTGGTGCGACGAATGTATCTGCTACACGGTGAATCGAATGTTTGATCCAATACGAATGATGATGTGTTGGTACTCAGTGGCGAGGCTGTTATCTGTCTGATGTTATCTCTAATGTTATACACTGATGTTGTCTCTCTTCACATGAACGAGTCGTGCGCAACCAACGAACGCAACCAACATTGACCTTCAAACGTTCGAAGCATCCCTTTGACTCGGTGCAAGAATACCGACATCGAACGGGACACGACCAAATGCGAACGTTTGACGCTCGACATTGGACACTCGTAGGTTCGAACAACGGCTACACGATGCTATGAACCATCCAACGTCGAATGTTGGAAGGTGTTCGTAGCATCGTGTAGCAGCGGCTTAAAACTTATGCCTAGATTCGGTTCTGGTACCAATTATGTAGTGTTCGCTAGTGGTAGTGATCAGTGAATCAAACCGATTTGATTCACATTGTATGGACCGTAATTGTTGGAGAGGAACTTAAACAACTTTTATGTGTTTGTTCTTACCGCACATAAGTTGCGAGTCTGTTTAATAACACTGGTCACTCATATTATTAATATTAATATTAATTAATAAAATGACCATGTACTTTATACAACGCGACAGCCTCAAGGTCAACATTACTTACTTATTTCATTGTTTAAAATGTATACACCAATACTTATGTACAGGCCAAATCAACTAAAAATGTCATTGACAAATGAAGCCTAATTAGGATGAATGCGGGAAAGATGCCGCACATTTTGTAAACACTTGATAAATTCTTAAAGTATGCATTAAATTGATTTGCAATTTGGTACGCAATAAATGTAAACATTGTTCTTTAAAATTATTTATAAATAATTTTAAATGTAACCATTTTTGGCACTTTATACATCCTAACCAGTCAAATTTTTTTTTGTTTCTGACTACTTTTCAAAACATTCAATACACAGGCAATCATCATTATTTTCGTTATCTTCACTAATATGAGAGCTCTTCCTGATCCATTAATGGATCTCTTATATTTACGTGGCATAATTTACAGTCCCAAAAAAATTGCATAATTAAGGTATAAGTCTATGATTTTAACATGTAATATGATGCGGCATCTATACCAACTTTAAATGCGGCATCTCTCCTTTTTGTTGGGATAGATGCCGCATGTTGCTACAGCAAGCACAGTGCGGCATTCTAACTTAAGATTTTATACAGTACTTTTAAAATATACCTAAATTAATAACAAAACTCATTTTCATTCAAACAATGAAATATCCATTCTTAAATTCTAATGAATTAAATGCTTGATAAAATATTATGTTAAAAAACTTACTTTTTAATAATAAAAAGTTGGATAATTACTAAACTAATGGACTAATCATAAATGTTACCATATACAACTTAAATAAGTAACTTATTTTAAAGATATAATCCATTAATAGCGCCATCTATCAACCAACGGACGAACTATGGCTACTGCGACATCTCTCCCGCACTTACCCTAAACTGCAACCTTAAGACACTATAGTTATTCAAATATAGAAATAACAAAGAGAAAACGAGACGGTAAACTAGATTCGTCTAATTTTGCTTCATTAGTTGTATTTATTTGATGATGCCAAACCATTTTTGTCTGATTTGACCTATATACAAATACAGTAAGTAAGAGAGGTGTGGTAATTTCGAATTATCTTATTTACAAATTATTACTATTGTTTTAATAAATGGTTTGGACAGCGCCTTTAATTCTAGGTACTGACTTAACAGGAATAAGTACTAAAAAGTATTGATTAATCCATAAATGGTATCAATTTGAAAAAAATTTTGAGATGAGGAGATCAACTTTAATTTGGTTATGAAAAATTTATTTATTAACAAAATTCAAAAATTCTGTGTATCGCCCTAGATAATTTGTCTAGATAGCTACAGGTAAAATTTCGAATACACCAAAATTTCAAATTAATCCGATGAAAATTGCCAGAGTTATCTTGTCCACCGTTTTGGAAAATGCAGTTTCGAGAAAATCGCATGTAAACGTGAGTACCAAATGTCGTGGACTGGCCCACCGCCTGTCGTCGAGTTTGGGCAGATATATTTGCATAATAATATTTGGGGGAGTATCGAATTTTTTTTTTTTTGATATTCTAAAATCAAATTCATCAACGTCATCAGTTAATGATAAGTGATAAGTGATTAGATTTTAAGTGGTGAATATTAATATGTTTACACACGCAATATCTATTTATAAAATTATTACATTAAATTTAAAATTATATTATTTTACTTATCAGTTAAACAGATAAACCACTTTGAAGAAAATTTTGACATAATTAGTTATTAAAAATAAATTTTGGTAATTATCATATTATATGTATTATCAAGTACTCAATTATACGAAATTTTCATTTTATGTAATTCGATAAAAGTTACGGAAATGGAAAAATATGTCAAAAAATAAATTGGGAAAATTAAATGTTTCACAACTAACTTTATTTAATGATTTTAACAGTTAAATTATTGAAATAATTTTAGTATAAAGGTAGAGTTTTCTAAATTATGAATTACACTGACGAAAATAATGATGACGTATCTAATAAAGTCAGCATTATACAATTTCGTATTCATCTCAAATAACCGTTTGAAAATGTGATGTTAGGAGCCGAGGGGAAATACCTTAAGGTACCATCACAGTGTGATCGGCCAAAAAATAGTCAATTTTCGCGATTTTTTTCGGATGGATAGGATGAGGGAATGGGATGAATTTTTTTTTTACGATTAATACCACTACATATTTGACAATTACAAAAATATTTTATTTATTCATTTTTATTTATTTTTTATAATTATTGTAATTTTTTGAAAAAAGTGTCTTTAAAAAAGGGCGGATTTTGGCGCCCATGATTGCGGTACAAGTTTTCATTTGGAAAAAAAATCCAATAGATTATCAATCTGTAGGTAAGCCGCTATGTTCCTAATAGGAAGATTTCAAAAAAAAAAGCTCCCATAGGTACTTAACGGCTTATTTACAGATTGATAATGTATTTGGGATAACCGTGGACACTAATATCCGCCCTTTTTTAAAGTCACTTTTTGACTTTTTTCAAAAAATTATAATATTTATAAAAAATAAATAAAAATGAATAAAACAATATTTTTGTATTGTTAAATAGTGGTATTAATCGTAAAAAAATTCATTCCATTCCCCCATCCTATCCATCCGAAAAAAAATAGCGAAAATTGACTATTTTTCGACCGATCACACTGTGATGGTACCTTAAGGCAGGGTTTAATTCCTAAAATTGTAGGTGACGGAACGTCTTTTCCTGATTTTCCCCAGGAAGAAGTCCAAAATTTTAGTAACGAGCCAAAAAAAAAAAAAAAACCGAGATATACTAACGGGTAAGTAGTCGTTTTGTCTTACCGTTTCTCCTATTCTCTTAAAAATGGGATTGATTAGGAAAAAAAAAGTTGGTTTTAGCTTACCGTAAGTCTTTGCTTTTAATTAACCCTACAGCCCCTAAAGACATTGCCCCAAAAAAATCCCTCATACATGTCGGCCCGTTCACGCGTTTCGGCAAGAAATGAAGTTTGTGAGGTGCTGGAACGTCGTTCCGTCACGTTTCAGCCGAAATTAAGCTCTGCCTTAGGGATGAATAACTGCTACAAGTTTTTATTGAGGAACATAGGCTGACGATGTCTAAACATATCATTCGTATAGCAATGAGAATTGTACAATTGACTTGCATATAATATGCACTTTCTGCAATGCATTTTACAAACGAATCCGTTATTCGGCTACAGTTTAAATAGGTTTGTATTACGATTCTAGTTAATTATTTATCGTGTTTCAATTGTTTTGCTGTTTTTCTACAGCATTTGTTAACAGAGAAAAAAAAGAATAACAAATCCTCTACTGGATTTGTGTATTGTTTTATATGAGTAAAAAAAAATATAATATATTGTTATAATTATTGTTACAAACGTTACAGATTATTTATTTAAAAATGAAAAATATTTATGTAAAGTATTAATTAACAATTAACGCGGACATTTTAATTAATTAATTATTATGAAATAGATATAATTTTTTTTTACTGAACTACTATTAAACTCATTTAGTATTAAGAGATATAAACGGAACTCGTTATTTGAAATTGTTTTAATTTGTACTCTTCTTGACTAGTGATGAGCAAATGCAAGACCATGACCAAGACTTGGCAGTCTTGGTCTTGTTCTTGCATTAAGAATCTTGGTCTTGGTCTTGCTAGAGCAGTTTGAGTCTTAGTCTTGGTCTTGGTCTTGCAAAATGCAGTCTTGGTGTTGGTCTTGGTCTTGGTATTGCTAAAAAGTCTTGCACTTTCTTGCATTTTTTTATTACCGAATTTTTTCCTTCTAAAATCAGAATTTTCTCTCTTTACGGTATTAATTATACTTTTAAACTATTTAAATAGTTTAGCAAGAGTCTTGCTTTTTTCTTGCTTTTGTCTTGGTCTTGCTCACTTGAATCTTGGTATTGGTCTTGCAGCCATAGTCTTGGTCTTTGTCTTGATTTTGGCATAATTAGTCTTGGTTTTGGTCTTGCAAAAAATGTAAGACCAAAACAAGACTGCAATACCAAGACTAATTTTGCTCATCACTATTCTTGACGTCAAAAAACTGCTGGATGTACTATTTCCGATAATTTCGAATAAAATGTGTTTGAATTTAAATAGCTAATATTAGTCAATATTTTTGAATTTTTTTTTTTTGAAATTTCGATTCTTTTTATTATTATTATTATTATTATCAGTACCTGGATTAAAATATTTTAGAAAATTTGTAGTCGATCCAACATATAAATTAGTCGAGTGATAGAAATTCATTGACAATCGTAAAAGAAAGTACATTTGCACGATAGATAAGTAATACAACATAATACAGTAAGTATTTTAATTTGATAATTTATTCTATCAAATAATATAATAATATCAAACATTATAGTATTGTAATAATCTACACAGTTACAGTACTATACAAAAAAATTTGCAACATATGGTAACGACGTCTAAAAAGTACTCTTTCGTGTTAGCATGCATTGAGTGTAGATTTTGTGTTTAGTCAACTGTTAAGTTTTTATTTTTATTTTTTAAATTGCCATTTCAAATTCATTCTCCGGTACTCTAATTAACCCTAGGATCATACGTTGGTCTACGAGTCAAGTTAATCATGAATCAAGTCAAGTTAATCACCACCTAGTTTTTATATCAAAGTCGAAATATATTGTAAAAACCAACTAAACTAACCTAACCTTAACTAACCTCACCACCTAGTTTTTATACCAAAGTCGAAATATATTGTCAAAACTAACTAAACTAACCTAACCTTAACTAACTTCACCACCTAGTTTTTATATCATCTACTCTTATTTATTTTGATCAATTTTACCAGAATATGCACTCAAATCATGGCGTTGAGATAATCGTAATTTACAAAATTAAGTCAATTTTTCTAACTTCCACGCTTAATATTTCGAAAATGCAACGAGATATTGATTTTTTTATTCTTGAAAAAGTATTTATTTTGGTCAGTTTTACTAGACTATGCACTCAGACACACATATAAACGCACACACACTAAATGACAAAAGAAAATTTGAAAAAATTGAATTTTGTTAAGCTTTAAAACAGTTTCCCAGCATTTCCATTATCGGTATCGATTTATAGTATTTTTTTTTTTAACTAATCCGCCGTGCCAACGAACATTTTAAAAAAAAATCATTAAAATCGGATCATTAGTTTTCCTTTCAGAGCCAAAAATAGCTGGAGCCGTGCTTCTGCATAATTACCAAAATTTGTCAGGCTACGTATCATTACTATAGTGAGTTAATTTTGTACCATATTGCACTTTTTATCAGCGCATCAATTTTACTTCGTATTAAAATGAAACACGATGAATGAATGAATGTGAATAGTGAGAAGACCTAAATATGGATAAAATTCTATTATTGTTGACATGACTTTCTGTGATGCGATGCGATGCCATGTGAAAATATTACAATAATAGAAAATGTATACATATATAGTAGTGAGTGACTTAACTTTACCTGCTAGATATTTTTGGTAAAGCCAAGTTTACACTGACAGAGAAAATGATAAAGAACACGAGACATACTTTTATTCAGTTAAACTTTGGTATTGTCTACAATACTGTTGATAATTTATTGATGTTTTATGAATATATCTATAAAAAAAAGTTAATGCAAGAAAATGAAAATTTGAGGACTTACAGCGATTTAAATATAGCCATGGAAAAAAGTGATGTGCTGGTTGACATGATTTTGGGATTTGTGTTTATGTGAAACTTAAATTAAGAATCACAAAGTGATTGAAGAAATTATCCGGATCGGCCGGGAATCGAACCCAGGATCTCCCGGTAACCAGCCAGGTGTCTTCGCCATTAGACTAACGACCCTATGTTCGACAGTGACCCGAGCCAGACAATCATTCAACCACCTATGTGTATTGGTACTCTCTCTAATATGTCAGCTACCGTTACAATTTTTCAATTTCAAATATTATCGAGTGCTTGTGAAACTTTTGTCTGCATTTAAACACACGAAGTATTCATATGTTCACTTATTGTTCAGCTAAACTGAAACTTTAAGCACTCGACTTCCTTGGTTAACATAACCGATCCGGATAATTTTTTCAATCACTTTGTGATTTTTAATTTACATTTGGATTTTGGTCATACTAACCAAAGAAATCGTGTGCTTAAAAGTTTCAGTTTAGCTGAACGATAAGTGAACATATGAATACTGTGAGTGTTTAAATGCAAACAAAAGTTTGACATACGTAGTAATGTTTCACAAGCACTCGATAATATTTGAAATTGAAAAATTTTATCTGAAACGAAAAGAAAAGGATTCAGTTCTGCTTTAGAAAGGTTGTCATTCTGACTTCTGTTTTGACGTTTCCGTCAACGTTTTTTATTTCTTGAAAACAGTAAAGGTTAAAATTTCGCAGTATCCCTAGTTCCTACCGTAAAGCAGCTAAATTTTAAGTCGATTTGATACAAATAAAACTCGCGATATCATGTCAATCAGCTTGAAAAATGTAGTTTCAAGAAAAATGCCTGATACCTGATATTGGAACCTACCGTATTAAAATAGCTATAACTTTGTAATTTTTCAAAATTTTGAACTTTCCCTTTGAGGACATATTTTTAAAATCCTATACTTTCAGAAAATAAAACAGGAATATTCGAATATTAAAGAATGCTAGACTGGTATACTGCTTTAACAACCGCGGTATCCAATACAGTTTTGTTCTACTGTCACTGGGTAAGTTTGTAGATAAAGTAAAATAAGCCCGTCATGGGGGACTACGAATGTTATAGGGTGGATTACACCAAGCTGCTACTTACTTTAGCATAATCGAGAATTTTGAATGTTCGTCGCGTGGCCCTTTCAAATCGACTAATAACCGTTAAGCGGTTGAAAGGCGAGACAAACGACATTTCAAACACAATTTTTTGGGATGAAAAGTGCCTTGTGCCTTTCCCTGTCCTTGATCTCCTTGCCAACCAGCTGTATACAAAGTTTTATTTCAATTGGTTAGACTATTAAACCGTGGAAACGAAACAAACAAATCAACAGACTCACTTGCGCATTTATTGGTTAGGATTGTAGTGTAAACTCGGCTTTATGTGGTAAAAAGTATAATATGTATGTTATCGATGCATTGCATGGGAATTAATTTAAATTACCGGTAGTGCAATATGTATTAACGTAGTACCCACTATAGTGATGGGACGCAAGTTGTATACAATTTGAATCATATTATGCAATTCGATTCACTCGCGTCAGTGAATCCTTTAATCGTTTCTTTGGTTTTCCGACATCTCTTCTTCCGTGCAGTAACTTATCTCTGGCTATTCTTACAATTCTAGAACGATCCATCCTGCTTATGTGATCATCCCATTGTCTTCGCTTTTCATCTACCCAATTGCAGATCGATTGAATATCTAGAGTCTTTCGAAGGCCAATGCTATCAGCAATTATCAAATAGTTAGAAATAATAAAATAAATCTTAATGACAAAGCTTTGCTCCTTTTTTAAAATAATGAACGGTTCAAATAATAATGAATTTATCAAATAAGCATGACCGAATTGTTACCTGCTTGAATTAATAATTCTGAATTTTTGAAAAGGAACGCAAAATATGTTTCTTTTAAGTAGATACTTTTTTCCATTGATTTTACGATTAAATTTTGCAGAAATGTACAAGAATTGAAATTCATATTTAAATTTTTGACAAAAATCCTGAACTCAAATTCAAATTCATAGTAAAAGGGACATTGAACTACCAGTAAAACATTTTTATTTATTTATTTATTTAGTTTATTTTTTGAAGAAACACATTATTATCAATTTTTGTAACTGCGCATGATTTTTAGTGATTTAAATTGTGAAAAGGGAACAAAGCTAAATATAGTGAAGTGATGGTTTAACATTCTTTAGGAGAAAAAACTAGCCACTCTTCTTCAAAAAGAAAAGTCGTAGGGAATTTTATTTAGTAAAACAATCATAGCTAACAAAAAATAAATACAACGGAATTTAAACGATAACATAAGCCATTTAGTACGAAAAATTCGTCAAGTGCTTGTTTTTGACACGCACTAAGTAATATCACCTTAGTGGAAGTGTTAATTTATGATTTTTTGTTAACTCTATAGTTGTTAACTCTTTAGCCCTCTTGCGTTTATTCAATATGGATGTACAACTCTATAATAATGTTTCCCCCACTATGATCACACAACGATATTAATATGTCATCCTTCCATGACATAAAAAACACGAAAATAAAAATTTATTTTGCGAAATTTGATTCACTACGTATACAGTGACTCGAGTCTCATTATTAACCTGATATCTATGCCTAGGTAAGTGCTAGGTATATACATAATATGTTACCCGGCATTAATAAAGATGATTTTTATATGATAGAGTTTACCGGATGATATTACTAGAGGCCGGAATGATATATATAAATTGCTATTATTTTATAATATTAATATTATTATGATCATATTAAATCTATCATTGAATTTGGTGGATTCACTTGCTATCAAACTAATGAAATGCAGGAATATAATAATGTATAATACTAATATTAACAAAATATGAATATGGCTTTTGTTTAGCTTTAGTAAATATGCTTTGTAATGCAATATTGATAGTATTAACATTTTGCTTTTATAAAACTTGTACAGCATCACAAGTTGTTCTGGCACAATTAATCTGTCATATTTTACATTTTTTGGTCACTACAAATGACATACTCAATGTTGAGAGAAATATAAGCGTTAAAATCTGAGTGTGTGTACACTAGTGATGTCGAGTCGAGAAGCAGTTAGTCGATTAATCGACTATATTGTTTTTCAGATAAAATTAGTCATTAGTCGAAAATATCGAGAGTAGTCGACTAATCGACTAAATTTTTAGTCGAATTATAAACTCTTAATATATATATATATATATATATATATATATATATATATATATATATATATATATATATATATATATATATATATAGATATATTTTTTTTTTTAAGAAAAAGAAAGGTATGAGATATCAGAATGTGTTAATCACATAAAACTGAAAAATCATACAAATAATTAACTTTTTAGTTTTTATATTTTTAAGTTCAATAAATAATACAGAAAAATTGTTAAATTAGTCATTTTTAGTCATTTAAAAAGAAATTAATCATTTTAGTCCTTTAATCCAAGGTAAAATAGTCGACTAAAATATGACTAAATGTAAACAAAATTAGTCGACTAAACTGATTAATCGATTTAGTCGACTAATATTGTTTACATTTAGTTATTTTTTTGTCGACTATTTTACCCTCGACTATATGACTAAAATGACTATTTTTTTTTTAAAATGATTAAAAACGACTAATTTAATAATTTCCTTCTATATTATTTATTGGACTTCAAAAAATGAAAACTAAAAAATTATTTGTTTATATGATTTTTCACTTTTATGTGATTAACACATTGTTATGTCATATTTAAAAAAAAAAAATTAATAATTAAATTGAAAAGAAAATTTTGTTTTTGAAAGAATTATATAGGTTACTCTCTTCATGGATTCGACTAAAAATGTAGTCGATTGGTCGACTATTCTATGCTCGATATTTTCGACTAACGACTAATTTTGTCTGAAAAATAATTTTAGTCGATTAACAGACTAACTGCTGCTCGGCTCGACATCACTATAGTGTACACAGTGTACAGTACTTATATTACGCTGAACCATCTTTTGAAAACAATAAAGCTAACAAAAAGAGCATTTTAGAGGGCATTTAGCATTCGAATTTTGAGAAAGAAAGCTACAAGTAGGTACATAATTATGTAAATAATAAAAAATATCAAAGATGTCAGTCATGTGTTACATATCGAGTTAGCTAATCCCGAATCATGATTATTTTTTCTAGAGTGCCAAAAGTTAATTTCAGTGTGCGGGAATAGGATTTATTGTAATGTTCGGAAGTATTACATATCTAAAATAATTGAACGATTTGGAATTGTTCTTACCAGTATTCCCATCAAAATTTTTAAATCTGAACGGCACTGCGAAAAAATACCTAAGGTGAAAAGTTTTAAGAACTAAAGTTATACTGTTCAGGGCATTATTACACAAAATTGTATTTTGTTAGACACAAAAACGTCTAAGCGGAATTTAGTGATAACGAAACAATTTAATTTTACAAATCATCCTGGGTTTTATTAATTCCACGACAACGATTTTGTGAAGATTTGTTGGTGCTATATTTTGTTTATTGTGTTTAGCATATGTATCAGTTCTGCAAAACAGAGAAGGAAATATGGTGTTCATTCCAGGTGTTCATATTCCAAACAAAATAAAAAGCTATATATAGGTATATATATATATATATATATATATATATATATATATATATATATATATATATATATATATATATACAGGGCCGGATCTAGGGGGGGGCAGCGGGGGCACGTGCCCCCCCGGATGATTTTAGGGGCGCCAAAAACGTAATTTGAGGGGTGCGAAAATGGTGAAATTTTTTTGGACGGAGCAAAATTTGAAAAATTCTTGAAGTGAGGAGCAAAAAAGAAAAGTCGACAGTCATAATTTATGATAGGGTCAATGGTCTTGGAGCAAGTGATGGGCAAAAAAAAAAAAAACGTGAATAGTAACAATTTATGATAGGATTAAAGTGAATTTGTAAGTGATGACCAAAAAAAAAAAAGGTCAATGGTGCCGATTTATGGTAGGGTCCAGGTGACTTTTTTTTATCATCATCCAGGTAAAAATTTTTTTGCTGCGAGGGGCGCCAACAGGAAAATTTGCCCTCTCTCCTTATAACTCTAGGTCCGGCCCTGTATATATATACCTATGAACACCATATTTCCTTCTCTGTTTTGCAGAACAGATTCATATGCTAAACACAATAAACAAAATATAGCTTAAAATTACAGTCACTACAAATGAACAAATCTTTTTTTTAATTGAAATTTTAGGAATATTATAATAATATTTTGTTTAAAACAGATACCGAGAAAGTACCAACATCTGAACAAACATTAGTCTTGAATCTATTGTTTACTTTCAAACAAAAATTTAATAAAATTTATAAACAGAAGAAACAAAATTTTCGAAAACATTTCAAAAGAAACTGAAAGTTATTTATGTAATTGTTAAAACTTATTTGAATATAAATATGGAATAAAAATTTCATTTTATTCTGAATGAAAAAAAAAAAATTTACTATACATTTCTCAAAAATACTAATTAAACTAGGTCAACGTCTTTCTAAAAAAAAATCACGTGAACAACCCCTTAAAATAAAATATAATAAAAAGAGAAAGCACGTTTCTTGAAAACAGTACCTGAACTAATAGTGCGTACTTCATCTCCTTTTTTAAGTTACTAATGTATATTTCTTATGAAAACGTGTACCAATAAATTTTATGACCTAGTCCACCGGGGTGCGGTATTAGGTACAAAATATTCAATAATATTTAAAATTTAGTTTGTTTTAATGTTAGTTTGTTATTAATCATTTTTAAATGTTAGTATTAATATTATTTTTTTATCTTTTGTATATAATTTTTAATTTCTCTACATATTTTAATATAGTATTATTAGTACCTTATTAATAATTTTTCTGTTTATATCAATATTTATAAAAATTTGCAAGCTGTAGTGTATATATAAATTTTTTTTGTAATTTTTTTTTTTTTTTAACAATGCTTGCAAGGCAAAGAGAACGCCAATAACAGAAGCTGAAATAGTAATAATAGCTAATTTTTGTAACTTTTGTAAATTATATAATTTCACCACTTTTGTATATTTTTCTAAATTTTATAAATTATAAAATAAATAAATTATAAACTACTAGCCATATGCCCAATGGGAATTCCCATCGGCAACATCTTTTTATTAGGTACTCACTTTCTGCTCACTTTTAATGTTTTTCAAAAGCCTAAATCAATATTCACGTTTATAACTTCAAAAATGACGATCTTCCCATATGAACTTTCATTTTCTCTTTTAACTCCTTAGGGAATAAATTTCCAGAAACAACTTTTATTTATAAATAGTAGAAGCCTAAACGCCAGTTTTCATAACTCCTGTGCTTAATTTCGTCCTTCTAAACCCAACAGTTTAGAAGGACGCATAATGCATTTAAAACACATTTAACAATAGCATTCAATTCCGATGTAAAAATGGGAGAAGTGAGGGGAAAAGTAATGTGGGCTCCCTAAAAGCTCCCTAAAGTAACTAGCTGGATACTAACTGAATACACGTACAAAATTTCAGCCCTCTAGGTTTCCTTATGGAGTCTCTAGACGTGTTAGAAAACAAGCAAAAAAATTAAGGAAATATTGGCGTAAAAATCGTGGGGGTAAGGGTTAAAAGTTGAAACCTCCAAAAAACAGTGTCTGGCTATTAGCTTAACCTGTACACAAAATTTCAGCCCTCTAGGTTTATTTGGGGAGATTGTGACCCGAACGAAACTGTTAAACAACAAGAAAAATCATGTTCTTTTGGGTATAAAAATGGTGGGGGTAGAGGTTAAAAGTCGAGACCCCCAAAAGGCACCCCCTTGATACTAACTCAATCCGAATACAAAAGTTCAGCCCTCTAGGTTTATTCGGGTGACCTGTGCGAGTGGTAGAAACTTCGAAAACGTCGAAAATGCATGAAATTGTAGCTTAAAAATGAGGGGGGTGGGGGTAAAATATTAAAACCTCCAAAAAGCACAACCTAGGTACGAACTTTATCAACACACCAAATTTCAACCCTCTACGTTAATTCTGGGGGGCTGGGGGCCTGTTAGATCCAGCGAAAATCGTTTTTCCCCCCTCTACTCCCACCACATCATCCTAGGAAGCTGAATTTTGGATATGTTGTAGATAATTGATCGAAACATTATTTAAAACCGGTTTGGAAAAGTTTTATTGCTTTTCCGCCCCCCACCATCCCCTTAAAAGTCGGGTCAGAAAAAAAATTTGCCCAAAATTTGACCCCACTTTGATAGTATAAGGTGCCTCGAAAATGAGCCCCATTTACCAAATTTCATCTCTTAACTTCCATAGGGGGGCCCTACACAAATTAAAAGGTGGCGGGAATATATATATATATATATATATATATATATATATATATATATATATATATATATATATATACATATATATATATATATATGTATATACATATATATATATATATATATATATATATATATATATATATATATATATATATATATATATATATATATATATATATATATATATATATATATATCAGACATTTTTTTTTTACATATTCGTGTTCTACGGGTCCGAAAACGGATAGCGCCCCTACTCTCGCCTCTCGCAGCTCTTATCGTATAGACTGTATAAGTCTAATTTTTCGGAGGAAATTCGACTAAAAAGTGAACTTACTTGTATAACAAATGAAATACGTACATATTAAGTATACATCATTTCAGATACTATTGATCATGAGTTTTCGTTAAAAAATTAAATAATTCTTATATTCGAAACAAATTAATCTTCTATTCTTTTCTAAAAATAAACCGCAAATTTAATATTTACATAAATGCAATAATAAAAGAGATAAAGCTAAGGAAACGGAAATTATTTAAACTCAAAGTCACGAAGCATGGTTAAATTTAACTGAAACGAACCATAATTTAAAAATGTTATTAAAGTCACTGTTTTTTTATAAATTAGGAATTTTGGATTTTTATCATTTATAAAATAGAAATTTTGGATTTTTTGGAAAGAAAAAATATCTTCATAAAAACCTTCCAGTTTACTATTTAAGTTCCTTTTTTAATATTTAAAAAATTCGTCAAGTGCGTGTTTTTTGACACGCACTAAGTTAGGCCTTCTCAGAGGACTTGACGAATTTTTTTCATTATTTTAAAATATTTTGTTACCTTAAATCATAGATACCAGCGAAACACAATTCGATATCGATAATGGAAAGGCTGGGAAACTTTTAAAATTTGAAAAAATTCAATTTTTTCAAATTTTTTTTTTATCATTTTGTGTGTCTGCGTTTGTATGAACTTTTGAGTGCATATTTCGATAAAATAGACCAAAATAAACAATAGACCAAAAGGTCGAGGCAAGAGTAGGTGGTGAGGTTAGTTAAAGTTAGGTTAGTTTAGTTAGTTTTGACAATATACTTCGACTTTTATATAAAAACTAGATGGTGAAATTAGTTAAGGTTAGGTTAGTTTAGGTAGTTTTGACAATATACTTCGACTTTGATATGAAAACTAGATGGTGAGATTAGTTAAGGTTAGGTTAGTTTCGGTAGTTTTGACAATATACTTCAACTCTGAGACACATGCTTGCAAAATAAAAAAAGAAATTTAAAAAAATTGAATTTCTTCAAGTTTAACAAGTTTCCCAGCATTTTCAGTAACGATATCGAGTTGTAGTATTTTTTTTAACTAATCCCCCATAACAATGAACTTTAAAAAAAATCATTAAAATCGAATCATTAGTTTTTCTTTTAGAGCCAAAAATAGGTGGAGCCGTGCTTCTGCATATACTTCGACTTTGTTATAAAAACTAGGTGGTGAGGTTAGTTAAAGTTAGGTTAGTTTAGGTAGTTTTGACAATACACTTCGACTTTGATATAAAAACTAGATGGTGAGATTAGTTAAGGTTAGGTTAGTTTAGGTAGCTTTGACAATATACTTCGACTTTGACACATGCTTATAAAATAAAAAAAGAAATCTAAAAAAATTGAATTTTTTCAAATTTAACAAGTTTCCCAGCATTTTCAGTAACGATATCGAGTTGTAGTATTTTTTTTAATTAATCTGCCGTAGCAATGAACATTAAAAGAAAAAATCATTAAAATCGGATCATTAGTTTTTCTTTTAGAGCTAAGAATAGGTGGAGCCGTGCTTCTACATATACTTCGACTTTATTATAAAAACTAGGTGGTGAGGTTAGTTAAAGTTAGGTAAGTTTAGTTAGTTTTGACAATATACTTCGACTTTGATATAAAAACTAGATGGTGAGATTAGTTAAGGTTAGGTTAGTTTAGGTAGTTTTGACAATATACTTCGACTTTGACATACATGCATACAAAATAAAAAAAGAAATCTTAAAAAATAGATTTTTTTTAAATTTAACAACAGTTTCCCAGCATTTTCAATAACAATATCGAGTTGTAGTATTTTTTTAACTAATCCGCCATAGCAATGAACATTTAAAAAAATCATTAAAATCGGAATATTAGTTTTTCTTTTGGAGCCAAAAATTGGTGCATAATTACCAAATGCAATATTAAATATGAAAAATTTATTCATAACTACGTCATTGATTATAGTATATATTAATATACTTCCAAAGACCTATCGATGAATAAAAGAATTCAGGGATTCCCACGTACCTGCTGGGCTGGAATACAAAAACCTATTGGCGCAACAAACGCTCAAAATTCTATATCTTAGTTAGTTTTACTCCGATTTGTTTCAAATTTTGACACAACAATCTTAAAATGTTGTCCAATCATATGAAAGTATAAAAAAGAGAAAAAAATTAAATTCATTACCATCCCCTTAAGGTTAAAGCAAATTTTTCCGGTGGAGTAGGCATGTCGATTCATTAAAAAAAAATCGATTTCCGATTCGATTGGAATCGAGTGGGCTGGAATCGGTTCTCGATTAAATCGATGATTAAAAGATCGATATTTAATTATTCGATTCGGTAGTCGATTATTTTGAAATATGCTTAATAAAAACAGAAAACATTATTGATAACGAATTAGTAGAGGTAGAAGTATTTTTTATATCAATAAATTAAACTTATTCAAGAAATCAGGAAATGAAACTATAAGTTAATTATATGCGTTTATTGAATCAAATTAATAAAAAAATTACATTTCCCAATATTTCATGTCAATTAACTTTAAAAATATTAATTTATCTAATCGCTCAGGATTTAGGCGACCCCTTTCGTCGGACGCAATATTTGGTGGAACGGAAAAGTCTTTCGCAAGGAACGGATGTTTCGACTATACAAACCATAAGAATTTCTTGTTGTCAAAACTACGAAATTCTAAAAATGCATATTTTTACAAAAAGCCCCAAAGCAGAACATTTTCAACCTTTCTGCGACGGCATGTGTAAAACCCAAAAACTTTCTGTAAGTTTACTGTAAATCGAACGTTAACTTCGACATTTAATATATTATTAAATACAATACAATTACTGTTTAATATTAAATTTAGTGCAAATCTGGCATTAAATTATAATAGGGAATATGCATGTTTTTTAGAATATTATGAAACATTTTTTAGAATATTCTATACATGTCACAAATTCTTAGGACAGTTCTTTTTGTTTGATTAATTTTAGTTTCCATAACGAAATTAATGTAAATTATCTACCTTAAATAAAAATTCCGCCAAAACGGTACATTTGAGCAACGAGCGATCCTATTGGTTGTGACGTGTAATGTAAAGTTTCACCAAATATGCCAGATATATATACTGAATGAAATATGCACTGAAGGTATAACATAGAGTACCATAAATAATAGGATACACTTTATAAACTTTGTCACTGATAGGAAAACATATCAAATAGAATAAAAATTAATTTTTGAATATTTAAAAATATTTTGTAACTTGTCACAATCAATACTTATTATTTTTTAAAAAAAAATTGATTTAGGTAACTAGGAAAATATTAAATATTGGCCATTAACGGATATTTTCATTTGTTACAATTTTTGTAGTACCAAACTACAATTCTATAAAACTTATTATTTGATAAATTAAGGATACATTTAAATGGATATGGAAAAATTAATAATTCTCGTATTTGAAACCAAAGAGAAAAAGAGTACTATAACAGAGAAATTTGTAAAAAAACTTTGCTTAGAGGTTACGGAAGCATTAAATGTTCCTTCATTCCAAAATCAAATGCACGTCAAAGCTTAATTTAATCTCCATTTTCACAAAAATTGAATAATTGATTTATACCAGTATTTGATTTGTAAACAATGAAGAAGTTTATGTACGTGTTTCAAACATAAATACGCTGTCAATGGGGTGGGCACACCCCATTGAGTCGTAAAAGACTCTAAAATAGTATTCTACTTTAAAATAGTCTTCTAAAATAGTATTATATACCCTGAAATTATATTTTCGCCTTGAAGTTTATAAAAAACTGTTGTAACTCAAAAGACTTAAAGGCTAAATTATAAAATAATAGCAAAAATATTTTAGAAACTAACCCCCAAAATACCCTAATTTGAGCGAGATAGGACTAACAGTAAATAAGATATTGACATTTAATGGGATTTCATGGTAGCGGCGTAGCTACCGTTACTCCGATTTCGATTAAATTCATAGGGGGCCATATAGGAACCAAACTACATAATTTCTGAAAATTTCATAAAAAAGAATTGAGTGGTTCAGAAGTTATGCCACTTGGTGCAATTTTGGAATTACATGGTAGCGGAATTGCTACCGTTACTCCGATTTTGATTAAATTCATAGGGGACCATCGCGGAGCCAAACTGCATAATTTCTGAAAATTTCATTAAAAACAATCAAATAGTTCGGAAGTTATGCCACTTGGTGCAAAATTGGAGGTACACAGACGGACAGACAGACACCAAACCAAAATTGTTCAGGAAGCTCTAAAACGTAAAATGTGCGTAAAAAATTTAATTTTGGAGAGAAACAATTTTTTATTTTTCAAAAGTGATCACAATGCTTCCGCTACTAAAAGGACGTTTTTACGTTCTAGTTATTTTTACTATACTATAAATATAAACCGCTTGTTTCTCGATATTAATTCGTCTATATCCAATACGGCGCAGCCTGCTAGCAGCCGCCAGCGCTCGCGGAGTCTTAAGTCACTTGTCTTCGATTTAAAGAAGGATATTTTCACGTTCTAGTTATTTTTACTATACTATAAATAAAGTTTTTTCCTTCCCTTTTACGGTCAAATTCACAACAAACTACATTCTGCAAACTACATTCTAGTTGGTTTTATGATAGCTAATCTAAGATTAGTAATCTTTCTGCAGGAGCCCGTTCTCCTTCTGCGACAATGTCGCCGTGTTGCGCGTAGTTCTGCTATGGGGACAAAAAGTAAATTTAGTTTTCATTATAGTTAAAATTTTTTAACTAATTATTATTTTTCTACTTACATAATATAACTTCTTGCAATTTTTATAAACTTTTTCAGCTACAGGTAGCTTATATATAAACTTTTTCAGAATAGTAGTGCGTGGGTAGGTAGTACTTAGTAGATTTATTGTTAGTAGACTCACAGAACATTTTAAGTAGACTAGTCAAAGTGTGGAACGCTCTTCTTTATAAAACCACGAATTGGTTTATGTTTTCTTAATAATTTACAACGATTATAAAAGTAACATAACCATGTTTGACAAATCGACTGCAAATTCACCGAAACAAAAAAAGTATAATCAACAATTTTTGAACTGAATGTATCTAATTCTTTATCTACTTACCATGTTATTATCAATTATCATGATCATCATATTCTGAACATTTAAATTCTGTTCATATAAAAGTTTTTTTTAGGTTAATTTATTCAAAACAATAATATTGACTGACATATTGGTGTACCTGTATAACAAAAACCAGGTGTCAATTTGAAAACAAGCCATACCTATTTTTTAACTTACAAACTACTTTTTTTTTTTTAAATTTGCTAATATTGAGTTAAGTACATTAATTATTTTACTTACATCATCAGTTATCAAATTTTTTCGTTCGTTTACTCGATTTATCAAAAATTATGAACTTTGCTCAAAAGTAAAGTACTTTTATAAATAATAAACAAATATTTTACTTCGCAAAATACCACTTTTATTTTGAAACTGTGACAATATTGTTTCGAATATTCGGTTTGAAAATGAACTGACGGTTCGAAACAATATTGTAACAGTTTCAAAATAAAAGTGGTATTTTGCGAAGTAAAATATTTGTTTATTATTTACAAATATGGAATACCGTAAAGTAACGCTCAAATCTATTAATATTATAAAGTACTTTTATTTTTATTAATACCAAAAATTGTTATAAACAAAGTTGATCAGAATTTAAAACTATACTCGAATATGGAATTATATCGAATTACAAGAAAAATCACGTTTTGTTGCTTTTTACAATTTTAAGTTCTAATTTTGGAAATTTGTCTCCTTTGTTTATTAACACCATGATGGTTATAACCTTTCCTAACAAAACGCCCAACTAGTACACTATTTTGACAGTACACTATTATTACACTTATATACTTCTCATTGATTTTATAACAATGCGTTGCGCGAACGATGTCGCAGGTACATCTAGTTCAATATAATTACGTATCTAAATATATAGCTTTCTAATTCTGATCATAACAATTTTTGATATTGTCAAAATACATATTATATACATATTGAGCAAAATACATATTTCTGACAAACATTATAAACAAACAACTGAAAAAATTTATACTGATGATTGCAATTTACATTTTAGATCTTAAACCATGCAGAACTTTTTAGGAAGAACTACTTTTTTCTTGGAGTTAATAAGAAAAGTTTCCTATACGATACCAACATAAAAAGACACAGTGTATATTTTTAAATTTAGTTCACAAATATGAATAATAGGTGGCAGTATATATTACCAGTCAGAAAAAAAGTTCCAGTAGTTTGTAAAAGTGACACAAGATAAAAAAGGTAAAATATATACATGTTTGTATAAAAATAAAAAAGAAGAAAAATGTACATTCATTTTGGTGATTTCGTTGATAGATCGTCGATAGAGTTAATATACAACAAAAAGACTAAAGTAGAGCACAATATAATTGATGCCAAAAAAAAATTAGCTTTCTTTTATGAAAACGTAAAATTGCTGTAGTCATTTTTTCTTTATATATTCGTCACATATAATGGTGAAAGTGTTAATTTATGATTTTTGGCTGGTTTTTATTTATTTATTTTTTTTTTTTTTAAGGACACTGGCACCCCTCTAGTATATGCATGTGCAACTCATTAATTATTTTTTTAAATTTTATTATTATTATTACCGATTCCCCCTCTGAAATTTTTATGATAGACCAAAATTATAAGGCTCTTCTTCGAAGGCCTAAAAATAAAACACAAAGGCAATTGGCGGATAAGCATGGGTAGGAATGCCCTCGTGCGAATTGTGTTGGCTTTTTCCCTGCTAACTGCTATCGGCACAAAATTGAAATTTACTGAGATTCAGCCCTTAAAAACTTAAAACCTTTTTTTAAAGCCTCGATCAACCGGTCACTCATCATCAGTTTTGAAACCACCAAAATGACAAATCGCTTGTGGACTTTCAGTTACATTTCGCTTGTAGATATTCAATACCGAAGATGAAGGGAAAAATTCGACTTCTGTAATGGGGCCCCGCTGCTCACGGCGTTTTTGATTTTAATTTTAAATAGAACTTTTACAGCTTGGAATAATTTCCACTCTTTGTTGAAATAACATTAGGTCGTAATATAAAATGTCGTTTTCTGACCATTTGATCGGTCATGTAATTGAGAAAATTATGGACACTTCTAAAGTATTAGATAGTTTCTTAAAAGTCATTCTTTAACTTCAAATAGAAATTTTTGTATGCTGGAATCATTTCCGCTATTTCTTGGATATATTAGTTGGAAACATTTCGTTATGCAATATGAAATGTGGTTTTCCAACCATTTGATCGACCATGTAATTCGGATAAATGTCAACTCTTTATTAACCCTAGAATCATACGTTGGTCTACGAGAAACATTAATCATACATCGACGTCGTTTTGATGGATGGACTTTTTACGGAGAGTTTTAGAGTTTATTTGCAAATAACATTTTTTTTACATAACAATACTACAAAAGCGAACAAAATATTTAAAAAAAATTGGATTTGGAAAAATTTCCTAATGTAAATATTTATTAATTTTTTTAATCTTTTTATCAAAGCCTATTTTCATTATAAAAATTAAAAAATAGATAAATACATCAATTGTAATAATTAATTTATGAACTATTATGAGTCAGTGGACATGTGTGACTTTACAGAATGCGAAATTTCTCAGTCATAGATATTCCTATAGATATGTAGTTATTTCCCCATTAGGCACATTTGTAAATTTTCTAAAATTTGTTAGTAATTTTTCGAATAAGATCTCAAAAAATAATAAAAATTAAAATATTTTTCACAAAATAAATTGTTAATCTTTTATTAAGTCATTCAAAATGCATTCTTTAGTTTTCGATTCAATATATTAAAACTTCAGTATTATGTCGTCTCTATAAGTCAAACAGCTGTAATCATCTTTCACATTATCATAATCATTGAATAAATTAATTATAACATCCATATCTTTAATAAATTTAAAAAAAAAATTAGGAAAACTTTTATATGTACTGTACAAAATCTTCAAAAAAAACATACGTTAATCATACATCGACGTCCTTTGGACGGACACTATTTCAATACAAACAAAACGACAATGACAACAAACAAGTAACAACAAGTCGTAGTATTGGAGCAGATAGAGAAGTTCGTACGTCGTTTTGACGTGTACGTATGATTCTAGGGTTAAGATACTATTACAGTGTGATTGACCGAAAAATAGTAAATTTTCACGATTTTCTTTTTTGATGGATAGGATGGGGGAATGGGGATGAATTTTTTTTTTACGATTGATACCACTATTTAACAATACAAAAATATTTTTTTTATTCATTTTTATTTATTTTTTATAATTATTATAATTTTTTGAAAAAAGTGTCTTTAAGAAGGGTGAAAATTTGGTACACACGATTGCGACCGCAATTTTCATCCGAAAAAAAAAATCAAATAGATTATCAGTCGGTAGGTAAGCCGCTATGAGGTTTTTTCTATTTTTTTTTTTTTTTAAATTTGAATAAATGGCGGCGGTTTGAATAAAAAGTACAAAATTTTTTATAGTTTTTCCTGTGGAAAAATATTAAGATTTCAAAAGAAAAATAAAGACGCTCCCATAGATACATAGCGGCTTACCTACAGATTGATAATCTATTTGATTTTTTTTTTTTCGGATGAAAACTGGGGCCGCAATCGTGCGTACCGATTTCCGCCCTTTTTTAAAGACACTTTTGTCAAAAAATTATAATAATTATAAATAATAAATAAAAATGAATAAAAAAATATTTTTGTATTGTTAAATAGTGGTATTAATCGTAAAAAAATTCATCCCCCTTCCGCCACGCTATCCAACCAAAAAAAAAAAAAAAAAAAAATTGTGAAAATTGACTATTTTTCGGCAAATTACACTGTGACGGTACCAATAACATCTGTGAGCTATTTATGAAAATGTAATTAACGTGTAATGAAAATAAATTATTCAAATTGTGAGAGTGTTACGCCAAGTGAAGCGGCGTTTTTGAACGTTTTCAACCGCTTAAAGTCGTTTCAGAAATCGGGAACAAAACTATCTTTAAAATATGTTCAAGTATAATTCCTTTTGATATTTTTATATCATTTCAGTCAACGGAAAAAAAATTTTCAAAATGATGTAACGCCTCAGAATATCAATAAACAGACGGTAAAATATTGATTTGTAAAAATATTAAGCCTTAAGAAAAGTCGAAATTATCAGTCTCTAGATTGGAATTTCCCCTTAAATCATAAACTTACCTTTTTCCTACTAAATATTCACACTTTCATCCTTTCAAACACTTTTATTTACACTTTCCAAAATAAATATATTTTGATTTAATTTTGATAAAAATTTTTTCAATTTAAGTTAAAACAGTAACGGATGATCACTCTATCAAGAACTCTATCTGATCATAAAATAACAATTTTGTTTAGCAAATGCCCTGGAAATCATACATGGGCACAGTCTAATTATTAATAATGCGCGTTATATTTCCATATTTAATTAGAAATAACTGGTATTTTCATTATAAATTTAAGTATATTTATTGGAAATTAACTAATTAATTATCATTTTTTTCTAATAACTGTTCTATTTCTTTCTAATCTATTTCACACCAATAGGATCATGTGTTCATTAATATATGCATTAATTATTTAATTATGATTTTGTATATTATAATTATTTGTAAATAAATTTATTTTTAAAACAAAATTATGCTTAGAAAGCTTGAAATATACGAATATTTAATAAATTGTATTCAATTAGTTCATTAGCGTTTTGTGAAAAGAGTTTAATCTTCGTAAAAGTGTCAAAAAAATAACAGAAATTTTCTTGAGTCCTTGAAGTTTTATTCGCCTTCAAAGTGGTAATAGTTAAGTGCTTACTATTCTCTTTCATAAGTTGTTCCAATCTCTCGGTATTGTGTTTTGAAAAACTAAAATAAATAGCATCTGCATAACATAGCGAATTTCCAAAGACTGGACACTGATCTCATTGATCTTGGACCTGAATCCATTTAAAATTGTTTGAGTAGTTAATTGTTGGCGCTTTAGGGTTCCCAGGATCCTGGCGGACCTCATACAACATAACTTATATCCATCTAAAATAATTTAGCTATTTAATTGCGAAAAAACATTTCAAAATTTATGGTGTAAAAAAATTTAAAAAATATTTTGCCTAATTCTTACAAGAAACCATCCAAAATGGAAAAAAATAGCCAAAATTTTAGCTGCAAGAAATTGGATGTGTCTGGCTGACGAATTCGTCTAGGTATTTTTGACTTTTGACCTTTCTACCAAATTTCGAAAAATAATGGGATGTTTCGTTCGAGAGTTATCGCGCAGACACATATCCATCTGAGCCGATGTAATAGCTGAATTCCCTGAATCGAAATTTGTTAAAACAGGAAAATAGAACCAAATAGTTTGATTGGAGGTTTTTACTTTCTTGTAGTTTGGAATTTAGAGGATATATGTACGGGTAGAAAAATTGTTATTTTGGAAGTACAGTGTTACGCCACTGTTAAAATTTTGCACTCATCAATTAAATTTTAAAAATAAATTAATAAAATAATTTTATATCATAAATATTTACTTTTAATGAACAAAAAAAATTGCTCTTTCAAGCGAGACAACAGTTTTTCTAATGCAATTTTATACAGTGGTCCAGAAAAAAAATTATCAATCTTTAACTTCCGAGACTACTAAAGGAGCGGAAGCATTGTGGTCACTTTTAAAATGTGAAAAATTTTTACACACATTTCACGTTTTAGAGCCTCTTCAACAATTTTGATTTCGTGTCTGATTGTAGATTCGTCTGTCTGTCTATTTGTGTGTCAGAAGATCCTATCAAGTTACATAATTTTGGGACTATTCGATCCTTTTTGATGAAATTTTTAGAAATTGTAAGGTTTAGTTTTTAGTGATGCCAGGACGTTTCAGCGACATCCCATTAAATGTCGATATCATACTTGCTACTCGCCCCATTTCGCTTAAATTTTGAGAGTATTAAGGGGTTAAGTCGTATATGATCTTTCTTCAATAAACTTCAATAGTCAAAGTAATGATAGTTAGTTACTGTGCATGCGCAAACGTAATAGTATTTTACAATATAAGTTCGGTAAGTTGCTTTTACTGATCGAGAAAATGTTGCAAAAACGAGACCCGCAGGGTCGAGTTTTTGCAATTTTCGAGATCAGTAAAGGCACTTAACGCATCGTGTGTTGTATAATATTTTTTGCACGATCGATTTAAAATAATTAAAGAATAAAAATGTATTACATAAAAAATAAAATTCGGATAATATAGGTGAAATTTATAATTCTATATTATCACATAGAATGCCATGAATAAATATTATAAATATGTATAACAACTATAATACGAATATTTGTAGTGACAATTGACAACTATATTTGTAAATAAAAAATTAAAGTGTCAATATTTAATTAATGTGAATATTTTTTTGAATTTTCTATTAAAAAAATTGAGGAAAATAGTTTGTTAAACTATAATATTAATGAAAATAATGAAATTGATGAAGCATTTTATTTTTGGCTGCAAATTTATTCTCGTAAAATGAAAGATGGATTATGAAAACCACAGAAAATTTTAATGATTGAACGACCTTTTGAAATATCAATAAAATATGAAAACTAATGCCAACAATAATAATAATAATAATGTACAAACTAATGACAATTTTCATATTAATCGATTTATTTTCCTAATTGTTCAAATTGTACTTTTAATTTCAATATAAATAAATAATTATAATCATTTTTGAGCTAATGTCACTTACCGCACTCCTATTCACTTACCACGCATCTATTTCACTTACCGCACTGTTATTTTTTGGTTTCCATGGATATAAACAAACGTTCGGGAAATATAACTTACCAGCATTGTCAACAGCATCGGTAAATGCATGAAAATACACGATCGTGCAAAAAATCTATTAACGCTTGGTGTATGCAATGATCTCCTTGTTTTTCTTGTTACTATGAAAACAAATTGGCTATAATTTTTTTAATTGGTTGACAGTTAAATAATGTCTATTGGTTTCTTCAATTTTGTTGCGAATTGCTTTGACATTAAAAAAAGATATGCAGTCAGTTTTTTCGTAATTCGAATCGTTAGATAGCCGATTAGGAAAAGTTAAGAAGTAGTTCACCCTATGTTTATAGGCAAGCGACTTAACCTCAATTTTAAAAAAAAATGACCAAGAGCGTTCTAGTGACGGTTATTTTTTTTTAATCGATTCAAAATTTAAGAAGGAATAAAAAATTCCTATATAATTTTTTTAATCAAATGCCGGCGTCACTAGGAAAAGTAAAATTAATGAAAATAATAAGTAAATTATATGCATAAATCTAGTATTAGTGTAGTATTCAGTAAGCACCATTGATATGTAAAGAAAATTATTTAAATTGTGTGAAATATATGAAATTTAGGCTTGTTGATTTTTCATCTTCACTCTGACTGTTATACTGGGGTCGTATAGTATTTCTTCAGAGGGTAAATTTTGCCCTTCAGTTCCTTTTTAAGTGATATAAGAGACATAACGTTCTATTTCTAAGCGCTCGGAAAATAAGCTGTACAAATTTTTAAAAGGTTTTCTCACTTATAATTTTCTAGGACTATCACTTTCAGATTTCTTTGACATTTATTTCTTTCAAGGGCTTAGTTTGCGGATATGGTACTCTTTTTATTTACTATCTAGATTTTGTTGGCCATTATCTGACCAGAGCACTCTATATGTAAAGTTTAATGAAATTAATAAGCTGTTAGTGTTCTACCGTGTTCCTATAGTTTTAATAAATATTCTAAAATCATATACTCTTATTAAAATGCAAACAAAATCAATGTGGAACGAATTACACTGAATAGTTTTAAAAATTTTTCAAGTTCAAAGCCATCCATATAAAATATTTATTGCTTATATTAGAAATATATGAATAATATTAGCTATGATCATATATCACGCTCTAAAACGCCAATTTCCTACACAATTACACGCAGGGGTCTATCTTTAAATGCAACTGTTTGTTTGATATAAATATCCATTCGGTTTTGAATCATCAAATCGTCCGGTCTTCGCGAACCCAAAAAATTTCAAATCATTTCACAACACTAACAAACAGAAAACCAAACAATGGGGTCCAATTCTATTGTATCTTCAAGTATATTTTTAATATTGGCCGTTTGTTGTATCGGAAGTATTGTTGCACAATCGGAATTTAAAATTTTAAAACGTGTTTATGACAACTGTGAAAGTAGTGATGAATTTTTCAAATGTTTAAAAATTCAAGCGTTAAAAGTTACGGATCGTGCATTAAACTTAAACAAAATCAGTTTAATTGACGGCATTTCATTTGTGCGTGATGAAAGTGCAAGTACCAAACGTTCGATGCCCACAAACATCGACCAGTTAAGTGACAAAACATTAAATTCACTCAAATCCAACGAAATCGATCAACTCATCTTAAATCGTGCTCAACAATTTTTCGATACTCACAAAATTGAATTATCAATCCCACAACTGTTGAACGACGCTGAAGACAATAATGTGGAAAGCGGTCGTGGTAAAAAGGACAAAAAGGGCCAGGAACATATCATGCATATGATAACGATGATCAAAAGTATGGTGACCATGGTGATGATGAAAATGACGGCAATGGCGGCAATGAAGGCCCTGTTCATGTCCAAAATAGCACTACTGGCTATGGCCGTGTTCGGTTTGAAGCAACTCATGTCCAATGAACACGAAAAAACCACCTACGAAATCATCAAACATCCACATGTGACACATGCGCAAACCTACTCAAGCAGTCATGTGGGTGATGACTATGGAGCGACCGGAATTGGACATTATCATCGGAGTTTAGACGGTTCAGAACCTGATTATCTTGGTCAAGAAAAAGCGTACAGAGGTTATGCACAATCAAAGAAATTTGTATAGATCAATTTAAATGAAACAAATTAGGTAATTTTGTTTTTAGAATTTTGTACCAAGGAAAATGCTTTTTCTTTCAGTTTTTTTTTTTTAAAAGTCAACAAATAACACCAAAAACTTCGAATACCTCTTGTTAATTTATTAATTATAAGTTAAATTATTTATTTAATTTATTTTTATTTATTGTTAGCTAAGTAAAAATTATATTTAGAAAATTTTGATATTCCCTTCAAATACATTCGTATAATTTAGTTAAAAACTACAAATGAAATTCTTGGGCCTCATTGTTTGAATGTTTGAAAAATCGAAGGGAATAATTACTTATTTTGCTTCATAAAATTTCAGAATAAAATTTTTTTTGTGAATTTTTACTCCAAACTTCAAAAATTCCGCAAATTATATAAAAATAACTATACTCCAGTTCAAATACTACTATAAAGTAGTTTTTGTTTAAATATTCACAAAAATAATTAAGATTGTAATTTTAATACTCGCTAAGTGATGTAACTGAATCAATATTTCTGAAAATAGTTTTAGTTTTATGCCATAAATTACCAACATAGAATTTAAATAGTGTAAAACTATTCTTGTACTCAGAAAATATTCCGAAATTTCCGTTTGTATAATATTTGTACATAACTTATAGAGAATTAAGAAATATTTTGGTCTAAAATTGTATTTTCTGAATATAAGAATAAATTTACCCCAGTCAGTTTTAAGTTCATTTCATAAAAAATAAGTTTATTTTTCCAAAGTAATGGATAGTTTTTTTTTTAATTTTGTTTTTTTATTCTTTAGCTTTGATGAACATAAATTTCAGGAAACAATTGCTCAATTTTGTAGCTAAGAATTAATAATAGTGAGGACGATTTTGTAAAATCTTTTCAAGTCAGCATTTTTCTATTCAGATGTAACAACATTATTTATTGAATTAAAAATTAATTTAAAAATTATTTATATATCTGTAATAATTTTTTTGATTAATTTTTTAAATTCAGTTTGTAAATTTTAAATTCTTGTACTGCTTTAATATTTTTGAATAAAATTGTTTTTGTAGAATTTTTTTTTGGTATTCCTCTTTGATTATTTCATCATTTCAGCAATGTGTTACGTATAATGTTCCAAGTTAATAAGCGGAAAAAATTCCCATTACAACTAAAATTATTTTATACGCATAGATTTCTAATTTTTTTTTGATTTATCGCCCCCTTTCCAGAAAAGAAGCATATCGATTTCCGCTCTTGAAACCACTAATGTAACCCACTGGATTGCTACTTTTTTGGATCGGGTAGTTCATTTTGTCAAACAGTGATTCGATTGGTATTTGATTAAATATGATTGCATTAATTTTTAGTATTGATCAAACCTTTCAACTCTTTTTTATAAGAATTGCCTAGGGCCGAAAATAGGCTTCTTCAAACTCGTCAATGCTCATCGATAATATACCCTTTCTGTTATTTTAAGAACTTAAGTAATTCATTTTATATTTTCTCTTTTCCTAAAATTAGTTTTGTATCTTCTGTTCGGGCGCTATTGAGGAGCTTCTCAAGGGATTGGGGAGTGAAGTGGCATAAATCCCGCTGAAACAAAACTATTATTATGACAACACCAATCCACACTCATTTAACCTTGTCTGGTAAATTCTTACCAAAGAATTAATTTATATAAACTGTTAGTTGTCTTATACGTACGTAATGCCTTGCATGACTTATTACTGCTTACGCTACAAAAACCGATCAAACGGACCTTGGTTGTGTGCTTCACAAAAAAGCAACACACAAAAAATCTAATCTGACACAGTCTTGAGTCTGCTGAGAGACGTTCTGAAATAACCACCCAACTGAACGGGTGTCTGTTTACTGTCTGATTGTTAACAAGTTTCCTAAAATTTTCCTTCTTTTTTATATTAATATTTATGTGTATCAAATTTTACAATATTTTTATATTTAATATTTTTATATATTTAAAAAATTATTCAAACTACAATAAATTAAAACAATAATTAATCAAATAAAAAACATTACTAATTAAAATAAATGTGTAACATTTTCATCATTAAAATAATTTTAAACAATTATAGTGTTTTCTTTTATTTATACTATTTTCTGTGGTCCTTCGAACTGTCTGAACTTCCTACTGAGCTACTGCCCTGACCACACATTTTTGGCCACTTCGAGCCCGATCATCGAATTTTCTGTACAATTTGGTGTTCGAGTGATCTGAATCAGTGCAAAACTGTGGATTCTGAACTGGTTTACTGTATTCTGTGAACTGTTAAAAGCTGTAAAAACTGTGTAAATTAAAAGCTAAAATTGCTACTGAAAAACTCTGAACATTATCTGAAAAATTGTGTAAAAGATACATATTTCTTTGTTGAAAAACTGTTGAAACAAGGGCGTTTTCTTAACGGTCTTTCTGCGTGTTTAATCTGTTAAACTGAAAGTACAACACACCAGTGTGCTGAAGAAAGAAAGCATCATATTAAAATTGGTGCAACTGACAAAGATCGACACAAGTGCGTTCGCTCCCTGCTTTGGTGTGTCCGCTCATTCCTGCTCTGATATGTTGGTCTCCTATTCTGTTCTCTGGCTGTGTGCTATGCTCGTCACAGCTACTTAGCTTGGTGCGATGACGTGTCATTCTCAACCAACCAATGAAAGTGCGTTGTGGTGACATCACTGAAACTCTGTGTGCTGCTACACGTGGCTGTTAAATGTCACAACTGTCAAAAAGATAAGATTTTCTCTTTTCTGTACTTTTTCTGTTATATTTCATATTTTTTCATTTTAATTTCATATCTAATGATAAATAAACATTATATTTCTTATTATATTAAATTATTATTCAAAAAATAATTAAAATAAAACGTAAAAAAAAAAAAAGAAAAATATAAAATATAAAATTAAATTATATTTCTTTATAATCTTATTTGCATATATTGGCATATTTTTACATGTACTTATATATGTATAAATTACTTATTCACTTTGAAATATTTAAATCATTTATTTATTCACTTTAAAATATTTAAATTATTTTCTTGTTCACTTTAAAGTATTTGGGTTATTCATTCATTTATTTTTAAATATTTACTTGTATTGTAAAAGGAAATTTGTTAACACACTGAAAAATGACTGAAATGTCTGATTCTGAAAATATAGACGTTTTACTGAAAAGACGTACTATACTGAAACGTTCTCTGACTCGCATTGAAAATGCTGTACTGAAATCTCTGACTGAAAAACTTGATACTTATGAAATTACTGCAAGAGAAACTGTTCTGAATGACACTTATAATAAATACTTAGACATTCAAGAAAAAATTGAATTAATAGATGTGAGTCAGGAATCTGATAGAACTGATATTGAGGATAGGTATTTCTCAACTATTGCGAACATTCAAAGAATTAAATTGGATCTGAAATCGCAATCTGAACCTAAAAATGCAAATAAGCATTCTGAAACTGAAATTAATACTGCGGTAACAAATATTAGGTTACCTCCTGTATCTCTGCCTACCTTTAGTGGTAATTATCAAGATTTTCAATCATTTCTTGATCTGTTTAGAAGTGCTGTTCATGAGTCTAAACAGTTGACTCCTGTTCAAAAACTGATTTATTTGAAATCTTGCCTGAGTAAAGAACCTTTACAACTGATAAATGACTTGGCTACAACTGACGAAAATTATGCCATTGCATTTAAAACACTGACTGACAGATATGATAAAAAACTGACTATTATTAATTCACATATTAAATCTATTTTGGAATATAGATCTTTAAGTAAGGGTACTGCTCAAGCACTGAGAGAATTTGTTGTTCATATTAAACAGCAAATTAACTGTCTGCAATCATTAGGTGCAAAACCTTCTGACTGGAATCTGTTATTGTGCTATATATTGAAAGAGAAATTAGATTATGGCACACTTAGGGCGTATGAATTAGAAAACAATACGACCACTGAATTGCCAACTGTAGAAAATCTGTTGGACTTTCTGGAAAAACGTGCTAATGCATTAGAAAATGTAACTGAACGTACTGAAAAACCTCATTCCTTTAGGAAAACTGAATTAAAACCTTCTAGAAAGGTATCTTATTTTTCTGAAAATGTTAGAAAAACTGAATCAAAATCTGAAAGAAAATGTTTTTGTTGTCACACTGAATTTCATGCTTTGAATGAGTGTGATAAATTTCTAAAAATGGACATTCAATCAAAGTATGATTTACTGAAAAAGCATAAGCTCTGTTTTAAATGTTTTAAATTGCACTTAATAAAAAACTGTCATGCAAATGCCTGTTCCAATTGCAATAGAATGCATAATGTATTACTGTGTAATAATAAAAATTCGAATGCTAATGCAACTAAGATATTATCTACTTATGTATTGTCTGAAAAATGTGATAAAAATAAACAAATGCTTCTGCCTACTGCTACGGTTTTAGTTAAAAACTCTGACAACAAATTCATTTCTGTAAGATGTCTGCTGGATAGTGCATCGGAATCAAACTTTATGACAAAGGCACTCTGTAACCGTTTAAAATGTAAAACGGATAAACAACGTATAGAAGTACAAGGTATTTCTAGCGGTTTAACTTATGTGAACGAAGTTGCAAATGTTCATATTAAGTCTGCTGTAAACAATTTCTGTTCAGATATTTCCTGTGCTGTATTACCAAAAATAACCTGTAAATTACCCCAAAAATTGGTGGACTGTTCAAAAATAAAACTGCCTGCTGGAATTCAAAGTAATTTGGCTGATACAAAATATTTTGAACCCTCTGAAATTGACCTTTTATTAGGTACTGATGTATTTATGAAAATACTACTGACTGGTCATATAGTGTTAGGAAAAGGTCTTCCTTCACTACAAAATACTCACTTTGGGTATGTTTTTGGTGGCGAATCACCTACATGTAATTCAACTGCTGCATTGCCAGTTGTGGTATGCAATACTGTTACACGAAACATTTTTTTGTCTGAAACTGAATCTGAAAACATTGATAACAATGTAAATTTATTAATACCAAAATTCTGGGAGTTGGAATCAATTCCAACAACAAAAGTGTCATCTGCTGAGGAAAAGCAGATTGAAGAACACTTTCTGAAAAATACAACTCGTTCTGAAGATGGACGGTTGACTGTAAAATTGCCTTTTAAGATTGAACCTACTCAAGGTTTAGGGGCATCCTTTTCTGTTGCACTCAGTAGATTCTATAATCTGGAACGGAAATTAATAAAAAATGAAAAATTGTATTCTGAATACAAAAAATTCATGTATGAATATTTAGAACTGGGTCATGCAGAATATACTGAATCAGATTTTACAAAAGCTAAGTTTAGTACTGGGGAAGATTTCTGGCTTCCACACTTTTCTGTTGTGAATGAGGCAAGCACTACCACGAAGGTGCGTGTGGTGTTTGATGGCTCTGCTAGATCAACATCTGGTCTGTCTCTGAATGATTGTCTGATGGTTGGTCCGTCAGTACAACCTGAACTGTTTGATATCATTTTACGATTTAGAATGTATAAATATGCCTTTACTGCTGATATCAAGCAAATGTATAGAATGATTAAAGTTCATTCTACTGATCAGGAGTACCAGAAAGTACTCTGGCGTAATAATCCTGATGAAAAACTGAACTGTCTTAAACTGAACACTGTCACATATGGAACAAGTTCTGCTCCATACTTAGCTACAAGGGCTCTGAATAAACTGGCTCAAGATGAGCAAAATAAATATCCTTTGGGATCTGAATGTGTACTTAATAGTTTCTATGTGGATGACGTTCTGAGCGGTCACAATGACCTAGAAACTGTTAAAAAGTTAATATCTGAATTAACTTCACTGTTGCAAAGTGGCAAACTGTATCTTCATAAGTGGGGAATCAACAATCCACAACTGACTAACGTTATTCCTGAAAATAAACTTTTGTCAAAAAGTTCTGAAAATGTTTTAATTAAAGCTTTAGGTATACTCTGGGAACCTAACACTGATATTTTCAGAATAATTCTAAAAACTGAAAACTTTACTGAAAAATCTGACTTCACAAAAAGAAAAATTCTGGCATGTATTGCATCATTTTTTGACCCTTTAGGATTCATAAGTCCATTAATTGTTACTGGAAAGTTAATAATGCAACAAATATGGCTTTCTGACACTGATTGGGATGAAACTGTCCCTCTGAAGATTCAGGATAAATGGTCTACATTTATTGAGAATCTGAAACTGAACAGTGTTTTTGAAATACCTCGGTGGTGTTTCAACTCAACTGAATTTAAATCCATTGAACTGATTGGGTTTTCTGATGCTAGTTCCAAAGCATATGGCTGCTGTATTTATATTCGTGTTAAATACAACAACGAAGCTTTTTCCTGTAAATTACTGACTGCAAAATCAAAAATTTGTCCAATAAAAACTGTAACTATACCTCGCTTGGAACTAAATGCCTGTTTACTTCTGTCAAAATTAATGCATAGAGTGCATAATACTGTAAATTTACCTGTTTCAAGGGTATTTCTGTTTACTGACTCTACAATTGCCTTGTCATGGATGAAAGAATCTCCTACAAGGTGGCAAGTATTCGTTGCCAATCGAGTAAGTCAAATTCAAGAATTGACTAAAAACTTTATATGGTTGCATGTAAATTCTAAAAATAATCCAGCTGATTATATATCACGCGGAACTAATGCTGCTGAACTAAAAAATATCCACACATGGTGGTCTGGTCCTGATTTTCTGTCCTCTGAATTTGATGAGGAAGACTTTAAAATTCCTCATAAGACTGATTACTTATCTGAACTGCCTGAAATAAGACGGCAAACTGTAAAATGTTCGTTAATAGTAAAAAACGACTTAATGGAAAGTTTCAAAAACTTTTCAAACTTTCATAAGCTTCAACGAACGTATGCTTATGTTCTGAGATTTGTCCACAATGCTCGTCTGAAAGACAATCGGCAATTAGGCCCACTGACTGTTACTGAACTTAAAAATGCAATGTTGTTCATTGTAAAAACTGTCCAAAACATTGAATTTCATGAAGAAATTCAACTGCTGAGAAATAATCTGTTTTATTCTCACTCTTCCTTTAAAACTAGTAAATTACGTTCTCTAACACCTTTTCTTGATGAACAAGGTTTGTTGAGGGTTGGAGGTCGTCTAGAAAATGCAAAACTGCCTTTTGATCAACAGCATCCGTTGATACTGCCTTCTGAAAATTATGTAACAACTCTAATTCTCGAGAGTTATCATAAAAAACTTCTGCATGCAGGTGCTGCAACTGTTCTGGCAAACATTCGTTTGTTATTCTGGCCAATAAATGGCAAAAATCAAATAAAAAAGATAATAAATAAATGTGTCACTTGCATTCGTTTCAAAAAGAGAAACGCTGAACAAATAATGGGAAATTTACCCTCTGATAGACTGAATCCTGGATATCCATTTGAGGTTACTGGCCAAGATTATGCCGGGCCTGTATTTATTAAATCTTCACGCTTGAGGAAAGCTCCATTAGTGAAGACTTATATTGCACTGTTTCTGTGCATGAAAGTTCGTGCTGTACACATTGAACTTGTCACTGATCTGTCAACTGAATCTTATCTGGCTGCCTTAAAAAGATTCATAGGGCGGCGTGGGCTACCACACACAATTTATTCTGATAATGCCTCAAATTATAAGGGTGCTGACAATCAACTGCATGAGTTGTACTCATTCTTTAAGAATTCTGAAAATCTGAAAGGTATTCATGACTTTGTGGCTCAAAGAGGAATACACTGGAAATTTATTACTCCAAATTCACCCCACATGGGAGGAAGTTGGGAAAGTCTGATTAAGCAAATTAAGTATTATTTGCATCGTTCTGTTAAAAATACACACCTCACATACGAGGAACTGTCCACTTGTCTGATTCAGATTGAATCAATTCTGAATTCACGTCCTTTATGTGGAATGTCTGATGACGTGAATGATTTTCAGGTCTTGACTCCGTCCCACTTTCTGATCGGACGTGCTATGTTTAGTATTCCTGAACCTGACTTAACTGATCTTTCTGTAAACCGTTTAAAAACGTATCAACATATGACGTACATTGTACAACAATTCTGGAAACAATGGTCAACTATGTACCTAACTGAACTTCAAAAAAGAAATAAATGGCAAACTGAAACTGAAAATCTGAAGCCAAATACTCTTGTTCTTGTCAAAGATGACAATCTGCCTCCACAGGTTTGGCAACTAGGGAGAATTTTAGAAGTTTATCCTGGGCGTGATAATAAAGTGCGATCTGCTTTAGTCAAAACTTCATCTGGCACTTATAAACGTGCAATTCACAAACTGTGTCCTCTGCCTGTGAATTAACTGATATCTGAATACTGAAAATTTCTGTCTCTGATTCTTATAATTTTTTGACTTTTTCGCTGGCGGGGAGAAATGGTAAATTCTTACCAAAGAATTAATTTATATAAACTGTTAGTTGTCTTATACGTACGTAATGCCTTGCATGACTTATTACTGCTTACGCTACAAAAACCGATCAAACGGACCTTGGTTGTGTGCTTCACAAAAAAGCAACACACAAAAAATCTAATCTGACACAGTCTGCTGAGAGACGTTCTGAAATAACCACCCAACTGAACGGGTGTCTGTTTACTGTCTGATTGTTAACAAGTTTCCTAAAATTTTCCTTCTTTTTTATATTAATATTTATGTGTATCAAATTTTACAATATTTTTATATTTAATATTTTTATATATTTAAAAAATTATTCAAACTACAATAAATTAAAACAATAATTAATCAAATAAAAAACATTACTAATTAAAATAAATGTGTAACATTTTCATCATTAAAATAATTTTAAACAATTATAGTGTTTTCTTTTATTTATACTATTTTCTGTGGTCCTTCGAACTGTCTGAACTTCCTACTGAGCTACTGCCCTGACCACACATTGTCTTCAAAAATACTTGTAAATACTTTATCAAGCATTCATTCAATTATATAAAAGCAGCAGGTTAGATATTTTTTAGGTATAATTATGGCTTTAGAGGTTAATTTTTAATTTGTATACGATATTTATGAAATCAACTATTTTTAAGTGTTATTTTTCAATCGAATTGTCTTTAAGAAAAGAAATGTGAGGCAGCAATGTAAGGCTACTGACCTACAGTTACTTTTATTTAGATACTTTAATTTATACAAAAAATTTTAATAATTGAATGAAAATTAATTTATAGTTTATTAAAGTTGATAATCTTGAGTTTCAGTATTTTTTTTTCATCCTCTAATTGGAAATTTTCCAATAAAAACAATCGAATGAAAATATTGGATAAATTTGAACAACATGAATGATATTTAGCACTGTCTCTTTCATCAATTACCTGTTAATATAGCTTATTAATTAAAGGAACCAAATATAGTTTTTCTTTATAGTTTAACTAAGGTTTCTAATTCTGTTGTGTAAGTATGTCTCTTATATCATTTAGTTACTAGAATGCTCGAAACAAAAATATCCCTTTCATATAACACTTCTTCCCAACTATCAAAAAAATATTTTTATTTTTAGACATAAATGTTTCGTTGTTTCGGTCTGAAGTAAATACAACCAGCATCACAAGTTAATTTATTTTAGAAAATAATTTTTATTTGAACAATCGGTTTTTCTTTTCTTAAAATTATTTTAACTAACAAAATAAATAAATAAATAAATAGTCAGGAACAAGTAACATCACTTCCGTTGTTGGAAATTCTCACTAGTTATATTAACAGGAAAGTATGCTCTATACGCTAGTGAATTTGCAAGTCCCATTTCGTCCAAACTTCTTTGCCAACCACCATGTCCGTGATCGCTTGACGGTGCCGCTGCCGTAACAACTACATGTTCCGAACCACCAGAACTACCCACCAACTTTTTTAAACCAATTAATGAAGACATTACCAAGGCTATTTTTGCAACTAGTAATGCAGCCCCAGCCATAAATGCCACTTTACCCATCGCCAATTGTGCCATCATTCCGGCCATTGCAATACCGGCCATCATGGCCATACCACCATATTTATCTTTTTTCTTGCGCCCTAAAATTCAGAAAAAAAATCACTTTAATATTTTGGTGTGGATTAAATGGTTTGAAAAGGAGTAATATCTTTGACAAGAAATTCTTCCTAAAATTTACCAATTTCCCAGTTTTTGTGAGATTGAAATATTTAAAATTTCCAATTTTTAACAATAATTTTTGAATATTTGTACATTTTAATAGCATAATTTTCGATTTTATTAACAAATTTTGCTACGGAATTTTGAAATTTATATAAGGCTCTCGTAATCATTTTTACACCACCTGGAACAATTGACATACTAATGGTGGTAATTTGGAACATGCTATTAAAATAGTCTGTAGTGTATTATATTATGTTATGGTAGCTAAATGGAATATTAAACGGATTTTATTATTTTGTTGAATTCCTTAACCTAGAACTGATAAATCTATAAGTAGTTGCAGTTGCGATGGAAAAAGATTGCAAGAACTATTTCAAATTTCTTCAGATCTAGATGCTTAGACCAGTGTTTCATAGATAAATGTTTTTGGTCATATTTATATTTCTCGCGACCATCTTGGGAGTCGCGATCCCCACTTTGGGAATCACTGGATTAGAGCAAGAGGAAAACAATTCAAAAGGTTAGTTAATGGCTTAAGAATGAGTTTTCGCAATTAAAATTCAAATATAAAATTTGCCACAACATTAATCTAAAGTAAGGATTTCTAAAGTGCAGCTTAGGGTCGTATATGACTCTCAAATTTCAAAAATGCGAGCCGTGATGTCGGATTGTCGAATTTGTAAAAATAATTTATATTTTTTTCAGAATATGTACCAATAAATTAGACAATATTATCCTTAAAGATTTATTCGTTGAAAATAATCGAAGTTTATGTGCAATATTTTTTGTTATTCATCGATTTTACTTATCAGTCGCGTTCAACCATTTTTACTATGTAAGTTATGCTCTACTTTTTTAAATAAATCAGATTCAAAATAACCAAATTCGTTCCGGAAAAATGTTTTAATTGTTGTTGTGTTTCGATTTTGTCAAAAATTAAAAAAGCAGTATTGAAAACCTATGAGCAGCTACAAATTTCATGTTTCTAGTATAAAAATTACAGTTTTTGGAGCTTTTAAGGAATTTTGGTATAGGTACGTAATGACGTCATCTAGTTTAATTTTGTATGTTTCAAATTAATACCTACAAAATGAGGTGAATTAAATCTGTTGGTAAAATTTGGGTAATCTGAGTGCGAACTTTTAATTTTTCCTGTAAAAATGGCCAAGCTCGTTCAGAAGGAATGACTTGTTTTCCGATTTGATTTTTTTGTTAGACTGGACCTCCGTTTTCAATTTGTAAATTGGAATAGAACATTGACCAAAAGTTGCTTTGAACACTACTGTTATATAGAGTATAATATATACACTTACAAAAATGACAGAGTTTAAGTAAACGAAAGCCTTTTTTTGTGTTCTTCTTTATTTTAAAATTTTTTTTTATTACCCGCAGATTTAAAGAAAACTTGTTGAAACCTCTTAAGCAACAAATATGATTAAAACGCTTATTTCACTGATAATTTACTTTCGAGTTTGTGTATATTTACGGTACCGAGTCTAAACAAACGTGCGAATTTACTAGCTTTTCACGTGTGACGTGTTTTTAGCCTTACGGAATAAGTGTTTGATTTAAAAAAAAAAAAAGAGAATTGTACCTTCAATTACTGGAGCCAAATTAATTTTCAAACTTCTCGACTGTAACAATTGATCAAATTTATCCAAAATCATTTCGTCCAATATGACATTCTTCTCAGTTTTATTTTTCGCCAGAATCACTATTAAATCGTCATGCGATTTATTTACCGGATAATTATTATTCCGAACCAAGTCAATCGTGTCGGTAACCGATATAGTACGATCACTAACTACAGCGTCATTTAACGTTTCCAACATCAACTCTTTCAGACAAACTAAACTCTCATTATTATGAAAACATTCGACAATTTGTTTATACAACGGTCGATTGGAGGTAGTGGCGCCACTGGTAGTTGATTTGAAAATTTGATTGCTAATTGTTGGATTTGAAGAAACAAATGAAAATAATGTTCCGAAAAATGTCACCAAAATCAAATTCATTTTTATCAGTTTTCAAATAAAAACAAAGAGATATTTAAGTTTGTTTTGATGATGTCACCATTCACATTTGAAATGTTACGATTTTGTTACTTATTCAAACTTATATACGACAAACAACATTATTTTGTATGCTTCGAACCATATCATTACTAGAGGAAAAATGGAAGATTATAATATAGATATAAAAATATAAGTACATGTTAAACTTAACCTTAAATACCTGGACAATGTGTACCAGAATTTACCACTATATGAAGAACTCGAAAAATTCCTTAAATGTCAAACTGAAAATTATTAAAAATTACTTAGAGTCTTACATCAAGCTGATTTACCAAAAAATTAGACTTATTCGAATTCGGATTCTGTTTTTTTTGCGAGAATCAAAAATTCAAACAAAATGGGATTTTGAGGGTTAATTTTGAATATATTAAGATACAGAAAAAAAATTTTAAATGAAAACACCACAAAATAGCGATTTAAATACGATTATCTCGAAACGACGTCTTCTAAACTTAAATCTATTGACTTGAAGTCAACTTGAAATTTGGACTATACAGCTTCCTAAAAATATAATCTACCGAAGTACGTACGATTTTGTTAAAAATTAGGATTTTTATAAACCAACTGAATATATTTTTCTAGTAAAAAAAATTAAAAAAAGTTTCAAAATGTCATTTAACAAAAAAAAAAAAAAAAAAATCTTAATTAACTCTTTTAGTACCGCCGTATATTCCAATATTTTAGATAAAAAATTTAATACCTCTATAAGTATAATTGCAAGTTTGGTAGGTTTTGCTTAATTTATTTACACTATGACCGCTCTTTACTATACAGATTCCAGTTACCGATATAAGAGAATTTTTCTAAAATTTTTCTAAAAATTAGTATGACGAGCTGAGCTCGTCATTAGTCCTAAAGGGGTTAATCTTGTTTGTACAAGTAACGAAAAGATTTTTGCTTTTTATAAATTTAAAAGATTTGACCGTTACTTTATGGTATTCCATATTTGATATTAGTAAATAAAAACACTTTACTTTGCAAAATATCACTTTTATTGAATATAAAAATACTTATGACATGTTTCGATCAATATCACCATTCTCAAACGTGTGAGAATGGATATATTGACCGAAACATGCCATAAGAGTTAATATATTCAATAAAAGTGGTATTTTGCGAAGTAAAGTGTTTTTATTTACTAATATTTTTGCTTTTGTTCCAAACGCATCAAACTGATATTTCGTGCTCGCTAAGCTTAGGAAATGTAGCCTGGGATTTGGTAGTAATAGGGCGCTTGGGTGAAAATCACTTCAGGAAGCAATAAGTTTACTTACATCACTGGTTGTTACTGATTATACTGTCAATTTTAAAGATTATCAGACTATACTTGATTCCAAAAATTTCTTCACATTTATGCTTATTTTATCACTGGTAGACTTTCGCCAATTTCATGAATTAGTCCTTTTGTAGTAAAACATAATAATGTTTAAATGTGCGAATTTCTTCAAAACTGATTTCTAAATAGTGGCTTATGTAGGATTCTTGAATAAAGAAAGGAATAAGGGGAGAGGTGGAAATAATCAAAAGAACCTATCGGGCATAAATGGTGTGATATTTCAATTTTTAAACCTGATGATTTTGAATATATCAGTAATTTTTAGAGTTCTAATCTTCTCTAGTTCGACATACACAACGGAAAAAGGTTTGAAAAAGGTTTGCAGCAAGCAAAATGTTAAAGAAACACTCGAAAATATTCAATTGGAACGAAGCTTATTTGTCTTTAGTCATTAATTTCTGTTACACCTTGTACATTCTATTTCTTCAAAAATGTCCATCAACAATATATTTAATTGAAATTTGTCTCACTTATTCAACAAGGAAACTCATATGAATATCATTGTTTCATTAAAATTAATAACGGTCATTTTTTTGAATTATATCAAAGAAATTCAAATGTTTTTAATGAATTTCTAGGTTAAGAACTTACAATCAATGCTTTTGCATTTTATATTTTGTTGTGTTCTTCTAATTCTTCATACATTTTAATTATTGCACACACTGTTAGTTTTAATAATTTAATGTGTTGTGCAGAGGCGTAGCTACCGCCGTATCAGCCGTATCAATGATACGGGGCCCCCGGGCTACAGAGACCCCTAACGTGTGTAAGCAAAAATTAGTAAAATGTTATCCATAATGTCACTTAATCTCGTGCTTCCCGGGAAAAAAACATGTAAAAAAAAACTGTCATACGGTGCCTATAGACTTTTCACTTCAGAAATGACAAAAGTCAAAAAAGCAATCTCTTTTTCCCGGGGTAATTGCTCAGAAAACATGCTTAAAATCTGAAATTCAAAAAATTCATTCCATTAAGGACTCATGGAATTATTGCTGATAAAATTCAATAGCCTTGCATCCAGTTTTCCAGAGGTAATAACAGCATACTTTTTATCTTGACCTTTTCAGTTACAACCACAACAGTTGAAAGAAGTTTTTCAAAATTAAAACTGATAAAAAATTACCTAAGGACTTCGATGGGACAGGAACGGTTATCAGACTTGTCAGTATTGTCTATAGAGGCAGAAATTTTAGGAAAAATGAAACCGTCTTCAGCTATAGATGATTTAATAAATCAATTTGCCGAAAAAAAGGCAAGAAAAGTGTATATTTAATTTGAATTGTTTAACTAGCTCAAATTCTAGGAGGAAGCGATAACTTATAATTAGTGATCGAAGAGGTTGCGGGGCTGACAGTATTGTCTTTATTTTTTTAAGGTAATAAAAATTGTTTATTTTTTTTAGATAAAACATTTTGATGCGATTTTAAATATATACAATCAGGTAATTATGGATGTCGATATACGGACAATATCCTCTTATATTGATATGTTTTGAATATATTTTAGATATGCGTGTATACATTTGTTGTCACAACTTGCTTGGTCCGATTTTAATTTTATGTTTTATATATTGGGTAAGGTATGTTTTGATGTTATAAGTAAATGATTTATGTGTATCAATTGTCTTTTTTCTTCCAGTAAAATGTGAAAGAGACAACACATTATTTTGTTTTCCTAAAAATCTTTTTTTAAATGACAGCTTATTTTTTTATTAACAAGTTTTAAGTTACAGTCAGCCAGTCAAATTTTCAACAATTTTAATTTAAAAAAAAGTTAAAATTTTTGTACTTTTTAAAATAACGCTTTTTTGTAACTTGAAACTAATTTTTATTAACAGCTGATGGTTAATAGAGAATATACCGATACAATTTTTAAAAAAACTGTATTTACCCCGATTTCTTAACGTTTTAAGTTTTGAAAATATAAGTACGGTCCTGCCAGCACCGCAAGATTTCGAACATTACTTATAATCAATAAATATTTATTTTAATTTAATGCAAGCATTTTTGTTTCTTTTGTGAGAAATCATTACCCTTCATTTGGGCCCCGCAACTAATTTTGATACAGGGCCCCTCCAAGGCACGCTACGCCACTGGTGTTGTGTTTTAAATACAATCCTGGTTGTTCGAAAATTTAAAATGATTCGTTACATGGAACTATGAATAAATGGGTTAGTTGTTGTTTGTTGTGTTCTCTTTTGTTCTTAATTATATTTATTTGAAATTATTATTATTATGTATGTGATTATTCTAAAAATAATTTTAAATTATATTTTTTGACAAACTATAAAATTAATTTTATTAGATTTTTAATTGGTGGTTTTAGTTTGGTATATATTCCAAAATCTTTTCCTATACTAGAAACAGCTTTAAAAGTATCTATTTTGTTGGACAGGAGTACAGGAGGGAAGTAAAGATTTGTTTAAAATATTATTTGGTTAGCATTTGTTTTCTGAAAGTATTTATTTAAAATATTAATAGGTTATGTTAGTTAAAATATGTTAGAATCTGCATGGAACATTAACAATTGCACTCATTAATATCCTTTATCTATAAATTTTATTTTATGTGATTGTTATCATTGTTTTTGATAAGATTGTGTAAAACTTTATGTTCTACTAATCTTTTAACTGTAAAATCAAAGTTTGTAATTAATTATTAGGTATAATTGAAGTATACCGGGCGTCCCGTTCTAATGTATACATACGATTTACATGTTAATTGATAACATTGGATTTCCATAAGGAAAAGTTATGTCACAAGAGTGCTTTGAACAAACGAATAATACCAATTTAATATTGTAACTACTGTTACTATCGCTATAACAACAATAATGTAGTAAAATAAAGAAATGAATGTCGCAATTTTCAAGCAATTCATATTTTCACATAAATATTTGTGTCATTTTTTTTTTTTTGTAAATTCAACAGGCATCTTTTAATTTTTTGGAAATAAATACTAAAATAATAAAAATACGGAAACAATACTCTGTTGAAGAAATATTGTAGTTAATTTGCTGGAAAAAAATTATTTTATAAAAGAAATTTTCCAAAAATATAAATACATTTATCCAAAGCACTCTTGTGACATAACTTTTTCCTTATGTGAATCTAATTTTATCAATTAACATGTAAATCATATGTATACATCCGACCGGGATACCCGGTATACCTAATAAAATAATACCTATTATAATATTATCAAAACGTCGACCAAGAGTGTGTCGACCATATTCATAATTTTTTCACAAAAAATTAGGTTTCGTAGTTTGAAAATTGATTGGCTAATATCGTTCAAAGTTATGCATCCAAGTAAACCGAAGTAATTTTTACCGAATATTTTATGTGTCCGTTGCTGAAAAGTCAGAGGGAAAAAACGACACTTAAAAATGAAAAGTGGTAAACGGAGGCACAATTTCTTTTTACACACGATAGAGAATCTAGGAAAAAAATTTTTATCTCCAGACTTTTCAGTACACTAAAGTTCGGCTAATTCATCTCAGTTCTGATTTTACCAATATCCGTAGCAAGTCCGTTAGCTGCAGTTTATAGATTGACAGAACGGTATCTAGGGTCGGACAAGTGTATCTCCTGCCCCGCGTTCCCAAGCGCCGCGAAACTTGTATCTTAAAGTTCTATTTATTTTCTGATGGGGTTTCTAAATTTAGTTCTGCTTTGAACCCCGTGAATGTGAGGAGCGGTTCTGTAACTTTTTATTGAAGAGTCGTTTTTCTGGTTTAGTAAAAGAAAACGGTATTAACATACGTATACTAAATAATCTATTATATTACGAAAATTTATACAAAATTTATATTATAAACAATAAATATAGTGTAGAAGACAAAAGCGCAGGAAATCATTTTTAGAATATGATTTATGAATTTTCATTCTCACTGGCATGTGATGATTATTTTACCAACTTCTGTACTTCTTAACAGAGGTAAAATTTATTACAGCTCATAAATATTAGGAGTAATTTTCTAGAACGCGGGACAACACAAAAAAAGGAAATTTAATTAAGTCGCTTTAATCTCTGGGTTACTCCATGAAAAATTTCTTCCCGCCTTTTTCTTTTTTTCATCTCTACTATTACTATTTGTATATAAATCTTCAATATGTCCGGTCAGTGTCACAGGATCTGCATCATCATTGTTACCAACATTGTGATACAATGTTTCTGTGTATACGTGCGCGCTAGTAGGGTCCGGTGGTGAACTTTTCACGAATTCGGAATCAGTTTTGAAATGGTGATGTTGATGCAATTGTCCAAACGGGTGTTGATATCGGGTCGAGTAGAATGTAGTTTCACCATTATTTGACTGTAAGGAAAATTTAACGTAATTAATTGTAGATAATTTAACTTTTTAAAATACCGTAAAACCGTCTAGACCCGGACACTTTGCACCAATCTTCAAATTAAATAATTTCTACATTAACCTGCAATAATAAACATTTGTTCTTGACGTCATTAGAGAGAGAAAAACATCCTCTAAACAGCTGTACCAACAAAAACTACGGATTTCAACATTTACTATCTCATTTTACAGGATTACTATCCTACAGTTTTTCAAAGAAATAAAATGTGTGTCTAACTTAGGCATGTAATTTTCGTCATAATTGTTATATTGTTTTAGTTTTGACATGCATGTGTTCAGAATTTTATCGCGCATCATTTAATGATGTTTGAAGTTATATTCGATGTATATATAAAAAATACATGCTATATATGTATATCCGTTTAGACCCGGACACATCAGTTTATTACATTATGGCCACGATTCGCACCAGTTGTAACTCCCACTGTCCATACGTTAATATTCCCCACAGAATTACGCGGTTTATGCTTCCTTCTGGTGTCATATCGTATGTTTACTTTATAGAAAGGCATACTATGCATTGCCCCCTCTCCTTACCCACAAAATATTTTGAAATCTTTGACAGGTTCAAAGATATCAGATGATATAAAACACTGTCCTAAACCCGACGGGAGAGGTTAGTTTGCATGTTATTACATTATTTAAGTAAGTGTTCGGGTCAAGACGGATTTGGGGTGTAGACCCGGACACTTACTAATTATTTTTTATTTTTTTTATTTTTACTTATAATGAAACAAATGGGTCAGGGATATAACAAATAATATACGCTCTTTCTAATGGTAATACTTTTATTGGAGATATCTATTAAGGAAACATGTATAAACATAAAACTATACCAAAAAATGTAAAAAAGTGTCCGGGTTTAAACGGTTTTACGGTACATAATAATTGAGTTTTTACAGAATGTTTTATGCCGTAAATGGAAAGATCATATATAAATTTTTTAAGGAAACTCTTTTTTTTACGCAATATTTGAAAAGTTATATCAAGTTAAAAATAAATTTTTCAACTTAGAACCGATGACGAACCGGCAGTTTCTGAGACGACTCGAGCGTATATGTGACGTCATAATGTTTGTTTACCTGAATATATATTATTGCTTTTTATTTTGAATTATTGTTGCTATGCAACTATTGCTTATCAAGAATTCTTGTATTGAATCAATGACGAAAGAATATAATATATTATGTATTAGAAAAGGACCTGTAACAACATTGTTTTATTGAAGCAAAAGTTATGCAAGTACTAGACAATGGCGGCAACAAAATTAAATATTTATATATGTATGTAGAAATTCATTTTAAATAAGTTGACTACATTTACTATTGAATTCACATAAGAAAAGTGGTCAATTTATCATAAGTAGACTTTATCATGCTTTACATCCTTTGTATACTTGAAATGTAATATTAAATTATTATTTAACATGTAATGTATACGTGTATACGCAAATATTTTTTCAAAGAGACGGCTAATATATGTCAAAAATATGTCAAAAAAATCTTATCGGTGAAATGTTATTTCTTGTGCATTTTTCTAATAGGGTTTTTACATTTGTAAACAGAACAAGTTGTCATAATATTTTAACGAAAAACGCAATTTAAAAAGTAAAAATAGTGAAAATTTTTTACATTATTTTTTCAAATTTGTAATACAAAACATGGCTGACTAGGCTTCGATTTTAATTTTAAAGTCTAGGGTATCTCAGAGAAATATATATTGGCAATTTACATGCTATTTATAATATTTGTCTCTTTTTAACGTGTACGTAATATCTTTCGTACGTAATATAAATTACTGGTCCGTATTGAATATATTATTAATTAATATTAACTCTTTGCCTTATAAGACATGTCTATAGCATGACAAGGTGGTTTGGCCATTAGCTCAACCATATTTTTACCTTTAGACATTAAAATCTCGGTCTGTGGACAATAAATAGCGTTGAACCAACTTTTGAACAAATCTAACAAAAAGAGCATTTAAAATATTTAATTCGAGCTTTGAGAAAAAAAGTTGCAAATAGAAAAAAAAATCTGTATCACATGTCTTACCAGCTAGCCGAGAAACACGTTTATTTTTACTTGAGTGCACAGAATTAAAAATGTCTTAAAAGTCAAGTTTGATTTTTTCAATTATATTATGAATTATATTTAAAGAATTAAAAATGTCTAAGCAAATATCAAGTTTGATTTTTTCAGTTATATTATGGTAACAATACAAAGGTGTTGGATATCCTGCGACCAGAATTAGCCCTTTATAAATTCTTTAGCACACAGGGCTAATTCATAAAATAACTACAAATAATTTTTCGTACTAAATTTTAATAATTTTGACAATTTATACTAGCTGTCAACAGTATTTGGCACATTAACATAATGACGTCACAGACATCGCAATATTTTGTAGTGTTGTATTCAAATGATATTTTTTAAAAATATTAAAGTTTTAATTAATTTATTATTATATAGGTATCATTTTTAAAATTCTTTTCGTTTCGATTATTTATGATATAATATTGAAATAATAAAAAAAAATGATAACTAAGTATTTTTTATTCAATAACGTCATGTGAGTTGTCCAAAAATAGCTAATGCCTAAAGCAGTCAACTTTTTGTAGTAATTGTCGCTCTTAAGTGATGTAAAAATAAGTGAATTTAATAAATAAGTACGTATATCTGTTAGTAACAGAAGGACACAGTTCTTTCTTACTGGCTAATTTAAAACTGACTTGACTGACAATGAGTTTGAATATTTTAAATAAGAACAACAAATACATTTTTTTTTAAATTTGACTATGAAAAACCTTCAAATTTCCCCCAGTTTGAAAATTTCCATTCCAAAATCCATCCAGAGAAATTTAGTAGAAAGTTAGTTCGTAGAAGTATATTTCAGTTTTAAGTGAAAACTAATAAATCTTTCTATTGGGATCTGTCCAAAAGGAGGAGATTCAGAAAAATGGCTGACAAAAAAGTGCATTAAGATTAGTTTTGTGTATAATAACCAGTGCTATATTAAGAAAAAATGATAAATATTAGAACTGTTTGTATTTGGATTGACACAAGTTCGTAGCAAAGGAATTTTGTTGAAGAAGGGAAAGTTTGACATCTGTAAAACAGTTAAAATGCGGTTAAAATGCGTGAATGAGTTAGTGAATATTACAATTTAGAGTATAAAAACGTCAAATTTAAATAGCAAACGTCATAAAATAACTGGAGAACTGTAAATGAATGGCAAAATTAATTCAATTGTATGTATTTTCAGATCTACAAAATTCAGCTCATAAATGACATTTGAGCAAATGCACTTTAAGAATAGTCTGATTTTTCAACACCAGATGTCATACCGTCATTCGACAGATCCCAATATAATTAAAAAAAATTTAACATTTATTTCATTTATTTTTTATTTTATATAGGGTAAGAGACCCGATGACCGATCACTATTTTTAACTGTATCATTAAATTAGCTTAAAAAAATTAAAAAATAAACAAAACACCCATTTTTTTTTTCTTAATAAGTATGAAACCAAGTTTTTTTAATCCAATGGATATGTTTTTAAGAAAATATAACCCAAAAATTTTGATTTATTAATGTTTTTGTTTTATAATTTGTTGACGTCTATTAAAAAGCGGACAGAAAATATTAACCTCCTTTGAAAGATCAATACACTGACCCCTATGAAAAATCGCGCATTAATGTACATCACGTACAGTAGTACAAACCTTATACTATCGAATATTTGAACCATTCTCTTTCAGCCACTTTGACACTCTATCCACTACAAGGGGTCAGTCTGTGTCATAGAGTATCACAGAATGACACCTTGTGAAACATAGCAGCAATGACAGAAGGGTTTAAATATTCGATAAAATAAACCACTAAAATACTATATTTTCTTTCGCCATCTAATTATGCTTTAAAAAACATTGTGTACATTCTAACATGATTCTAACTTATCTATACGCCATTGTGAAGTTTTAAACAGTTAAATTAAGTATATGACGTATATATTTATATGTTGTTTCAAATCTAAATGTCTGACGTTTTTATTTCAATTTCGAAGTTTTAATTCATTATTAATTATTTTTCAATTGATTTTACGTTCTGAAATAAATAAAATATTAAAGTGAAATTATAAAAACGGTTAGTTAAGTGTTTTAAACCCAAAAATTAATTAAAAATGTTTATAAAATAGGTATGTAATATATAATTCTCAAAATGGGGTACCCAACCTTAAAACTCGGATCCCAAGAAGAAAAACTTATACAAATAATATTTAACGCATATAAAATTTAATTTAGCTATCCTAATCTCTTAAGTGGACTAATAACAATTATTTGTATACTTTTATTATGCTAATAACTTTAAAAATTCGGTGAAAAATGTTACAATTTATAACTCATGTGTTTTGAATAATGATCATCCATCATATTAAAAATTCACGAATTCAACAAAAATTTTTCGATATATATATATGTATTTCTTAAATTAAGTGAGGAGGCATTAAATGTGAGGTGAATTTAAATTGAAAAATAATCATTCTATTAATAATATTTTTTTTTATCAAAGGTTTCTTTCAGAAATAACTTCATTAAGATATAAATGTCAAAACTGATCGGACTTATAACCCCGATCGACAATGGGGTCTTTTACCCTATGTAATTTATATTTTTATTTAGTTTATACGAGTAACAATAATTTTTCAGACAATATTGAGATCACAAAAAAGGTGTCAATAATTGCTAATAAAAAAATATCCAATGAAGAAGATATAACCTATATTAATATGGCGGAAATAATATGATAAACTCTCATAAAAATAAGAAAATATTAAATACCATAAAAATAAATATTCCATCGTAAAAATTAAAGTGATTTCGATAACATATTAAAAATAAAAATATATTGGTTATAGATATTTAATATTGGAGTATATTTATCACAAACATAATATTATACGGAACAGAGCTAATGAGACTTTCAGTTGCCTTATTAGTTCATTACAAAATTTAATAAATATGCATATATACAGAGCGAGTTTTTTGAGAGATGCACAGGATCTCTCTAAATTTAACAAAATATGACTTTTTGAAAAAATGTTACATAACCCCTTCATGCAGTTGCGCCAAAATAATGGAAATTTGAGTCTTACCGATAGTTTTAAACATATTTTAAAAAAATTACAGTGCGTGTTTGACACGCACTAAGTAATGTCCCTCACTCAGTGGTCATAACTAAAACTTCTTAAAATATAACAGTCCGGACACATACGTACACATATACGTAATACATATACGTAATACATACACACACCTAACACACAAATACATACAAATTAATGTAGCAAAACAGATGGTAGATTAATATACCATAATTTGTTAATTTTATACATTTAATGCCATCTAGCACAACAATTCGTAACTTGACGTGATGCTATAGTATATATTAAATATACAAAGTCACTACTTGCTACTGGATGGCGTCTTAATCGTTTTCTTACCAAACCATAGAGTTCACAGATACATAAAATAATTACAATACACAAGTAATACAGCCCTCTTGCGTTTATTCAATATATGAATGTAAAACTCTATAATTATTTACCACCTCTCTCAAATTTTCGATCACTCAAGGATTTTAATATGTCCCGAACTAACACGAAGTTAGTTCGGGACATAAAAACTAAAGGACCTATGAAGCTCCCAGCTATAGCAATAGATTACCTTTAGGTTATTACAAGCCTCACCTGAACAATTTTTTGATTAAGTTAATAATAAAATGGCAACTGTCAGAAAACTCTGGATGTAAGTGGATTTACAATACATACCGATCCGTACCCATCAGATCCATTATTACCATTTCCAAGAAGCAAACTTCCCAATCCAACTGCACTGGACACAATAAAAGCTAGTTTACTAATAAATGCAGCTTTCTTTGCCAATATTGCTAACAGTCCAAACAGAAGTGGTACCAATGTTGCAATATTAAATTTGAATCCAAGAAGAAATGGAATTAATAGCTGGCGTGTTAAGACACGAGCTGAAAAATAGATAAAAAAAAAAGAAAATTAAAATTGGTGTTAATTTTTTTTTTATCATAAACGAAAGTTTTCACTTGACGCAGAAATGAAATTAGTGTTAAGTATGAAAAAAAAGTTCTTTGTATTTCTCTTCAACTATAATCGAAAAAGCTGTTAAACAACGAATAAAAATGTTTTTACGGAGTAATGTCAAAAACATATATTAAAATATAGTTTTTTTTTTTAAAACACTTTTCAAAATATATTAGACCGTGAGCCAGCGAAAGGTGAAAGGTTGTAATTTTTTTTTTACCTGCCTTTTTAAGAAGTGATAAACCTCAGCGTGGCAATAAAGATAAGCAATGCCTTAATCGTGGCGCCGGTAACGCGGAACCGAGAAATGGATTTTCTTGCAAGAACATTTTTGAGGTTTTTTGACAAATAAAAAAGAAAATGTGTAATAATACCCATCGAGAAATAATGGCAGGAAGTTTCCACTGATCGAAAGGGTGGAAATGAGGGAGTTAACTTTAAAATTCGGTACGTTTTTTTTACCTTCTAATTAAAAGCCAGAAAAATGGTAGACTTACAAGCAAACTTATAAACTTTACTTCTTTATTATACACGTGTGCTTCACAATAAGGTTCCTTCACAAACTAAATACAGAAAAACAGATGGAACGTTATTTGTTTACCTTATCACAAGTTTTTTTTTGCTAAAATGTAGTGTATACAGTATGTTCCTTTAGATATTTTAATTCAAAATTTTTACTTACAAAAATGATATTATAATGCAACTTTTTAAATAAAAGAAATACGTACATAATTTATGTATCCTCATGTAAGATATGTCATATGTATATTCGGATTTATTTAAACATTAATTCATAGGCTTTTAGTGATATAATATGTACATATTATTTTCAAATCCTCAAATTGTCATATGTTTATGTATTATATATTAGATAATTAAATATATATTTAGTTTTGAATAGAATATATGCACACTTCACCATGTTTTCTCTCAGAAACGATATCATAACATGAACATTTAAAAATATTTTTAACTCTAAAAAAATGATATTGTTATATGCATTGTTTATTACGGATTTGGTATGTACAAAACCTTTATATGTATATCTATATATGTGGACATTTTGAACAGCCTATATACGCTTCACTTAAAGAGACTAATCTTTCTTGGTGTTATGTTTTGTGAAGCATTAGTGTATTAGTATGATTTCGATTATTTTACACTGTTTTCAATAACCACTTGTATAAAAAATTACTGTAATTCTTATATTTTAATATAAAAATAACAATATTGTAATAACATCATAATTAAGAATGTTTCAAAGAAATGGTTTAATTATAATAATTATGAACAATGGTTGATCTAAATGCATTCATTTGCAGTCAACAATTTAGAAAAATAAAGTTAGTATATTAACATTGACCTATATTTTTGACAAAGGGTCACCAACAAAATGATTCCATTTAAATAAATTTCAGATAATTATCTAATTTCTTATTTTTGTGGTTTTCAATTCAACTTCTATAGTTTAACAGATGTTTTTAAATCAGGTGTAGTGGACTTCCTGGTATATCATATTGTAGCAAATTTTATTAAATTTCTTAATAAAGTAGATAACTTTTAATAAAAATTCATTATTCAACAGCTGTTTACTTATTCTGCGAGAATTAAAAGTGAATTTTGCCATTTTCGTAAAGAACCGTGACTCGAAATACGTCATATTGGGTTTAACAACGGATATCAGGGTCCAATTATGAAAAATTAAATTTAACTTAATTCCCTGAATGCACACAGATTTACAACCCCGTTAATGAAGAGAGCCAAATTTTATATACTGTTATGGAAGATGATTGGTTATAAAAAACGAATTTCGTAAAGAAGAATAAAATTATTACAAAACATTGAATTCCCCGCTAGAGTCCTATGTAGACGACATCATATTTTTAAACCTCAAAATTTGTGTTTTGATTATCTTACTCTTTGGGTAATTGGAAAATGAGAGCTGGGCCATGTATGGCCTCAAACTTGCAGTAATCGGGACAGAGTTTTCAAAATTTTTGATTTCCTTATAAGGAAATTTAGATTGAAAATGTAGCGTGACTCTTAATTTTTTCGACCTAAAACAAACCCTTATCTAGTTTTCTTTCGAAAATATATTATGCACGCACAAGCGAATCCTAGTTGTGACTTCTGAAATATCGGATACTTACTAGGTAAGAAATATTCTTTCTGATTTTGTCTGTATGAAAACTTATTGCTAGAAGGCTGCAGAAGGTAGACATACATAGGAACTCCAATATAACGTACTGGGCGGTACAAAATAAGGGGAAGTACGTTATATCGGATCACCAGGGCCGTCAGTAAAATTTTTTTAAGTGGGTAAAGAAACATAATATCCGAACACATACACATTTACTTAAAAGCATGTTTACAAGAACACACGTCTTCAGCTAAATACATACATATGTATACACAACTGTTGTACAATGTAGTTGTAAGTATATTAGAAAAATGGATAAGCTGCAAAATTTGACAACAATTTTAGAATACTCTTTTTAGAAACCAGTCAAAATTTTAAAAAACCGACTTCACTATTGTAAGCAATTGAAAAATAGACCAAACAGTGGAATTTAATAATAGTTTTAGAATTTGGAAACTAGGAAAGATATCGGAAAACTAACTTTACTATGGGATTTGTCATTAAAGAAATGGTTGAATAGCAGAATTTGACAAAAGTTCTAGATCATTCTATTCGAAACCTAGAATAGATATAAAAAAATAAACATTAGCATCAGATAGATCATCAAAGAAAATGCTAAATAACGAAATTTAAGAAATGTTCTCGAATATTCTATTCGGAAACTAACAAAAATATTGAGAAAGCGACTTCATCAGTAGATACTCCTTGGCAAAAAAGGTCAAATAGTGGTGCTATACAAAAGTTTTAGTTATAAATTTACGCCAACGTATACAATTGCAAAAAAGTATAGATAATATTTACATTTTCCTTTAATAAAGTATCTAAACTCTTGTTAAATTCCGCTATTTGATCTTTTGTTTAATAATTAGATGAGTGATAAAATCGGTTTTTTGATATTTTTGCTAATTCTCGAATAGAACATTATAGAATATTTTTCCATTTTTGTTATTCAGGCTTTCATTCGACGACAAATCCGACGGTGAAATCAATTTTCCGATATCTTTGCTAGTTCTCGAATAGAACATTCTAGAATATTGCTAAATTTTTGTTATTTATGCTTTTATTCGGAGACCAATTCGATGGTGAAGTTAGTTTACCGATATCTTTGCTAGTTCTCGAATAGAATATTCTAGAACATTGCTAAATTTTTGTTATTTATGCTTTTATTCGAAGACCAATTCGGTGGTGGAGTTAGTTTCCCGATTTTTTTGCTAGTTCTCGAATAGAACATTCTAGAACATTGTTAAATTTTTGTTATTTATGCTTTTATTCGAAGACCAATTCGATGATGAAGTTAGTTTACCGATATCTTTGCTAGTTCTCGAATAGAACATTCTAGAACATTGCTAAATTTTTGTTATTTATGCTTTTATTCGTAGACCAATTCGATGGTGAAATTAGTTTCCCGATATCTTTGCTAGATCCCGAATAGAACTTTCTAGAACTTTTGCTGAGTTACGCTGTTTAGTCCCTTCTTTGGTAGACTATCAAATGGTAAAGTCGGTTTTTCGACATCTTTGCTATTTTTCGAATAGAAAATTCTGGAACTTTTATCAACATTTGTTATCTGGCTTTTTTTCCATAATCAATCAAATCGTGAAATCGATGTGTATATGCACACATATTTGTCTAAGTATGCATATACGTGAAATAATATGTACCTATATGTCTGTAGATTGGTGTAATTGTTTGTTGGTGTACATAAATTTACTGTAAACGTTACAGGAATCTGAATATTTTTGAACAAGTTCATAATATATAGTTGTCAATGTGTATATATTTACACTGATTGTATTTATTTGTGTGTAAGTACCTATGGCTATGTGTGAATGCTATACGTGTGTATGTGAGAAAATATGGGAACTTCTCAGACCCTCACATAAATTTGCTACGCCCCTGAATTGACGATTATGTATACCTTGACACAAATACAATCTCACGTCTTCAAATCTGTGAGAGGGGTACCCCGCCACTCGGTACGTTATATTGGAGTACGTTATATTGGAGTTCTTATGTATAACAAAGTATTATTGTACTTTATATAAAATACATTAATGTTGTGACTGTATTATAATACTGACCATGACCTAGTCTCCGATTTACGCAGAGAGTCACCTGTCTGTTTGTACGCGAAACATAATACAATGTTTTAAGTACATTTACTGTAAATAAACAAGTTCAATGAAAAATTTCGCAAAGTAATTCATTTAATTCTTTGTAATTCAAATAATAATCAATAGAGAGCACCACAGTCGTTTGTGATTTCGCTATTTCATTAAACTTTCTGAAATTATATTATCTACATATCAAGCCAAACAATTCTGTCTATTAAGGTTAATCTTATGGGACCATCTTTTATGTTAAAAACAAAATTTTGTGCCTCATCATGTCTGTAACATTTTTATTTGCGCAGAGAGAATTTTTTTGGCATTAGTAGCTACGATTTCTTTTAGCGCGATTTAGAAAAATACTATTAATTTAGAAGAAACCTATGAAAGAAAATATAATACCACTGATTTGTTAGAAATGGCCTTGTCGCTAAAAGTAGTGCTACAGGGAGAGAAAATTCATATAAAAATTACTGTGCTCAACACTACAATCGACGTGTAAAAGGCGAACATATTCAATTTTGTACGGTAAAAATATAAAAATTATAATTAATCATAGAAAATTTAAAGGATAGAATATTGTTTCCGTAATATTAGCTCCGTAAAATTTGTAAAACAGCACAGTAAAAAGTTCCATTCCCGACAAAAAAATATTTTTTAATTGTTTTTCTTACAAAAATTACCATGCTGTATTATAATATTTGAAATGCTATCTGCTAATAGTAGAAAGAAAAAAAGAGAAAGAAGGTTGGGTGTGTTGTGAACGCTCTTGAAATGTACCTAACTCATAGCAAGTCACATAGCCAACCACAGGTTTGGACGACCAACTTGGTCGGACGGGTCGAACCAAGCACCTTGATCCATTAGACTGTGTTACAAGCAGCAAGCAGTATTCATTACACTGTGTTAGAGGACGGGGATGTCACCGTTTAATTTATCATTTTGTTACTTCACTATCTTTAGTATTAGAATATATTGTTGGCAATCATTTTTGTATGCATCATAAAGAATCGAAAGTCGGAAAAGATCGGGCATCTTCGAAGTTTTTACAGGTACAGTCCAAGCAACATAAGGGTGCGGGTCAGATGCGCAAATGAAAGAGTACGACAACAAGAATTAAACTATAACATATATGCATAAGAGTGTGATAAAAGTTGTGTTAGTACATTAAATTTTACCATGCTAGCACATATTTTTTATTTTGGTCGTCGATCGTGCACGCATTATAAGAGAGAATGATAATTTTTCTGAAATTTTATCTACAAAAATTGTATGATTTTTCTCTCCGTGTACAGTTATTATAGCTGAGCCTATTTAAAATTAAGTTAAAAATAGTTGTCTGGCTTGACCGTATGGCAAAATAAATACTTAGGTAAAAACTGTCCAACAAAAGAAGTATTAAATTTTGATTACCATTATGTTTTATTAATACTTACATCAAAGAAATTGCAGAGGAATCCCATAATACATATTTATTATCATCACATAAAAAGGACCAATTTCTTTTTATCTGTAAATAGATAAGAGAAACGAGTGGCCGTCAAAATTTTTATTTGTCTGTTGCCGCCCGTTCTAATTTCAAAAGAACATGTGAAAAAAAAGGAACTTTAATGATCATTTATGGCCACGTTTTTCTTATTATTTTTATCGGCGAAAATTGTGTGGAAAACTAATAATGTCTCAAAGACATAGATGTAATGGATACACGCGCATTACAAAAGGATCAAAAATGTATTTATTTGTGTAATATATTGTTTGTGTGGTAAAGAAAAGGTGTCCTTATATATTCGATATTGGGTGTTAAATTTTATTACATTTATAGCCTCGTGCGTGATTTATTTGCCTTTTTTTAATCCTTTTCTTATGAATTTTTGTTAACCCTAGAATCATACGTTCGTCTACGAGTCAAATTAATCATACATCGGCGTCATTTTAACGAATGGACTTTTTACGGTTTAAACATTTGTAAATAATTTCTAAAATTTGTTAGTAATTTTTCGAATAAGATCTCAAAAAATAATAAAAATTAAAATATTTTCCACAAAATAAATTTTTAATCTTTTATTAAGTCATTCGAAACGCATTCTTTAGTTTTCGATTTAATATATTAACATTTCAGTATTATATCGTCTCTATAAGTCAAACAGCTGTAATCATATTTCACATTATCATAATAATTGAATATAGTATATTGTGCAATAAGTGCGGGAAATTGTCGATTGCCCACGAAAGCGAAGTCGCTCATTCTCTTGAGTGGGGCAATCCACAATCCCGCACGAGTTGCAGATACTATTTTTTATTACGAATTTCTACTTTTTTCTATTATTATCACTAGCTTTGACATTTTTATTACTTTTTAAAATAATATTTTTAAGTGTTCGTCTTTTTTTTTCTGAATTAATTATCTTTTAGATTACTTTGTTGCTGGTTTCTATAGAAATAATTATGCAATATTTATTAAATGAAAAATTAGGAGGCAGCTTTGCGTGTTTTATTGTCAATTTGCGTGTGGAAAGTTACTTTCCGCACGCAAAAAAGTATGCGGGAAGAGTACAGTGAGCAAACAGCTATTTTGCGTACAGAAATGTGTGCGCCAAGTTATTCCCCCGCATGAGTAATAAAAAATTTATTGTAACATCCATATATTTAATAAATTTTAGAAAAATTAGGAAAACTTTTATATGTGGAGTACAAAATCTTTAAAAAAAAACATCGTCGTTCTTTTGACGCACACTATTTCAGTATAAAAAAACGACAATAGCTATAAACAAAATCTATACGTTTTTATACTTATGTGTTATAGTAACAAATAAATTAGATAACAGAAGTTTCACAGCAAGCAGGCAACGACAAGTTGTAGTATTGGAGCAGGTAGAGAAGTTCGTTCGTCGTTTTAACGAGTACATATGATTCTAGGGTTAATTTAACGGTGTAACCAGTTTGAAAATTTCCATTAAGCTCTTGAAGAAATGGTAATTTTTCAAAAATTAATTCCATTGTTTGTTGCGAAGAAGATATTAAAGTCAACCCAGACTTGGATATTATAGTGATTCACTACTGACTGTTGTAATGGTTGTAACAATTAGATCTGGGGTACCAGAAACCGAGTGACGCAAAAAGCTATCAATTAATAGCCGGTGGATGCTAAAATATTTACGAACTTTTTAGTGACATACTAAGAAAATAGAATCGTAACTTCAATTGAAAGTTCAACTGGCAAGAAAGCGTACCCAGTTTTATTATCGTTTTAAGGGGGGAGTTCTAATAAAAAAGCAACTTTTTTATTTATGATTACTTTGCTTATTGAAATTTTTTTTCAAATTAGGGAGGGTTTCAAATAGAAAATTTTTTTTTTGAAACATTCATTACTCTTCCCTGTAGGCGGAGGGGCCCTTTTTCTCAAGTTTTTAAGCGTTTACATTGAGCGCCATATTTCAAAAAGTAATGAATATTTTTTAAATATTTTTTCATTATTTTATTCCTAAAGGACCTGTCCATAAAGCTGAGTATGGGTTTCAGGTAATTTTAAAAATTAACTATAAAATTGTAATCCCAAACTTCTAAAAATTACAAAACCCAATTTTTTATTAAAAATAAAATATTTAAAAATAGTTACAATTGTTCAAATGGAAAAAGCATACTCCACTTTATGCGCAATATGTTTATGAACAAAATTTTAAAAAAATTACGTCTCTTCTTTTCTAGAACACAACTTTCGAGAAACGGTAAAAACAAAAATAATAACAAAAGAAGCGGTTTACTCACTGTTTATTAAAACGTTTACAAAGGCATACAAATAAAAGAACATTATTTCAGTGCCTACTATAACACTCATGTACACACCAAAACTAAATATTACTGATAAAATCGCGAGGGGGGGCGAGCGTTGTCTGCATAGGAGCAGCAACTTGGCTGTGCAGCGGCTCACAAATAAATATTTTTCTACTTGAAAAAAATTTTTTTCGGCCATGTTTTATATATCACCGTATTCGTAAAGAACCACAGAACAAAATAAAAACAAAAAACGAGATTCGAAAGAAATTAGTTTATTAGCCGTTTCTGGCGTGAACTCCTCCCTTAACAAGGAAAGTTTTTTTACTACTCCCTCTGTGATTCCAAAAACAGTTTGGTCAGACGGTTACAACATGGTGGTAAAGGCCAAAGTATTAAAACTAAAAAATTATTAAAATTTTAGTCCCAAAAATGAAAGCCTTGTAAAAAGGATAATTGTCATAAAGTTAAAATTTGGATATCGTTTTGTATTTGAAAGCTGTGACGACTAGAGAAATTTTCATATTAGGATACTGCGTCTCCCTTTTCAATGCTTCATATTAGACCGTGCTTTAGTATTTTGTAAATTAAATCGATTTTAATTTCGAGTCTATTGCATAGAAAAGAGTGGATATTTTGTAATCATTTTTATGAGATGAAAAATTTTTTGGTTCCGCCAAACTATTCGACCGATTTCTCTCCGAGTCAGGAGTCCCGAGAATGGTTCTTTGTGAATTTTATGGCACTTGGCCGTAGAACGTTCCAGCGCGTAAAGTTCCGGAACCACTCGAGCTATTTTTATGAAATTTTATGAAAGGTTCCTTATGATTTTCTTAACGAATGGGCGCCCTTAAGCAAACATATTACGAGTACGAAACAGCTATGTGTGACATCTCCTTACTGGGTATTTAGGAATATATTTCTTGAAACACCTTGTATGTAACGCAAGCAAAATTGTCCAATAAATGAAAGTATAGTTTTATACATGTTTCAGTAATTTTTCTTTATTATTGAATTTTTCACCTGTCATATTTTTCCATATAATACTTTTATGTTTTCTGTTTCCTCTTTTCTTTCTCCATTTATGTAAGGTATCTCTTTGGGTATGTCACAATGTCATAATATATATGTATGTCATAATAATTATAGACTATTTTTTGTCATTTTTTCCCTGAAAATATCTCCAAAAATAACTTTTTGAATGTCAAAACAGATAATTGAAATATTTTTATTGTTTCTTGTAACCCTTATGCATAAAAGGTTAAAAATTCTTCTAAAAATAGCAATTCTTACCAGTGGATGTCGATTCCTTCACATTTTCTATACTTTCTCGTAGCGGGTCCAGAAAAAATTCTAAATATCCAGCGCCACCATAACTGGGTCCCAGCCGCAGTCCGAGCCCTGGATAAATAGTGCTCATATCCCAAAGCATAGTGCGTTGCGACAATGCCGTACTGAAAGATTCAAAAATTCCTCTGGAAGAGAAAATAACTATTATTGTCTAACTTGTTATACAGAAAATAGTGTTTGACGTATTCCAAGTTCGGAGAAACAGATAATAATAATACTGATTATTTAGAATTTAAGTTGTTAGCACTTCCTTTAAAAGGAACATAGGGTTGGTCCACATCAAATCAACCAATGCTCAAAACCTTATGTCTTCAGATTATTATAATATTTCTTTTATATGGTAGTACTTGCTTTAAAAATAACGAATATAAATTTTTATCTTTTTATTACCATTATTTTTTTAGTTCTAACAATTTTTAAAATCCAAGAAACCCCAATTTTTAAGAGCGCTTTGAAATATTCAAACACATGTAGCTTTTGTATACAACTTACTAGGAAGTTGGGTATAACATACATTTTTTTTCAAAAAAATTAAAGATTCCGATTTTAGGTTTTTTATAAAAATCAGTTTTTCGGATTGTGGACAAAGGGTTAAATTTGAATTATATTATCATGTTATATGTCAAATTAAAGGCCTTTTAATTCTGAAATTAATTGTATCAGTTTCAACTTTCTAGGGCAGATAGTTTTTGAGCTACATGTGTTTGAATATTTCAAAGCGCTCTTAAAAATTGCGGTTTTTGGATTTTAAAAATTGTTATAACTCAAATACGAATACTCAAAGAAATATAAAACTTGGTATTTTTGGCCACATTGATTTGAAGAAACTATTCACCAAATATCATGCATTTTAAGAACATTGATGTTTAAAATCATGTTTTTATTAGTTGATTTGTTATGGACTGACCCCATAGTCGTTCCATATTCCTAGTATAGGTTTATATCTCAGTTAGCAGAATTTTGTTCCGGAAAAATGAATGTCGTTGGATAATATAAAGTATATGGCCATGTCGTGATAAGAATAACATCGGACAAAAAATTTACCTACAATTAATTATTTTCGAAAACCAGTTTACATGGAAAATGATTCAAACACCCATTTCATGTGATTTTTTTGTTTTTTACGATGGTATAATACAAAATATTAAATATATTTTGGTCAAAATATCCAAAATACCCCGTTATTGGGTATCCGATGTCTTGTTTGGAAGCAATCGTGCTGGAACGGTACATATACATGGGCATACATATATATGCTACTCGCTGTATTAGTTGAATTTTCCTTTAAGGAAATTCTCTAAAACGCAAGTTTCTGAAATATACTTTTTTTTCTTAATAAGAAAGTGTTCGTCAATGCAACAACAAGTATCTTCTGTAGGCATTTCTGAGAAAAAATGCTAAATAACATGGCAAATTATTCGATCGTACGCCCTCAAATGACGAAAGAGTGAAAAGAAAATTAATGATAATTGAGTAGTAAAAGAATTTTTGTCATCTTTTGTTTCAATTTTCATTTAGACCAAACCGGTTTGTTGATCGGATTACGTACCTAACATTTTTTTCCGTCATATTATTCTATTATATTTCGCGTTGAGTGAAAATTACAACTCACTGTTGGGAAAAAATTTGGATGATTCAAGTGAAGATAATTCACGGCAAATATGAAAACAGCACATAAAAGTAAATGAATATAATATGTATGTTGGCTGTATAGTAAGGCATATGTGTAATAATTGTAATTCTTCTAATTCCATAAAAGAGAATGGTAAAATCTTTATTTGTTTTCGGTAATAAAAATTATTTCTGTTATTCAAGAAAAATAAGAGGTTTCTTTGTCTTTTATATGAAGCTATATTAAAATTTTTTCTCGAGTAATTTAAGAAATTTTCTGTAGTGGATTCTTACAATATTAATATTGTTACGGAAGGTATTTTTAAAAATTGTTTATGATTTTCTCCTATTTTAGGTATGCCTTGGTCCTAATTCAACCACCAAACAAACCAGAATAAAATTTAACCCTAGAATCATATGTTGGTCTCCGAGAAATGTTAATCATACATCGACGTCGTTTTGATGGATGGACTTTTTACGGAGAGTTTTATAGTTTATTTGCAAAAAACTTTTTTTTTACATGACAATACTACAAAAGCGAACAAAATATTTAAAAAAAATGGATTTGGAAAAATTTCTTAATGTAAATATTTATTAATTTTCTCAATCTTTTTATCAAAGCATATTTTCATTATAAAAATTAAAAAATAGATAAATATATCAATTGTATCATAAAACATGTGTGGACATGTGTGACTTTATAGAATGTGAAATTTCTCAGTCATAAATATTCCTATAGATATGTAGCTATTTCCCCATTGAGCACATTTGTAAATTTTCTAAAATTTGTTAGTATTTTTTCGAATAAGATCTCAAAAAATAATAAAAATTAAAATATTTTCCACCAAATAAATTGTTAATCTTTTATTAAGTCACTTGAAACACATTTTTTAGTTTTCGATTCAATATATTAAAACTTCAGTATTATGTCGTCTCTATAAGTCAAGTAGCTGTAATCATCTTTCACATTATCATAATCATTGAATAAATTAATTATAACATGCATATCTTTAATAAATTTTAGAAAAATTAGGAAAACTTTTATATGTGAAGTACAAAATCTTTAAAAAAAACACATCGCGTAATCATACATCGACGTCCTTTTGACGGACACTATTTTAATACAAATAAAACGACAATGACTATAAACAAAATAAATACGTCTTATGTGTTATAATAACAAATAAATTAGATAACAGAAGTTTCACAGCAAGCAGGTACCGACAAGTTGTAGTATTGGAGCAGGTAGAGAAGTTCGTTCGTCGTTTTGACGTGTACGTATGATTCTAGGGTTAAATAACAATCAAGTGATAAATAAGCTCGAAATTTAATTCTTTAATGGCTCATTCAGTACTGTTAGTACTTAGTTTTTTATAATTTTTTTTGGACCACTAAATCAAAAAAAATTCACCCACTTTAAATTTCAATCACTTTTTACGGACAAAAAAGCAAGCAACGTTTTAAACTGTAACGGACCAAGCAGTGTTAACGTTTTTCTCCAAAATTCGTCAATTAACGAGTTATAGCAACTGCTTAGTTTATCGTTAATACAACACATTTTCACATTTTAGTGTAACCGACAATAACCATCTTTATCGTAAGGTTAATAAAATAATAGGAATAATACACTCAGGCGTAATAAAATTAAGACAGCAGAAATATCGCAACCGCTGTACAACTATTTAAAAAATTCTTCTCCTGTAAAATTTGATATTTTCGGTTATACGCTAAAATGGCGGTAATGGCTCGATATTTCCTCGAGTAATTTAAGATATTTTCTGTAGTGGATTCTTACAATACTAAAATTGTCATAGAAGGTATTTTTAAAAATTGTCTATCATTTTCTCCTATTTTAGGTATGCGTTGGTCCTAATTTATCCACGAAACAAAGCAAAATAAAATTTAAATAACAATCAGTTGTAAAATAAGCTTAAAATTAGATTCTTTAATGGCTGATTCAGTACTGTTAGTACCTAGGTTTTTATTAATTTTTATTTTTTTTTTTTATTTATTTATTTTTTTTTTTTTGGTGACAACCATAAAAAATTTACCCATTCTAAATTTTAACCCCTTTTTCAGACAAAAAAGGAAAAATAGAGTGATTTTTTGAATTTATTTATGTATTTTTTTTTTAAAGCTGACAGTTTTTTATTTTTATTTTTTTTCTTTTTGGAACCGAAAAATTTTAGATTTAGAACCGATAAATTTGCTTTCTTCTTGTTTCTGCTGTTCCTGTTTTATTTTTTAATTTTTGACCACCCACTGAATCTGTGTCCTGTGCACCGTAAAAAATTATTTTTTTTTTTAAACGTCGATTTTGACACCATATGCACTTACAAATAAAATGCATCGTCATTTTGGGTAAAATGAAAATAAAATTTTCCTTGATACTTAAAGGAATGCCTCATAATGTGTAAAAAATTTCAGGTCAGTTACATATAAGGCTTCTTTTACTGTCAAAACCATATTTTATCAAATACCGTTATTGTTCACTATATTGATTTCTCACTCTAATTGAATAAAAATATCTGATTTTCAACTACTTTGCAATAAGAGACCTCACGCCATTCCTAACTTCTTTCTTTTTTATTTCTAATAGCAAATCAACAGTAACAAAATAAGATAATAGTAAAATAGGATAGAGTAAGATAAAATATGTATTCTAAGAATCACTTCTTTCTGATACAACTGAAAAAAAAAAATTGGCTAAAACCGCAACCAAGCAAAATCAGTAATTTTAAAATATTTATCGCATACTACTAAATCATGAAAAGTGATTTACCACGATTTTAAAAATAAATTTAAAAGACTTTATTACTCACCGATAATCCAAAGGATCTTGATCCAAAATATTAATTCCTCGCATATGTGCCGGATCCGTTTGTATAAATGTCACCCCGTCCACAACATTAAAATTTTCTTGATTTTGTAAATGTTGTAATTTGTTTAGCGCAGCCAATCCGGCACAAGCCATAACTGAACTGGCTTGCCGTGTGCGAATACAATGCGTGAATGTATTCTGTTCGTGATCATCTTCGCCGACGTTATTAGTTGCCCGAGAAGTTGGCGGTACTTTTTTCGGCATTTGTATAGCAAAACTCTTATTACATTGAACGGTTATAAAGAAAATTATAAATACTGTAGTAAGACACATTTTTTTTTTTTTAAAGGAAAAACACAAAGTTAATATTTTTTTTGTAAATTATTTATTTAAACTGAATTAATGTGTCGTCTGTATAGAAGTTTTATTGTCGGTAAAATGGGAGGAAGGATAATTGGTTGTTAATAATGAGATTTTTTCATACTTGTTAAAAGTGAAAGGCTTTCTTTTATTGCATTACTCGTATAGAACAATAGACTGTCTGTCACATCGTTTAAGTGATAATTCTACATAAATTATTATTACTTTAATTATATTGTAAGTACTTACAGTTTTCTCACATAAATGTGTAAAAACACTGGCGGCTTTTTAGAAGAAAAAATATTTGAGTGTGTAGTACGAAATTTTTCATTAAATATTGATGGTTACTATTTCTAGTGGAAAACGGACCGAAAGAATTTCACCAAGCAGGCTTTAAAGCAGGGACGGATCCAATTTTCAAATTTTTTGAGATTTCAAAATGCTTTGTTGACATTGCAAATTTTAAGAAAATGTGCTTAGGTAAGTAATCTTTTCCAATTTCATCTTTCTGTCATTTTAATTACAATTTTTAAGACATTGAAAATTTTTAGTAAACTTGATGACGTCATCAAAATAAAATAATTTTTTTTTCAAATCAAGCTTATGGAAGTAATTTGAATTAGGGTGATTGGTTGAATTATTTAGGGTAATTTGAATGTGAATTTTTCATCTTTCAATTTTTACGAAATGTAACTGATCCCAAAATTCTTTTCTGGGGGTCCTAAGACTACTTACTTCGAAAATAGATTGAGTCTGTCGATCCATTTCCGTAACATTTTTTGTAGCAGTTTTCTGTATCCGTTAATTATTGAGAAAGTTAGGCATTATTCAAAGGTGTAGAGGAATGATCATTACTCAATACCTTTCGACCAACGAAATCACAGTATTAACCATTATTGTTTTGTGAATAATATATCTTTAAGTTTTAGTTTCATATATGTTGCGAAGTAACGTGTAAGTAAACAAAGCCATTTCAGTTTTATTTTGATCGTTTCCATAGATACATATACGAACATTTAATAAAATTAAAAATATATTAAAAAATTTATTCTTTTGATTTAAAATTTATATTCAATTTTATTTAAATCAAAAAGGAAAAAAGTCGTAGAAAAAATATAGTATTCTATTCGCTTGCAATGGCTATTACGCACTCAGATGCATTACGACACTCGCCTCGTAAACTCGGATCGTATCGCAATTTCATCTTTGTGAGTAATAGCTCTCATTACCAGCTCGTTAAATAATATATACTAGGTACTATTCTTTGTATGACGCCACTGTATGTATTTAACACTATACGTTGAAATGTGGGAGTTTAGCTATAATTTCTGCACTGCTAATTTGATCTAAATTTTAGATGTCAAATCTTGAAAAAAAATTTCACTTTTTTCGAAGAAATATTTTTCCAGTTTATTATTATATTACCATAATCATTGAAAGCAAGATTCTTTTATCATTTTATTTAAATATAATTACTACAATTATTTGGTATTTACGGAGTGACAAATTAGGGAATTTATTTTTGAATTATTTTTCAATTTTCACTTTTTATTTAAATTTTGAGTAATGTAGATAAACGGTCGATAAAAAAAAAAAAAACATTGCAAAAAGTAAACTGACTTGGTACACAGAGGCGTAACTATAAATTTTGCGCATTGGAGTGACTTAAGTCAAGCACTCCTTAGGAAGAGTTCACTTTTTGCCGAAAATTAAAAGTGGCGAACAAAAAAAGAAGAACGTCCTGCCTTCCCGGCTGTTTTTTCCTTTGTTCCCGTTTTTATCATGCGCTTTGGAGTGGCTGCTCCACAGAGGCGTAGTGAGCATAACTGGCGCCCGGTGCGTGACATTTTATTTTCGCCCCCCTTAACTTCTAAAATTTTTAAAATTTTAGGTAGTGGAACGGTGTATTTAAAATTTCGGAAAAAATTTTCCCTTGTAAATTTGTATTTTATATTTTTTCCTAAAAGTTGCCTTAACCACCTTTTTTTTTGCTCGACAGTGCTTTTTTTGTGTGTCTATATATTTGTAAGTCATAACTTGGAAGTAATTTTGTAATTTCCCTACACTTTCACGTAACAAAATTCTAATAAGAAGCACAAAAAAAAATTTAAAATAATAGCGCCCCTCCTATTAGCTTTTGTCGCTCCTCTTATTAGCTTTTGGCGCCCCTCTCAAAGTAGCGCCCGGGTCATGATAGTACCCCTTGCACCCCCCTCGCTACGCCACTGCTGCTCCATGTGCTCCATTGTAGTTACACCTCTGTTGGTACACATTTATACAGTCAAAATATAAGAACTGATTTATAAAAGATTGCCACACTTTTCATTTAAATTGACTGTGGTTTTAATGCACATGATTGTAAATTGAAAATAAATTTACACATTTTGTGAATAAAGCTTTTTTGTGTTTTTGTGAATAACTAAAAGCAACAACTCGTGCGCACTCTTTCTCAACCTCGTATCTGAAAAGTCCCAATTTTTGGAGACCCCCCAAAAAAAAAACGTATTTAAATCTGTGTTTTCATCATTATGAACTTAAGATTTATGCTAATTACACCCTTTGATGTTGGCTACCTACATATATACGAGTAAATATATATAGATAAGTATATATATAAATACAATATTTAAAGTTTTTTTGTGTATCCTAAAACATGCAGTTTTTGATATACGAGGTTGAGAAAGAGTACGCGCGAAATATATTTTTTACTGCATTTTTAAAAAATTAGTACCTGTAGGTATTATTAATGGTGTAACAGTATTTTGAAGAATCTCAAGTAATATCGAAATGCAGTACATTATAATCTTGATCACAAAAATAACAATGCAATGAAAGAAGATGCAATTTGTAATTTTTTAAAATTGTTAAAATATGAATTTTGTAGCGATGAGCAAATGCAAGACCAAGACCAAGACTGCGAAGTCTTGGTCTTGGTCTTGGTCTTGCTAGAGCAGTTTGAGTCTTGGTCTTGCAAAATGCAGTCTTGGTCTTGGTCTTGGCCTCGGTATTGCTAAAAAATCTCGCACTTTCTTGTATTTTTTTATTAGCGAATTTTTTCCTTCTAAAATCAGAATTTTCTCTGTTTACGGTATTAATTATACTTTCAAACTATTTAAATAGTTTAGCAAGAGTCTTGGTGCTTTTGTCTTGGTCTTGCTTACTTGAGTCTTGGTATTGGTCTTGCAGCCATACTTATAGTCTCGGTCTTGGTCTTGCTCTTGGTATACATAGTCTTGGTCTTGCAAAAAATGCAAGACCAAGATAAGACTGCAAGACCAAGACTAATTTTGCTCATCACTAGAATTTTGGTTCATAATTAGAGACCAGGGAAGGATAATTTTGGGCAAACCACATAAAACACTTTTAATAAAACTGGCCAAACGTGTTAAATCACTGGTATTTGGATTTGTTGGGTAGTAACTTCAGTTCTCATGGCCAGTTATGCTCTCGAAGACTTTTCTGCATTTTGATTTCATAATTTTAGATGGTATGTCCAAGTATATTTTTGGCTTCTAAGCTTTGGCAACTATTTTTGGTTGCGGCTCATAATTAACCAAAATGTTACTGTTAAAAGTACTTTTACGGTTAGTGGGATTCTCATTTTAAAGAACGCAAATCTGAAATAAAGAACTGTCCTTTGAAAAATATGATTATTTCATGTGATTATTCAGAATTCAGATAAGTCACTTTAAATTATGAAATGGGTCCCGTTTAGACATTTTATATTTTTCAGAAATGTATGATACAAACAATTAGAATTACATAGAATTGTAGATGTAAGTTGTACTTAGTTTATAAAAATAAATTACTAAACAATAAGAAAAAAAATAAATAACTAAACTGAATAATTATTTTAAGAAAAAAGTATTAAAAGTATAATAATTTTATTTTTATCCCTGAGATTTTTAGAATTATTTTAAAATTTTTTTATAAAACTGTGAGGTTTTGGTGATAAAAAAAAAAAATAATAAAAATAAAAATAAATTTTTGAAACAAATCGGAACAAAGAAGTCAATCACTCATGATTCTTAACAGAAACGTAACAGAAAAGGTAATTTATCTAAAACCCGTATCCCGTACAGATAGTTAAAGCATACATATAATTAAATATATTTTACATACAGTAATTAAAAACTAATAGAAAGTTTTATCAAATTACATTAAATAAATAAATATTTTTTTACATTTTTTTTGAAAGTAAAACTAAATTATAATACACAAAACTAGATATAACAAATAATATAGTTTCAAGTCGTAATCTAGAAAGGCATTTCTAAATTTCTCTTCAATTTCTATTATTTTTACAATTCATCAAAATATTTCTAAATCACAATTTGATAACCATGCGTTCAGGAAGTTCATTTTTAACTATTGCATTTTTTTTATGGTTGTGTCATTTTCTCGGCAATTTGTGATCGATATGCAATATTTTGTGCGTCCGTTTTTACACTGGTTGCGTCAAAAGATCTTCCATAATGTCCATGATCGTCATAAGTGCTGGAATAGGAGTGGTGTGGATGTGCAACGACCTAAAATTTTTACGAAATTTTAGTTTTGTCTTTGAGCGTTGGTTTGTTTTTTTTTTTTTGAATACTTACCTCGTATGTTTGAGAATGGTGTTCGGGTTGTACTAACTTTTTCAGGGCAATCAAACCGGAAATGAGTAGGGCGATTTTACCCATTATTAATGCTTTAAATGCCAACAGGGCAAGTCCACCCAAAACTATTGGAATTAGCATGGCAGCTTTCATTTTGAATAACAGTAATAAAGGTAAAATGTATTTCTTCTTCTTCCTACGTCCTGAAAAAGAGAGCAAATTATTTTTACAAGAGCATTACTGACAAGGAGCATGACGGGGGTGTACCCCTCCGATTTTGTTTATTCTTTGATATGTTGTAGAACATCGAAAAATAAGAGACACGTATTTTTTTAGCGGCTGTAAAACGGTCTAAAGGGGAGAAATCACCCTTCAAAAGTTGGAGTAAAAATTTAATTTGTTAAATATTTCGAAAACGGTAAGAAATAGAGCAAATGTTTAAATTGGCGATGTTGCTCTTTTTTAAAGAGCTATCTATTGATAATCAACTTGTTTAAATTACGTCAACAGGGGTGGTTGGGGGTTGAAATTTGGGAATTAACTTTACGAAAAGAGGGTTAAAAATACAATATATTAAAACTTTGTTTACAAATTTCAAATCTACTTGAAAAAATCTAATTGACCTGTTTTTGCTCAATTTCATAATATTAAGTTTAGGGGTGAGTAAGTAGAGGGTGACTGTGTTGATATAATCATACTATTTGAGTAATTTAGGAACTACTCCATGGAAAATAGCTTAAAACAATTATAACACCGTAAAAATAATATTCTCAAATTCAAAATTCAGTTTGATTAACATTGGAGAGGGGAGAGGGGTGAGTCACCCTCTTAAATTATATTACGTTTTCATACACTCCTTCATATTATTAACATACTGGCGGAGGATAATAATGTCACAATAAGTTTTTCGAAAGTTACACTATCGTATGTATTATCCATCTTCAAATATATCGTTATCTTTGATATCGATAATTTTCGATAACGAAAACTATATTTTGATAGTCGTAATACGTTTGGAACGCCCATAACTTGCTACCCGTAAGTACTATATATAGGCTTTCCCTATATATACACTAATACTAAAAATGATTGCATGTAATTTAAGAGGGTGACTCCCCCCCCCCCCCTCCAATGTTAATCAAACTGAATTTTGAATTCGAGAATATCATATTTACGTTGTTACGATTGTTTTAAGCTATTTTACATGAAGAAGGTCCGGAATTGTTTAAATAGTATGATTATATCAACGCAGTCACCCTCTATGTAGTTACTTACCCCTAAACTAAATATTATAAAATTGAGCAAAAACAGGTCAATTAGATTTTTTCACGTAGATTTGAAATCTGTAAACAAAATTTTAATAGATTGTATTTTTTACCCTCTTTTCGTAAAGTTAACCCCTAAATTTTAACTCCCAACCACCCCTGTTGACGTAATTTGAACAAGTTGCATATCAATAGATAGCTCTTTAAAAAAGAGCAATATCGCCAATTTAAACTTTTGCTCTATCTCTTACCGTTTTCGAGATATTTATCAAATTAAATTTTTACCCCAATTTTTGAAGGGTGATTTCACCCCTTCAAACCGTTTTACAGCCGCTAAAAAAACTGATGTCTCTCATTTTTTGATGTTCTATAACATATCAAAGAATAAACAAAATCGGAGGGGTACACCCCCATGATGCTCCTTGTGAGAAACCTATTTTCGATTTATGTCCTAACATAAAGAATGTCTTCGAAAAAGGTGCCACAGGAGAAGTTCTTCCGAATATGATTTTTAATAGTCGCAATAAAGAACGAGATTATGTGCAAAAATTTGTAGTGAAATATGCAGTATTTTTTTCAAAATATGTACAAATTTTTGTAAAATTTTCAGGGTAAGTATAAGCACCAATCTATTGATCAAAATACGTAAGGTATTTACTAAAAATAGGAACAAAAAATACGGACTCTAAGGAAAAGCCGAATTACAACCTTAAGCTACACACCGCGAGTCTGATAGAATGCGCAAATTTTTAAGTTCTAGAAATTTTAAATTTTTGCAACAAATTTGAGATACACTTGGTTCTATGAAATTGGAAAATTTGTAAATTCTATAATTATGCAAAAAAATTGAAACGATGCAGGTTTTCGTCAAATAGCTATGCCTAATCAATTCAAAAATAACGGATTTTGAATACATACGAAATTTTATTGATATACATTTTTCCGCATTATGTTGTAAATTATATATTTTGAATAAACTATATAAGTTTTCGAAGGGTATGTCACCGCTTAAGGAGCTTATTCATTTTTTTCTCGACAATTAGAAAATGTGATTGGATTCCGATTAACAATAAAAACATTCTTCGCATTCAACCAAATATTTCTAAATAATGTGAAGAATTTTTATTATATTTTCGACATCCCTTTAAATACATGGAATATTTTTTTTTTTATCAAAAATTTATTTTCATTAGTAAATTTTACCTTCTTCTTGTAGAGACCGCTTCAATTCCCCAATTGTGGAATCGGGAATTTTGAATTGGAGCGTGTATGTACTTAAAAAGCGGGATACACGTTCTATTAGGAGATTATCAACGGCCTGTTCCCGCTCGGTTGCTGGTAGTTTATCTATCGATTCCAGTGATGGCAATGACCGGGAGTGTGAGGCCTGTGTATCAGCGGTGGTGGTTGTAGTGGCGGCACTGACGGCGGCGGCATCCGACGTCCGTTGTAATTTCAAACCTTCCATGATTTCATAGTCGCCTGGTATGCCGTCGATAAATCGAACGGCTTTCTCCTATAACCAATATTGGAAATAAATCAATAAAATACTAATAGGGGGTTTTGATCAGACGGTGGTGGTAAATTTGTTATTAGAAATAAATAAATAATTTTTTTTTTTTTTTTTTTGTTGAAAATTGCACTTTTTTTCGAAAAATGGCAATTCTGTTGAGATTTTTACAATATTGGTTGATAATGTTCGGTTTCTCGTATATGTTGTTGGTATTGATTCTGCGCAGTAGTGTGTATTGTTTTGTTCTTGTCTGTTTCATTCGTAACTGGAACGGAAAGTCATCGTTCGAAATATAACGAACGTTACCTTCGAAATAAGTTTTCCAACTAACTTTTGAACATTAAAAAGAGTAAACTTAACAATAAATTGTTACAAACAAATTTTATACAATTTTAAATTTGATTCTAATAAGAAAAATTTTATGAAAGTAGATTTGTTTTTTTAAAAAAAAAAAAAAATTGAAAATAAGTTAGCCGTGATAAATATAGGTCTGGATACATTTCTATTAACTATATCGCGTTAATGTGCACTGAGCAGTGAATCGAATAGTCCATTTTAGTAAGCCCAACTTGTAACGACGGAGACTTGTTTATAAATATTAGATAAACTATTAAATTAATGGTTTGACCGTCATTAAAGTAATCCCATCAGTCAATTTTTTTGCTCACATCAGTCAATTTTTTTGCTTCAATTTCTTAATGTATTTGTAATACACAGAATTCTCTCTACTCGATTCTCTCCTCAATGTTAATGTGGTTCGATTAAGAAAATTGTATGTTATTACTATAATGTAAGCCAACTATGCATATTAATTGCATGTGAACTTAAAATTTATTGAACTGAGACCTCATAATTTATCTGTAAACACACTACAATGATGTTATAATATATCTACTTGATAACAATGTGGCCATTGGTAAGTCTAATTTTTTGATTGGTTGACGTAATTAACAGGCCAAATACATACATTGAATTCATTATATACGTTGTTTATTTATTTAAAATTTGGCCTGTTTCTTGGCCCGTAGCAGATTTTTTTACAATGGCTGAACTGTTAGGTAACCTAACTCCAGTAAATAGTATATTGTACAATAAGTGGAAAAGGAGGCTTATTTCTCACAAATATGAGTTTGTGGCGCGAGCCCGCAGGGCGAGTGCAAAAATTCATATGAGTGAGAAATAGGTTTTTCCCACGTATCTTACACTACACTTTTTCTACGAGCACATTTTTTCTCGCAAAATTTAACATAAATAATTAAAATAAAATTTAAATAAGTAGTAAAAATTTCTTAAATTTATAATGTCAATGGTAAGAAATTTTTGCAAAAGCATACCTCGAAACTATGGAAACAATAATAAATAATCAACTTACAATATGTATATTTTTAGTATTATTTATATGGAAGATATATTAAATCAAAGTCACAGCCAACTTTTTTACTATAGCCGTGGGAAATTATTTCGTACGCTCTTTTCCGCATTGTGTGGGCAATTGTTAATTTTTACATATCGTTAGCCGTGCACAAAATGTTACTTTTAATGGTAGGAGTAGAAAAACCTTTTGTGGAATTTTAATTTTTGAATATTTAGTCACAAACTAGGATAATCAGAAGTAGGGCACAAATCAATTAACCTTTAGGAGACTTGTTTAACCAACTGATAACAAATTTTAAAATAATAAAGTTGGGTAAATTGCTTGGCTTTGGGGCAATCGTAATGACCATTTTTAAAATTGCTGTAAGTTAACGTACAAACAAAACTGCATCTTAAAGTTAAAAAAAAAAAATATTATAAGAAACTTATCCATTTATGAACGTAAACTAATTTCAATATAATGTAAGTAGGTACTATGAATATATTTTGGTAAGTAAGTCCTGTAAATCTACGGACAGTTAAAATTTTGTTTTCTCGAAAATCTTTAGCATACGATCATAGTTCAAAAATCTATTTTTAGGTAACTTGAAAAAAGTTTGAAATTTAGGTAATAATCTCTCTTAACCTTTAACCGGTAAGGTGATGTCTATGAGTCGTATACAAATACATTCTTTCAGTTTTCTTCCTCACTGCTTGTTTTTGTTAACTGAACGTTTGTGTATTCTTTTATGATTTAGGGCTTTTACTCTGCTGGCGTAAGGGGAGTGTTTGATACATGCATATACGTGTGGTCTCCAGTTTTGGCTATCTATCACTTTACCGTGAGTATTATAAAAATTCACCTTACCGGTTAAGGATTAAAGGAAATACCCAAAATTACGGTTTTAAATTCGCGGTTATTCAAGGGAATTTTACCAAATTTCGTAAAAGAAAATTTAATGTTACACAAAATTAAAAATGTAAAAATTACGAAACCTTTAAACAAAGCATAAAATCTCCATCGGAACACTTCTCAAAAACACTATAAACTAAATTAAGAATTTTTGTATCATCACTACGTCCCGTGTCATTTTCATTTTCAGTTCGTACCGACGATAAACAAAACAGTAAACAAAATAATAAACAACAATTAATTTCAAATTGTCGCCGTATTCTTAACCGAATCATTGTTTATCACTTTTTGATTGGTCAATTTAAAAAAAATAATGAAAACAATTAACGAATTTTTACTATTGTTGTTGTTCGAATTTTTAAAACACTAACCGTTTTGTGACACTATTGGCGACATTCGTAAATATGCGATTGATACATACGAGTCATCTTCATTTTATTCGTCACAAAAATTGAGGGGACATTTATTATTTTACCATTATTGCATTTATTGCTCGAGTGGCAACAAGTGATCGCGTTAACAGGAGCGTATCAACTTGTTTAGAAGGATGATTTTAGAAATGAGTAGTATTGTTATTTTTATGTCATCGAAGATGACATATTAATATCGTTGTGTGACTGAATAATTATTGAGTTGTACATCCATATTGAATAAACGCAAGAGGGCTATAGAGTTAACAACTATAGAGTTAACAAAAAATCAAAAATTAACACTTTCACTGAGGTGACATTACTTAGTGCGTGTCAAAAACACGCATTTGACGAATTTTATAGATATTGGCACAGTGTAAAGTAATTTAAGTTAGTATCTAAAAATTAAGAGAAAAGCTCCTGAGAAATGACCATTCTTTTGTAAATTCGTTTAAATAGAGGTTTACAATATTATTTGTTTTTTTTTTTGAGTCCCGGTAATTTTTTTATTTGTTTGAGTGATCTTGCAACTTTCTGTTTGCTATTTTAACCAGTAAGGGAGGATTCATGAATTACGTGAGAGGGGGAAGAGTAACTATGTAGTACAGGGCTTCTTAAACTTTTTTCATTCGCGTCCCCAACTAGAGATATATAAGTATTTTGTAAGGATTTATTGATTAGGTAACAATTTATATAGGTACATATAAAAAAATTTTCGCTATGTCTCCAAGATTTTGCTAAGCGACCCCAAATGTAGTCTCGACCCATAGTTTAAGAAGCCCTGATGTAGTATGGTATACTGGGCTATCTGAGGGGTGAGGCATATTAGGGTCAAGTACTTTATTTGGCCCACTTAAAACAAAAATTCTTATGGATGTGAAAGTGCACCAATAAAGTTGAATTACTTATGAAGTGTTTATGACGTTTTAAAATTTCATGAGACATGTTACCATTTGGTCACACAATTTTAAAGTTCAGTTTTTACAGTAAGGCGATGTGTTTTACAGTGAAATAAATTGCTAAACTCCCAAAAAATGTTTTAATTTATATATTTTATAACAAAAAAGGTTCTTCTGGACTTGATAGGAAAAAAAGTACGTTCCACCGAGGACCCAGGGCCAAGGCAAAAGACACCTGTAGTCTATAGGGGGGTGGAGGTAGAAGAGGTTCAAATGGACTACGCAATTTATGGAGGTTTCCTAAGGAAACTGTAGATTCCTACACACATTCTGTTAGGCGCCCATTGTCAATTGAGTTCCGCACCTGATTTAAAAAACAAATAAAACTGACTGTTATCATTACATATAACGTTTCCGTCATTTAATAAAAAAAAATATACGATGCACGTATATTACTTGCGTATATGGATGAATTACTAAACAAGTAATTATCTAGGTAATGTGTAACGACTGACTACTTATTATGTATTATGAAGAACTTGGGCACAACTCTCGCCAACAGAGTTTGCAAGAAATAGTAATAACAAATTATTGAGTTGCAATAAGTGCCGACGCATATATCCGTTTATTTTTTAAGTGCAGCATTGCTGCATGCACGCAGTTGCGATATGACCTGCGGGGCATATACTTGCGGTGACGACTGAAAAAATCGTATTAAAATTTTGTTTATTTTTATTGAATAACTAACCGTATGCCCGATGGGATTTCCCATCGGCAACATCTTTTTATTAGGTACTAACTTTCTGCTCACTTTTAATGTTTTTCAAAAGCCTAAATCAATATCCACGCGTCTAACTTCAAAAATGATGAACTTTCCATACGAACTTTCATTTTCTGTTTCAACCCCTTATGGAATATATTTCCAGAAACAACTGACTTTTATTTATAAATGGAAGCCTAAACGCCAATTTTCATAATTCCTGTGCTTAATTTTGTCCTTCTAAATCCAACAGTTTAGGTTCTGCGTTGTCTATCAGTCAAAGTTTTATTCAAGATTTATTCAATACTAGCCGTATACCCGATGGGATTTGCCATCGAGAACATCTTTTTATTAGGTACTCACTTTCTGCTCACTTTTACTGTTTTTCAAAAGCCTAAATCAATTTCCACGTTTCTAACTTCAAAAATGACGAACTCCTCATGCGAACTTTCATTTCCTGTTTTAACAAGTGACTTTTATTTCTAAATTGAAACTTAAACGACAATTTTCATTTCTTCTGTGCTAAATTTCGTCCTTCTAAACCCAACAGTTTAGGCTGTGTGTTGTCTGTCAGTCAATGTTAAAGATTTATTCAATAATATTTATATACCACTAACTTCAAAAATAACGAATTTACATACAAATTTTCATCCCTTATTAAACCCACTTAGGGGACGAATTTTCAAAAATCCTTTCTTAGTGCTCACCTACGTTACATAGGGAACTCCTATGCAAAATTTCATTCTTTTAAACCCAACGGTTTAGGCTGTGCGTTGTCTTTCAGTCAGTCAGTCAGTGTTAGAAATTTATTAAGTAGATTTTTGAATTTTACAGTGTTACAGCTTGTGTATAGGAAGTTTCATCAATGTATATTTGGATTTAATTTTCTCATCCAAATTTACATAAAATTCATCAAAAAAAAAGGTAATATCAAACAGAAACCTTACAGATTCACTTACTTTCGAGTTACTGTCATCATTTCAATCATTTCAAGCATTTTAACACTTCGTTTTGTTACAAATTTTACAATGAAGTTCATCAAATAATAATTGAACGGTGATATGAAGATAATTAAAAAAATTACCTATCTGGATCTTTTTGTAAATTTATACAAGACGCAACGGGATGAACTCAATATTGGTTTTTCGTTTTCGTAATATTAAATTTGTGTACAAGAAAAGTAAAACTCACAGGTTTTTCCTGCTAACTCCAATATCGATATTTATTTTATTTTATTTTATACGTTGCCTTTTCAGACTCATAACCATCGATGCCACTAGTTTTCAAAACTGGTGCCGTAACGACAATGCAGTGGCGCCACATGTTAAAAAGCGATTGTGCGTATCAGCACTAAGAACATGTCTCACTGAGAGGTTTTGCAAATTCCAGTTGCGTGAAGTATACCGATGGTTTTATGTAGTTTAACACTGAAAATATGGTTATTCTCTCCGATTGTGAGGTACATACTATATTTAGAGGTGGAGTTTGGTTTTATTCTATTTTTCATTTTATGTTTTATTTAAATATGTATTATTGTTAAGTGGTAAGTAATAATGACCTACTTTTTATTAATGGCATGTATTATTAATTATAGTTTATTTAAATCTCGAAGATTTAATCTTTTGAAATTTTTTTGGAGGATACAAAATTTCTGGATAATTCGAAGGAATGACATTTCTAAAAACAAAGTAAAAATAAAATGCGACTGACACGTTGTCGAACTGAAGTGGTTCTCGAACAAGGTAGTTTAGTGGTAAAGCACTTGTTTGCCAGGGTACAGGTCGCAGCCAATTCAGTTTGAATAATCACGTGATTTCAAATCCCAAATTACTAAAATCTCACTAGCTAACTCATTGTAAGTTCAAGAAGAGTATAAATTAGCTTCTATAACGTCATAAACTATAAGTACTGTGTTAATTTTTCGAGAGTTATCATTTTTATTACAGCCAAACCGTTGATTTAATCGAAAAATTATTCAAATAAGAGTTGTAGATATCGACGGAGGCAATCGATTGCTATTGTCAGGAGCTTTATAGCTCTTATGGTTTTCGAGCTATGATACAAACTTACAGATTTTTAAATGGGACTATATATTAATTCTTCGATAAAACTGATCTAATGCATTAATTAACAACATAAATGAGCAAAAAAATTTTATTTACCCAAGTTTAAATTTTTAATTTTTCTTTAATTTATCAGTTAGGCGGTAAAAATATGCATATGTACTTGAGGCTACTTTAACCGATAGTGTTTTTCTTGGTTATATTTCCATTACATCCAAGAAAAGAACCTTTTCCAGTACCATTTCTATCATAAAAATTTGGTTGTAATAGAAATGGCAACTCTCAAAAAACTCACATGGTATATGAAACCGTTTTTAAAGAAGCTTAATATCTTTTGTTAAGTTTTTGCAGATTAGCCAAGACTGGAGTTTTAAAGGGCAAACCAAATTTTGATGTAACAATTTGATATTTTAATTTTAAAAATCGACCATTTTGACCATTTATTTAAAAATTTTTAAAAATTTGTCCAATTAGACAATAATTTAAATTTTGTGAGAACGACGGACTTTTTTGTACGTTTAAAAACGAAACGCATGGTAAGTCTAGCTTCCGAAGACATTTACTACGTGGGATAGACCTTCGGCCTCAAGCGATTATTCGATTGATCGACTATAAATTTTGTTTTAGACAAAACTAGCCATAAGAGCATACAATAGTCGATTAATCAACTAAATTTTTAGTCAAAATCAAGAATATAAAACTTTTTTAAAAATGTAACAAAAAATATGACATATTTTTCTTTATAACATAAAAGTGAAAAGTAATACAAATGAATAATTTCTTTTTTTTAGTCCTTTGGAAAAGAATAATCATTTTAGTTATTTAGTCAACGCTAAAACAATCGATTAAAAAAATGATTGAATTCGAATAAAATTAGTCGGCCAGACCGGATTAATCGATTAGTAATTCAACATTTTTGCCTCATTTTAGTTTTAGATACAAATTAGACACAGAAAGTGTGAAAACAAACAAAATACACACACTTTTTTTGTATAAATTTCAAATAAAATGTTAATATGTCACCACAACAATGCGTAGCAACTAGTTTCTTTGTACTAAATTATAATTTTACTTATTCCATACATGTTTCGCATTATTGAAAAAAAAAAATGCTTGATAAATAATTTATTTAAAGTAAAAAGTGACGATAAGACATCGTAGACAACACCGTATTCGGAACAAGTGACATCGTTAGTCATTTACTTATTCAATAAAGTATTTCTACGGAAATCACTTTTACATAGAAATTGAACGAGTTGAATAACCCGACCTTGTTCAGCACCTATAATCGAAGAATGGAAAAATTTTCATTATTAAACTAAAGCTACGGTGACACCTAACATCTAGATTTTATAAAATTATAATTTTACGTTAAAATTATAATTTTATGGTAAAATTATTTTTTACGAGGTGTTCCACCAAACATCTAGATTTTATAAGCCGATTATGCCGAATATAACCGATTGAAAAAACGACTACTTAATATAATAAATAAAATGACGCCAAATGTCACTTTAGAGAAAAAAACTTACTTTTTTGCATACTATTAATATATTTAATTCAAAAAATTAAAAAGGCAGTTATCAAAAAAAAAAAAACATTTGTGGTCATTGTACAATTTAATATGGTACTAAATTTAAAGTTAGAATTTATTTTTCCATCAATAATGTTAGTAATTTTGATCAATAATGTTATGTAGTAAATTTTTTAATCAATAATTTCAGTAATTTTCATCAATAATGTTATGTAGTAAATTTTTTCATCAACAATGTTCATTAAAAATAGATTTCAATATATATATATATATATATATATATATATATATATATATATATATATATACATATATATATATATATATGCTACATCTGTCACTTTTGTATATAGAGATGGGATTCTACCCGGAATTTTCCCGGGAAAATTCCCAAAGTGGGTAAAAACGGGGTAAATTCCCGGGAAAATTCCTGAAAAGTGGGTATTTATTTTACTTTACTATTTATCGTAATATTTTTGAATTAAACTATAAAACCGCTGTATCATAAAGAATATTTGCTAAACGTAAATAATTAATCTTCATACTACATAAATACTAATTAATACATATATCACGTTATTATACAATTTTTGTTCGACAGTTTTTCTATAGACAATTTATTTTCGTGGCTAGTTGTACAATACGCGTTTCATTTTTCGGTGTCAATTTCCTGGGCCTACTACGACAGTTTTTTCCATAGTTTTCGCCCCTCTAGATTATGTTTTAAGTACTACAATTTCCAAAACGTCGAAATTTTAGCTCGATTCTCACTTGTCAATATTGAACTTCGTGGCATTTTTATTTTTTTTTTTTAAACGTAGATATTTCTTTGAAATTTGAACACATTGATTTATAAATTTAAATTAATTGCTAACTTCGTTGAAAAGTCATCTTAAGTTGATCCGACATAATATGTATGCATGTATTTTTAAATTTAAAGATAAACATTCAGTATGTACTGAAGTGGTTTTATGATAAAGCGGCTTCTACACGATGCTACGAACGTTCCTTCCAACATTCGATCGAACGTTTGAGGCAATTAAGTTCGATAGTTGGTGCGACGAATGTATCTGCTACACGGTGAGTCGAATGTTTGATCCAATACGAATGATGATGTGTTGGTACTCAGTGGGCGACGATGTCATCTGTCTGATGTTATCTCTAATGTTATACACTGATGTTGTCTCTCTTCACATGAACGTGTCGTGCGCAACCAACGAACACAACCAACATTGACCTTCAAACGTTCGAAGCATCCCTTTGACTCGGTGCAAGAATACCGACATCGAACGGGACACGACCAAATGCGAATATTTGACGCTCGACATTGGACACTCGGAGGTTCGAACAACGGCTACACGATGCTATGAACCATCCAACGTCGAATGTTGGAAGGTGTTCGTAGCATCGTGTAGCAGCGGCATAATAATAATTAAAAAACTTTACATCAACATTATATTATGTAAAACTCCACGCACAATTAACAAATATATAGAGATCTAATTAAAAACACATTTGCAAAGAAGTACAACTAAGTAATCGTTTTTACCCAAGTTTTGGGAATTTTCCCGGGAAAATACCCAATAAATACCCAAATGGGAATTTACCCGGGAAAATTCCCAGTGGGAATTTTCCCGTCGCCCATCTCTATTTGTATATGAAATTTTTTGGTTTTCGCCATTTTGATTTTTAGGTGGGGGTTAATTTCAATTGAAAAAGTAGAAAATTTCTACTACTAAAATTATAATTTTATAACATCTAGATTTTATAATTTCTAGATTTTAAGTATGTTACACCTACGATTACACTAAAATTTAAGCCACGCTCTCGTAAAATTATAATTTTATAAAATCTAGATGTTAGGTGGAACAGTACCTTAACAATTCAATACTATACACCAATGTCTCGCTTTGCGTCGTTTCGTTTTGCGTTTTTTCGAAGTTGCGCCGCTGCCGAATTAGTACTAATTTTAACTGTGCGTCGTTAGATTTTTGAAGTTGCGTTGTTTTGGGTTCGAATCTTTAATTTTTGCGATAGGAAATCATAATTCACTTTGCGTCGTTTCAATTCGCGTCGTGTTTTTTTAGAACGTAACCACGACGTAAATTGAGGTATTGGTGTATTTTGCTTCCGACACTATTAAAGTAGCGGATGCACTGTGATCACTTTTGAAATACGAAAATTTTTCCACTCAGAAATGAAGTTTTTCACGCCTATTTTACATTTGAGAACTTCGTGAACAATTTTGGTTTCGTGTCGGTTTATCCGTGTGTCTGAAAATCCCAAAAATTAACGTGCATAACTTTGAAATTATCCAATCGTTTGTGATGACATTTTCAAAAATTATGCGAGTCGGTTTCTAAATGGTCTCCTACGAATTTCATCGCAATTGGAGAAATGGTAGTCACGATGCTACCGTAAAGTCCCATTAACTGTCAAGTATTTCGGAGTTAGATCGTATATGATCAATTTTAGTAAAACTTTATTAAAATAAAACAGTTTTTAAGTTATTTGAGAGTTTAAAACGTTACTTAAAATATTTTCCCATTGACAGCGCTTTTTTTCTTTTTAAGTTAGAAGATAATTATGGTCATTAACCCTAGAATCATACGTTGGTCTACGAGTCAAGTTAATCATACATCGGCGTCGTCTCGACGAATGGACTTTTTACGGGGAGTTTTAGAGTTTATTTGCAAAAAACATTTTTTTTACATAACAATACTACAAAAGCGAACAAAATGTTTAAAAAAATTGGATTTGGAAAAATTTCTTAATATAAATATTTATTAATTTTTTTACTCTTTTTATCAAAGCATATTTCCACTATAAAAATTAAAAAATAGATAAATACATCAATTGTATCATAAAACATGTCTTTCAAATAATTAATTTATGAACTATTATGAGTCAATGGACATGTGTGACTTTACAGAATGCGAAATTTCTCAGTCATAAATATTCCTATAGATATGTAGTTATTTCCCCATTGGGCACATTTGTAAATTTTCTAAAATTTGTTTGTAATTTTTAGAATAAGATCTCAAAAAATAATAAAAATTAAAATATTTTCCACAAAATAGATTGTTAACCTTTTATTAAGTCACTTGAAACGCATTCTTTAGTTTTCGATTCAATATATTAAAACTTCAGTATTATGTCGTCTTTATAAGTCAAACAGCTGTAATCATCTTTCACATTATCATAATCATTGAATAAATTAATTTAATAGATAAAATCTTTAATAAATTTAGGAAAATTAGGAAAACTTTTATATGTGGAGTACAAAATCTTTAAAAAAATATATGGGTTAAGCATAGATCGTCGTCCTTTTGACGCACACTATTTCAGTATAAAAAAACGACAATAGCTATAAACAAAATTTATACGTCTTATGTGTAATAATAACAAATAATTAGATACCAGAAGTTTCACAGCAAGCAGGCACCGACAAGTTGTAGTATTGGAGCAGGTAGAGAAGTTCGTTTGTCGTTTTGACGAGTACGTATGATTCTAGGGTTAAATTTACGAACCAAAATTTTAATACCCCTGTCGCAGCATCCTGCATAACATAGCGAATTTCCGTTTATAAAAATCCGTTTTTCTGTGATTTTTCACCCTTTTAAATGATTTTTCCTCCTCTTTCTAATGGTGTAAATAAATGACGAAAAAAATTTTTAACTTTAGAAAATTAATTTTTTTCACGAAAAATGGTCAAAAAAACCATGTTCTAGGCATCCGACATGGCTGGCTAACGAATTTGTCCAACGGTGTGGGACTAAATATAAATTTAATACATAAATTTTAGTGAATATTATTTTTGGTTTCTAGGGACCCCAAAACAAATTTCTATTATAGTCTCGGGAGATTTATTTCGGAGCTCTAAAAAATAGAACTTTCTTCGGAACCCTAAAAAACGGCATATAAGTAACATACAAACATATGTATACATATGTATGACGTATATGACTTATATACAATCTATATATCTTCCTGTACCACAAACACATTCTTTCATATAATTATGCATATAGGTATACCCCTGTCGCAGCATCCTGCATAACATAGCGAATGCCCTTTTATAAAAATTAAATTTTCTCGGAAACTAGTTGACATAGAATAATAGTTTAAAGACCTTTTTTATGTAATTTTTTTTCGTCGTTTAAATGATGTATAAAAATTTCGCAAAAATTTTTAAATAAGTGGAAATTTTGGCAAAAAACTAATTTTTTGCAAGAACAAACACCATGTTCCTGGCATCCGACGTGTCTGGCTAACGAACTTGTCCAACGGTTTGGGACTTCCAACATTTTCACCAAATTTCGTAAACCTAGGACATTTCGTTCGAGAGTTATCGTGCGGACACACATATATATATATATATATATATATATATATATATATATATATATATATATATATATATATATATATATATATATATATATATATAAATTTTGGTGAATATTATTTTCGGTTTCTAGGGACCTCAAAACAAATTTCTGCCATGGTCCCGGGTTCAAGTTGCGTCATGACAGTGGCTGTAATAGCTGAATTCCATTCTGAAAATTCGCTAATACAGCTTCTTCAGTTAACTTTGTAATGCAGACATCTTAGCAATATATCAACAAATGATACTGATGCTTTAGATCAGGACGATTATGACGGTTATTGTTTTATTATTCACTTGTATTTATATTATTGACCTCAACATGATCTCGAGCGTAACATTCAGGCATAAATCAATTACACACTACACAACATAGTGTTACGATTTTTTTTTAAAAACTAGTTGAAAGATTTACTTTTAAAAAATTTATATTACTAAATGAGAAAAGTTTTCTTTGTACGTTTCACTAAAATAGACTGTTCGTTTACGAGATAGTTTTCGAGTAATTAACTCATCATCAGGTATAACACAATTGTGTTACATCTGATGCACGGGCGTATACAGCCGCATCTCTTGGGGGGGGGGGAGGTTACGCGGAAAAAAATATAAGTTCTTCAATAAAAGAAGACGAGCAAAAAAAAAATACCTCTGTCGCAGCATCCTGCATAACATAGCGAATTTCCGTTTATAAAAATTCGTTTTTCTCGGAAACTAGTTGACATAGAAAAAAAGTTTAAAGACCATTTTTATGTAATTTTTCCTTCTCTTTTAAATGGTGTAAAAAAATTTCGCAATAATTTTTGAATAAGTGGAAATTTTGGCAAAAAACTAATTTTTTGCAAGAACAAAAACCATGTTCCTGGCATCCGACGTCTCTGGCTGGCGTCTCATCCAAGGGTTTGGGACTTCCAATATTCTCACCAAGTTATATATATATATATATATATATATATATATATATATATATATATATATATATATATATATATATATATAAATTTTAGTGAATATTATTTTCGGTTTCTACGGACCTTAAAACAAATTTCTGTCATAGTTCCAGGCTCGGGTCGCGTCATGACAGTGGCTGTAATAAATTCCATTCTGGAAATTCGGTAAAACAGCGGCCAACTGGTTGTTAATATGAATTATTTATTACTTCAAGTATACCGATATAATAGTGTCCAGAATTAAATAATATCTAGTGTATATTTTTAACTGCCGGGGGAGTTATGACCCTTTGACCCCCCTCCCCCTTGTATAGGCGCCTGATCTGATCATGAGTTAATACCTCGAAAGCTGGCTTGTAACCGAACAATCTATTTTATTGAAAAGTGACAAAGAAAATTTTTATCATATTCAGTTTATTTTTACCTTCACATTATTTTAAACGTAAGCCGCTTTCTGCTTCAGTTAATTAATAGATTGACAATTAGTTGAATTTGTACAGCTACAATTAATTACTAACACGAAATACGAAAAAAATCTAAATAGAAATTATGTACACATTACACGTACAAGCAGATACCTACTTTATCTATAGTATATAAATATTATAGGTATTTTATGGTCATACTCTAAATGCAATCGCATCCTATTTTAAGGTTATTTCAGTCAATTAATTGTCATCGTCAGTCAGGGATGAAAAATACGTGCTAAAATATTAATTAATTAATTTTTAATCATCTTTATAATTAATTGTGTGTTCTCTTTTCTGTAATAATATAAACGGAAATAATATCTATATGATTCGTTTTTACTATTAGTTAAAATTTTTTTACAGTAATTATTTTTACGCACGGTGAAGCAGATTGGTATAAATACTAGGAATAAAATTTATAAAATCAAAACAGAAAAAAGATCTTCGGTTGAAATACTTTACCTTGTTTATAAGAAGCCGCAACACGGATTGGTGTAATGTAGGATTTCTTTACGTTTTGCGTTGGCGAGCCTAGAAAAAATTTTAAAATACTCCTGTCGCAGTATTCTGTGTAATATAGCGAATTTTTTTTTTTGGCAATCAAAAATATTCGAAGTAAAAATCTACGTGTAGGCAAAATATAAATAAAGTAAAATCAGTTTTTCTTTAATTTTTTCTCAAAAAGTAATTTACTAGAATAATCGTTCAAAAACCTCTTTTAATTGATTTTTGCCGCTCTTTTCAAAATATTTGAAAAATTTGACTTTTAAGTTTTGAAAATTCCTTTTTAATTTCTTTTGAAAACCAGCTTGCTTAAGATAACGGTTCAGAAACACCATGTTCTGGGCATCTAATGTGTCTGAATGAAAAAAAAACTTCTTGAAGGATTCGGGACTTCCAACGTTCCCCTCTAATTTTATAAAAATGCAATGCTTGAAATTAGTAGTAATTTTGTAAAAATCTGAATTTGGTGGCTTTACTCACCATGTTTTAGTTAACTCAACGAATAATTTCAGTGTGGTTGAATGTTCCTGCGGGCTCGCGCAACAAACTGATATTCGTGAGAAGTAAGCCTCTTTTCCCACTTATTGTACAATATACTATTATTTTAATTTCTGTAGCACTGAAAAATTATTATTTTATTTTTACAAATAAACAGGCAGCAAGTAAGTAAATACATGTATTTTAATGAAAGCTATATTTAAACACATATTTATATAGAGCTTAAAATAAATATTTTAACGTTTCAAACTAAAATAAAACTTTTTATTTGCTTAATCATTTCTACATGATTTCAATAAATATTTGTCGACATCTTCATACAGTGACATCTCAGATTTTTAACTCCTATTGTGTAGGAAGCTAGACAAAATCCTTAAATAAACCCGGTTAGGAGTCGCAATCAAGTATTCATTTACGTTTAGTTTAAAGAAATGTCCGTATTTTATAATCTCACTGTAATTAAATATATGCATGTGATAATTTCTAATTTTATAACAAAGAAACTAATGTTAGCACATGGTAAAATAAAACGTGATAAAAATATTGAATTAAATCAGAAAATTTATTTGTTGGTTTTAAATAAATATCACTGTTTTCTGGGTTAAAACACACTTACTTTTCTTAGTTTCTAATTTTATATTTATCTGTTCTTTTGAAATAATGGAGTGTTCACAAACTATGAGGGGTGTTCAGGGGCAGTGGAGTCATGTTGAAAGCTATGTGTGACTATGTGAGAGCAGTGAGGTAGGGGAAGAATCGAGCTAGGTAATGAATAAAATGTCTTTTGGCGTTAAAAGCACAAAAACTATACGAGTGTCAAGACAAGAGCCACTTTGCAGCCTTCATGAAGGGGGAGCAGTTCAAAAAAGGTCAAAATGGGACTATATGTCTAGTTACGATATGTCTATATTTTTTCCAACCGAATAAATTATATGAAATTTACACACTAGTTGGAGCGACTCGCACGCCATCTATGCCAAAATGGTTATACTAATTCAGAAGCTTTCGTGAGCGTGGGCTAGGGATGTATAAAATATATCGATATATCAAAATATCGATATTTTTTTTCAAATATATCGATAATTTCTGGCGATACTTTTAGTAACGATATATCGATATATCGATATTTTTTTTTTTCAATATTTTTTTCCTGGAGTTTTTTCCAAGCTAACATGTACGAGATGTACGACATGTACAAATCATACTCAAAAATGTATTCAACAAAAATATGTACCTACAGTAGATAATTTTCTGCATAATATTATGTCGCATACATATATGGTGCGCGCTTGCGCGCCAAATTTATTCTGATTTCAAATATTGAAATTAGATGTTAGATATTAAAATGCAGTTTATTTAAGTCTGAAAACCTTGGTTTTTTAACATCATGACAGTCATAACCTATAATGAGAAAACACCCAACTGGTTCACTATTTTGACAGTCAATACACTTATACTTTATGTGGAATTGTTGACGTCGTACGACGAGTGTGTGAGTTAGTCAAGTTTAACTTGGCCTCTTATGACGTCCAGTGACCGTCAAGATGTTAAGACAAAACTATCTAAAAAGTTACTAATATCAAGATTATTTAGTAAATTATATTGTTTAAAAAATTTCTCTACCTCAGTAATGTACAAAAAAAAAAAAACGATATATCGATATATCGATATTTTTTTTCGATATATCATTGTACGATATTGATATTTTTTTAAAATATCGATACTATAAATATCGATACTTTTAAAAATATCAACATCCCTAGCGTGGGCACGATAACTCATCAAAGTTGCGTAGCAATCAGATGAATGTTATAGGAGCATACGGAATAACCAAAGAAACAATTATAGATCAGTGTTTTTCAACCATTTTCATGGCGCGACCCCCCTAGTATGGAAAAATATTTCGCGACCCCTACCCTCTGCTATTTCTTTTATTTTTTTATTTTATGTTATAAATATCGAATCCGTTCAACATTATTGATTAAGTGTCAATTAAATACGTAACAAAGGACTTTAAACAGGCATATTTTTGTTTCAGCATCGAAGTTGACGACTTATAGTAGTTTCTGAACGCGCGCGTGACTTGTGTGAGCGAGACTTAGCGCGACGTGATGAGCGCTGTGTGGAACATCAGGCATGTAAAGGATGACACTTTTGAATTCTTTGAATTGTAAATTGGCTTTAAATTGTGTTTAAATTTACTGAACTGACATGTTGTTTGTTTAGTAGTTGCTCACTGTTTTTTACTGTCTAATAACCAAAATTCTGTGCTCATTGTAATTATTGAAAATGGATGAGTTTCTGGAAAGACATGCACAATCATCAACTTCAAGTTCCAATGAGAGTAAATCAAGCGAAAGTATGAAACCATCACATTAATGTAACCTTTAATTAATCTTTTTCTTTATTAGATATTATACTTATATTGAATTAGAGTGGTTTTATTGTTAAAGTAACTGCGACTCCTTTAAAAAGGCTTCCACAGGTTGGGAAACACTGTTATAGATTATATAAATATACAGGGTGTAAAACAAATAAGTTTCGTCCGTTTGTGGGGTGACTCATAGCACTCTGTAGACACTAAAACCGCAGGAATTTTTTCGGAATTAATAGTCGCGTCACCCCTCAAAAGGATAAGAGTTATTTTCTTTACACCCTGTATATCCTGTATATAATATATACACACATACATATATATATATATATATATATATATATATATATATATATATATATATATATATATATATATATATATATATATATATATATATATATATGTATACATATTATATACAGGGTGAAAGGAAATAACTCCTATCCTTTTGAGGGGTGACGCGATTAATTCCGAAAAAATTCCTGCGGATTTAGTGTCTACAGGGTGTTATGAGTCACCCCACAAACGGATGAAACTTATTTGTTTTACACCCTGTAGATCAACTCAATGTATACAAAGCGAAAAGATTTTAAGTATAGAATAATTAAACTTTTTATCTCGCCCTGTAAACTCGGCTCGTGTCGCAATCTCATCTTCGTAATTAATAGTTATTATTACTCACTCATTGAATAATATACTATTATTGTCAATATAGATAATAGGGATTGAGAAATTTCTGTATCTCAAGGTAAATGAAATCCGTGTGACACGGCTAGGAGCAGTGCCGGATCTAGGGGGTGTAGCCGGGGCACGTGTCCGCCCTGCAGGGGTTGCATTTGAGGTTTTTTTGCTCGTCACGTGTTTTTTGCAGGGATTTGGATTTTTGAAATTATTTTCTTTCTCGTCACTTGCTTTTTGCAGGGATTTTTGAATTTTAAATTTTTCCCGGGGAGGGCGCCAGCAACAAATTTTGCCCTCTCCCCATAATGAACCTATAAAAACGTGTAAAACCCTGTTCAGGACAGATTTATATCTAATTTCGCTGTGAGTTGTCGCTCTAAACGTCGGGAGCAATGTTATTGATGATAACAATACTGTTAGATCGAAATTTGCAATCTTTGTACAATATTTATTACTAGTGTGTGCTTACGTACGTAATATGCAGAAAATGTTTACATCTAATCTTCTATTCTACATATTATTCGGATAGGTATACATTTGAAGAGGTAAACTGAGTACGTAATTCTGCTTTTTCGACCTCTAATTCTACGAAAGTTTATTTCTGTTGTGTCCTATTTTCTATTGTTGTCCCCTCGCTTCGCGTACCTTGGATAAAATAACATTTTACCTACGTAGTAAGAGATAGGTTAGTATTACGTTGTATTTATATTGCCACCAAGCGTACGATATGTGTCATGGACGTAAAACTATCAATACTCGGACAAAATGATTCAATACGAACTCCTAAAATTTTCAGGTTGGTGACCACGGGAAATTAGCCTTATTTCTTTCAGCTAGTAGTATTTCGGAAAGAGTACGATAGATGAAAGACGTAAAATTTGCTAAGCTCTGATAAATCTAATGGGATGCCAATTTTTGTGTACTCTGATTTTGTTTCCTATTAACGGTTTTCCATTATAGTCTAAGCATATTAGGAATGTTAAGGGAAAGTTTAGTCATAGTCCTAATAATTTTCATTCTTTATGTTTTCTGGGTCGCTGAATACGAATATCAGGTTTGCTGACAGATATTTTGCCCGGAACATTGGTTATTTTGCGAAAAAAGTCAAATTTTTGTTAATTTTTTAGGTTTTTAATCTTGATCTTGGTAAATATGTGTTTTCTCGAAAATGTTGTTCTTTACAAAATTAAAGTCGACAAAATTTCCTATAAATTTTGTACATAACAATTCTTTCTACGACCAACCGCTATGCTGTTAGAACGCACTAAAAAACGGGCGTAATTTTTAAAAATAAAAAAACCTTAATCTTACCATTTTTCTTTCGACTTCCATGGAAATGACCCATGTTACGATAGTTTTGGCCACGTATAATAAACTTAGCAAAATAAACTTAAAAATTAATAAACTATTGGGTCCGCTGATTACGAGCCTCGTCTAAAATATTGATTTGTAAAATCGTAAAATCTAGAAGAAAATTGGAGACAAATGAGTTAAAAACTAATTTTTAATTAAAATTACTTAATTGATACAATTTCGGAAAAACGGCTAGCCGTGTATTTTTTGTTGGCATTGTGTCTTGTTGTCTCGATTAATAGTAAGAAGCTGTGAAAATTTAAGATATTCTTCATTTAATTTTTCATATCTTGGATTCGGGGGAATTTTTGATTGTTTTCCATAAATTTTGTGCTACGGTGGGTAAATGGTCGAATTTTGAATCAACATTATATTTTTTAGCTACCCAAAAGATACTTTATAAGAAATCATTTTACTTTCAAATTGTAGCGTATAGTTTAAGACATATATGTTCATTGTTATTTTATCTCAGTCTATGTTTCTTAGTAATTTTTTCAATGTTCTTAGTATCAAAATCAGGTGATATTTTAGACGATAAAGTGTGACCGTCGCGGCGGTGCCCCTGGCGGGGGCCATCCCTGCCACTCGCTTGCTACGCCACTGGCAAGTTTCAAATAAAACTTCATGAAATTCCGTGTTTCAAATTTCAATATAATTTAGAATAAGTTCAAAGCTGTTGAATCATCCTGTTCCTGTAATCCCCACATGTATTATATGTGCTTTGATTAGAATGTTATTCACGATAAAATAAATTCACGTATGCATATATATTATACGTGTATATAATGCACATAGTATGTGTTGTATATAGAGGAACAAGTAACTCCATCTATATACATACTCAGTTTTAACCCTAGAATCATACGTTGGTCTACGAGTCAAGTTAATCATACATCGGCGTCGTTTCGACGAATGGACTTTTTACGGGGAGTTTTAGAGTTTATTTGCAAATAACATTTTTTTTTACATAACAATAAGACTACAAAAGCGAACAAAATATTTAAAAAAATTGGATTTGGAAAAATTTCTTAATAAAAATATTTATTAATTTTTTTAATCTTTTTATCAAAGCATATTTTCACTATAAAAATTAAAAAATAGGTAAATACATCAATTGTATCATAAAACATGTGTTTCAAATAATTAATTTATGAACTATTATGAGTCAGTGGACATGTGTGACTTTACAGAATGTGAAATTTCTCAGTCATAAATATTCCTATAGATATGTAGTTATTTCCCCATTAGGCACATTTGTAAATTTTCTAAAATTTGTTAGTAATTTTTAGAATAAGATCTCAAAAAATAATAAAAATTAAAATATTTTCGATAAAATAAATTGTTAACCTTTTATTAAGTCACTTGAAACTCATTCTTTAGTTTTCGTTTCAATATATTAAAACTTCAGTATTATGTCGTCTTTATAAGTCAAACAGCTGTAATTATCTTTCACATTATCATAATCATTGAATAAATTAATTATAACATCCATATCTTTAATAAATTTTAGAAAAATTAGGAAAACTTTTATATGTGGAGTACAAAATCTTTAAAAAAAAAATATGGGTTAATCATACATCGTCGTCCTTTTGACGCACACTATTTCAGTATAAAAAAACGACAATAGCTATAAACAAAATTTATACGTCTTATGTGTTATAATAACAAATAAATTAGATAACAGAAATTTCACAACAAGCAGGCATCGACAAGTTGTAGTATTGGAGCAGGTAGTGAAGTTCGTTCGTCGTTTTGACGAGTACGTATGATTCTAGGGTTAATAAATATTTGTATACGTTACAGAATAGCAATGTCTTGTCAAATGTGGAAGCAACTGAATGCTAGCTCAAAAATCACCGGAGGTGTTTAACATAAATATATGTATGTAGAGAGACGGACATATAGTTAGAGGCAGAATGGCACGACTGAATCAGTGATTATTTTCTAAATTTATAGACTAACCTGTACATTGTTTGATTTTATGCTATAGTAGCAAACTAATTATATTCATTAGTCACTAGTCACTAGTCAGTAATTATTAGTCATTAATCAGTAGTCATTAATCAGTGGTTATTATTCATTATTCGTTACTCATTAGTCACTAACAATAAGTCATTATTTATTACACTGATTATTGTATTATTCTGTTATATTGTTTAGAGGGAAAGGCTCTTGGAGGCAGTATGTATTGTTCATTTACTGTTTAAGTAATTCTAATTACGTCAGTATATCCTGCCAAGTATATTTTACATATTATTTTTGTATTAGGAACAGGGCCAATGAGAGAAATGGGGGATTCCGGGAATAAATCAGATTTTTCAAAAATGTTTGGGTTGCCCCTCCTCTCTCTCTTTAATCGGTCCTGATTAAGAAAGGTGCAATTATATATAGAAGAGGGACATGGAACTGAGCCGGAAAATACTTACCTTTAATCATTCTCAATTAGACATCCAAGAAATAAATAACAATTTATTACAAAGAACATTTATTTTATATTTTATAAATTAAATTACAATAAATAATTTTTTTTTAAATTTTTATAATCTTTGTTTAATAAATTATAAATAAACTAAATTATTTAAACGAGCAAATAGTAATAATTACAATTAAAACAACAAAATTTGTAAGAATTGCCTTCATCTCAGTTGATAATTAAATATCTTTCGTAAAATAAATAAACATTTTTTTAAACAATTAATTGAAATCAAGAATGGGAAGAAATTGAAACTTCTCAACAAGTACTGATTGATTACTGCATTTTGTTATCTAGTTGACAAAATACAATCTCTCAAGAATGGGGAAGTAAAATTGAATGTTTATCTGCCAATTGTCAACTGTTCTAAACAAAAGCAGCAATTTCAAATTTTTAAACGTTCAAAATTCGTTTGATTTATTGTTCTTTTTTCGTTTGTTGATTATAGTATGCTTTGTATGCAAGTTGTTGAGCCGTATTATCGTCAAACGAGCGAGCCCATCCACCACTGGCATGTGCAGGGTTTGCCACAACTTCCACATTTTCATGGCCACCACCGCCATTGCTGAATAATTTCTTTAAACCGATCATTGACGCGATTACTAACGCGAGTTTTCCCACAAGTAAAGCTTTACCGGCCAACAAGAATAGTAGACCAAGTGCTATAGATGTAAGCATACCACCCACCATCATTGGAATCATCATCATCATTCCTTTGTTTTTCTTTTTACCACGGGCTTCGTCAACGTTTAATGACCGTTCTTCATTTTCGAGAAGGCTGGGGAGTTTTATCTGTAAAAAAATTTAAAAAAAATATTTTAATTATGTATTTGTCGGATCAAATTTTAAAATATAGTCTGATTTTTTCAGCAAATCAGTGTGTTGTATTTTATTTATTGAGAACTTCTTACATTTCTTAATTTATCATTTTAGATTTATCTATTATTTTGAAATTTTTAGAGAGTGTTTACAATCTTCGTGGTCTGGTAAAATGGAAAAGAGATCGGATAAAAAGCTATGCAAGTCCACATGAAGACGAAAGGAACCTAAAATTGAGCTGCGTAAATGTCTATAGAGTTAACAGGGAGAAAAAATTATGTTCCTCCAACGATGCTCATTTTTCGACGCTCCCTAAATAATGACTTTTCTAAATTTGCCTTTATTTTTTCGTCTGCGAATTTCTGATGAGACCTTTAAAGGTATGGACAGAGCTTCAATGCGAATTTTTTTCCCAATCGAAATAATTATTTGTAGGTGCAAATACTGAAATGTGTCTGTCAGTACGTGTGAGGGTCTTACATCGTGAGAAATACTTTTATTCAAAAAACTTTTTTTCTAAAAAAAGTGGTACAGCCATATGATTTTTAGTGTTCTATACCAAAATTGGCAAAACGGAACACTTATGCAATCAGTTCGGTGTATGTCCGAGTGTCACAGGCAATTTCCTCCGTAACCACTCAGCACGAAAATTTGAAACTTAGCACGGAGATAGGGTGTGATGGCCTAATTCCAGATGTGAAGTTGAGTTTCGATTTTGGGGGTTAATTTTAGGGGATAACCTGAATAGTGAAATCGAAATTTTTTCCCAAGAGCACCGAGTAGGGTATCAAACGAAAGCCTATTAAAAAGTTTTAAAAATCGCTGTTTTGATATCTACATCGATAACTATTTACAGTACCAGTACAATTTTCAAAAAACATTCCATGTTACAGTTTTATTATATTACTAGCCGTATACCCGATGGGATTTCCTATCGACAACATCTTTTTATGAGGTACTCGCTTTCTGCTCAGTTTTAATGTTTTCAAAAGCCTAAATCAATATTCACGTTTCTAACTTCATCCAACGAACTTCCCATACGAACTTTCATTTCCTGTTTTAACCCCTTAGGGAATAAATTTCCAGAAACGTTTACACAACTGACGTTTATTTATAAATAGAAGCCTAAACGGCAATTTTCATATCTCCTGTGCTAAATTTCGTCATTCTAAACCCAACAGTTTAGGCTGTCCATTGTCTGTCAGTCAGTGTTAAAGATTTATTCATTAATATATTACTTATTTTAATATAGCCATAGTAACATATTTTTATATACCACTAACTTCAAAAATAACGAATTTACATACAAATTTTCATCTCCTATTAAACCCACTTACGGGACCAATTTTCAAAAATTCTTTCTTAGTGCTCATCTACGTTACATAGGGAACTCTTACGCAAAATTTCATTCTTCTAAACCCAATGGTTTAGGCTGTGTGTTGTCTGTCAGTCAGCCAGTCAGTGTTAGAAGTTTATCAAGTAGATGTAGAAGATTTGAAATTTTTAGGTATCCATAGAAATAAAAAATTCAAGCTACCTATTCAAAGAAATTGGCAAATGATCTACTTAATAAATCTCTAACACTGACTGACTGACGGACAACGCACAGCCTAAATCGTTGGATTTAGAAAAATGAAATTTTGCACAGGGGTTCCCTATATAATGTAGGTAAGCACTAAGAAAGGGTTTTTGAAAATTGGTCTCCTAAGTGAGTTAAATAGGGAATGAAAATTTGTTTAGAAATTCGTCATTTTTGAAGTTAGAGATATATAAAAATATGTTACTATGGCTATTAAAATAAATAATATCTTATTTAATAAATCTTTGACACTGACTGACATCCTGAGATGTTGCCGATGGTAAATGCCATCGGGTGGGTATACAGCCATATTTAAATAATTTTATGACTTAAAATATTATGTAATAGAAGTACAAATTTTATAATAAATAGTGCTGCTAATAATTATTACTGAAAAAAAAAAGCGGCGACTCTTAGTACAATTACTTCATTCAGTAAATATGACTGTTCGTTTTTGGTAAACGTAAACAGACCCAGATAACTATACGATCGTTTTGAAATTGGAATATTGGAAATTGGAAATTAGGAATAAAATTTTTTCATTAGGAAAAATATTTCATCTACTTTCATATTCCGTAACAAAAAATTGATAAAACCAATTCATTGTACGGAACACTGTTAGCACAAGTACAACTTGCACTTGACGACTTGTTTAGAATCTTCTGAACGAACCTCTAATCGATTTTTCAGTATTTGCGTAAAATTTTTATATTTGGTTGTTTTACATATTTCCCAATTTACACTTTGAAATTAATCCCTATAGAATCAAAATTCAATTTTTCATACTTGACGTCTATAATTGACTCATTACAGCCCATCTTTGTGGTAAATTTCAAATTTTTACATTGACTAGTTTCTGAGAAAATCACAAAGTTATAATCCGTTTCGCCAGTTTTAGTACGGAACACTAAAAACGTAAAGTTAATTAACGCATATATGGGTTAATTTATTCGCGGTTTTTATTGGTATTTATATAGCTGTGTGGATCTATTACAGTTAAAACATATTAAGAAACACTGATTTTAAACATAAAAATGCAGTTACTTTATAAAACTACATAAGAAAAGTAATTGTATTTCTGGTTAAAATGCATTTAGAAAAATGCAATTTTAAAATATTCGTATTTAATTTTACATTACATAAAAAAAGACTTTCTGGTGCATACAATCCATAATCTGTTAATAATATTTTGTACTCAAGCATATGCATTTGTATATAATATTAGCTACTTTAGCCACATTTTATAATATAATAGCATTCTATATAATAGCTAAATGTGGTTACGTAATGTAAATAAGTAAAGCTAACGAAGCATTTAAAAAATAAGCTATTAATGTACGTGTATTCTAGTTGGTAATATTAAATAAGCAAAAAAAAAAAAAATTAAAATACGCCAGTCACAATACTCTGCATAACATAGCGAATTTCCGGTTACAAAAATCACTTATTCTCGAAGATCGATTTACCTAAAATAATAGTTCAGAAACTTATTTTACGATTTTTCCTGTCTCTTCGATGATGTAAAAAAAATATATAAATCTTTTTAATTGGCAATTTTTGTAAAAAAAAGCTCTTTTTTTTGGGGTCCACGGCATTGGACATGTCTGGCTGCAGAACTGGTCTAACGGTCGTTTCACATTATACGGTTTTTGCCGTACGGCAAAAAACCGTACGGTCGCATTTTTTTAATGGAGTGAAGAAGAGCATTGGACCTTTCACATTACAGGGTCACGGCAAAATGCCGTTGCCGTGCCGTGTAGCAGCCGTCTGTTGCCACTGCACTTGACGGTTGCCGTACGGCGTTTTTAACTCAGTAGTGTATGTAATTAAATGGGTGATTTCACATTATACGGTTTTTTAACGTACGGCATTAACATTATTTTGTTGAATTTTATGTTAATTATTAATTTTATTTGTGAAATGGATGAAACTAAGTTGAATGTGATAACCAGTATTTTAATAAATTGTATGTAACCTCGAAATTGTGTGTTTTGACGTTAAGTTTGCCAAGAAATTAATCAAAGGAGCCTGTAAACATCCGAAAATAGTTGAAAAATTTATTTTCGTCATTTTTCAGGTCTTCAAAGAGTGTGATAATAAATAATCTTACTTTCTATTTCCTCTGATTTATAAGAATTAACTTTAATCATACTTGTTACTTGTGTAATGTTGCAAATCAAATGAAGATATTAAGTTTACAACGGCAAAAAACCGTACAATATGAAAGCAACAATATCACGGCAAAAAGTCGTACGGTTTTTTACCGTACGGCGAAAACCATACAATGTGAAAGGAGCGTAAGGGTTTGGAACGTCCAACGTTTTCATCAAATTTCGTATGCGTTGGATGTTTCATTCGAGAATTATAGTGTGAATTGCCATTTTTGGCTTTTAGGATCCAAAACATGCTTCTGTCATATAGTTTCGGGATGAAATTTTACCTGTAATAGCTGAATTTTCCGTTCGGAAATTCACTAAAATGTCACTTCTAAACTAGTAAATGATACTACTAGATAGTAACAATTTCAAATGTACTAATATTTTATCACGATGGGGCTCAGGTGGCATCATAGCAGTGGCTGTAATAGCGGAATTTTCGATTCGAAAATTCACTAAAAAAGAAACGTAATATGTCTTAAATTATCGTTATAAATAGAGAAGATTTTTATTATAGTTTAGCAGCGAGAAAAACATGAAGTGCTGCTTAAAATGTAAAAATAAAATAATTTTTAATATACTTAAACTATTTGCAAAGGAAATACTTCTGTTTCCGTTCCAAATAGGGACGTTTTTTTACGGAAATGTGTAGATGAAGTCTGTCTTGTTGGTGTAAAAGCAAAAATATTGTAAAAAAGCTGGCTAATATCAGTCATCGGTTTTGAATTGTTGGAAAATTAAACCAGTTTGTAGAAACCAAACATTATGAGTTGTATAATTTTTGATAATTATTGCAGAAAAATCATAGATCAAAGAACACATATTGTAGTAGAACAGACAGCCCGTAAAACCAGTTTGTGTGGTATTTCATTGAAGCAGCTAGCGGGGTGTAATATGAAGAATATAATGCGCTGTCTATTATTCAATAAAAAGGACCATATTTATTGTAAGACATAATTTGTATACATACACATTTTGAAAATAAGACATTTTATTACCAATATTATTTGACAATAATTATTCGAAAATGCACTAACAATTGTTAGTATGGTCATTGCACTCATTACAAAGTAGAGATTGGTCGTATTTTAGGCGTATCTTGAGGCTTCATTTATACATTGGTATACTAAGTCTGTACACTTTGTATACATATACAATATGTTCATTTGTCTATGAAAAAAAAAATATTTTCTGGTACAGACAAATTTAGATCGTTTATTAAAAAACAAAGTAATTAAGAATCTTGAAGATCTTTGAACGGATGGTTTTAATAATTAAAAGCAAATGATCAATAATGAAAAAGACGACAAAACCCGCAAAGAAAGTGATATAATCACTACGTTAATATTATCAAAAAATCATAACAAAAAAGAAAAAATTAATTAAATAAAAAATCAAAAAGGTCAAGTTTAACTAGTTTCGACATATTTTAATAGACATTATCAAAAACAGCAGACCTCAGAAATCGATATTACTCTAAGCTATCCAGTATTTAAAAACTCTTGTAGCTGAATTAAAACAAGATTCATTACTTTTATGGCAACTTCTAGGATCCACTTATCCAAACTTGAAAACAATTCCCATTAAATATTTGTGTTGCACAGCAACTTCAACAACTTCAGAGAGAATTTTTTCAAAAGCTGGGCAGCATTTGTATCAACAAAGCAACAGATTAAAAGGAAAACTTCTAACAAAGTGACTTTTTTGCAAAGTGTACCAAATAAATACTGGCAATGTTAATTTTTAATAAATAAAATAATAGATTATAATAGTTGTTTATTTTGTTACATAAACATCGATGTTTTCGAACATCGATGTTTTTCTTTCTATATATATCGTATATCGATACTCTTGAATCGATGTTAATATCGATGTCAACATCGATGTTTTTCTAATATCGATCATCCCTACTGCCAAGTGATAAGTACAATAGATAAGGTTACAAAAAAAGAAAAAGAAAAAAAATCAATGACTCCAACATCAAAAAAGTGAACCTTATGAATTTACAAAATATAAATTATACATTATACTAAACTATGTTGATAAAATTTGACATTATTTAGAAATCTACCGTGTTTCGGAAAATCTGTCACAGATGGCGGCACCTGTACCAGTGAATATGTACATATCGCAGCATTTTGAGCCGCCATATTGCAGGACGAGTTAACTCGTCTTAATCACTTAAAGAGTTAATTATTACGAATACGACGATTTTAAAAATTTTTATCTTTTACAAATTCAATATTTTGACGATTTAAAATGTCATTTTTTGAACTTTTGAACATTGATAAATATACATACAAAACAATTTTTTTTTTTAAAATATTAAATCTATGGTAATTTAACATAATTTAATTTTAAAAAAATGGTATAATAAAAGACACTCGGTGTCCAGTTGTGCTGATATTTGACGTCACAAGTGAATTGGAAATCAACATTCCACTTAAAACGGATTTGAAAAATTTTTTTCACCAGCTTATTAATTTTTCTCTGTATTTTTTAAATGTAACTGCATATTATACTATCCACACTACGAAACTTCTCCATTAAAAACATACGTTTGTGACGTCATCAAGTTCACTGATTTGCAAATACAAATAAATACTCTAGTTTAATAAACAAAAAACATGGAAATTTTGTTACAAATTACAACCTTATTTGTAACAAGAATTTCTACTAATAAATCTATAATATGTCATGTGTATTAGGATTTTAGACGGTCGATTATGTTTTCGAATCGATGACGCCGTATATTCTTGTTTAAATCTGTGTCTATTCTATCGGTTCAGAAAAATAGTAAAAATATATTTTTTTTTTAAATTTTACGTTATCGAAGATTGTGATCATTGATAAAATATATAAAGGATATGTATTTTTGTGTCACTACCCAAAAAGGAGGTATACAAGCTATATAGCTTATAGGATTAAGAAGAAAAAGAAAAAAAAATGACTTTTACACAGACGAAAATTTTTTTCTATATTATAAAGTTGTCTTGAATCAGCTACTGATACTTAAAAAATATCTGACTAAAGGAAACAAAACGAGACATAATGGATTACAAATTATAGGAAAAAGAATTCAAAGGATCTTTTGTTCAATTTTTCTTTTGCCTGTTTTGAAAATCAAAATAAATGTAAGATAGAAAAAAAATTATATTATTTTTTGTTGAAATTTAGTAGTATAAGCCAGAATGTAATATTATTTCAGTACTCGCTGTCGCCCGCGGCTTCACTAGCGTAAATTTTGTAATTTCGTAGAGATTATGTACTTTTTTCCCATAACTAAGAGAACAAATAATACAATTTATTTATTTACTTATTGATAATAATGATCCCTTATCCTTTTTATTTTTACGGTTTTCTTTTTGGCAGTTACCTGAAAACAATTGAAAACTCCTAAAAAGAGAAAACCACTTCATTCGTTTTATTCTATTTTAATATTTTGATAAGATTAATTGTTTAAAACAATTGTCTTAATAGCGCTTCGCTCCGCTCGCCAAATGACTCGAACATAGCCATATTTAACATTTGATTTCCACATTTTGAAAGACAAGCTGCGTACTTTTAAAATTCGACTGTTGTGCTGCCTATATCGGAAAAGCAAGTCAACACTGGCATTCGCTATTACCTTAAATTTATATGTAAATTTTTAAAAAATGTTTTATTAAATGAATAAGAATGACAATTATTATTTATTTTGGTTTTCAGTTCATTAAAGTCGATTTTTTATACTCTATATCGATATCTAAATGTCAAATTACCGATTTAACTGATTTTTTATACTCCAAATAATTACTGACAAAAATTAAAGATTTCTTTCATTATTTCATTTATACATGGTACGTCTTTTAAAATTTGTACCCAGTTTTTTAGTAATTAGTTATAATGACAAACAACATTGAAGTTCGATAAATATATAATATGGGATATCTACGTAAAGTAAAAAAAAAAAATACAATAGTAAAGTAAAATTTATAATAATCATGCTATAAACAAACGATTTTAAAAGGACGAATATTGCCACAAACTGTAAGTATTAACAATCACTTTTTTGTTAGAACTGATGTAAATAAATAGCTACTGTAGAAAAAAATCCTTCTAAATGAAAATGTCAAACTGAAGAAATTTATTCTTATCCGTTGATTAAAACAATATAAACTGAAAAAGAGTGTTTTCAGTAAAATAAAAATCTTGAAATTATTCATTTTAATTGTCATTGAGGATTTTTTTATTATTTTTCTGGCCTCTTAATTCCATTTTGATAAAAAACTTTTTACATTAGTACTTTTAAATGTCAAACGCCAGTTTTGACAAAAATGCCACTAGAGCGCACTACTTGAGCTACGCAGCTTGTCTATAGTTTTAGAATTAATTGAACTTTCGATTCTTTTTAAGGTTTCAGGGCCCTGTCCGGTAATTAAAATATTATGTTCAATTTTTTTTTTTTTTGATTAAAATTGGGGTACTGCTGCCGGTGGATGGCGCGGTCAGCAGCACCCGGCGGCATCGCCAACAGAGGGCATGCGCCGCCATAAGCGGTAAAGATAAAAACATACACAAAACAGACAGGAACACATAAATGCGATAGACAAGGGACAAAACATACACATAATAAAATCCATCGATGGGCCCTGCCATCCCAGGGCTTAAAAAGAGCGGACAGTCCTTGGTGACGGTACGATAAGTACTAGACAGAGCGTCCGGTCACCAAGGCCTGGAAGCCATCGCTGGAACTCCCTCCGAGGTGTAAAGGTCCCCGGAGTGGAGAGAACCGACTAGAAAACACACAGTATCACAGACCAATATCACAGAGCAATATCACAGAAATACTTATTACGTCACTGGGGAGCCACAGGCCCACCAGTGACGCAATAAGGAGTTAAAACAATACCGCTGTAGAGCCATAACAACAAGCCTACAGCGGCATAACAAAATATCACAGATAAAATATGGTGCCACCTAGGGTGTAAAAGGCCCTCGGTGGCACATCATTGAAAAACAATAACGAAAACAGATAACAAAGTATAAATAACAACAGTACCACTAAGGGTGTAAAAGGCCCTTGGTGGCATAACGAAAGACTAAAAGTACCCTGCCAGACCAGCTGGAACAGGGTATGGTTAATAAATAAATAAGTTAAGACAAACACAAAAATTTTGAAAACACATAAATTAAAAAAAACGCTGAAAATAAAATTCACTGTCGGGGGAGATAAAACGAGACGACTTGTAAAATCTGAGATGTAAAGCCCCTACAGTCTCTGAAGAAGATTCGAATTTCTGAGAAATTCAAGCATCTTTCTTTCAGAGACTATATGTTCAATTTTTCCGTAAATTAGACCTTATTATTATCTTTTCCTGAAAAAGAAATTTTTGAAATATAATTTAGGATTTTTGATAATTTTAAAAGTTATTTTGTCGTTACCTAGACACTTTCAATTTCAGTAACTCAGCGTCAGCCCATCAAGAATATCGTAATAATTTTAATTGAAGTTGTTGACCAAGCCTTCAAAGTATAAATTTACCAAATTTCATGATATTTGTCCAGTGGTTGTTGGGCCAAACGTGCACATTCATAACGCAACCTAACATTCCGTTTTGGATGAGAATTGAACTAGCTATACCGTTTCATTTTATATCATCAAAGACAGCCATAACATTCACTATCAAATTAAAATTGACTCGTCAAATTTATTTTGTTTTGGTTGATTTAAAATAATTATAAAGTGAAAAATATAATTATGTGTAATGGTGTTTATTGGGGCAAATATTCCACATTTAGAAGAGTTAAAAATACACATTACTCTCAATTAGTTTCGTTATAGAAAATTATGAATTAAATTGAGGGCAGGTAAAAAATAAAGTCGATTTTTTTGACAGAATAAAAACATAGAAAATCCAAGGAAAACGAAGTGAAGGCTTGAAAGGATTCCTTTTTTCAGCAAATATATCCTTGTAAAGGAAAGTATTAAAAGAAAGTAAAAATTTCATTTTATATGTATCTAACAGAAATTCAATAAACCAACCATTTACTAATTTTTTTACAGAAGTCCAACAAATTTATTCACATTATTAATTTTTGAAAGTGTGCTTTCTATTCTGAATCGCAATAGCTTTCGTAACCGGCTAACGGTAATTGACGGTGTAAAACGTCAAGTTAAACTTGATTATAGTAATACGTCAACAGTTCCATATAAAGTGTATCAGTTGTCCAAAACAGTGTATCAGTTGGTTATTTCGTTCATAATTTTTCATTACCGTTATCGCATTAAATAGAGTATTTGACTGCTTTTGAGAAACTATTTTAAAATAAACATATTTAGTAAAGTAATATCGAAATTCATTAGAAGTAATTTAACGTTTTTTTTTCAAAATTTGCGCGAAAACGTCCATTATCTGTCAATTACGTCACATTCTCTCAATAGCAATAGGTGTTGTTGTAGAAAAAAAGTTTTTATTTTTTTACGATCAGGAAAAGAAATTTTTTTAATAATTAAATTTGTGTTAATGTCTATATGTTTATGCGTCAATAAAGTAGAGTAATCGATTAAATATAAGAGAATTAGTATTCAAAAGTTACTTTTTTTAAAATTGATTTCTAGTATAATAAAATGTTGTTTTTTATTATAAATCTTCCTTAAGGTACCATCATAGTCTAGAATTTTGAAAAAAATACTTTTTTTTGGTCTTATCTTAAAGTACATACAGTTATGCATGCTCTCTCAAAATTTCAAATTTAAATTCGAATTATTACTGTCGTTACGACCATGGATCAATGGATTCAATCTAAATACAAAACTCTGTGGATCGACTGGCGCCTTTTGGCGGGGTTGTTATACCACTTTACATTCAGTCTTTCCACAACCAGTGAACGTATAAGATCAATTGTTATCACCACCGTATCATATTTTTGTTGAAACACTGATTTGAAACAATTTTGGAACAAACTTTTCGTGAGACAAACTTTCGTGAGACATGCGTGTGTCTCGAAATGTCCTTTTTAAAAACGGTACCCACGCTCAGAGGGAACGTTTACAAGCTATAAGTTTGAAATTTTGACAGAATATTCTTTATTCCATTCACCATGTACCTATGAAAGCGTTTTTTTTTTTTTTTTTTTTTTTTTGTTTTTTTGTTTTTTTGTTTTTTTTTTTTTTTTTTTGAAATCTTCCTGTTTTTTCACACGGAAAACTTTAAAAAAAGGCCTAAATTTTGTCCTTTTTATTCAAATCGCCGCCATTTTGTCAAATTTAAAAAAGAGAAAAAACCTCGATTGGAACATAGCGGTTTACTTACAGATTGATAATCTATTTGATTTTTTTTCGGGTGAAAACTGCGGCCGCAATCGTGCGGGCACCAATAGCCGCCCTTTTTTAAAGACACTTTTTTCAAAATATTGTAATAAAATTAAAAAAAAATAAATAAAAATGAATAAAAAGAATATTTTTGTATTGTTAAATAGTGGTATTAATCGTGAAAAAAATTCATCACCATTCCCCCATCCTATATCCATCCGAAAAAAATTTCGAAAATTGACTGTTTTTCGGTCGGTCACACTGTGATGGTACCTTAACTCGGCAATTTCCAGTGTCACCTGTAGGTGACAGACATTTTTAATTGTAAACTGTATTAATTTGTTTAACTTATAGTATAGAGTTGTCACAAGAAAGAAATATAAAGTCATCTATTAGCCTTCTAATGGTGGTAACAGAACGTAAAGATTTAATTATCTTATCGTTGAAAAAAATTAAAAACATCTGTCACCTCAAAATAACTCTGGGAATTGTCGAGTTAAAAATTGTTAATCCTTTTTCGCTCCAAACTAGATTCTATAAATATATAAAGACAATAGGGATTATAGAGAGCCGAGGTGATCTCCAAGCCAATAGTTGGTAAGTGTTAATAAATCTAGGAGAATTGTCTTGAGTTGCCCAGATTATATCTGGCGTTTGTATTGGTTAAAAGTGTATTATACCAAAATGGTCTAACCGCATATCTGCCTAGATGGAGCCCAACAATAAATATTATTTCAAATAGATATCTTTTAATAAATTGGAGTCTCTTGTCTTACTCAGTTGGATTCAAAATTTCTCTCCAGAAATTTTTTCCACACGAATAATTTAAATTTTTACCCAACGACACGATCTTTGGCTGCTGTCGTGGCTTACCTACGACCCTGAATGGGATCATGTGAGTAATAAAATACAGTTTTCAAAACTATTATGGTGGAAGTGTTGAGGAGAATAACTGATTCAAAATATCGAATTATTTGTTTACTCCAAATACAACTTTCTCATGAAATGCAATTAAATTCGAAACAAATTTTTTGGAACTACTTTAACTATTATTAAATTCAAAAAAAATTTGGAACTATTTAACTATTTATTTAAATTATTTAATCACAAATTGTAATTCAGCAATTTATTGTTTTCCGAAGAAAATCGAAAACATAATATGTATTAGATAGAAGTTTCGAAAACATGAAATGTTATAGTATCTAATAATAATAATAGTAATAATAATAATAATAATAATACTGATCTAACTTATTGTAGGTATACATACGCATATCAAAGCAAAGATAACTGAAAATTTTAATTATAAAGTTTTCAAAACGTATAAACTTTGTAAAACAATGCTCGGATGAAATACCTTTGAAGACAGATGTTTCTGTGATACAGTATCTGTATCTCTCTGCAAATATATGTACATAATTAACATGAAATATTTTATTATTACGGCAGGCTAAGAGTAAATTAATTATAACTTGAATTCAACTGAAATTGTACAAACATCAGCTGTTTAATATGATTGAATGACAACGTAGGTATATTTTGTTTATTGTGTTTGGAATATGAATCTGTTCTGCAAAACAGAGAAGGAAATATGGTGTTCATTCCAGGGCCCTATTTCATAAAAGTACAATTTACAATTTACAGGTATTTTGTTTACAAATATGTAAATATTTAAGTTACAGGTGTTGTATAAAAAATTATTACAAATGTGTAAGTACCGATCAATTCTAAAATTTTACAGATATATTTTTGACAATTTTACAGGCAATTCAGTTGATGCTTTACAAAGTACAAGTTAAAATTTTACATAACTTGTAAAATTGTTATTACAATTTTACGTACCTTTTAAGTTCTGTAATTTTTGAACAAGACTTAATTTTTGACTGTTTTGTGAGCATTCGTTAAGTTTCTTGAAAACTATATCAAATAATATATCTGTATTTTCTAAATATTTCTACTTTACGCTCTAATTTTTCTTTCATATTACATATGAAAGAAAAATTACTACCTATATATTCATCGTTTACTTTATTCATATAATAGGCGCACCTATTCTAATTTTTTACAAAAATGAGTATAGATACCGCATTTTGCCGGAATATGCAAAATTATTTTGTAAAGATTGTTGCACCGATACGATCGATACGGTTTACTATGCATATGGGTATACATAGATAACCATTCTAAGCAGAATTAACTATATGATGCTAAATATTTACCAAATCAACTAGAACTTAGCTACAATTTAAGATTGTCCATATTTCGTTAATAAATAATCATTATGGTAGGTTAATTGTTTTATCTAATCGAATACTTTAGCTTGCCAAAGCTTAAGTTGGGTACAACAGAAGAAATAAGACATAATAATATGTTCAAGTTTATTATCTTTTACGTAGGTATAGAAGAGATAGAAAAATTGCCGTTCACCTCTTAGGGAAGGGTCTGGTCCATCTCTTCGGTGACCATATGGTTCAGAGAAATTGAGAACACCGTAGACATCAATAAACCTAAAAAATGTCGGCTTCAACTATCTTCATTCAATCAAACCCAAACTCTGAACCTCTGTGGATAAAATTCAACTTGTTAACACCGCTGTAATCGTCTTCAACATAATTAGTAATTACAAAATTTAAAATATATGTAATTGCCAGAAAAGATATTAATTTTATTGAAATGTTTCTATGGATATCATTTATAATTGTAAAAAAGTTAAGAAATTGTAAGATAATATTTATGCAACACCTACAATTGTCAGTAGTGCATTACAAGCACCTGTAATTGTAAAATTGTAAAACTGTAACTTGTACTTTTATGCAATAGGGCCGAGGTGTTCATATTCCAAACAAAATAAAAAGCTATATATAGGGATATATATATATATATATATATATATATATATATATATATATATATATATATATATATATATATATATATATATATATACCTATATATAGCTTTTTATTTTGTTTGGAATATGAACACCTGGAATGAGCACCATATTTCCTTCTCTGTTTTGCAGAACAGATTCATATTCCAAACACAATAAACAAAATATATATTATTATATTTATGTGATTTTAAAGTATTAAAAAGTTAGAGTAGCATTCCAATAACATAAACTGTTCTGATACAAAAAAACTAAAAACGAAAAGTATATTTTGTTTATTGTGTTTAGCATATGAACCAATTCTGCAAAACAGAAAAGGAAATATAGTGTCCATTCCAGATGTTAATATTCCAAACAAAATAAAAAGCTATATATAGGTATATATATATATATATATATATATATATATATATATATATATATATACCTATGAACACCATATTTCCTTCTCTGTTTTGCAGAACAGATTCATATGCTAAACACAATAATCAAAATATATGCACAGAATACGTAAAAAGCTTTCTTTATTTTCAAAATGACTTCTACCTGCGGTTTCAGCCACCTGATATATAAAATTATACTATCAAATTCATATACTTTCTGATAAGGGTTAACTATATGCAAAGTTTGAACGAAAATAGTGCAACATTTTTTATTTATAATGAGCTATTGTGATTTCACTATTTTGTTTTAACTATATTTTTCCAGGAGAATCAAACGTTGTTCTGTGGCAAAAAGTAGTCTATGACCTTCAATGTATTCGCGACTACAACTATGCAAGGTTTCAAGTCGACTGAATAAACGGCTAGAGCCTGAAGACAGAACAAACAATGTTTTAAATACGAGAAAGATATATTCCTGTGAGAAAAAAGTAAGTCCTTCTACATTTTTCCGGACTATTGTTATGCAAAGCTCAAATTGATTGACATGATAGATAAAAACATACACCAACTCATTTTCACATTTATATAGTACAACTGAACTCTTTTTTGTGCGGTGGATAGGGACAGCATAAAAAAATCGCACAAAAAAAATATATTAAAAAGTATCATAAATAGCTATAAAAAGTATAGTTCGATTCAGATTGTACAAAAAACTTTTTTTTCGCGGTTGGTCGGGGCCGCATAAAAAATGTTTCATCGAAAAAACATCAGTCAAAACGCTCAAAACTTAGAAATTTCTTTAGAAGTTGCTTCTATAAACAAGATAAAGCATTAATTTACACGTAGAAACCTTTTATTTTAATTTTATAATATTATGAAAATTTTGAAAAATAGATCTTTAACAAAATTAAATGATGCAATAACTTATATTCTTATGCAATGTATTGATTAAATGCTTAAAAGCCGTTAAAAAGTATTTTTATCGAAGAAAGTTATTACAGTAATTTTTTAAGTTTCTTTCTGTCTCGTGATTTTGATTCACATTATGCATTTTAATGGCCAATTTTTACAAACCGTATAAAAAAACCGCACAAAAAAATCACACAAAAAAAAACCGCATAAAAAAGGACCGCATAAAAAAGAGTTCAGCTGTATTATTATGATTTAGATATTCTATTCTCTCTAGTTATGCATCCTTTTTTAATTTTACTCTTGTGACAATTTTCCGTAAATACGAGTATTGTCGTATATAAATAAAGGCATAAAATAATTTGACCACCATTTGCCATCTTTCCCAATTTATGGTCATGGTAATTTAATATAAAACATCTAATGTTGAGGTATAAAACCTCTATTTTATGTTTGTGTATGCATACATGGTTAAATACGCTGCCAATGGGGTGTGGCATACAGCTTCCTCGTACTCGTAAAAGACTTTAAAACAGTATTCTACCAAATATATATATACCGTAAAATTATATTTTCGCTTTAAAGTTCATAAAATATTGTTGTAACTCAAAATACGTAAAGGCTAAATTATAAAATAATAGCAAAAATATTTTAGAAACTAACCGCCAAAACACTTTAAAAATTTAAGCGAAGTGGGACTAGCAGTAGATAAGATATTGACATTTACTAGGATTTCATGGTAGCGCCATGGATACTATTATTCTGAATGCAATGAAATTTGTATGGGACCATCTACGAACCAGACGACATAATTTCTGACAATTTCATAAAAAGGAATTGAATAGTTCAGAAGTTATGCCACTTCGTGAAATTTAGTATAGTAATGGAATGACATGGTAGCGGCGTAGCTACCGTTACTCCGACTTCGATTAAATTCATAGGGGACCATCTAGGAACTAAACGGCATAGTTTCTGAAAATTTCTTTAAAAACAATCGAATAGTTTAGAAGTTATGCCACTTGGTGCAAACTGGCCACACACAGACGGATAGATAGACGGACGGACGGACAGAATTTTTTTATTTTTCAAGTACGATCACAATTCTTCCGCTACTTTAGTAGTCTCGGAAGCAAATATTATAAATTTATAAGGGTTCTGAGGTTTGACTACGGAACCTTAAAAATCAATGAATTTAAGGCATTCAATGAAATCAATCCGAGAGAGTAGTAATCGAATAGTTTACTAGATGCTACAAACGTATGTAACTCTATGTGCATGTTTCTATACTCTACAACCTGCACGAACTATCAATAATTAATAGTAATCTCGTGTAAACAAGGCCTTATGCATACAGCTCTTCGATTGTGTGTTTTTGATACCCTACTACAACTAGGGTAGTTCAACAATTAAAAGCAATCATATTTCGTCTGTTCCTTCTTGTAATCTAATTATTATTATTCGATACCATTTGTATAGTTAAATTAAAAAACATATAAAAATAGCGAACAAAACGTCTTTTGTATACAAAATTTTTGGAATGAATTAATTATATACGATATTGTTTAAGAACAAAAACTGACAAAATACAAAGAATTGATTTGAGGAACCGTGAACTGTTTATAAACTGTTTATAATAAGAGAAGACAGTTAAGAACTGATGAATGATATTGATTACAAATCAGCCATCTTCCGGGTTTTGGTCACAGAAGTATTAGGACTGTGAGAATATTGTTTCCATCTAATGAATTCCAGTTTAAGTTGCAATTTTAATTACTGTTCCCGAAACTTGTGGAATACCACATAGCCATTTAATCAGAGAACATAATGAAAAACTCTTTCTTTCCATTCTGAGATTTAAAAAACGGTCATGTGCAAGTTGTACTTGCCCAAATAGTGTTCCGTACAAATAATTGTTTTTAAACATGAATTTGATTTAAGGGTATGTGCGGGTAGAAACAGTTCTTGACATAGTGAGAAATATTTTTTATCGAAAAATTATTTATAAATAATTGATCACTCTAGAATTTTGCAACCCTAATAATTTTCCAAAAATGTTTTTTTTTTTTTTAAAATGGGTAGTATTTCGTACATATACTTATTGTTGAATTTATTCTCGAATGAGCTTTCCTTTGACGTCCTATACGACGCCGTTGAAAATTTTTTTCCGCATTTTCTTATTTACTTCTTAAAACTAGCGCCCAAAATCAAAATTCAACTTTCTATTTATACTTTACGATTCTAATAAATTGGGTCACTGCACTCTATTTCTGTACTAAATTTTAAATTTTTACATATAATATAGCTCCGGTGAAAATTGATTTCATAAGTGCTTCGATTTACCAATCTTGTTACGGAACACTAAAACAAGTATCTAATTACTAGGTATCGGACATTTTTCGGATCAAACGACATCGTTCTTTGTATATGCAGGCAGATAGACGGACAATATGTGTGAGTTGTATATATATGTATGTTTTATCAAAATATCTATTCGTTTTTATTCACATTAATCACATCAAGTGCGATATACCTGCATGCACAAAACACGAATGCTGTTGAGAGATTCGATTAAAAACTAGCACTTCCTGAAACTATTTTGATATCACTGGCATGAAGAGACTTTACGACACACGAAAGACTTTTATTGAAAAACTTTTGTGGAAAACTTTTGGCTTATCCAATTTTCAAGAGCGATTTTATTTTAACTGTATCGTATTATAAACATACCTGTAGTGAATGAGTTTTGAAAAAGTCGATAATTTTCCCGAAAATCATCGAATTCAATCGATTATCACGTTCATCCAATGCGCGCGGTAACGTGGCTTCCAAATCCGCTTCACTTTTAATTGGTGTCGACGTGTCAATTACATTTGAATCCTTAACAAGATATACACCATCGATTAAGGATAATTGATTGAGTTGACGTGATACGCGATCCAAGCCGGCAACTAATTTCATCTTTAAACACGTAGACATTTCACCGGTTGAACATTCTTGATAAATTTTATATAAAAACCGTAAATCACCAAAATATGGTGCAATTTCCGGATTCAGGAATGTGGTGGTCGCGGAGCTGGAGGCGGCACGATTTTTTTCCTCGTCACCGTGTGGTATAGAATTTTGTTGATACGTGTTCGTAGTTCGCGCACTCACTGTAGCTATCAAAACGATAATTGTTAGTGTACACTTGAGATTAAACATTTTTTTCGATGATGTTTCTCTTTTTTTGGGCGACTTATCCGGTTCTAGAAACTAAACAACTAAAAAATTTGTGGCTTGGTCAGATAAACATTCAATATATATATGGTTGTAATATGTTGTAACGTTATTCATTTATTTATATGATTCGCTTTTGTTGTTCGGGGTGGGGACATGGGGAGAAATTAAATTTCATTTTTTTCTTCGTTTTTTTTCGATTCAATTATTCATTTATTTTAAAATTTTTATCATGTGTTTCCCCTACTTGCTCGCGTTTGTAGTAAGTATTCTGTTGCGCTTACATCATAATATATCAGCTCATTTATTATAGGTTATTTCTTTTTAATCTTCATGAATAGTAATAGGAATAAGAATAGTTGCGGTGAGTTATACCGTTTTGATCTATCGACTCTGTTGACGTGTACCGTATCGGACATAAAACACTTGCCGATCTGTTACATTGTTTTAGAAAAAAATTGTTTTCCCGTAGAAATATAGAACTAAATTTTTTTTCGACAGAGATTCGTTTCCGGTATTAAGGGGAGGTTTACACGAGAGTCCTTAAAAATTATGTATTTTTCTAGAATTTTTTTCTCAAGAACGGAAGTAAATATCAATTTCAAATTTAGTACACATATTTATTAAGTATGAGACTATACAAAAAAAATTTTTCAAGGAAAAATATAAAAAATTTCCATTTTATAGATACTGCAGTGTGACGATCCGAAAATCCAATGCCTTGTTGGCGGACATCCTAGCGCCGGTAATAAACCACCGAAATCCAAAAACATAAAAGATTTATAAAATATATGAAGGGTACCGGCACCTCTACCTACAATATCAATAAATTGCTGAAAGAAAAAATTATTTTTCGCTCTTTAAAGTAAACTTAAAAATAAAAAAATATTGAAAGTTTATCGAACTTAGGTAAAGGTGCCGAAGAATTGAATTATCTTTAATATAAAAAATTTAAAAAAAGGATCCATCGAATAGTTTTTAAGTTATCATGTCCGCCAGTTCCAAAAATGTAGTTCCGAGATATTATAAAATATATATAAAGAAACGTATTTTCAAAATTTTATATTTAATACTCATTATTGCGTGAACTACATTTTTTGAATTTTTTCTTTATAGAAAGCTGGATTCGGTTATTGTGCAAGAATCTTGTTTTTAAATTATTTTCAGTAAAATCACTTTGGGAACATATTCTACACATAATTTGCTCTCAATTACGGCAAAAAAAAATCGATTTTTTTTTATCAAATCTCAAGTAAACCTTCCCTTAAAATTACTTTCAGCAAAATCACTTTGGGAACATATTCTACACATAATTAGCTACCAATTTCTGCAAAAAAAATCAATTTTTTTATCGACTCTCAAGTAAACCTCCCCTTAAGACCGTAGTTTACAAATAACAAATACATTGATCCTACTTAAAGCCTTTTCAATACAGTAGTTGACTGAAATTAAAGAAAAAATTATCTTTTTTTTCACAACAATTGAATCATTTTTGATAAATTTTTTAAAAATCGTCAAAAAGTAATTGTTTATTTTTAAATGAAAAAAAACTGGTTCGGAAAAATCTGCTCGATGTAATGACGTTACGATTTGAAAGCAAAACTTTTATTATGTTCAGAATTTATCAAAGTAAAAGCGAGTTTTTATTTAAATGCTGGTTGATTGTGACGTCGTTTTATTGAAAATTAACGATTTTCAAAATAAAATTTTCAGATAATTACGAAATATTTTTGGGTTTCACTATTAATATCAAAGACCTATATTTAATGATAATTTTATTTATATAATTATTTAACCTTTAGGACAAATTCCCGGAGACATTTAAGAAGATGTATGTTCCCGGCGCCTCTACCATACACATTGTCCACTAAATAGTCTGCACGATACGGTTGAAAAAATTTTTACAGGGAATTTCTGCACTTACGACAAGCTAAAAAACTTTGTCTACATAGGTTAATCAATATTTTGCTTAATAGAAAATTTAAAAAAAATATTGGTTATCTAGAGAAATGGGCAAAAGGTGATTAGACATTTTATTTATTTATATAATTATTTAACCTTTAGGACAAATTCCCGGAGACATTTAAGAAGATGTATGTTCCCGGCGCCTCTACCATACACATTGTCCACTAAATAGTCTGCACGATACGGTTGAAAAAATTTTTACAGGGAATTTCTGCACTTACGACAAGCTAAAAAACTTTGTCTACATAGGTTAATCAATATTTTGCTTAATAGAAAATTTAAAAAAAATATTGGTTATCTAGAGAAATGGGCAAAAGGTGATTAGACATTTAAGAAAATTATTTAAAAAAACTGCTTAAAATTTTATTTTAAACTTATCTATTTCTAATGTTATCGCCGTAGCAAGCTCTAAAAACATTACTGTTTGTTTGCTTTTTGTTGAAATGGTTTTGTTCCAGTAATTGAATGTTCGTATAACTCATTTGCGAATACGTAATCGCAAAAAAGCTGATAAACAGTTAAATATTATCGTAGTGTTAACTTATTTTATGTTTCTCGATAGTGAACGTAGTTTTGAATCGGTGGTTTATAACATTTGGACACGGTTAAAAAATGTGTTACTGAATAAAATTTTTATTAAAATAATTAAAGCTGTAGTCAGTAAGATTTTATTCACATTGTGTTTTATTTCAGACTAGCCGTACCCGTGACGTTGTTCACGCGAAACGTTGAGTAGTTCCTTTTTCCAATTTGTACTTTCTTGCAACACAAAATGCATTAAATTGTCTCCAAATTAACAATTGTGTATTTATTGTATTTTTCGGTACACAATTAGCAACATTTTTTTTTATTTAAAATTTAGAAAAATTTCGAAACTACAAAATTTATTTACAATTTTTGTTACAATAGTTATGAAATTTTTAATGAAATATGTAAATTGGCGTAATGTGTGTAGATGCTCAAAATAGTTTTTCCATTTGCCCGGAATAAAAAGTATCTTAGATGTTGACCCAGGTAATAAGTTATCATCACACCAAATTTCATTAAAATCCGTCCAGTAGTTTTTACGTGATGCGTGAACAGACAGACAGACAGACAGAGACAGATTTACAGTTTTATTATATGTATAGATAGTATTATTTTTATGGCCGTTCATGTACCCATACACATTTATCTGATGTTAAACTAACATAGCACGCTATGTACATTATTTTTATTAACTAAAGCTATAAATTATCCGTTAAAACTTAATTTTCCCCTCCAGTCTTTTTAGCTCTAGTCAGTTATTGTTGGTTGGTCTTCAATTTCATTGTCACATTTTTTTTTTTATTATATTTACACCGTTCCATCTTTTATTTCTCAGCTTCTTGATGCGCTACACATGTTTAATTAAACGTAAGATTGTTTCATAGCATAATCTTTTAGGAATTCGATAATTAGATTTAGGAAAGAAAATATTCAAAACAAAACACTAATTTTGTTCTTTACTGCCATATCGAGCCATTACCGCCATTTTATCGTAACCGACAAATATCAAATTTTACAGAAGAATTTCTTAAATGCGATATTTCTGCTGTCTTAATTTTATTACGCCTGAGCGTATTATTCCTATTATTTTATTAATCTTACGATAAAGATGGTTAGTGTCGGTTACGCTAAAATGTGAAAATGTGTTGTATTAACGATAAATTAAGCAGTTGTTATAACTCGTTAATTGACCAATTTTTCGAGAAAAACGTTAACACTGCTAGGTTCGTTACGGTTTAAAATGTTGCTTGCAATAAAAATCTCAATGTCGATAAAAGTGTCGCTTACGATAAATCGGCGCTAATGGCTCGATATATTTAGAGCATTTAGTGTGGAAATTTTGCAATTCAAAAATTTCGAGGATTTTTAAGGCGTTTAGAGATTGGGATTAGAAAACAAATGCATACAAAGCTACAAAAAATAAATTCTGCATGAAATTTTATGTATTATTTCTAATATTTTTGAAAATTTGTAACTTTGACCAGGAGAGTAATTTCCGTTTCATTAGAATTTACTTGTGTAAAATCCTACAATTTTTACTTTCAGCTTTAATTTTCTATTAATTAATAATAAAAAAAGGATTGCTTATTATTCAAGTACGTTTCTATGTACGATTTCACAAAATTCTGAATTTTGATTAAATCCCATTTTCGATAGATTGTACTTGCTTAAAAATCCTGAAATTTTGGAATTGAAACTATCTTTTTTTTTGTTAATATATTAGAATAAAATATGAACTTTATTTATTTATTTATTTATCTACTCCGAATTTTTTGGAAGAAACAGTAATAGACAGCAAAAAATGATTAGAGACGGCAATAGGCGTCCCGTTTTCTGTGTGCCAAAATCTCCATCAGAAATACAAAGGAACGTTGTGACGATACACTCTAACAAAAAAATGACCCATTTTACTCTTATTATAGGAGGCAATTAAATGCCTTCTATAATGACAGTAACATTACAAACCGTAGTGTACGAAGGTGAAAATTACACCATCATGGTGTAATTATTACTCTCTCATATGTGTAGTTTTACACATGCCATGCGTAAAATTACCATTCAGGTGTGTAATAGATTACGTTTTATTTGTGTATTAGCTACACAGCAAGATGTAATTTTACACATTCAGTTCGTAATAGTACGCAGCTAAACGCAAAATTACATTATATTAGTGTATTTTTAAACCACGTCTGTACACCCGAAAATGTAATTTTACACACTTATATAGTAATGTTTACACCCAGAAATGTGTAATTTTAATCCAACTGAATCACTCATTCTGATTCAGTTCAACTGAATCAGTATGAGTGATTCAGTTGTGCTGAAAAAAGTAAACTGATTCAACTTAACTGAAAATAACGAATCAAATAGATTTTATTGATGGTTTTTTTACAAATTTTAAATATTTATTATGATATAAAGTATAGAATAATTTGGAATTATATAAAATATTAGAAATGTTAAATATTTTGCTTATTATGTCTACATTTCTATATAAGTGTGTCATATGATAAAATAATAATTGTTTGGTGAATTTTAAAATAAACACTCCAAAAAGGTAAGATTATAAAAGTTTTATTATGAACGTTTACTTGCTTTCATGAGCATCTAGGTAATTTTATCAATGAGCACAGGTAAAACTTATGGATTAAAATTGTAGTTACATCATATCAAAAATATAGTTTAAGGAAATTAACAAAACAATACTTAAATATAAAAAAAAATCAATATTCTGCTGACTCTTGCAATCCAAGGAAGAACTTCAAGGAAAATGCATGTTGCGGTTTCATAGATGTGTTCACCAATTCCGGTTGCTAAACAAATTAGAAAATAAGGGTTACTTAATTTTATAACCATTTTTGTTTATTTATTTTTTTTTTTCAATAACCATTTAATAGCAATTTAAAATTAAGAAAATTTCGTTTTTGCTACACAATTTTTTCTAGGTTATTTCAATGAATGTACAGATATTAGATTTTTGCTTAAAAAACTCACCAGAAAAGTGAGCTGGCGTGCTTAGGCAGTGGCATTTCCGAACTGGTAGACTGAAGGTTTGAATTCCGTAGCCGGCTATATGCTGGCGAAAATTTTCTGCAATCTCCCATCACATTTCCAGATGGATATCGACATCGTCCTTAAGAAGACGGTTGCAAACGGACACCTACCAAATCTTTATACCGCTTTTCTTGTTCTCCGCCCATATCATAATGAAAAAGTTACACAGTAGTGTCTGAAAAACGAACGTTAAATCTCATTATTATTATTATTATTACTTAAAAAACTTGATTTTGTATATTAAAAAAAATACAACTAACCATAGTAATCCAGACCAATTGTCATGTCAGGAATTCATTGTAGCGCAATTCTTCTGATCTTCTTCTGGAACAAGAAATGTGAACTAACAATGACGTTACAGCAATCCATAGAATCACATTGTCACAGTAATTCGCAGTGTGTCACAGGAGTCAGTCAATGGAGTCACAGAAATCCATACATCGCATCGTTTCAATTTAGTCCTTTTATGAATTTTACTGTAAATCAAAAAACAAAAAATTATATACTTACATTAATTAGGGTTTCCGTTCATTAAAATTTAATAATTTTAATTGGTAGCTACAAGTACGCATATATAATAGGTATTTTATTTCCAAAGTCAATAAAATTTAGTAAAAAAACATGTATAATTCTTTTATCACTATAGATTTTACTAATTACAAGCATTATATGAATTTTTAGACATATCTGAATGAAAGAAATCTGAATTGTAGATTGTGGAAGTCAAGGTGATTCATTGAAACTACACATACTACAATTTATTTCACGAGAAGTTTTTATCGTTGATACAAAGAAATTTGTCTTTTATTTTAAATTGCGCATACAACATGGCGCAATGTTGACAAAATTAAATGCAGTTTTATAAAGTTTTTTGAACTACAAATTAGATTACTACCAATAATTGCCAAAAAAATATTGATTGACTCGAAAAATAAATTTAATAACGCCAGTAATTAAGAATATACATATAAAAGCGCCATGTGCTAACAACCGAAGTAAAATCATGTTTTTTTGTAATAATAACTGACAACATAAAAAAATTAATAGACAAATGACAGGCACGCGTGCCCGCTAAATTCAAAAAGAAACTAAAATCAAAATTAAACATGTCTGTAGCTACAAAAGATAGTGTTTTAATTTTCACAAAAATTGAGAACCTCACAAAAGTTTTATCAAATTACATAACTCTTTGTATGAATCCAAATTAAAAAATTAACTTACTTACCTGAAATATTTTAAATGTATCATCACGACATTTTGAAAACAAACAGATTTATTCCTTTGCATATTAATCAAAACAACAACATATTAAACAAAACACCACTAAAACAGTTTTTGTAACACATTTAAAGATTAAAACTAGGTATATTATACACAGCATACACACTAATCAAAATATACTTTTGTTTAACTAAGCTGGAAACATAATTTTTAACCTTTTAGAATATTGCTTATGTAATGTACACAAAAAAAGTAATACAATAGCAGATAAAGTTAAACACATAAATTCATATGCGCGCGCACGGTTTCTACTATTTATTGATGTAAATATAAACCAAAAACTTTGTAAATCTCCAATCTAATTGTGTATTTCATAAAGTTACACCTATTATTTGTGTAATATTAAATAAAAAACAGTAATTATACACAAATTATATAAAAATACACTAATTTTTTCATATTACACAAATAATAGCGCATATTTTCAGTGCGAAGAGTAATTTTACTCTAAATTTAAGTTATTTTACACGTTTTTGGCCCCTTTTGCTTAGAGTGTAGACTCAAAGCGATAACTTTTTCTCGGCCAAGATTATCTATTAGGTTTATAACTTTTTTAACGAGTCTCTATTATGGAAATTCAGCTTTTTTTGCTACGGAAATCCCACTAGCGAAGCCGCAAGCCATAGCTAGTATTTTACAACAATGACGAAAACTATAAAATAGAAAACGATCTTAATATCAAAAGTTATAGTAATTTTATAGAAATTTTTTTAAATGGATCGTCTTTAGCTAGCTTTATCACAGGTATTTTTCTATTGTATTTATAGTACTTATCTATTCAGAAGAAATGCTTTTACCGGTATACATTACGCATTTTTTTCGGGTTTTAAGTAATTTAATTGTTATTATTAAAAAGTGGAGTTTTTTTTAAACAGGTTTTTTCTGTTAGTTCTCATTACTTGAAAAGCAAATGGTTTTTAGTTTATTTTATACTAATTTTTAAGAATATTTTCTATTCTAGTTTCTTTTGATTTGGATCTAACATTACATAAAATTTTAATGTCGTCTGGGTAATTCCATGGTCACTTACATTACAATTTGATTTAAAATTGGGATTAAAATCTTTTGAATTTTCGTATTTAATGAGTAAATCCACTAAAATTTAGTCAAATTAAATCGAATACGATTTGAACTTTTAAACAAAGGAAATTAAACAACGAAAGATGCATATAAATTTTTTTTATATAAGATAAAGTAGGTGGTCACTTACATTACTCAAAAAGGAGCATAATTTTTCATCTTGTACACAATGAGAATTTTCTGTTCTGTTTTGATAACAAACAGCTTTTAAGCTAAATTAAAGGTAAAAAATAAAAAAAACGTTGTATATCAGTGATTTAGTCTTTTGAGTATCAAGTAGGCATGATTTTGATAAATTATTTTTATTTCTTAATTTTTACTAAAATTCCATCATTTCATGGAATTGCCCTGCCCGTACCTTGTTTTAGAACAAACACAATTGGTAAACAAATTTTTCTTAACCTACCACTAAAACATTTTTGTTAGTAATAAATATTTAATTGCTGTAAATAAATAATTATTTTCGTTAAAAGAAATTTAAATAAAATTTACTTAATTGATTTAAATAAGAAAAAGTATTTTACATTTTCACTTTTATTAATACATTTACATTGTGTAAAATTGCAAGTATTTAAGCAAATAATCCGTAGTTTTTTTTTTTTAATTTGGCAAAGAACCTGAGCAAAAAAGGAAATTATTTCGTAAATACTGGTAGTCTGAATATTTTTGTGGAAAATTTCTGAAAAAATATCTATTTTTCTGTTGAAATTGCTGCCGAGACTACTAGTAGGAAGCACTATGATCACTTCTGGAACATAAAAATTTTCATCTGCATTTTACGATTTATAGCTTCCTAAACCATTTTGATTTGGTGTCTGTCTTTCTGTTCGTCTATGTGTCCGAAGATTATTTTTTATAAAATTTTTAGTAATTGTCTGGTTTGTGTTAGATTTAGATGGTTCCCAACGAATTTCAATATAGTTATGTAGCCGATTAGAAAGTCTTGAAACAGTTTACCTTATCCTTGTTTTGAAGTGATTCTTGTTTCAAACATGAAATTAATCTATACATATAATAAAATTGTAACGAGACCATTTCTGTAGATGGAATATTTTTGGAAAATTGTACTAGTACTATAAATAGTTATCGATGTAGATATCAAAACAGCGATTTTTAGAATTCTTGTCTGTCTGTCTGTTCACGCATCACGCAAAAACTATTGGACGTATTTTAATAAAATTTGGTGTGGTGATAACCTATTACCTAGAGCAACATTTCAGATACTTTTTACTCCGGGAAAATGCCTCATTCCCACGGGAAAATCGAAAAACCATTTTGAGCATGTGTACACATTAGGCAAAAACTATTGAACGGATTTTAATAAAATTTGGTGTGGTGATAGAGCAACATTTCAGATACTTTTTACTCCGGGAAAATGCCTCATTCTCACGGGAAAATAGAAAAACCATTTTGTGCATGTGCACGCATTACGCAAAAACTATTGGACGGATTTTGATGAAATTTGGTGTGGTGATAGCTTATTACTTGGGTCAACATTTAAGATACCTTTTACTCCGGGAAAATGTTCCATTCCCAGGGGAAAATTGAAAAACCATTATGAGCATGTGCACATATTACGCAAAAACTATTTGATGAAATTTGGTGTGCTGATAACTTATTACTTGGGTCAATATTTAAGATACTTTTTACTCCGGGAAGAGTCCTTATTCAGACGGAAAAATAGGAAAACCATTTTGAGCATGTGCATGCATTACACAAAAATTATTATTCTATGCAAGTTCTGTATAGTTATTACACTTACATACTTCTCATTGAGTTCATAACAATGCTTTGCGCGAATGACGTCGCGGGTACGGCTAGTATTATAATATGATAAGACACGAAATTTAAAATGAGATAGAGTTTAACTCTATAATTTCTTTAAAGATAAAAGTTCCTTTTTATTGCGAGGAAGCTGTGTGCCACCCCTCACTGGCAGCGTATTTTTGTATCATATTTAATAGGTGTACGTACATGCACATATAAATACATATACAGGTTAGTGCTAGTTGAAGAATTTCTTTTTTCTCTGTTAAGGCCACCGAAAGAATTTCTTTTTCGTCCTTGACCGGCATTCGACGTTATAACGTTAAGAGTGTTTATAATGCAAGATGGTAGTAAACCTTTAGTTTTTTTTGTTTTGATACTCGCCGAGCTTCCTGGTTTTACTATAGTACGCAGTTTGATTGGAATTTTTCAAATTTTGACATATCAGTTACCACCGAGTGGACTAAATTGGAATGCCAATTAACTTGTTAATTCTTTACTATCTAAATCGAATAAATTTTTATGTAAATTTCTAAAAGTATTTTATGGAAAAATGTTTACTTGTTTACTTTTTCTTTTGAATAATACATCAGTTTTTCTTCTGATAAGCTGATAAAATTTTGAAAGTTGCAAATATTTGTTTTTAGAAAAATTTTTTATTTAAATTTTGGTATTAATTTTTTATTAATTTAATTTGTGGCAATAATCAACAATTAGTCCAATTGAGATTTTTTTTAAAACATTAATTTTTATAAAAATGTTAAAAAAATTGTTAAAACTGATAGTGGCTTTAATACATATTGATATTAGTTACCTGTATCAGTATCAAAAATTAATATTTATAAATTTTAATTTTCTTTTCTTTATGGTTGAACAGTTTAACATGTAACGTAAAAGCCCCCATTATGGAACGGTATCTAATACTGGAACATAATACATTTACATATTAATGAAGTTATTTCTGAACGAAACGTCTGATAACAAAAATTATTATTAATAGAATGATTGTTTTTCAATTTAAATTCACCTCGCATTTAATGTTTCCTCACTTAATCAAAGAAATAAATATGTAAATGTCAAAACTGTTCCAGTATTAGATATCGTTCCATAATGGGGGCTTTTACGTTGAATATTTAAAAAAAAAAACGGTACATTTGGAAATTTTGTTTTCAGACCAAGTGGTCGCAGAACGACATTTCATATTACACGACTAAATGTTATTCCAATTAATAGTGAAAATGATTTCAGAATACAATAATTCTACCTAAGATTAAAAAATGGTTTTTAAACATTTCTCTTAATACTTGAGAAAGTGTCGATATTTGTTTTGAATTACATGGCAGACCGAGTGGTCGGAAAATGATATTTCATATTACACGACCAAATATTACTCCAACTTATGGCGGAAAGGTTTCTATAGGATACAATAATTCTGTCAAATAGTCATACTCCACTTGATCTTCTAACTTGTTTGTAACTTTGTTTTAACACTAGATGGTTCCAATGAATTGTTATTCCGTTGTTCCTATAATGATAACTTACATTTGATAAGAGTTTCCAGTAAGGTACCTTAAGAGACCATCACAGTAACCAGAATTTGTGTGATTTGCCGAAAAATAGTCAATTTTCACAATTTTTTTCGGATGGATAGGATGAGGGAATGGGGATGAATTTTTTTTTACGATTAATACCACTATTTAACAATACAAAAATATTTTTTATTCATTTTTATTTATTTATTTATTTTTATTTATTTTTTATTATTACTTTTATATTTATATTTAAAATGCCTGCGGTTTGAATAAAAGGTACAAAATATTTTGTAGTTTTTCGTGTGACAAAATAGGAAGATTTCAAAATAAAAAGCTCCCATAGGTACATAGCGGCTTACCAACAGATTGATAATCTATTTGATTTTTTTTCGGATGAAAACTGCAGCCGCAGTTGTGTGTACCGATTTCCGCCCTTTTTTAAATATACTTTTTTCAAAAAATTATAATAGCCGTAAAAAATCATCCCCATTCCCGCATCCTATCCATCCGAAAATAATCCCGAAAATTGACTATTTTTCGACAAATCACACTGAGATGGTCCCTTAATAAAAAAAAATGTGCATTGAGTTTGACTTATTTCCATCTAAAGTCAATGGTTTAAAGTTGCCCCACTTAGGAGAGTAGCCTCGAACATTTCATTTTCACAGGCGCGGCGAGAGAGTGGGGTAGCCGAGGTTGCAAGCCCGGTGCCCGGGCGTGAGAAGTCGGCCCCAGGGTAGTATCCATAGTTGTCAGTAGACGGTCCGGGAAATAAAGTTAATAGTTTTTCTTTTTTTGTTCACCACTTATTATTTTTGGAAGGAAATCTTTAAAAAAATGTGGTTTATTCTCGGGGCCCGTTATTTTTCTCTACGGTCCCGGGTCTCCATCACAAAAATGAGAATTTTAACTTAATCTTTAGCTTACTATTTGAACTGATGCAATGATTTTGTTGTTAAATGATCAAGTCACCTATTTTGGCAAAAAACGTTCAAATATGGCCTCCTCTCCCCTATCTATTTTTCTAATAAACCACAAAAATATACTCAAGTCTCTACATTTTATCTAGAACGTTGCAGAAAATTCTGGTTACTGCCAGCCCTAACTTTAATGCGTGTCTAGCAAGCACTTGGATAATTTTTTGATACTTAAGTAGGTACTGATATTGGTAAATTTTTGTTTATGAATGAAATTTTATTGCATATATTTATGTATTTACTATAAACACATATAGATAATTGAAAATATATATATTCACAGTATTTGTAATGTTTGCTTACTCGTACGTAAGTACCTCTATTACAGGTAGTGTAGAATTAATTGGACTAGAAGAATCAAAATGCATGGTTTATTAAACTAAATAACAATGAACTAACTAAAGAATTAATTAATTCAATCTAATGTACAGACGCTACATATATCTGTACACGCTTATTTATCATATCTTACTATTTTATATGAATTTGTATGATTTGCAATGTATAATTAGAAATTCTAATTAAATATTATATTATTAATCTTTCTTGAAACACGCGATACTACATATTATACCTATATGAGTTCATAATGTTTAAGAGATAACAGATTAGGAAGTAGACAATTATTGTTATATAGCGGATAAAGTAATGTTTGATAGGACCGGCTTAACAATTTTGGTACACAGAGAGACAATTCATATAAAAATTACTGTGCTCAGCACTACAATCGACGTGTAAAAGGCGAACATATTCAATTTTGTACGGTAAAAATATAAAAATTATAATTAATCATAGAAAATTTAAAGGATAGAATGTTCTTTCCGTAATATTAGCTCCGTAAAATTTGTAAAACAGCACAGTAAAAAGTTCCATTGCCGACAGTTTAATTGTTTTTCTTACAAAAATTACCATGCTGTCTTAAAATAGAAGAAAAGTAGAAAAGAATAAAATAAGCTAATAGTAGAAAGAAAGAAAGAGAAGGTATCAACGCTATCACATAGCGAGGCAAGCTGCAGAAAGTATCAACACAATCATATATGAAGGTCACATAGCAGGATTGGTGGTGTTGCAAGTAGCTGGTTAGCTGGTGTGGTGTCGAAGCAGTGTTCATTAGAATGTCTTGACGGATGGTTTAATTCATCATTTTGTTACTCCACTATCTTCAATATTAGAATATATTGTTGCCAATCATTTTTGTATGGATCATAAAGAATCAAAGGTCGGAAAAGATCGGGCATCCTCGAAGTTTTTACAGGTACAGCTGAAGCAACATAATGTTGCGGGTCAGATGCGCAAATGAAAGAGTACGACAACAAGAATTAAACTATAACATATATGCAAACATATACAAGGTGGTCCAGAATTATGTACCGTAATTGCTAGAGCTGGTAGTACGTTCAAAAATAATGGTACCTGTTCATGTACACTTTTTTTCAAAACTCAATAATAAGGGAGATAGAACTCTGTAAAGGGGTGAAACGAAAACCATTATTTCTTAAATATTTTCCAAACGCTTTTGAATAACGGATTGATATTTTAGGGGTACTTATTTTGCGTTAGAAGGATTAAATTTATGTCAACACTTATTCCACCACTCATGACTAAGGGGTGGTTTTGGGTGGTAGGTGTGAGTTACCACGTCTTTACTTTTTTAACTTGCAATTATTTAAACAAAATCCTTGATAATATGATTCCTCAGACAATTTCACGCAAAAAAGGTACACTTGTTACATTTCGATAAATATTACCGTTTTCGAGTAATTTAAAGTAGAAGTATCTATTTCCAAATTATCCCCTAACCATAAGTGATGGAATAATTGATACCATAAATTTAATTATCTTAATGTTCATATGCACCCCTAGATTATGAATCGAGTAATCAAAAGCGCCCAAAATTGTTTTTAAAAGAAAAAATTAGTTTCGTTCCACCCCTCTACATTTTACCCCTCTGCTTTATCTCCCTTATTATTGAGTTTTGGAAAAAAGTGGAGATGAAAAGGTACTATTATTTTTGAACATACTATCAGCTCCAGCAATTACGGTACATAATTCTGGACCACCCTGTATATGCATAAGAGTGTGATAGAAGTTGTGTTACCACATTAAATTTTACCATGCTATAATATATTTTTTACTTTGGTCGTCGATCGCGCACGCATTAAAAGAGAACATGGTAATTTTTCTGAAATTTTATCTACAAAAATTATATGATTTTTCTCTCCGTGTATAGTACTATCAGACTGTATTGTGTATGTATGTAAATCGAATTGAAATATATTTTAGAAAATACAATTAAATTTTTTTATGCGGTCTTTTTTTGGGCGTTATTTTAGACGGTTTTTAAAAAAAAATGCTCATTAATGTGCATAATGTGAATAAAAAGCAAAAGAAAGGAAGAACATTAATTATAATAATTTTCTTTGATAAAATAACCAAACTCCTTCCAAAAAAAAGGTAGTATTATACAATGTAGTTGAGCATTATACAATATTTTATAATAAAAAGAAAAATATTTAAAAATTAAAAGTTACATAGGAGACGCGTAGAATTGAACCTCGACCGTCTCAGCTACACCCATAATTTAAAATAGAGACCAACTAGGAATGCTACAGAAATTGAGTCAGAGGTTTCTGGTTAAACTTTGCGGTATAGTTGTCGGAGGTGGTAGAATTAGATACGCGAAGTGTACAATTAGCATAGCCTAATTACTTTTATTAATACAGATTGTTGAAAGCGAAGCATTGCGCAGATACACTTTTGTGTACCACATCTTCGTCAATTTATCATAACTCATTAACGCCCTACCATGTATTTAGTCTGGCTATGACGTAACTTATTCTGGTTTGGTCCTGCATGCGTGGCCGGACAGCAAATAGCAATTTTAATTTTAATTTTTGTTTGTTAAGAGTATTTTTGTGGATAGATGTTGCAAGATCAGGAGAAATTCAAAACGATGGATTAAAAAGTTTTCGGGATTTTTTTTTGCTCGCCAGTTTATAATAGTTTCCGATGTGCTATGGTCAAAATTGAAAATTATTAACAACCGTTGACTATAGTTGAATGCATAAGTTCTGATAAATCTCCATTTTGAACGTAGCTAACTGGAATTGGAGTCGAAGATAATCTCGAATACAATCGGAAGATTCGACGTTTCGAAGTCATAATTCCTAAACCCAATTCTTTAACCCAAAATTGTAAGTTCGGAGGAATGTATAATACAAAACTGACCAGATTTTACGTTATAATTTATCTGTTGATAGTGACTAAACGGACTGAATAACACGACACAAAGTTAGTACTTCCGTTTAGTTTGCACGAGAAAAAAACTTTTTTTTTTTATAATTTTATTTGGCAATAAATTTAGTAAAGTCTAGTTTACAGCTTGATGGGGTAAAGAACCGACCTTTATATTTATAGTTTTTTTTTACCTTGACGTGTATTTATATTCACCTTATAGGTATTTTACTATTTATAATAATTCATAAATAAATGTGGTATAGTCTATGGGTTTTATTATATGTTATATTTCAATCTATTTTACACCCGAGTTCTTCTCAAACATTTCAAATGTAAATAGTTAAACACGTATATCTGACGCCCTAGTTCAAACTGACTACATGTTTACGGTGGTATAAATATATAAGTGTTTCGTCTAATTTTTTTGTTAGAATATAATAAACTGTACTGTTATGCCGGATTTCCATGAAACGGACTACATTATTGAGTTTGTGTTTAGTTCTTAAAATCGCAAAACATTGGTAATATGAAATTTGAAACAAATAAATTGAAGTAAAAAAAATGTTTTTTAAGGAAAGCTTTTATTTAAAAATGGGGTAAAAAAAATAAAATAACTTTTGAGTGAATGCAATATGCAATATAATTTATAAAAGCTTGAGGCGTTATCATTAACTATTCTGTTTTTGATGTTTTGGAAGTATAGCTATTTTACTTTTCAGTAGTTACTAAACCTAATTAAAAGCCTCAAGCTTTTATAAATTGTGTTGCATATTGCTTCAAACTTCACTCAAAAGTTATTTTATTTTTTTTACCCCATTTTTAAATAATAGCTTTTTCGGATCACTGCACAGGACTAAAAATCAAAAATTTTTATTTAGGGCGATTTAGGGCAAAACAAATTACACAATATTGCATTGTCTTCAAAGTTAGACAGGTACGAAAAATTTGAAACCTCTAGCTCAATTAGAACTTGTCTAAATTTTGATTCCAAGATTTGATCTAAGCCAAGATACTAACATACCAAGTTAAATAAAAGCTTTTAAAAAGGCTTTCATTTTTCCCTTCAAAGTGGCTTCGATTGTTTAATGAGATCACCGAAAGCTCACTTCGAAATCCAATCACGATACATGGGACCACCCCGAAGGGAAAATTTTAGTTTTACAAACCTCAGAGATCAACGGAGGACAGTCATTTGAGCTATATCATTAAAACCAAGCTGTTCCAAAAATTATAAAAAAAAATATATTTTTAAAATTTTTTTGTAAAATTTCTTTCTGGACCACAAACTACACTCCCCCATTTTAATCTTAAAAATTTTTTTCTAAATGTTGACTGGTGATATATGTACGCGTCACCAAGGCCTAACATTATGCCTTTCAAATTTCTAGTTTTCACGGAAAACCACTGTGATAGACGGACGGACGAATACAAGAGCGATCTTATAATAAGGGTTCTGTTTTTCTTTTAAGGTACGGAACCTTAAAAATCGATTTTTTCTTTAAACCTAAACCAGGCGGTTATATCATTGTTAGATAATTGTGTTTCATTTTAAAATCAAGCAAATTAAGGATAAATGAGCAATTTTTTTATAATTAAATCAGAAAATTTATTGCACAATTAAAGAATTTATCACATAAAAAAAATATTATGTTTTATCTCACTTCAAAATAATGATGTGTGACTAACGATTGATTTAAATTATTCAAATTATAAAAATAAAACTAATTAATTGTTTAATTACTACTTTATTAATTAATAAAATTATTATTAAATTAAACACAACTTATATATAACAATAAAAACATTCTAAATAGAAATGTGTAAAAATATAAATAAGAAATAAATATTTAAAAAGTATAAACAAATTTTGAGTTATCGTAAGAATTAACAAAAAACGTGAAATATTTAATTTTCGATATATATAAATAAAATTTTACTTTTTAACAAAAGTCAATTTCTCCTGTAGAACCATCACTTTAATTTTTCTTACTATTTATGGATTATTTAAATTATAATATTTCGTATAATTAATTGAACATATGTTTTGCTTATTTAACAATTGTACTAGGTATAATTAAGTGAACTAAATCAGTTCTTTTGACAGATAAAAGTACACGGCTGACATCTAAGATGTGTTTTAAATTTTAAAAATCTGTTTTTCGAATTTAAATAATTTATTCTTTTGAGAAAATAAAATATTAGGTTGAGAACGATAAATGATAAGGTATAGTTAATGGAATCATTGTTTGAGCAACGCCTGATAGTAAATTAGTCAAGGATGTTTGGGAGGTACAATCGAAGATAAAAGTACCGGATGTTTGGGAGGTACAATCGAAGATAAAAGTACCTAAAATTAGAAATTTGTAAATAATTGCGTTGTATAACAAACTATGAGGTAAATAAATAGTTATATTTGCTAAATAATAGCTATCACTACAACTACTTGAACAATACATAAAACTATAGCTCTCAGTTGAATATAAGAGCTGAGTACATTCTGAGGATTTTTGGGAAGAATTTCAAAATGATACGAGGCGATTGAAAATTTAGTAGAATGTTCCTCATCAAATACCGAGGTCCTTGTGAAAATTTCAAACTAATTCACTAATTTTCATGAGAGTAGTTTTTTTTTCAATAACTTTTTAATGGTGTAGTGAATCGGTCTGAAATTTTCACAGGAGCCTGGGTATTTAATGAGAAACATTCTACTAAATTTTCAATCGCCTCGTATCATTTTGAAATTCCTCTCAAAAATCCTCAGAATGTACCTCAACTCTTATATTCAACTGAAAGCTATAGTTTTATGTATTATACAAGCAGTTGTAGTGATGGCTATTATCTAGCAAAGATAACTATTTATTTACCTCATATTTTGTTATACAACGCTATTTATTCACGAATTTCTAATTTTATGTACTTTCCTCTGCGATTGTACAACCAAACATCCTTAAATTTTTTCTGTGATAATTTTTCAACGTCCGAGTGTAATTTTGACACAAATGGAAAGAATGACTCAAAAAATGTACGGTTCGCTTTTAATTTTATCGTTCTGTTGTTTTATTTTCAGTTGTTAAGACCCTGAAACATTTTAGTAGACTTTTGTTTTTTGTAAACATTTTTGTTATCAAAATTAAGAAATTTCATTTGAAAATATAAACGATTCGACAGAAGCCTTTTTTTGTGTGGTCCTAGATCTTAAATTTTGATAGGACCTCGAAAACCTATAACCCCTTACTAATTTCATCATATAATCATTTTATTTACGAGATTTATGACATTGAAAATTTTAACGTCATTAAATTAAAAAGCCTAAATATTGATATAATATTCCTGTGTGAATCGTCATTTCAAGCACGATTTGTTTTTATTTATTTAGGTCCAGTTTATGTATGTGATACTGATTTAAATTTTCAACTCAACCGAGTCCTCAATTCTGAAAACAAGGCTGTTAGAAAGAATTTAAATACAAAACAATGGTTACTTATGACAGGTGTGTAAATTCTTGAAGAAAAAGAAATTTACATGAATTCCGTGAGTGAAAGTGATACAATAAAAATGTGTAAAACTAAACAATAAATGAATCGTTTAGAAACCAATTTTCAATGCCAACCATATCCGCCTTGACCGTCAACACCTACAACATTTAGCTATCATCTTAATATCTCAATTTCTATTCTATTCAAATACATAACAGGTATGTACTTTATTCACTGTATGTTCCATAATATTCAGTTCTTACCAACATTAATTTATAAAAGTAGATGCAGATGGCGACAGTAGTCGATCAAATATTATAAATTATAATAAATTATGTTAACAATAATTCAATGTAAATAACAAGATCGTCACGATTTGATTCACATGATTAAATGCGGTCATTATTAACACACGAGTGTATATTTCAGGGGAAAAATGAAACTGTCTGCAGTTGCCATTGTTTTGCATTTAACGACTGCGACGGTACTTCTACTATTGTTAGAAATTGACCAGAAATTAATTAGGTTATAATTTATTGATCCATTGGTAGTGATCCACGATTTGAGTTAGCTCTTCCGTATAGTTTGGACGACGGTGTTGTTTTTTTTATAAATTTTATTTAGCAATAAATTTAGTAGTCTACACGGAGAGAAAAATCATATAAAATTTGTAGATAAAATTTCGGAAAAATTACCATGCTCTCTTATAATGCGTGCGCGATCGACAACCAAAATAAAAAATATGTGCTAGCATGGTAAAATTTAATGTGCCAATACAACTTTTATCACACTCTTATGCATATATGTTATAGTTTAATTCTTGTTGTCGTACTCTTTCATTTGCGCATCTGACCCGCAACCTTATGTTGCTTGGGCTGTACCTGTAAAAACTTCGAAGATGCTCGATCTTTTCCGACTTTCGATTCTTTATGATGCATACAAAAATGATTGCCAACAATATTTTCTAATACATACTAAAGATAGTGAAGTAACAAAATGATGAATTAAACGGTGACATCCCCGTCCTCTAGGACAGTGTAATGAATACTGCTGGCTGCTTGTAAAACAGTCTAATGAATCAAGGTGCTTGGTCCGACCCGTCCGACCAAGTTGGTCGTCCAAACCTATGGTTGGCTATGTGACTTGCTATGAGTGAGGTACATTTCAACAGCGTTCACAACACACACAACTTTCTTTCTCTTTTTTTCTTTCTACTATTAGCAGATAGAATTTCAAATATTATAATACAGCATGGTAATTTTTGTAAGAAAAACAATTAAAAAATATTTTTTTGTCGGCGATGGAACTTTTTACTGTGCTGTTTTACAAATTTTACGGAGCTAATATTACGGAAACAATATTCTATCCTTTAAATTTTCTATGATTAATTATAATTTTTATAATTTTACCGTACAAAATTGAATATGTTGTGCTGAGCACAGTAAGTTTTATATGAATTTTCTCTCCGTATAGTTTACAGCTTGATGAGGTAAAGGACCGAACTTTATAGTTTCTTTTACCTTCATATGCATTTATATTCATCTTGGATTTTATATTAAAATTTTTGGTGGAAGTGCTGTGAAGGAAAAATTTCATATCAAAATTTTAGTCAAAATATAAAATGAATAACAATCATTTAATTTTTATTTAATAAAATAAAAATGAAAATTACGTTTATAAAATATTTCAGATTCTACGCTCATGTTATTGCAATTTTTTAATTTACATTCTATAAAACAGTTTTATTTACACGGTGTTTAACTTTTGAATGATAAAAAAGTAAATTTAATTTATTTTGCAACTGAGACAAAGAATGTAACAAAAAGAAAATTTAATCAATTTTAACAAAAAAGTAAATAAATTAAGTTATTCAGTTTGGATAGCTGGATCCAATGCATTGGTGAAATATGTTTCTTTTTTAGAAAAGTTCTAGTTGATGATTAAAATCTAATTTTTTTTATCGTGCTGCTTGCTAGTGGTTTTTTTTATCGGAATTAAATCTCTGCGAAAGTTTGGAAAATTCGAATTTGGTTTAAAAAGAAACCATTTAATTCGAAAAGTTCATCCTCCATAGGTAGTTCAACGGCACTAGCCGGATTTTAATTTTTTTCAATGGCTAAGTTAATTAACTGTTTTGTACGACTTGACCCTGTATGCTAAATTTATAAGTATGAAATATGACCTGCAATTGTTTTATTACAAAATATGCTCAATTTTTTTTGTACGCTACTGTACGCCTAATTTCAAAAGATTCGGTAAATAAGTACATAAACATATTTTGTTGACGAAAAGTTTAACATTCAAAAAAACAAAAACAAAAAATATGTTAGGTAGTCAGAGCCTGATTAAGGTTTTTTTTCTAGGGGCCATTTTTTAACAAGTTTTTGACAATCAAAAATTTCTGAAACGAAGCATAATTGGAACAAATTAACTAGCAAAACTTAATTAGTAAATGAAGACCTTTCTCCCCTCCTGATTATGAGATTTATATATTTTGTTTGGATCATAGATATACAAGATCCCTGTATATTCTGTTTGGATCATAGATATACAAGATCCCAGTTTCTTATTTCATAACTACCGTGCCCGCTGTCGCCGGCAAATGACGTGGACACCGCTACTCCTACCAAACGATTATGATACATACAACAAAACACATCATTTATGTATATTTACACAAACATCTGAATATGTTTGTGCAATATGGTGATGTATGACTGCGCAGCTTGCAAATATGTAGTATCTAACAATTGAAAATAAATTTATTTATTTTAAGAAAGATCCTATCCTTTTGAGAATTTTTTTGTTCAATAGAATTTTTACACTTATATACGACACACTTCATATTTTTTTTCTGTTTAAATTTTACGAGCTGATTGATTAAAAAAACAATGACACTAAGAACGATGTTCACGATGTGATGAACAGTAAGGGACTAAATCAGAAACGGTGTAAATTGTACCTCATTGCACCTTACGAACGACAGATTTTTATATGTACACTTAATCTGCCTAATCTGTGGTTTGGATTTACACATTGAATGTTACATGTTGTATAATACGCTTCATAGCTCCTTCGTAGCTTATAAGGTCAAATGGACATTGAACTATTCTGTAGTAAACACGGTAAGTACATAACATTACCTGCTTGTATCATGTTATATTTTATTATTTAATGTTGACTGAGGTTGTCTACCTACATACATATATTCGCTACAGTTACATAATTGTAAGTACATTACGCCGTCTGATGGTTAGACAACACATTAGATGAAATCTTCCATTTAGTTTGCCCGGTTATTTGAATTGAAATACAGTCGAACTCATGTATTTTCAACCTGTCGGGACTAATCCGCTCATGTATTTTCAACTTCTCCTTCATCCTCTCTCCGTGGCAATGATAGAACCACCTGACAGACATAGAACCAATCACAAAAAGCCCGCGCAAATCTTGACACAGTAGTCACGTGTACTTCCCACATGAATAACCTTAAAATGACAAAATGTCAAGTAACATATAATAAACAAAAAAGTGAAACATGAAAAAACTGTAATAAACTTGCAACAAAATTATTTTTTAAACACTTGCGAATGAAATAAAACTATAAATTATGGGATAAAGCCACTAGTGGTTGATAGGTTAATCTGACAGTTATTTTCTCTATTAAAGTACTGCATGTGAAGTGGGGACAAAAAATTTGAAAATACGTGAGTAAAATTAGTTGAAAATAGATGATGTTGAAAATACATGAGTCCGACTGTATGGTGAATAAATCCCAACATGTTCAATAAACAACACAGGTATATTTCCCAAAAGATTGGAAGCATTATACTTATACCTACGATGTAGACAACACGTCTCACTTAACATTTATTGGACACGCATTAAATCAGTGTTCTCCAGTAGGTGAAGCTTTCACAGCTTTCGGAACAAAGTATAAAATTTTCAAATATTCTTTGATATTATTTATCATAGAAATATAATAACTATATTCCACAACTAGCCGTACCCACGATGTCGTTCGCGCAAAGCATTGTCATAAACTCAATGAGAAGTATGTAAGTGTGATAATGGGGAATTTGACTAATTTTGGGAAATTATTTTAAAACACATATTTATGTATTATGCATGTATACGTTTTTAATTTTTAAAAATAATGTCGAAAATTGTTGGAAAAAATTATTTTAGTATTTGTTCTCAAAATTTGCGCGAAAACGTTTACTAGCTGTCAATTACGTCACATTCTCTAGATAGCAGCAGGTGCCCTGTAACTAAGAAAAAAAAATGTTTATTTTTCCTGTAACTAGGAAAAGAAATTGTTGATTTTTAAAAAAATTAATTAAATTTCGATTAATTTCCATAGTTATGTTTGCTAACCGGAAATTAAGTAGCGACACTAGTGGTGATAGTGTTGAAATATAAGAGAAAGCAACGTCACACCCGTTTCTGCTTACGTGGACTTTAGCTAAAAAATTACTTTTTTAATTAAATTTTTTTAAATCAAATAATGATAGTTAAAATGAGTTAGTATAATAAATTGCTGTCTTTTATTATAAATTTTCATTAATATTTGTTTTAATTGCTTTTCTTTGATACTGTCAAATACCCCATTATACAGAACTTGCAAAGAATAATAATTTTTGTGTAATTCATGCACATGCTTAAAATGGTTTTTCTATTTTCTCGTGGGAATGATGAATTTTCGCGGAGTAAAAGTATCTTAAATGTTGACCCAAGTAACAATTTATCACCACATAAAATTCCAGCAAAATCCGCCCAACAGTTTTTGCGTAATACGTGCACATGCACAAAATGGTTTCTCTATTTTCCCGTGGGAATGAGACATTTTCCCGGAGTAAAAAGTATCTTATATGTTGCCCTAGGTAATAAGTTATCACCACACCAAATTTTCACCACACCGGAGTAAAAAGTATTTTAGATGTTGACCCAGGTAATAAGTTATCATCACACCAAATTTCATTAAAATCTGTCCAATAGTTTTTGCGTGATGCGTGAACAGACAGACAGACAGACAAAAATTCTAAAAATCGCTGTTTTGGTATCTACATCGATAATTATTTACAGTACCAGTACAATTTTCAAAAAATATTCCATATACAGAAATGGCCTCGTTACAATTTTATTATAATTATGGGTATAGTATTATTTACACACGTGTTCCCAATGTTATCAACCTTGGAGTGATTCTTTATGTGTATGAACATAGGCCAACGAACAAACGTTCATGTTAAGTGTATGGTATTAAATGTTAGGTAACATTAAAACATGCTACAACCATTTCCTAATATTGTTCGCAATGATTTTGCTTTAGACCTGATTTTTGAACGGATGTTTTCTAATATTGCAAAACATACTTTCAGGTAACTTCCAAGAAAAATTTCATCTACTGAGAACCACTATAACTACTTCATTTTATATACTTTACTGGCGAAAATTTGGTTACTTATTGCGGCAAAAGTTATCGATACATCTTAAGCCAAAATTTTAAAGTAACTTGGAGTTTAAAAATAAGAAATGACGATAAACGGAATTTCAACTTCATTTTAAGAGGCGTTTCTAACGAAATTCCATGTGATGTGATACATGAAAAAAAGAGTGGCGTGGGTAGGACCCAGGAGGTCCACACTTAATAGGGTTGCCAACTTTTTTTGAGAAAAATAAAGTATCTAATCTTTTAAATACGATAAAATAAAGTATTTGTCAGAAAAAAAAAGTATTTCCCAGATTTAAGTTTTTATTGCCTTAAATACATTTTTTTTTGTGTTTTTATCACACTTTACAATCCAAGTTTAGATTTAAATAAATAAATAATTCATTTTCTATTAAATTTATGGTGGATCTATTTCTCTCTGCTCACCATTTCACATTCATTATCGAAAAAACTCTCAGTGAAAGCTAGGGTTGTGGGAACAGAAAGCAAATAAGAAATATTTTTTTTTATATATTTGGTAAGTTATCACACGCATTTTTAAATAAATATTCCCGTTTTTCAGCAGTATTTTTCTTTGCAAATTCTTTGTTGTTATTAGTAGATGTTTTCTGGATTTTTTTTAAGTGTTAGAATATAGGTAAATCATCCATCTTAATATCTAATAAATCGTTTGGGAATTACGTATCGGAGAGTTTTGTTTAGTGTAATCACAGTCAAGATTCAAAATAAAGTATTTTAGTACGGTGCAGTTATTCAAAAAAACGGGCTAACCTCAACATCCAAAGTAACAGTTTCACTCCAACTCCAAATTGTTCTATACAGTCCACATATTGTTTGGCAAAAAGTTAATCAGTTTTTTTAATTATTTCGGAAACTATGAGGTTTTGCGTAAAAAGTGTCATATACAAAAATAATCTACATTAAATTGCGAACAAAAATGGTTGTGTGCATAATCTTGCTAAAACGAACAGTTCCAGAGTAACGGAGGGTGTAAAAGTAGCAATTTTTAGTATTTTTGCCACTGCCGTACCTATGACCAGGTGCAGCAGTGGCTAAATAAGAAGAAGAATCCGCTCGAGTTGGGGTGGAAGAAGATTGACGAACACCTGAGATCAATTACAACAGCACGTCCTGCAGCTCCCGAGGAATTACTTTCCATCATAGTGTGCGTTTGCAAAGACGAATGCGTCCGTAACTGCGAATGCAGAAAGAGTGGTCCAAACTGCTCAAACATATGCGGTAATTGCTCAGGCCTAGGATGTGATAACAGGGGTACGAACATCATAGACGAAGATTTAGAAGAGGAGGGTGCTATGTTTGAAGACGACTAATCGCAATTTCCTTTTACAAAATATTTTTTCCAAAAAAATCTAAAGATACTAAAAATTGCTACTTTTACACCCTCCATAACTTTGGAACTCTTCACTTCAGCAAGATTATGCACAGGACTATTTTTGTTCGCAATTTAATGTAGATTATTTTTGTATAGGCACTTTTTGCGCTAAACTGCATAGTTTTCGAAATATTTAGAAAAAACTGACGAAAACCGTTAATTTGCCTACTTCTACCCTCCTCTCTCCCAAACCCGACGCTCAAAATGGTGTAACTTTTTATCAAACAATATGTGGATTGTATAGAACAATTTGGAGTTGGAGTGAAACTGTTACTTTGGATGTTGAGGTTTGGATCTAATTGCACCGTACTATTTTAGCATACTTTATTTTTATGTAAAAGTATAAAGTATATTCGTGAAAAATAAAGTAGAATACTTTATTATAAAGTATGGGTGGCAACCCCACATACCACACTACCAACTTCGCTGTAGATATAAGGTTAATTAAGTATATAGTTACAGATTATTGCTTCAATTCAATCGCCAAAAATTTCGTCAACAACCTTTTTCTAGTTATTTTACTATAAATAATAAATAAAAAGTGAATCGTCCGAATTTGATGAAAAATTAATTTGGTGTAATTTTGTTCTCAAGATATATGAGAAGAAAAAAATTTGGCAAACGTACGTACGACCTAAAAGCGTGAAGAAATGTTAAAATTTGGATCTTCGAAAATCGAGTCCATTACAATAATTTCCTATACTGGGAAGTTAAAAATTTAATCTCCACATTCCAATACGGGAACGTATCCATCGAATAAATAATTTAAGACTACACTTATGGCAAGTACCTACATGCAAAATTTCTTGTTCATACACCGAAAGATATTGGAATTGAATCGGTTGTTGCAGAAAGAGCACATGTTACATTTTCGAATATTTTAGATAGAGTAATAAAAACCTTGTCTGTGACAAAATATGTAACTGAAAAGAATTGTAATTTTTACCAGTAAGACTTTGTATACCTCTAATATTTTTGCTTTCGTTTTAGCTTCGTAGTTATTAAGCTCTAAGGGTACGTGTCCATTTGAGAGTAACTATAGCAGAAGTAACTATTCAGAAAGTTGATAGTTCATTGTCCACTTGAGAGTACTTTCACTCCCCGGAAAACTGTTTGATAGCAGACTCTCCGATAGTGCTCTCAAGACCGTGTCGACTTACAATAGGCGACATCTAATGTCAAATTTTCATTAAGGTGTCAGGTTAATGCAATATATGTTTGCAATCGTCAAGAAAGTTATAGACAACTGAACAATTTGCTTCATTTATATTTAAGGATGTTTGGAAGGTACAACCGGATATAAAAGTACATGAAATTAGAAATTCGTGAATAATTGCGTTGTATAACAAACTATGAGGTAAATAAATAGTTATCTTTGTTAAATAATAGGTATCACTACAACTGATTGTACAATACATCAAACTATAGCTCTCAGCTGACTACAAGAGCTGAGTACATTCTGAGGATTTTTCGGAGGAATTTCAGAATGCTACGAGACGATTGAAAATTCAGTAGAATGTTCCTCATTAAATACTAAGGCCCCTGTGAAAATTTCAAACCGATTCACTAAGCCGTCAAAAAGTTATTTAATCTGTCCTGTTTTCGAATTTCCATAAGAGTACGTGTAAAATTAGTTTTTTTTTTTTTTTTTTAATAACTTTTTAACGGCTTAGTGAATCGGTTTGAAATTTTCACAGGGGCCTTAGTATTTAATGAGGAACATTCTACTAAATTTTCAATCGTCTCGTAGCATTTTGAAATTCCTCCGAAAAATCCTCAGAATGTACTCAGCTCTTGTAGTCAGCTGAGAGCTATAGTTTGATATATTGTACAATCAGATGTAGTGATAGCTATTATTTAACAAAGATAACTATTTATTTACTTCATAGTTTGTTATACAACGCAATTATTCACGAATTTCTAATTTCATGTACTTTTATCTCCGATTGTACCTCCCAAACATCCTCATATTAGAGCCCTCGATACTATACTAGTATATTTTGAAAAAAATATTGAATCGAATATTTTTTCAAAACTATTCCCTTATTGCAACTTTATTATTGACTGAATGCAGTGACGATTCTGTTCAACTGCAACCATCAGCATATTTTCAACCGCTTTATATACACTTCAGATAATAAGTGTACCCACTTTTATCCAGATAGAGCTCTCTCCGTGTAGGAGATGAAAGAGCCATTCACCACCATCGAAAACTTTCACCACCATATGTATAATGTGAACTAATTAATCTAGAACAAGTTAAGCTACATACACACATAGGTGATTCAACTCATCCGTCCGTAAGCAGATTGTAATAAAAAGAACGTGACTGTAAAAGAAAGTAAGTAAGTATGTATATTGTGTACTATTTGCCCATTTATAGCTGAGGAGATCACAGTATGCTATGGTTAGTTATTTTATTAGGTAAGCATGTATAGTAGTGAGTGGTATTAAATCTGTTACAATGTAATACTATTCAACAAAACCAGATCTGTTGGTCATGGTAAAATGGGAATGGTTAGTTGCTGTTGATTAATGTGGAATGTGGCATACTTAATCCCCCACTCTATTCAATTAATGTGGCGTTTTTATCGCACCGAGTTCAATAATTTGTTAACTAACATTTCTGAGAAAATTGCCTATATGTATTGCTTTCGATGATGATGGTCGTATGTTGGACGTAAAGGAATTACTCAAAGAATTCTCTCACTGCAAAATGTACAGTCTGTCACACAAGAGCGTCGTCTCCATATTTAAAAGAAAAATTATTATTTCTCAGAAATGAATAAATCGACTTAAAGTACACTAAAAGCACTATTACGCATTTACTTAGTAAATTGTCCACACTTCATTATTGTCTAGAATTTGTGGGCACCATTTTGGCATACTTTTTATAGGATTTTTTGCATCTGTTGCGGTAACGACCGCCAGAGAGCTCGGATATGGCGGCACACTTGTTTTAATAAAAGATCAAGTATATTTGGCAAAAACCCCTGTATAAAAACACGCTTCCTCTGTAAAAATTACATTACTCCAATCACGATTCAAATTTTGCATAGCCCAGAAGTGTCAAAGATTTCAGCATCGTACTACGCCAAGAACTATTTGCTTCGTCTAGTCCCCTATTCAGAGTCATTATGCTAATATTAATTTCCTTTTTAGGCAGTAACATTTGTCCTTGGTGCAGTGTTAAAAAAGGCTTTCGTTGAAATAACTTGAAAATGGTTTCATCTTCTATTTCAGAATACCCTCGCGTTTTTTCTTTCTTGGGAAAATTGTTGACGCTTTTCTGACCATTATATCGCAACACCCACTTCCATACAAAGTCTTCTGATTTGTGCATATATTAAGCAGCAGCTTTATAAATCATTTTACTGTGAATACACAAAAACATTGCCTCGAAACATTTTGCATATGATGCACTCATTTTGGAAATGTTGTGTTCTTATCCCAATACAAAGTCATACTGGCGTCTCAAGCACAAAGCGTAGTAGTCTATCCTACCCTTCAATGAATGATACAGTATAGTGGAGCTTCCTAATAGTTTTCTCTTGAAACAGTCCACCGGACGCTCTTGTGTGACAGACAGTAAGTGAATCCTTGCAGTTACAACTGGGATGTCCACATCAGAAAATATTTTCACCCCAAAATGTAAGACCTTGCACTTACGACTAGGGTGTTCATATTTTGATAAAGCAAAACAGACGATACTCAAAAAAAGTAAATTTTGATATGGAAGTCTGAACGAATTGAATTGTTTGGCGAACCTTCACTTGTATGCAACCACGAATTCCAAGTTTTATAAAACAGATTCGTTTTTAAAGAATTAACACGTTACCGAGCCTCTTTCATTTTTTGCTATTCCGTTCCCTTTAGGTTTCTAATTTAATTCATATTGATTGCTTATTTCTCGCCGAAAAGTTCACAAAAATTGCATACTCAGTTCTACACTCATAGCAAACCTAAGTCCCGGAAAAAGGTTATTTACAAAGAATGATACTGATTTAAGAAATCGGGAGATATACCGGTTCCGAAAAAATCTATCGGAGTTCCGAGGCAAGAAAGTTAAAACCGAGACAAATCCAAGAAAAAGGGAACGAATGGAATATGGATACCTTACTTACGACATGTTAGATCTCTGAATTATTCGCCGAAGTCCAAACAATAATTATACAAACTCAGGGATTCGGGTTCAACAGGAGGCGTTGATTCACTTAATATTGAATATTGAAACATTAAGTATTTTTAAAAATTAGGTTTGAGAAACGTACCGATAAAAAAAATCGGTAAAAGAACGAGTCGAGTTTATAGAATTAGAGTTTCATACCAATACTACAGTGGGTAGTCAATAGCCAAAATTAAACTTTTTATTTACGCATATCTAAATCTTATCCAGATTTGCTTGTGAAAACGCAAGAATTCTATTAGTGTAGACTTATAGTTTTCCCATAATCTATAACTCTATATCTACTAATCGTTACTAAAATCTAAATTTTAGCTTTAGAAAGCTAGGAAGTTGGGACGGAACAGTTTTTTCAAGTAAATTTTGAGCCATATCATTAAGACCGCTAGTCCTAACAATAAGTCAAAAGTTAGAGAACGTCGAGGTCAAAACCTGTAAAAAAATTTTTAAGTTGTTTAATTTCAAGTTTAATTTTGTCAACTCGGTCCTTGAATTTCATTTTGAAGATCTCAAGTTAAATTCTTTATACATATTATTGACAAAAATTTTCCTTTAAATTCTATATTTAAATAACATTAAAATAGCGTTGTTTAAAAAAATTAGAAATTACAATTTTGTTTATTGTCACCTTATTGAATTAAAATTGTTTTAATCGGTAATGGTGGAGGTGAACAAACGTTCGAATGTTCCACTGTGTGTTTTTGAAACGCAATAAATAGCCGTGAACTTGACTTGTAACGTATGCATTCACTGGTTTGTAATGCATCGAAATGTATCGACTAGGCGACACAATATAACTACTACATGGAGATCTGGATATACAAATATGTTAATTATTTAATATTTTATATGTAATTATAATACGGAAACCTCATTTTTTTGATAAACTTGATTTTTTTCTTTTAATTTGAATTTTTTATTTATTTATTTTTTATAATTTTTGTTTTTTTTTGTTTTTTGATTTCAAGGTTGCATGTTATTGGGTTTATTGCTTTAATGCTTTTTTGATTATTTTATTTCGTCATTATATTTACTGTTATTTTAGGTGTTATTTTTCTTTTTTTCGTAATTTAATTAATTCCTTCTTTTCAGGCTTTTGAATTAGGTAGTAATCAGTATTTTCACATTGACCTTTGATGGACTTTAAGTTTGGCCTTATATCTTTCTCATTCATTTGATGCTTTTTCAATAATCGAAGGGATACTATTTATACAGTTCGGATCGTAGGAGGTTGAGGCCATGGCCGGAAGTAGGCTGGCGCGGCCGGGGCATTGCCCCGGGGCCCCCAGCTGAAGGGGCCCCCAGGAGCAAATTTTTTAAGGGCCGTATTTATTTCTGTGCAGGAAACGACCAATTTTACTGATAGACAAAAAAAATAGGTCGCCGGTTTTTTTTGCCGGGGGTTGTAATTTTGAGGGCGATATTTCTGTAAAATTTGGGCGGCAGACGACTGACGGGCAAGAAAAAAGAACGCCGCTTTTTTTGGCCACGGATGTACTTTCTGCCCCTGAAGTTCTAGTTACGGCCCGGGTTGAGGCAAGTGCTAAAGCAGTAATTGGACAAGGTGTAGTAAACTTAGCGATTAATTTAAGATTAATTTATTTTTTCGAGATCAATCCAGTCAAGGCCGAATCTACCCTAAGTGGCGCCTGGGGCACCGTGAACAAATGCCGCCCCTGTCTTTCTCTAAAATGTAAGGGAAAAAAATTTTTTAATTTTTTTTTTTTTACCTGCAAAAGACAAGTGGCGAAAAAAAAACCAAATTCAACATTTTGGCGCTCCCGTACTTGCACTTTTGGCGCCCCCAAAACCTGGCGCTTGGGGCACGTGCCCCCACTGCCTCTTAGATCGGGCCTGAATCCAGTCCTCCCGGACAACTCAAGCTCTATGTTTCAATATAAAGCTACTGCGATTTCTCTACGCGCCTGCACATAGTTGGGGAACATTTAGTTATTAGAATTAATTACCATTTGGTTTCTGATAGTGGAGTTCTTGCTTCCTTCTTTTGTAATTCTTTTTCATTAAAGTCAGTGAGAGCTAACTATATAACACAACAATTTTAACTTATACACATAAGCTTCTTTTCATACGAAATTTTCGGAAGAGTCGAGTTGTCTTCCAAAAACGGAACCCGTCCGGTTATGACGTGATTTGTCCGGATCCGGTCGTGCATGTATGACGGGACAGTAAATGTTCGGTCAAGTGAGAAATTTAAAAGTGCGTTTGTATTTTTGCTTGTTAGGGATATATATGGGTAAAATATTGAGGGTTGGTGTTTTAAGACTACGGACAATTTTGAAGACGAAGGCAGGGAAAAGCAGTCATTTACTCGTCAGTTAGAAAAATTTTTCGCCAAATTTTGATGTTCGGCCGTTGAAAAGATTGATAAGTCTGCAGTCGGACAATATAGAGTTGGTAATGGAGAGAGAATTTACTGATATTCGAGTGGGTTATAAGAAAAAGTAAAAAATCGATTCGAATAGGATAGGATTTAAGTCAAAGTAAATGTGGATATGATAACATCAAAATTTGTCCCTTTAATCAAGTTTTTAATCTTTAATCGTTTAAATTTCTTATTGTTAAACGAAGTCGAGTCTGTGATTACCTTCCTTCCATCGGAGAAAACCCATGGCTAAGCGTTTTGTCACGAAGTGGTTAGGAAACAATTCGATTTCATCCAGAATTTTTTATTCTCATTAGAAAAACTGTTAGCTGTAAAAATTTCAATTTTAGAACAAGTAAATTATTTTACGCTGAAAAGCATCGATAACGTTAGCACAGAATCAAATATAAATAATCTCCTGTAGTCGAAAGGGCAATCTCGTCTCCAGAATGTTGTTTTCCAAAACGAGTGATTTGAGAGAAAGTATTATAAAATATCTGTAAATTTATATTATTTATTCTTTTGTATATTTCCAAAATGATTATTGTGGTTGAAAAAGCGAAGGCGATATTTTTTCCAAGTTTTCTTACATTGTATATTTTTATAAAATTACAAATTTAATGTTTTTTTGTTAATGAAAATACTCGGTAAAAAATTTTACTCACGTTTTAATGATATTCTTACAGTTCAAATTTGAATTATATTTTATAATTATCCTATTTGTTTTGCTTAAAATGTACTAAATATATATAGAAGTATTTGCATATCTATTTTAATGTTACAATAACATTTCATATAAACAATTTAATTTAAACAAGAATTGAATTTTCTCTGTAAATACGTTAAGTATTTTATTCAGAGTAATACAATGTTGAGTACACTTCGAGTGTACCGATTGCCTACATTTGCTAGTGTGTTGGAAATATTGTAGCGAACCATGGGCGCTTGTTTTCATTTCTTGAGTTTAATTATTGACAATATTCTCTGCCCTTTACATATTTATTTGTGGTAGGAACTCAATATTTTACGAATTTTTAAAAAGTGTTTTTTTTAAACACCTATTGCCTTTGTTTCTACCCTAATTTTATACAATTTGACCATTCTGTCCTTATAAATATATTTTAGAAATGTATCATATTGCTAAGAAAAATAACAAGAATCAAATTTTATAGTAAATCCTATGTATTTATGAATTAGTATTTTCCGAAAAGTACAATAGTTATATAATGAATCATTTTTGGATAATTTTGAACAATTTAAAAGATTGGTCCCTAAGGGATCGAAGTTTTCAATGATGTAGTTGACATGTTTCAGAAATTAAAAAAAAATGTTTTTTACGAAATTTCGACCACTAGTAAATAAAATTTCCACTCAAGTAATGCACTCAAGCTCTCCTTATATCTCCAAGGATCATTTTTCCATATATGTATTTAAAATATATTCATCTAATTAATATTTTTGATTTATTTATTTATAAACATTCTAAATAACAGGTATTTTTGTTAATTTTGTTTAAATGCTATAGATATTCATATTTCATGTACGCCTAATACTTTTATGTATAAATTTTATAAATAAAATCCTGATGGGAAGGAAGGGCTGGTGGATGAACACAAAATTTGAGTTTTGTGTTCATTGCAAAAAATCACTAGAAAATTATTATAAAGTTACCCCGAGAGTGATATACAACAGTTTTACTGACAATAAATAATATTCGTAATAAAAAGTATGGTTCATTTCAGTTAAATTTAACCATGCTGCGTCACTTTGAATTTAAATAATTTCCGTTTTCTTGGCTTTATCTTTTTTATTATTGCATTTATTTAATTTTACATTTGCAGTTTACTTTTAGAAAAAGAATAGAAGATTGATTTGTTACGAATATAAGAATTATTTAATTTTTTAACGAAAACTCATGATCAATTGTATCTGAAATGAGGTTTAATATAGAGCACTTTCTGAATAATGCCACTCTCAATAGTTGGCATTCACTCACATCTCAGTAAAGACGCTTACTTTCTTCAACAGGCAGTTTCGTTGCAAACAAAATTTTCAGTCTTTGTCAAGAATATCGATTCCGAATGTGTGATGTGACAGTTTTTAAACGTTGTTTGTATTTGAAAGTTATATGAATTTTTTGTAATTGGAAAAGTAAAAAAAATTCCTTTGATGACGTAACCAAGGACAATTTATTTGTTTTAACACTATCAAACAATTTTGTTTTTTTTTGAGAAAAGAAATTTTTTGAAATATTTATTTGATTCAGAAGAAATTATTTCGTTAAAGTTTTTGTTTCAAGAAAATGTAAAGATCCAAAGTCAATTTACACGAAGCATAACAGAAACAAAGTCCCGTGGCGTATGGGCTAAAAATATTTTTTTTTTAATTTAACTATGAAACTTTTAGTAAATTGAAATCATATTTCCCTCTTCTATTAAATTTTTCATTTAATTCCATAACGGTCATAAACTGTAATGAAAAACGCTCAACTGGTACACTATTTTGATAGCTGATACACTTTATATATTTCTACATAGAACTGTTGACATCCTACATTGTGGTGTGTGAATTAGTAAGGTTTCATTTGACGATTTATGACGTCAATGACCGTTAAGTTATCAAATTTAGAATTGCAAAAAATATTGCGTGCAATACGTGCAAAATAGAAGATTTTTTCAAAATTTCGTTGGGAAATTATTACGATTTGTAAAAAGGAAATAAAAACACTTTCATTTTGAAATTTTTTGTATAAATAACTACTGTTGACGAAATATTTTTTTGAAACTATATACCTATTTCAAATGATTCTTCTAATGTAGAAAGCCTATATTTTTTCGATTTTTTCTACGAATTTTTCTTTTTTTTCTACTCTTAAGTAGCATGTCACATTAAAATTCTACTTATAAACTCTTGGACGTTGTCAAAGATCAACACTCCTGGCTGCAACCTTGCAAGAGAAATGAGATTACGTACTTAAAACTTTTCACTGTACTGTACGTAAAAAATAAATATTAAAGTATAAAATAACTCCTCATAAACACGTGTATATAAATAAAATATATAATGTGTACTTATTTAAAACTGGTAATTCATGTTTTCAATGAACTGTTTTTATGTATATGTACTTATAAATAAAGAAGTAATAGGCTGAACCGCTGAACCTGAACTTGATCATGAATTGGTCAACTTGACTTCTTCTCTGTTCACCTTGTTCAAGTTATTTTATTAGTGGGAGGTTTATATACGCAGCCCAACACAATTTTAACGTAAAAAACACTGTTTTTTCCAATTCATATAATATATGTAATATACACTCACCATACAAGTATGGTAAACAAGTGTATTATAATTATGTCTGCTGAATAAAGCGAATTTCGTGCTAACAATAAGTGAAATAGCTCTTTACAACAAACTATATTGAATTTTGACAAAACTTTGACGTTTGAGACGGTTAATGATGGCGTAAACTCAGTTTACTTTTACATTTGAGGACTCTTAGACATTTTATAATCTGCCTCTCCCCCCACAGGATACGTTCGATTGGTTCCTATCGTTCCTATGAACATCCAGGGGCTTATCAAACAGTACACAGTCAAAAAATTTGTATTGAAATTAACACATTTCACATGTCCAGAACGGTCCATTTAATTTTTTGTGTTATTTTAACACAAAGCATATGTGTCAAATCTTTACACAAAATTTGTGTCAATGATTTAACACGCAAGAGGAAATACCTTTTGTGTTAACTTTTCAAAGTTCGTTGTTATACTTTTTTATTCAATATTTTACTTTCACTGCAGCTTAAGATATTTGAAAATCGTCAATAATTATAACGATTTTGTTCACATACATATTATTATACATGATACTTAAAGCACGCAAAGTCAGTGAAGTCAGTCCTTTGTATGTAAAAATTCTTACTTGTTTCCATATATATCTACCAAAATATATATAATAAAAAAGATGAGAGTAGTTCTTATTATTAAACGAAACTGAAAAATTAGAAGTTTTTTCAGTTATTGACGAACATAGTTTTATTAAACGTTTAAAATTGAAAGAATTTTCTTACATTTTAAGGTTATTTTGTTACAGATTCAGTTACAAAAAATCCTGTAAGCTTAGTTGAGATTGTATATTATAATTGTATATCATAATATATACTGTGTAATTACCGTTTACATAAATAATTCTTTTTTACATTAAATTTTAAGACTGAAAGCCAATACAATGACTTTATTTTCTAAGGGTTATGGATAAAAATCCATAAAAAATTAATTCATACAGCATTCTTTACCGATTCCTTTTAAAAATTCATAGTTCTTAGAAAATAAAGTCATTGTATTATGGATTAAAGACTTAAAATTCAATGTATTTACATATTTATACCCAAGAAACTAAATTGTCTTACATAATATTTTTATAGTTTTTAAAAATGAGACTAAATTTGTAGAGCTGCGTTAAAAGTGTGTTACGTTGAAAATGAGATTTTAAGAATTTATCCTACATACTTATATGCAGAAATACCAAAAAAAATTTTTTTTAAAGCGAAAGTATAAAATGACGATCCAAATGTAATCATCTCGAAACGACATTTTTAAAAATAGCGAAACGAAAATAAGTATAAATTTGATCAGTATCTGGAATAAAAAATTCTGAAAAAGAAGCTGATTTTCTGATAAGTTAACTAGATGTAACTCTTGAGCGGTGTTCCATATTTATAAATAAAACCCGGGGCAGGGTCAAAACATGGCGCGCTTATAGAAAAAAATCTCTTTTTTTCTCCCAAAAAATAAGTGACGAGCAAAAAAAAAGTCACATTCCTAATTTTCGCGTCCTTTTAAATCACCTTTTGGCTCCCCCTAAGACCTGCCACGTGAGGCACGTGCTCGTAGATCCGACCCTGCGATGGTTTATTTCACTTAAATTTAACCATGATTCATCAATTATGAATTTAAATAATTTCCGTTTTCTTGGCTTTATCTCTCTTATTATTGCACTTACGTAAATTTTAAGTTTGTAGTCTGTTTTTAGAAAAGAATAGAAGATTGATTTGTTTCGAATACAAGAATTATTTACTTTTTAACGATGACTCACGATCAGTTGTATTTGCAACGGGGTATATTTGATCATTTGTTTGAAAATGAACAAGAAATGTTCGAAACAATTATCCTATTAAAAATAAAGTGGTATTTTTGTAAAGTAAAATATTTATCTATTGCTAAAATGTGATCGTAAATTGGTTTTACCGATATTGTAGGAACTGCGTTTGTTGTGTAAATAACTTTTTTAACGGCAATCACTATATGACAACTTGATTCAGTTAATTCAGATTGTAGAAGTGGTAATTGGGTGCTTTGTACTTTTACAAATGTTTATTCATAAACTGAACGTAAACAAATCGCATCGCCGTTGTACATTTAAATGTGTTTTTATTTATTTTTATTTTTATAGGAAATACCTACCTTGATATGTTTGCTCTACCAGTAGTGATTAATGTAAAAGAAAAAAAAAAATAATAACATTTTTTTTATTCATCAGATTTACATAAATTGGCAATTATCTATTTATAGATTTCCTTAAAAAAATATTTTTTTAAATAGACACAAAAAATATTGCTATTTAGAAGATATTTCATTTAAATAATTTTACCTATTTTTATTAGTTGATTTATTGCATAATTCGAATAGTATTTCATTTTTTTGAAGGAACTAAGAAACGTACGTAATTATGTTTATTATGAATTGGTGCACACCCGCACTACATTTATTTATTTATTGGAATTTTTTAAATGTTTTAAAACTGCAAGTCAATATTTCACATTAAAAACTTGAAACTTGGATTATAGTTTTTCAACCATAAAAATCAAACAGATATTGGTTTTGAACAAAACAGAATTTAACCTGTGTTTTAATCAATTTACTATATTTTCAATGTAATTACCTTAGAGATTTTATAACCTTCCGGGTAGACTGTATACAAGGACCCTTTTATTTAATATATTATGGCATTAGAGCTGGGAAAATTAGGGGAATAGCCGAAAACTTAGATAGTGTCGATAACTGACCTTTAATATTATTATGAAATATTTGTCTTTAACAGTATTTTCTACGGTCACCTGGCTTTTAATTATGATAGTTCCAAGTACGAATCCCGAAAGATGGTTGGAGTTAAAATTCTTCAGGCTTTAGGTGCTTGTGATGCCAGCTTGTAATGTGGGGGAGAATAGATCAAATCCTATTGCATTAGAAAAAGGACAAAAATCCTGCATCAAAATCTGAATACATTACTATTCCGTACAGTTGACTATACTAGAGTATAAGCAAGTTGACTGAAGACAAAGGGTTAAAATGTCTTCTAAGAAATATTAAACAAAAATTCTTCTTCTTCTAAGGAAACAATTAACACACTAATTAAATTAGTTAGTCGAACATAATTTAATTAATTCCGATATGAATAATTACAACTCTGTTACTAACCAGTTAAAATATTCATTTGTGTCCTCTAATGCAATTGTATCCTTTTTCTTATCTGCGCAATATGAAAGGTGAGATTATTCTGGTTGTAATTATTTTTTGATAAAATATACTTTTATGAACTTTTACGCTTTAATTTACGACCAAAATTAATAGCTGTTTATGCATCAATCTATGTAGGTGCATGCACGCTTGAAAAATTTTTACAACTTCGTTGTAATTTCAGTTAATTATAACCTCAAATGCTAATAACTATATATTCCATAAAATGAATTCACTTATTAAATATCGATTGCGTAAAATTTATCTTGTACAGGTTCAAAAAACAAAAGAAAATACTAAAAATTGTGAACATATTGATTACATCTAAAAATAGTCAGATTCTGTGCTTGTATAAAATTTTATGAATGTAAACTCATAATCAGTGGTGTAAAAACTTAATACGAACAAATTTTTTAAAAAATATCAATAATTTTCAGTTAAAGGCAATAATTTCTAAGATTTTTTTTTAAATGTGAAAGGGGCAAATAAAATGTAATCATAGAATAAAATTTTTATATAGTTGTCGTTTCTGTAAAATAGTAATCATTGTTTTTGGACACAAATGGCCTCCGAAAATCAAAAATAGCTTATTTCATCTTAATATGGCTTTGTTTGAGAATATTTGCAGATTGCATATTATGCAATAGAGTTTGCGTCTTATTTTTTGGCGTTCAGACGAAGAGATTCTGAATCCTTATAACTTTGCCATGCCCGTCTGTCTGTCCGTCTATCACATCCCCATAATTTCTGCATCTTTGAATCTATATGAATATGAAATTTTGCATATGTAGGTACATGCTACAAGTAAGAATCACAATTAATATTGGGGTATAAGAAAATATTTACTTTCATAATTTCTTTCCCGTACATTCTCGTACTGTTGGAAAGTGTGGATAAAATATTTTTGGTGAAAACTCCTAATTAAATTCATTTCGACTAGGTAGTGTTGGCAACTTTTGAGCACATAGCAAAATTTTTCGAAAATTCAAAAAGTAACTTAAAGTAGAGAAAATAGTTCCCCCAACAAATGAAGTTTTGCATCGAGGTATATTTCGATATTAGAAATTCCGAGTCCGAATAACTAACGGAAATGCTGGAAAATGAAAACAATTTTCATTTTTCGTAAATAACTTAAGAAAAATTTCATCGTGCGGAGAATCGTTAGAAAGATTATTTAAAATGAAGTTGAGGTTAAATTTAATAGATTTGAGCATTACTTTATGCTATTCTATATTTATTGAGAAGTTGAGATATTTTCAACCACTTTTGATATTTAAGCCTCATTTGAAAAATATCGAACTCCAGTGGGCGAGTTAATAAACCGTCAAAGTTTTAATTCAAATACTCCATATTTTATTCCGAAAGTTGTGAAAAAGTTAAGAAACCCTGACTTAAAGCATGCACTTGATGTTTTATTTTTTAATTTTTTGAATCAGATTCAATATTTTTGTGAATCACTGTAAATACATACCTACCTATACTTAAACTTTAATTTTTTTTTAAATGTTGTTTACACACAAAATAAATTGATTAAAAATTTTGATAATAGAATGAAAATCACAGCAGGGTGACTATCTCACTCTTCAAGATCAAAAACCACTATACTACAGTTGGTTACCGTACTATAGTTTTTTTTTTTTTTTATTAATTGGTATTCTGACCTAGTGACCCAAATATTCGCTTTTCATTCGTACAAATTTAAAGATATGATAATATGACGACAATATAATATAATGTAGAAGATCTCACCTTATGTTGCATTGTTTTTACAGTGATATAATTAGTGATGAGTAAAATCAACCTTGATCTTGTAATCTTGTCTGGCTGTTAGATTTTTACCGAAGACTCAAGTGGATGAGACCAAAAAAATATGCGAAACCAAGGCAAGAAGGGGGTAAGTTGGGAGAGAGGATGGGAGAAGTCGTACCACGATAGTGGCAGTAATACCTAATTTTTAAATCCAAAATTCATCAAGAAACGGGCGATATAAAAAACGAACACAGAAAAATTCAATCTCAATCAATTCAATTAGGAATTTTCTAGTTTAAGGTAGTAGTCCGGTAACTCGCTCTGTTCTTCATACCTATTTTTAGGGGTATTTTTTTTTTGTTAAAGAACAAATGAAAAGTTTTGAATTTTTTTAATATGTTTTTATTTACATCTTAAGGTAACAAAAAAAATTTTTTTCGAATAAAAAGTCCGCCATCTTGTTATTTTTCGATAAAATTTCATAATTCTAGTTCCGACCAGAATGACATATCTATAAATTAAGACTAATTAAGAATTTTTACCAGAGTTATCAGACTACTATCTTAAAATTAATGACGAGCAAATTCAACACAAAAACCAAGACCCTTGGTTGTGTTTAAAAATACTGTAAAAGAAAGACTGATTTGGCTTATACTGTTGCATCTTTAAATTGCGTTACGACGAAGAGTTTTTAGAAATATTAAAAAATTCTAGTCAAATCATTAGTTAGTAAGTGATATAGGTACGGAATTTTTTGTTCTTTGACATGGTATAAAAAAAAAACAAAAACTTATTAACTAACTTTTATAACATATCAAAGAACAGAAGAAAATCATTTAAGATGCCTTTTCGAACCATTATCTTATGTGAGTAAGTTTTCGAGAGGAATTTTTTTTTAACTGAAAATTTATTATGTTATGCAGTATGCTATGATAGCGATATTATTAACGTTAGAGCTTCAAAATTTTCCGAAAGTGGATATAGTAACATTTCGATAACTTAAGGATAGGATTTGGAGCGAAATTCAGCAATAATTACTTATAAAAATTGATTATTTATTTTGCGACGTTTCGAAACCTAAAGTTTCATCGTCAGGCATCAGCGCCCGCTCTAGCGTTTACGCCGCCCCGGCCAAAAGGGAATAATTCCGCCTCTGCACAAAATGAGTGACCTTTTTTTTGGGTTACTGGGTGTGGAAATTGCGCCCTCTTTTCTCTTTTTTTACACCGAAGACCTTTTTTTTTGCTCGCCACCTGTAAAATGCCGCACTTTTTACAAGATTACCGCCATTTTTATTTTCCGCCCCGGGCAAATCACTTTTTTTTTTCCTCGTCACTTGTAAACTTGCCACCCTGGAGCGGGCCCTGCGGGCATACACCCAAAAGAAAAATACATATTAATGTATTACATATCAAAATCAAAAATACATATATTACAATCTCTGCACTTGAATATTAAATATTTGTAAAATTTTTAGGTATCCATTGAAATAAAAAATTCAAGCTACCTGTTTGAAGAAATTGGCAAATAATATTTAAATAATTTTATGACTTAAAATATTGTCTAATAGAGGTACAATTTTTATAATAAATAGTGCTGCTAATAATTATTACTGAAAGAAAAAATACCCCTGTCGCAGCATCCTGCATAACATAGTGAATTTCCGTTTATAAAAGTTAGTCTTTCTCGGAAACTAGTTGACATAGAACAATAGTTTAAAGACCTCTTTTATGTAATTTTTCCTCCTCTTTTAAATGGTGTAAAAAAATTTCGCAAAAATTGTTGATTAAGTGGAAATTTTGGCAAAAAACTAAATTTTTGCAAGAACAAAACCATGTTCCTGGCAACTGATGTGTCTGGTTAACGAACTCGTCCAACGGTTTGGGACTTCCAATATTTTCACCAAATTTCGTAAACCTAGGAAATTCGGTTCGGGAGTTATCGTGCGGACACGTGCATATATATATATATATATATATATATATATATATATATATATATATATATATATATATATATATAAATTTTAGCGAATATTATTTTCGGTTTCTAGGGACCTCAAAACAAATTTCTGCCATGGTCCCGGGCTCAGGTCGCGTTATGACAGTGGCTGTAATAGCTGAATTCCATTCCGGAAATTCGCTAAAAACCGGCGACTCTTAGTACAATTATACAATTCAGTACCTAAATATCACTGTTCAGTTCTGGTAAACGTAAACCAGAAGATAAATTTAGGTATGATAAATTTAGGTATAAAATTTATTCATTAGGAAAAATATTTCATCCACTTTCATATCCCGTTACAAAGTACTCATAAAAATAATTAATTGTACCGAACACTGTTAGCCCAAGTACAAATTGCACTTGACGACTTGTTTTTTAAACAACTGTTTCTCTTTTAAAAATAAATTTGACTATAAATGAAGCAAATTTTTCAATTGTCTGTAACTTTTTTGACGATTGCAAACATATATTGCATAAATCTGACATCTTAATCAAAATTTGACATTAGCTGTCTCCTATTATAACTCGACACGGTTTTGAGAGCACTATCGGAGAGTCTGCTATCAGACAGTTTTCCGGAGAGTGAAAGTTACTGAAAGTACTCGCAACTAGACAATGAACTATCAACTTTCTGGATAGTTACTTCTGCTAGCTACTCTCAAATGGCCACGCACTGATATTTCCATAACTGAAATTTCGATATTTTGTCAATAATCGAACAAACTTATTGTTAGTGATGAGCAAAATTGGTCTTGGTCTTGCAGTCTTGTCTTGGTAACCAAGACCAAGAAGACTATGTATACCAAGAGCAAGACCAAGACCAAAACTATAAGTATAGCTGCAAGACCAATACCAAGACTCAAGTGAGCAAGACCAAGAGAATAGCAAGAAAAAGGCAAGGCTCTTGCTGAATTATTTAAATAGTTTAAAAGTATAATTAATACCGTAGAGAGAGAAAATTCTGATTTTAGAAGGAAAAAATTCGCTAATAAAAAAATGCAAGCAGATGCAAGATTCTTTAGCAATACCAAGATCAAGACCAATACCAAGACTGCATTTTGCAAGACCAAGACCAACACTAAGACTCAAACTGCTCTAGCAAGACCAAGACCAAGATTCTTAATGCAAGAACAAGACTAAGACCAAGACTGCCAAGTCTTGGTCTTGGTCTTGCATTTGCTCATCACTATTGTTAGTGATAGTTATCGGTGATGTCCATGGTGTATTCAGATGTTTTATTTTTAATTTGTATACATATCTACGTTCTTTAATGAAAGTCAAATTAACGCAGAGAGTAGCGTGCAAATTTTATTTATATTTGTGTAACATAATCAGTATTAAATATGAGCGTGAAATTACTCTAATAATTGTAATATTTAAAGTCAGTGGATATTGCAAAATAATATTTCATGCATGAAATTCATTATTTATAAATAATTAACACCTTTGGCATATATCAGCTCTATTATTGTTGATTACTGCAATTATTAATTTACATATTCTTTAATAATAAAAAAGAAACATAATCTATACCTAATATTAAAAAATTTGGGGGACAGGTCTACCCACATTGTCAACTTCCCATTGGGTGTCCTTAAAGACTAGAGACTACTGTACATAAATAATTCTTTTTTCATTCAAGGCGACTCCTCTCCTAGGCCCCCGATAGAGGCTTTGTCCCTTGCACCATACCGGGGGCCTCACCTTCTGTACCTAAGGGTCGGGGCTCCACCTTTTGTACCTAAGGGTGGGGGCTCCACCCTTATCAAACAAATGATAACATCATTTGTTTTCAAGATGTGCGAGACAAAATATATTTTGGGAAAATACTAATTTTTTCAAGTTTCTTATTTTTTTATTATTTTGTAATAAAATACTGGCGTTTTTAACATCAAGGAAGGTTCTTAGGCCATTATATAATAATGTTATGGTAAAAAATCCATATAATCTATGTTATTTGAATAAAGTTAATTCCGTTTTTCTACCACAAAAACAAACCGCTAATCTGAATTTGCTGAAAACTTTATCCGGTCTTCATTTTTTGATTACGCATCTAAAGAAATTAGTCCGGAGTTGATATCATCATTTGTTCTCGAGATATGCGAGACGAAAAAAAATTCACGTACGAACGAACGAACTAACAAACACACGCACAGACATCACGCTAAAAACGATGGATTCGGATTCTAGTGACCCTGAAACGTGGAGATATGTCAAAATTAGCGATTCGTAAAATCGGACCCATTACAATAACTTCCTATGGGAAGTTAATAAAAATTATTCAGACATATTATTCGGTAAAATTGACGGCAGCAAGAAATAAACGACAATCTGCAAAATTTTGTGTTTTGAAACTCAAAATTTGTTCGTGTGTGTTTCGTCACTTCGTGCAAAATAGGTGTAATTGTCTTTATATGTGCGGGGCAATACTATTAAAATAGTATATTGCACAATAAGTGAGAAATCAGCTTCTCCGACGTATTTTACACTATACTTTTTCTACGAGAAGACTTTTTTCGTAAAATTTACATTAATATTTATGTTAATATTAAAATTTACATTAAAATTTACATTATATAATAAATAGTAAAATTTTTTATTAGTTTCTGTCAGTTGTAAGATGTACAAATTTTTGCCAATGCATACTTTGAAACTATGGAAACAAAAATCAATAACTAACATATTATGTTCGTATATTTTCAGAATTATATTTATCCCACCAAAAAACATTTCATGTTAAAAATTTAGCCCAGACTCGCAACTATTTTACTCTTAAAAAGTTATGAGATCTAATGTTGCGCCAAGCCCTAAATAAGTCAGCATCATTGTCAAATCAAGTTATAAAGCTTGGCCGATTCCCGGAAGTATGGTAAATAGCCAATGGTTAATAACACAATAATCTGTTATGGGCTGTTAATGTTTGGTTTTATTACCATAGTTTCGCGAAATGGCCAAGCCTTATAACTTGATTTGACCATGATGCCGACTTATTTAGGGCTTGGCGCAACACTAGATCTCATAGCTTTTTAAGAGTAAGATAGTTGCGAGTCCTGGTTAAATTTTTAACATGAAATGCTTTTTGGTGGGATTTCAGTTCTTTTTGTAAGTTGTTCGTGTTTTTTTTTTTTTTGTTCTTTTTTTTACAGGGTGTATTTTCTGGACATAAGAAGCTCTTTTCAGTTCTTTTTGTAGGTTGTTCGTGTTCTTTTTCTTTTTACAGGGACTGCTTCCTGTACATCAGAAGCTCCTTTCTTCATTGCTGACTCCCTATCTCTCCCTCCTTTCCTTGTGGGATTATTAATGGTAACTGGCAACCAGTCTGAGCAGTACTGAACCCTTAGGTAACACACATCACGGATCTCCTTACTTGTACACTAAAATCCGCCCTGTGTACCAACACCAAATTTCATTTTACGAATATTTCTTAAAATTTAACATTAGTATGTAGTAGTAAAATACATGTTTGTAGATGGTATTATTAATTTATGAAAACGACTAAATATTTAAATTTCGTAATAACTTCAGGCTCCGGAAATTTAGTGCAGGCATGGGGAGTAATTTGAGTCCAATTATTTACGCCTATGCGCTTTTACAACGCTTTTATTAGCTTGCTCTGTGATATCGTAAGGAAATCTAAGAACTAACTTGTCACCTACTTCTAATTTTTCTTATTATTAAAATAAAATTGTATACTAATTGAAAACATTTAATTAATTAAATATATGTAATTTTGTGAGGGAGGATTTAAAATTTTAATATTTCCTGTCGATGTAAGATATCACTAGATGGCGACACTGACTTTGTGAGATACACTAAATTATTTTAACATAATTGAATGTAGTACCTTGTATCTCACAAATTTACATAATTCTCTGATACTTTGAAAGTTCTCATACTTACAATGGAAGTAATAATTATGAATGAATAAATTAATTCAATAAAAAAATTAATTTTAATAATAATAATATTAATAAAAATGTTGATAATAAAAAGAAAACAACTGAGGACTACTATACCGACTCTCGCAGTTAGCTCGTATGGTAACATAGCATTAAATGATGACATAATTTGAAATCTGGAGTATGAGGTTTTGTTATTGTTAATAACTTTCATTCTGATAAATAAAATGAAATTTTTATTAGCCTATCATCAGCACAAGCATAAGATTCTAAACATTTATATCGAATTATTTCAAAACAGTGAAAAATCGACATCGTGGTTCTAGCAGCAAGCCGTTGATATGTATAGTTAAATTTGGGCACTTCCTGTATCATACTTAGGCCCGGCCTGGGTAACCTAAAAGGGCGGTGGACGGCGGTATAATTTTTTATTGCAACATTATAAAATTTATGTAACGTTTGGGGGCGAGGGCGCATCGGGATCCGTCCCGGTGTCCATATTTTGCCGTTTTTTCTCTTGTATGTTTAAGAACTATGCTGGCATAATGCGTGTTTACCACGCACTTGGCGACTTTATTTCTGTTATAGTCTCGGCCACAGGTTCCACCGTGACACCTGGCGTATAATAGCTGAATTTCGAGTTTTTGAAATACGCTGAAAAAAAAAAAATAATGTTAACTAACTTTACCAATTTTAACGTAAAAGCCTTCTTTGTCCGCATTGAGAACGTGCTTAGAACCTAACTTTCATTGTGCTTAAGTAGAAAGTTTATGTTTTTAATATAAATTAATAAATCAAATTATCAGTAATTAAATAAAATTAATTATTTATTCAGTGAGTTTTCTTACAAATTAATGTTGAAGTAAAAAAAATTATTTAAAAGTAAAATAAAAATTCAATAAAATTAATTTATTATTTTATGGCGGTAAAATAATAATAAAATAGATGTTAATATCATAATTTAATAGGTTTGTGGAAATATAATTACATCTTTAATTAACAACGTAATTGCCCAAAACGAGTAAGAATTGATAATTATAGTTAATAGTTTTTGATACACTTTTTTATTTATTTAATTTTAATATAATATTTTAAAAAAAATTTTGTTATTTATAATTTTTTCGTTTTGTTATTCTGGAGTGAGTATTTTACAGAATTTTTGAATGCTTGAATGGCTTAATGATTAAATAGTTTCAAAAATTTCTGATTAACGTTACAAGTCACAGACCAATAGCTAAAAGTTTTTTAAAACAGCCAAATTTCTCTCGTAAAAGAGATTTGTGGTTATTTTCTGTCGACAGGAGTGCTTAATCTTAAAATTAAAAATATCTATTTGGTGGAAGAAATCGTAAATTTTTTACAGAAACCAAATGTTAAAACCAAACACTCTTGTCCTTAATTCCACCGAATATTTTCAAGACTTTGCTGATGAAATTTCTTAAGAAGTAAAATTTTGTTCTATTAAGAGACTTTCCGACCGAAAAAGCTTTGTCTTTTGAATTCTGTTTTTATCTTTTTTTTTGGGGGGGGGGATATAGGATTTGGTCGAAACACGATGAAAACCTTAATTTTTTCTCATTTAAGGAGAGAGTAAGGTTAATTCGTACAAAAAAGGCGTGTTTTTGTTATTTTTTTTGTGATGACACAGTTAAAATCTCTTTATTAAAACCAGTGGTATATTAAAGTATAGCATTCGAAGAATATTGTATAAAATTTTCACGAAGAAATATTAAAAAATACAGTAATGGCAGCAATTATTTGAACGTGTCTCGGAAAAAAGTAGAATTGCGGTGCCCCTCATAACTTGGTGCTGAATCATCCGAAATAAAAAAATTAAAGTTCATTCGTTAGATAATATTTTTTGTTAGATAAAACACGATTTTTGCGAAAAAAATTGCCTAATTTGTTATTGTAAAATAAAAATTATTAACATATTTGAAAAAAAAATCTTCAGCGTTATCTCGTAAATTATGTATAGAAATAGTGTTCAAAATTTCAAATGGATCGGTGCTGTAGTTTTGAAGTTATGAGGGGCACAGACTTTGAAGACGTGAGCTGTGGGGAAAACGCTTTGAAGTTTTGAACACTTAAAAATTCTTGTATAAAACTGATATAGAATACTTACTGCTAAACTAAATTTTGTTATCTGACAAAATATACAGTACAGGTATAAACACGTTAGTACTTCCATTGAAATTTTTATAATACAACTGAGAAAGAGATATATAGAGAGCGAAACATCTGCCAGGTAACAACAAAAATGCTTATAACTTCGTCAATTTTGCTCCAATCAACTTTAAATTTTGAGACAATATTCTTGAGATATTATGCATTTAGTTAAAAAAAATAAAAAAAATGCAAACAAAAATTATTTTAGTACCTTACCCTGCCCTTAATTGTATGTTTTACTCTATTATTTGTATTATTTTTATTATTTTTAGTGCTATTGATTGATTTTGGAAGCTACAAACAAACTTTTAAAAAGTGAAGACTATATTTTATCTAAATCACTCAAAAAAAAAAAAGATTGGCACAACACAGACTTAAAATTCGTGTTGACCAGTCTAGTAATAATTGAAAATTGTTGATATACGAGTAGAGCCGCTAATAAAATAATTATTATCAGATTATCTTGAAGCTTGATCTAAATACAAAACACAATTTGGTACATTACGCAATTGTATATTATGAATAATAGATTACCTACAAAAGGAAACGAATACAATATTTTCTGTACTTGAAAATCTGGGATATTTATTTAACTTATTGCAATCTGTGTACACTGAAGTGTTAACTGCGGCTGTTCCGCTGCAGTAATATCGTTACTTGACTTGAAATAATTTATTGTACACTTACATACTTGAATTGAGTACATAGAGAAGCAAATATAGCAGTAAATAAACATATTACTTATTGTTAGTACTTACCTCCATCTTCTGTTACACTTCGTACTTATTATTTGCAGAAGAAAAACCTCGCTAATATTATTTTTATTAAATCCGGAAACAATTTTTATCGCAGATTATTTACCAGATTTCACCATGCAACTTGCATACGTACACTAGTGGGTAAATTTAAATGGAACTGTTGAAAAATTATACTGAACTATCAAAATGTAACAAACTTAACAAATTTCAAAGTTTACATTATTTAAATCGTCGCCGTCCAGGCATAAGGTTGTATCTCATTTTTAGTGATTTTTTTAGGAGAGTAGAAAAAACAAAAACTACTGTTACATTTTGTATTGTAAATCATAAACAGTACTTGGTAATTAAAGAATATTAGTTTGCAAATACATTAATACCTTAGGTACAAATTTATAAAACAAAATGTAACAGCAGTTCTTGTTTTTCTACTCTCCTAAAAAAATAACCTAAAAATGAGATACGACCTTATGTCTGGAAGACGACGAAATGCATTGTATTTAATCACATATTCATATACTATAGTTCAGTCATATTGTAAATTTCATATTAGTCGTAGATGTGGTATAGTACGTAACTCTGTTGTAAGGCACACTTACACAATTAGGCACCCGCCACGATGCGGCTTTTGCACAACTTTTCCGTCTTTGAATAAAGAAATCGTTTTGAGAATGTAAAGTACACAAAGTTGTCTTTTAAAATTTCATTACAATGTACCCAAAGATATCTTTTGAAAGCTAGAATGGACGGTTACCGTATTAAGTAAATTAATTTTTGTATCTTATACCTCATTTATAGAACTCAAGTGGATCACTTGGTGACACATTGGTTGCGAAAGTCTGGTCTAGATGTCTGAACTATAGGTATATTCAATATTAAATTTTAAAAATATTTCACTATGTTATTTTAGGTATTTTATTTTAAATGCTCCCTAACGCTCGTATCTGTTAATTATTTATTCTACCACTATCCCCCCTTTTAAATCTCAGGTATCAACTCAAGGACATCTTCGGAAAGTTGATTTTTCTTCAATCAAAAACTAAATTCCTAATTTAACTTTTAATAATTTTGTTGGGGTTTGACGAAATTATTATCCGATGAGTATACATCCGATGTACCTATTCATATAAAATTATTTAAATAATATAGAAGTAATAGGTATATAAAATTTTGCCTCTTACTATCCACTTACGCAAATTGTGTTTATGTACATACTTAATAGCACAGTGTCGCTATTGTTTTGTTTTATTGCATTCTTGAAATTTTCAAACTTCCACACATTATAATAGAGTTCAAGTTCAATAAACGAATAATTATCTAAACTATTAGCACATAAACATAAATCTATCTGGTTTCTAAAAGAAGGTGTACTTACAAGTAAAGGTCCCGAGGCAGCACCTATCAATTTTCATAAAACGTCAACAGAGGTGGTTGGGGGATTAAAATTTGGGAGACGGTTTTGTAAAACGGGGGTGAAAAATAAAAAAAATATTAAAACTTTGTTTACAATTTCGAATCTACGTAAAAAAGTATATTTAAGTAGGTAATTCAAGAACTTCTTCATCATGGAAAATAGTCTAATAGAATTAGAATAACGTGGAAATGAAATTTTCAAATTCAAAATTCAGTTTGCGTAACACTGAAGGGGGGTGGGGGTAAGTCACCATCTTAAATTACATAGGTACTAATTTTCATATATTCATTATTTCTTCCAGAAGTCCGTCAATTTTCATTTTTTTTATGGCAATTTTTTTGTATGTTGCTAAAATATGAATCAATAGATGGTAAAAAATTGACAGTAAAAATATTAATAGTTTTTTTTTATTAAATCCTAAAAGAATCGAAATTTTTGCTCTCTAGACAATAGAAAACTCTTTTTATCACTTATCTAAACGAGGTTGTGTCTCCGTTAAAGATATCGTATTAAGGCTTGTAGTGTCTATTTTTAGATCACTTTGAAGATCTGCATGAAGTAAAAATACCCCTGTCGCAGCATCCTGCATAACATAGCGAATTTCCGTTTATAAAAGTTTTTCTCGGAAACTAGTTGACATAGAACAATAGTTTAAAGACCTTTTTTACGTAATTTTTCCTCCCCTTTTAAATGGTATAAAAAAATTTCGCAAAAATTGTTGATTAAGTGGAAATTTTGGCAAAAAACTAATTTTTTGCAAGAACAAAAACCATGTTCCTGGCATCCGATGTGTCTGGTTAACGAACTCGTCCAACGGTTTGGAACTTGCAAAATTTTCACCAAATTTCGTAAACCTAGGACATTCCGTTCGAGAGTTATCGTGCGGATACATATATATATATATATATATATATATATATATATATATATACATATATACATATATATATATATATATATATATACATACATACATATATACATATATATATATATATATATATATATATATATATATATATATATATATATATATATATATATATATATATATATACATACATATATAAATTTTAGCGAATATTATTTTCGGTTTCTAGGGACCTCAAAACAAATTTCTGCCATGGTCCCGGGCTCAGGTCGCGTTATGACAGTGGCTGTAATAGCTGAATTCCATTCTGGAAATTCGCTAAAAAATAAATTTGAATTTTTAAGTGTGGGTCGTACTTTTTAACGCATACTCTTAGCTTTACTTTCTGTATTTAAAAGCCTTTAAATTTTTTGGCAAACACTAACCTCGGGTAGAACAGAAACCTAACTTTTCAGCAACTAAAATTTCAAAGTACTTTTAACATAATTACGTACGTCTTACTGAGTTACTTCCATTACAATTCTAACAAATTGCAACCGAATAAGTGAATAAACGCTATTCAAATTTTTTTGACAGTAAAATTATTTAAAAAATATTTAGGTATATTCATAATTTAAATATTTACCGTTTTAATTTATAAAAAATAATACTATACTACTAATATTAGATAAATTAAAAAAAAAAAATAGTTTTATCGCCTGTTTTATTCGTGAAATGTTGTCAGACTAGTTGTGTACGTTTAGAGGAATTAGTAGACTTGATCCAGTGACACTAAAAAATATCAAGTTGAGAGTTAGTTAAATGTATGTAAGTAGTATTAGTCAATAACTCTATCGACGTATATTATTATTAATGTGTGTGTTTATGTATTTATAAATTAATAATATGAATGATATTGTAATATGCTATTTTTAGTTACCATAACTTCTACAAAGAATGTGTTGAAACATGTAGAAAAAATTCTTAGTTTTTAAATAAATTTTTGATTTTTTGTGGTTCGCAAGTTTTTGCCTCATCAACGACAATTTTCATGAGAATTTCTTGCAGTTTTCCTCTCAGATTCTGAGTTCAAATGATTATGTTTCGTATCTTCGGTCCATTTCAGAGGTAACGTAAAGATGCAAATGGCATCTGTCTTTGGCAAAAAGACTGATAAGCTGATATTAAAACACAATTAGGCTAGAATTACTATAAGAAATGAAACAGAAAAAATGGAAGTTTTGCTTTTAAACCTTGAAATAAGCTAATAGTGGTGAGAAAGGCCAAGATTTTAGTAACTTTGGTTGTGATCGTGATCTTGTAAAATTCCAGCGAGATTGATCTTGTTCACCCTGACATTTTTAAGTTATGACGAAAATTGTTAAGAAATATACAAAAATTCTAGTAAATTGTTAATCAATAAGCCACACTGGTAATTTTTGGAAATTTTTCATAACAATGTTTGAGATAAATCTGTAGGATTTTTATATTTTATCAAGAGTCTTTTCTTGAGTTTATTCACGTAATTCTTGGTATTTATAATCTTGGTAACTGGTTTTGCTAGATTATGCATAGTCTTGGCTTTGGTCTTACAATAAATTTAAGACCGGATAAGACTACGAAATTAAGACTAGCTTAGCCTATCACTAAATAAGCATCGAAATTTGATAAAGATAGCTTAAAAACTTTGGACTTTTCGACGGTTTTTATGAGGAAAATACATTAGCAATTCGTTTTTCACAATCTTAATTTTCTATTGAACTTTATTATAAATTTAGAATATTTTGGTTGAAATAAAAGCGAAAGAGGAAGCAAAAACCGTAATTCAAAACTGGTACCGGTGTAGTCGGTACTTTTAGAACATTTAATGGATCAAAAAATTGAAAAGGATTTATTTTTAGTCATAATTTTAGTGATATAATTCACGCCAAAAGTTGAATTTTTTTCGAAAACTGAATTTCCTTATTTTTCTAAAGGTTTTTATGAGGGCACTAGCAGTAGGTTTTGTTTTATAAGTCTGTTTCTGTCTGTCTGTCTGTCTGTCTGTTCACGCATCACGTAAAAACTACTGGACGGATTTTAATGAAATTTGGTGTGATGATAACTTATTATCTGGGTCAACATCTAAGATACTTTTTATTCCGGGAAAATGTCTCATTCCCACGGGAAAATGGGAAAACTATTTTGAGCATCTGCACACATTACGCCAATTTACATATTTCATAAATAATTTCATAACTATAGTAACAAAAATTGTAAATAAATTTTGTAGTTTGGAAATTTTTCTGAATTTTAAATCAAAAAAAATGTTGCTAATTGTGTACCGAAAAATACAATAAATACACAATTGTCAATTTCGAGACAATTTAATGCATTTTGTGTTGCAAGAAACTACAAATTGGAAAAAGAAACTACTCAACGTTTCGCGTGAAAAACGTCACGGGTACGGCTAGTATTTGAATAAGTAAAAATATTAAACTCATAACATCGATTGCTACTAAATACGTTAACGTTAACTATAATATTTTTGAAGAATTTGAAATTGAAATTAAATAAAAGTAATTCTCACACGATCATTTATGCAAAATTCGATTTTAGCACGGCCTCATTTGCACAATTATTAAAATCAAAAATCGAACAAAAATTGTGCTAATCAACTTTTAAAACACCTGTGCTGTGTCTCATTTTTAATATTAATTATAAATGCCACTATTAAAATGGTTTACTTTTCAAGAAAATATTACAATTATGTACAACAAGAGAAGATGCCACCATCAGTTTCACATATGTTTCCAATATAATACAGGTAGGCCACTTAATTTAAATGATACATCAACCTACCATACTGCTAATGTACCTATATGAAACAAGAAAAACAACTCTATTACTCTGACATAGTTGGAAATTTCATTCGGCAGACAGTTCCACTATATGACATACTTTATGCACATGTATATAATATTTAATATAAAATTATAAATAACCATAAAGTTATGTACTCGATCTGGTTGTTGTTATCTATTTGGAAAACTTTTTTGTATCATTTTCATTAATTTTATCGAATTAAAACTATATAATTTAATATTATACTTAATTGAATTAAATAAACCAGAACATTATTAGAAAATAATTGAGAAATGCCAGGAAGGTAATTTTGATTAATAAAAATACATTTACTTTATTATTTTTATTTTTATGTATGTATACAAAAAAGACTTTATTTTTTTTTTCTTTTTAAAAATCAATTAAAACAAAAAAATAACAATATTTAAAGTTTTTTTATTTTTGGAGAGAAATAAAAACAAAAACGAAAACAAAACAAAATAAAAACAAATATAACAAAACATAACAGAAACTAAAAGTTTTAAATAAAAAAAAGAAAACAAAAAGAACTAAAACAAAAACAAAAGAAATAAAAAAACAAAAAACCAAATAATTAACAAAACAAAAAGGATACAAAAAATTAAAAAAATAAAATAATATAAAAATAAAAATAACAAAAATAAAATACAAAATTAAAATAACTAAATTAAAAAAAAGATCACAACGGTACGAAAATAAACATAATAATTTTTTATACATATTTTTTTCATATTTTTGGTAAAAATTTGCTAACTTAGGCTAAGGAGATGTTCAAAGGAAAAATAATTTACTTTTTTTTTACATTACAAATAACAAACAAAAAATAATATCGATCGTATTGCAAAATAATTAATTAATAAATATTATAAATATAAATATTTTTCATTTTTAAATAATTTTTTCTTAAAAAAAATTGAGCTCCTTTATCGGATAACAATAAATTGAGTATTCAATTAGGTACTATGAAATTCCGCCGAACAAAACTAACTGTTCTGTGGCAGCGAATCGATCCATGAAAAATATGGATTTAAATAAAAATATGCTTTCCTTAATTGGATTGGTTTACAAGAAAATCTGTAAAAGAAAAATTGAAAATAATTTAAGTAACTATCTAATGGTTTTAAAATGGTTCAAATCGCCGAAGATGAGATCCACAATGCTGGCGTTTTTAACGTTTCGAACATCAGCTACTGCATCTGTCTCATCTGTCGTGGTCTATTGCGTTTTTTGTTGGGGCAGTTGTCCACGGTACGCCAAATCGTGGGCGTCGATCGATCGTCCCCATCCACCATGGCCGGAACTACCGCTGTATCCAATGTCACCGGAATATCCGGAACTGCCGCCGTAGCCGGCGTCGTGGCTCACGTGACTGGATGAATGGTGCGGATGTGACACCACTTCGTACGTGACATGCTTCTGTTGACTGAAGAGTTTCTTAAGACCGATAATTACGGAGATGACTAAGGCGATCTTGGCAATGAGGAGAGCTTTTCCGGCGAGTAACGCGATTGCACCAAGGGCCAGTGGTAACAGCATAGCCAGTTTAGCGGCGATTAAACCAATAATGAGACCACCTTTGCCCTTTTTCTTTTTGCCACGACTCTCCTCTGTGGCAATTGAGTTGTCACCTTCCTCCTCCGAGAAACTGTCAACCACGTCCTGTAGAGCGCGGCCGGTTGAGCTGAACGCATTCACAACATCGCTTCCTTTTAGGTCCACTTTTAGCGTGTGCGTTTCGAGGAAGCGTCGCACCCGATTTAGGATCAATGTTTCGATTGTTTCGTCACTACCCACGGTACGTGGTGCGCCATCACCTTCCGGTACGTTTGCGGTTTTCACGACGGTCACACCTTCAGTCACACTGAACGATTCCTTTTGACTGAGCATCTTATCAACAAATGAGAACAATTTGTATTTGATGCATGACACGGAATCCTTGCGTAAACAGTCGGCATATATACTATCCAAGAGGTCATTTTCTGTTTGTATCGCGTTCCGTGACGACTGTAACGTACGTCCCGTTTCTGGTTGTCCTTGAATTTGTTCGGTGGTCGGTAAACATAACACTGTCGTTGTGGATATCAGCAGTACCCCGATTAAATGTTTCCAAAACGCCATTGTTTTTTTATTCGTTCGTTTTGCACTTCGTTTGTTTTTCTTCTTTTTTGTTTAAAAAAAAAGAAACCAAAAAAAAAAGAAAATCAAAAAAAAAAACTAACTACACTAATCTTAATTAATTAAAAAAAATTCTGATAGATTAAGTTTGAACTTGAATAACGCAATGATTGTTCATATTGATGTGCTCGTCGCATTTATACTTGTATGGTGGATTCCTCTAGTGTGGTAGGCCCCACCAGATTCAACAAAAACAAACGGCATAGCATAATATAGTAAACCATACGTGTTGTGTACGCCTGGAACTTCTTGCGTTCGGTATATTCTTCTTCCATCATTATTCTTTAGCGCTGTGAACGTGTGCATTTACAATTCATCTATCTGCCGCTGACTGACCGGTCTTCAGAGTAACAGAATTTGGGTCCAGCGGATATATTATACATATGTATATATGAATATATATACATAATAAATACAATAATGAATACGTGAGTATTGGTGCCCGAAGGCCTTTAATAAGTTGGACCGCTTTCTCAGCTAAAGAGTAATAATGTTTTATAAGATGTGTGTGTATAATAATCGGACCCCGATAACCCCGATTTCATATAGGTGGTATTGTTTTACACATGTCCTCCCAATGTAATGATGTGACCACCTGTATAAATTCTTTTTTGTGTGTGAATTTCATTCAAATATTTTAAAATATCATCAACCATGATGCAGCAGCAAACCGTCTTCTCGCTTCGTATTTCGCTGCAATTCATTCATTAATAAGATTAACTGAATTTCCCATATCTAGTGAATTATTTCTTTTATAAAATATCAACAGAAAGTAATTCAGTTATTTAAACTAATATAATGAATAACGTTTGGCATTTTGTATGAATTTTATTAAATGAATATTTAAAGAAATTATTTGGTGCTAATTTAGAAAATATTTAAAGTTCCAAATTTATAAAAAAAATTTGCCAGTTAGTCATGTTTCCTCTGGTGTTTCTGCGAGCCACTTTTCTTCAATATAAATAATTGAAAAACAACCACCGAAAATTTTTTCCCAAAAATTAATTATTACAGATGTTGGGCTTACAAAATTGCGATTATATATATTTTAATTCTATCGATACATATAATAAAACTGTAACGAGACTGTTTCTGTACACGGAATATTTTTCGAAAATTGTACTGGCACTGTAAATAGTTATCGTTATAGATATCAAAACAGCAATTTTTAACATTTTTGTCTGTTTGTCTGTCTGTCCACGCATCACACAAAAACTACTGGACGGATTTTAATAAAATTTGGTGTGATGATAACTTATTACCTGGGTTAATATCTAAGATCCTTTTTATTCCGGACAAATGTCTCATTCCCACGGGAAAATAGAAAAACCATTGTGAACATGTGTACACATTACGAAAAAGCTATTGAACAGATTTTGATAAAATTTGTTGAGCAAATGAAAGTGATGAGCAAAAGCAAGACCAAGACCAAGACTTGGCTGTCTTGGTCTTGCTAGAGCAGTTTGAGTCTTGGTCTTGGTTTTGGTCTTGCAAAATGCAATCTTGGTCTTGGTCTTGGTCTTGGTATTGTTAAAAAGTCTTGCACTTTCTTGCATTTTTTTATTAGCGAATTTTTTCCTTCTAAAATCAGAATTTTCCCTCTTTACGGTATTAATTATACTTTCAAACTATTTAAATAGTTTAGCAAGAGTCTTGTTTTTTTCTTGCTTTTGTCTTGGCCTTGCTCACTTGAGTCTTGGTATTGGTCTTGCAGCCATACTTAGGAATAGTCTTGCTCTTGGTATACATAGTCTTGGTCTCGGTCTTGGTCTTGCATTTTTTGCAAAACCAAGACAAGACTGCAAGACTAAGACTAATTTTGCTCATCACTAGGTGTGGTGATAACTTATTAGCTCGGTCAACACTTAGAATACCTTTTATTACGGGAAAATGTTTCCTTCACTCGGTAAAACACAAACACCATTTTGAGCATGTGCCTACATTACGAAAATTGTTGTTCTATGCAAATGCTTTATAATTATTATACTTATATACTTACAGCTAGTATGAAATAAATCTGGTTTTGAGTAAGACTGTCTCTTTTTCTGGGAACTAGATAATAAAAGGGGAATCACCGACTACTCATTCTTTCCTGCACGTCCACCATTACATTTTAATAAATATTTATTTTAAAAAAAAATTGGACAAATACGTATTACACACGCAGTAAATCAGGATTTCGTAGTTCAGTAACTATAGAATTTTTCACAATTCTCATGATAAAATATTTCTTCTTTATATTTAATGATAAAAGGCTTTTAATTTGTTAACAAAGTGATTATCTAAACTTTTTACTTTCTACATGAATTTAAAAAAAATGTATTGAATAATAGGTTTTAAGAAACTACCCTGTCTGTTAACTTGCGTATGATCCGACACTGACTATTAAAAAGTGGTTAAGTACGAGTAGATCAGCTTGACCGAATCTATAATGATATCGCGATTATGACTACGAAATGCTAACAACTTTAATGAAGCGATAATTCTGTTTTCCAGATTATATTATACTACTCCAAACAATTAAGGGAGCAAAAAAATTTGTTAATTTTTTAGTGATTTTTGAAGAGCTGTATTTACCTGAAAAATGATCGTATCGAGATGTTTAAAAAAGCGTTTTGAAGCTCCAAGATTCTAGTTTTCAGATCTTTCATCCAAAAATTTTTAGTAGTGGCAGTTATCGAGCAATTATAAGGAATAAGACAAAAAAAGTTTTTGCAAATTTTTTGCTCTTTTTTTTGGTCTACGGGCTTGAAAAATTTTTTTACAGTAAAACCGTGGTATTGACGTGATAGCCTGTTTATTCAGCTTCAAATTATTTTTTAAAATTTTTCTCTACGTTGATTTTTTCCGGAGATATCCAACTTTGAATAAAAAAGGATCGTTTTTGCTTTAACCATTGATATCTCAGTAACCAGTGATCGGACAGAAAATTGAAGGGCAGTTTTGGAATATGAAATAAATTTCCTACAAGGCTATGCCGCGTACTTTAGGAAAAATTTTTTTTCATTCTTAATTTTAATCTTAAAAATGTGAAAAAAAGGGACTTTTTCCTTGTTGCGAAAAATCGTCGGCAACCCTGCGAATATTAATGTTTGTACCAATTTTTATACCCCAATGTACCCCGAATAACCCTGTAAATCGGCAGATCGATCTATCGAATGGTTTTCCTAAACCGTTTGTTCAAAATTTCAGAATTAAAAAATAAAGGAACAAAATTGAATGAAAAATTCAATTTTTTTTTTCAAATTTTTCCAGTTAGGCATCTTTTATCCATTAAAATTTAAAAATTAAGAAAAAAAATTATTTTTTAAAATTTTGGCTTGATTTAGCGACTAGATAATGTATATGAATGTAAGAAAAAGAGGGCTAAAAATGCACTTCTCGGGGCCGATTTTCTTAGCTTATCGCTACCCGTCCTTTATGTTTTCTACCAACTCTATTATCTAAAAGTAACTCAGTTCAAGGAAACTGTCAGCTAGCAAAAATACGACAAGGCACCTTTTCGTTAAATTGCAAGGCAATAAATTCTCATTGTATATAAACACAAATTTATTCGAAACGGTAAAAACCTCTCGTGTAATAAATAATAAGTGATAAAAAAAAGTAATCTACATCATGTCAAAAAAGGTATTTAAACTCGTAAAAGTAATTAAAAATTAGTTTTATAGATGCAGAAAAGAAACCATCAGACCACAGTCGTATACCGAAAGTGAAATTTGATACCATATAAAAAAAAATACCAATTGATTTTTTTCTTCTTTTTCTTGAATTAAATCAATAATAATAACCGATAACTAGTTTCCGTGGTCTGTTAAATTTCTGTTGAGTAAAAATTTCATATGATGATTATTCATTAAAAGTGAAATGTTGTGTCCAAAAATAGATAATTAAATATACATAAGTACTATACATCGAGTGATAATATCATATTTGATGTAAAGATTGATCTTTACCTGACAATTTTTTTTTTTTTTTTAGAAATCACAACTGGATACATTTATTCATATGTTTCAGAATGATAGTATATTTTTGGTTACTGATATACCTACAAGATACAAGATTTTCAAATTTTACACCAAGAAATATTAATCCGAAAGTGTGTGATTTCATCCACTTTGAAAAATCATCAGCATTCGAAAAGTTGAATTCTTTCCTTCTTTATGAATCTCTTATTGAATAAAAAGTCAATATCACAGACCAATGAACATATTATATATTATATTATGGCTTGAGGCAGTCAGATACGACCAGGATACACCCAAATAGTATTTTGTAATATTGAAATCAATGCAATAGCCGATGGTATCCGTAGTAACGTTTTCAAATAATTATCGTCAAAATATAATATTGACAATAAAATTTTAATTTTTTGAGAAGAAACTGAAAAATTTTGAAAGAAAAATAGTGGTATTTATTTTATTTTCAAAATACGTAAGTATACAAATTATGTTGTGTAATAATTATAGTTAGTTAGATTTGCTCAACATTGGAAAATACATTATATTCCTTAAATCTCACCCGTCTCACTCCGTTACCTACTTCAAGAAAAATGCCTACAAACTAGCTTTACGCTTTGTCTAGTAGTAGGGGAGGGTGGGGATGTTTGGGACAATTTTCAGTGATTATTTTTTCTACGTCTTATAATTTTAGCTTAAAGAACCAGAACAATTGCAAATGGTAAAGTAACTTTTCAGCTATATTGTGATATTTTTTTTAAAGTTAAAATAATAAAAATTTGAATTAAAATAACAATTTTCTTAAAGTATATCAAATGTCCCAATCCTCCCTACCCTGGGGAGGTTTGGGACTGTGCTCGGGGAGGTTTGGTATATATAATAAAACTAAAAGATATCACTCAAAATCTCTGTATTTTTGCATTACTAAAGTAATTGAAATTAAATTAACAATAGTTTAGGCATTAGAAACTAAAATAATAATAATAACATAATTATTTGATTGTAAAACAGTCAAGTTCATGAAAAATTTTATAACTAAATCCCGCTACATGATGTCTTTCTTCCAAAAAATTCAGGTTTTTAATTACATGGAAAGGTTACTATTTACAAAAAATATTTATTGGCTGACAAAACACATATCTCAATCTGTCCCTTGTCATTGAAATTCTCGGAACTGGTAAAATTCCTAACACACTTTCAATTCTCATAACAGATATGTCTTCTTCTTGAGTAATGAAAGTTTTCTTTGATGAATCAATACATTTGAGGGACATAACACTGACTTCTATTTCTTCAGAAGGCGCATCTTCATCAGGTGGTCTTTGTACAATACAGGCATACCTATATTTAGTAGAGAGTCTTGCTCCTCCCTTGAACTCCACCAAAACAAATGTGCCGTGTTTCAAATCTTTCGGTTGAAAGTCTGAAAGATCAGCATACTCTTCATCTGAAACATTCAGAATACTTTCACCAGAGGAAATGTCTGACGAACTCTCTAATGAGCTGTCAATGTTTTCAATTTTCTTCTGTTTTTTCTTTTTGATCTGGTTGGTAAATTTCCGAAAAATTATAGGTTTTTTCAGTTATTGACGAATATAGTTTTATTAAACGTTTAAAAATGAAAATATTTTCTTACATTTTAAGGTTATTTTGTTACAGATTCAGTTAAAAAAAATCATGTAAGCTTATTTGAGAGTGTATTATATAACATACAATCTCGCAAGCTTACATGATTTTTCTCTAGGGAGGTTCGGGACACTGTCCCAAACCTCCCAACATGAGCTGTCCCAAACCTCCCAAATGTGCCTGTTAAGTTAAAATGTGTTCTAAAATCATAACCTTAAAAAGATAAAGCTGTTTTGTTCATTAAAATAAACCTTAATGATGTGGTCATTTGATAAATAATTTACACTTACTTGATGATGTAAAATGAAGATGGAGTGAATTGAAACTTCGGGTTGAAAAACCCAGACTTTTTGAGGAAAAATCACAGTTTTCTCAATGACAGCAGCGTCTTCCAATTTAACTTCATGGAAGTCAAGGTACACTAATATTGAAGTTAGTCCTTCATTCTGGAGGGAAATTGGCTCACTGCAGCCAACGTAACAAAATAAAATGAAGGTGTCCCAAACCTCCCACGTCCCAAACATCCCCACTCTCCCCTATAATATAATAGTGTTCATTGGTCTGTGTTCAATATATACTTTTTGTACACAAATTTTTTAGGATCAATTTCTCCTTGGAGAAATTCTCGTAGAAAAAATTGAAATTACCACCAATTTTATTGAAAGTATACATCAAGTTTGGAAATGTAAATTCAGTTTTAGGAGCATTTTTCAGTTTTTGATAAATTTTAAGTCAAATTTTGAATATAAATGAAATTTGCGTTGAAAGAAAGATTGGAAAATGGACAAAATTTTCATTTTCTATGACTTCAGAAATAATTTTATATATACTTTATCGTGCGGTACATCGTTAAAAAATCTATTAAAAGTTCTTTTAACCACTTTTCATTTTATTTCGAAAGCTGTGAAAAATTTTAGCTACTGAGGAGTCTTAACTTAGTGCGTGTACAACACGTCCTTGACAAGTTTTATTTTATTTAAGTGTACAGCTGAACTCTTTTTTTTGTGCGGTGGATAGAGACCGCATAAAAAAAATCGCACAAAAAAATATATTCAAAAATATCATAAATAGCTATAAATAGTATAGTTCGATCCAGATTGTACAAAAAACTTTTTTTGTGCGGTTGGTTGGGACCGCTTAAAAAAAGTTTCATCGAAAAAACGTCACTCAAAACGCTCAAAACTTAGAAATTTTCTTAGAAGTTGGTTCTATAAACAAGACTTATCTAACTGCAATAACTTATGTTCTTATGCAATGTATTGATTAAATGCTTAAAAGCCGTTAAAAAGTATTTTTATCCTTACTTAATTAAAGAAATACCTTATCAAAAAAAGTTATTATAGTAATTGTTTAAGTTTCTTACTGTCAGGTGATTTTGATTCACATTATGTATTTTAATGGCCATTTTTTACAAACCGCATAAAAAAGTCGCATAAAAAAAATCGCACAAAAAAGGACCGCATAAAAAAGAGTTCAGCTGTATTTAGTGATGAGCAAAATTAGTCTTGGTCTTGCAGTCTTGTCTTGGTCTTGTATTTTTTGCGAGACAAAGACCAAGACCAAGACTATGTATACCAAGAGCAAGACCAAGACCAAGACCAAGATTATAAGTATGGCTGCAAGACCAATACCAAGACTCAAGTGAGAAAGACCAAGACAGCTCACGTTTTCAAAGTCGGTGCCCCTCATAACTTCAGAACTACAGCACCGATCCATTTGAAATTTTGAACACTATTTCTGTACATAATTTACGAGGTAACGCTGGAGAGTTTTTTTTTTTCAAATTTGTTAATAATTTTTATTTTACAATAACAAATTAGCCAATTTTTTTCGCAAAAATCGTGCTTTTCCGTTCTAAGTGTTCCAAAAAGTGAAACATTGAAATTTCGAAAAACCCTCCCAACGTTACCTGAGGAAAACTATTATCTAACGAATGAACTTTAATTTTTTTATTTAGGATAATCCGGCACCAAGTTATGAGGGGCACCGCAATTCTACTTTTTCCCGAGGAACGTTCGAATAATTGCTGCCATTACTGTATTTTTTAATTTTTCTTCGTGAAAATTTTATACAATATTCTTCGAATGTTGTACTTTAATGTAAAACTGGTTTTAATAAAGAGATTTTAACTGTGTTGTCACAAAAAATAACAAAAACATACCTTTTTTTGTACAAATTAACCTTACCCTCTCGTTAAAAGTATAATTAATACCGTAAAGAGAGAAAATTCTGATTTTAGAACGAAAAAATTCCCTAATAAAAAATACAAGAAAGTGCAAGATTCTTTAGCAATACCAAGACCAAGACCAATACCAAGACTGCAATTTACAAGACCAAGACCAAGACTCAAACTGCTCTAGCAAGACCAAGACCAAGATTCTTAATGCAAGACCAAGGCTACCTTGCATTTGCTGATCACTAGCTGTATTGTGTAAAAATTATACTTCATAATTATGTCTAAGTTGTGGTACCAAATTGTGGAATATTAATTTTTTTTTACTGTTGACTCCCACTTCTCCCCTATTAGAGATCAAATTTAACCAAACAAGAATGCAAATTTTAATCTGCTTATTGCTATTTGTTCAACAAGTAACGAAAGAAAACTAAACAAGTAAATGATATAAGTAATGTACCACATTTTTTTGTTTTTGTAAAAATTTCATTAATTCAAATTATTCTACTAATAATAACATGGAAAACATCTGGTTGATACGTATCTATATTGTTACCACTTCCGACTTCATGTGTACTTGTTTTCTTATCTGTTGTACCTGGGTATAACACCACATTTTTGCATACATTGTATATACCTATCGCATAATATAAATAAATAGTCAGCATGTATATTATCTTACAATACATAGATCTAGCAATGTTAGTAATGTATAGGTCAGTGTCAAATTATTACACAGAAATCAGTTTTCACACTGAACAGAATGCTAAAAAAAATTACACTTTCTAAAACTTCATACAAATCACAATCTAAAATGAAATTTTTTTGTACAACGTACGGTTTTGTTTTTTAATATTGTGGGATTTTTTTTTTTTGATATGGGATGTAAATAATCTGATGAATGAGGTTCAAGTTCACGATTTCAATGTAAAAAAAAATTTAAAATTTATTTTGTCAGACATCAGAGTTGTAAGTTGACGTTTATAGCAAGTAACTCGATGTAGAAGTCATATTCACCATAAATAATTAATACATTTAACGTAAAAGCCCCTATACCGATGCACAATTTTTAGGTGTGTAATTAAACTGGCTTATAAAAATTGACAAATAAATTAAACACCCATTTTTTTTTCTTAATAAGCATGAAACAAAGTTTTTTTAATCCAATGAATATGTTTATAAAAAAATACAACCCAAAAATTTTTTATTTATTAATGTTTTTCTTTTACAAAATGTCGACATCTATATCCAAACAAAGAAATATTAATGACACTAGGAGATGGGAACCGATATACAAACACACGTGTAGTATTAGTAAAATGAAACATAGAGTGACATCTTCACGTCATCAAGGAAACATTAAATGCGAGGTGAATTTAAATTGAAAAATAATCATTCTGTTAATAATAATTTTTGTTATCAGAGGTTTCTTTCAGAAATAACTTCATTAATATATAAATGTCAAAACTGTTCCAGTATTGGATCGCGTTCCGGTCTAGGGGCTTTTACCCTATAATTTAAAATAAAAAACTAGACAAGTAAATTTTATATTATAGTGTTATATCATACAATTGTCATTATAAAAAATTATGAAAAATATTAAAAAATTTGAGTTTTCCAAAACAAAAATTTGCTTCCGCGCTTTAACTTTTCATAATTTATCGGTTAAAAAAAATCGCATATGTACGAATTCTACAAATTTCCCAAAATTTAAAAAAAACTCAACATTGAAATCGGTACAGGCCGGCAAAGTGGGGGCTCAAAAAAAGGAGTCTCCTGGTTGACGTGATTCTAACCCTCCTGGTAATCTGAAACATAAAATTTTGGTTAATTCTTGATAAACAAGGATATAGAATTAGTCGGACGTAGCCGGTTTGAAAAGAAAATTTTTTTCACAAAATGGCGTCCATTTAAAACACAAATAATTTTTTCGCCTCCTTTCTTCGACTTTGGAAATTTTTTTAAAATAATAAAAAAAAAATTCTAAAAACCCCTACATCGGACCAATTTTGATAGTTTTAGGGATGTACCAAATTTCTAGTAAATCGGTGCATTAGAATTTGAGATATCATGTCAACCGTATCGAAAAAAGTAGTTTCGAGTAATTTATATTAAAAATTTGAATTTAACACTGAAAAGATACACTGGAAAAAATATAGGCTTATTCTTAAAGGTCTGAACTTTAAAAATATGAAAAAAATGAAAAATTTTTTTTTCGACTTTCTAGACTAGAATACCCCCTTAAATGAAAAAGTTCTCTCAGGATGAATGACAATCGTTGTGATAATCTTCTTGAGTTTAGTTTGATTTTCGGTTTTTTGACGTCGTTGATTTCGAGTGCTTTTGAGCCGTATATACATATTGATTTGGAAGGAGTGAAAAAGTACATATCTGGTGGGAGCGTTGGAAAGAGTATTTACGTTTACGCTATTATAAGGCTGTTTTGATAGTCATGCGGATTTCACTCCGCACTTGTGCTTTACGTATCAGTACAATGGTGGGGGGAGGGGGGGTATAGGACAATCGCTGAGATAGTTTTGTTGCTAAATTTAATTTCATGTACTATAGTCAGCCTGCGTTCCCGTTTCAAATTTTTATTATTTTTTACTTTTTTTTGTATACCATGAATTTAACCCTAGACTCATACATACACGTCAAAACGACGAACGAACTTCCCTACCTGCTCCAATACTACAACTTATCGGTACCTGCTTACTGTGAGATTTCTGGTATCTAATTTATTTGTTGTTATAACACATAAGACGTATTTATTTTGTTTATAGTCATTGCCGTTTTGTTTGTATTGAAATAGTGTCCGTCAAAAGGACGTCGATGTATGATTACGCGATGTTTTTTTTTTTAAAGATTTTGTACTTCACATATAAAAGTTTTCCTAATTTTTCTAAAATTTATTAAAGATATGCATGTTATAATTAATTTATTCAATGATTATGATAATGTGAAAGATGATTACAGCTGTTTGACTTATAGAGACAACATAATACTGAAGTTTTAATATATTGAATCGAAAACTAAAGAATGCGTTTCAAGTGACTTAATAAAAGATTAACAATTTATTTTGTGGAAAATATTTTAATTTTTATTATTTTTTGAGATTTTATTCGAAAAATTACTAACAAATTTTAGAAAATTTACAAATGTGCCTAATGGGGAAATAACTACAAATCTATAGGAATATTTATGACTGAGAAATTTCACATTCTGTAAAGTCACACATGTCCACTGACTCATAATAGTTCATAAATTAATTATTTGAAACACATGTTTTATGATACAATCGATGTATTTATCTATTTTTTAATTTTTATAATGAAAATATGTTTAATAAAAAGATTAAAAAAATTAATAAATATTTACATTAAGAAATTTTTCCAAATCCAATTTTTAGGCTACTCAGAGGCCATAACCTCTGAGTAAGCCTTATCGTTTCACAAAAATACTATTCTAATGTGTGACCAACTTGCATTTCTGTTTGCTGAACTCAGCTCCCCAACTTTTTGGAGTAAAGGGGATATTTTTCTTAATTACAAAAATAAAAAATTTAAGACATTAATTTTGGACCTAACTGCTAATTGTTTAATAATCGAACGTATAGAATTAGAAATTAATTAGATTTTTTTCTTAATTGCTAAATTTTTTTTTAATCTTTCTTGTTAGCAGTAAGGTATAAATAAAAAAAATATAATTGACGCCTATACTATTAGGTACATGATTATTACTGTGTCGTTTATGGATATTTAAATGATTTTAATATTACCTACATATTAAATTACCTAAATGATTTTAATATTACCTACATATTAACAGTAAATTACTATCAAAAAAATGCAAACTTTAACAATATTTTTTAAATTCATTCAAATTCAATTTAATTGCTATTTAAATATATTAGTTTTTGACATTTGACGTTTTGAATTTTACTCAAAATATACATACGTAATTTACACATGCTACCTATATATATAGTGAGTATACTTACTCTATTTTGAAAGTGTCACACCATAGAACACTAGAAGCCAACTAACATAAAAAAAGTGAAATTCGCTTGGAGTCATTTGTAAGCCAGTCACAGCTTAAGACATTAGTCCGTCAGTAGTCGTCGTCGAGTCAACACACCATTATATTAACAATATACCCATTGTTAGTTGAGCACGTTGAACAGCTCTCTCTGGTAATACGTGTGATGTGATTGTATGTGTGTATACACATACTACTACAAAAAACCAAACTAATACACTGCAAACAGTGTGTATGTACACAAACAGACTACGTCACAAACTCATTACAAGTGGAACAGAGGCAAAGCCAATCTAGTTTGTCCCCTTGTATCACACAGTATATAATACATGATAGGTACCTACAACATATGTACATAAAGCTACGGATACACGAGACATCTAAATTAGCATTATTGTGTGCAATGTTTACACTATAGAACACTAGAAGCAAACTAATATCAAAAAAGTTTAGTTCGCTTGGAGTCATTTGTTGGTCTGTCACAGCTTAAGGCATTTAGTCAGTCGGTGTCGGTCATCGAATCCACTACGATTGTTATGTATTGTAAGACCATTGTTACTTGACCTGCACGTTGCTCTGTCCGATAATACGTGTTTTGTAATTGTGTGTGTAAATACTCACACAGAAGCAAACATCAAGCCTAAACCACTACAAACAGTTTGTACTTACACAGCATAGTGATGCGAAGTGGAGGAGATTTTACGTCACCTTTCTGCTACAGTCGGAATACTAACTATCATATAGTAGTTTGGCCCGTTGGTTTACACGTTCAAGTAAAGCGGGTTCTACACGATGCTACGAACGTTCCTTCCAACATTCGATCGAACGTTTGAGGCAGTTAAGTTCGATAGTTGGTGCGACGAATGTATCTGCTACACGGTGAATCGAATGTTTGATCCAATACGAATGATGATGTGTTGGTACTCAGTGGACGATGTTATCTGTCTGATGTTATCTCTAATGTTATACACTGATGTTGTCTCTCTTCACATGAACGAGCGTGCAAATGCTGAGTCGAACCAACCAACGAACCAACATTGACCTTCAAATGTTCGAAGCACCCCTTTGACTCGGTGCAAAAATACCGACATCGAACGGGACACGACCAAATGCGAACGTTTGACGCTCGACATTGGACACTCGTAGGTTCGAACAACGGCTACACGATGCTATGAACCATCCAACGTCGAATGTTGGAAGGTGTTCGTAGCATCGTGTAGCAGCGGCTTAAATTTGCAGTCTAGATCAGGCTAGAACAGTTGTATACACTCGAGTTGCTAGACTTCTCTAGCAAATATTTGAGGTTGTTTACACAGTAGTGTCACACACGGCGAATAGAATAGTGTCAGACATTTCACACAACACCTGATTTAGATTATAATTTAACATTTCTAAATCGTATTTTGTATTGCCATATTCTATTTTGAATTGAAAACTAATATTTTTATAAATGTTGCTGCAAGACGGCAGTTTCGTACTGAAAATAATTTATTTCATTTTTTGCTATAGTGTAAATCCAACTTGTAAAATTTTATTGCGTTTACTTTTTTCTTAGAGTTGTAATATAATATTATCTCTGTATTATCTTTTGGATGCGTCTCACAATTTAGGATTACCTTGTTGGTAGTATCTTAAATCAACTTTTCTGTCCTTTTGTAAAAAAAAAAAACTTCTACACCAAAAGCGTGTCGTGTGTCCGTACCTTTATAATCTTTTTAAAATAAATTATTTTTTTTTTTGTCAAAAGATTCTTATAACATAACCTATTTGTATGACTTAACGTTTATGTAAAAAAAAACAATATGTTTTCATCCAAATCATTTTAATATTTGCGACGATTTGAATTTTTACACAAAATTTCGAATGCGAAAGGAATTTTTATTTTGGAAAAAATTCGCCCACGAATACAACACAAAACGAACTGGTATGCTGTTTTTTAAATAATAAGTATTTCAACTAAGCAGTAATGTATCTTTTTTTTAGGAATAGTACATTATCTTCAGAAATAATGTTTTTTTTAAGGAGAAGTTTTCAAAGCTACTACTAGCAAAGTAGTGAAATTAGTGTCACACAAAATTGCTTTGTTGCGTGAAGAATTCATTAAATTTCCAACAACTGACGTCGAAAAGGCGCAAGTTAAAGAAAATTTTTATAACATTACGCGGTTTCCGAGAGTGTTTGCTGCTTTACATACATACACGGTTACATATACAGGCTGGAAACAGATTTATCGAACGTGGGGCAAGTATGGTGAGAAATTTTTCTCAGGATCAATGTGATCTCTGACACTTTTTGATCAATAATATTTCATTTTTAAATCGCGTTACCATGGATCTGCAATATTTTTGTGTTTGTCAGATTAAATACCCCTGTCGCAGCATCTGCATAACATAGCGAATTTCCAAATTTTAGGGACTGGCGGATCTCATCTAAGAACTGTACCTATTTAAAATAGTTTAGCTTTCTAAGAGTAAAAGATTTTTTAAAATCGGCTGGGTAATTAGTTTTGATATTTTTGGGACCCAAGAACCCGAACGGACTTTGTGCAGCATAGTTGTATCCATCTAAAATAATTTAGTTCTCTAACAGTGAAAAAATTTTCAAAATCGGTCGGTTAGTTTATTTTTTACAATAATGGGAACAGTAAACCCTGGCGGAAATCATACAACATAACCTTTATTCATCTAAAATAATTTTAGTAAAAAGTTTATCCTAACAGTAAAAAACGGGTCCTAGGGATCTCATATAACTTATGGTAGTCCGTAAGGTTCTTGTGGACATCATTTAATTACTTAATGAATTCAAATACTTTAACTTACTAACGGTGAAAAAATTTTCAAAATTTTCGACATTCGCTAAAAAAATCATTGAAAAATATTTGATATGTTTCGATCAATTAATGGTCAACATCAGCAAATAAAAGTTACTCAAATCGAAGAAAAGAATGAGTTATTTGTCCGTAGAAATTAAAATACAAATTCTGAAAACGAGCAAAGAAATATTGAAAAAACTAGATCGGCAAAACATTCTGACAAATAACACTACCCAACTAATACTTGCCAATTTGAATGAAACTTAACATACTTATTAAACAGCGAAAAATATTAAATACGTGTTTTTTTATTTTTTTTTTTTTTTTTTTGTTAATAAGATTATTGTACTTGTTATTATTATTATGTATGTATTTGTTTATTCTTTATTATGAATCGTTAAGCATATTATTATTGTTTCTGTTATTTGGATTTAATTGTTATATGACTTGACCTTTCTATTGTAAAAGATTACAATAAAATTATTATTATTATTATTTTTTATTTTGCTTATTTTGCATCACTTTTGAAAAATAAAAAAATTGTTTCTCTCCAAAATAAAATTTTTTACGCACATTTTACGTTTTAGAGTTTCCTGAACAATTTTGGTTTGGTGTCTGTCCGTCCGTCCGTCCATCTGTCACTAGTTTGCACCAAGGGGCAAAACTTCTGAATTATTCGATTGTTTTTAATGTAATTTTCAGAAATTATGCGGTCTGGTTCCTAGACGGTCCCCTACAAATTTCATTGCATTCGGAGTAATAGTATCAACGGCGCTATCATAAAATCCCAGTAAATGTTAAAATCTTATTTACTGCTAGTCCCACTTCGCTCAGTTACTTTTGAATCGTTTTGTTTATTTATTTTTATTAATTAATTTATATACATATATTAAATTATGTAAAGACATATTGGGCATCAAATTACCAAAGTGCTGTTACGAGTACGAGGAAGCTGTGTGCCACACCCTATTGGCAGCATATTTTATTTTTTTTTTTTTTTAAATTTGGGAAAAGTATATTGCCGAATGTGACATTTCTATTCTTAACAGATAATCGCATAATGATTTACCAAGGTCAATACTGACTGTACGAGCAGAGTACGGATTAGGAGATTTGAAGGAATGGTAAATGAAATACATGTAGCAAATTTGCAATTAAGTCTTGTTTTATTAAAATTAAAACAAAAAGTCTTACATAAAACGATATACACATATCGCTGTCTCGCAAGAACAACGATTCAAATCAAAATTGACTTTAACATCAAGATTTTATAAAGATCACATCTATTGCACGAAGCCACGAATAACTTCTTATTGCCGTCTTTTTATCTTACTAAACTACAGAATTCGTTAAAATATTAACTACACCATAATTACAGTGTCACACAAGAGCGTCTCCATATTTAAAAGAAAAATTATTATTTCTCAGAAATGAATAAATCGATTTAAAGTACACTAAAAGCACTATTACCCATTTACTTATAATTAGTAAGTTGTCCAGACTTCATTACTGTCTAGAATTTGTGAGCACTGTTTTGGCATAACTTTTTATAAGATTTTTCGCATTTTGTTGCGGTAACGACCGCCAGAGCTCGGATATGGCGGCACACCTGTTTTAATAAAAGACAAAGTTTATTTGACAGAAACTCATGTGTAAAACACATTACTACAATCACGATTCAAATTTTGCATAGCCCAGAAGCATCACTTTTTGACATACTCCGATTTGATGTTCCGTCATTATACTAATATTAACTTGCTTTTTTTTAGCCAATAACTTTTGTTCTCGTCGCAGTGTTAAAAAAGTTTTTCGTTGAAATAACTTGAAAATGGTTTTATCTTCTTTTTCAGAAAACCCTCGCGTTTTTTCTTTCTCGGGAAAATTGTTGACGCTTTTCTGACCATTATATCGCAACACCCACTTTCATAGAAAATCTTCTGACTTGTGCATATATTTAGCAGCAATTTTATAAGTCATTTTAAGTCATATTGGCGTACAAAATAATACTGGCGTCTCAAGCACAAAACGTAGTGGAACCTTCTAATAGTTTTCTCTTGAAACAGTCCACTGGACGCTCTTGTGTGACAGACTGTATGCGATAGACCATTAATAGAAGACTCCTTCCGAGAAAACTTCTTTTTCAAGTTAGGTCGCTATTCTTGTCAACCAGCGATGTATTTTATACTTATTAAATAAACATTTTTTAACCTTCACCAACAAAATTTATAACATCTTCTATTTGGTCAATGTATTTGTCTGTTATAATCAGTGTTGCCAACATTTTTTTTCAGAGACCACCAAATTCGACTTTGAACCGTTAAAAAACCATTAAAAAACCACCAGCTTCTTCATCGACAAGCAAAAAAAAAAAAAACGCTCTTCGCTTTTCGACAGCAAAAATTTTTTTTAAAATAAGAATTTTTATGAATTAATCATAACAAAATAGAAAAATAGAACAATATCATATAAATTAATAACAAAATAACCAGCAGTTTTAGTGGTGGAACCACTAAGATGGCAACACTGAAAACCACAAACCACTAGAAAAAAATTTTCCCCACTGTGGGAGGTTCAAAACCACTAGTTTTAGTGGTAAAACCACCGAGTTGGCAACACTGGTTATAATATCATAAAAATTGTCCATTTTCCTAAAATTTTAATGTTAATTAATTAACGTAAAAAGTATTAAGATTTTCTTTATTTTCAACAGAGGTTAAGTTTTTTTTGTTTTGCAACAGTTGTGTGCAGTCCAAACAAAACGTTCACACATGCGTAAAAATCATACACCATAATATAATATATTGTCAAGTGTTTGCTTACGTCATATATGTTTTATAATGAATAGTTAATTGAGTACTATACTCAAAGTGTCGTATTAAAGCATCAAGTACTTAAGTATCGGGTATCGACAGTCAAGTGTCGATACCTACTCAGTATCGAAAGTATCGTTCGAACCCTAATTGTGTCTACTTATTTCATACATAGAACATCGATTTTTATTTTGTTTCGGCAGAGAGTAGCATAGAAAGTTACTAGATTAAAAAAAGAAAGAAAGTTAAGTTAAAGTTTCATTCAACATCACTCGATGGCGAACACCCATTATCTTTTATTTCTTATTTTATTCATTATGTGAAAGCCATAATTTAATTACCTAACCTTTTTGTACCGCCATATTGCAGTACGAGCTAACTCGTCTTAATCATTTAAATCGTCGTGACTGATATTGGACAAATATCAGAGTGATGATTTGAATACACTCATTGTTTATTGTTTAAGAATATTTTATCAAACTTGGAGCGGAGTGATATCGTATCGAGAGCGGAGCGTTAATGTAAATCGGGCCTTAAAGTCAGATAAAAGATTAGTTTTGTAATAAAGTTTAAAAAAATTAGTTTTTTTAATGAAAAAAGAAAGTACAAAACGTCGTCAAGTGCGTGTTAGACACGCATTAAAGCAGGATTTCGTAGTTCAGTATCAAGGATTCCGAAATAAAATTTTTTGCATTTGTACAACATCAAGTTAAACTGACTATGACACAACGCTGTACCGTGCCAACAATTATATATATGATGTTTTGTTTAAGATGTTTAATATCGTATAAGTTTAAGAGTATTCTAGAAGGCTTGTTAAAAGTAAAATATGTAGAAATAAATTTATTATAAAAGTAAGAGTAAAAGTGAGACACGTACATCAGATACATTAGTATACATGGTATACATAACATACATAATTCAGGTTAATACCAACAAAATGTGTTAAATATATTGTAATGTAAGCGTGACACATACGTACAAATAGTTTTTTACTTGTCGAACGACTGTATCGAAGAGGTTAAGTTTAAGATATATGCATATTTTCATTCTCCTACCAGTAAAATTAATTTATCAGCCATTGCTACCATTTTATAGACAAACTGGACAGCCATGTCCAAAATTCCTATTCACCTCTCATTCGTTCCCCGACACCCCGAAGTGCGAGGTGAATAGAACCGCCTGTTTTTTTTCAATTTTCTAGCTAAATAAAAATGAAAATGGATTTTTAAAATGGTAAGTATGAAGAATAAGCTACCGGAAATAATAGAAATCCATTTTTTATCGTCTAGTAGATAAAAAAAGGTATGCAAATCTACGACAAAGTTGCAAATCGTTCCGTTTCACCCCAAGCTACGGTAATACTTTATAACACACCGCGCATTTTAAATTAAGTTTTTAGTAAATTAAAACAAATTATAATAAAATGAATCCTGAATAAATCAATTAAAAATTTAGATTTACAAAATTAATCTAAACTGATAATATTTTTATTTACACAAAGCCACAAAAGGACAGTGTAAGGAAAAATATACAAAATGTTATTAGGATAATTTGATTGCAGAAAAAAAATTTAACATAGGATTATCAGAAAGAAGTAAAATTGTAAATAAACGAAAATCAAAACAGGTTTAATGACCTTTTACTTTATTAAATAATACAGCAATTGGGAAATATTTTAAAAAATTTAATGATTACATAAATGAGGCCTCGAGAGCAAGAACGGCCTAACTACAAATTACTCATATCGAGATAACGACAGTTAAAGTTATGCAAAAAAAATTTTTTTGTTTTTCCACCAAAGTCAATAAAATTATGGACGTTTACTTATGTATTATATTTTTAATACAATGTCAAATGCATATATGGGTAAAAATAGAAGGTCTAGCATCTTTTCGCTAATTTTTTTGTCACTTAGGCCATTTTTACACTCGTGGTTAATAAGAAATTAGTTAAAATATATTAGTTAGGTCATGGTGTTTTCAAAGATTTTCTGCTTTAAATTGAGAAAAAAATGTGCTGCTGGAAAAAATGTATAATTTAATCCAACATAAGGAATAAATTTTTAAAATTATATAAACAGAATAGAAAAAGCGTTCGAATTCTAAAAAAATTTAAATTTATAGATTCAGACATCATCAGTTTTGTTACTTTAATCTAGAATATCATTTGTATTTGTAAAAATTTAAACATCTGACGCATGAACATTGAAAACTTATAAGGCTTTTAATATTTTGATTACGGAACTCAAAAAGTGTATAATTTTATTCATAATTTAAAATTATAAAGTTCGAAAATCACTTAAAATGTTTGCAGAAAAAACGTAAAATTTCTTGTTAAGAAGGTACTGTAGTAAGTTTGAAAAAGCAGAATTTTAGATAAGTACAATCTAGATAACTAGTTGTTCCACTGTATTAGTCTAAATTCCTATGAAATACGACTTGGGCAACAAAAACTTGGCTATCGGAAGATATCGACAACTATTGATAGTTTTACGACTGGCTATCCATAATTATGGATAGTTTCAATGATCGACAGTCTCTCACCACTACTGCAGTTTAAGAAAACTACAGTATTGTTAGTGTGAAAAAATTACCTAGCCCGCCTATGTCATTTAGCCCGATTTTGCACTTAAATAATATAAAAAGTTTATGATGCAAGAAAAGGTTTACATGCTGCCATCTCTAGGTTCATATTAAAAACACAGCTAGGCAGTTTTCATTTCAATAATTAAACTTTCATGTATTCTTAGGCCCAATATCTCAATTTTACAAAATTTGTTAGTTAGGCCGTTCTTGTTCTTAAAGCCTCTAATAACAGTAACATAATTCATTATTAGTATTATACTATATTTAATTTTCATTTAGGTTTTCCCCATTGGAAAGGGGTATAAAGAATATACCAGTGTCTCAGATTGTCTATTTCATACTTATTTTAAGATCTATGTCGTATGAAATTCCATTATAATAAATTTTAAGTTTTTGTTGCGAAGAAAGACGCAATGGGCTGAAAATTCGTGCACGGTGAAATTTTACATGTAGAAAGCACGATATATCCACATTTTCATACATAATTGACACATATTGCTGTATAAAGATGGAATAGCTCTTTCTCTATCAGTTTCGTACAGTTTGTGGTTGTAATTATTTATAATTTGGGTAATTACTGATGAATTTATTTTCTGTTTTCCCATACAGCAGTAAATTCCAGGTCGTATAAAATATTTTTTTAATTGTGTAATAGATTTTAGGTAGTCGAATTTCATCCATAAGTAAAATTTTACGCCACCAGATAAGTGTATTTTTGACAACTAAAACAGCTAATTTTGAACTTCCAGTTTCCAGTCTTACAAAGTAGCCGGGGTGTCGATATTTTTCCATTACAAATCCATTACATGTAGGTTATGTATAATTTTTTTAATACTTATTCTCCATATAGATATTCACATTATAATATAATTAATAAAAATGAAAATATAAAGATTTTGTGGCACGTTATTTGATTAAATATGTCATAATGTCTGAAATCTTTTTATTTAATTGATGCCCGTGCACTAGATGAAAATGAATCCGGCCTAAAAAAAATTATTTATGTTATTTACCGTAATATTTAAATTTCAAAAGGGGTATAGCTAAAACTTACTAAAACATCTTTGAAGAAAATATTACAATGTTCTTTTCATGTTCCGGTTACATTTGAAAAAAAAAATATAAATTATTTACTTATATTTAAAACATAACCACATATAAACACGTGTGATTTTGTTTACAAAATTAACCTTCCATAAATGTTTTTAAAAACGTGCATGCGATTGGCTAATAATATACGTAAATAATTTTAACACCATATAACGCATGAGTTCTACGCTTACTGTATCCCTAGTAGTATAATTTACACGATACAAGTTAATTGCTATTTAGAATATTATAAAAATCAAACCGATAGTGGTTTTTTTGAATAAATAAAGTGTATAAAAAAAATATTTCCTGTCTATTTAATGGGTGTTTTTAAAACTGCAATAGAAAATTAATTCTTTGGTAGCAAATTTAAAGATATTTCTAAATTGTTGACAATAAGAAAGCATCACGTAAACGAGTCTTTAGCAAAATATATTATACACAGTCACGTTTCTAACTTTTTTTTGAATAATAACTGTCAGGGAAAAAAAAATTTTACAGAACTGAAATTTCAGACCTGTAATACCTTTTGAAATCGCCTGTATTATAGTTTATAAATTCGAACAGAGATGACACTAGCTGTACTGAAAACAAAATATGTTTATAATCGAAATATCCTTTTGAATTAAGATAAATCGGATAAAAAGAGATGTATATATACACATGTTTATAAACAACAGAAAAAGAGAAAAGAATATTGAAGCATTCTATAAATTATACATAAATATCCATTTGATATGATAACCATGGGTGTCAATATTTTTTTTTTCATTTACTTTACGTCCGATAATTAAAAAAATGCTTTTAAAATAACAAAAAGACGAATGAATGTAAAAATTAATGAATGTGAGTTAAATTATTAAATAAATAGCAGTAAATTCGAATATATTACTGGTTTAAATATGTTTTTTTATTATTATAAATAAACAGCCTTTACTGCATGCAAGCGGGAGCTTATGTCTTCAGGATAAAAAAAATGTTCGTGAAGTGCGAGTTGACAGAGGATTATTCTGAGTAAAGTGCGGCGCCATAAGAATTTCGTAGATAGATGTTCTACGAAATCCTAAAAAAGCACGAAAATTTGGTTGGCATTACTTTCCCCTATGCACACTGTTACACCTTGTCGTTTGTGTTTTGCTAATGGACGACGATGATTTTGCTATTGGAATGCGATCACCCTGTCGTTTGTTTTTTCTAAATGGAACACGTTATTGGGTTTTCTAAATGGAACACGACCATTATTACCGTCTCTACTTAGAATTCGTTCTTGACAGAACAATTTGCTACAAAATAATATTTTCATGCTTTTTGAAATATTATATTATAATATTACTACTGAAATATTATAGGTATTTATGCTTATTAATAGCTATAGTTTTTATTATTGTTATTATTTTTTATTTATTTTGTATTTGTTTACTTGTGCCGTTTAACCATTTTTACAAATTTTTTTTGTGTTGTTTTGGTTATCTATTTTTTTGTTTTGTTTTTTATCTAATTTTTTTAAAATTTTTCTCTTTTTTATGTGTTATTTTTATATAGTTTGTAAAGTGTTTGAAAAAGTATTTTTCAGTTATTAATATAACAATTCTGATAGTGCACGTGTTAAAAAAATTGTTTTATTAAAATTTTTAGTGTTACTTCCTGGAGCAGGTAATTTAGGTGGTAATTTATTGATATTTATTTTTCTAAATAGCCGAAATTATTTTTAACTGACTTAAAAAAAGAGGAAGTTCTCAATTCGACTGTATTTTTAATTTTTTGGTTAGCAATTTAATTTGCTTTATCCTTCACTAATTAAATATTTATTATTATTAAAAGATTTGATTGTTTAATTTTGAAAAAATTAACCGAATGTTTTGTGTGGCCTTTTTTATTGCAATAATTTTTTTTCCAGTTTTGTTTATTGCAAGAATTTTTTCTAGTATCTTTAACTATAAAGGAATAAACCATTTTACATTTCTAAACATAAAAGTAATAAAAAGATGGACAACTATAGGTATATTTTAAATCACAATAATTATGTCGAAGATGACGTCATACGGGCATTTCATCAAATCTTATCTATTCATACAAGTTATAATCCTCGTGAAATAAGTTTAATTCAAAATCCGGCGTTAATTGTGCCAGTACCGCGAGATCAACCGCATCTTCAGATTATATTTGGAGGTGATACTGGGGCTGTTGGTCACTGGACCTGTATATTTTACAATAATGGAATATTGCGCATCTTTGACAGCTTAAATAATTATCTAATGGCTGGTCAAAAGTCGTATATTACTGCACTTTTTCCATACTTAAAACTTTCATGTATAAAGTTTGAAAACTGCCAAAAACAAAACAATTTAATTGACTGCGGTGTTTTTGCAATTTGTTTTGCTACTTCGTTAGCACTACAAGAAAATCCTACTTACCGAATATATGATGAAAATTGTATGCGAAAACACCTATTTCGAATCTTAGAGAGTGGTACATTACGATTGTTTCCATCAATAGCTGTAGTAAAGCGAGGATACCATCCGAACATATTTATCAACAAACTGAAAAAAACTGACGTTGAAAATGAAATATCTGTTGAATGTAAAAACAAAAGAAGACAATCTGTAACTAATTTCAATTCACCAATTACAGAAGCTTCAAAATTAAATAATTCCATTGATGAAGTGACATTAATAGACACTTCTACAAATGTTTTTCATGTTGAAGGAGAAATACTTGTAGAATGTGAAATAAAAAAGAGACAATGCGCAAATAACCTTAGTTCACCAATTGCAGATGATTCACTATCAAATAATTCCGTTGAAGAAAAGTCAGTAATGGATACTCGAGAAAAAAACAGAAACTGCAAACGAAAGTCTGAAACAAACGAGGATACGTTGAGAGAAATGAGAGAAAGAAAGCGAGCCCGGGATAAAATATATCGTGAAATTATAATGTTAGAAGCTAAAGACGACTGGGCAAAAGTTGCTGAAAAATACTCTAGCAATGTTAAAGAAGGATATATTCATCCATGTTGCTGCTGTGGGCGCCTTTGGCGTAAATGTTCTATTAGAAAACTTTCTAAAGTATCCATTAGAGCTAAGTTTGGTGACGAATTTGTTGCAAATGTTTTTCATTTAAACGCCATGGATGTTACTGGGAGTTTCTGTACGATTTGTGCAACAGCTATTGTGAAAGGTAAAATACCACGACTTGCTCGGGCGAATGGATTAATTTTTCCGAGAATTCCTGAAATTATTAAGAAGTTAACTGGTATGGAAGAAAGACTGCTAAGCGCTCGTCATGTTTTTCTAAAAATTGTACGTAAAGGTCAGGGATTGGGTTTCCAACACGGCCTCTCTGGGAATGTAATCAATGTTCCTGTTCAAGTAAATAATATGGTGAAGGCATTGCCTCGAGCTCCAAATGATGACTTCGTTGTGACAGTAGAGTTGAAACGAAAGTTTTGTTACAAACACGGCAGAAAAGAGCAAGTACGTCCAGAGATTGTTCGTCAAGCTGCAGAATATTTGTCAGAATGTGAATTGTTTCGTGAATATGGTATTGAACTGAATCAGTCTTGGACCTATTCTGACGATAATAACCAAGAGCCACTTGCAGAATGTACATGTAATAATATCGAAGTGGTTAACGAAGATGATCTGCCACCGAACCCAGGTGGTCAGGAAACATTATTGGATGATAATCAAGATGTCATTATAATGGCACCAGGAGAGGGGGAACGCCCGATTTCATTACTTTTTGATGAAAATTTAGAAGAACTTGCATTTATCAAGGTTCATTGTGGTATTAAAAGGAAATTTAAATTAAAACTCACTCATTCTGAAATTATCAAATCTGAGATAAGTAGGTATGATAGGCGTGCAGTTCGACCTGATTATCTATTTACAGCTTTAAAAAAGCAACAGATGATAGCTGTTAAAGCCGGTATATCAACCTGTCTTCGAAAAAAAAATGTTCGAGGTGCTTCTGTTACTGCGGTGAATGTTTTAGATCGAGATTATGTAAATAATTTAGTGCAATATGATGAGGGATATCGTGTTCTTAATGGTATCAGAAATTCACCCTCACATTGGGAGGCTGAAAAGAAAAAAGTTCTTGGTATGGTTCGACAATTCGATATACCTACAATTTTTTTAACTTTGTCTGCTGCAGAAATTTACTGGTTGCCGTTACTGGTAATTTTAAAAAAAGTAGTTCACAATGAAATTATAACGGAAGAAGAAGCAGAAAACTTATCATACGAAACTAAATGCAAACTTATACAAGAGGATCCTTTTATTTGCGCTACATACTTTGAAACAAAATTAAAAGAAATACGCAAAACTTGGTCAAGTCCCAGAGGCCCTTTTGGTGAATATAAGATAGATCACTTTTATTATAGAATAGAATTCCAGCACAGAGGCTCACCACACGCGCATATGATGTTGTTTTTGGAGGGGGCACCACATTTTATACCTGGCGATCCTTCTTCAATAAAAAAAGTCGTTGATTTTGTTGACAGTATAATAACATGTACTAGTGATGGTTTACCAGCCGATCTCTTACGTTATCAAACTCACAAACATACACATACATGTAGACCTACCAAGGAACGTTTATGTAGATTTGGGATACCGTTTTTCCCAATGGATAGAACAAGAATATTATTAGAGCTTGAAAAAGACCATCCATCGTATAAAATAGCAAAAAAAATGGCTGAATCTCTACAAGAAAAAATGCAAAATATACCAGAAGATATTCAGTCTTTTGAAGATTTTTTGCTTTATACAGGGCTATCTATGGAAGACTACATTCTTGCTGTTCGAAGTACTTTATCGAGACCAAAAATCATGTTGAAAAGAAACCCTAAAGATATTTACATAAATCCTTATTGTTTAAAAATTTTAAATTTGCACAGAGCAAATATGGATGTTCAATTTATATTAGATCCATTTGCCTGCTCCACTTATATCGTAGACTATATTAATAAAGCTGATAGAGGAATGTCACAGCTCTTGCGAGAAGCTACAGAAGAAGTAAAAATGGGTAACCATAGCGTGCGGGAATCCTTGCGAAAAATTTCTAACGTTTTTTTGAATTCAAGTGAGATTTCTGCGCAAGAAGCTGTTTATTGTCTTACAGGTCTTGCCTTATCCCGTGCAAGTGAAGCAGATATTTTTATTAATACAGCATTACCTCAAGAAAGAGTACACCTTTTAAAATCTTACAATGAACTCAAACTTTTAGATCCTCATTCAACAGATATTTTTAAAAACAGCATATTAAATTACTATTCTATGCGGCCTATTCAATTAGAAAATGTTAGCCTCGCGTATTTTGCTGCTTATTACACGTATTCTAAACGTACAAGCAATTCTAAAACTGACCATGAAGAGACTTGTGATGCCAACAATACACAATCTCAGAATGAACAAGATAATAACGTACTTACAGAAGGCAGTGGAAACTGGATGCGTTTACAAAATAACTTAGGATATATACGGAAAAGAACTAAACCTCGTATAATTCGATTTCGTCGGTACAGTTACGAAGAAGACCCTGATAATTTTTACAGAGAACAACTCATGTTGTATATGCCATGGCGTAATGAAGAAGAAGAATTATTAAATCCTGACCTAGACATTAAAAGTAAATTTTATCAGAACACTGAAATTATTAAAGCTGAATGTGAACAATTCAATAAACTTGGTGGACCAGAACAATTTGAAGCTCTGCTACTGGCTATTAGAAATGCGGAAAGTGCTCATGAATCAGACAAAGCTGATGAAAGAGGAATTCCTCAGGATGCGCTAGCAGAGTATGAGTTTGAGAAACAAATAGGAGACGTTGCCGACGATTTAATTCCAGGAATTAATCCAGGACCAAATCAGTGTGGAGATCCTATGATTTCTATAGCACAACCACCAAAATTATCCGAAAAAGATTTTTCAATTCTCAGTAGAAAATTAAATCCAGATCAGCGGGATATTTTATTACATGTTTTAAATAATTTTTGTATGCCAGTAAAAATTCCATTTTTTATTTTTATTAGTGGTGGTGCAGGTGTTGGTAAAAGCGTATTGATTAAAGCTCTCTATCAGTGTTTAACTATTCATTTTAACAAAGAAGCGGGATCCGACCCAGACGACTTGAAAATTCTGTTGACAGCTTTTACGGGTAAAGCTGCATTTGGTATTGGAGGTCAAACAATTCATAGTGCTCTCGGATTACCAATTTCACAAGTTGGAAGTGTTTTACCGGAACTTTCGCCAAGTGTAGCAAACACACTTGCAGTAAAACTAGCAAAGGTTCGCGTAGTAATAGTGGATGAGATATCAATGTGTGGATCACGAACATTTCATCAAATTGATAGAAGATTTAGACAAATTTTTCATTCGAATAAGCCTTTTGCTGGAATTTCAGTGATTGTGGTAGGTGACCTGAGGCAACTATCGCCTGTGGGAGATAACTGGGTATTTCAACCCAATAGCCGCAATCCTTTTGCAAATTTAGCAGGTAATCCACTCTGGGAGTTATTCACTTTAGTAGAATTAAAGCAAATAATGCGTCAACGAGATGACATTGCATTTGCGGTAGCGCTAAATAATATGGCTGATGGAAAAATGTCAACTGATGATATAAATTTGATAAAAGATAGATGTTTCTCTGAATCAACAATCCCTGGCCATATAAGAGAAAGTATTAACTTGTTTTCAAGCAATCGTGAAGTGGACGAACACAATCATAGGATTCTGTCATCGATGAGTAGTGTTGGAGCTACGTCGAATGCTATTGATACTGTTTGTGGAGACAGTACACCGTCAATGAAAGCAAAAGCATTACAAACTATATCTAAATTATCTACTCAAAATACGTATGGTTTGCCTAATACTTTAATTTTGAAAATAGGAGCAGTTTATATGATGACTGTAAATATAGATACAGCTGATGGATTAGTTAATGGTTCCACTGGAAAATTAAAAGAAATTGACTTTGCTATTAATAAAAACACTGGAGACCGAAGACCACTTCGCATATGGATAGACTTCGAGGATGATAATATTGGTGCGATGAGGAGGTCTCAAGCTATTAGTTCACTTCAACAATACAAAAGAAGAATACAACAAGGTTGGACACCAATAGATCAAGTCACATATGTTATAAAAAGATATAAATCTTCGAATTTACAAGTTCGACGGAGCCAATTTCCTATTGTGCCCGCGCAGGGAATTACTATACATAAATCACAAGGGTCCACATTAGAAAAAGTGGTCGTACATTTACATCCTAATGTTCGTAGATCCATGATGTACGTTGCTTGTTCCCGAGCTACAACTGCTCAGGGATTGTTTATTGTTACATCAGAAGAATTTAAAGCTCCTTCTGCACCTTCAGAATTAGACGTCGTAGGAAAAGAGATGCAAAGGCTTAGGCAGACGCCTCTTATCCCAGTGTATCGTTTTCTAAGAGAACCCCGTAATTGTACACAAATAATATTTCATAATGTTCAGTCATTGAGAAATCATTTACCAGATGTAAGTTGTGATCCTGTTATAATAGCTTCCGACATCTTTTTAGCTGTAGAAACATGGAGTTCCAGTCAAGATTTATTTGATTTACCTGGTTTTAGAGAGATAGTTAGAACTGATGGACCTCAAAAAACTTCTACAAACAGAGGATACGGGGTAGCAGCTTTCATTAAATCAAATTTAACTTGTTCTGCAATATGTAGTTATACTCAAAACAGCAATGATCGTGGTCATTGTGAAGGTATTTCGTTTATTATAAACGGAGTACGTTTAGTCGCGATATATAGGTCCCCCCAATGTTCCGATAAAAATGCAATAGACTTTATACTCAAAAGCGTTTTAAGTAATAATATACCGACATTAATATTTGGAGATTTTAATGAAAATTTTCTTTGTAAAGAACGGACAGCACTTCGTAATTTATTAGAAAGCAAAGGCTATATTTCATTACTCAATGAATGTGTAACTACAAGGGGTGGTACTCAATTAGATAATATTTTTGCAAATTTTCGGAGTGTAAATGTTGGCGTATTCCAATCCTTATTTAGTTACCACCAACCTTTATGGGCACGTGTACATAATATATAAATACAATATATACGGTACATTTATTGTACTTTTTGTATCTTTTATTTTATTTTTTATTTTTTTTTATTTTATTTTTTATTTTATTTTATACATAAATTTTGTTACCACATTCTGTTCATATTTTATTTTATATATATTTTGTATATAAATTTTGCTACCAGATTCTGTTCACAGTGTATATTTTCAAAAATGGTACAGAAATACATCTTCCAAATTAGAGGCGAAACATATAATATTTACTTGTTTGCTATCATGGAAACATACGATTGACTGTATTCTAAGAGTCAGTTCGAAGCGGCCAAAGATGTTACAGAAGTGATTACTCTATATACATTATAGAAAACTGTTTAGCGTAATATAATAAAAAAAAAAAGACTGCTTAAAGTGTTCAACATATTTAAAAGTTAATTCATAGAGTAAATAGCTATTTACCACTCGAAAAAAGGCCATGGTATAATAAAAATTTATTAGTATTTAAAAATTATTTAAATAAGTTATTATAGAAATTACTTATTTTATTGAAAATAAATAAACAAATTGAAATATTTTTTATTTTTGAGCAATTTAAATAAAGATTAAGAAAAATATATATTAAAATTATTTTGGAAATTTTTTAGAATATTTCAAATTAAAAGAAAATAAACATTTTGAAAGACGGCTTAAAGTGCTCAACATATTAAAAAGTTAATTCATAGAGTTAATAGCGATTTACGACTCGAAAAAAGGCCATGGTATAATAAAAATTTATTAGTAATTAAAAATTATTCAAATAAGTTATTATAGAAATTACTTATTTTATTGAAAATAAATAAACAAATTGAAATATTTTTTATTTTTGAGCAATTTAAATAAAGATTAATAAAAATATATATCAAAATTATTTTGGAAACTTTTTTTCTATTTTTTTCTTTAAATAGTACTTCAATTTAAAAGAGGAGAAACAAAGAATGTCGTGAAAAGAAATAAAGATATTTTAAAAGACTGCTTAAAGCGTTAAAGATATAAATAAAAGTTGGATGCATAGAGTTACTGATGAAGTCGGTACTTAAAAAATACCATGGTATAATAAAAATTTATAGTAATTGAAAATAATTTTAAATAAAAATAGAAAAATATACTGAAACTATTTTAAAAACTTTTCCTTATAATATTTTGAATCAAAAGAAGAAAAAAAAAATGTTTTAAAAAAATAGAAAAATGTACTGAAACTATTTTAAAAACTTTTCCTTAAATATTTCGAATCAAAAGAAGAAAAAAAATGTTTTAAATAAAAAGGACTAAAAATGTTTAAAAAGTCTCCTCAAAATTCTAGATATTAAAAAGTGGATGCATAGAGCTATTGGCGAACCCACCACTTAAAAAAAAGGGTAGTGCGCCATGGTGATACCGCAAGGTGGTGTGGAAATTCACCAAATTAAGTATATTTGAGGAAATGTTTTTAAAACCACTTAAATTTGAAACTACTACGGAATTCTAATTTTGTGTCTCTTGACACGCACTTGATAACTGCTGTATTTTAATTTAATATTTAAATATTTAATTTAATATTATATACTATAGAGGTATCTAAAACATAAGAATTTCAGCCAAATCCGTCAGGACATTCAATGACTTTTTCCATTTTCAAAACATAATTTATATTTATTTTTAATTAATACCAACAAGGGGTAGATTTCTAAGGGTTAAAACACAGTAAATTTCAATCTTATGTCCACAGCAGTTAGCAGAAAAAAAAGCGTAGACGATTCGTGCAGAAGCATTCCCACTCATGCTTATTCGCTAATAGCCTTTGAATTTTATTTTTAAACAGCAAACAGTTTTTTTTTTTTATTTTCAAACAAAATGTGCTGTATTTTAATTTAATATTTAAAAATAAAACTCAAAGGCTATTGGCGGATAAGTCTGAGTAGGAATGCTTCTGCACGAATTGTGTAGACTTTTATTTCTACTAACTGCTATGGACATAAAATTGAAATTTATTTATTTGAAATTATGTTTTGAAAATCGAAAAAGCTTTTGAATGTCCTGACGGATTTGGCTTATGTTTTAGATCCCTCTAAAGTATGACTCACAAAAAGTTTTCAGCTTAAAAACAATTATAAGCCCTCCCTCCTCCAAAAAAATAGTTTACTTTTTCAATATTTTTTTTTTCATTAACTTGTAGCTATAGTATAGTTACCAAAATTTTTTCACAGGCTTCTTGCTATTCATACAATATATAATAATTCATACAACATATAACTCTGAGTAGCCCTAACTTAATGCGTGTCAAACACGCACTTGACTGATTTTTTTTAAATATTTTGTTCGCTTTTGTAGTATTGTTACGTAAAAAAAAAATTTTTTTGCAAGTAATCTCTAAAACTCTCCTTAAAAAGTCCATCCGTCAAAACGACGTCGATGTATGATTAACGTTTCTCGTAAACCAACGTATGATTCTAGGGTTAAAGTACAGGTATTCAAAATCTATTTATTTCTTTTTATAAGAGGCTCAAGTTCTAAGGAAAAATTCATAAAATTTTCAAGAGTTTTCAGCACTTTTTAAGATAGTGACTTGTAAAAACTGGTTCGCTTCACCCTTATATTTTTAATTAAATTATTTTATAAACTTTTTGAAATTGAATGATGAGTTATAAAACTCTTTTACAATTATTCAAGAAACTATTATGATGAAATAGATTAAACTGTGAAATGCAAGTAATCAATTTGATAGTGAAACACAAAATTGAAAGTAGCGTCAGTGTAATTTTTGATTTTCATAAACTGTACTTAATATCAGTTAAAATATTTTACAGTTTGGTTTCACTTCAATTAAACATCACTGTCCTGCTATCATTTTACAAAAAAAAAAAAGAACAAGTTTACACGGATATTGAAAGACCGGCAGCTATTTAACAATTTTTTTCCCGCACCCAACCGACGCGACGCAAAGGAAACTCCAATATCCTATTTACTTATTTCTGCACATCAATGCCATGCTAATTTATTTCTGTTGTATCCGTTATCCGTTAAAAAAATCTAAAAATTAATTTTTTTTTTTAAATAATAGTAAAAATTCTACATGTTCAAACATTGCATTTGTAAGTCTATGTATACTTGTGCAGATGATAGATATATAATATTGAACAACAGTTGTAGAGCTATCACAAAGTATGTGTGTATATTTTTAAATCAAAAGTAGAACTTACATTATTAGTAGGGAAAGTGACCACAATTTATAATATATATCCACAAATAAAAAAAAATTGATCTGATGCAATGATTTAAAAAGAGTATAAATAAACATATCTCATTTTAATTTTGATTTTGATATTTTACGTCTTATATTTTTTCTTTCGTATGCACACCAACCGTTAAATTATTAAAAAGTAAAATTTCATTTGAAAAAATTCGAATATTTGCAGTAGAAAAAACTTTATTACTGTTTAGAAGAGTATTTCCCAATCACAGGGCCGCGAAAGTATCTCACCGGTCCGCAAAAAAGATGTCTGAATTGCAATGAATGACAAAAACAATTATAATTTAAACTGTTGAAAGTTCTCCCAAGATGCACAAGAATGCTATCAAAAGTAGATGAGTATTTCTTAAAAAATCGCTTTTGGACATTGTTCTGATTATTCTGCAGGTGTCGATAATCGTCTAATAAGCTAATTGGTAGGAAAACGACATTTCATATTACACGACGAAATTTCTTTCAAGATACAAAAATTCTATTAAGAATAGTAGAATACCCCTGTCGCAACATCCTGCATAACATAGCGAATTTCCGTTTATAAAAATTAGTTTTGCTCGGAAAATAGTTGACATAGAACAATAGTTTAAAGACCTTTTTTATGTAATTTTTTCTCCTTATTTAAATGGTGTAAAAAAATTTCGCAAAAATTGTTGATTAAGTGGAAATTGTGGCAAAAAACTAATTTTTTGCAAGAACAAAAAGCATTTTCCTGACATCCGACGTGTCTGGCTTACGAACTTATCCAACGATTTGGCATTTCCAATATTTTCACCAAATTCGTAAACCTAGGACATTTCATTCGAGAGTTATCGTGCGGACACATATATATATATATATATATATATATATATATATATAAATTTTAGTGAATATTATTTTAGGTTTCTGAGGACCTTAAAACAAATTTCTGCCATAGTCCCGGGCTCAAGTCACGTCATAACAGTGGCTGTAATAGCTGAATTCCATTCTGGAAATTCGCTAATATTTCTTAAGCAGTAACAATCGTTGATAACTTTTTCAAAATACGAACCAAATTAGCATTTTGTCTAACAAAAAAAAAAATAAATAAATAATTTTTGTATTTTTACTGATTAAATAAATATAAATTTTATGTTATTAGAACTATCGAATTTTTAATATTTATTTAAAATATTTGCGTATAATTTATTAAATACATATTTACAAATTTTAGCGCCTATGTATTGGTTAAAAAATATGTCAGAAATAACACATTCCGCCAATAACTAATAATTTTCAATGTAAATATGTATATAGTTATATGCAGCAGTGATTAGTATCTACAAGTTTTTTCAAAAAAAAAAAAAAAAAAAATTAAAACTTTTCAAATCACGCAAAACTGGCATTTTATTATAATTTTACAAATCGTTTCGAATTGGTGTCCTTTGGCAATTTAGCAGTTAGGTTTTAACGAAAACTTCAATGCTTTGGCTGTACTGAAATTTGTAATGATTGTAACTTGAAGCAAACGCTAGCAGTTAATTGATCATTGCTAGGTGATTAATATTTTAAATTTTTCAAATTATTTGATTTATCCACAATATTGTTGATGTCATATTTTGTGGTAGGAAGTGCAGTAGCATGTCATTATCGAGAAATCATATTTTTCCTAAATTTTTTCTTTAATCATATTAAAAATAAATATACATTTAACATACGGCGCATTTTTACGATTAAATTAATATTTCAATTCACTAAAACTTAGGTAAGAATAACTTCATTTTACCTTTATCATTATTGCCTATCAATTAATTTGTTGTCCTTGTCAGACTATTGAAATTTGACTAATCTCTTGAAACCAAAATCAGTCAAAATAAATTTTAAAATTAAAATAATTTAAGTCACAATTATCAAATATTTGTCTTATTTAATTTATGGTAAATAGGCAATAAATATTTAAAATATACTTTAAGAAAAAAGAAATTATGGATACTCCAACCAAATTGTTAAACTAATTGTAAGGCATATTTTGGTTTCTTATGCATTTTGGTTCTAAGCTGACGGCATTTAATCGTGAACTCACAATCAGTATGAAAATAATTTGTTATTTTTTATTTTTCATATTTTTTTTATTAGCTTCGCACGTTCATCGATAACTGTGACTTGTTGAATCAAGTCCCGCAAATAGAATATTATATTTATATTATTTTGAAGCCGTTACGAGATCGCTATAGAAGTTTTCACTTCGATTGTGTGACCTTAAATTTACTCACAATTTTTATTTTTTTTTATTTTCTATATCTTTTTATTCAAGTAGGTACTTTCAATATTTTCAATTTCGTTTCTAGATACATATAATTATTAATTTTTATTATTATTAAATAAATTGTATATTAACCAAATAGAAGTTTATTTTCATTTTGTATATTGATTATAATACTTCTAATTAAAATATAAAATATAGGTATATAAGATTTTAAAATATATTTTCATTGTGCATTAAGGAGAGCAAATATAAATTTAATGTTCTGTTTATTATGTGTTGCATTTATAACAAATATAAGACTATACGAACGTGGTCTTACAATATCTATATGTTTGCGTTTTCTGTTTCAAGTGAATTAAACCAATTATTATTTTGTAGTAATTACATTATTTATAAACATTTGTGACAATTTTTGTTTTCAATTTATTGCTTAAATTTAATAGTTTACGGACTAAATATTTTTGGGAAATTTGTCCCCAAAAAAAAATATTTATTTTAAATAAACATTTACAATTGTTTTGCATGACTGTATTTGATAGATGACAAAAATTTTTTCACCTTAATCAAGGGAAGATTTGCCCAAAAAACATCAAAAATCGACCTTTTTTATTATTTTTTTGAATACAAGTAAATATTTTATTTAAAAATTAAATACACAACATAGTTTCTACATGTCTTGAGACAACAAAAATAATTTTCTGAAAATATACAGTTATGGCACTAACTATAGGATCTAAGAAAAAAAAACCAGCGAGAAATCGCATTTTGAAAATAAATGTTCAAAAATCACCGCTTTTTCTCGACTATAAACAACCGCTATTTCGAAATTATATTAGGGAACCAAAAGATTCTAGTTCCTGCTAAAATGACGGTATCAAAGAATGATATGCACTTTGATTTATCTCAAATACTTTTTGGGATACATGAGGAACCATGTCGAAAAACGTACTTCCGAGAAAAAAGCATTTATTTTCTCGGAAGTTATTTTTTTTTAAATTTAATTATAGTAAAGTGCGTGCACTAAAATGCCCATATCTCTTTTAAAATAAAATTTTAGGAGAATATTTTTAACACCTTAAGGAACATAATTAGGAAAAAAAATCGATTTCATTTTTTTTTTAGCGTATCTCCTCTTAAGGACTTTAAAATAACTTGGGTTGATAATAATTTATCGGGCCTTAAACAAAAAATGACAAAATTTTAGTTTGCAACAAGTGTTTGTTGATGTTTGAGTGATTGGTCTTATTTAATACTACTACAATTTAATACGAGATTTGAATCAACACGAATATTTAATTTATTTTATATCCGAATAACTGGCGTTCCACTGTAATGACAAATTAATTCATTTATTAATAAATAAAGTTACAATTTCTTGTTGTTCTGACTTAAAATTTTTTTAATGTACTCGTTAATAGACCAGAAATGACAGTTACTTGTAATTACGGTTATTGTATTAAAAATTTAAAATAGATAAACAAAAGTCTTAATTACTATTTAGTGCACATATGCATGTACATATGTAATGCATTTATTAAAGCAAAAAAATTTACAAAACGGAAGTATTTTGATGTTTCCTCCCCTGTCGCATCTTTGTAGTAATACCTTATCGGTAGGTACATATTTACTATCAAAACTTAATCAATACACCTCCATAAAGCTAGCCGTCTCCAAAACGAAAATTTTCAAAATTTCAAAAAACGACTAGATAAAAAATAGGCGTGTTTAGGAGTTATTTAGGTGTGCTAGTAAAAAAAAATTAGGTGGTTTTACCGTTTTCGAGAAAACATGATAAACAAAAGGGACGGCTAGGTTTACGTAAACCTAGCCGTCCCATAGGAAAGGGTGTTTTGGGTAATTTAAGGAATGGAAAGGTAGATGTAAATTAGGTGTTTTCCGACTATCCTGACAAAAATTTTGTAAAATGAAAATTTGGAGAAAAATCTTACAGAATATTTTAAATATGTGAGCGCTGCGAATAACGTTAAAATACCGCTGTCGCAGCATCCTGCATAACATAGCGAATTTCCGTTTATAACAATTAGTTTTTTTCGGAAACTAGTTGACATAGAATAATAATTTAAAGACCTTTTTATGTAATTTTTTCTCCTCTTTTAAATGGTGTAAAAAAATTTCGCAAAAATTGTTGATTAAATGGAAATTTTGGCAAAAAACTAATTTTTTGCAAGAACAAAAACCATTTTCACTGCATCCAACGTGTCTGACTAACGAACTCGTCCAACTGTTTAGGACTTCCAATATTTTCACCAAATTTCGTAAACCTAGGATATTTCGTTCGAGCGTTATCGTACGGGCACACACACACACACACACACATATATATATATATATATATATATATATATATATATATATATATATATATATATATATATATATATATATATAAATTTTAGCGAATATTATTTTCGGTTTCTAGGGACCTCAAAACAAATTTCTGCCATGGTCCCGGGCTCAGGTCGCGTTATGACAGTGGCTGTAATTCTGGAAATGCGCTAAAACGTTACACTGTTTGTTGAATATTATATATTTTGTTATGTAACTGAATAGAAAAGTTGCAAAAATTTTCTTCCCGTTCCCAGCGTCCCCACCAGCACTGTAATAATGATGTTATGGATATGATAACTTGTTAAAAATTTAAAAGAAATAAAAAGAAACACCTAGTTTACAGTCTAATCAATTTGATTTTATCCGAAAAAATGATTGTCACAGCTAATTTGTCAAAAATAATTTTCCACATTTATAAAAATGTAAGAGTGCGTAAGATCCACATATTGCGTGTTGGTCTTGAATTTGCCCATCACTTATCTTAAAATTTGTTAATATCTGTTTATTAAAATAATGTTATTGTATCTAAAAAGTGTAGGAGATAACTCACGATTTCAAATGTAGGTTAGTAATAGTTTAAAGTTGTCTTTGAAAGTAAAAACTTTTCAATATTTGTCGACTACAGAGCCGAACATTTTTGTTTGATATTTAATACATCTGTATACTTATCATGTATGTACAAAATATATACATATATATTTGATTTTAACAAATATGTGCAAATGTTTACTAATATTTATTTTAGTAACAAATATTGAACATAGAGTAAATATTGAACATTATGTTCAGAATAAATTGTTTAAAATTGAACTTAAATTTAACATTAGTATCTATGCTAAAAAACTATTACATACCGAAATTTAAAACACGTTTTCCTCGAAACTGCAAAAACTACTCGCCCAATTTCTTTTGAAACTGTTACCAAATATACTCTATATTACATATTACCTTCTAAGTGAACCAAACTTCTATGTCAATATCCAAACAAAAGGATATTTTTAGTGCAAAAATAGAACAAAATTCGTCATTTTTTTTTTGCTTTTTAGAATTTTTTTTGGTTTATTCACATTCTATTTATATGTTAACAATATGGGAAAAAATTTTAATTGTTCAAATAATAATTACGGCTGCCAGAGTGCCCGCGATTTGGAAACTTGTGGGGTGAGACCTTCTAGTAAAAGACTTCTGCGGTCGCCATTTTTATATATATTGAAACAAAAGATATATAATGTAATGTAAGACTTCGAGGTTATAGTAAATAAAATGCGAAAAACTCAAAAAAAAAAAAAAAATATAGATAGATCAGTTTTTTCCTTCTTAAAAAATTGCCGAATTTGTCTTTATTTTCGCCTACTGTCTAAAAGTATATTTCTCTCTTAAAGTGTTCAATTTTAATCATCTAGATAGAAGAACAATACATTTGGTTCTTATTTCTAATTAAACTGCTTGCGGACAGCCTATATCAATATATTTTTTAGTTTCAGCGAAACCAATACTAACAGTTACATTTATATGATCGTTATTAACATCTTATGTAAGTAGTAACGCATTGTATTTAAATTTTTGTCTACAAAATTAAGCCATAAAATTAATAATACACGGATATAAATTTTAAACTTAAACTTAATTTAGGTGATTTTTTTTTATACTTGCTAAAACGTATTTTTTTGAATTATCTTATTGTGCTAATTTTAATAATCGATTTACATACTTCCATAAAGATAAAAAAATAACATTTCCCATCCTAGTTTACGAATATTACAATACTTAATTAAAATTAATAAACTAATTATATTAAATTGTTTCTCTTATAGTCTTCATGTGAATTTCCAAAAATGTTCCGTATAAAAAAAAAAATGTTAATTGTACATTAAAGGCCAAAAGTTATAGGTGAACAACTAATTCAAGATAAAATACATTGCCAGTGGGTGTGGCACACAGCTTCCTTGTACACGTAATAGATTTTTATCCAATCTTCGAAGTGATCTTATCATATTATCAGGAGAACAACAATTATCAATGTACAGGGGGGGGGGGTCTAACAAAAATTTTAATTACCCAATTTTTTTATAACGCAATTGTCCGATAACACTGGCAAATGTTATCGAAAATATCGTCCCTAAAAATTCGATTTCCTGAGAAAAAATATCAGTAGACCACCAAAAATTTTACTTTTTAATACAAATAAAATAATTTGAGGGAAAATGTACGTAATTTTATGAAGGGTCCACCCAATTTTAGGAGGAACCGGACCCTTTGGACCCCCCATCCGATTTTTGCGCCCCTGCATAATATTAACGTCATGCTTAAAACAAGACTGAATTTAAGACAAGAACAGGGTGAACTGCTTCTCAACTTTTTTTAATCGGTCAGTCAGTAAAAAATGTTAAAGAAACCGGCGACCAGTTTTTAATATTTCAAACTGTTAAATATTTGCAAAAAATTAAGATCAAAAAGTTTTTGTTGTCATAGTAATAAGAAAAAAAACAACGAGTCCATTCCATGCAACCAGGGAACAACATGTGACCTAACCCTCAAATTTGAGTGAAATAAAGCCTAATTTCATAAAGAAACGATTGTATAGGTCCAAAATTATGCCACTTGGTGGGATTTTCGGACATGCCAATGAACAGACAGATGAACTGACAAATAGGCAGGAATTCAGAATTGTTCAGAAGTGTAAAAATTATTATTCTTTCATAACCTATAATGAAAAACCGCCGAACTGGTACAGTTGAACAAATCTGATTTTACCGCTTCAAGGTTATTTTTTCTTTATAGTGAGTGTTATCTCACTTCTTTAAGAATGCATTTTTAATGACCTAGAAGCGGCAAAGTCTGATTTGTTGAACTGTACACTGTTTTGACAGGTATGTCGTATAGTATGGTTTGTGAGTTAGGTTTCACTTGACATCTTCCAACGTCAATGACCGTGAACCGATTAAAATACTTTGAAAAAATCTAATTTTATATTTAATACGTTGATTATTATGATACAATGTTTATTTGAGCTATAATGTACATAGAAATTATATCAGAATATGTACATTTTACAGTTACGTAGAATTTTCTTTTTAGTATTCAAGTATTGTTTAATTTAATTAAATAAAATTCCTGACATTTTAATTTTCCTTTTGTTCTTGACAAATTAATATTTTGCAATTGTTACATATTATCTATTTATAAGCACTTATACATTTATATAGACAACTTTAGGACAAATGAAATAAATATAAAAAAATTTCAACATTTTCAAAAATAAAATTACAAATTTCCTTAGTTTATAATAATTTTACACCATAAACATCAGTTATTCAAATACGATAAAATTTATTTTTGACGCGAATACGTTTTGTAAATTGATACCTAGGTATTTGAAAAAATTTTATGTGATTTGCGACACGAAAATAGGAATGATTCTAAAACGTTGTAAAATAAACCGAGGCAACAGAATTGAGTTCCGTATATAGACGTGTAGACGTTCGTCATTAAGGTTTTTATTGATCATATTCCACTTTTAAAGGGTGAAATTAACCCCTAAAATTGAGAGTTAGAATTATATTTATAGTTAATTAAAATATTTCGGAAACTATTAGAGATAGAAGTTAAGCTTAAATTGATAAAATTTTGTTTATTACGGGAGCTATCCATTACTGTGGATTAAACCAGAGCCGGCTTGACAAGGGGAGCTGAAGAGGAGAAATTTGAGTATTCTTATCCAAGGACTTATTCCCCTTAAAAACTTGTGTCTCAATGTACGCAGTTGATCCTATTTTTTCTTAATAGAGTCAATCAAATAATGATTGACTTTTGTTCAATGAATTTCAAGTAAAGTAGTAGTTATTTCTAATAGTTATTGATGCATTAAATCTAAAAATAATCGTTGAAAATTTCTGTAGACATGAAATTTTAATTTTTTTAAACGAAAAGTGTGACATGGTAAAGCTGTCTTTAAGGTAGTTGTTCCGAAAAACGATTTTTCAGAGGATTTTAAAGAAAACTTCTCTAGACATTTATTTAATTCAATTTTCAGAAAAACGGTTTCAAAGCTTTGTAATTTTAACACGGACTCTTATGGGAAGTTGACATATTCACACGACTTTTTTGAATAAAATGAAAACGTGTCAAAGGAATTTGATAAAAATTTAATATATTATAAAATACAAAGTTACAAACCATATTTAATAACAAATAAAAATTACTGACCGCGCCATTTTTGAAATATAATTTATAAACATCATTTTACATTTTTCTTCAAAGCTTCTTTATTGCTGTAACTTAAGCGCGCAGAAATTCAAAAAAATAAGCGGTATACAAATATAATAACTGAAGAATATTAATACATTATTTAATTTCTGATACAAGAAAATTTTTTCGCTGAGCTATACTTTTGTACCTGACTATCTCGCACCAAATACCTTAATAGATAAAGTTAGGTATTCTGACGATAATTTCAAAAGTGATCTATAGCGATACTTTCTCATTGTTTACAACAAAATTATATTACAATTATTACTAAACTATTTTGGAAGATGAGAAATATGTTATAACGGAGCATCATAAAGCAATCATATAGCAGCGACCACGCACTTCTACACAGCAGCAAAGTAACAAATAACGACAAAGGGGCCCCTTATTCATGCGGCCATAATAAGTAGAAAGAATGTTGTTGGTTTGAACCCCTCAGGCCGGATAATGGAAATTCATTCAAATAATACTGTTAATAGTAATACACGGCATATACAGTACAACATCATTGTTGTCTTCATGTTCTTACTTCAATGTCAAGTACAGAAAAAGTACTGACTCACTGCCATACATACATACACACATAAAGTTGTGTGTGTGTGAGTGTACATGCGTAAATATGTACGTGTAACATTACCGCGCTAAATTGTTGCGATCATTTGTTTATCTGGTGAAATTTTGTCTGGCATTAGCTAATAAAATGTACAGGAAGGGCCAACGAAATGATATCACATTATGTAAAGAGTAATAGTTTCTGACATTTTATTTCTATGGAAAACACAAGAGCGCCATCTGCATATTTAAAAGAAAAATTATTAGTTCTCAGAAATGAATAAATCGATTTAAAGTACACTAAAAGCACTATTACGCATTTACTTAGTAAGTTATTCAGACTTCATTATTGCTTAGAATTGGTGGGCACTGCTTTGGTACACTTTTTATAGGATTTTTCGCATTTGGTGCGGTAACGACCGTCAGAGAGCTCGGATATTGTGGCACACCGGTTTTAATAAAAGACCAAGTATATTTGGCAGAAACCCATGTGTAAAAACACGCTTCGTCAGTAAAAATTACATTACTCCAATCACGATGCTCCGATTTAAGGAAAGATTTCAGCATCGTACTACGTCAAGAAATACTTTCTTCGTCTAGTCGCCTATTCAGAGTCATTAAACTAATATTAACTTCCATTTTAGCCAATAACTTTTGTCCTTGCCGCAGTGCCAAAATAGGCTTTCGTTCAAATAACTTGAAAATGGTTTTATCTTCTTTTTCAGAAGGCCCTCGCATTTTTTCTTTGTCGGGAAAATCCTTGACGTTTTTCCAACTATTATATCGCAACACCTACTTCCATGCAAAGTCTTCTGACTTGTGCATATATTTAGCAGCAGCTTCATAAGTCATTTTAGGTCCTTTACTGTGATTACACAAGAACATTGTCTCGAAACATTTTGCATATGATGCACTAATTTTGGAAATGTTGTGTTCTTATCGCAACGCACAGTAATACTGGCGTCTCAAGCACAAAGCGTAGTAGTCTATCCAATACTCTTCAACGAACACTACAGTAGTGGAGTTTCCTAATAGTTTCCTCCTGAAACAGTCCACCGGACGCTTTTGTGTAACAGACTGTATACGTCATAATACATCAAAGTAACCTCAAAAAGTAATGAACCGACTTTGAAGATTTTTTCATTGTTAGACAGTTAAACTATTCCGCATCAACAAAATATGTAGGCTATGTTATATAAGGCCCCTTGGACCTTGGACCTTGGAAACTCAAAAAGGATCTAAAGTAAGCTATATCTAACCGATTTCGAAAATTTTTTCACTGTTAGACAGCTAAACTATTCCAAATTAATATAGGCAACGTTATATGAGGTCCTTTGAACCTTGGGATCCAGAGGGGAAAATCGAACGGGACTAGGATTCGGTGGAATTTGACAATTTTTCTTGACTTTGGGAACAGGCGGGAATAGCAAATCAATTTTGAGAATGGATTTTGAGAAAGTCGTTTGGGGAGCGAAACTAACCACTATAATAAACTGATTGCATACAGAATTTGTGACTTAAAAATAATTGGACCCATAATTATGAAAATCTTACGTGGGCAAAACCGCGGGCCAGAGCTATAAAATATTAAAAAAATGTATAACATTGCAGGAAATTATATAAATCACCAAACACCTGAGCAAAGCCAGGACGGCAAGTTTTTAGTAAACTCTTTGGTACCAACTGAAAAAACTGGAACTATTACTGGTTACTAAAAAAAAATATTTAACTTGAAATAGTTGACCTCCATTGTCAAATCTATACCGCAACGCTTTCCTATAAATAACAATTAGGACTCAAAGCATTCAAGTATTTTTACGTGGTCATAATAAATCTTTGTTTTTGTTAAGAAGCATACTCAAATATTGAGTTAGTTTGTTTCGAAGGCATTATTTTCGAATTATTTCGAGAAGGCTATTTTAAATACAGTTCAGACAAATATGTCTTCTACACAGAGAGAAAATTCATATAAAAATTCAGCCCTACAATCGACGTGTAAAAGGCGAACATATTCAATTTTGTACGGTAAAAATTATAATTAATCATAGAAAATTTAAAGGATAGAATGTTCTTTCCGTAATATTAGCTCCGTAAAATTTGTAAAACAGCACAGTAAAAAGTTCCATTGCCGACAGTTTTATTGTTTTTCTTACAAAAATTACTATGCTGTCTTAAAATAGAAGAAAAATAGAAAAGAATAAAAGAAGCTAATAGTAGAAAGAAAGAAAGAGAAGGTATCAACGCTGTCACATAGCGAGGCAAGCTGCAGAAAGTATCAACACAATCATATATGAAGGTCACATAGCAGAACTGGTAGTGTTGCAAGTAGCTGGTCAGTTGGTGTGGTGTCGTGTGGTGTCGAAGCAGTGATCATTAGAATGTCTTGACGGATGGTCATCGTTTAATTCATCCTTTGTTACTCCACTATTTTCAGTATTAGAATATATTGTTGCCAATCATTTTTGTATGAATCATAAAGAATCCAAGGTCGGAAAAGATCGGGCATCTTCGAAGTTTTCACAGGTACAGCCGAAGCAACATAATGTTGCGAGTCAGATGCGCAAATAAAAGAGTACGACAACAAGAATTAAACTATAACATATATGCATAAGAGTGTGATAGAAGTTGTGTTACCACATTAAATTTTACCATGCTATAATATATTTTTTACTTTGGTCGTCGATCGTGCACGCATTAAAAGAGAGAATGGTAATTTTTCTGAAATTTTATCTACAAAAATTATATGATTTTTCTCTCCGTGCAGCATATTTATTATGATCGGTACAGTACTGACAGTGAAGCAATTTATTAAATTCACCAAAAATCAAATTGGCAAGTAAACTGATGATGGAACCAGCAAGTAAACGACTTTTTTTTTCTACTTTAATTACTCTTACCTGTTTTTTTTTTTGTTTTTTTTTTATTGAAACCAGTTTGTCTCCGCCGGTCGCACAGCACAGCGGTTTGATATCAAAACACTTTTGCAAACACATAAATTAACGTGAATTAATTTTGCTTACAGTATTTTTTTTACGTCGTTCTAAATTCCATATTTTGAGTACAATTAATATTCAACATAGTATAGTGAATTCGTATAGTATAGTATTATAAGTAATATGATAATTGTAAATTAGTCTTTAAATAGACAAATAGGTCTCAATGAAATTGAGTTAATTGAATAGTTCGATTGATTAGAACAGATTGCTAGGTATTATCGGAATGAAATTATTTGATTTGTCTGTGTGACTTTTTGCAATACTAATTTCTAATTTGGCAAAAACAAGGGTGCAAAAATTTGAATAATCCAATTTTTTGGTACCGCATTTCGCCGATAACATTGAAAAATGTTATCAAAAATATCATCTCCGAAAATTGGATTTTCAAATAAAAAATATTAGTAGACCACTAAAAATTTGGGTAACTTCAAAAATGTAAACTTTGCCGCATCATGACCTTTCTGATGCGTCTAATACTACATGATGTGCTACTGATGCTCTCTTGAAATTTGATGCACATTAGATGTTTTTGAACGGGATATTGGCATCATTTAGCCTCTGATTTGGCTATAGATAAGACAGATAATGTAGCATGATCGACTATAGATAATATAGCAATACAGTCCTTGTATAGGTATATTATCTTTGAATTTCAACTTGAACTTACTTGAAATAGAAAATATTGAAATTATTTGAATAAAACATATTACATACCTATTTTGAGTGCAAGATGTATTCAAATAGTTTAAACAATTTTAATCAAAGGTAAATACATTTATCTTTTTCAACAATTTGTTTTTCGGAATTATTCCTGTTGGTGTTAATACCTACATAATATGGCAAGTAGTTATAATTCTACACTATACACATTACATGCATCTTGGACACGCATCACCAAATTTCTTGATGCATTGTTTTGACGCATCAAATGCAAAAATGAACTTTTGATTTTTCGTTGTGATGCGTCTGATGCGTTTTTGAACTTTTGATTCTGCCTCATGCAAGCAGTGATGCATTTTTGAAGTTAGCCTTTTACTTTTTAATATACATAAATAAAATAAATTGAAGGAAAATTTACGTGATTTTGTGAGGGGTCCACGTAATTTTAGGTGTGTCCTGGGCCCTTGGATTCCCCCGGTTGTTCCGCCCCTGGACACAAACAAACCTGTACCTACGGTTTTGAGAGCTCCTAAGCTAGGACCACCAGAATAAAAGACTTCTAAAAGAAATATTGTGATTTTGATAACACAATTGAAAAGTTCATACACAAATCACATTAATATAAATCACTTCTATCACGTTTGATTTGAGACAAATGATTTATTAAAGTGATGGCGTTACCAAGTTTACTAAAGTAATTCAATACTTTAAAAATCGTAAATAAAATGGCAAAATGATGAAATTGGGAGCGAATTATGAGATTTCAAAGTGATTTTTTTTTATCTCTACAGATATTAAACATGTAGGACCATTCGAAAAACGAATTTTTGTCGAATCAGTGCCATTTCTGAAAAGAAATTTCGTCATTTTGGTAGTAAAAATTAAAAGTTCACACCTAAATTAACCTAATTCAATCAGTTAATCTAATTTATATCAGGTCCACACAGTTTGAATTGTGGAAAGAATTAATTTTTAAATTTGATGACGTCATTTGCAAGTTTACGAAAAATATTAACACCATTAAAACTATAAATAAAATGATAAAATAGTGAAATCAGAAACAAATTAGAGGCTTTCGAAGCCGTTTTGTAGAAATTGGACAAGTAGAATCACTAGAAAGACCACTTTTATTGAATCAGTGACATTTCTAAAAGGAATTTACTCATTTCGATACTAAAAATGTAAATGATAGTAAAGATAAAAAATCCATACCCAAATTACCCTAATTCAATTAAAGTCATGTCCATAAAACTTCATTTATGGAAGAAGTATTTTTAACCTGACGAAGTCATTAAGTTTACTAAAATTTTTCGTTCTAGTCGTTCTCACAAAAATTTAGGATGTACTTTGTACATCAGAGAGTGTTTAGGAAAATATTGAAAATTTCAGAGTCAGCCTATATACAGCTGGACCTATTTTTATGCGGTGGATAGGTACCGCATAAAAAAAATCGCACAAAAAAAGTATATTCAAAAATATCATAAATAGCTATGAAAAGTTCAGTTCGGTCCAGATTGTAAAAAAAAAACTTTTTTTTTATGCGGTGGGTCGAGACCGCATAAAAAAAGCTTTATCGACAATACATAACTCAGAACGCTCAAAACTTCACGATTTCCTTAGAAGTTGCTTTTCTAAACAAGATAAAGCATTAATTTACACGTGGGAACATTTTATTTCATTTTTATACATCTATAAAAAAAAACAATAATTTAATATTCTTATGCAATGTACTTATAAAAACCATTAAAAAGTATTTTTATCAAAGCAAATTATTATACTTAATGTTTAAGGTACTTACTTTCTCTTGATTTTGATTCGCATTATGCATTTTAATGACCATTTTTTTAAAACCCGCATAAAATAAATCGCACAAAAAAAATTCCCACAAAAAGGACCCCATAAAAAAAAGTTTAGCTGTAATAAAATCAATCGAATATTATTTTAGTTGGTTGTGAATCATAATAATCAGTAATAACAATAACCATTAAACTAATGTGGTAGCCACACACATTAAATATATCTAAATATACTTTGCTCATTTTACCACAGTACGGTGTAACGTTATATTATTATTTACCACTAATTGTATAGACCATTAAATTAGTTCGTCGCTAATGTACAATAACTGAATTTGAACATTGCATAATTTTCTATATGTATATACAGGAACAATAGGTTACCAAGATATTTTTTTATCTAATTGAAACCACTATTCCATAATTAAACCACAGTTGAATAAACTCGTTAAATTACGAGATAACTATATATAATAATCTATAAATAGTTTAGATGTAGAAGGACGACATAAAATACAAAAATGTGGGGGACAGGTCTACCCACACTGTCAACTTTCCATTGGGTGTCCTTAAAGACTAGAGACTACTGTACATAAATAATTCTTTTTCCATTTCAGGCAACTTCTCCCCTGGGCCCTCGATAGAGGCTTTGTCTCTTACACCATACCGGGGCTTCGCCTTCTGTACCTAAGGGTGGGGGCTCCACCCTTATCAAACAAATGATAACATCATTTGTTCTCAAGATATGCGAGACAAAATATATTTCAAAAACAGTTTCTTATTTCGTTTTTTTTTTCTTTTTTTAGTCGAATTTTTCCTTGAAAAAATTAGACTTATACAGTCTATACGACAAGAACGGCGAGAGGCGAGAGTAGGGGCGCTATCCGTTTACGGACCCGTAGAACACGAATACGTAGAAAAAAATGTCTGATATACATATCTATATATATATATATATATATATATATATATATATATATATATATATATATATATATATATATATATATATATATATATTCCCGCCACCTTTTAATTTGTGTAGGACCCCCCTATGGAAGTTAAGAGATGAAATTTGGTAAATGGGGCTCATTTTCGAGGCACCTCATACTATCAAAGTGGGGTCAAATTTTGAGAAAAGTTTTGATCCGATCCAACTTTTAAGGGGGTGGTGGGGGGCGGTAAAACAATAAAACTTTTCCAAACTGATTGCAAATAATGCTTCGGTGAATTATCTACAACATATCCAAAATTCAGCTTCCTAGGATGATTTGGAGGGAGTAGAGGGGGAAAAAACGATTTTATCTGGATCTAACACGCCCCCAGCCCCCCAGAATTAACGTAGAAGTTTGAAATTTGATGTGTTGATAGAGTTCGTACCTAGGTTATGCTTTTTGGAGGTTTTAATATTTTACCCCCACCCCCCTCATTTTTTAACTACAATTTCATGCTTTTTCGACGTTTTCGAAGTTTGTACCACTCGCACAGGTCACCAAAATAAACCTAGAGGGCTGAAATTTTGTATTGTAAAGCAATCTCTTTTTTTCCCGGGTCAATTGCTCTGAAAACATGCTTAAAATCTGAAATTCAAAAAATTCATTCCATTAAGGACAAATGGAATTATTGCTGATAAAATTCAATAGCCTTGCATCCAGTTTACCGGAGGTAATAACAGCATGCTTTCTATTCTTGACCCTTCCAGTTACAGCTACAACACTTTAAAGAAGTTTTTCAAAATTAAAACGGTTTGTATCTCTTATCTGGCTTCACATTTCACACTTCAATAAAAAAAAAAAAAAAAAATTGACCTTTTTCGAGACCGTAATAAATTTTATGACTTTTTTTGGTAAAAATATTTTATCCTTTTAAATTTTCAGTATTTTTAAATTGCGTTAAAAAAAAAGTTTAAGTTCTATATTGGTTTATATGTAACTTAACTAAAAATCAATATCTAAATAATATTATAAATGTGAAAGTTTGGATGTTTAGATGTTTAAATTTGTTCGATGTTTAAATTTTATCCCGGTTGCAAGTTCTTGAGGGATACAAAAACAATTATTCAAACACACCCCAAAAAACAAAACTCAATTCGATGAAATTTGGTACACTGACATTATTTATCCTGAGTTAACAAATAGGATAATCTTATCCCGACTAAAGGTTCCTGTAGGATGACTGAACCGAATTCGATTAAATAAAATATAGAGACACTATTTACTATGAGCACATGTAGCTAGAATTTTAATAACACGTAGAATAGTTTTATCCCGATTGAATGTTCCCAGGGGATGCAAAAGAAATTCCAAAATCATGTCCAAATAATTAAACAGAATTTGATAAAATTTTGTACACAGACATGATTAATCCTGAATTAACGGATAGGCTAATCTTATCCTGATTAAAGGTTCCTGTAGGATGACTGAATCGAATTTGATAAAATTTAATATACAAACGTTATTTACTATGAACACATATATAGTAATAATTTTGAAATAGTTTTAGTCGGGATAGTTTAATCCCGATTGAAGGTTTCCGGGGGAAGAAGGAGAGACACAAGGGGGGGCTTAATTCAATGCGGGTGAAGCCGCGGGTCAGACTTAGTTATATTATAAAAATGTGTTGAAATGATTATGGAAATTCATAGTGAATGCAATAGCAATAATAATACATAGGATAGTTTTATCCCAATTGAAGGTTCCCGGTGGAAAAAAAATCAACTGCTAAATCACATCCAACTAACTAAATCGAAGTCGATGAAATTTATAGTACACACACTATTTACCCTGATCTAACACATGGTGTAATCTTATCCCGATTAAATGTTCCTGTGGGATTCAATATTATTTAATTATAATAACAGCAAAAAATCAGAGATCCTTTGATCCTTTTAAAATCTGAAAAACTTGTAGTGCGATTTTAAACCATTTTTGAACAATTTACATAGCCATATTTTCAAAACGGGGGTGGGGCAGAATTTAATTAATAATATTTGATATTTTCGTAATTATATAGTTAATTTAATTCCCAAAGAATGAATGTAGTAATTATTTACTGTCCTATAACTGGATTAAAATTGGATTTTTCGGCTATATTCAAATTCTCAGAAAAATATTACCTGAAACTATACATATATACTTAGTTTTTAGGGATTTGCAATTGTCTGTAATAATTACCTACAGTGTGGACTTGAAAATTTCGGATGTAAAAAAAACATATGAATTGCATCCCGCGGTCACAGGGTACATTTGTCCTCACTGAAGAGGAGAAGCATGATTCCTAACTCAGAAGAATTGTTTTATAATTATATAGAAGCAATAAAATACTTTTTTCCACAATAAAATTTCCTCGTCTGTCTGTCTGTTTGTTTGCCCCGTCTGTATGTCATGTCTTACCGTGTGTCTTGTCTGTATGCCAGTCCTGTCCTATTAACTGGCTGTATGTTCTGTATCTGTCTGTCCGTTTAGTCCTACAGTCTGTCTGTCAGTCATTCCAGTTTGCTTGTTCGTCTGTCTGTATTTTAATTTTATCCTGTCTGTCTGGCTGTCTTTTTTGTCTGCCCGTCAAATCCTGTCTGCCTGTTTATCCTGTCTGTCTTGTATAATAGTCCTGTCTGTCCGTCTACCAGTCCTGTCTGTCTGTTAATCGGTCTTGTCTGTTTGTTAGTCGGTTTGTCTGTCAATGTCTGTATATCCGTTTTCTCCTATTTGTATGTTTGTGTTTTCTGTCTTTTTGTCCGTCTGTCCATTAGTCTACCCAGTCTGTCTGTCTGTTTGTATTCCTCCTTGCTTATTTGTTTGCCTTCTGTCATCTGTCCTCTATAAATTAACACACTTGGCCGATTTTCATACTTGACAAGGTCTTTTAAAGGCCGCTTTTGGTAAGTGGAATAATTATTCTGTGTAATAATTTTCATTAATTTTTTCATTTACGTTTAGTGGCTTTTAAAAATAATAACATGCTGTATGAAAATTAGGTCCCGTGCATGCACACAAAGCTATATGTATAATTAACCCTTAACTACTGACGTGTAATTTTGTTACGTTGCTACAGACGTACGTATTGTGACGTAACATATGTAACTTCAAAGTATGTTATGAAAAAGACAATTATTTTAAATTATTAACTGTTATGGAAATCATTACGCTATAAAAATTATCATAAATTATTTACTTAGTTTACTTATCATAGTTAATTCAATTTCAAATAAGAAAAAATTATTTATTAAAATTATTAAATTTACCTAATAAAATTACTGCTATGTCAGAAAAATCAGCCGATAAAATAAAGTTCACAATCTAATTGGCATTTTGAAATTCCCAACTTTAATGCAAGCAATATCAAGGATCTATGATTTTTTGCTTCGTCACATATAAATCCATATTGAACTTAAACTTTTTTTTAACTTAATTTAAAAATATTGAAAAATTTAAAAGGATAAAATATTTTTACCAAAAAAAGTCATAAAATTTATTACGGTCTCGAAAAAGGTCAATTTTTTTTTTTTTATTGAAGTGTGAAATGTGAAGCCAGATAAGAGACTGAAGCCATTAAAACTGATAAAAAATTACCTAAGGACTTCGATGGGGCAGGAACGGCTATCAGACTTGTCACTATTGTCTAGAGACGTAGAAATTTTAAGAAAACTGAAACCGTCTTCAGCTATAGATGATTTAATAAATCAATTTGCCGAAAAAAAGACAAGAAAAGTGTATATTTAATTTGAATTGGTTGGTTAGCTCAAATTCTAGGAGGAAACGATAATTTATATATAATATAATCAATAAATACTTATTTTAATTAAATCAAGCATTTTTATTTCTTTTCTGAGAAATCTTTATCCTTCATTTGGGCCCCGCAACTAATTTTGATACAGGGCCCCTCCAAGGCACGCTATGCCACTGCTGATAAATAAATTATTCAAAATGTTCGCTAAAATTTTTCTACATCCGTCAAAGATTCTGATTAAATTCTGTTGTTGGGAAGCAATAATGTCAAGTTTTAACATAATTTCCAGTTAAGTTCCAATCGAGTAGTGATTCCATGACGGTCCTTATTTTCTTTAATGAACATTGTTCACAATCCAAAAATCGAAGTTTTATGAGAAAGCAAATTTTTGTTTTCAAGTGAAATTGATTCTGTGGTTGATTTTGCATTATGACACTAATGTAGGTAGCATATACACACAAGCATGTTATATCTACGTAGGTATTATATTTTTAAATCTTCACTTTCTCTCTAATATAATTATTAACAGAGAAAAGTATCCACAGATCCTGGTTCAGTTCAGTAACCTGAACATTGGTTTAAAGGTAATGCTTAAGTTTGTTACAAGTATGTACTTGGAAAGGCACTACCGAGTGATTAACTCAGTACGTGAAAGATACTATACACATTTTAAACTACACCGGTCCCTCAATTTACACGGAATTGATTTACGCGGTCAGGTATGTCTAATGTTAGAAACTAGGGTGAATGCGGGAAAGATGCCGCACATTTTGAAAACACTTGATAACTCTTAAAGTATGCATTTAATTGACTTGAAATTTGGTACACAATAAATGCAAACATTGTTCTTTAAAATTATTTATAAATAATTTTTTTTTGAGTCATAAAGGATTCATAATTAACATTTTTGTAGAGCCTGCAAAAAATTTTGCATTTTACACACATCTCCATACATGACGCATGCCATATGTAACCATTTTTGGCACTTTATACATCTTAACCAGTCAACTTTGTTTTGTTTTTGAGTACTCTTCAAAACATTCAATACACAGGCAATCATTATTATTTTCGTTATCTTCACTAATATGAGGGCCCTTCCTGTCCACTAATGGATCTTTTATATTTACGTGGCATAATTTACAGTTAAAAAAAAATTGCGTAATTAAGGTATATAAGTCTATGTTTTTAACATGCAATATGATCGGCATCTATACCAACTTTAAATGCGGCATCTCTCCCTTTTGTTAGGATAGATGCCGCATGTTGCTATAGCAAGCATAGTACGGAATTCTAATCTAAAATTTTATACAGTACTCTTTAAATATACCTAAATTAATAACAAAACTCATTTTCATTAAAATAATCAAATATACATTTTTAAATTCTAATGAATTAAATGCTTGATAAAATATTATGTTAAAAAAACTTGCTTTTCAATAATAAAAAGTTGGATAATTACTAAACTGATTGACTAATCATAAATGTTACCATATACAGCTTAAATAAGTAACTTATTTTAAACATATAATCCATTAATAGCGCTATCTATCAGTCAACGGACGAACTATGGCTACTGCGGATTTCTCCCGCACTTACCTTACATATATTTTCCTATAAGTTTTAAAATTGACAGTTTTATAGTGAGATTGTGAGGTCTCATATGACTGTTTAGAATTATAATTTATATTGTTTAATTGTAACGTAGTCATGTCTAACAAACTTTTAATCACATCGTATGAAATAAAAGGAAGTCGATGTGTTTGGGTGAGAAAATGAAAATTTTGAACCGACTTGAAGAAGGAAATGAACCTACAGTGATTATTAAGGCATATGGAATAACAATGAACCCACGTCCGAACAGTTAGGAAAAAACGAATTATGTGATTTGCGCGACTTAAACATTCGCGATTTTTATTCGCGTAAATTGAGGGATGGGTGTACATTAATTTAAATGGATGTTTAGAGGGGTCAGGGGCGGATAAATCACATAAAATGATTTCTAATAAAAAATTTTAAAAAAACCCACGAAGATAAAGCTCTAAAAAGTTTCAAATAAAAATTTCGGGGATTCAGTAGTAATGATGAGCAAATGCAAGACCAAGACCAAGACTGTCAAGTCTTGGTCTTGGTCCTGTTCCTACATTAAGAATCTTGGTCTTGGGCAGTTTGAGTCTTGGTCTTGCAAAGTGCAGTCTTGGTCTTGGTCTTAGTATTTCTAAAAAATCTTGCACTTTCTTGCATTTTTTTATTACGGAATTTTTTCCTTCTAAAATCAGAATTTTCTCTCTTTACGGTATTAATTATACTTTCAAACTATTTACATAATTTAGCAAGAGTCTCGCTTTTTTCTTGCTTTTGTCTTGGTCTTGCTCACTTGAGTCTTAGTATTGGTCTTGCAGCGATACTTATAGTCTTGGTCTTGGTCTTGCTCTTGGTATACATAGTCTTGGTCTTGGTGCAAAAATGCAAGACCAAGACAAGACTGCAAGACCAAGATTAATTTTGTTCATCACTATTCAGTAGGTATTTCAAATTTTGAATTTCAGGAATTTTTATTTGAAAATTTTAAAGCTTTTTGTTGTGAGTTTTTAAGATTTTTTTATTTGAAAATTATTAAAGTTTTCCTTTCGGGAATTTTTAAAAAAAAATTTTTGTATCTGTGTAATTCTGGAAAGTATGGAACATCTTGGAAACGATTGCACCAATTTTCGTCAGACCTGTATCTTCAACAAAGTTATAAACTTTAACAAACATACTTCAAAATATTTGATGACGTCACCATGGTAAAAAATCATTGTTTTCTATTCTGTGGAATTGGGATAGAATCCAATACTTTTCCCAAAACGATAGAAGCGGTCAGCTTTTAAAAACTTAAAAATTCTCGCTTATAAAAATATAACTGTAAAAAAATGTGAATTCTTTAACAATAAATATTTTTAAATTAATTTTAATACTTATTAATTCTTGATATGTCAGTGTTGATTTTGAAAGCCCAAATTTATCTAAATTACAGTAAATTTTCCTTTTTTTATTTAATAATTCTACAGTACTGTATATGCTGTAAAATACAGTATTGTTCTCTATTAATACAGTACGAATGGTTTCACCATAATCGCACAATATCAAATCTAACATTTTTATTGACAAAAAAAAAAATGTGCATAGGTACTTGTGTGAAGAATTCATGGCACGCCATTGTAATATATCAGTGCCAATGTCAGGTAAGGTAATAGCTACAAACGACGCAGCTAACAGCTAGAGTAACATAACATTAAGAAAGAACATTGATCATGAAAATGTAGGTCATGAAACGTTTATTTCTGTCTACATTTAAAATATTTATATATATATATATATATATATATATATATATATATATATATATATATATATATATATATATATATATATATATATATATATATATATATATATATATATATATATTTTTACTTCTTTTAGTGTTCTGTACCAAAACTGGTAAATCGGAACACTTACGCAATCACTTTGATGTCTGTTCGTCTGTCACTGGCGATTTTCTCTGAAACCATTCGAAAGCGAAAATTTGAAATTTAGTACAGAAATAGAGTGTGGTGGTTCGATTATAAATCTGAACTTAAGGGAGACCACTAGTGTGACCGCCTTAAAAAAAGGTAATTTTTAGGAATTTTTTTAAAGAAAACTACTGTATGGAATGTTTGAATATTTTAAGGAGATATTCGTTGATATATAATAAATTCATGATAACATTTTTGGACCAAAAAATTGAAAATTCCGGGTAGTTATTCGCGATCTCCCAAGGCTCCGAAAAAAAAAATTCCCTGTCTGCTGCAGTGATAGCGACCTTCACAGTTACTGAAATCAAAACAAACCAAAAAGCCTATTAAACTAGAAGGTATTACCCGTACCGTGAAATTCAATCGACAAAATGGCGGAGTTTTCTAAAAAAAGTTTCAAAATTTGCGTGAAAATTTGATGACTTTTGGCCGGCAAAAATTACATTTTTTATTCGATCGGGAAACTGGAGTTTCATGGCATGAAGAACCATATATAAAAAAAGCTGCAATAAAAGTCAAATCGATCGGAGGATTTATCTTCGAGTTATACCTGCAGCAAAATTGAAAAATGTAGTTTTTCTATATTTTACCTTTTAGATTTAATCATTGAGAATTTTTACTAAAATTATTTACGATGTACTCACTATAACGGCCATAGTAAAACTAGATGAGTCGTTTAAATGTGCCAGGGTCTAGCTTCTCCACAACATGTTACGGGCAACCACGTCCAGAAACTCCCGAACTATCAACCTTTATACATTTCTCGATACCTCAAAGTTAACAATGAAAATCAGAATCCGCTCTTCGGATGGCTGTAACTCAAAAACTATTTGAGATATGTACTTGAAATTTTAATGTTATTTTTAAAGGTATAGACTATCGAAACATGAAAAAAAAATTTTACAATTTTTTGAAAACGTGACACTAGTGGTTCCCCTTAAATTTCGATTCTAGTGGTTAATTTTAGGGAATAACTTGAAAACTGGAAAATTTTTCCCCAAGAGCATTGGGTAAGAAATTAAGGGAATGTTTTTTAAAACACAAATTCAATAAGTACATAAATATATTTTTTTTTAGTTTTTCTTTTTTTGGAAAAAGCTCTTCTAAATTGCTTGTTCCAGCCCTTATTTTATCTGAAAAAATTCATAAAAATTAAGAATGAGGTGTAGATTGAACGAAAATTATCACGACTGAGTTTTCTTACGTAATTTCCTTGCTACATAAAAAGAAAACTTGATGAGAGTTTTGCTTTTGAGCAGGTATTTAAGTGAGTTTTAATTTAAAGAAAATAAGAATAATTGATAAATCTACACACGAAAAATCTATTACAAACTTTGCACCTGAATATTATTTAATATTTCTAAAATTTTGTTAGTGTATCTATCGAAGTAATTAGATTCAAAATATTTAAAGAAATTAACAATAATATTTAAATAATTTTTTGACTTAAAATTATTAAAAGAGAATTGAGTAGTGAAATAATTTTTCTGCTTTCATATGCTATATATGTATTACATTAAATTCATCAAAAAGCAACTTATTGTATAGAACACTATTCTCGCAAGTGCAACTTGCACTTCACGACTTATTAGTAATGCCTCATCAGCATCAGAATGAATAAGTACCGCGTCAGTACCTACCTAGATTATGGTGTGAGCCGTGCATGTCTCACATGATTCCATCATTGTATAAAAGGAAAGAAAGTGCTTGATAATTTTTTTTTCTTTTAATAAAAACATACATTTTGTTTCTCACTTAGTTTCAAAGTAAATGATAATTAAATATAGTATAAAAAAAATTGTTTCCATAATAATAATCTATTATGATATCGGTAATTCCGTAAATGTGTAGAGATATTGTATTCATATTAAGAGTTCTAAAAAGAATTTTGACACTATACAGTTCGCGCGTCTACGCAGTAAACCTCCTCAAGGCACCGGTAATTTTTTAATAGGTTTACGTAACACTGTAAAGTATTCAAACATAACTCGCACACTGAGAGTGTGTGTTAACCATGCTAAGTTACCTGTCCTCGGTAGCATCAAACACATATGTATTGTGTTCACTGATCGCGATTAGCCTCTACGGTTACTTTGGCTAGGACACAGATGCTGTGTTATTCGACAGTAACGTGTTTATATTAATTCACGTCTAAAGCTTCAGGTTTAAAGCCTTTAGAAAAGCTGACGACAGCGTAAAGAGTTATAGTAAGTAAAATAACCAAGAAACCCTCTAATAAAAGATCACTCCATTTTTGAAAGGCTTTAAAGAGTCAAAATTAATTTTGTGATTTTAGGAGTAGATGGGACTCCAGGCCTCCCCACCGACTATTATCCCATTTTGAAAAAAATAGATTACCGATTGGAAATATACTGCGACTCTTACAAAACTTCAAAATTTTAAAAATTTCAGAGGAAAGTAAAAAGGAAATAATCTTATAATATGAAATAAAAATATTTTTATTACTCATGCGGGCGAAGTACTAACTTGGCGCACACATTTCTGTACGCAAAATAGCTGTTTGCCCACTGTACTCTTCCCGCATACATTTTTGCGTGTAGAAAGGAACTTTCCACACGCAAATTGACAATAAAGCACGCAAAATTTAATCAAAACACGCAATGCCGCCTCTTAATTTTTCATTTAATAAATATTTCATAATTATTTCTATAGAAACCAAAAACAAAGTAATTTAAACGATAATTAATTCAGAAAAAAAGACGAACACTTAAAAATATTATTTTAAAAAGTAATAAAAATGTCAAAAATAGTGATAATAATAGAAAAAAGTATGTGAAATTCGTAATAAAAAATAGTATGTGCAACTCGTGCGGGTTTGTCGATTGCCCCACTCAAGCGAATGAGCGCATTCACTACGTTCGTGCGCTCAACTTCGTCGCTTTCGACAATTTCCCGCACTTATTACACAATATACTATTGTCGCTAATGAAAGATATCATATCGTAACAAGTAAAAAATTCGCCAAATGCGTGCTAGATATCCATTAAATGAGGGTTCATCAGAAGTTAGAATTTTTCACAACTTTCGAGACAAAATTTAAGTAAATTTTTTACGAATTATGATAACAACGGGTAAATATATTTGGATATGTTATTTATAGATGTGTTATCAATGTTATCATCTCCTTTAAAGAAATATTTTTTTTGTAAGAATATTACACATGGGCTAGTTGTGTGACGTTAATCATTACGTAGCACCAAAATAAATGCAATAGCCTGAAACGAAAATTTTATTCATTATCCATGATTCCCCCTGATAATCTAGACTCAACTTTCTTAACGATCTTTTCAAATATTAATATCAGTCACGTTCCGGACTTGTTAAGTAAATAACTATGGTTTTATTATTCGAAATATTTTTTATACATATGAATAACACTACAATGACATTCCATGCTAATTTCAACAATATATTGCTATAAAAATATAAATGTCAAGATGTTAATTACTGTTTACGGATGTTAATTTTTGCTATTATATATACATGTTTTTTTGTGGAATGTACTTCTGTATACGTAATTGCAATTAACGAGGTTTTTCTTATTTTTTGGGTTAATAACGTTAATTTAATTGTAACTTTTTTTTTTTGAAATTGCATGCTAGACTGACCAAGATAATTATTATATTATCTGACAAATTATTGAAATTAAGAATCTTAGTGTATTTTTAATAATTTTAGTTAGTCAGTACTCCATCAATTTTGAACCTCAGTTCTTACTGTAGTTTCCTGCGCTCCCATCCATTTCAGTCAATATCCTTTCGACACACATTAAATTACATTTTTTAAGGCTTAAATGGTCTAATTTTTGATGTTGGAATTGTTGAACTTTTTGAAAGATAAAATGCGCCGTCCTAGTTTGAGAGCCGCATTTGCCCTAGAATTCAAAATTAAAACTGTTTTCCTTAAAAAACTGTTTCCCCGATGGAAATATCTTAAAACATGATTATTTGATAGGGGCAGTATGGACACTACAACCATACATTAGACGTAATAGATTCACAATATAGTATAATCATACTAAACATAATTATGTACAGTCTGTCACACAAGAAAGTCGTCTCCATATTTCAAAGAAAAAATTATTATTACTCAGAAATGCATAAAACGATTTAAAGACACTAAATGCACTATTACGTATTTACTTAGTAAGTTATCCAAACTTCATTATTGTCTAGAATTTGCGGGCACCGTTTTGGAATATTTTTTATAAGATTTTTCGCATTTGTTGCGGTAACGACCGCCAGAGAGCTCGGATATGGTGGCACACCTGTTTTAATAAAAGACCAAGTATATTTGGCAAAAACCCATATGTAAAAATACGCTTCGTCAATGAAAATTACATTACTCCAATCACGATTCAAATTTTGCATAGCCCACAAGCGTCACTTTTTGACATGCTCCGATTTAAGGAAAGATTTCAGCATCGTACTACGCCAAAAAATATTTGCTTCGTTTAATCGCCTATTCAAAGTTATTATACTAATATTCATTTCGTTTTTAGCCAATTACTTTTGTCCTTGTCGCAGTGTTAAAAAAGGATTTCGTTAAAATAACTTGAAAATGGTTTTATTTTTTTTCTTTCAGAAGACCCTCGCGTTTTTTCTTTCTCGGGAAAATTATGGACGCCTTTCTGACCATTATATCGCAACACCCACTTCCATACAAAGTCTTATGATTTTGTGTATATATCTATCAGCAGCTTTATAAGTCATTTTAGGTCCTTTACTCTGAGTACACACGAATATTGCCTCGAAACATTTTGCATATGACGCACTAATTTTGGAAATGTTGTGTTTTTATCACAATACAAAGTAATACCGGTGTCTCAAGCACAAAGCGTAGTAGTCTATCCTACCCTTCAACGAATACAACAGTAGTGGAGCTTCTTAATAGTTTTCTCTTGAAAGAGACCACCGGACGCTCTTGTGTGACAGACTGTACTATGTCGATTAATATCCAAAAAATATAATAAATAATTCAAAAATCAATAAAATTATGTATGATGATTAAGTGAAAAATTAATCACATTTTTCTGTTGCTTAAAAAAAGGGAAAGATAAAACACCATTATCTAGTTATATAATCACTAAGAAAAAAATTAATTACAAATTATTATTTTAACTATGTGTTATAAGCAAATATTTAATAAACAATTATTTAAACAATTTATATAATAAAGTGAAATAGCGAAAACAAAAATGTATTTTGACAAACTAACCATCAAATATCAGATAATTATAATGCAATTAGCGTCCGAAACGTTTTAAACGAAATTTTATTACATACATTACAACCACAATGTATACACCTGTTTCAGCTATGGCTAGCCAATTTAATTGTTTTTAAATATAGCAAGAGTGAACCAAGTGAATTTATTAAATTTCTAAACAAGTAAAATATAAATTGTAATTTAAATAAATTGAAGTGAGTTTGATAGAGAAAAACTGAATAGAAATTTGATAGGAAGGGGGAAGGAGTGTCAATAGTATACCAAAAGAAGTCTAACATAATTGATAATATTCAATTTTACACAATTTTTGGATAATTTTTTAACCGGTTCAGGGACGATTTTGGGACTTTTATTTTAGGTAGGCCCGAATTTTTCTGTATTGTAAATATGTATGTAACTTATACATATCATTTTTCTTGAAGCTGAACATTTTTTATTGCATAATTTTAAACTGAACAACATGTAGCTTTTAGCAATATTTATAAGCCATTTCAGGTAATCATACACGGAGAGAAAATTCCTATAAAAATTACTGTGCTCAGCACTACAATCGACGTGTAAAAGGCGAACATATTAAATTCTGTAAGGTAAAAATATAAAGATTATAATTAATCATAAAAAATTTAAAGGATGGAATGTTCTTTTCGTAATATTATCTCCGTAAAATTTGTAAAACAGCACAGTAAAAAGTTCCATTACCGACAAAAAAATAATTTTTAATTGTGTTTATTAAAAAAATTTCCATGCTAACATGCTAATAATAGAAAGAAAAAAAACAGAAAGAAGGTTGGTTTTGTTGGGATCGCTGTAATGAAATGTACCTCACTTAGCGAGTTACATGCGAACCATAGGTGTGGACTGTGGAAGAAACTTTGTCAGACAGTTCGCACCAAGCACCTTGATTTATCAGACTGTGTTACAAGCAGCTAGTACAGCTAATAGTCAGTTTCTTTTACACTCTCTTAGGACGATGTCGTCGTTTAATTCATCTTTTTGTTATTTACCTATCTTTAGTATATGTATTAGAATATATTATTGGCAATCATTTTTGTATACATGTTTTTACAGGTACAGTGCAACCAACATAAGGTCGCAAAGGTCAGATGCGCAAATGAAAGAGTACGACAACAAGAATTAAACTATAATATATATGCATAAGAGTGTGATAAAAGTTGTGTTAGCACCACATTAAATTTTACCATGCTAGCACATATTTTTTATTTTGGTCGTCGATCGCGCACGGATTATAGGGGAGCATGGTAATTTTTCTGAAATTTTCTCTACAAAAATTATAGGATTTTTCTCTCTGTGTATACCGCCTAGGAGATCTTATATATAACCAGGGACGGATTAGTCCACTTTGAGGCCCTTTGGGGAGTTTCTTCTTACCAGATTTCCTGCCGCCCCCACAAGATATAGAGCACACAAATAATATAAAACAATAAATAAAATAAAACTAAATAATGTGAATAATTAAAACAAAAAATCTCAAATTTTAATTAAAATATTCAAAATAGAGCCCTTTCAAAAAATAGAATCTTAGCCATTTGTCTCATTTGTCAATGATATTATCTAGTGGTTATTCCTCGACTAAGTGGTCGAAAAACGACATTTCATATTACACGACCCAATAATAATATAGTCCAAATAATGGCGGAAACAATTACGGACTACAATATTTATATTTCAAATTAAAGAATTGTTTCCAAACATTTCTCTAACGTTTAAAAAAGTCTTCATATTTGTCTGAAGTACATGGTCGGGCAAGTGGTCGAAAAACGACATTTCATATTACACGACCTAATACTATTCCAAATAATGACAAAAATGATTCCAGGATATAAAAAATCTATTCAGAGTTGAAAAATTGCTTTCAAACATTTTTCCAATGTTTAAAAAAGTCTTGATATTTGTCTGAATTACATGGTCTAAATTACATATTTGTCTGAATTTTCAAAATTTTTGGGTAGGCCCGGGTCTACTCGGCTTACCTGCTAAAATCGTCACTGAGAACCTAAAATATTAACGCTCGTCTCTCAAAAATATATGAGATATTTCCATTTTCTTATATTTTTTGTTGTATCTTATACTTACCTATAATATTTTTCGAAACTCAAAATTTATTCATTTCTTTGTGAAATTTATTGTTAATAAACCATTTTTTAAACTAAAGTAAAAAAAAAAAAACATTTGGCGATTTTACACACATAGTATTGATGAAACTGGTCTGTTTTTCTCAACACAGCTGTTTTTATCACTCTTATTGCCACTCGAAAATAAAAATTGAAATGCTGGAAGATATAATATGGAGATATGAAAAATTTATATTTTATAAATTTTTGTGGTATGAAACTTCAATAAGAGCCAATATAGGTATATTTTCATAATATCCTCAAAATAGTTACCAGTTTTATTTGAAACTAAATGAAGCAGAATTTTTGTTGAAATATTTTATAAAATATAACTTCAATTTTGATTTTATTGATAGGAAATAACAAATTTTGAATTTATTTGAAAAACAAATTGCATAACATATTTTTATGAAAATTTTTATTTTGCTACATACATTTTTAATCAAAAATAGTTCATTTTTATTTCCGGGTCATCATAATAGTTAGCGACAGGGTCGAATTTATAAAATTTTATGTTCCCGCTTCTCCTTCTTCTTGTATAAAACTAATATAAATCGAATACTAGTTTTTTTTAAGGAGCATAATTACCTGTTAAAAAATATGACATGCTCTACGATATTTCGACCATACAGTGGTCACTATAGATACTTATGAGCCAACGAACAAATTGCAAACAAAACAATACTCAAGTTTTATTTCCGCTTAGCAATTTCCCGTCACGTGTAAACAACTTCAAAATTTTGAATGAAGCATATGATACCTACTCTAATGAACATAAGTTTTAAAAGTGTTCTAAGCAGAAAACTGAAGAAATATAGGCCGAAATTCAATGCAAAATCGATATTTTCTGGAAAAAGTGTTATATTTATATTCTATTTAAGATTTTAAAATTCCAATTAAGGGGGGAGTTCAAGTCAGAAACGGCTAATAAGCTAATTTTTTTCGGCCCGGTTTTTTGTTTTTATTTTGTTCTGTGGTTCCTTACTAACACGGTGATATATAAAACATGGTCAAAAAATGTTTTTTTCAAGTAGAAAAATATTTATTTGTGAGCCGCTGCACAGCCATGTTGCTGCTCCTTTGCAGACAACGCTCGCCCCCTCTTCGCGATTTGATCAATAATATTTAGTTATGGTGTGTACATGAGTTATGGTATGCACGAAAAAGGAACTAGAGGGGGCAATGTATGTGGCTGGAGAGTTTTAATAAACATTGAGTAAAGCGTTTTTTTTGTTATTATTTTTGTTTTTTACCGTTTCCCGAAAGTTGTGTTTTTCCCGACAAGGAAAATCATATCTCAAGTTCTAGAAAAGATAGAGACTTAGTTTTTTGTATTTTATTCATAAACATATTGCGCATAAAGTGGAGTATCCTTTTTCCATTTGAACAATTGTAACTATTTTTAAACATTTTTTTTTAATAAAAAATTGGGTTTTATAATTTTTAGAAGTTTGGGATTATAATTTTATAGTTAATTTTTAAAATTACCTGAAACCCATACTCAGCTTTATGGACAGGTCATTTAGGAATAAAATAATGAAAAAATATTTAAAAAATATTCATTACTTTTTGAGATATGGCGTTCCTTGTAAACGCTTAAAAACATTTGAAAAAGGGCCCTCTCCCCCCACAGGGAAGAGTAATGAATGTTTCAAAAACAAAATTTTCTATTTGAAACCCTCTCTAATTTGAAAAAAAATTTCAACAAGCAAAATAATCATAAATAAAAAAATTATTTTTTTATTTAAACTTCCCCCTTAATGTTTCATTTTTGATATTCCTCCGGGTTCTGCTTGACCGAATAAATTTAAAAACTCGAGAAACTATTCTATAGATTAGGAAAAGAGAAGTAATTATTTTTGAAATAATGTTATAACAGTCAGAACTTTCTTATAAACCAGCAATGATCTTCAATAAGCGTTGTCCTTATTTAAGATCTATTTATCACATTGAAGTTCAAATTGGTGTAAATTACAATTTACAATAAATTTACAATTAATTAAATAAGAAATAAAACAAATGTGAACTTCTTTGAGCTGTTACTTGACAGTAAATAAAAAATTTCCTAAACAATGTAAAAAGTTGTTCAAATTTATTTGATATTGTTGATATATTGTAAATTATATTAGAAAAAGTAGTCGGCTAACAAAATTCCAGTTTGAACAGATGACAAGAATTTTAAATAGTTGGAAAATTACATATTGTTATATTCGTGTATGTATTATATACCAAACATATGTTTTACATAGTGTTCTTTTTTAAAGTAAGTAAGCAATTCTGAAAAATTTCATGTTAAATCAATTGGAACTAATTCAGTTTGATTGATTAATATCAAAATTTTGTATGCAATACACGGTATGTAGTTACAAGTTGTATTTTTACTACATCAGAAAATATAAAAAAAATTATTGCTTACTATATGCGATCGATAAAACATATGCGTTATGTATTTTGCATATGTTTACTTGACAACACAAAATTTATTCGTTAACAACAATTCTAAGGAACAACTTTTTTTTTCAAAGTTCAGACTTTTAAGAATAAGCTTATAAACGAATTGATGGAAATTCGAATTATTTTCGGAGTTATGGAGATTTTTCCCCTGTGTACTGTGTATCTTTTCAGTGTTAAATTAAAATTTTTAACATAAATTACTCGAAACTACTTTTTTTGATACGGTTGAGATGATATCTCAAGTTCTTTCTAATGCACCGATTAATTTGAAATTTAATACAGACCTTCTTAATACTATCAAAATTGGTCCGACGTAGGGGTTTTTGAAATTTTTTTTTTACTATTTCTAAAAAAATTTCCAAAGTTGGAAAAAGAGGCGAAAAAATGATTTTTTTTTAAATGTACGCCATCTTGTGAAAAAAATTATTTTTTCAAATCGGTTACGCCCAACTAATTCTACATCCTTGTTTATTAAGAATTAACTAAATTTTTGTGTTTCAGATCACCAGGAGGGCTGGAATCACGTTAACCAGGAGACACCTTTTTTTCAGTCCACGCTTTGCTGGCCTGTACCGACTTCAATTTTGATTTTTTTTTTTTAAATTTTTGTACATTTGTATACTTTTCAAATATCAATAAAAAAAAACTGTTAATAAATGGATACTAAAAATGTTTACTTTTTTTGTTACGCCCGTAAAATCACCTCAAAATCGGGACTCTAGACTAGAATACCCCCTTAAGCTATCAAGATTAAATTGGTCGGTTTCCTTTTAAGTTTGTTAATGTCAGCACCGAAAGCACTCAAAATAGTAATTTTTCTCCGGCTTGGTTTATAAATTTCATAATTTCTTAGAGAAAATTGTTGTTTTTATGTCACCGAAGGATGACATATTAATTTTGTTGTGTGATCATAGTGGGGGAAACATTATTATAGAGTTGTACATGCATATATTGAATAAACGCAAGAGGGCTGTATTCTCACTGTATTATAGAGTTGTACATACATATACTGAATAAACGCAAGAGGGCTGTGTTCTCACTGTACTTACAAAAAGAGCCAAAAAATCATGAATTAACACTTTCATCTGACATTGACTTGACGAATTTTTTTTAGATTATTTTTGGTTATTATTTTTACATTTTATTTATAAACTTAAATTACATTGTAGTACGATTTGAATGGAGGATAGGGAAACTAGTCGAAGGCTGGATTTGGAAGATATGCGTTTGCTATTGTCTTCGTAAAAGAACTATACTTATTGTCGTCTGGAATTGCAGGAAAAACTAGGATAATCAGTTGTGAGGAACGTTTCCGCATCCACCAGTTAAACATTCAATATTTTTGAATGCTTTTCCATTTGAGAAAACCTGATCTTTTTCAAAAGAAGTACTAATTAGCCATATTATATTTCTTTATTTGAATTTTTTATTGCCCTAAAAAGTAAAAATCTTTTAATATCAGTTAACAATTCCTGAAATTAATCCATACCATAGTAAAAGTTTCAAAAATATACAAATTTATTCAAATTTGGTATAGTATTTTGAACAACTGCGCAGTTATATCACATGATGGGACAGACATGAAACAAAAATGGTTTAGGTAGCTCTAAAACGTGAAATGTACATACTATAAATCATTTCAAATTTCGAAAGTGACCTCAACGGTTCCACTACTCAAAGTAAAATGCATCATTTCATTCGAAATGAATATCCATCATGGAGTCTTAAATTTTCAAATTTAAAAAATCGTTTCGTATAAAACTTTAATAAAATGACATAAACCTTATGGTTCTCAAAATGTTTTTCAACAAAATTGATAATCTAGGAGCAGCAATCAATTACAGATAATTTTTGACAGTCCCTTCACTAAAAAAATATATTTACCTTAAACTTGCATACATACATAAATATACAAAACGTTTAACCTAACGGAATCACAGTATAAAAGGTAAAAGTGATACAAAGGTTATGAACTTGAACTTTCTTTTACGTAAATAAAACACACTTTCATCAGGTTTCATGTGAGTACTTACCTGTTTATTTGTATATAGCTAGATATATTTAGATACATAAATATGATAGTAATATCGATATATCATTTTTAATGGAAATTTTGCATTTAAATAAGTATAGATGACAGATATATTGTAGGTATGTATTTATATAACAGTAAAACTGTACTACTATGTTTCTTTTCAAAGTAAAAATTTTTCCAAAACATTCAGTCAATCAGGAGCAGATGCAAGGGGGTGTTCATGGGGATCATGACCACCCGGACCCATTAATTCAAACTTTATTGTGGTTTCAGTGATTTAAAAACCGTAAATAAAGTGATAGAATGATGACACCGGAAACAATTTATAGATTTTAGTAAAATTAGGCACATACGACAACCAGAAAGACGGATCAGTCTCATTTATAAGAAAATGCACAATTCACATCTAAATTATCTTAATTTAATCAATCGCCCGAGTCCAAATTTCAGTAAAGCTCGCCTTCAGAAAGAGGAAACTTTTTAAATAAAATCTAATTGATCTTAACCTAGAAGCTGAAGATGACCAACTGCGAGAGTGATGATGATATTATCACGTATGGTTCAAAATCCCTTAGACCTTTCTTGACCTAGTGTCCACATTAATATGGAATATAGCTTGTACAAGACCGGGAAATATTATAATTATATATATCGTCTAAGTAAATATATACGTTTTATAATAGATGAATAAGTTAAACGAGATTACGGAATAATAAAATCAAATAAATTACAGTTCTATGGTTTTAATGTGCCGATAAAATGAAAATCTCCTAGTCAGTTAGTAAGTTTATTTTTAACGAAAACTATTAAAATAAGATTTTTGTCGATTTATTATTTATGTATTTATTTATTTGTATATAAAAATTGGAAGGGAAATCAAAGTAGCTTATAGCATTATCCAAGAATCTATGGTAGTTATCCAGTAACTGAAAAGTATACAATAAATCTTTTAATTACATTGATTTTATATATTAGTTGAGTTCTGTTTTTTTTTCTTTTTGCAAATTACTTTTTTCAAATTCCTTCAGGAACTCTATCTTTCATAATTACAATTTTAAATTATATTATTTAAAAAACATTATTAAATATTAATAATAAGTAGGTATTATTATATTATAATAATATTATATAATTGTCAAAGAAACTTAGAAGTCGGGTGTAATCTTTATATTAAAGGTAAACATCATTAATAACATGAGAAACAAACTATAAAAGGATATTTTTAAAGTCTCGGTATTGCTCCCAAGTACCCGAGTGAATACACATTAAAAATTAAGTTTGCTATATTCGTCTCTGTTTTTTATGAGGCAGACTTAATTTTCTACACAGTGACAATTTCAAGCTTTAATTTAGAAAAATAGCCAAAGCATCATCTTGTGCGGTAGGTCTCATGAGGATAATTAATTAACCTAAGTAGGTATACCAGGTTAATAAAATTCAAATTTGAGAGGCAGACCGTCTTATTTGTAAAATATGCACAATTTTATACAAAACGTATAATTTTCTAAGAAACACCTTGTAAGGTAAGTGACCCTCTAATTTGAACTACTTATTAATTAAAAATATAATTTAACGGAATTCTAAAAGTCGACCTAGAGATTGATATTTTAGTGTATATTTCCGATTAATTTAGACTACTTCCAAAGGATCATCTGGTGGGGTAGCGAAAGATACGGTCGGACCTCGGTCTATAATATTTTACATTAAAATAATTCATTGGAAAATATTTATACAACTTAGATAACAAATTTAACGAATATTAAAAATCTCATTATACAGAAAAAATGTCAATGAGTAAACCCAAAGTTTCATTTCATCGACCATATCTTTTTCAAATAAATTTCAGCTTCATCTCTTCTTATTAATATATTGTCACGTACTGTATAATGTGTATATACAAACCAATTTGGTTTGTAATTATTTGAAAATTGACTGTTTTAAAGAGAGTGATGCTGTTTTATTGAGCTGTTATTTAGTTAATCGTACAGAACGACGGACAGCTAGTCGAAGTGTGTACATGAAAGAGACGAATGACGATTAAAATAAAATTTAAAATGCTAACCACATTCAGGCATTGACACTCTCAGCGTAACTAGACGCCAGTGTTTCCCAAACTGTGTTTCGCTATTCATCATCCTCAGTGTTCTGCGATCTTTTTTTTTTTTTAAATGGAGGCCGGGGAAATTTTTATTAAAAGTAGCGAGAGAACCTTTTGTTTTATTTCCACCCGCTTATGTTGTAGCAATATAAAAGCATTGTTGAAATGGGCGTTACAAAAACGTTGTAAATGATGTATATAAATTATAATTCAAAAACGGCGTAGTGAATAATTTTTATTTCTTATTAACTTCCCATAGGAAGTTATTGTAATGGGTCCGATTTTACGAATCGCTAATTTTGACATATCTCCACGTTTCAAGGTCACTAGAATCCGAATCCATCGTTTTTAGCGTGATGTCTGTGCGTGCGTTCGTTAGTTCGTTCGTTCGTTCGTTCGTGAATTTTTTTTCGTCTCGCATATCTCAAGAACAAATGATGATATCAACTCCGGACTAATTTCATTAGATGTGTAATCAAAAAATGAATTCGGATTAGCGGTTTGTTTTTTGTGGTGAAAAAACAGAATTAACTTTATTAAGATAACATAGACTATATGGATTTTTTACCATAACATTATTATGTAATGGCCTAAGAACCTTCCTTGATGTTAAAAACGCCAGTATATTATTATAAAATTTAGAAAAAAAAAAAAAAACGAAATAAGAAACTGTTTCTGAAATTTTGAAATATATTTTGTCTCCCATATCTTGAGAACAAATGATGTTATCATTTGTTTGATAAGGGTGGAGTCTTAGGTGGCAAAGCCCCCGGTATGGTGCAAGGGGCAAAGCCTCTATCGGGGGCCCAGAGGAGAAGTTGCCTGAAATGAAAAAAGAATTATTTACGTACAGTAGTCTCTAGTCTTTACACCCAATCTTGACATCCAATGGGAGGTTGACAGTGTAGGTAGACCTGTCCCCCAAATTTTTATATATGATTTGTAACTTTGTATTTTATAACATTAAATTTTTAACAAATTCCTTTGACACTTTTTAATTTTATTAAAAAGAAAATAGAGTTTTCCCATAAAAACCCATGTTATAATTACAAAAGTTTGGAACCGTTTCTCTCAAAATTGGGGTAGTCAATTTTAATCGGAATAGGCTCGTATTATTGGTATTGAATTAAATATATATCTAGAGAAGCTTCATTAAAATCTTTTGAAAAAATTGCTTTATCGACAAACTAGCTTAAAGTTTTTTAACAGTAATTTTTTTAAAAAAAAATTTTAAGAGTATTTCGTGATGAAGTATTAAAACGATGTAAAAAGTTTGGGAAACACTGCTTTACGCATAAATGACAACATTGAGAGTAAATTTAACTTTTATCAATCAATACACTTAAAGCTCGTTAAAAGACTTAAAAGAAGGAAGATAAAATACAATAGTAGAATGGAATATTTATCTGTAAGTGCTGTTTTAGTAATGGTGGACGTGCCGGTAAATACTTGTTGTTAGAGAATTGCATAATTATTAAATTGGTTAAAATCAATTTTTTGCGAATATATTTTCTTTACTATTAGGTTTTTTAACTATTACTTTTATAATGAGTTTGTTTCTTTTCTTTGGGAGTTTATACTTTAACGTTCTTTAAATCTTTTGACGTATTAAGGGGGGAGGGTCCTCCAAACAACAGGATTTTTAATAATTTTTTTTAAGAAACTGGATACATTCATTGTATCAAATGAAGTTACATAGTATAGTACATGTTATGGTGTATTCACTCATAGATTTTTATGCAAAAAAAAAGAAAAAATGGCGGCGTTACAGCTGTTCCAAGTTGACTCTTTTAATTTGCGCCGTGGAATGCCCAGCCTCTTGTGATCAACTGAATTCAATCGGACAAAAAAATGTTATTAAAATAAGTCATTACGCTTTGCATATATCTATTTATGATGAGAAAAAATTTTCTTTTCACAATTTAAAACTAAAAAGAAAAAATTTCACTTATTTTTTTTTATAAACAATATTTATAGTAATAATTTATGCAATATTTTAGGTATATGGAAAGGCCAATATCTTAAAGAATATCTGTACAAAATTTCAAGTTAATACCTTAATAACTTTTTAAGTTATGTTTGACGGCGCGGAAGAAAACCTGTTTTGAGAAAAACGCTATTAAAAAGTTTCCTTTCTTGAAAAGTACAGTTAAAAGCAGTTTATCGTTATCTAAGATAATCGTTCTGTTGGGATTCAAACATTAGAAATATATTCCTTAAGGTACAATTGAACTTTTAAAGCAAAACAAAAATGACAAATTTTAAAGTTCTGGAGGACCCTGCCCCCTTAAGTTCATCATTTAAAAGTGTGTATGATTTTGTATATTTTATGTAAACACACATTTTAATTACGAAATTGTAATTAAAATTATTTGAATTTCATTTAATTATATTTTTGATGGTTCCAATGGGATATAAAAGGAATATATTATTAATTCTTTATATTTGCTACTTAATATTTTTATTGAGATATTATAATCGAACAAATAATCCATTCTACACCACAGAATTTTTTATCCCAAGGGAATATTCCCGCAGGAATAAATATAATTTATTCTACTCACACCTTACTGATGGGTACTTATGGGTAAATGTACAATTTAAATAAACGATCAAAAAATATTCAATATGTATTCAAGAAAGTGAAGTCAAATCGTGACGGTGATTTTTCACCAGATATAATGAGAGTCGTTTTAAGATTTACCGCATCGTTTAACTAACATCCTGTCGTTAGTACCGAAAGGCAGTAATAAAAAATGAATTATTTAAGAATATGTCTGATATTTTTGAGGCCAAGAAATAATTACTTAGGTATAGAGAAAGATTTCACCCAGAAAGTATGTATAAAGTGTAACTTTTTGTTAGCTTTAACTCATAACGTCATAACATTTTCTGTGAGTGTTCTGAATTATTATCAATTAAGATATAGGGTTGACCGGGGTAATTGTGAATGAATTTTCATGAGTTGAGATAAAAGCGTTGTTTTAAGTATTTTTTATTTTATATATCGCATTATGGTTGATTTATTTTTAATTCTACATTACTCACGATGCACCACACAAATTTTGACCAAATTCGTATGAAAAATAAAAATTTTATAAGCCATTCACATTTCCCCGGTGCGGTTTTGCAAATCTTATGAATTTCGGGGTAAAAGTGAATGCCATCAGAAAAATTATTTAGAATGGATTACAAGAGAAGTGTGGTACGTCAGAGTAAAGCCCAGCTCAAATTCTTCACATTTACTCCACTTTTTTTTCCATACTTTAGCGGTCACAATTTCTCTTTGTTTAATGCAAGTTACGCATACCTCAAATTCCTACAAAAAATCAAGGTTAAAGAAAAATAAAAATTGTAGGAACAAATTTATTACAAGCTAAAAATGATATTTTGATGATATTTTGTCATTTTATCATATAAAAAATCAAAAAATTACATGTATTCACACAAAAACAAGGAAAATAAGACTTTTTCAAGGAAATATATTTAGTTTAGATGAATAAAAAACAATTTTTTTTTTTTGTATTGTTTGTACAACGGAAACTTGTACAATAAGGTCACCAGCACCTTCATCAACATTTTCAACTCTGAAAAGGACACTACTGAAATTTTTGACCGAATGGGGGCATTTGTGAATGACGTTCACAATTACCCCACAATTTTAAAATCATGGGGTAATTGTGAATTGGTGATAAATTGTCCAGTTCCTTTAGCAATTAATAAGGAACCCTCTCAGGGCTTAGACCACTTCTTTAAAAGTACTTTTAACCATTTCTTACCTTTTAAAAAAAGAAAATGTACTTAAAAAAAATTTTTTTTGAGGATTGGTCGAAGTAAGATACATAAAATTTTGCAAGGGTTTTTTCAAAATAAAAAAAACATACTAATACTTGGAGAATTGTTATGAAATTGTTATGAAAGGACAGAAAAACATATTAAGAGTTGATTTTTAACAATATTAATGTTATTTTAGAAATTATAGGCGACGTTCACAATTGCCCCAATTCACAATTACCCCGGTCAACCCTAGATAAATTTTATGCAATGTTCTCCCTGGTTATTCCACCAAATATTTTGTACTGTAAACAAAGATTAGACTGTGTTAGCGGAAGGGGAGCCTAGCGGGTAATGGAAGCGTTGCAAAAGTACACGCTTCTAATGCTTGTATTCGCTAGTACGTCACTTAAACGTCTTCAGTACTTGTCGGCAAAGCTTCAATCATACGCATTTTTCGATAGTTGCACGCATTCAGTTGTTGAGAGAGGTTTTGTTTTTTGTACTCGGTGCTTATAACAATATAATTTTAACGATGCCAAAGTAAAAACTAAATTAAATTTTTTATTATAATTAGTTATCACTAATTCTAAAGCTAAGTTTGCCTCTTTTTAGTTATGATTATCAGAATGAATAACAAATTAATATTGAAATCGAAAACCATGTTTCACAAAATGTGGTTCTCATTTGAAAAAGATTGAATGCAAGGCACTTTTGCAAAGATAGTTATGGTATCGTGGCAGAAGCGGTGGAAACTGGACACACGCAGAATGTTTTAATTCCGATAATGTAACTGATTATATTTGTCTTCTTTGCCCAGATCCTTAGAATCTAAACCCCATAGAATCCTTAGAAGTTTTGGTTATAAGTTGAATTTCATTGTTAAAGTACCTTTATTTGCTGTATTTTTACACTTATTGTGTTTTTGAAGACTGATTTTGCTTTTACAATCTTCATCGAATATAAAGTGAATTTTTGGCTCGCGTTTCCCGACCTGTTGGGTAATGGGAGTGGATGGTATACGAAATAATTGGAAGGGTCAGTGGAAAAGTGAACCAAGTCCATAACATTTTTTTTTTTCTAAAAATGCGCTTAAAGTTTGAGAAATTACAACACTTTAACGAAAAAGGCATTTTAGGTTCACTTTTACACTGACCCCTCCAATTAATATAAAAAATAAATAAATAAATAAATTTAATAAAAACAGACAGGACCCGTGATTTTTTGAAGGCGAATTTCTTTATATTTGTCATTAAGACTGGTTACGTATATCTAATAAAAACCGAAAAATCAAATAGAAAAATTCAAAGTAAAATATTTTAATTTCTCAAAAAATGTATACAGTAGTATAACGATATAAGCACAACCGTAATAAGGACAGTCAACGTTTGACGTCATAGTTTGAACGGGATTCTCTTAACACAGCAACATTTAATTTTTTTTTTTTTTGAAGCCTTCACTGATGTAACGAAATAAGGACACTTTACTTTTTTGGTTTCGATGGTGTTCTCATTCCATTACAGTTCTATAGTTTTTTCTTAAAAAATATTGTGTATATACAACCTACAGTGACCCTTGAGTGTTAAAAGTTTGAGTACACTCCACCCCAAAAATATACAAGTTAATATATGAAATAAATATTTAAATAAAAAACAATAGGTTATTAATAATTTGTGCTTCATAGAACATTAAAATACAGTCAGACCTGTACATATACTTTGTAAACACTAGTTTAAGAACAGTTTTACCTTTAGTTATTGATAAAAGTAGGTTCACTGCATCTTTCGTGGCTGTAATAAGTAATAATATTTGATGTCAAAACAATTAAATGAAACAGTTGGGTGCGTCTGTTAGACACCATACATTTTTTTTTTTGCTACACCTTGCTTTGAGGAAGACTCAAAAATGATATGACGCCATACGATTGTTATGCATTTTCGTAGAATATACACCGCTATCACATTGTTCCGTTATAATATATTAAATTAAATATTTTTGAGTATGTCTTCGTACATTTTTTATTATTATATGTCTCTTACTATATGATTCAGATGTTAATAATGTAATAAAAATTCTTTTAAAATACCTAACCTACGGACAATTGGTGATTTGTTAAAAATTTATTCGAATTCTGCAATGGCATGAATAACTATTTAGTCGTCGATTTCACAAACTGACGTAAGCTACGAAAAAATTTTTAAAATTGAATTAATTCGTCAAGACATACCAAACAGCATTTCCGTCATGATCTCAAATAAATATTTTTGAAAACCTATTTTGTAGAGTATAAAATAAATGACAAAAAATTAACTGCATCTACGAATTAATTTCCCCAGAGGTTGTATTTTAGTATGTCAAGTAATTTTTAATAACCAAATTTTTGAGACCGAATCATTAAAAAGAATTGGCTTGAATATTGATGAAACTTGTAAATAACTTCAGAAACTGTTTCATGCAGGTATACCTTATCATATGCAGTGCTGACTGTACATTAGGGACACGAGGGGCACTGGCCCAGGGCGGCAGACTTTTAGGGGTGGATCACTTTATTTTTTATAAGAAAATGGAGGTACTGGTTTTTTAGCGAATCTCCAGAATGGAATTCAGCTATTACAGCCATTGTCATGACGCGACTTGAGTCCGGGACTATATGGTAGAAATTTGTTTTGAGGTCCCTAAAAACCGAAAATAATATTCACTAAAATTTATATATATATATATATATATATATATATATATATATATATATATATATATATATATACATATATATATATATATGTATATGTATATATATGTATATATGTGTCCGCACGATAACTCTCGAACGAAATGTCCTGGGTTTACGAAATTCGGTGAAAATGTTGGAAGTCCCAAACCGTTGGACAAGTTTGTTAGCCAGACACGTCGAATGCCAGGAACATGGTTTTTCTTCTTTCAAAAAATTAGTTTTTGCCAAAATTTCCACTTATTAAAAAATTTTTGTGAATCTTTTTTTACACCATTTAAAAGAGGGGAAAAATTACATGAAAAAGGTCTTTAAACTATTCTTCTATGTCAACTAGTTTCCGAAAAAAACTAATTTTTATAACCGGAAATTCGCTATGGTATGCAGGATGCTGCGACAGGGGTGTTTTTTTTTTATGGTCATCACTTGTTATTTCTTATAGGAAAAAGTTGTTTAGTTGGTTTGTTTATTTTTTGTTCGTCATAACTATTATTCATTTCAGTTTTTTTTTGCTCACTTTTTTATTTTAGGGATTTTTTTCCGGGAGCGGCACTTAGGGTAAATTCGGCCCTGATCATATGACGCATCGTCAGAAAAATCTTTTAAAATCACGTACTTGACTCCAATAGTAACATATGTAACGCAAATGACTCCAATTATCTCTTCGAAATGAAAATACAAATATCTGCTTCAAATGCCAGAATTACACTGACTTTCATTTTATTATTTTAGTTGCTAGGAAAACTCTTTTATTCTTATATTTACACGGCAACCTGTATGAATTTTCAAAATTATAAAATTTGCATTTTCACGGCAATCTTGTGCCGGTACACATACGTGCAAGTAGCATTGTCAAATATATTTTTAAGATAAATCGTAAAAAAATATAATTAAGTGCTTTACTACTAAGGAATCCTGGCTTAAAGCGTGTTTAATAGACAATTGATGATTTTTAGAAAAAAAATTAATTTCTGGATACTTTTGTATTGTATGTAAAATATTACGTATTAATCGAATAATCGAATAATAAATCAATAATAAGAGTTATTATTTAAATCTGATATATTCTAAAATATATGAATGTATCTTTATTAAATTGACAAATATGCCACATTAGTCATAATAATTACAATGAATTAAGTATAGATAACAATAAAAAATGAATCAATAAGAATACCTTACTAGCTATGGTAAAAGCAGATTAAAAACAATGAGCAATCTATTTGAAATATGTATTCATTTCAATTGTATACTATTATAGTATATGTACATTACTTAAAGTGCATTACATGAACTAAAGCGTATACCTAATGCACAAAAGAATTATTAATACGTTCGTTCCCTGGTTAAAAACAAATCATATTTATTATTTATTTTACGCTACGCTGCAATACATACTTGTAATAGTAGTACGTTTGCGTAAATATAGATGTCAGATGTATCATAAACATAAATTGTATACAATAAATTACATATTTACTCCGTATACGACACAAAGGGAAAACAAAATTGAGTAATGACCCGAACAAGGCGGTAAATTTTTAATATTAACTCTTTGCACTCAAGCAAAAAAAAAGTGAGTTGTAAATAGGCTGGTAAGACATGTAGCACATGACAACGACCGACGTTCTTTTTTTGACGGATTCTTTTGACGTTCTAACCTTGTTTCCCCAAAGTTGAATACTAAATGCGCTAAATACGTCCTCAATGCTGTTTTTATTAATTTTTAATTTGAAAAAGATAATTCAACGTGATTTTGTATTATTTTATTTACAATTTTTCTAATAAATGAATGTGTTTGCAGTTATTAAATAAAATATTCATGTAATGTGAAGTATGAGCAGTCATTACAGTTCAACATTCAGTGTGTCATGTGGTACATGTCTTATGATCCAACAGACAAAACACTATTAAATATGGTAGAGTTAGTGGACAAACCACTTTGTCATGCTGTACATGTCTTATAAGCGCAAAGGGTTAATTGTTATATTATAACTAAATATCCACTGAATCCTCTTCGCCGCAAATTTTCCAATGGAACTTTAATCACCACATTAAAATTTGAGTATTTTTATTCAAGTTTCATAATAAATACGAAGAGGTTTTCACAGTTCTCGAAATTCTGTCAGCTCTTCCACCATATTTTTAATCAATATCCAGGAAACTGTGATATAATTCAGCAAAATGAACAATACATAAAATATTTAGTTCACATGACAACTTGGCCACCCAGTCTACCCAGTCTACTAAGTATTTCAACTTTGAGTGACATTTCATTTCAAAAATTCAAGACTGACCATTCGTCAAACAACAAAATACAGGTAGCCCCCGACGAACACGATACTCGAAGAACACGGGTACTTTCCCCCGAATTACACGGTTTCAAACAACACGATTTTTAAGTAATTCTTTTGAAAAAGAATAAAATACATATATTTATTATAAATATATTTCAAATAAAGTTAAATCGGTCCTCAATGTACGTGAATATATAAGTTCCATGTGGATTTGATTTACACGAATAAAAAGCGTGTAAATTGAATCTGTCAGTATAAAAGGAAAAATACTATAGAAATAAAAACTATACTAAAAAATTTAGAGAATTTTATAATAGAAATGAACTAATATGTAGAAATTTACGTATTTAAATTCTGAAAATATTCGATATCAATAATTTTCGATAACGAAAAGTAGGTTTTGACAGTCGCAGTATATTTGGAATACCCACAACTTGCTTCGCTCAACTCTTCAAAAATTTTGTTATTTTGTTAAGTTTTATGAGATATTTACGATCAAAAGTTTACGATTACGAAAAGTAACGAAATGTAAATCCAAGGGACAAATAGAGTTTAAACAGAACTTAAATTAAACAACTATAACCAGTTTGTGGTAAGTTGTTCGTTATCGATAATTTTCGATAACAAAAAGTAGGTTTTAACAGTCACAATATGTTTGGAATACCCACGTTTTTCTTATTTTCACACTTGAAATGGAATGTCTGTCGTTTGTGATCGCGGACAACACGGTTTCAAAGAATACGGAACCAATTAATCGTTTTCTTCGGGAGATTGCTGTACGAAAATTTCGTTTCAAGAAACCGAACAAACCTTTTGTCGGGGTTTGACATCAATTTTATTTTATTATGATACGATATGAAAGAGGCAAAAAATTGTAATAAAGAAAATTAATTACAGTCTCTAGTAGATTTATAATAGTGTGTGAACCGTTCTCTAGTTTATTTCCAGCTTCACAACTAGCTCATAGTTAAAGATATGGTTTTAATAAATTATAATTAAGAGTCTTGAAAATTTAATTATATTGAAAAAATATATTATTATTAAATGCACGATAATGAAATATTAAAATATAAACTTTGTTTTTATTTAAAAAATTGTTTTAATAAAAGATCGTTGAAATTTAAATATGAAATCAGATAATTAACAAATTTTATTATTAACTAAATACGACATAAATATATAAACCGAAATATTTTTTAGATATAATATATTAAAATATATTATTTTAGGTACTCAAATAAAATTTCACAGCGCTTCTACCATTGCAACGACTGACACAATAATTTGTCATATGTGTTTGTCTCCATTATACTCTCATAGTTACAGGTAGAAAAACAACAGGTATTTCCCCTTTAATCTTTCCAAGTTGTGGAATACAGAAATTTGAGAAATTTATAGATAATAATATTCGATAAGAATTTTTCAACTAAGAGGGTAAGTAAGACCTGATTTTAAACATCAATGTACTCAAAATGCATGATATTTGGTGAATAGTTTCTTCACATCAGTGTGGCCAAAAATACTAAGTTTTATATTTTTTTGAATATTCGTATTTGAGTTATAACAATTTTTAAAATCCAAAAACTGCCATTTTTCGGAGCGCTTTGAAATATTTAAACACATGTAGCTCAAAAACTATTTTCCCTAGAAAGTTGAAACTGGCACCATTAATTTCAGAATTAAGAGGGCTTTAATTTGACATATAACATGATAATGCAGTTCAAATTTAACCCTTTCTCCACAATCCAAAAAAACTAATTTTTATAAAAACTCCAAAATCGGAATTTTTAATTTTTTTGAAAAAAATATATGTTATACCCAACCTCTTAAGTAAGTTGTATACAAAGTTTCATGATGGCATTCTAATGGTAATGAAATGAAATAATTTTTATCTGAATTAAAACGTGTGTAATTCTGGTACATTTAGTACAGTATATGTTACTAACAAGTAAAGATCTCAAGGACGAACCTATCGATTTTGATGAAACTTGAATAAGTTCTAGAACACTAAAAAATAAGCGACACGTATTTTTTTTATTTTCAGAAAAACGGTTTGAAAGGGTTAATTCGCTCTTCAAAATTTGGGGTAAAATTTAATGTTTCAAATATCTCGAAAACGGTAAGAGATAGGAAGAGATAGAGTAAAAGTTTAAATTGACGATATTGGTCTTTTTTAAAGAGCTATCTATTGGTATGCAATTTATTCAAATTACACCAAAGGGGTGGTTGTGTATATTTTTATAATTATAACTAACTATAAAAATAATGGCAATAAAAAGATAAAAATTTATATTCGTTATCTTCAAAGCAAGTACTACCATATAAAAGAAATATTATAATGATCAGAAGACATAAAGTTTTAAGCATTGGTTGATTTGATGTGGACCAACCCAAGAGTGTTTCGGTAAATTTGAGATAATTTTTTGATTAAGTTTATTCAACCAAATTACCGTGTAATTAACTGCCATAGTAACACAGACAGTGAATGGGCTACACAAGTATTAGTTAGTTAATTTTTTGTAATTTTTTCCACAAAATTGTGAAAATTATGGTACCCGAAGTTAGTGTAACTCCGAAATGTACTTAGACGATTTTTATTATAGATCCAGTGTTAGAGGGTAGTCGATCCGGAAGGTTAAGTAAACATTACAATTTAAATTAAATCGATTTTAATTAAGTTGTAAGTTTATCAATAATGGAAATTTCGCCATAGATATAGCTACTTTTCATCTTTCTGACTTATTTTATCAGTGTAACATTCGAGATAAAAATATTTATAAAAATTAAAACAAATATTTACATTAAATTAGCAGATAAAAAAATATTTCCAATTTTCTTTTTTTTTTATATTGAATTATGCTTTTTGTTTCCATGAATCCAATAAATTCAGTCTAGAATCATTTATAGCTGTTCAAATTTTGTTCAAATATTGATTAAAAATACCTCCTTGATTAAACATTGTATAGATACTGTCGGGCATCTATTTTTAAAATATTTAGGTACTTTTAGCAAACCTCCAGAAGGAAAATTATGGTGAGACTTGAGACCGGGAGTGTGACAGAAACTTGTTTTGATGTCCTTAGCAAGTCAAACACAGCTAACTGAGCACCCGTCTCTTACGCAGCTTTTAATAACTTTTGTTTGTAAGTGAATTTTTGAAATCAAAAGTGATGGAAGTTGAAAATGAAGGTGAGAAATCATTATGAATATGTGATAAAGGGTAATTTAATATTTCTATAGGGTGTACTTATTGCAGAGAAATATTGCTTTGTTAATGTGTTTATTTATAAGAAATAGTTATGAGTTTGATTGAGTTGGATGATTCACTTTTTTTGCAACAAAGTATGAAGTATTTAGATTATTTCAAAAAACAAAATTCTTGCCCCAATGTGCCCCTTCGTTTTTTACACCAATTTCAGTTTTTTCTTGTCTCACTTCATATTCATAACCAGCGACCTTGAAAACCTTTATATACCATTTTTTGTTTCAATAAAACTAATCGTTTATTTCTGTACGCCATTTTGGACCCACCATTGTAAATTTTCAAAAAAATAATATCAAATTCATAATCAGCGACTTTGAAAACCCTTATATACTTACCATTTTTTGTTTTACTCAAACTAATTTTCGATTTTTACCCGCTGTTATTAGAAATTGGGCCACTGTGCATCGGAAAGTGCGAAAAAGTCACATAAGGTAGATTTTTGAACTATAATTTGAACTGTAATTTTTGTTTCAAAGGTTTTTTAAATTTTTAATTCACCATCATAAGATCGGATGCAATTACTTACGGTAGTTTTTTGAACTATTAATCTATGGAAACTGTTTTCCGAGAAAAACTGGGAAATTCGCCAAGTTACACAGAATGTTGTGACAGGATTTTTTTAGTAAATATATCCCGTTAAATAAATATTTCTCATATTCGTTCAAGTCGGATTTTTTTACGAAAAGTCAAACAACGTTCTATTTAAAATTAATTCGGCAAACATAATTCAAAAATACGAAAGTGTTGTTTGTTATTTGAATATGTTACTATAAATTTTTATTGTTGGTTTTCCCTCCGATTTTTCGAGGGAATAACTTACAATCGATTAGTGCGAAGGCGTTTTTTTATATTTCAAGAACAAAAAAAAAATGTTTGCATATATTTAGTTTCCTTAATTTGTTTGAAACGGAAGAAATGTAGACATTAATTAATTTGTTTGATTTCTAACCAAGATAATAAAATGGGCAGCACTGTATAATGGAAACTGATTATAATTTTATTTAAAAAAAATTAAATTAATTTGTGACAGAACTTATTAAAAAATATTTATCCGTTAATTTAATAATATACCTATCTACCTATGTATATGTAAACATAATTATTTCTCTTTCAAATAACCTAAGTAATTATTAACTAAATTACTGGAAAAATAAATTTAATTAAAAAAAAAATACTTTATTTTAACATAAATATTATTTTTCATGTGTGTAAATTGGTTAATTTATTTTCGATTTAAACATTTAATAAACTGTAAGAATCTTTCGTGTTACTATAATATGCTTTTGAAAATATATAACTACTGATTTATATGCGGTTATTTTCATGTAGTTTGTAAAAGGTTACTCAGGGTTGCAGAAAAAAATTATTTTTTTCTTCCCGGTATTTTTGTTTTTACCTACCCCAAAAACCATCTGTTAAAACTTGAAAACGAAATGTTGAGCAGCTCTTGAGTTATATATACACTATACAAATTATATAACAGTATATTGTGCAATAAATGTGGGAAATTGTCAATTGCCCACGAAAGCGAAGTTGAGCGCACTCACTACGTTCGTGCGCTCATACGCTTGAGTGGGCAATCGACAATCCCGCACGAGTTGCACATACTATTTTTTATTACGAATTTCACATACTCTTTTCTATTATTTTTACTATTTTTGACATTTTTATTACTTTTTAAAATAATATTTTAAAGTGTTCATCTTTTTTTTCTGAATTAATTATTGTTTAAATTATTTTGTTGGTGGTTTCTGTAGAATTAATTATGAAATATTTATTAAATAAAAAATCAAGAGGCGGCTTTGCGTATTTTGATTAAATTTTGCGAGTTTTATTGTCAATTTCCGTGTGGAAAGTTACTTTCCGCACGCAAAAAAGTATGTGGGAAGAGTACAGTGGGCAAACAACTATTTTGCGTACAGAAATGTGTGCGCCAAGTTAGCACTCTTCCCTCATGAGTAATAAAAAATATTATACAAAACTTCAAATGTATTTTATTCGAAATTATGTTTTTAAAAATGGTTTACAGGCTGCAGATCGTAACTTTTGATTAATGTGGAAGGGAGTACTGCAAACACTATAATTTTTCTGAGCCACTAAACCTAAAAAAATTCACCTTTTTGAAATTTTACGAAACCTCTTTTTTGACAAGAACAATAAAAAAACATTTCAAAACTCCGTTCTGTTTTCTGTTTTGCAGCAAAGACGTCTTTACCCATTAGGCCATAGTCTAGGGGAAAAATAGTCGGGAAAGTTATGATTTTTTTTGAGCATTTTTCACGGTGTCTAGGGCGGCACTTAGGGTTAATCTGGCCCTTCGTGCACCTTAACACCATATATAAAATGCATTGTCATAGGACAAAAGGAAAATAATTTTTTTCTTGATTCTCAAAGAATAGCCTGATAATATGTAAAGGTTTCAAATCGATTGTACAATATATAAAACTTCTTTAGAAAAAATTATTGAAAATGTGTATTGTTTTAGCACCTAACCCTGGATAACCCTTTAATCATGTAAGTATCTAACCTTGTACAACTATTCTTCCCTCACTACAATGTCTAGTTGCCTAGAATTCTAGATCACTAGGTACTAAGTAACAGATCTTTGTGAATTTGAATTTCATAGCCAAAATATCATTGTATACTATAGAAGCACCATTTTTCATTCGTCGTTGATATAACATATTATTAACTTATGTTGCCTTTAAACATATGTTGCGGTTTTATTTTAACTGTGAATTACCATTTTTAAAACATTAAAAATTAGATAAGGTTAAAATTATTATGATATGTTAAAATGAATATGGAATCAAGACAGTATGTCAATAATTGTTTTCGAGTCAAGCTGTTGGTGACACCAATTTCTCGCTTGACAGTTGTTTTTCATATTCATAACAAAACACATCAAGTTTATTAATGTACATAAGGTAGCGGGCCTAGTTTCTGACCTTTTAAGAGTGACGGCTGAGGTTAAACGACAGTAATAAATATAAGTTTCAACTTAAGAGACAATTAATAATTTTATCAACTAGTTTATGGCTTTCAAAATAAAGCCATACAAGTAAAATAATTATTTGAATTGAATTAATAATTTAAATTAATGTTTTAAAAACTGACAAAAAGGACCCAGTTTCTGACCTTCAAAATTTCTCATGTGACAGTTTCTGACCCTGACAGTGGCCTAGTTTCTGATCCTTAAATTTAAAAATACAGTTTTTTAAAATTTAATTTATAAATAATTTTTTATTGATAAAAATGAATGTTTAGTGTAATACGTTATGAAAAATAACAAAAACTAATCGAAGATAACTATAAATAACAAAATAACTAACAAAAACTGGTTAGAATTTAACTGGGCCATACCACTTTAGAAGTGAGCCTAGTAATTGACCCTCATATTTCAATAATAAAAATCATTCTAAGGTATTTTATAAATATTTTAAAATAAATTTTAAACAAATATTAACCTGCTCATATATTTTTAATTAAGTTTTCATACTTACATGATGAATATTGCACAGATCAAAATGAGTACTTTGTAACATAAACTGTTAGGAAACTACCAAAAAATAGTTTTTACACACATTTTAAACTTAAAAATTTTTTTTTATTTAGTTAATATATTCTAAACTTTTTAAATTGCTGTTCATTAGACACAGAATAGATTACTTTAAATTAAGAATTTATTTTTTTTCTTATTTAAAATATAGTTTTTTTATTAATTTATAACAAAGTTGAAAAGTTCAGAAACTGGGCCAGGGTCAATTACCGGGTCTTTTACCTTATATATGTATAAATGTTTTCACTGTATATTATATTATGTTTGAATAGCTTTGTTAATGCGGGTTAATGAATGATATACTTGTCTAGTAGTTAATTTTAATTTGAATGAAGATTTTACTAATATTAATATATTTGAGCGTTACTTTATGGTATTCCATATTTTTAAATAATAAACAAATATTTTACTTTGCAAAATACCACTTTTATTTTTGAAACTGTGACAATATTGTTTCGAACCGTTAGTTCATTTTCATTTTCAAACATTTTCTGTTTGAAAATGAACTAACGGTTCGAAACAATATTGTCACATTTTCAAAAATAAAAGTGGTATTTTGCAAAGTAAAATATTTATTTATTATTTACGAAGATTTTACTGTTAATATTAACGTAGTCTACGTAGTGTTTCATTGAAATTTGAGGCCCTAGAATACCCAAGTGAGATTGAGAATGGTGCATTTTTTTTATCTAACTATTAACTAATTTTTATATTTAAGTGATTCGTGTTTTACCACTAGAAGGAAAATTCAGCATTCGTATATGTATTAGGGATGTTATGGATATGAAATTTCGGGTACGGATACGGCTATTTAAAAACATTTCTTTCCGTTTCGGTTTCGGTTACGGATATGTGAAAATATCGGATAATATTTCGGATACGGTTACGGTTACGGATAATTGCTTTTAGTAAACATTTTTTTTTTTTTAGAAAAAAGGGGAAAATTTTACCGCCAAAAACGAACGTCAAACACATATCACCGGAAATTTATCCAAAGAAATATATGCAGCAAAGGCAATTGTCTGTTATTATCCGAAACAAATCCGAAACTTTTATCTTCGGATACGGTTTCGGGTATGTAATTATTTCGGATGTCCGGTAGTTTCGGTTACGGTAGGGATGTTATGGATTCCCTAATATGTATGTAATAATGTATTACGTATTTACTTATCAGCACGATAACTCTCGAACGAAACATTCTATGTTTATGAAATTTTGGGGAAATCCAACAGCTTTTTCAATTGACCTGTCCTCAGAAAATATTAGTTTATATTCTTGCCAACACTTTTTGAAAATTGGAAATGGGTACCGATATGGACTACCAAACAAAAAATCTTTGCGCCATTTTTAAATTTTCTATATTTCTTTCTGTAATACACACAGCATATTTCGATGTTCGAATGATAAAATTTCGCTAAGAGGTTCCGTCTTTCAAAATATATTATTCAGATAAATATTTTGGAACTAACAGAATACCTTTAAGACACGGAATTTAAATTAGAACAGAGGTTTGGAACTCTATCTGAAAGAAAAAATTAATACCATATATTTTCAAAATTTTATTGATTACTATTAATAAAAAAAATATTTGGTAAATAAACATTCATAAAAATCTTTGTTTGGAATGAAAAATTTTTTCTTAACCACAAGATTATTTGAAATAACAAAATTCCTATTAAAAACAAAAATATTATTATTTTAAAATTGAAAAATTCGTATGAATCTTTGTATTATTTTTAATTTTCTGCAAAATACAGATACATTATATATTTTTAAACAAAAATAAATAACAATATTATTAAACAATCAAAAAACTGGGGACACAAAAAAGGAAATTATTAACATAGATTTTTTTTCGTCAAACGGTCGAAGTCGTAATCTTTTGTGATGTCACTGGTACAAAGTAAACGTCACGTCAATGTAATTCAAAAGTTTAATAATTCGTTTATTGTGTTTCCAGTTTTATTTAAACTAAACTATTTATATAAAACTATTTATTTAAATAACATAAAAAATTATTTGTTTATTTGTTTTCAATGGACTAGTATTTACAAAAATAAATACAAAAGTACTTATGTATAAAATTATTGTAATATTATAAATAACTATTAATTATTAAAATAAATTATTTAAATAAACTTGTCACATTTTTTTTCCGTTTTTCAAATTTTTCAAATTTTTTTTCAAAGACCTTTGTAAATTTTTTTCGATTTGACCCTTAGGCGCAAGGAGTATACAATTACAACTAAACACATACATCTAAATTTACCCGGGGTGATCTCTTAACCAGCCAAAAAAAAACAAAAAAAATGACGAGATCAATATTAAACGAAAAACTCTCAACCAATTTTAAAACAATGTTCTGAACTTATCCGCCCATAAAACTATTTATGTTTTTGGCCATTGTATGCAATTTGTTGAGCTATCGGTTGACTGTGGCTTCCATAACCGCCATACTCTTCATGTGGCCATCCACCGCCGTACGATGGCGCTGAGTGTCCATAACCGCCTCCGTAGCCTACGTGATAGGTTTCCTCGTGGTGGTGATCATATTTCTTGGCAAGAAGTTTCTTCAAGGCGATGTAACCAGAAATGGCCAACGAGATTAATGACGCAACGATAGCTTTCTTGGCGATCAAAGCAACAATCAAATAGCCTAACAGCAGTAGGAGAACCATTTTCGCTTTGAGCGCAATCAAGAGTGGGATGATTTTTTTGAGCTTCTTTTTCTTTCCACGACCTGTCACGAGAAAGAATAAAATGGTACAATATAAAGATAAAAGAAATTTGAAGGGTGTGCCATTTGGCTTATCAATCACTCACAGTCGTTTATTGTGTGGCATACATTAAATTATGTTATGATAATGTTGCCATTTGTATTCAGAAATTTTATTTCAAAAAAAACCTAACTGTTAATGAATCAACATTATCTCAATAATACTATTTGTACATACGTGTGTATTGTGTGTAATTATGTGTTATATAGAATAGGCTAGAAAACCAATTAAAATGGTAATAATATAACTAGTTAATGTATAAATCTTGTAGTTTAAGTATAAACATATTATTGGAATTAATTATTATTTTCTTCTCTCATAAATGTAAGCAAGCAAATGATGCCGTTAAGAAAATAATCGACAGGATCGGATTTACTACGTTTTACAGTTATTTTCCAGGACAATCTGGAACCAACTGTCAACCACCTGTTCTAAATTTGTTAGCAAGGCCTTAACACCTAATAAATCAGCCCTACATTTATTTATTAGCCTTAAAAATGCCTTCGTTATCAAAGTGGTTGCAGTCATTTTTGGATAACTCGTACTTTAGAAGTTCAAAATAATAATTGTAATCGCATGACTAATGGTGTCTACACAATCAATGAAATAAGGAATAAGAAATAAGAAATAAGGAATAAGAAGTATGCCATCTAGTAACGTTGAGTGGAACTTTAACGTAACTGCTCATAGATATAAATATGTAGGTACTTTTGTACGTCAAAATTCGTGATTTTTTTCACTTTAGTGACAAAAAAAGTCATCACGAACGTTAGTTTTTCACGAATTTTGATGTACAAAAATACCTAAATACATATACCTATGGGTAGTTACGTTAAAGTTCCATTCAACGTCACTAGATGGCATACTTCTTATTCCTTATTTCTTATTCCTTATTTCATTGATTGTGTATGACCCATAAAGGTCCAGTATATATGGAAGCTAAGATTTAAGTACTTTAGTTAAGCTTACCGGACCTATAGTCGGGTAACTAAAACCGTTTTTGATCTGTAATGTAAAGGTTATCTGGTAATGACTGCCTACAACAGCCTTGAAAAATTAAGTACTAAAGTTAAGGACATTTTTTCAAGAAAAAATGTATCAGGGCTTATAAGAATGATTGTTATGCCAAAATTTAATTCAGTTTGTCTTGAATTTCAAATAAGCCATGTGGTATTCTGAATCGGTTCGCTTCGAAACGGTTTCCGAAAGTAGTAGTTATGCAAATCAGACAGTTTTTAATCGACAATGTAAAATTTCGGAAAAGTAAGCTAACAATTTTGGTGAATCTTTCTACTTTGAAGCAAAAGCCAAAAATCATTATATGTGTACCAACAAATTGCGATGGTCTAACAAGGCATCCGTAATTTACTCCTACACTTGAACTTGTTAACATTAAGACTATGAAAACAAATTATTTTAATTGTTTCTTGGTGCTTGCAAGATTTGCGTATATTCAAAGGACCAACGAAAATCCAATTGAGTTCTCAAGCGGTAAAGAATCAAACACTAACCTTCTTCAACCAAATTCGTAACTTCTTCTTTAACACTCTCAGGAATTGCGTCTGCCAGACTACGTGCCGTCTGACTTGGATTCCATGTAATTGATCGTTCGGTCAGGAATGTCTTCGCCTTAGTCCATAGGTACGATTCGAGAGCAGATTCGCGCTCTTCAACATCTGTAGTCTTTTCAAATTGTTGATCGTTTAATAAGTTATCGGATGACTTGGCATTTCGTTCGTCACTAGCGTCTTTCGTTAATGATATTCCGCCAACCAAATCGATCTTTTCTTGTGCAAAGAAATCGCGGGCTTTTCGGAATATCTGTGAACAAATTCAGACAAAAAAAATTTATATAAAATAAGCTTAATACCCCTGCTGTTCGAAGCGATAATTTTATAATACTTGTATTGCCTATTATACTATATTCTATGGTATATTCTATGGTGTGACGTCATATTACTATAACTAGTTATATTTTTCAAAATGATGCTACAACTTTAAAAACCATTTAAGCGTTATAAGAAATATTAAACCTGAATTTGTAAATTACTTAGTTACATATAACACAGTAGTTTTCCCATAACTAAGAATTATTTAATAACATTATTTAAAATGCCGTCTTGAAATATTTACTTAGTTTATCATTGTTTAAATTATGATAAGCAAATATTTATTTAAAACAAACAGATATATTTGTAAAACTGAATAAATTTACTCATTTTCGTTTGTTTTATATTGTGTCACCATAATTTTGGCACTTCTTAATCAATAGACCAGAAAACTCATTGAGGATTGAATAGAATGTATTTAACATAACATGTTCCATAGAGAGAGAGTGGAAGCATGAAAATGTGAGGCTACGACTCCATTTTACTAAACCACAGTAGTAACCATGGAGATGTATTTGTAGACATTAGCTCTCTTATATTGCCATTATTATTCGCCATTGTAATCACGCGAAAGAAAATTTAATTTTCTGTGTTTTTGAAATCCGTATTAAATCCGTAAAGAAATTTTTTTTTAATAAAATGGTTAGCTTCATGAAATAATTTGAATGTGACCATTTCACAGTAACAGTTATATCACATAAAAGAAATTATTCATTAAGATATTTTTGTATTTTATTTTTAACCATGAAAACCGAATATAAAACAATATTTTTTGCATATTTTCAATGTTTACATAGAATGTATCTAAATATTGTTAATTTTATTGATCCCGACTGTGTTTGGCCGCCATTAAACTTAGCCCATCAATCATTTGTTTGCTTCAATTTCTTAATGTACTTCTAATACAAGACCTTCTCTCTATCCTATTCAGTCCTCAATGGAAAAACTTAAAAATTCTATATGATTGTGAGAGAAACAGTCCATTAACAACACTTGAATAACGATTTCTTGGAATTCACTACATAATTTTAAAATATCACTAAAATTCACTAAAATTGAAGTGAAAGGATAAAATATAACACTTAAATCCGCACCTGATTTTGTATACACGAAATTGAATCCCGTGCAAAACAGTCTTGAAATCCATTATCTTTCTTCGCCTCCTGTTGCGCACGCGTCAAACCGATTCGTATACTTATAATTATTAAAAACGCTGTTGATATTTTCCACATTTTTAAAACAAACGGAAACTTTTTTTTTATTATTTTATTTTAAAAACACTTCAAAAAACCAAACAAACAAAATCAAACTGAATGAACTTCCTGTTTGTTGTAAAGTTTATATCAAAATGACCGTTAAAAGTGGCGTTGTTTGTATTTAAACAACCGATTGCCAACTTCCACCAGATTTACAAAAGCGGCGTAAAAACAAGTCCGTATTCATATACTAATTTATTGGATTATCGTTAAATTCTTGCAACTATACGTATATATAATTTAAGACAGAACATATTATCTTGATGATTTATACCGTGTGTATGTATTTATATTCCCTCTCCTAAGCGCGCGGTCTTAACGTATCACACGCTAAGCACAGTGAACTAAACGAAACGGAGGCGCTGAGGAAGATCATTTATGAAAAAAAGAGGTGACTCCTCGCATTTGCAATAGATAACGAAAAAAAATAACCAACAACAAATAACACATCTCATTTTTAAACTTGGAAATCCAGTTTTGCATCATCTTCATCAACGGGCCCAAGTGATATCCACACACGCATAAACAAATATAACGCTATTGTTAATTGAATCGATTGAATAAGGACAGACTGTGTGGTCGTTGTTTACATATAAATGGCATTTTAAATATTTAAAATTTCTTTTTTATTTGTTGAAATGTAGGTGTTTTGAATCATTAGTTACTTTTTTCGAATTTGATGTTAACAATGACATTGTTAAGTGACGAGAGTAACCGAAATTAATATATTATTTGATTTTTACCAGTTTAGAAGAAAAAATATCTATTAGATTTCTTTTTTATTTAAAAAAAAAATGAGATATTTAGGTTACGCCACACTTTCTGCAAGTTTTATATATATATTAAAACACTTTCAATTTGAAAAATTTATATCCTTAAGGTTGAAATCTTTTGACGTGACTACAAAAGTTTAGGCTGAAATACTTTACAAATTGGATTAGCAAGGAAAGTGAACGCTTCCTCAATGAAAGGAAACTTTATTCGTACATTAATTACGATAAACTACGGAAGCGACATCGGTATTAAAAAAGTTGATTCGATTTCATAAAAGCGAATTTTTAAACAATATTGCGACGAGTATATGAGCACGAGTGGATTTAGTCTAAAGTCTGCGTGGTCCGGGCCTAAGTAGACAAATTTTTTGGGAATATATTTGGAAAAATAACACAGGCCAACGACTAAAAAACTTTTTTAATACTTTAACCATATTTTTATGGATTTTAGTGTGCTGAATCTGAAAATAACAATAAAATTGCTGTATCACCCACCATTTCCCTACATTTTACATCATAAACCTTTATATTCAAAAAAGTATAGTTCAGAAAATTAATGCAATCAATATATAATAAAAAAACTTTTTTAATACTTTAACCATATTTTTATGGATTTTAGTGTGCTGAATCTGAAAATAACAATAAAATTGCTGTATCACCCACCATTTCCCTACATTTTACATCATAAACCTTTATATTCAAAAAAGTATAGTTCAGAAAATTAATGCAATCAATATAATACTAAATGTGCGAAAGCGAGCGATCCAATATCTTATAATGAATATAATATCTTATAATTCCAATATCTTTGCTCAAAGTTCCCGCATTTATCAGAAGCAAAGTTACAAGAGGGCGTCTTCATTGGCCCTGATATAAGAAAATGATGTTTGACTCTGAGTTTGAATTACATATAACAGTGAAAGAGAAAAAGGCTTGGATTACTTTCAAGGAAGTTGTTAACAAGTTTTTGGGTAACAAAAAAGACCCAGACTATAATATAACCATTGTATCTAATATGCTTAATCGCTTTAGAAATTTGGAATGTTTAACGAGCTTAAAGATTCATTTTTTAAACAGCCAGCTAGACTACTTTCTGGACAATTTAGGAGCTGTCAGTGAGGAATAAGGAGAACGTTTCCACCAGGATATCAAGATAATGGAAAAACACTATCAGGGACGTTGGAACACTAGGATGATGGGAGATTACTGTTGGTTCTTTCACCGAGAAAGTCAGCAAGCGACACACAGAAGAAAAAGCCACATCCGAAGCTTCAAAGAAAAGAGAGAAAGAAAATATAAGTCCATGGACTCTTAAAACCTTCATAAAACTTAGTATTAGGAATAAAAATATATTTTATGTGTTAAAATAGTTCTGTTTGTCTTGTACAAGTTATTTTCTTCCCACTCCTATAGAATATTAGCATATTTCATTAAATCTGACATAGCCAAAATGTGACAAAACTGTGGGTGATACAAAATAATGAAACTCAAATTTGGATTCAGCACCCAAAAAAATATAAAGATCACCTATTAACATTAAAAAAGTTTTTTATGACCTTAATTTTGCAGGCCTGTGTAATATTAACTAAAAAAAAATTTATGAGTGCCTGGAAGTTGGCTGATTCCTGGCATATTGATAATCTTAGTTTTGTAAAATTCGGTTTTGATCCAATTGAAAAAATTTGGAATTTTTTTTTCGATTTTCTCCGGACCTAGTTTATCAGAATCGATAAAGCTAAGACAAAAGGCAAGATTCTAATTATTTTAATGGAAAAATTTTTTTCGTAGGTTATATGACAGGAGAATTTTGACTTTTTTGTGCTTTATTCAAAGACCGTTATCTTTCTTATCAGAACAAAAAATTTTTGAAATTTTATAGTAATATAGGAGTCGTAGCATTTGGCTTGCTTTAAAATGGTTCCACAGTGGGTGGGAGTGACTCGAAATTTAAACTTTCCCTTCCCCCAAAGGAAGAGGAGACGGAAGCCGGAAGCAAAATTGCAAGAAAAAATTATGACATAATTTCAATTTTCAATAACTTTGTTTTCGACAACTTTCTTCAAAATGCACCCATCTGCCCCTAATCGTAAAATAAATTTTGCTTTTTTGTAACGAAACAATCTTTTTCTGTGATTTTTTTGACCATTATTCGTAAATGCTTATATGTTAATTCTTTATCAGCTACTGACCCCAACTCTTCTCCCTCAGCGGGGGAAGTCCTGTAACTTGGTTGTCAGCTTTTCGATTCATCTACAGATATTCTATGGTGACAAATTCTGTGTTTCCGGGACATTAATATCAGCTCTAAAAATAACTTTGATCGTAGGTTTTTGATATTTGCGAAAGTTAATTTACAGTAAATTGAAATACCTACAACAAATCTTTTGGATAACTAACAGAAAAAAATTGAGAATCACTGATCTGTAAATTTTTTTTTTATAACATTGTCTTAATGGAATTATTTAATAAAACTTTGTGTTCCCTAAGGATGTTTTGTATAAGTAGATATCAGTTTAAAATCTTTTAAGTTTTTCATCTTGTATAACTTTTTAACAAATTTATTCTTATCTGGATGGCTTAATGAGATGTCAATCATTTTCAAAAAAAGATTTTCCACAACAGAGATTCATTCTTAAAAGACAAATTAATTTTTAATGACTATACAAAATTCAGCCGGGTACTAATATAATTAAAGTTATACTTTACAAATTCTATTATTGTAAAATTATTTTTATTTTTATTTTAATTGTAAATCCGGAACATTCGATTTAAGCAATGAATTATGCACCGGTTGAATCAAATTAAAATCTACTAAATCGTAAAATGATTTTAACAGTTTACTGTTAATTATGAAATTATAATAATTTTTAATTAATAAATGAATTAATTGCTTAAAGTAATTAATAAATTTGTTAATTAGTAGAATAATTTTACTACAAAAACATTTGTACATCTGTATGTTTGTGATAATTATGTGTCTTCCAACATCTGTTATTATATTTTATAATATTGTTGTTATTAGGTTTTAATCTCTTGTTATTTATATCCGTAACAGAATTGGATGTGTTCCGAGTTACTATCGAATATGAAACAATGTAAACTTGTTAAACTCGAACAGAGTGTAGTTGATGTAATTAGAAATATAAACGTTTAGTGAAGACGTAGTTAGTGAAAGAATGGTATAGGCCATATTTCTAGAAGTTTCGTTCTGAAGAAACCGCAGTGCGTTCATTGTCAAGAAAAAAAGAAATAGGTATATGTGTAGGTATTATAAGTCCAACTGCAGGTGGAGAGATAACAGAATTAAAGCGAGGGAGCGATAACCTACAAATTAGTAAGTTCAAACAGGTCCGGATCTAAGGCGGGGGGGGGGGGCAAACGGGGTCCCCTGCCCCCCGGGCGTCAGTTTCAGGGGGCGCCAAAATCATACTAGGTCGGCCTATATCAAATTGTCTAAAAAAAAGTTGGTTTGCTCGACCATTTTAGAAAAAATTTATATTCTTCCAGTTATTTCTATATTATATTTGAAGTACTGAGAACAATTCTTAAAAAAGTATCTTGAACCGTTTAAGGGTGGTAGCCATTTTTGTTTTCCAATTTCCGCTGATTTTTGGCTTTGCAGCCATTTATGCCAACGCACACATTTCATAAACCGTTCATCCTAAAAGGTTGAAATAAAAACCATTTTAAAGGGAATTAATGTCTCTTTATTTTAAGTATTAAACCTATTTTCGACCATTCCCTAAGAAAACTTTACCTAAAGTTGGATATCAAGGATATAGACGGAATGTTTTAAACCTCTTAGTATTTTTTATGAGAGTAGCTGTATACAGATACAACTACCCATTGTGAAACAAATACACACTATTTCAATTGTGAAACTTGTATCTTTTAATTTTTACAAACTTCCGAAAACTGACTTTTTTCCAAATTTTGGAATTTTGTGCCCCTGTATCTCTGATGAGGCTGGTGATAAAAATTTGAAATTTGCACAACTTGTAGTGCTTTCGGAGTTGATTTATTAAAATAAAAAATCAACTTGTACCTATATTGATCCTTTACAAAATCCTCAATTTTTATCATTTCCGCAACGGGAAAAATAGGAGTTTTGTAAAGGACTTATGTTCTTATGAGCTTTTTTGACAATTTTTGTCAAACGTTGGAGACGGGGGGCGCCATTTTCAAGTTTCAGCCCCGGTTCTAAAAAATCGTAGATCCAGGGCTGAGTTCAAATCACATACAAGTAATGATTCGATGCGTTACGAACAATTTATGATCATTTTCAAGAGCAAATTGAGATATCAAGATGGACAATCAATATTTGTCAAAAAATCAGAATAAGTGTCACACCAAATGACATTATAATAGTTTATAGTGACATTATAATAGTTTAGATGACATTATAGTAATAACAAAATAAAAGTTTACGTCTACGTAAACTTTTGATCGTAAATATCTCGTAAACAGTGCGTCGTAGCGAAAAAATAACGAAATTTTTGAAGAGTTAAGCGAAGCTAGTTATGGGTATTCCGAACATATTGAGACTGTCAAAACCTACTTTTCGTTATCGAAAATTATCGATGTCTACATATTCTTTATCATATTCTTTATCATTTCTATTATAAAATTCTCAAAAATTTTAGTAGTTTTTATTTCCAGCATTTTTCTTTTATAATGACAGATTCAATTACCACGATTTTTATTGGTGTAAATCGAATCCACATGTGGATATACATATTCGTGTACATTGAGGACTGATGTAACTTTATATCAAATATATAATATGTACTTAAAAATCGTGTTGTTTGAAACCGTGTAATTCGGGGGAAGGGGTACCCGTGTTCTTTGAGACCCGTGTTCTTTGAGTACCGTGTTCTTCGGGGGATGCCTGTACTGTCAATTGAAAAAATGTAGGAATTTTTAAATGTTCACAATTTTAATAAAAAATCGAGAATGGGACTCCAGTCGAATGAATAGCTTATATGTATTTGTATTTCGGCTATTCGGTCAGGAGCCAAATATAGGTAGCAAGCTTAGTAGATAAAGATTTGATATTCATAGATATGGGTTCGAAACTTTGTTCAACATATTAATTTCCAGAATTGTTAAAACTTTTTGGATCAATAATGTGCAATATTTTTAGTTGTTGTTGATCTGTTTTATCTTATGATATTCGAGTACTAAGTTTGATATATTATCTTTAATTTTACCGTTTGTCTAAAATAGGTACAATTTATAAGAAACAATAGTCATTTTTAACACGGAAATTTTTTCATATTCAAGACAACATATGGCGATAAATAATTATTCAAAATAAATTATAAATTTGTTTCTGACTGATTTAATAAAGACATTAATATTGTCTGACAATGGGAACAATACATAAAGTTTAATCAACAATAAATTGAAATGAATTCTATCATCTCCATTTTATTAACAGAAGTCATTTTTGTGAAATTAGATACACTATACAGAATATATTAAATATGCAAAACCAAATATGTAGTATGTATTCTTTCATAAAATCTTTAATACAAAACGGATGTCTTAAAGACAAAAAAAGTGCTTCATTACCTGCATTAAAAATAACTGATATTGAAAAGTTGCACGAAATTTAATATTTTTATATCAAGTTCTTTAATCAGTTCCCAAAAATGAATTCATCTCACGTTACATTACCGTCTTTCTTAAAATAAAATAAGCTAATTAGTATTTATTAATGGAATCGTTTCTTTGTGTTCTTTCCATCAGTAGGTATATAACAATATTAACGGTGTCCCAAAACTCCTGAGGCATAGACCTACGACGTATTCTAGAGGTCAAAATAAGTCGATTGGAGGCAATTTACCTACATACCAAAATGTACCTGTTGCCCGTGAAAGTGTTAGAAGTTAAGGGGTGATTCGCCAAAAAACATCAAAAATCGACATTATTATTATTATTTTTCTTTATACAAATAAATACTTTATTAAAAAACTAAATATACAATGTTGATTCTACATGACTTGAGATTCCAATAAAAGTTTTTAAAAAAAAAAAAATTCAAAAATGAGCTGAGTATAAATGGCTTTGAAGTAGACACTGCGAGATTTTGCCATCTTGATGTTTCCTCGCGTTCTGAGATCCCCAGAGAACCAATTTAAAAAAATCAAGAATTTTCTGAGAATATACATATACAGTTATGGCACTAACTAGGATCTAAGAAAAAAAAATAAAAAACCAACCAGAAATCGCATTTTGAAAATAAATTTTCACAAATCACCGCTTTTTCTCGACTATAAACAGCCGCTATTTTGAAAATATATTGCGGAACCAAGAGATCCTAGTTCCTGCCAAAATGATGGTGACCGAGCAATAATATGCACTTTGATTTATATCGATATCTCAAATACTTTTTGAGATGCACGAGGAACAATGTCGAAAAATGTATTTCCGAGAAAAAAGCATTTGTTTTTTTTTTTTTTAAATTGAATTATAGTAAAGTGCGTGCACTAAAATCCCCGTAACTTTTTGAATTTTCATTTATCATAGGAAAAATTTATCATAAAATTATAGGGAAATATATCTAACACCTTAAGAAACATAATTAGAAAGAAAAAATCCATTTCTTGTTTTTTAGCGAATCTCCTCTTAACTTACCTTTGTATCCTATACTACCACAAATGATTACTGAGCTATTTGTTGTTCGTAGTAGTGGTCTCAGTTTTACTGGTTCTTTGGGGTCTTGATGGAGAGTGTTATGTCACTGTCATTTGGGTTTTTTTGCAATTATGCTTGACAGTTGCAAGTGAATATCGACATAGTTCCTGTAACAGAACGATTGCAGATCCATACCTTTCAAATTCTAACTCACTTAATAATGAAATAAATAATGCTTTGTGAGTGATGTTTATTACAAACAAAAAGCAGAAAAATCAAAAGTCTGAAAGTATTGCAATCGGTAGCATCCAACTTAATTGATTTTTCCAACCAATCTGCAACTATATGTGCTGATGCATACGAGACCGCAGAAGCGGTACAAGAAAACGAATTAGTTTAACCACAATAGTAATAATAATTAGAATTTATTGTAATTAAACTAGTATTATGTTCTTAATTCAATAAAATACTATTTACCTGTGAACGACAATATAGACCACTAATTTTGTGCAAATGGCAAATGTCGTATGGTATCTATAATAGGGGAGAACTGTAACAATTGTAACAAAGAGAAAAACCTGATAACGCAGTTGTAGGATTTTCCCGTCCCGTTTTAGCGAATTTCCAGAATGAAATTCAGCAGACGCGACTTGAGCTCGGGACCATATGGCAGAAATTTGTTTTCAGGTCCCTAGAAACCGAAAATAATATTCACTAAAATTTATATATATATATATATATATATATATATATATATATATATATATATATATATATATATATATATATATATTTATTTATTTATATGTGTTCGCACGATAACTCTCGAACGAAATGTCCTAGGTTTACGAAATTTGGTGAAAATGTTGGAAATGCCAAACCGTTGGACAAGTTCGTTAACCAGACACGTCGTATGCCAGGAACATGGTTTTTGTTCTTGCAAAAAATTAGTTTTTAGCCAAAATTTCCAATTAATCAATAATTTTTTCGAAATTTTTTTACACCATTCAAAAGAGAAGAAAAACATACGTAAAAAAGGTCTTTAAACTATTCTTCTACGTCAACTGGTTTCCAAGAAAAACTAATTTTTATGAACGGAAATGCTGTTATGCAGAATGCTCCGACAGGGGTATTTATTTCTTTAACTTGGTAGCAAGAAGAGGAATCAGTAACTGATAAGAGATAGTTTAGTTATGTATATAAGCACTTATGAATAATATAGTAAAAAAAAAAACTTAGTGAGAACGACCATTACGTTCAGAGGTTACAAACAATCAAAAGTTGTTTTACGAATTTAAGGATAGATGGTTGTATTTTTAAGAAAATTTGTCAGAAACAAAGTTGTCGTAAATTAAAATTTCTATAAATTATATATTATTAAAAATTTTTCGAAATTTTACGTCCCGTCATCATCACCTGCTGTGACACCGTTTCGAAAAAATCAATTACCAATTGCTAGTATGTTACGACTCCAATCCTGCTGCAGAATTTCAGTAATGTTTCCGTTCTGATAAGGAAAATACAGATTTTGGAAAAAAAAGAATACAAACAATGAAACTTTTGCCTTTAAAATAACTGGAAGTTTTTATTATATATGTTTCTTCTAGGTTTTATTGATTTTCTTAAACAAAAAACAACAAAAATCAAAAAAATCAAAATTTTTCTCCAAAATCGCTGACCAAAACATATCCAAATTTGGCTTCTATTAATGCTCTATATACTCGTATCGAATTATTTTAACTTCCATTTCGATTTTTGGTTTTCTCGGTTGCTTACGCTCAAAAACATCAAGATTCGGTAAAAATTAGATATGCTAAAGTGGATTTGATTGTCATATCTCCTCTTTTTATAGTTTCGCTATATAGCTTGTGGGGGAGGGGAAAGGCAAAATTTTAAGCATGAACAAAATAAAATGAAACTACGAAAGGACTTTTTGATCAATGATTCCAAAATTTTTGTCGATGCAGTACCGTAACAATCCATTGTTTTTGATTTATAACTACAAAATTAAAATTGCCCCCCAGTTACAATTGATACACCTTTCCCTTACATACCTGTACACGTATCTGTCAATGGCCTAAACGTTATTATAGATTATTATACCCTATTTCAAATACAATTAATCATGAGTCATCGTTAAAAAATTAAATAATTCTTATATTCGAAACAAATCAATCTTCTATTCTTTTCTAAAAACATACTGCAAATTTAAAATTTACGTAAATGCAATAATGAAAGAGATAAAACCAATGAAATGGAAATTATTTAAATTCAAAGTGATGCAGCATGGTTAAATTTAACTGAAATGGACTATACTATGCGTTGTGTTGTGGTTTCAATCAACACGATATAATTAACATATATTTATAATTATAATTTCCCGCATTATTTTTATAAAAAAAACATTAAAACAAAATAAGAAAAAAAAAACAACACAAAACTCTCTTTTCAAATTACAGCAATTATATTGTTATGAGTCTTATTGTGAGAAATTGTGATTTATGTGAAAAAATTTCAATTTCCCTAAAACTCCGTTTTATCTACAGTGAAACTATGTTAACACTACAAAATTGATTTTTTTCTTACTTTAAGGGGATGGTAACGTTAATTCGGCATAAAAAAACCCATTTTTAAGAATTTTTTCAGACGATACAGGTAATACAAATTGAATTAGTCGATAGTAATATTATAGTACAATATACGAACAACACTTCCTTAATTTCTTAAAGCAAAATATAAATAATTAAGCCGACGGCAGCAAATCTTCGGAGGCGCCGCGAAAGAAAAGTTGTCTGTCGGTGAACAATATAACTCATCAAAAAAATGAATGATATCATTAAGTAACCTCTTTCCTAAGGTATCCCTGGGAGGAATTTTTTTTCTTCAATTTTTTAATTTTTGGTGACACTTAGAAGTGAAAACACCGATTTTCGTCTAAAAAGTTGACCTATTTGTTATTGTAAAATTAATAATTATGAAAAATAAAAAACTCCTGGTCATTTATGTAAGGAACCTGTATACAAAATTTCAAAACAATCGGTCGAGTAGATTTTGATTGAAACTGTTCACCCGTTTCAAAAATGACAAGTGTCAGAAAATCACTTTAAAGTTTTGTATACGTGAAAATCCAAAATAAAATATGAAAAATTTTTTCATACCTACGTCATTGGTTATAATATACATTAGTATACTTACAAAGACCCATCAATGAATAAATGAATTCAGGGATTCCGAGAGCACAAAGCCACGTACCTGCTGGAAGGGATACAAAAACGTATCGGAACAACAAACGCTCAAAGTTCTATATCTTAGTTAGTTTTACTCCGATTTGTTTCAAATTTTGACATAACAATCTTAAAATGTTTTACAATCATATGAAACAATAAAAAAATGAGAAATAAAAAATTTTAATACGTTACCATCCCCTTAAAAAGTATGTAATTTAAGTTATCACTAATATTTTTTACTCCATTTTGATAATGTTTATTAAAAATTGACCAATTTTCAGTTCATCAATCTGTTGTTTTTATACGAATCAAAGGGCGTGGCACTTTTTAATTGAAACATGTTTTAAAATATACAGAAAATATTACGCCACTGTGTTTGGGGTAGTAGAAATCTTTCCTCGGATAACTTTTCACTTACTTTTCAGTTTTCCTCAGATAACTGTTTACTTACATAGAATAGTGGTTCAAAAAAATCAATTCATCGATTTAGAATGTAAACGTGCTAACTTAATTTTGGGTCAATTTGACGCTCATGTAGCATTTGAAAGAGAACGGCAGGGTACATTGCCTGAAACATTCAACCACACTGAAGCAAATCATTCAGTTGACAAAAATCGCTAGATCGAAATTTTTGCAAGATTATTATTAAGATATCTGCATATGTTAGATATACCCTAAACATATTTCTTTTGTTTGATTCGAAAATCTTTAACTACGTTTTTTTGCTTCTGATTATTTTCCGTTCTTTACGACAATGTAATAAATGTTTCAGAAGACTTGAAACAAAATTCGTTTTTTCTTGCATTCATTTTTTAATTTTTCTCGAATAATGGCTCAAAAAGCCACTTCATGGAATTTTTTTTGCTCTTTCCGATGGTATAAAAAAAACTCGGGAAAACTTTTGAACTTTAGTGTAATTGCGATTACTTTGGATCGAATCAAGTTTTACTATTTTCGCAGGTATATCTTTACTTTTTTCCAAATTTATCATCATTATTCCAATAACAATTATTTAATTACGCCTCTCAATTTAGTTGCGTGACCAAAGTAAAAATTCTGATTATTTTTTTCCTCACAAAAATCATTTCAATGTGTTGTTGTTGTTACCGCTGATATGACACTAATTTTGATATATTTGAATGAACCAAAGAGTTTAGAATTGTGTTAGTGTGTAAATTAATATATAATGTACTCGTATGTGACCCTGATACTGATTCTTGCTCCATATCCAAGGATATTTACTAGACGAGAAGAAGAAAGAATGTGTGTAGTTGAAGTATGTATTTCAAAAAGAACCGGTTCCACAAAGAAGACAATTTTTTTCTCTTCGCGCGCCCGTTAAATTTACATATTTTATTACTAATAATGTTCACATATTTTAAATAAATTTTATTTTATTAACTGTTAATATATTCAATTAAGAATTTCCTACTTTTAAACAGCTGATATTGCTGAGTTCTCACATGAAAAAACCAGTGGCGACGCGTGAGAGTAGACAAGGGAGACAGTGTCTCCCCAAAAAAAACTAACCTTCACAAAATTCAAAATTTTTTAGAAAATTTAAAATAATTATGAAATTTATACAATAATATTGTCCATTTTCATACATTCATATTTCCAAACAAAACGTATTTACTTTTACGGATATCCAATATACATACGTTTAGAGACGTTTACAATAATGTATACGTATGCATATACATGATAAATATTTAAGCATATATTATGTGTATGTGGTTAGAGAGAATGAAATATGTACATATACATACGTATGTATACAAAATACACAAACATAGAGCACTAGACAAACTGCAGTTTGATTCTCCTGGCTTTGTGTATATGTGTAACAAATATTCTATTTTAATACATCCACACACACTGACACAATCTGTATCATGCATGTATGCAAATCCTCTCCAATTTTTACACCATTATAACTCAAAAACTAAGAAAAATTTTGCAAAAATTTTTTTTTATCTCTATGTAAAATGTAGTAGTCTTCCTAATAGTACAAAAATTACTAAAATATAATCAGTATTTTTTTAATAATAATAAAAAAACTGAAACAATTATTCAGGGTAAACATTCTGTTTTTTGTCTATCTATAGGCATACGTACATATTTACTATTTGGTACTACATGCGTACACGTACAGGCACAGTCTGTGAAGTGGTGAAATTCAATATTTTTGAACTTGTGTTAATAGACCGTCCTTTGGTTAGTCCAGTTTTAGCGAATTTCCAGAAAGAATTCTGGAAATTCAGCTATTACAGCCACTCTCATGACACGACTTAAGACCGGCACTATGGCAGAAATTTGTTTTGAGGCCCCTAGAACCCAAAAATAATATTCACTAAAATTTATATATATATATATATATATATATATATATATATATATATATATATATATATATATATATGTATGTATGTATGTATATATGTATTAGCACGATAACTCTTCAGGAAAAACCGCTAGCTTTACGAAATTTGGTGACAACGTTGGAAATCCAAAAATCTTGGATGAGTTCTTCAGCCAGACATGTCGGATGCCAGGAACATGGCTTTTGTTCTCGGAAAAAATTAGTTTTTTGCCAAAATTGCCACTTATTCAAAAATTTTTGCGAAATTTTTTTACACCATTTAAAAGAGAAGAAAAAATTACATAAAAAAGGTCTTTAAACTTTTTTCTATGTCAACTAGTTTCCGAGAAAAGCGATGTTGTTTATAATGTGATCATTTTATCGTATAAAGTGTGAATCTAAGCACAGTCTGAGAACATATTCGACACAATATGGATATTTTGTATATAACATACATATATATGCATACGATAGATATCCTTTTTGATACGATCACATAATTGTGATACATGTATAAAGGTACAGGACCATTTCATTATCCGTACTACCATTATGCGTACGGTTTGTGTGTGTTGTATATACATATACAGTCTACGTGAGAAAATTTTTAATGTAAACAAAGATTTTTATGTAAACAAGTATTAAATTTTTAACATATACATACAGGCGATTATTTTGAAAGTTAACATAAATATATGATAAAATTTCCAGAATGGAATTCAACTATTACAGCCACTGTCATCACGCGGGGGGCATGACCTGAGCCCGGGACTATGGCAGAAATTTGTTTTGAGGTCCCTAGAAATCGAAAATAATAGTCACTAAAATTTATATATATATATATATATATATATATATATATATATATATATATATATATGTGTGTGTGTGTGTGTGTGTGTCCGCGCAATAACTCTCGAACGAAGTATCCAATTTTTACGAAACTTGGTGAAAACATTGGAAGTCCCAAACCCTTGGATAAGTTTGTCAGCCAGACACGTCGGATGCCAGGGACATTGGTTTTGTTCTTGAAAAAAATTAGTTTTTCCCAAAATTTCCACTTATTCAAAAATTTTTGAAAACTTGAAAGTCGTCCAAGAATGGAATTCAGCTATTACAGCCACTGTCATGACGCGACTTAAACCCGGGACCATGGCAGAAATTTGTTTTGAGGTTCCTAGGTACCGAAAATAATATTCACTCAAATTTATATATATATATATATATATATATATATATATATATATATATATATATATATATATATATATATGTATTTAAATATATATGTGTCCGCACGATAACTCTCGAACGAAGTATCCAATTTTTACGAAACTTGGTGAGAACATTGGAAGTCCCAAACCCTTGGATGAGTTCGAGCCAGACACGTCGGATGCCAGGAACATGGTTTTTGATCTAGCAAAAAATTAGTTTTTTGCGAAAATTTCCACTTATTCAAAAATTTTTGCGAAATTTTTTTACACCATTTAAAAGAGAAGAAAAAATTACATAAAATACCCCTGTCGCAGCATCCTGCATAACATAGCGAATTTCCATTTACAAAAGTACGTTTTTCTCTGAAACTAGTTGATATAGAGTAATTGTAAATAAAAAAACCTTCTTTATGTGATTTTTCCGTCTCATTCCGCCAAATTTTTTTCACGAAAAATGTCCAAAACCCCGTAAACGTTTTCACGAAATTTCTTAAAAATATGATGTTCCGTTCTTGAGTTATCGTGCGGACACATTTATATATATGTTTACTAAGTGTCCGCACGATAACTCAAGAACGAAACATCTTATTTTTAAGAAAGTTCGTGAAAACGTTTACGGAGTTTTGCACATTTTTCGTGAAAAAAATTTGGCGGAATGAGGCGGAAAAATCACATAAAGAAGGTTTTTTTTTATTTACAATTACTCTATATCAACTAGTTTCCGAGAAAAACGAACTTTTGTAAATGGAAATTCGCTATGTTATGCAGGATGCTGCGACAGGGGTATTTTAATTTTAATTTTAATAATATTAAATTTATCAATTCATTTTAGATTTAGTTGTTTATTTTTTATAACTTTTTATTAAAATGTGTATTTATTTTTAATTTGTTTTTCTTCACTATCTGTTTAAATTTTTTACTTATGAAGTTTAATACTTTTGTTTTACAATCGAAGTGTCTGCCTGAAGAACTCATCCAAGGGTTTGGGACTTCCAATGTTTCCAATGTCGCGCGGACACATATATACATACATACATATATATATATATATATATATATATATATATATATATATATATATATATATATATATATATATATATATATATACCTATATAAATTTTAGTGAATGCTATTTTCGGTTTCTAGGGACCTCAAAACAAATTTCTGCCATAGTCCTGGGCTCAAGTCCCGTCACGACAGTGGCTGTAATAGCTGAATTCCATTCTGGAAATTCGCTAAAAGCTTTAATGAAGTTCATTAGGGACCAAACTAAAAATAGATACAAAATCAGTCTATTTAAATATGGCAAAGAAAACTGTGTCTCCCCAGCAAATAATTTCACGCGTCGCCACTGGAAAAAACAATATTGTCGATAATGGTGTTAAATCAGATATTTGTTATTTCCTCTGATAAATACATATAGAATTTCTGTGAGATTTTAAAAATCCTCTTTGTCCAAAGATGCATATTATCTTGCTATTAGACTGATTTTTATATTAAAATGACCAAGGCCAGAACTACCCTAGGTAGCGCCCGGGGCACCGTTGAAAAATGGCGCCCCTGTAGAAAAATAAATATTTCTTTCAAACTTTTTTCCTACCCAAAAACAAGTGCAAAAAAAGACGAGCAAAGAAAGACAAATCAAATACTTAATTTTGGCGCCCTCTTAAATTACTGTTTGGTAATCCCAAAATCTGGCGTCCGGGGCACGTGCCCCTGCTGCCCTCCTAGATCCGGCCCTGAAGATGGCTCTTATCTTACTATTATCTTTCTTTTTTTCTTTAATTTGCTGCTTAATAAGAATGCTACAGGTTCCTTCTAAAGCAGTTAGAAGTCGAGTTTTTATGTTTATTGTGGGTTCTGACTACGCAATATATGATGGGACACTTGGAGTTTAAGAACATAACAAAAAAAAAAGATACTGTAAGTATTTTAAATTGAATTTAACTTGAATCCGTCCGATGGTTCTTTTAGATAGATTTAAGAACAGGTAAGAATTTGAATTTGAAAGAGCTGATAAAAAAGTTAGAGTAAATTGCTTCCTTAACTGGTAATTTTGCAACCCACTCAAAAGTGAAGTATGTGTTTATGCTCCTAACGACGAGCAAAAATGTTAGCTGAATATTTTAATAGTTATTAACCTTTTTTTTAATGCTTGCGAAAAAAAAGCTTTAAACAACCTACTGTATGGTTTTTACTTTGAATATCTTCTTTAAAATTTATAAAAATATACATTGGAACCTCTGTTAACTGGACAGAATTTTCACACGAAAATTACCATTGAAATATGAATATGGCTAATTTTGAGTTCTTTAGCGAACGAGATGGAACACTATAAAATAACTGACTTTGTGTACAATTTCGGAATAATTGGTTCAAAAGAAATTTTCGCGTGATTTACTTCGTCCGGTTAATAGAGATTCCACTGTATTTATTTTTATTTTTGTGAAAAGTTAACCGTGCGATAAAATGAAAATAGGGCATTATTAATAATTTATTTAAATAACTTCGTTCGTTTTGAAAACAAGTTTTTAAACGAATTCTTTTTTTCTTACAAGTCAATTGGGTGTGGTAAATATAGTATGTGATTTAATAACGCTGACAAATATACATATATAGGAATTTTATTAACGTCGTAACGGTCATAACCTATAATGACAAAACGCCCAACTGCGGTACACTATTTTGACAGCTAATACACTTTATATGGAATTGTTAACGTCGTACTCCGTGGTGTGTGATGCTAGTAAGGTTTCATTTGACGTCTTGTGACGTCAATGACCGTTAAGGTGTTAATAGACTTAAATAAGTACCTATAGTATGTATTTTTTTTACGAGATAGATATAAATGCAAATTTGATTCGTTACAACGGCAGGTAATCAATTTTTTTAATGGATAGTTAAAATTTTTATGCACAGTCACGTATTTTAGACAGATTATTACAATAATTTTGTGATTTTAAAAATTTTCATTTTGATTTTGGTGTAAATTTTTCAAAATTCTTCAATGAAAATGTAAAAATTTGCAAGTTTGCTCATCTATAGATACGATTCATTCAATAAAGTTCTACATTATGGACTAGTGTCGACCAATACGGTCCTACCAAGGCTTGAGTCTCGATTTAATTTCGAAATGGATGGATATAATACAATTGAAAGGAATATATTGCCGACAAATTACTCTTCTATCTTGTAATATAGTATTGTTTGATTATGATTATCGGAATTGTTATAGTATATTATGTAATAAGTGCGGGAAATTGTCGATTGCCCACGAAAGCGAAGTTGAGCGCACGAACGTAGTGAGTGAGCTCATTCAACAAAATAATGGTTACTGCCGTGCGTTAAAAAACCGTCAAATGTGAAAGCATCAATTTAATTACATACACTACTGCGTTAAAAACGCCGTACGGCAAACGTCAAGTGCAGTGGCAAAGGACGGCTGCTACACGGCACAGCAACGGCACTTGGCCGTGACCGTGTAATGTGAAAGGTCCAATCAAGGGGACAAACTAGATTGGCTTTGCCTCTGTTCCACTTGTAATGAGTTTGTGACGTAGTCTGTTTGTGTACATACACACTGTTTGCAGTGTATTAGTTTGGTTTTTTGTAGTAGTATGTGTATACACACATACAAACACAATACACGTATTACCAGAGAGAGATGTTCAACGTGTACATGTAACAATGGGGTATATTGTTAATACAATGGTATGTTGACTCGACGACGACTACTGACGGACTAATGCCTTAAGCTGTGACTGGGTTACAAAGGACTCCAAGCGAATTTCACTTTTTTTATGTTAGTTGGCTTCTAGTGTTCTATGGGTCCAATACTCTTTTTCACTCCACTAAAAAAATGTGACCGTACGGCAAAAACCGTATAATGTGAAAAGAGCGTAACCCTAAAACAACATATACGCTCAAGCTAACATGTATAAATAAATGAATATTAAATTAATTTTTCTTTACTAGATATGTAAATTAAATTTTTCAAGATAATTATCAACATACATCAAAATTGATCTTTTCAGCGTATTGATTCAGTCAACATATTGAGTTGTCTACCCACAAAAGAAATTTCAATCGGTAATTAGTACCTGTCCTGAATTGTTTAACATTTTGCTCAATAATTTATTTAATTAATTATACGATAAAATGATAAATGTTTGTAATATTTCGTTGATGAGCGTACAAAAAAGTCTTTTTGGTCAACTCTTGTAAATTAGTTAGCACATAAAACAAAATATAGATAGTATTATTTCGCAGTTACGGTTTCTCAAGTTTCCAAATTATGTGCCGTGAGTTGAAACAACTTACTTAGATCAATTTTTGTCATTTTCAATATAAAATGAAAGAGTTAGGTTTTATAATGGTTCTTAATGCATTAAATTACAACAGCTGACTATTAAATACCCCTGTGGCAGCATCCTGCATAACATAGCGAAATTCTGTTTATAAAACTTAGTTTTTCTCGGAAACTACATTAGCGGAATTTTTATCGATTTTTTGAATGGCTGTATCTTCGTGAAAAATAGTCGTACCGGAGTCGTAACAAAGAAATTTAAAGCTGGAAGTTTATAGTTTTCAGATCTTGCGATAAAAAGATTTTCAAAGCAACGTGTATCGCTCAATCCTAATAAGTACACTGAAAAAAAATTTCCGAAATTTTTTCGGTTCCTTTTTTTGGTCCACGGACTTGGAAAAAAATTTTCCGACCTAACCACCATATGGACCGGATAACTTGTTCATTCAGCTTTAATTTGCTTTTTTTAGACCTTTATACGACCACTTCTCGCTGAGATATCGGATTCGCTCGAATAAATTCTCTACAAGGATTTTGTTTTTTCAGAAAGAAATTCTTTTGCATACTCTACATGAATTTGAAAAATCAAGAAAAAAAGAGCATTTGGGGGCTTTTTGGAAAATCAAGCGCTAAATTAAAAATTTCGAGAAAACCATTAATGTTAAGTGTGCTTTTTATAGTTAAATATACCCACAACAAACCTCACCGAGTTTCAATTGAATCCATCTAGCCGTTTTTTTTGTTTCATTCGATTGAATTTTTGAAAAAATTAAAGGATCATTTTTTTACTCTTAAACTTTCATAACCTTGAACAAAATGAAAAAAAATTTTTCTCAGCTTAATTTTTTTCAGATTTTTATGAACAGTATTTAAATTTATAAAAAATATTTAAATTTATTAAAAAATTATAAAAAAAAATTTTTTTTCTAAAATTTTTCAAGAAAATTCTTAAAAAATTTTTTCGAAAAATTCGTAAATAAAATTTTTTTTTGAAAATTTTTTAAGAATTTTTTTTCTTTTTTATAAATTTAAATACTGTTGTTAATAAAAATGTGAAAAAATCTGAGAAAAATTTTTTTTCATTTTGTTCAAGGTTATAAAAGTTTAAGAGCAAAAAAATTATCCTTAAATTTTTTCAAAAATTTAATTAAATGAAACAAGAAAACGGCTGGATGGATTCAATTGAAACTCGGTGCGGTTTGTTGTGGGTATATTGAACTGTAAAAGGCACACTTAACATTAATGGTTTTCTCGAAATTTTTAATTCAGCGCTTGATTTTCCAAAAAGCCCACAAAAGCTCTTTTTCTCTTGATTTTTCAAATTCATGTAGAGTATGCAAAAGAATTTTTTTCTGAAAGACTACTTTCTACCCCGGGAAAATATCTAAATCCTGTCGGAAGTCTTATATACACCCCCCCCCCCCCGCGTGAGAAAAAGTATATTAAAGACAGTATAAAAAAGAATCATTGATTTCATTTAAACTTGGCATCTTGTTAAAGGAATGTTATAGTCTAATTTTTACCCGGGGAAAATATTGTATTTCTGTGGGAAGATTCCAAAGAAAAAGTACTCGACGCGCAATAGCGAGGCGATGAAAATACACCTTATATGTTTTAACTGAATGCCATAATTTCAAATGCCACGCGGGCGAAGCCGCGGATTAATGCTAATTACATATAAACTTTAAATCAGACTATTATTTTTCAAAATATTAAAAAAAAAAACTAAAACAAAAAAAAAAATTATCTGTTATATATCTGTTTCCGCTTTACATATTTATGTACCTATGTCCAATTCCAATTTCTTTACATACAACCACAAAAATTAACGCCAACAGTAATTACGCATGATATGACACATTACCTAATTAAACATCAACATGTTGTTATTCTGTTTATTTTTTCATGCAGAACTTTTAGCTTGTTCCTGTTGCTTAACACGTTGACGGTTATGAGGCAATAAGACGAAATGCCCAACTGATAAATTGTTTTGACAACTATAATACTAGTCACAATAGATACGATAAATACCACAGGTCTGTTGTATAATACGCAATGTATTGTAGAGCGTATCGCACCACTGCGGCATCCGTGATGTTTAGACAGAGAACGAGCTATGTTTGTTTATTATGTATATACATACCTTAGTAGGGTATACTTTATATACGAATTTGTTGACGTAGTAAGGCGTTGTGTCGCAGTTATCCTTGTTTAACTTGACGCTGTACAGTGCTCATGACTGTCAACGTGTTAAATTTACGTTACAAGTAATTGGAAAATATGTGAAGACCTACAATAATAATTGTTGTTGATTTAATTTCATGTAAACAAAAAATAATTATCTCTTGTTAATTATTTTGTTTTTCAATGGCTACTTTCGTTAAATTATCGAAATTTACTAGGATATAACAAAAAATTTTTGTTAATTAAATAATAAGCAAATAATACAAACCCAATTACAATCATTCTAATAGTTATAGTTAAGTTCTTCGGATCCGACCAGTACAACAGGAGAGAAACTTCATAAATTAATAAATAGTGAAAATGCAATGTTTGAGAAATTGACCGTAATATGTATATTAAAATTTTTGCGCAGGATGATGCTACAGTGATATTATTAATTTAGAACTTGTACGCTCTAATGTACTGATCGGTCCAAGCCCTTAAGAAGACAATATACTGGAAAATTTTTTTTTTTTAAAGGCATCATACTGTAGTTTTGCATCATTAAAACAATTTGTATCTTTCTAATGAAAAACAGACATATAACATAAATGTAAGACATTTTTATTTACATTATTCAAAGCAAATAGTTAAACACAGGTTTTTTGAAAAGTGCCGTAGGAAAAAATTTAAAAAATGTTACTTATTTCTTCAAACGTTTTGATTAAATATAAATAAATAAAGAAGCACGTAGTAAACATATTTCGATTGAAGGTTCATAATATGTATTAAAATTATTGAACAACATTACTGATCTTACTCAGTTATTTGGTGTAGGTATGTCTTTTAGTAGAGATAGTTGACTCTTATTTCAGATATATTCAAATCGTTAATTCCAAAATGAATACACCAATACCTCAATTTGCGTCGTGGTTACGTTCCAAAAAAACACGACGCAAATTGAAACGACGCAAAGTGAATTATGATTTTCTATAGCAAACCATGTAAAGATCGAAGATAGGTTTCAGGGTTACAAAAATACTACTTTTTAAAAAGAAAATTGAACAAAGTAAACATTTAAAATAAAAAACAAAAATAATATAAAATTTTATTACATACAAACAAAAAAAAAAAAAAAACAAATTCAATTAAAACAAGATAAAATAATCAATTAATTTATAAAAACAAAGTAAAAATTAATCACTGTCTGATGAGTCCATAGTGGCTGTTGTCGTAAGCCGTCTTTCTTTCACAAAAAATTGGTCCAATGTTAGCGTTTGTCCAAAAAATTTCGAAAAAAAAATTAAAAACTCGAACCCAAAACAATGCAACTTCGAAAATCTAACGACGCACAGTAAAAATTAGTACTGATTCAGCAGCGACGCAACTTCGAAAAAATGCAAACCGAAACGACGCAAAGCGAGGTATTGGTGTAATCAATATAAGTAAGTTTTTTCTGCAATCATCCCGAAAATAAACAATCTATTGTAGTGACCCCAAAGTGCGACCTGCCGGCTAAACCTCAATCTCTCCATATCGAGAAGCAACAATGCAACAGCTGATTCAAATTCGTCCGATTCCGGGAAGTCACCCTGTATTTTTAATTTCCCTAAAAAAAAGATATTTCATATCAAATTGGGTTAATAATTAGGCAAGGCGTTTTTTTCTTTTTTTATAAAATTAAAAAAAAAAAAAACTAGTTTTACAACATTAATAGTGCTTACACAGGTAGGTGATATGTATGATACTAACAAAAGGAATGTCACCTTGACCGAGACCTCGAATGTCCTCGACATAATTTCACACACGTCATCATTTAAATGTTTATTTACTTTTATGTCTTTAAATATTTTTCTCAATAAAACTAAAAAAAAAAATTAACGGTAAGCAATTTGTAACAATTAATTAAAAAGATGATAATTTTTATTTCTGCTAATCAAAACAGGAAATATAAATTATTAATAAATACTTTTGAAAAATTATTTTTTGTAGGTTTCCAATTAACTTTGGATTAATTTTCTCAACTGATGAGTTCTTCATTTCTCGTTGCGTTTGTAACGGCTCATAAAAGGGTAAGCCAAATAAAGTTCACCAAGTGCGTATTAGACAGGCAATAAGCCTGCAGGGTTCCTGAATAGCTAGGAGTCATTCACAGCATTTGAAATAAAATATCTTTAAAAGAAACACATAAGCTTTAAAGTATAATATTTCGGAAACTTTAAAAAGGTTTAAAAATGAATAATTATTATCAAAGAAACCTCAGCTCCAATTGAATAGATTTCCCCAAAATTCATTTTCCACCACATTTTCCAACACAGAAAAGTATCTCAAAGAAGAGAAAAAATTTTGGCTTCAGATTAATTGAGATTTTCACCTGTACGTGCAAAAATTCATTATTATGGATTAAAGGATATAGAAATTTTGAAAGTATGACAAATAGACATGACGAAAATCTTTGGATTTTAAGATTTTCTCTTCGAAGCGTTAACGCTTTTAGCGGTTATCCTGAGCGTAGCTCGTCATATGAATTTTACGACTTGAATGACTATCCCGAGTTGAACTTGTTTCGTGTTGGTAAGTGTAAAGTGCTGTCATCTGCTATTGTATAAGTATTACTAAAGCAAAAATTATCGAATGGGTAGGCCATATAATTATGCAATTAAGTAATGTATTTTTAAAGATCATTTTATTTGGTAAGTTTTACACGAGCCGCTAAAGGGGTTCAAATACAGTAAAATAGTTAAATTCCTACAAAAGCAGAGCTTTTTAAAAGTAAGATAATTTTCAAAATCGCTCCTGTTTGGTCCTAAAAACATATATGTCATGATTTGGTTATATTTACCAAACTTCATTGGTCTTCAGACTAGAAACTTCCAGTAATTTTTCGCTTAAATTGTAATATGTACTATATAGGAACAATGATATGGACAAAATACCTTGTCAATGACCCAAACTCCTTATTACATGGTTAGTCAAAAGTATGGAAACAGTGAAAAATCTCAGCGGGAAAGCATTTTTGGAATAAATGATGGTGACAAAAGTTTCAGCATTTTTACGACGCATCCGATGGTGACCTTGACTTTGACCTCAAGGTTAAGGATCAAGATCATATCAAAGTCAGTTCTGTTTTTTTTTTTTTTAAATGGTAACCCCCTTTTCGACCTCGGAAGTGGAAAGAGCATAAAATTCTGCATCCGAATATGACCTTGAAGTCAATGATCAAGGTCAAATTAAGGTCAAATGCTGATTTTTACTGTAATTTTTTATTGAAATTTCTACTGTAATTGTTTTAATTTTGACGTTCCATAGCAAGTGCAGGCAGGATGTGGATCTGCGCAGTAGGAGTAGCCAGAAATGTAGACGTGCGCACTAGGTAATTGTAGTAGGTAGGAATGAAGTTGAAGGAATAATGAAATGAAATTGTAATTTTAAAATATTGGACTCTATAGGCTAACTTGTTCGTCTAATATGTTTTAAGGTTGCAATTTTATGTGGTAAATTTGAAACATTTCATTTTTTTTATTCTTCTTACAACTTGATTCCTACCAACTTCACTTACTGCGCACGTCTACATCCTGACTACACCTACTGCGCAGGTCTACAGCCTGTCTGCACCTACTGCCGAACGTTAAAATTAAAAAAATTACAATAGAATTTTCAATTAAAAATTACAGTAAAAATCAGTATTTGATCTTAATTTGACCTTGATCATTTATTTCAATGTCATATTCGGATGCAGAATTTTCTGCTCTTTCCACTTCCGAGGTCGAAAAGGGAGGTTGCCGTTTAAAAAAACCGAGTTGACCTTGGTATGACCTTGATCCTTGACCTTGAGGTCAAAGTCAATGTCACCATCAGATGCGTCTTAAAAAATGCTGAAACTTTTGTCGCCATCATTTATCCCAAAAATGCCTTTCCTCTGAGATTTTTCACTGTTTTCATACTTTTGACTAACCCCGTATAACACTAAATAATATTTATATTTCGTAGACATTCTCAAACAATGACAATTGCGTAAGTTTTTCAAGTTATTTTTGAATGTTATAATACATTTTAAGTAATTATTTTTTAAATTAATTCTGAAACAATTATAACGCGAAACAATTTTAATTCAAAATTAAAACCACTAATTAATATAACTTCGTTAAATTAATGTAATAAAATGCCGCTTTAACGATCATTTATCGTAAATTTTTTTAATCCTATTAAATTCAACGTATATCAGACAGGTAGCTGTTAATGTGATTATATTTTTCTACTAATTATATGTTATGGTATAAAAAATTTATGACTGCGTAGTGTGTTCTATAACAGTAAATTAATTTTAAAAAATGAGTGAGATGAAATTTAAAATTTTATAATGAATTAATCAATCCAATAAGATACCCCCGCCATAGTATATGCATAACATAGCGAATTTACAAAGATTACATATTTGTTGATTTCATAATTTTTGATGCTTTTGGGTTCCCATAACCCTGGTGGATCTCATATATTATAGCATATACCCATTTAAAATAGCATTTGGCCAATTTTTGCACGAAACCATCAAAGAGGGCCAAAATTTTGGCTTCTAAAAATCGGACATATCTGGCAACTTGTATAGATACTAGAGATGAGCTAAACGGTTATTTTCTAATAACTGTTATTGCAATAACAGTTACTGAAAAATAATTGTTATTTAGTATGGTATTGGTAACTGGTATGGTATTTGGATATTTTAATATATTTTCAGATATTCAATATGCGTATAAACGGTTCTGTTTGTGAAATATGCACAGATCTATAATACTGACGGATACAAAATAATCTGCAATGTCTGTTCAAATACTTGTCTATACAAGGTTTCAGGCTTTATATACACAATTTTAACAATTTTATGGATACAAAATTACAAATACAAATAGATAACTGTACAATAGACAATAGTTCATTTTTAAGGGTTTTTTAAATGTGTTTTAATGTGTAATAGAAAATGTGTAACATGCCTGGGGCGTTATTATTTTGAAATTCTCCGTAGATGGTTAAAATAAATTACTGTGATCCTTAATTTCGAAAATATTAATATTGACCTATGTTATCGATATTTCCAAAGGAGTTATTTAAGTAACCAGTTACTGGGGATTCCAGTTATTGACGATAACTGTTATCTTTCTATACTAGTTACAAAATAACAGTTATCGATATATCGATCATCTCTAATAGATACTATTATTTTTGAGAGTACTATCAGCTCTATAGCAATTGCAGTACAACATTCTGGACCAACCATGTTTGTAAATATTACATAATTAAATTTTTTTTCTTTGTTAATAAGTATTGAACCATTAGTAAATTCGTTTAAAATTATTTAAATAATAATAAATGCAAATATTTAATTGCAAATGGCTTATGTAACAGTTCATCGAACTCGGCCTTTCAGGTTTACGTTCCGGTAGATATACAAATTAATGTTACCTGAACAATTGTGAGAGACTATAGAATAATTAAGAATGTAATTTTTATTATTATGAATTACTGTAATATGAATTTGAGTGTAAATTTAATTACTTATTATAAAATAACATTTAATTCATATAAGATATCGTGATTTGGAATCATTAATAATTTTTATTTCTTTCTTACTGAGATTAGTTACACAATTAATATTAATGAACTTGACAGTGAACGCAAATGAACTATGAATATATATGATTTAAATTTATAATAATTTTCAACGGCGGTTTTTGTAGTGGTGTTAATTAAATACCTAGGTAAGTTTAAGTTTTAAAGACAAAAAGTTAGTAAATTGTGATCTGTAGTCCCAAATTATACAAATATTGTTGTCGATTTTGTATCTCCTCAAAATATTTTTTATTTCACTTCTCTGTCAGCTAGTAATTGTAGGTTATTACTACTTTTGTTCAACATAAACTTCTTAAAAGCTGCTAATCAGCTGTTACTACAAATTAGTAACATCACTTAACCAACTTTAAAAAACTCTAGTTCAATCATAGTCACTCTAATTTAAATCACATTCATATATAGCTTGATTTGGAAAAAAGATTTAATTTCGAAAATTTCGAGAGAATGACGAAACTGAAAAGGAATTATATTAGATTTTCAGGTTCGTTCTCCAACAGGAATTGGTGTGATGCTTTTGATATTAAAAATAGAAAGTTCACACAGGGGCCGAGTAAATGGTGTGCAAAGAGTACACAAAACCACACTTAGCCTCGCGCCCTTTGGAGCCGGGCACCTGCAAGGGAACTAGTGGAACTTAATAAAAGTGGTTGTTGATGAGAGCGTACTTTCTTTTTTTTTGTTCGTCATCTAATTTTTAAAAACAATGAATGGGGCTTTGCAAAATATATTTTTGGAAATTTTTTTTTTTTTGAATAGTCAAATAAGTAGATCTTGCAAAAGAAGTCCGCTTGCATACTTTCCATTTTAGTCTTTCTCCGCCTGCGAGTTTACACTCAATTTTCCATTGTTCAATTAGTCATCTTAACCCAAATTAGTTCTATAAAAAAGAGATTATTAAATATCATGACATCATCAATTTCCCTAAAATCCTTTAGTTCTTTAACAAGTCTAAATAAAATGATAGAATGATGAAAATGGAAACGAATTATAGGTTTTCAGTGTCGTTCTATTAATTTTTACCAAAAGTAGGCATCTAAGAAGAAGGACTTCTGTCGAATCAGGCAGTTTTCCAATAAAATTTTCATCCTTTTGATAGCAAAAATGGAAAGTTCACATCCAAATTACTTTAGTCCAACCAAGATTACTTTAGTTCAGTCAATCACCCTAAAATCAGTATAAGAACCGTAGTATACGTAAAGGCATAGTTTTTTTTCTACTCCTGTTGAAGAACACAAACATTACATATCCGTTAATTTTTGAAAAAGTTAGGCATTATTCAAAGGTGTGGAGGAATAATCGTTACTCAATACCTTTCGACCAATGGAATGACCGTATTAACCATTATTCAATGGGCTTGTGATTGTTTTGTGAATAATATATCAATAAGTTTTAATTTCATATATGTTGCGTTGTAACATATAAGTAAAAAAAAAAAAAAAAAACAATCTGAATTTTATTTTGATCGTTTTCATAGATATCTACATATACAAACATTTAATGAAATTAGAGTTCGATTAAAAATTGTATTCTTTTGATTTAAAATTTATATTCTGTTTTATTTAAGTCAAAAAGAAAAAAAGTCGTAGAAAAATTATAGTATTCTACTCGTTTGCAATGGCTATTACTCACTCAGATGCATTACGACACTCGCCTCGTAAATTCGGTTCGTGTCGCAATTTCATCTTCGTGAGTAATAGCTACCATTACTAGCTTGTTGAATAACATTCTCTTAGTGTTCTTTTCAAATAATTATTGTAAAAGGATAGTTATTGTAAGCAATGTATGGCTTGTAATAAATATAGTCCTGTCTACTGAATAATAAGTAACACATTATGTTCCTCATATGACACTCCACTAGGTGCTTTAGTGAAATACCCCACAAACTGGTTTTGCACGCTGTCTATGCATGTACCGAGAAAAACAAAATAATATGTATATCAAAAATTTGGCTATATAAGTAGTGTCTGTACTGATATTAAACTGTGAATGTTGTTAAAATGTTTTGTTCAATAAACTTTGAAAAACCACAGTTTAATAAATCCACTTTATTATATTGATACGATACATGTAATAATATTGTTGTTTATCAACAGCTGGCAGCACAAGCTATGTACATATGTGCGCGGTCTATAAGTTTCGTTATGTATTACAGTCGGACTCATGTATTTTCAACATCATCTATTTTCAACTAATTTTACTCACGTATTTTCAAGTTTTTTGTCCCCACTTCACATGCAGTACTTTAATACAGAGAATAACTGTCAGATTAACCGATCAACCACTAGTGGCATTATCCTATAATTTATAGTTTTATTTCATTCGCAAGTGTTTAAAAAATAATTTTGTTACAAGTTTATTACAGTTTTTTCATGTTTCACTTTTTTGTTTATTATATGTTACTTGACATTTTATCATTTTAAGGTTATTCACGAGTGAAGTACACGTCGTACACGTGACTACTGTGTAAAGATTTGCGCGGGCTTTTTGTGATTGGTTCTATGTCTGTCAGGTGGTTCTATCATTGCCACGGAGTGAGGATAAAGGAGAAGTTGAAAATACATGAGCGGATTAGTCCCGACAGGTTGAAAATACATGAGTTCGACTGTAGTGTTTAGAAATGATACCTATATTGAATTACGCCACCATCTCTCCATGTACATATTCATTCTAAATTCTGGTGAATAACTTTCCTACTGAATTAACTTTTTATATTATCCATTTGTTGGATTACAGTTAGTTTTTCTTATAAATACAAAAAACATACGTAGTTGTTAAAATATTGTTTCTCTATACAAGTGTTACAACTGAACGCATGAAACAGTGGCGATTTTACCGAATAGATCGGGTAGACTCCGAGCTCTTCAAAAATTTGAAAAAATTAAAAAAAATGAAGAATTAATAAAAAGGCTTAAAGAATGATTTTAAGTCAGGCATTTTTCTGAATTTCGAAACTTTGTATGTTCTCAGTTTTGTCAGTGGTATCTGTAGGTAGGGTTGCCAACTTTTTTTGAGAAAAATAAAGTATCTAATCTCTTAAATAAGAAAAAATAAAGTATTTGCTAGAAAAAAAAGTATTACTAAGTAATACTAGTTACTAATTTTTCTAATTAAAAGTATTGTCTTCTTTTATATATTTTTTGTGTTTTTAGTACATTCTAACAATTTTTGGTTATCTATGAACGTTTCATAGCTAGTTTTACAATCTAAGTTTAGATTTAAATAAATAAATAATTCATTTTCTATTAAATTTATGGAAGATCTATTTCTCTCTGCTCGCCACTTCAGATTCATCATCGAAAAAACTCTCATAGTGAAAACTAGGGTTGCGGGAACAGAGAGCAAATAAGAAATAATTTTTTTTTATATTTGGTAAGTTATCACACAAATTTTTAAGTAGTAAGCCGTTTTTCAGCAGTATTTTTCTTGGCAAATTCTTTGTTATTATTAGTAGATTTTTTCTGGATTTTTTTTAAAGTATTATTGATTTAGAATATACGTAAATCGTCCATCTTAATATTTGATAAATCGTTTGGGAATTACGTATCGAAGAGTTTTGATTAGTGTAATCACTTTCAAGATTCTAAATAAAGTATTTTAGCATACTTTATTTTTATGCAAATGTTAAAGTAGAACACTTTATTATAAAGTATGGTTGGCAACCCTATCTATAAGTACAGCTTCTATTAAACGAGGCAAAAAAATTAGTTTAATATCTGTAGAATATATTCCAAAATTTTTAGATTCCAGTTCGAAGAATTGTAGTACTTCAAATGTTATCACGCGTAGGTAAACGATTTGAAACGCGATTATCTCAAAATGTGTTTTTTTTTTAGCGAATTTATTACCGAATTGCATGAAACTTCATAAAAATATTTTTTAATTTACTGCTGGCTACTACATGACGTTCTAGATTTTTTTTCTAAATTGCAAACATGTTTTTTACCGAATTCATAAAAAAAAATTGGAGTTTTTTTAAATAGTCCTGAATTTTTAGTTTTTTGTATTCCTTTATTTTCCTTTCGTCATGTAAAGCGTACTTATGTATTTTAACGATATTTTAACGATAAACATTTGACTCTTTGATTTTAATTGAAATTTGAGATCTGTGAGCTGTACGGTGCAAAACCAGGGTTCCAACTTTCAGCAGCTGTGGCGTCATCTTTTTAAATATTTTTGTTTAAAAAAATTTCACTACACTGATTTTTTTGTTTAAAAAAATTTGTCCAAATATATTCTGTAATTTAAGATATGCTTTAGTTTAATTGACAGAAAGCATTATGTCCCATTTAAAAAAAATATTATCTTGAAAAAAAAAAAACGTTTTTACTTTATTTAAAATTTTCATGTTGCCGAGATTTATATTGATTTTTTATAACTATGCTTCATTTTCCATTGTTGCTTAGGCCTAATTAAATACCTAAGTGGCCTAAGTATGTAGACCTCCTAAGTGACGTGTGATTACTTGAAATGGTTTGTAAATGTTGTCTTAAACTGCATTTTGTCTCTTTTAAAATTATGCAATAAAAAAATTATAGCTTCGAGAAAAATTATGTTTATAATTACATGTTTTTAATACAGAAAATTTCGTATGCCTATCTAAAATAAAAATCCTAAAATCGCTCCTGGCATGAAATGACGGAATAAGTAAGGTGACCAGACGTCCCGTTTCCAACGGGACAGTCCCTTTTTTCGGAGACATGTTCCGGTGTCCCGACCAAACGTCTCGGGTCGCCCATTTGTCCCGTTTTGGCAATATTTGAACTTATACGCTATTTTATGAAAAGTTTTATTCATTATCATTAGGCTAAGAAGATGTCTAATTGTATTATTCATATTCTGATGATAAAATGAACTTGTTTATTATTCTGAATAAAATATTATCACTGGTGTAAGAGGTTTGGTTATGATTTCCTTGATAATATCCTTTTGTTTTTCTATCTTCCGACTCCTAACACAAATTATTCTATTCAAATTATCATTTCATTATCAAAGGTCTCATGCTACAGTGTTGGTGGAATCATCCGCCACAAAATTAACCCTTTGCACTCGATGGGCGCCGCCACGGCGACACAATAAATATTAATTCCACTCGTTAGGCGCCGCAGCGGCGCCATAAACAATAGGTACGTATTTTACTATTTACAACACGCTAGGGGACCTAAGGCCCAATTTACATTAAGGCCCGATTTACATTAACGCTCCGCTCTCAGTACGATACCATTCCGCTCCCGGTTCGATAAAATATTCTTACATAATAAATAATGAGTGTATTCACATCATCGCTCTGATACCGGTCCGATATCAGTCATGATTCGCTCTCGCTTCAATACCGCTCCAATACCAATACTACTGAGATAATACTTTATCGGAGCGATATCACCCTATATCGATGATAGTGAACACGTTTTTGATTCCACTTCGCTCCGTTTCTCAGCCTTCTTCATTTCTTTAAAAATTATTATATTAGGAAAACATGATACAACACAACGACGCGACGTCTTGCTACAATACATTGTGATACATACTACTAAAATTAACTAATATATATATTGTATTATGGATATTATGTTCTCCTAATACAATACTGTTTGCAGCGTTTTAAAACTACTGTGGAGTAGCTGAGTACCCATACTAAAAAATGGTTCGAGTGCAATTTTATGGTAGAAAGAAAAATTGGCACTCTAAATGACTTTAAAAACATCATTATTGACTTAAATTTTCAAAAATTTTTCAGGGGTGGACCCCCGAACGCCTCTTTTCTCATGGGGAGTACTCCGTACCCCCAAAACCCTTCGGTAAGGTCGGCTGTCCCGTTTTGACTCTTTACAAATCTGGTCACCTTAGGAATAAGTATTTATTAAAAACATGAACTACACTAAAATTCTCCTCTCTACTCGTACAATCGTTTACGTATGTATGTACTTTCACAAGCTTAGGAAGTGGTTTCTTAAATAATTAATTATTAGAATATGGTCAACTTCCATATAAAGAGACTAGTTGTAATGTTGCGTCCGTTGTCTTTGTTATTTAGAACATGAGTTAGGTATGGAACAGACGTTTTCGGCTGTGCGTCTGCGGTTCTCTCTGATCTGACTGGCCACAATTATACATTTATATATTATGTATTTTATTTAAGGTTGTTGTGGTATGAGGGCTGACTAGAGAAAAAATAATAAAAATTTGCATACAGATTCACAAAAAGGTATTTTATTATCCTATGAAAGAACAAAAAAATTTGGTCGTTGAGAGTCGAGAAAAAAATTACCAAAGTTGAGTAAAAATACATGGGTGCTTATGGAGACATGTGATTTTTTTGTTTTGAATTAAAAAAAAAATAGTTCTAATAAAGAGAATTAAATAAGATACTGATTTGATATAGTTTAACCAATAAAGAATCGATACTCAAAATTCAGTTGCGATCCGGTCGACTGAACTTTAGATTTTTTGATCTAAAGTATCGAAAACGTCTAAAGTAGTGATAACATTGGCAACACTGTTATATATTTGAAATCAAAATAATGTAAGAGGGGTTACAGGTCTCGTTAAATCTACTTAACCTCATTTTATTTATTTATAAAACTTCTGAAAATAAAAATATAACTTTTTTGAAAGTATAAAAGAGTGCACACTAATAACTGGTGCTAATAACAAAAAACAATACGTATTTGAAATAAGTTTTGTTTATTTTCCTCAGTTTAAATTATAATTGAATGAACTGAAATCATCACACCTTTTTTCTATAAAAGTTCAATTGTTTTTTCAAAACTTATTAATAATAAAGCAGGTATATAAATTCATTACAGTAAATAAAAATACCTAATACTTAATGAAATTTTTGTATAACACTTACATACGTTTTTAAAAATTACAAACACCAGAAAACAAACTAAAAATTATTCACTTTTTTGTTACAGAATTATAAACTTATTTTCATAATTTTTCATAAATATTTTATTATCACTAAGACATAAAACACTTAAATAAACTTAAATACAATAAATAGTATTTTACATACATTCTTTCAGATATGTTGATTATTTCAGATATGTCTTATGTATTTTTATTTATTGAAAAGGTTAAAAACAACCTAAAATCCTCTATGCGTTTCAATGTTACCGACGAAATAGTCGTTGAGTTAAAAAACTAAAGAACAGTGTTAATAGATGGCAGCATTTACTGGCCATTGGTTGACTTCAATGTTGCAATATTTCATACAAAGATATAATATTTAAATAATTACGTAAAGAAAAAATTGCTTTCATCTAAAATGTTTATAAAAATATTTAATGACATTTTAAAATACTTTAATGTTAAAATTATATCTCCATATATTAAAAATTAATAAATTTTCGCTTTGAAATTTCGTTGGATGCAGTTGGCAATACTTTCAAAAAGCAATGCTTTAATATAGGACTCAGTATCACCACATTTAAAAAACTAAACCTCATACCATAATAACCTTAAACAAGAGACGAGAATATACGCACAATACTTGGGTACATATTTGGTAGTAATTCTCTTTAACAAGATAAACAGAGGGTTTTTATCTGTTTCCGGTTAACCCATTCATGCTTGTTCGCATTTCATTTTATCTTTCATAATAAAATTTTGTGAGAAATTTATGGTAACTACGGAAATGGATGGTCAAGCATACGTATATGAGATTTATATTTCTTGTTATTTTTAGCTTAGAAAAGATGAAACTGATAGTTAGAAAAAATAATTTTTTACGGCTGCGGTCTTCGGTGTAAAGTGATGGGAGTTTTGGGTACGTTAAAATTATAATTAAAACCTTAAAAAACATCTAGAAAAATAGTTCTTATTAAATAATTTGATTTTGGAAACATATTGTTTTTTCTTTTTTTTAGGAAACTCTTTTTCGTTTTTTATAGTTTCGCCAAGCTGCTCCAAGTTACTTTTTTGAACACAAGCTAAACAAAACTTGAAAGCGGAGTTCTTCTGAGCAGATATTTATTAAGCTTTACTAACAGATAATTACACAGCCCTACGATGGTTTCCCCCTTTAAGATTTGACAACTGACTTTGATAGATTTTAGGGCGCTGATTACGAAAAAAATATTCAAAAAATTCCAGCACTTAAGAATTTTTAGATATTAGGTATTAAAATTTTTGACTAAAATTACCTAGGTCGACTAAGTCAAGAATAGATTATGCATGTTTATTTATGTCGTTAGTTTTTATAATTACGGCCCCGTTAGCACCGTTTTGCGAGGTTTAGTTATCAATTAAAACTGAATAGAAAAAAATCAATTACCCTCAATAATGAGCTCATTAGCGGATGACCTTAAAATTTACCTATTTTCCCCAAAATAAAGATATGTCACTTAGTTAATTAGGTTTCATTTAATGAAACCATTGATGAGAATGTGTTCCTAAAAGCCAATTACAACTATGTAATGACTTTTTATTAGATAGCAAATAAATAAAAATTTATAATCTATTCTTGACTTGGTCGACCTAGGTAATTTTAGTCAAAAATTTTAATACCTAATATCTAAAAATTCTGACGTACTGGAATCTTTTGAATATTTTTTTCGTAATCAGCGCACCAAAATACCCTAAGATCAGTCATCAAATCCAAAAGGGGGTGACAAAACTTAAAATTCGTAGGCCTGTGTTATTCAAAAAGTATCATACAACTTCTCATAGAGCTTTATTTATCAAGACTTCAATTATTTCAGATATGTCTTGGCTCAGCCAGTTACGAAGTTTCCAGCATAAAGAAAACCCATTTTCTAATAATTTTGCAAATAATTTCTTTTTCATCATTTGAGTCGTAAGTTATCATTTAAATAATAGGTAAATTGACGCGTAAGCATCATTAACCGTTCGATGCGCTAATATATTTTTTTTAATAACTTATCCCATAAGCTTATTTTTTTTTGGCTATAGATGCTGAAGAATAATTTGCCAGTTATTAGCTGATAACCCTTATTTGGATTTCGTAATTAAATAACGAAACCTTATAAATTTGTCATATTTCTTATCGAATTAGGTGGTCTACTCGCACCTGACCACTTCTGAATAATCAGTTCGGACCTTGAGTAATTTAAAAACTGTTTTTAATTTTTTTTTTTTTTTAACTCATAATTATAGAAAGTAAAAGATTTAGATAATCATAAACAAATTAAAAGCCAATTTTAATATTTATTAAAAGCAAAAAATATTTTATCCTGAGAATAATTGGAAAAGATTTCTAGCCATTGTAGAAATATGGTGTCAATTTTGAAAAAAAAAGTTTGATTGACATATGTAATTGGGATACATAAATATTGTGGAATCAGTAGCAAATATTTAGATACGTAAATGTTTAATTGGTGTTAATTCGTCAAACAGAATAATTTGATAAAAGTTCAAAAGATTAATTGATAATTATGCATTTTATTAATTGTAAATCAATAGAAAATTGTTAGATAAATATTGAGAATTCTGTAAAATTAGTTTTTTAATGTTTTTTAGAAGCAAAAATTAAAATAAAGTATGTCGAATATACATATAATTATAATCATTTTAAAGGATCTGTAAAATTAAGTCAATGCATTTTCTTATATTTGGCGACGAGATGCTGAAATTTTCCATTTTCTTACTAAAATGTCAATATCAGGTATATAGGAGCACCAAAAAGAAAACTTCTGTCGAATAAGTCCCACGTCTAAAGGAAAACCTCGATTACTAGGCATGCAATTATTGTTTAGTGTCAATTAATAAATGCATATTTTTTCTATGGAAATAGTTACTTACAGACGTCTCCTATTCATTTTTATGAAAACTACATTTTTAATAAGTTTTATAATCTTTTTTCTACTCCTGTTGAAGAACACACTCATTACATATCCGTTAATTGTTGAGAAAGTTAGGCATTATTCAAAGGTGTGGAGGAATTTTCATTACTCACTACCTTTTTGACCAATGAAATCACCGTATCAACCATTATTTAATGGGCTGGCTTTTGTTTTGTGTATAATATACGTATCAATTTTTAATTTCAAATATGTTGCCTAGTAACATCTAAGTAAACAAAGTAGCTTGTATTTTGTTTTCATCATTTGTATATATATAAACATTTAATGAAATTAGAGATAGATTAAAAATTGTATTCTTTTGATTTAAAAATATTCAATATTTAAATCAAAAAAAAGTCGTAGAAAAAAAAAACGTTTTCTACTCGCTTGTAATGGCTATTACTCACTCAGATGCATTACGACACTCGCCTCGCAAGCTCGGCTCGTGTCGCAATTTTATAATAGCTATCATTACCAGCTTGTTGAATAATATACTATTATTCATTTTTTTTTCAGCCTCGGATTCTCAAACTGCACTCAAGATCATAAACATGACAGTTGTTATGATCCTTGGTGAGTAATATAGGTAGAATTTTTATTAGGACCGTCTATTCTTTCACTTTTAAAACATCCGCAAATGCTCAATTAAAATTATTAATTTAGTGTCACTAAGTATTTAAGCAATAATTATTGTAGACGATAATTAGTTTTTTAAGTAAAAGTTAAAAACTTAATTACTTGTAAGTATATAATATGTCTTTTCTTATCCGCATATGTTATACACCTTCTTTCTCAATTACCACAAACTCACCTTTCGAAACAGATGAAACTAATTAAAAACAAAACCCAAAAATTTTTTTCATTAAATCACTCTCTAAAATATCTAATAAAAATCCATCAGAAAAGAGGTCAGTTGAATCGACCAGTTGAAATTAAAATAGTTGTGTATAATTAAAATTTTTAAATAAAGACAGATCAATAATTGATAATGTGTTAAAAAAGATCTTTGCCGGTCCCCGTCCGTGTAAACAAAGATGGTGAGTGCGACGAAACAGGTGAGTACATTGACCCAATAACCTCAATAAAATACCACTCAACAAAAATAACGTCAGCAAGTTAACGACGATCAAGTCCAAGGTAGCTCTAACTACCAGTTGAAGAACCACTTTCAAGTCCACAAAAACATTTACACACCACATAAAGTAATAAACAACATTAAACCGGTACTATTTGTAAAAGTAGGCTATGCGTAGATAAAGATATTCTGTATTTTATATTGATTTGTATAGCGTTATCTTTGTTTGAAATTTCTATGGTGGGATTCAGGCCACTAGATCGTACAATAAATATAATATTAGCAACATGATAAACACATCTTTGAATATGTGAAGAAAAGTAGTAACGCGTATGTTGTTTTGGACAAACATGATTGGTTTCGATGATCGATTCAGTAAGGAAATATCTGCAAAAAATTTCTAATAAATTATCGCTTCGATATTTGATCAAACTTCCTACAGTATTTTTGGAAAATTTTGTTAGGGCAAATATATACAAATTGGTTTTAAAATATTTTCACCGACTCGTCCCGGTGAGCTTTTCCAGCTTCCAGTGTTTCCAATTCAAAGACTGTCTTGACCAAAACATTACTAAAAAGTTAAAAACATACCTTTTAAACAAAACTGTTTTCGGACTACTATAAACAGTCAGCAATAGTTTATTTTTGATTTTGTATACATTTTTGTGACAACGCATGTCTACGAAATTAATTTAAATATACATTATTGGTGGTTATTATTAACTAAACTTTACAAAATCTGCAAAACTCCTGTAAAAGTTTGCAAACAAAAATCTAGATTGACTGATTAGTCGATTACCACTGCTGTCATCTAGCCAGTGTTACCCGTTAGTATTCTAAATGATACCGCCCACTTCTGGATAGATTCAGAGTTTTGTGACAATTAAACTTATCACAAAAATATTACTTGAAATTCCAATAGTATCAAAATAGGAGCTCCCAATTTTTTTACGGTTATCTGCATACTGGAATAAATTAGCATTATGATTAAAAATTATTAATTTTTCTTGATTTGTTTCTGTATGAAGTTTTAGCATCTATTTCAAGATTAAACAATCTTAGATTTTTATAATTAAAAATAGATAATGATGCAAATTTAAAATTTCTTGCTAAAAGTTGCTAAAACAAAATTCCTTTGTGAAATCTTTTAATTATTGAAATTACTTTCATTTTTGCAAAAAGTAAATAAAATTTTCTATATGATTTATTTGTTTTTCATTTCAAAGTACATATAAAATATTTAATAATTTTAGTTTTGGTAACATTTTAAAATCGTGTTTATATTTTTATTTTATTAAGTAACATTATTCCCCTTAAACAGAAACAATTTTGATATTATATTATACCTATATCAAAAAGACATAATTAAATGTAATGAAATTCTTCTTGGTTTTGAACTGTACGAGATATTATTTTAAACATAAAATAATTTAGTAGAATATTACAGTAGTTATTCCCAAATGGAAACCCCCTTCTCTCACTCACTTTTTATGTATTTATATATAAGAGTGAGAGAGAGAAATGGGTTTCCATTTGGAAATAATTACTGTATCCTGTAAATTAAAATTACTTATTTGATTATATTTGATAAATCTATATTTTCTAGAAGGAATTTGTTATTAATTGTTGAAATGTTTTCTAAAATATGTTTCGAAAAATTTCACATATAGGTTTATATTGTAAAAAATAAAAGAAAGATTAATTTTTTCAACAAATTTCTGTTATATTTTTTTTTTAATCCAGGAAGACTTCAATTAATCCTTTTTTAATCCCAGATTTTATAACAACAATATTTTAATATTAAATTAAACTAAATTGATATAAATACCTAGTTAAATAATAATTATTATAATTTAGTTTTTAATATTTATAAATTTTTATCTTACAAAGATTACTTTTAAAATGTTTTATTCAAAACATTTTGTTTCTACTAAATTTAAAAAAAAAATAAATAAATAAAATTTAAATAAAAAATTCTATGAATTTTAGTTTCCACTGAAAATTTTTGCAGTCTTTCAGTAGAAAATAAATTCTCATAATAAACTCCAGCTATACTGGTTTGCGGATTTGTCAATTTCTCTATATTTACAGAGAGAAATGTAAAATTAAATTAAAAAAAAAGCATACTGACGTCTCCTTCAAGTATAAAGACGCTACCTCATTTGATATTTCTTAAATCGTTTTCCTTGTAGTAATATAGAATGTTTCCAAACAATTGATGAAAAAAGATGCTAAAGAATGCTTTTTTTAAGTAGAAAATTTCGTTCAGGTGTATTAAATTGCATTAGAATATTATTTTACTGTGAAAAAAAAAATTACGGCAGATTTTTACAGTAAAAAAAAAAATAAATAAATAAAAAATAAAAATAAAAAAATTTTTAGTGGTCATTCTACTGTAGGCAAATACAATAAAAAGGAAATCATCTCGAGTCATCTTAGTATTTCTTATTAAATTTGTTTTCTACAATTTAAATTTCCCAAAACGCAATTTAACGAGAAGAACTCTCAATTATTTTTGTTACTTGTTAGGCAACAAATTTTCTTTTTATACAATATTTATTCAAAAAAGTAAAAAAAAAAAATTTGGTCTAATAATAAGTGAAAAATGTCCGTCTGTCTAGTCAGTCGAGTTTTGACAAAAAATGACGAAATTTCGAAGGTCGTAGTTTTATAAAAACCGTTTATAATGCATGGTATGCAACAGAATAGCCAAATCATTTTGAAATAAATAATTAAAAAATGTCTGGGAACATTTTATACCCAGTTAGGAAACAAAATTTGCATTTCCCTTCTTTTTTTTTTGAAAATTTATAAATTAGTAATAACGACAATGTTCTAATCGTACAAAATAATTTAAAAAATTTCTAAAATTCAATTTTTTCAATTATTACGTGCTCTTTTGAAATTCATTGAAACTCTTAATCCAACCGCGATATGGTAACGGAATTGAATTATCATCATCATCTGTGTCTCGCTTTCTACGATGACCGTCATGGTGTCCAGCATAGATGACTTGATGACCACTTTCTTCATGTCCGGAAGACGCTAATTTCTTTAGACCGATGATGCTTGATATCACGATGGAGATCAGGGCCGTCTGTAATCAACCAATCATATTGTTTCTTACAAAATTATGAACATATACGGCTGTTGGCTGTTTAGCAAAGTAAAACTAACCAAGTAGTCTTATACAGTAGAACAATTAAAATAAAAAAACTTGTTTTTATAGGTTACACATATGGCGATTTATATACATGTACGAAGGTATAGGTAGTTTTAGATACAATTATGATGAATACACCAAAATAAAAAAAAAAAGTGTAACAGGAAATAGGATGCCGGAAATCATCTTTCTGTTTTGGTCGTTGTTGTTTTCAAATGAGTATTTTTGCCGTTTTTGTACGAGGGTGATTAAATATTAATCATTACTTCGTGATGAGTTTTTTAAATGGTCTGTTTTCTATGAATGAAACTAATTATTCTGTCTTAAATCCAGAAAATCAAAATTAAGCTGCTGAATCTGGAATTGACTTGGAATTAGGTTAGAAAACGAGGAACATACAAAACCCATTTCTCTTGAGCTTTTGCTGGCCCACATACCGAGCGTTATAAAAAATTTAGTGAAGGCGGAAATTGACTCACTCGTCTGATAAATTCTGTTGTCCATTTAAAGCTATTGATTGATTTGAAAAAGACAATAACAATTTCGGGTTAATATCAACCAAAATACGACTAATAAACAAATATTTTACTTTGTAAAATACCACTTTTATTTTGTGAACATTCAGTTGTTCATTTTTATTAAACCATATTGTCATAGTTTACAAAATAAAAGTGGTAGGTATTTTATAAAGTAAAATTTTTGTTTATTACTTACAAATATGTAATACCATGAAATAAATTAATATCAAAGTACGATTTTAATAAAATAAATTAATATCAAAGAAGATATTTCTAGCCAGTATTATTTGAATTTTAAAACATCTTTTGGTGAATAACTATTTAAAATTGGGACTCCATCTATTTTTGGATATAAAAACAAAAATAATGATCCGATATGAATGACTTTTTAAGTGTTCGAAATTACAGAAGAATAATTTAAAAAAATACTAAAACTCGATACCGATACTGGAAATGCCAGGAAACTTTTGTTAAATCTAAAGAAATTCGTACATTTATAGAAATAAATAAAGGGGAAAACACCATTGAATTGAAGTTCATAATTAAAGTACCCTCTGCCCAAAAATGAATTTCAGTTGTACTCTCCACTTTTTTCTGTCAATATACACGGAGAGAAAATTCCTATAAAAATTACTGTGCTCATACTACAATCGACGTGTAACAGGCGAACATATCCAATTTTTGTACGGTAAAATTATAAAAATTACAATAATATAACTATAATTTTTATAATTTTACCGTACAAAAATTGGATATGTTCGCCTGTTACACGTCGATTGTAGTATGAGCACAGTAATTTTTATAGGAATTTTTCTCTCCGTGTATGAATATTTTCAGATTTAACCAAAGTTTTCCAGTCTTTCCAGTGTTGGTATCGGGAACCTTTTTTTAACTAACAGTGCATAATACAAAAAATTTGAAAGAAAAAAAATCATTAAAATCAGACTATCAGTTTAGTTTTTATGGCCAAAAATAGGCGGAGACTTAGTTCTAAATAATTATTGATTTAATTCAAATATTATTTCTATTGTTTGTTGAAAACACAAAAGATAGAAAAAAATAACAAAAATTGAAGAAAAGGGTTGTCCTTTGAAAAAAAAATGGAGTTGAGGTGTCACTTGATAATCCACGAGTCAAAGATTGCCGAAGCTTGTGCTAGAGCTACTAACATTGTAGCTTGTTCATTAAAGCAGTCAGATTGCAAGACGCATCCTAGTGAACCCTTTATCATGCGCGATCAAATTTGTCTTCCTTAATGGTCAGATAACGGCTCAGTTTCATTACGTTTTAATTTGTAGAAAAAAAAAAAATATATTACTTTCACGAAAAAGTAACTGTTAGTTCTCTCTATACTAAACTTGTACAACTGGTGAGTTCTTTTAATAATTAGAAAGAAAATATAGATGGCTGTAGACGCTAGATCGATTTTCAAAAAGGAGGTCAATTCAACAATCAAAGATCTCTAACGATGGTGGGGCTACCAATTTGTGATGTCTATATAAATGCGGTACAATTGTCAGTTAAATTTGATTAATCTGTTCAATCTTCAGAAGAGGAGTACACTCACAACTCGAGCGTAAAATTTGAATTAAATTTGTGAACTTAATAAGTACTGATAAAATTTTAACTTAATTTAGAAATTTTACAAACTTACTTCGTTTTTAATATTTTTTTCGTTTTAATTCATAAAAAAAAAATAATTTGTGGGTATCTCGTCTCTTAAGAGGAGGGCAAGGTTTTAAAAGCGAAAAAAAGGCATATTTTCATGATTTTTTTTTTTTTTTTTTTTGGAGATATGAATAATGTTGGTTTATTTATTTCATATACACGTTATAGTATAACATCTGAAGTATCTTTGAAAAAATTATCAATTACAAATATCGATAAATGAGTCCGTGACAGCGAATCTCCGGAGGCGCCTCGAAAAAACGTTGTTTTGCGGTGAACATCATAACTCGGTACCGGATCATCCGAGACAAAAAAATCGAAATGCGTTTAAAAGGCGATATGTTTCCCTAGGGAGTCAGGAAGAGTTTTTTTGTATTTTTTCGATTTTTTTTATTTTTGGCAGCATTTTGAAGTAAAAAACGCCATTTTTGCTAAAAATTTCGGTTAATTTGTTATTATAAACTGGAAAAAAATAGCAAAAAAAACTCGACCTGATTACCTGTTGACTTATTATGTGTAGAAACAGTGTACAAAATTTCAACAAAATTGGTGAAGTAGATTTTGAGTTACGATGTTCACGAACTTCAAAAATGTTGTTTGCGAGAAAATGGATTTAAAGTTTTTTATACTCAAAAATCCAAAATTAAGCATCGCTAAAATGATATAATTTTTTATACTTACGCGGGTAATTATAGTAAGTATTTGTTTTGTATAAGATTTGTAAGTATAAAATTAAAGTAAATTTTATACTTACCAGGTAGGCGCGTCGCGCAGCTACTAGGCAGGTATAAAAATCGAGCATGAGGGCCAGTCGCTTGAATCGCCGTATCTTCAATAGTTTTGCTTGGATTTACTTGAAATTTTGACACAACACGATGGGCATGTTGTACATTCAGAAAAAAATTTAAAAAAAAATGCAAAACAAAGTTTAAAAACCTTACTCCTTCCCCTTAATGATGACTGCTCGTTTTAGTTTCATTAAAAGATAGTTGTAGGACTTTTCTGTGCCTTTTTAGCTTTTGAAATCTGCTGAGGGGGATTGGCTGGCGTCAATAACGCATAGGGGATTGATATATAAGCATTTACGAATAACAGCCCAAAAATCATAATTGAATGATCGTTCCGTTCAAGGTTATAAAGAGGAAAAATCGATTTTGCAATTTTTGGGGTAAATGGGTGAATTTGTAAGGAAAGTTGCCGCAGAAAAGTTTGTCGCAAATTGAAATTTCTAGAAATTATATATGTTTTATAACATTTTTCGAAATTTTATTGCTGGTCCTTCTCAAGGAAGAAAATTTTTGTTTCAAATTAACCCCAACCACTGTGACGCGAATTTGAAAAAAAACAATAATAGTCGATTGGAAGCAAGCTACAACTCCTATCTTGCTATAAAATTTCAAAAAATCGTCCCCCCCAATAAAAAAAATTCTCCTAAGTCACGTTACCTATACAAAAAGATCCGAAAAATTTCCGTTCGAATTTTTGATTTTCAGGGTTTCTTAGTCCTCTGAACGTCAAGACCGGATGAAAACCGCATGCGCTCAAATTGATTTGATTGTATAACCTATGTGGACAGAAAAGTAAAATGGAACTGAGTAAAAGTCGAAGAAAATTCGTGTCTGAAAAATTCGAAATAGGGAAAGTATTCTCATTTAGATAAAAAGCTAAGTGATCTAAATACTGAAATGTGTCAAGTTATCCACTAAAACTTTTTAACCCTTTTAAACAAACCATATGGAAAAATTTTTTGTCTCAAAATTCCGGACTTTTTACTGCCAGTGATAACTACAATAGATACGGTTACAAAAAAAAAAAAAAAAGAACAAGAAAAAAAAATCAGTTCCCCACATCAAAAAGGTGAACCCTAGGAATTTATAAAATATAAATTATACCAAACCATGTAGATAAAATCGAACACTATTTAGAATTATACCGTATTTCGGAAAATCTGTCACAGATGTCGGCACCTATGAATATATACCTATCACAGCATTTTGAGCCGCCATATTGCAGGACGAGTTAACTCGTCTTAATCATTTAAATAGTTAATACATTAACCGTGAATGTTCTAAAGACCCAAAAGATTCAAGTACCAAGTTTTTCCGCTAGAAAATCAGCTCTTTTAGTGTCATTGTTAAGCTCAGCAGTATTATTATTAAACAAATATGTATTCCTTACCATTAAAGCTTTGCCTGCAATCGCTGCAATTAAACCTAATTTTACCGCCATCATCATTTTGGCCATAGCACCGCCCAACAAAAGTATTGCACCATATCCTCCGCCACCTTTCTTTCCTCTGCCGGTACCTAAAAGCACAAAACACAAATTAATACGAAAGAAAAACAACAAGTGTTATGGTGGCAGCGCAGTGAAGAGAATGTTTTAAGAGTAACTTAATTATTAAGAGCTCACTATTATTTTAACATACAATATAACTGTGGTTAATCACGACTTTATCATAATAACAGCCAAAAGTTAATAACAGTAATCATATATTCATTAGTTATGATTATATAATAGTGTAGTCCACGTGTCTAATCACTAATTAGTAACCATTGTCAAGATTATATAATAAACTCATTATTTAATTACGTATAAATTAAATATTTATTAAATTGAATTACTTAATACTATTCTATGTATGTTTATTTCTAAATTTATTTTGATACAGGTTTTATTATACAGAGTGTTTTAATTGTGATCATCTTAAGGGGCGAGGGTCCTCCAGAACTTTCAAATTTTTCATTTTTTGTTTTGCTCTAAAAGTTCACTTGAACCTTAAGGAATATATTTCTAATGTTTTAATCCCAACAGAGAGATTATCTTAGATAACGATAAATTACTTTTAACTCTACTTTTCAAGAACGAAAACTCCTTAATACCTTTTTCCTTAAAACAGGTTTTTTTCCGCGTCGTGGAACATAACTTAAAAAGTTATTAAGGTATCAACTTGAAATTTTGTACAGATATTCTTTAAGATACTGGCCCTTGCATATACCTGAAATTTTTCATAAATTATTACTATAAATATTGTTTATAACAATTTGTTCATAAAAAAAAATGAAATTTGTTTCTTTTTGATTTTAAATTATGAATTCTCATCATAGATATACGCAAAGTGTAATGGCTTATTTTAATAAAAATTTTTTTGTCCGATTGAATTCAGTTGATTACAAGAGGCTGGGCATTCCACGACGCAAATTAAAAGAGTCAACTTGAAACAGCTGTAGCGCCGCCATTTTTTCTTTTTTTTGCATAAAAATTTATGAGTGAATACACCATAAGATGTACTATACTATGTAGCTTCATTTGATACAATAAATGTATCCAGTTTCTTAAAAAAAATTATTAAAAAACCTGTTGTCTGGAGGACCCTCCCCCTTTAAGCGTAAATCATAAAGGGAGATCAAATAGTCCCGGGCACGTCCTAACTGTCTTCCGGATAGGATAAAAACGTTTGCTAGTAGAGTGTTAGAAATATACCAGTTATAAATTTCAAATATGGTTGTATGCTGTATATTTGGTTTTAGCAAGAGCATGGTCAAGATGAGTTGATTGACTTTTATATCATACTAGACAGCTTAGCCAGATTCTTTATATTTGTGGTCCCAGTAGAGTCGGAGAGGGAAATGACGGGCCCCAGGGCACAACAAAAAATTTTCAAACATTTTTTGCAATTTCTTTCCAAAAACACTGTTGGCGAGTAAAACTTTGTCTTACTTTGTCCGGGTCCCCTTTTTACACCAGGACCCCAGGGAAATTGCCTCACCTAACCTTCTTCTCAGAGTCTCTGGCCCTGGGTCTCAGTTGTTGTCAAATGTTTATAAATTATATTTTCAAATATCAGCTGGGTCAAATGTTTATAAATAATATTTCAAAAACGGCGTGGTGAATAACTTTTATCTCTTATTAAATACTAGCCGTATACCCGATGGGATTTCCCGTCGACAACATATTTTTATTAGGTACAGCTGAACTCTTTTTTGTGCGGTTGATAGGGGGCGCATAAAAAAAATCGCACAAGAAAAATATATTCAAAAACATCATAAATATCTATAAAAAGTATAGTTGAATCCAGATTGTACAAAAAACTTTTTTTGTGCGGTTGGTCAGGATCGCATAAAAAATGTTTCATCGAAAAAACATCACTCAAAACGCTCAAAACTTAGAAATTTCCTTAGAAATTGCTTCTATAAACAAGATAAAGATTTATTTATACGTAGAAACATTTTATTTCAAATTTATAATATTATGAAAATTTTGAAAAATACATTTTTAACAAAATTAAATGATGCAATAACATATGTTCCTATGCAATGTATTGATTAAATGCTTAAAAGCCGTTAAAAAGTATTCTTATCAGGGAAGTTATTAGAGTAATTGTTTAAGTTTCTTACTGTCTCGTGATTTTGATTCACATTATGCATTTTAATGGCGATTTTTTACAAACCGCATAAAAAAATCGCACAAAAAAAGTCCGCATAAAAAAGAGTTCAGCTGTACTCACTGTCTGCTCACGATTAATATTTTTCAAAAGCCTAAATCAATATCCACGTTTCAGACTTCAAAAATGACGAACTTGCCATACGAACTTTCATTTCCTGTTTTAACCCCCGAGGGAATAAATTTCCAAAAACGTTTACACAACTGACTTTTATTTATAAATAGAAGCCTAAACGCCAATTTTCATATCTCCTGTGCTCAATTTCGTCCTTCTAAACCCAACAGTTGTTGTGCGTTGTCTGTCAGTCAGTGTTAAAGATTTATTAAATAATATTATGTATTTATCTTAATAGCCATAGTAACATATTTTTATATATCACTAACTTAAAAAATAACGAATTTACATACTAATTTTCATTCCCTATTAACCCTTAACCGGTAAGGTAAATTTTTATAATACTCACGGTAAAGTGATGTCTGAGAGACATCAACAAATTAACATAGCGCGGGCTGGTAACATAGATAGCCAAAACTGGAGACTACACGTATATGCATGTATCAAACACTCCCCTTACGCCAGCAGGGTAAAATGTGCCCTAAACTATAAAAGAATACACAAACGTTCAGTTAACAAAAACAAGCAGGGAGGAAGGAAATTAAAAGAATATATTTGTATACGACTCACAGACATCATCTTACCGGTTAAAGGTTAATCTCACTTAAGGGGCGAATTTTCAAAAATCCTTTCTTAGTGCTCACTTACGTTACATAGGGAACTCCTAAGCAATATTTCGTTCTTCTAAACCCAACGGTTTAGGGTGTGCGTTGTCTGTCAGTCAGTCAGTGTTAGAAATTTATTAAGTAGATGGTTTGTAACTTTGTATCTTATAACATATTAAATTTTTATCAAATTCCTTTGACATGTTTTCATTTTATTAAAAAAAAGTAGAGTTTTCCCATAAAATTTTTGGTCAATTTTTTTTCGATAAGGGCTCCTGTTATTGGTGTTGAATTAGATAAATATTTAGAGAAGTTCCGTTAAAATCCTTTGAAAAAATCGTTTTATCGACCAACTACCTTAATGCTTTGAATATAAAAATTTGAAAATATCTGGGTCACAACACTTAAAAAATCGTAAGTCTACTCTTCCTAGCTCTCTCACCATATTACGTTAATTATGTTAACGAGTTCCTTTTCTTTACGTAATAATTTGCCTTCCCTCCCTTTCCCTGGCCTGAAAAAGACAGGTGACAAATTTTTTTCAAAGTATGATCGGTCTCCAAAAATCAGATGGGGTAAGTGCGGGAGAGATGCCGCAATAGCCATAGTTCGTCCGTTGATTGATAGATAGAGCTATTAATGGATTATATGTTTAAAATAAGTTACTTGTTTAAGCTGTATATGGTAACATTTATGATCAGTGGTTTAGTTTAGTAATTATCCAACTTTTTATTATTAAAAAGTAAGTTTTTAAAATAATATTTTATCAAGCATTTAATTCATCAGAATTTAAAAATGTATATTTCATTGTTTTAATGAAAATGAGTTTTGTTATTAATTTAGGTATATTTTAAAAGCACTGTATAAAATTTTAGGTTAGAATTCCGCACTATGCTTGCTATAGCAACATGCGGCATCTATCCCAACAAAAAGGAGAGATGCCGCATTTAAAGTAGGTATAGATGCCGCATCATATTACATATTAAAAACATAGACTTATACCTTAATTATACAATTTATTTATTTATTTTTTTGGTCTGTAAATTATCCCACGTAAATATGAAAGATCCATTAATGGATCAGGAAGAGCTCTTATATTAGTGAAGATAACGAAAATAATGATGATTATCTGTGCATTGAAAGTTTTGAAAAGTACTCAGAAACAAAAAAAAAGTTGACTGGTTAAGATGTATAAAGTGCCAAAAATGGTTACATTTGGCATGCATCGTGTATGGAGATGTGTGTAATATATGTTAAAGAGGGGCGCTGCGCCAAAAAAATGCAAAATTTTTTAGATAAACTCTGCGGCGTCTCACCTTCTTTGATGCGTCATCTCTCCCATAGGTGTGGGAGAGACGCCGCTTTGCAGGCTCTACAAAAATGTTAATTATGAATCCACTGTGACTCAAAATTAAAAATTATTCATAAATAATTTTAAAGAACAATGTTTACATTTATTGTGTACCAAATTTCAAATCAATTAAATGCATACTTAAAAAATTATCAAGTGCTTTCAAAATGTGCAGCATCTCTCCCGCATTCACCCTATCTATCACTGAGAGTATCGCACAAAATATATACACTTCGTTTAATATGGAGAGTTTAGACACACCTTCGCGCCATTTTACTATACCCATAAATTATAGAACAATATATACCCAACGAAGATGATCGTTCTGAAGATCCATCAATCAACGAGCCAAGTGACGTTGTTAAATCCAACAGATTCACGCGAATCTCATGCGTCTGCAGGTAATTATCAATATTGTCTAACAGATTCCCATCATATTTGCGTCCACTAGCGGCCGCCGAATTATTTTCATTCGCGTGCAGACTCTCCACTAAATGAACACCATTCAATATTTCAATATCGCGTTTATGGTGCTTTTGGATCGCTTGATTCACCACTGTCGTTAACAGTTTCACGCCTTGACAACTTAACAAGTTCTCATCACAGTCATCACTAATCTTATTACTAATATCACCAAAGATTCCAACGAACAAATAACTGAATACGATTAGTTTAAATAACATTGTCGTAACGATTTTTTTTTTGGATTGTTCGAATTTTTAAATTTTAAATATTTAAACTTTTCGTTTGTCGAATCGAATTTGAACTGAATTGTTCGATGAATTCATTATACGTTTATATACTAAATAAATTTTAATAGAAAAAAAAAACGAAATGAAGAAAATGGAGGTGAGGTTTAATTAAATTTTTTTTAAATTGTTTTTTAATTTACTTTGAATAAATAAGTAGTACTCATTCTAGGGAAGGCAGAGGAATTTAGTGGAGCGATACGTTTGTAAATTAGGTTTATAAGATAACATTACATTCTAACAGTTATTTATCATCGCAATACACAATTGACAAGGTATAGACCAAACAGACCTGCAACCACTTCAATCAGACAGTGACGGTTCGCGTCAAAGTAAATTTGATACGATCGCTGAGAAACATGATATTATAAGTTATATTGTTACGCTCCTTTCACACTGTACGGTTTTCGCCGTATGGGAAAAAACCTTACGACTTTTTGCCGTTGTAAACTGAATATCTTCATTTGATTTGCAACATTGTACAAGTAACAAGTGTGATTAAAGTTAATTCTATTAATCAGACGAAATAGAAAGTAGAATTATTTATTATCTCACTCTTTGAAAACCTGAAAAATGACGAAAATAAGTTTTTCAACTATTTGCGAATGTTTACAGATTCTTTTGATTAATTTCTTGGCGAACTTAACATCAAAACACACAATTTCGAAATTACATACAATCTATTAAAATACTGGTTATTACATTCAACATTAGTTTCATCCTTTTCACAAAAAAAACTAATAATTAACATGAAATCCAACAAAATATTGTTAATGCCGTACGTTAAAAAACCGTCTAATATGAAAGAATCCATTTAATTACATACACTACTGAACCAAAATACGCCGTACGGCAAAACCGTGAAGTCCAGTGACAAGAGACGGCTGCTACACGGCACGGCAACGGCATTTTGCCGTGACCGTGTAATGTGGAAGGTCCAATGCTCTTCTTCACTCCACTAAAAAAATGCGACCGTACGGTTATTTGCCGTACGACAAAAACCGTATAATGTAAAAGGAGCGTTAATGTGCTTATAGAAATATTTGTCACAGTTGAATAATAATTGTTCATTTAAAAAACAAACAAATTAAAAATGAAAATGATTCATGTCTTGTTAACTAATAATTACTAACCTTTGGTTTCGTTATAGAATTGCCCTTTTTGAATAAAATAATTTGTTGGTAAAGATTCCGTAGATTTTGGCACTAACGCTTTTTGAAATTTTTATGTTATTCTATTGTAGCAAATGCCAAGTTTGATCTAGTAAAGGTATACTCAAGACTGGGCCAAACTTCCAATGCCCAGTTAAAGTCAAGCCCTAAGCGTATGTGTAAAAAATTGTGGATAGCAGTGTGTCTGAGTGTGGCCGATACCGCTTAAGGCATTTAGTTGGTCGGTGTCGGTCACCGAATGCACAATGCATTGTAATGTATTTTTAGACCATTATTGTTTGAACTGCACGTTGCTCTCTCTGATAATACGTGTTGTGTAGTTGTGTATATCAATACTTACATAGAAGCAAACATCAAACCCACACCACTACAAATAGTGTCTACCTATAAAACATAGTGATGGGAAGTAGAGGGTTTTTTTGTCTACATTGGTATCACTAGTGCAGAGATAGTAACTTGGTTTCTGAATTATTTGTGGTTAAAGTATATGAATGTTCCGCTAGCCCTGTGACGTAACAGTATATTACGTAATATTATGTGAAACATACTTTCATTTTGTCCAGATTTGGGCTAAGCTTGTTAATCAGGCTTTGTACGTAGTTGCAAATCATATATTTACTAAAGCTGAACCTGAACTGAATAATTTTAAGTCAAGCTTGAACCAAATTTAGTCCCGACTTTATTTCCCACATGATTGCATCTTTACTTAGGAGACAGGAGTTGCTCTTAGCAGGAATGTAAGGATTTACAACCACGTTTTCACAAGAACTATGTCAGTATTCATCGAATACTATTCATCATTTTATTTTTTGGAAAGGACATATTTTTATACTAATGGAATGAATGTAGTTTTTTTTTTAGATAATACTTCACGATACTGGAATCCGAAGTTAGTATTTTCAGTTATTAAAGTTATTTTGAAATGGGCACTGCGCGCGGTTAAAATAAAAAAATGCTTTTATCTTTCAGAAATTACTTAATGCTACCGTCACTGTATTTGACAAAAGTACAATTTAACAATTTAAATAGCAAAATAAAAAAAAAATACTCTAAAAAAATTAAAAAATTAATGATAATAAAAATATTTTAATATCATCTCATTTCATCGCATCAAAAAGTCTCAGCCACGTAACAAACTCATGTCTTTCTCTCTGTCCGTCCCATTTTTATTTTCACCTTTCTATTGCAATTATTTTTACAACATACAACAATAAAATTTTAATTGATTCGAACGGAACGCGAACACAGTTGCTCTTGACCATCACTTAGGTGGGTACCTAAATAAGCGAGCGCTATGTACGGCGGTAATAAGTAAATGAAAGGCAACTAACTGCCCTTCAGTAACAACACCAATTAGGGTTCCGAAGAAAAAAAATCTTCGAGCCCTTATAAATTCGTCGTATCCGTCCCGACCAAGCCCTAAGCGTGTTTGTAAAAGATTGTGGATAGCTGTGTGCCAGTGAGTGGTTCGATACCGCTTAAGCTGATTAGTCACACAGCAACTGTAGCCGGGTTCAGATCGATTGTTATCAACCAGTTTCAACAATAAGCGAATACATATATAGTAATATGCATGTACCAAAATACTGGCATACACGTGGGTATACACATGTAGTGTAATCCCCTCTTCCTACAGACAGTGTGACGTTGATACACACACTATCGCACATCCACTTATACACTGATACGAGATCTATGTTGTGCGTTTGGAGGGGACAGAAATTAGGTCATTTGTGACGTAAGCTACTGTCCACATTGAAAAAGCTAGTACAGAGCTTTCTTGAGCTTTCTACAGAGAATTTCTTGAGGTACCTTCCCGTATTGAAAAGTGGTGTGCACATTTTTTTTCTTGTATCACATCGGCTGGAATATCGCCAGAAAGAGTTTGTAAATGAAGTTGAGATTCTTTTGACCATTTTTTTTTGCGGAACACTATTTAAATTCTAAAATTTGTACGGAACACTAATTCAAATACAAGAAGCGAAAAAGAAATCGTTTGTTAAAAAAACGTAACCGTAAGTAGTTAAGTAAATTTCCAAAAATGCTGGTGATAAACAGAGAAAAAAAAACAAGGAGCTTAAAGATTAAACGTATAAAAGCATGTCCTGTGTTTTTCGCTATTTTTAAAAATTTGCATCGAGATATGTTTCAGTAGCAGAAAACATCCCCCAAAAATTCAAACGTAAATCATTGAGGGAAATATTAAGAATGGACAAAGTTTTTGTTTTCTGTAAGGAACTCCAGAAATAATTACACGCATCCTATTACGAGAGATATCGGTAGAGGGGTCTTTTAAAATGTAGTTGAAATTTTTTTAATCACTTTTCATTCTTAAGTTTTCCGCACTAATAACAGTTACGGCTGTTGTCAAATGCATTTGTCTATTTTTAAATAAATGGTAAAATAACGTACTTACGTGTAACACCCTTTATTTTATTCCGAAAGCGGTAGAAGACCACTGAAGCCACTGAGGAACCCCAAACTAATGCGTGTCCAGCACTTACTTGGCAATTTTTTTATTATTTTCTGTTCCAGTTTTTGATAATGATTGAAAAATTATGTGGTTTTGATGTTAATCTTTTTTTCAGATACATCCACTAAAATATTTCTTTTAACAAAGTTACAAAAAAAAAAGTTGTAATAAGAAAAATAATTATCTCGATGTTTTATATTTTTTTTTATAACAAGTGGTTTTTAACGGCAGGAAAAAGAACTAATATTTTTTTCTTTTTTGTAATGGAAATATTTACGCTAAATTTATTTTGTTCGGATAAGATATTTATGATTTTAATATAGATACTATCATGGATATTGAACAAGAATGTATTATTTATAGTAGAAAAACCTATTAACAGTGAGGATAATAAATTCTAAAATTTAATTTTAAGCGTTATTTTATATTTGTTAACGATAAATAAAATATTTTTGACAATGATCATATAATTTATATGGATGGAATAAAATAAAGCTGGTATTTTTGCAAAATACTTATGTTTTATTTATTGTTAGTACCTAAACAAATAATAGTATATTACACACCAAGAAACTAAAGTATGACTTTTAATTCCGAGTGTGAAGTTCGTTGTCATAGAGGCTGTAAAGGCTCGAGGGTAACAATTTACACGACGAATCAAAAAAAAAAAAGAAGAAAAAAACAGTTGAGTCCCATGGCGTATATGTACTTCCTTGTATTCAGAATTTTTTTAAAATTAGAAGATTAAAAAAAATCATTTGAATTCCATCTAAATTGTATGAAATAATATTACATCATAAAACTTAACTATTTGCTTTTATCTACAAGTTTGCATTTGTTTATTATTTTAAATTACTCAGCAACAGTGGCGTAGTGAACATAACCGGCGCCTGGGGCACGACACTTTATTAGCGTCCCTCAGACCCGGACCTAGACGCCCCTGACGCCCCTGTAAAAAAATATTGCCTTTTTCCTCCCAAAAAACCTCACATACCTCATTTTTTTGGCGCCCCAAAGACCTGCCACCCTTTGGGGCACATTTGGCGCCCTTCTACGAGTGGCGCCCGGTGCATGATAGACCCACTTGCACCCCCGTCGCTACGCCTTTGCAATACAATTTTAGTTAAATTTTGCTTGTTGATTGATTTAAAAGCGGAAGTAAAAGTATTTTTGGTTCCTTGGGACCAAAAATAATTTGCATACAAGATTAGGTTATACGAATCTACGCTTGGTTTCATAAATATCCAGGCTCTAACAATAAAACGAATTTTTGCTTATAATGAAAGTAAATTCTTTTTTTATATGACCGCAGCGAATGTTTTGCTCGAAGCAACCAACGTACAACACAATTTTAAAATGTTCCAACATTTTTTTTTCCAACTTTTTTTTTTATTGCTTCAGTTACACCTAGATATAATTGTACGTGTCTGTATAAAAACTCAAAATTTCTTTTACCTTTGTTATTTTTTCTTTTAAGTTTCATTTCATTCAATAATAATAAACTCACACTTTTTAAATGCTACACAAACATTAAAAATACAATACGGAACAAAATATTAAAACAATGTTCAGCTTTGTGTGTAATTTTTGTTGTAAAGATTACAATTAAATTAATTGGAAGGTTGGAGGGAAAAATTTTTAGAACGAATTTTGAAATAATTATTATTATAAATTGTCTAATTCTAATATATAGCAGGTTATAAAAAATACGATATAAAAACGTTCATATAGGCAAGTTGTATAACTGATATGTTATGTCAGTGATGAAAAAGTATATTAAACACTTTTATGCAAATTGTAAATTCAGTAAAAAAAATCTTTCTTAGCTAAGTTTTTTTAATTCGAAAGGAAAATATCATTCTTTTTGGTTTCTGGCTTGTATTTATTATTATTTCGTAAAGTCATTTAGGGGGGTATTCTAGTCTAGAAATTCAAAAAAATCGAATTTTTTTTCTTTTATATTTTCGAGGTTCAGTTCTTTAAGATTGATCCTCTAACAGAAGGAAATTCAAATTATTTTCGGTACTATGGTTATTCTTCCCTGTGTACTGTGTATCTTTTCAGTGTTAAATTCAACAAATTTTTAATATAAATTACTCGGAACTATTTTTTTCGATATTGTTGACATGATATCTCAAGTATCTAATGCACCGATTTACTTGAAATTTGGTACAGACCTTCTTAATACTATCAAAATTAATCTAACGTAGGGGTTTCTGGAATTTTTTTTTTACTATTTTTATAAAATTTCCAAAGTTGGAAAAAGGAGGCGAAAAAGTGATTTTTTTTAAATGTACGTCATTATGTGAAAAAATTTATTTTTTCAAATCGGTTACGTCCAACTCAATTATACATCCTTGTTTATTAAGAATTAACTAAAATTTTATGTTTCAGATCACCAGGAGGGTTGGAATCACGTCAACCAGGAGACACCTTTTTTTGTGAGTCCCCACTTTGCCGGCCTGTATCGATTTCAATTTGGAATCTTTTTTAAATTTTTATACATTTTTATACTTTTCAAATATCAATAAAATTACGCCCGTAAAATCACCTCAAAATCGAGCCTCTAGACTAGAATACCCCCTTAAGTGATCTGGTCTTACTCGTTTTTGTGCATTTAATAAAAAGGAAAACCTTTCTTCCTCCGTCCTTGCGTAAATAGTATTCCGCACAATAAGTTGTTTCTAAATTTAATATGAATTCGATTTAATAGAATGTGAGGGTAGACAAAGTTTCGTTCTTGATTAATTTTAAATTTTGAAAAAGTGTAAGCACGGACGTATTCCCTACATCGTGAAACATGAAAAATATTTTCTCTAAAATCAATAGTGTAGAAGTTATAAAGAAATAAACATTTTTATCTTCCACTGAATCTATTGAAGTCTATTATATTTCATTGTTATAACTGTGAACAGTAAAACTTTGTGGCATTAGTTGCATATTTTAAAAATGTTGATAGCCAAGTCTTTGTTTGAAAATGGACTTTTAAGCTTGAAACAATAAACGTGGTATGTTTTGCTACGCAAAAAAATCTGTTTTATTATATCTATAAAATCAGATATTTAACTTTTTGGTTTTATACGATTTACTAAAATTTTTCATAAGTAAGAAACTATCATATTTTCCATCCTTAAAGTGAATGGAAACATAAACCATACGGGCTTGTTGCAATAGGAATATCAACACTATCCCCCCCCCCCCCAAAAAAAAAACAACTTGTTTATATAAATTGTATTATTCCACGTGATTTCTTTAAACCATCACAAAATGAATATTAAAAAAAGTGATTAAGAAAAGTGAATAAAAAGATGAATTGAGGTCAGAATTAAAACAGAAAAAAAATTAGAAGTAGATTAAACTCATCAGTTATAGATATTGGAACATTTTTTGTTTAACAAAAAAATTAACTTCTATATATTTCAATTCAAAAAGAATTTTTGATAATTAAAAATCTAATATGTGTTTGTAATTATTTTGTATTAACAGAACTTTTTTGATTAAATGCCATTAATACTTTTTTTCTTTTAGCGAATTTCCAGAATGGAATTCAGCTATTACAGCCACTGTCATGACGCGACTTGGGCAGAAATTTGTTTTAAGGTCCCTAGGAACCGAAAATGATATTCACTAAAATTTATATATATATATATATATATATATATATATATATATATATATATATATATATATATATATATATATATATATATATATATATATATGTGTGTTCGCTCTCTATAACTCTCAAACGAAATGTCCTATTTTTACAAAATTTGGTAAAAGTGTTGGAAGTCCCAAAATCTTGGATGAGTTCTTTAACCAGACACGTCGGATGCCAGGAACATGGTTTTTGTTCTTGCAAAAAATTAGTTTTTTGCCAAAATTTCCACTTATTTAAAAATTTTTGCGAAATTTTTTACACCATTTAAAAGAGGAGAAAAAATTACATAAAAAAGGTTTTTAAACTATTCTTCTATGTCAACTAGTTTCCAAGAAAAACTAATTTTTATAAACGGAAATTCGCTATGTTATGCAGGATGCTGCGACAGGGGTATTTTGTAATTACTCATGTTATTTTGCTCGTAACGAATTCATAAGAAAATTGTTGGTGCTACTATAAGTAGCAATCTTAACATTGGGGCCGGAATTATTTTTTCAACCTGAAAAATGGTCAAATTTCGAAAAAATTTAAAAATGTATTGTTAACTTTTTAATAGTATATTATACATGAAGGTTTTTAATCCTGAAGGTGAAATTTGTTGCCAGGGAGCCACAAACAATTTACACGAGATATTAAAAAACCACTTTAGTCCCTTGGCGTATACATATTAGTTTTGCGCAATTCCAATTAATTTAAAGTTATAAAAATTAAGAAAAAATTTATTTAAATGTCATTCAAATTGTAAGAGTAGTATATTATTCAATGAGCTGGTAATAATAGCTATTACTTACCATAATGAAATTGCGACACGAGCCCAGTTTACGAAGCGAGTGCACTGTGTTCCAATCGAGCCCATTTAAAAGTACATTGCCTACTGTAGTAGCACCAAAATGTTGTCAGTAATTATTTCGTCCGCTCTGCATAAAGTGTAAATTATCTCTTATAATTAAAAACAATTAACATAAATTGAAGCGACTGAAACTTTCGCCTAACTACTCCGTTAGGTATTAAAATTAATTCAATTAATTTTTGAGTTTATGGAGCGAATCAGATCGGTCAGTAGTGCCATGAAGCAGACACATATATATTAAATTATTTAAACTTGTTAACTAAATTGTAATAATTGTTCATGAGATAATTAAAATATAAGAAAATTTGTGGAAAAATTTCTGAAAATAGTTCAAAAACATCAAGGGAAATTATGGCATCTATTCTGGGGACTTTTATTAGAGACTTAATTATACAAGAATTTAATAAAATTGAGATTTTGGATAGTTTTAGTGACTTCCTCTTTACATTTTATTTTCGAGGGATTCTTTTTAAAAACAAAACTGTCTTTTTAAAAAGAAAACTGTTTTCAAAGAAAAATTTTGAAAATGAACTAACGGTTCGAAACAATCTTATCACAGTTTCAAAAATAAAAGTGGTATTTGGCGAAGTAAAATATTTGTTTATTATTTAGAAAAATTTTGACTTAGGGAGAAAACATTATAAAACATAAAACTTTTTGATTAGAAACCAAGATTGTTAACCGTCCGGTTTTTGACTGGACAGTCCGGTTATGAAGTGATTTGTCGAACCCGGTTCTTCATGTGCGACCGAACTTGAAATATTCGGTTAATTGACAAAAATTTAAAAGATATCGTCCTTATTAGGCCGGTTCTACACGATGCTACGAACATCTTCCAACATTGGACGTTTGATGATTCGTTGCATCGTGTGGCCGTTGTTCGAACCCACGAGCGTCGAACGTCCGCATTTGGTCGTATTCCAGCCGATGTCGGTATTCTCGCACCGAGTTAAAGGGATGTTTCCAACGTTTGAAGGACAATGTTCGTTGGTTCGACCCAACGGCTACACGACTCGTTCATATGAAGAGCGATCAGTGTATAACTTAAGGTACCAGTCGACTTGATACAAATTGTAGCGCTACACTGTAGCGCAACATGTTTCCTGTGGACACAGCCATGAAACATGCCGTGCAACAAAGGTATCATGTTGCGCTGATACAAACATCGATGCGATACAACGTTCAGTGTACACGGGTTTATCTGTGTTGCAAGGCATGTGTCGTACGAAACAAATTAAGTTTGCAACCGCAATTTTATTTTTGACATTTTTGTCACTGATCAACACACATAAAATATCAACACAAAACTAACCAAAGTTAAGTAGAAAAAATAAATGAATGTATCGAGATACAAATGTTGCAGCTAGTGTACACACTTGTTGCAACACATTGCAACAGATTGTATCACGAATCCTCGATACCATGTTGCAGATACAAATGTAGCGCGAAACATGTCTTTAAGTGTACACACCATTGCAACATTTGTAGCGCTACAAATCGTTTGTAGCGCTACAATTGTATCAAGTCGACTCGTACCATTAGAGATAACATCAGACAGAGACATCCTCGTTCATTAAATAAACGTTTGTACCAACACATCATCATATGTATTGGATCATACATTCGATTCACCGTGTAGCAGGAACATTCGCAGCACCAACTGTCGAATTTACTTGCATCAAACGTTCGATCCAACGTTGGAAGAAACGTTCGTAGCATCGTGTAGAACCGGCTTTAGTTTAGGTTTATTTATGGTCCATTTCAGTTAAATTTAACCATGCTTCATCACTTATGAATTTAAATAATTTCCGTTTTCTTGCCTCTATCTCTTTCATTAGTGCACTTACGTAAATTTTAAAATTGCAGTTTGTTTTTAGAAAAGAATAGAAGATTGATTTGTTTTGAATATAAGAATTTGAGTATTGTAAATAATTCTTTTTGGTATTATAACTTAGCAGGAGAGAAAGTAAATGATTTTTTTTGTTCGTTAGCCATATTCTTGAGGAAAAATGAGCTTATAAGAAGAAGTTTCTTGAGTCAAAATTGCCTCAGGGCGCAAGTCTGTTAGAAAAAGTTTTAATTTGTTTGGTTCTTTTAACAAAATTAAACTTCAGTATTCACAAAAAATTTATTAAAACATACAAATAAACATTTTAAATAAAATTTGAAAAGTTTTAGATATATCACACCATATTGTAAAATTTTTGGTAGAGATCATACATGTGAGAAACTCAAGATTCCAAACATTGTCAGCTGCCACCTTGATGCCCATTAATAAACTGCATCTGTCCCTGTTTATTGTGCTCGTCGCTATTCTCCTGATCATCCAGACTTAGCAGAGTGTTAACAAACATCTTCTTGGAGCGTAAAATTGCTCGCAACTTTTCCTTAAGCGGTTCATGTTGCATATTATTATTATCCGCCATCATCGGCTGTGTCATCATTGGCACCACCGGATTTGGATTTAACATTTTATAATACATTCCCGTGGTGGCAAATGGATACGGCGAAGAGGCAGCTGGTGTACGAGACATCACATGTGGGACATGTGGTCCAGACATCATCATGTTCATCGCACCAGGTGGCTGCATCATCATCATCATCGGATGCATGGGCATTTCCATATTTCCATTTTGATTGTTTTGGCCAAAGAGTAGTTTTTTTATCATTCCACCAACTGACATTAATAGTGAAATTTTACTGCCCAGTAGTGACATGAGACCCATCACACTCAGTTTGAAGAGCACAATGGGAATAATTGCCAGAAGTTTTAATAGAACGCCCATCATGATTGGTGCAAGAATATCCTCGATGGTGCCTAGGAAAATAAACAAAAAGTCTCTGTAGACCTACTGAAGGACATACCGTAAGATAGGATGACTTTTCTCTACTTTTAGAAGTTTTTTTTTTCATTTGTTATTACACGAGAGGTTTGCATTTTTTAGAATAAATTTGGTATAGAAGGTCTAACGAAAATTTGTTGCCTAGCAATTTAACGAGAAGAAAACTGTCAACTAACAAAAACGCTTCAGCTTCGCTGTCGCGCTCTTCGAGTTAAATTGCTGTTAGGCAAGAAATTTGAGTTGTAGAAAACATAAATTTATTCAGAAAAAATATAAAATTCAAGTGTAATACGGTAAGACAATTTAACGAACAAAATAAATTAGTATAATTCACATTATAATTTAATATATTGTTACTATGGTTGTGGAGCCAGTAAAATTTTTTTATCTTGTTTACCTACAATGAAATGACCAATGAAATGTTTTGTACCATTTTTATCGCTGTAAAGGTTTGCCATAACTTTTTTCCATGGTAAAAGTGAAAAAACTACAATATTCTTATGGGACTTGATACACATGAGTTAAATTATCTAAATAAAATTATCTAATAGCAAAGGGAAACCCATTGAGAAAAAATTGTAATAACTCTCAGGACCAGTGAAAACTGAAAGGGCTTTATTTTCTTTTATCTGAACTAAGGAAAATCAACCTTATCGAGTTCATTAAATTGTAATTAACATGGTAAAATTGTAAGTAATATATGAATGGTGAAAAACTAGAAAAACTGAAGCTATAAAGTTTAAAAAGAATGTAGGATTACAAACATATAACAAAAGTTTAATAATGTCTGTTATAAAAAATAAGTTATTCTATATCTCAAATACAATTTTTGAGTAAACGCAACTCGCTCATAAGACTTGTGGCAGGTGATACTATCTAGCGAAAAATACATTTACTATTAGTAAATGTCTATTATTTTTTCCACCAGATGGAGTTGATCTTTTTTCATCGATGGTGCAAAGTAACCCCATAGGAGCAAAGTCATTCAGTCTTACGGTAGTTTAAGAAAAAAGTACTTACTTGATGCAGGTTCAGGCATTATCAACATATTTTGCTTGCCCTCTTTGTGCAATCTTCCGCCACAAACATTACATAAAAATAAAAATATTCCAAAAATTCGAATATATTTGGAAATTAACATTATTTTTTAATGATACTCAATAAACATCTCAATAAACGTTTACATCTTTTACACAAAATCAACTAATAGTAATTTTCACTTATTGTTAACAAAATTTAAGGTTACATTTTAATTTATTCAATTTAGTCCGGAGTATCAAAATTTCGTTGAGCACCTTGTAACAACTTAAATATAACTGAAACTGATTCGAAAAACGATAGCCATTTTATTATGGAAAATTACTTAGGTCATAGTTAATTAATTTTTCGGGACACTGTTAATTTTATAATAGTTTTCGAATAGGTGTCATTGGTGTAATTGTTTTGTCACATTTTTAAAAGAAATAAATACTTCCAATGATTTCATAATTGTAGGTGGTACACTATTGGTCAAATATATAACATAATTTTTCAGTTAACTATAGTATATACCTATAATACAATGCAATATAATAGAAGTTTAAAATTTGAATTTGCCGACCGCTTTAAAAAAATGTGAATATGGTATTTAAGGATGTTTGGGAGGTACAATTGGAGATAAAAATACATGAAATTAGAAATTCGTGAATAATTGCGTTGTATAACAAACTGTGAGGTAAATAAATAGTTATCTTTGTTAAATAATAGCTATCACTACAACTGATTGTACAATACATCAAACTATAGTCTCAGCTGACTACAAGAGCTGAGTAGGTACATTCTGAGGATTTTTCGGAGAATTTCAAAATGCTACGAGACGATTGAAAATTTAGTAGAATGTTCCTCATTAAATACTAAGGCCCCTGTGAAAATTTCAAACCGATTCACTAAGCCGTTAAAAAGTTATTAAAAAATAAAAAAAAAAAAAAAAAAAAACTAATTTTACACGCACTCTTATGGAAATTCGAAAACAGAACAGATTAAATAACTTTTTAACGGCTTAGTGAATCGGTTTGAAATTTTCACAGGGGCCTTAGTATTTAAGGAGGAACATTCTACTAAATTTTCAATCGTCTCGTAGCATTTTGAAATTCTCCGAAAATTCCTCAGAATGTACCTACTCAGCTCTTGTAGTCAGCTGAGAGCTATAGTTTGGTGTATTGTACAATCAGTTGTAGTGATAGCTATTATTTAACAAAGATAACTATTTATTTACCTCACAGTTTGTTATACAACGCAATTATTCACGAATTTCTAATTTCATGTACTTTTATCTCCGATTGTACCTCCCAAACATCCTTAAAAAATAAACCTATAAATCCTCTAGCTGTACGGTTGTTAATTATAATAAAATTCTGTCTTTAAGTAGATAGATTTTTAAATGTAAAAAAAAAAAATTGATTATTATTATTTTCTGAACAGTACGGTACGACTTGCACAATATTATTTTTGTTGTGCTATCAAGTAAGAAAAAAAAATTATATCAAATACCTACTTTAGGAATTTAGTTAGGTATTATGAGAATTGATCGTAATTAGGTAGGGGAAGGCTCGCCATAGTGGCCCAGGCAGGTAAAGTGATCACCACTAGTTTGCAAATGAACTAAGAGCTGTCATATCTTGTTATTTAGTTTAAATGATAGATTGACAGTTTATATAGTGTCATGGTGCATATCAACTCGTTAGGTGTTACTTAGAAAATTTTATTTAAAAAAAAATTGTTTCTTGTACCCTTTGATCTAAGGTAAGAACTTGCAAACATTGTTTAAAATATATTGTATTATAAATACTTGGTTTCTGTGAATATTCCCCGTGTCTATTGTATTTTGTAATCAACAATTACGAATCATACGTCGAGGTGGGACTTATTTCAGTTTTCCCATTGTACTTAGTTTTGGGCAATGTGGCCCACATTGCTCATTGTATAAAGGTAAAGTGGTCCAGTGGATCCAATGGTTAGTATCAGAATTATGACCGGAATCAAAAGCAGAAGATGGCTGGATACGATGTACGATATGCAAAAGATGTAACCATGAAGTCTGCTCTGGTTACAATGAGGAAGATGATGATTTTTCTTGTGAGTTTTGTCTTAAAAATGAATAGTACTTTGGGTAATTAAAATTATTTTTATAATTACTAATTAGTAGCGAATTGTAATATTTTTGATTAAAAATTTTAATTTCATCTAAAAACTAAAAAGTCAATTTTATCTATGTTAACTTTTAATATTAATAATACTATGCCACTTTACCTACCCAAGGTGGGCAATGTGGTCATTTTGGTCAAATTATCAATTATTTGTGGTCAACAAATAATTGATAATTTTTTATTACTGTGAATATGTAAACTGCATGTATGTTATAAAATAAAGACTTTATGAAATTTGCAATTGCATTATGTTAAGAAATATGTTAAGAATTCAAACCTTAAGGTGGCCACATTACCCTACCTTGCCCTACTAGAAGTGAAATTCAAAAAAGTACACATTCTGGAAAATCCAAAAGTTTAGATCTATCTGACTTTCAATCATTTTCGATCAATTATTTATTTAGTTTAAACAGTTACAGTTTTTTCTTTATAGTTCTGTTAGTTTTTAATAAAGAAAATTTTAACAAAATTTAAAAAAAAAATCCTTAAAATGAAGAAAAAAAATTACTTTCAGAAAACAGAAATTCATTCGTTTATTTTTTTTTTTAATATTTCGCGGACAGGTTCCTGACATGGATAATATACTTTTAAGGTAGTTAGTCCGAAAAACGATTTTTCAAAGAATTTTAACGAAACTTTTCTAAATATTTATTTAATTCAATACGAATAATACGAGCCTATACCGGAAAAAAAACTGACGGCCCCAATTTTGAGAAAAACGGTTTCAAAGTTTTGTAATTTTAACAAGGGCTCTTATGGGAAGTTGACATATTCACAAGTGTTTTTTGAATAAAATGAAAACATGTCAAAGGAATTTGATAAAAATTTAATATATTATAAAATACTAAATTACAAACCATATTTAATAATAAATAAAAATTATTGAAATATAATTTATATAAACATCATTTTACAACGTTTTTACAACGCTTTTTCAACAATCCTTTTATATTGCTGCAACATAAGCATAAAATATAATAACTGACGAATATTAATACATTATTTAATTTTTGATAACAGAAAATTTTTTCGCTGAACTATAGGTACTTCTGTACCTGACTATCTCGCACCAAATACCTTAATTAATGTAGTGAACACTGCTCTCCGTGTTACATCATATCGCTTGCTTGGTGTACTGTTTATACGGAATTGTTGACGTGCTACAGCGTTGTGTCGACGTGTTAAAAATGTTTGTTAGCGCCTGGGGACGTTTATAGCGTAGATGCGTGGACTGTATAGTGTTAATTTAATTTTTTTCAAAGTTGAAAGAATTGTTTTTTCCTTTTTCATTTAACGCGGTAATGCGCTCATAAACTTCATAGCAAATAGAGCGTCGAACTGAATAACCATAGGTATAGCATAAAGATAGGATGCCAATAAGCAATTTAAATAATTAACAAAGTGAAATGACAAGATAACAGATTACAAACAAAAGAAAAAAGAGATCTGCTATCAGTTAACAATTCTAATTATAATTGTTAACACGTTGTTATAATAGTCTCATTAACTTTAACATGGACAATACTGATGACTTGATAGAATACGGAATTTTATATGGTTATATAGAGAAATAAATGTTTTAAATTTAAAAAAAACCAACTTTTTTTTTGTGGATGATATTTTCAGGAAAATGGAAAAAAAGCAGCAAAATATTTAATTAGATTTTTAAATCCATGTATTTTCTTTTCTCGATTAGAACGTTTGAATTTAAAAAAAAGAAAAAATATAATGAATAATCCTGAAAGTGTATAAAATGCATCAAATCTTGTTTTTAGTGAATTTCCAGAATGGAACTCAGCTATTACAGCCACTGTCATAACGCAACCCGAGCCCGGGACTATGGCAGAAACTTGTTTTGAGGTCCCTAAAAACCGAAAATAATATCCACTAAAATTTATATATACATATATATATATATATATATATATATATATATATATATATATATATATATACATATATATATATATATATATATATATATATATATATATATATATATATATATATATATATATATATGCGTGTGTGTGTATGTGAGTCCGCGGCACGTCCGATACCTGAAACATTGTTTTTCTGGCAATTTTTGTGAAGAAAATTAGTTTTTTGCCAAAATTTCCCTTTATTCAACATTTTATTGCACCATTGAAACGAGGAAAAAAAATCACACAAAAAGGTCTTTAAACTATTATTCTATGTCAACTAGTTTCCGAGAAAAACTAATTTTTTTTTACGGAAATTCGCTATGCTATGCAGAATGTTGCGACAGGGGTATTTTATTATTGGAACTATAATTTTTTACGTTTCGAAAAAGTTTGTGTTGCCAAAAAAATGTCAAAAACAAAAAATCAATACCAACAACTTATGAAAACGTTTTTATTTGCTGTCTTTATCATTCAAATTTTGATTTTTATAAATTTGTATAAACCTGATGACGTCATCGAGTAAAAATTTTTATTTTTTAAATAAAACTTAATGAAAGTAATTTGAACTAGAATTGGATATGGAATTAGGGTAATTTCTCTGTATAATCGTTATTTTTGCAATAAAAATGACAAAGTTTTCATTAAAAGTTAATAAGTATAGAAAATTTAACTTGTGAATTATTCTTTATAATTCTTTTAATTCTGTCTTTTTAGTGGCGGACTAACATTTTCGAAAGATTGCGGTGGAAAAGATTGGAATCGTAATTTTTCACTCCTACATTATCCAAAAATACGTACAGTTGATGAACAGAAAAAAGACAAAAAAGAAAAAAAAGAAAATCGTGCTAAAAACTGAAAGAAATTTCGAGTAATTTATATTTAAGAATTTAACACTGAAAAGATGCACAGTACACAGGGAAAAAGTAACCATAACTCCGAAAATAATTCGAATTTGTTGACACTTTAAAAATACGAAATTTAAGACATTATAACAACGTTTATTTACCGCTTATGATTAGGTGAAACACCTTTGTGGCTATAGATCAACTTCTGTAACATCACTAATAGATTATTGAAATAAATCATCCATTTTTATTTGATTTTGGTATGTAAACCACTCATTTTTTAATTAATCATTAATTAGTCAATCAACAGGCAATATTTATCTTCTAAATAAAATATATTTATTAATTATTAGACTATAAATTTATGGTTGCATTTTGTTTATACTATATATGTTAAACAAGTGTTACAATTATTTCAAATATTTAATTATCTTAATAAGATTTATACGTACCTATATCTAACCATCCTGATTTTACTCTTAACGTTGTATTAAGTACACTTATACCATATACTAATATGTATCATATTATTGGTAGATATATAAAAATATGAATATTAATAATGAAAGAAATTGTTGATGCATAACTCACGCATGCATCAAGATTAAATTAGAATAAATTTCTAACAATTATGAAAAATCTGAAGATGGTAAATGTTGAACGAGTGAACCAGATTGATTAGAAATAAAAATGGTCCACAAAGAGTTTTAGGGGTGGGGTGATTTTTTTTTATTTAGTAACGTATCTAATCACTGTCTAATTTCTATTAAAATTAAAAATCAAAATACATATTTTAGAAAACCAGAAAATTTTTAAAAATGGTAAGGACAAACCGCAAAAATACAATATAAAAACATATCAGCACATAGACGAATCAAAATTGAAAAATCAAGGTTTTATTAGTTTCTGATGCTGAAGCAACAAAATCGTCAATCAAAGAAAAAATAATTAAAAAAAATTTTTTGTGAATACTTTCATTGGTCATTTAAGAAAAAGGTAGGTACCTATTTATGGGAAATTATATTTAAATAAAATTTTGACAACATAATTAACGCCGACTGTGTAACACTTAGGTAACCCCCCCCCCCCCCAAAAAAAAAAAAAAAAAAATTAGAAAAGATTTATGAAAATTTCAGCATTTTTAGAACAAAGGGTTGTTAAAAAACCCGCCCAATAGTCAAACAAAAAGTTAAAAGTGATGTGTCAAAGATTACCGCAAATTGACATTTGACATTTTCATTTTGCGGTAATTTTGTTGTCTGTGTTGATTATGTTGTCAAAATTTTATTTAAATATACATATTGTTTCATAAATACCTTTTTCTTACATGACCAATGAAAGTATTCATAAAAATGTTTTATCTTATTTATTTTTTCTTTGATTGACGATTTTGTTTGATGTTCGCTTTCTGAAGATGGGTGCCTCAGCATCCGAAACTAGTAAAACTTTAATTTTGCTATTTTTATTCGCCTATGTGTTGATATGTTTTTATATTGTATTTTTGCGGGTTTGTCGTTACCTTTTTTAAAACTTTTCTGGTTTTCTAAAATTCTAATACAATATTTATTTTACTTTTTTTTTGAATGAATGTAGATTTTTAATTAATTTACCAAGCAAATCCAGCAAAATCTTTGCGGATTATACCTCTGTGTCATAAATTATTTTACAATCATTTTGAAAATGCAATAAAAACTATTGCGAATATAGTGAAATATAATGTCCCATTTGATAATCATTAAACTAAAAATAATATGGTATTTCAATTTCTAAGACCAAATAAAGTGAACTGAAAGAAATACAAATGGGAGGTATGTTAAATAAAGTTTATTCCATAACAAGATAACAACAAATCACTGGATAAAAGGTTTTTGATTATGGTTCCACATTTCCGAGGAAATTAAGAGTTTTGGAGTAAGTTTCATTCAGTTAAAACTCAATGTACCTATTTATTTTCGTAAAAGTTCTGTGACTTAATTTATTTTTATTGCTTTGTAATAAATTTATGGAGGAGTTCTTACTTTTTGACAAAAAAAAATTACAGTTGGTGCAAGTGTGCAAACTAAAGTCAAAATTTTAAAAAAATTGTAGGTGTGGCGCCCTTATAAAAAAAAATCATTGGTACATAAAAATACAGGTCAATAATTTAATTAATTTTTGAGGTATCAGTGTTATCGCATCAAAAAAGTCATTTCGTGAAAATCTTTCGCGCGCGAAACAAATGTCCTTTTTGGATGTCGTACATCTTTTATAAATTATAAATATGTAAATATTTCCAAAACCCTTAGAATGTTTTATTCAATTTTATTTTTACATTCTCCGGTAAAAATATAAAAAAACAAATCGATTTAAAATAAAAATTAGAACTCCCCCTTAACAGATGGCAGCACGAACTGATCGGACACATATTATACTTACGTCGCAAGTAGCTTTTTAAATAAATAAACATTATCTGCTGTTGTTACTTTTAATGTATTTCAACGATGGATGCCATTAAAGTTTGCCGTTTTCGTTTTTCTTTTGCCATATTGAAACACGAAATTTAGTCATTTAATTTTATATACGGTCTCCCCTGTGTATGGAAATAAAAATAATAATGAGAATTCGAAATTACTGTTGCGAAAATATAAAGATAAGTAATTCATTTTTAAAATTTTATTTCTTTCATGGTTTTCTGTCTTCTCGTAAATGGTGCCCAAAAGTAAGGATATTTATGACATCTTATTATCAACAAGTATCCTTAATTAACTTTCTTCACTGTGTTGACCTTCTAATCCAAGGATTATTATATCTAACACATTAAATGAGTTTATTTTTGTAATTATAGAACATGTAGTCGAAAAACTTTCTTTTTCATTTTCAATCATTTTCAGCATTTCAGTCTTAACTTTTTTTTTTGTTAGCATAATACAGTGTTTTTCAACCTTTTTCAAGACGCGACCCCCCTAGTATGGAAAAATATTCCGCGATCCCCTAAAATATAAAAATATTTCGTAACTCCTACCCTCTGCTATTTCTAACTTTTATTTTATTTTATGTTATAAATATCGAATCCGTTTGTCACATTTTCAGTTAGGTGTCAATATGATGAGCGCTGCGTGGAGCATCAGGCGAGTAAAGGATGGCACTTTTGAATTCTTTGAATTGTGAATTCGCTTTGAATTGTGTTTAAATTTATTGAATTGACTTGTTTGTTTAGTAGTTGCTCACTGTCTTTTATTGTTTAATATCCAAAATTCTGTGCTCATGGTAATTATTGAAAATGGATGAGTTTCTGCAAAGACATGCACAACCGTCAACTTCAAGTTCCAATGAGAGTAATGAAACAAAAGCAAAAGAAAAAGCGTCTACATGACTACAATTATTTACAACTTTTCTAATTCTAATTCTAATTATGAGAATCTCTTATAAGTATCCCTTGCTTTTTTTATGAAACTTCAGTATTTTCTATCTGGCTACTTATTTTAGTTGTTAAAATATCGAAAATTAAGTTTGAGTGCACATAATTATGTCAGAGAATATTTCAGAAATCATTCAGTTTTAAAATTTTGTCGAACATAATAAACATTGTAGAGTCCACTATTTTTTGAATTTCAGTTTATAGTTTCTTTATTTTGTTTGGAATACAAACACTATATTCCCTTCTTTGTTTTGCAGAATTGAAAAAATATGCAAAACAGAGAAAGAAATATGGTGTTCATATTGGGTGGTGCGGATTTGGGGGGGGGGCAGCCGGGACACGTGCCCCGGGCGGCAGGTCTTGGGGGTACAAAAATTAGGTATGTGACATTTTTCTTTTTTGCTCGTCACTTGTTTAAGTGAGGCGTCATTTTTTGACCCTGCCCCGGGTGCCACTTAGGCTAGGTACGGCCCTGTTCATATTCCAAACAAAATAAACAAATTATACTATGAAGTTCTTTTATAACGCTGTTATACACTGTAATGCGGTTTTATGAATACCGTAAAACTTCCTAACTTCATCTATTAAACCTAACTTCACCATGCAACACCTTGTGTTAAAAAGAATTTTATAATGTTTTTAGCATTTTTGTAGTGGCGCAGCTATTTCTAACAAACTATACCTCATTTCAGATACAATTGATCGCGTTTTCGCTAAAAAATTAAATAATTCTTATATTCGGAACAAATCAACCTCTATTCTTTTCTCAAGACAAACTTTAATTTTAAAATTTACGTAAATGCAATAATGAAAGAGATAAAGCCAAGGAAACAGAAATTATATAAATTCAAAGTGACGAAGCATGGTTAAATTTAACTGAAATGGACCATACTAGTGATTTTTCTGACATCACCAGCCGCTATTTAATTAAAACATTAGTGTTTTTTTTTTTTTTTTTTTTTTTTTTTTTTTTTTTTTTTTTTAAATTTATATGATACATTTTTATTTTCAAAAAGTTGGCAAACTTCCGTTGATATTTTAGAAGCTATAATACTTAGGCGGTAATTTCGTCGTATCAAAAATTACACAATCTCATAAGCGTTTAGAAATAATTTTCACATTTATTTATTCGCGCATTATCGAATAATTCGTTTAAGTAATGGTTACTACAGGTTTGGTAAAGTTAGGATTTTTTAACAATTCCTAACGCTAAGAACGGATGGCTAATACAAACGGTGAAAACATTTGTATTTTAACATTAATATAATATAGTAGAGTACCTGTCAAAACTTTGAAATCTGTTACGTTTATGGATAGATATGGAAGAGGTATAGGCGTGTTAAATAAGACTCCTTGATATGTTTGACAGAATAAACTTTATTTATAGATTGTTGGGACGAAACAGATATATTGTATATATTGACGTACGATGTATCTGTCCTCGCGGTAACGTCGTGTCAAGGTGCGTGCTGAAAATAACGAAGTCGTTTCTTTTCGTTATGTTGAGTTCGTTGTAAATTGTGATGTTTAGACGTACGTTGTTTGCGTAATGTCTACTGGTGATGTCGATTCCGTTCTCGCACTAGTTCATGCTTCTCCGCTCGTGTTGACTGCTCGGTACTACCGATGATGATTGACTGCTGATGCGCTCGTATTGACCAACTGTTGACGACTCACTTGGCTGAGGGTTGACCACTGACTAACCCCACTGGCACTGTTACTGGTGTATTTATAGCGAGATGTGTGGTTACTACACTGAGAAAAAAATACAGTAATTTTTACTGAAATTTCTGGTAAAAAATTACTGAGCTCTCTGGTAATGCGGACATAAGTGACAGGCTAAGCAAAAAATACGATAATTTATAGTAAAAATTTTAAATTATCCTATAGCTCAGTAAAAATTACCGTATTATTTATAAATAAGGCTTTTTTTTATTTATTAATAAATAATTGAATTAAAATAGTTTAAAAGGATATTGATAGAAGGGTAAGCATTAAAATCAAATTATTAATATAGAAAAATATTTTTGTGGTTTTTTATTATTTGTGGAAAAAAATATATAAATTCTTTATTTGACATAGGTATTACATGATAAAAATTTTTAACAATAAACACATTACAATAATTTGTATAAAAACATATTTCAATTAACATATCAAAACTATACAAAAATTCATGAAACAACAATTTTTTGTTTTAAAAATTTATTATAAAAAAAAAAAAAAAAAAAAAAAAAAAACACTATATAAACATCCAGTCACGTTGGTTATTGAACAACTAAATGAACCAGTCCTGGTTAGTTGCAGTCTGAAGTCGTGTTAGTCGTGTTATTGCGCATGCTCGGTACTACTGCGCATGCTTGTTATTCTCAGTTTATGTGATGCTTGGCTATGCAGTGGTGTGTGACAAATAACAAATGCACAACGACTCAGTAAAAATTATTCATATGTCCAGTATATTTTACAAAAAATTAAGTAAATTTTCCCGGTGTCCACTTGAAATTTTACTACCCCATCGAATTTTACGCAGCTGTATAGGAAAAATTACGCAGCTGTATAGGAAAAATTCTTAAGGTGTACAGGAAAAATTTTCAAATGAATCGTAAAAAATAATGTTTGAAACGCATTTTTTATATTTTTGCTTAATAATTTCCTACGGACTAGTCACTTAAGACTCGTTTACCGGAGGCAGCTCAGTAATTTTTACTGGAATTTTTTCTCTGTGTAGAATGTTCCAATGCCTTCTACATCTAGAGCGTTCTAATGACGTACGGGGATTGATGTCGTATTGCGTATGTTACTAGATTCTTCTTTGCTAGAATATTCGGTAGATTGATATGTGTGTGTATTATTATCGTCGTAGTATTGTATGGATGTATATTGTTGTAGTTTGTAGATATTGTGTAACTATATAGGTACAATTGACGGGATTTTTGTTGCGTTGTACGTAGTGTTGTCTTGTTGTTGCACTACGCTTTGTTGCGAGAATTTTTATGTCGTTTATTATGTCGTTTGTTGTTGCGAGGTTTATTATGTCGTTGCTACACGTTTCATTGTTAGATATTACTTGGAATTAACAACAAAATGTAAACAACAGTGAAATATTTAATAATTTTACAGTATCTTTCATATTTTACTGAAAAACATGAGTTGGTAAAATTAGAAATTCGTTGTCATCTTTTAATTTTTAGTTTTAAGTTTTTAATTTATTTATGATTCAAATCAAATATTTTTATAAGTTGATTTCATTAACACAACTAATATAACTGAATTAATTTTGTCTTCATTTCATTCAAATTTGAATTGAAAATTATGGTAAAGTTAAGCGGCCCCTACACGCTCAATAATATTGCACAAAATCCGAGGTTGTACAATATTACGGATCGTCTGTAGGTTATATTGAAGGGTTGTACAATATATTGTGCTGATCAAAAATAGTTTGAAATATATTGTGCAATCAATGAATATTGTAACGTCTGTAGGCTTTGTAGATATTATTGCGCAATACTACTTTATTTGTTTGATTTTTTTGTTATTCTGTAGTCATATTTGATGGCTATTATTTGAACCTGTATGAATTACTAATTTGCAAGAATAATTATTTATTGCTTTGTAACATTTTTATCACTTAATACTTAAAATTAAACAACAGTTTAATTAAGTACAATTCCTGCATTCAGTTTATTGCACAAAGGGCATAGCCGGGTAAGATAGGAAAAACGGCCCTTGACGCAAAATTGATTGTTTTTATAGGAAATAATACTTCTTAGCCCCAGATACATTCCTGCCAAATTTCAACCCTCCGAGGCTAATAGTTTATAAATACACAAACAGACAAAAATTTTCAAAAAAAATTTTTTTTGACGAAATTACTGAACCGATTTATTTGAGTTTAATATACATATATTGTGTACCCACCTTAGACGAAGTAACAAAAAAAAAATTAACGTTGTATCCCTTTATCATACTAATTTTTTTAAATTTTTAAATTTAAGAAAATTTTTTTTTGGCACTTACGCGTTAGCGACACCCACCATTTTTTGTTCAATAATTTGTCTCTTAGTACTCTATAACATATATTTTTATGGAAAAATTTTAGTTGGTAGAACATTGTAATATTTTAATACAAATGCATACCATGTTCGGTACTACATATATTACTTATGTATAAAAAGGACTATAAAGTAAAATATCTACCCTATTTCTAAAATAATATAATTACATACGTTCATAACTACGATAAACTAGTTTAAATTTACAAAAGTGCAACATTATCTGCCGTTTGTCTTTTTTATCAATAAAACAAAATAGACATTGATTTCTCTTTTGTTATAGTTTTTTCCTTTGTAAGACGTCAAGTGAAACTTTATAGCTCATACACCACGTTTTACGATGTCAACAATTTCATACAAAGTTGACTAGCTGTCAAAATAGTATACTAATTGGTCATTTCGTTATAATTCCCCATAACCCGTCATCGTGTTAACAAGTAAGACAGACGGCAGATAAAGCTAGACGTTTGTCTAAGCTTGTTTGTCGCAGTTATGAACGTATGTAATTTTATTACAGAAAAAATCCACTTTCTGCACCTCCTTAAGAAGTGTAACAAAAACATCAAGTGAGAGGGACGAGCTGCATATTGCGTACAATTGTACACTACTTTCTTCAAGTTAGTTATATGTACATGTAATAACTACAAAAGGTTTTAGCCAGATTGTTGTTATTACTATACATTGTTGAAGTTTTTTGTTCCAATTTATTAAGTTAATGTTTATTATTATTAAAGCAATATAACATTTAAGACGTATTATTGTTATTATTAGTATCTTTATTTGAATAAAGTTTCTAAAACTTATAATTTTTGTTGAGTTAGATATAATTTTAATTAGTAAGTATGCTGAGATAATTTTATTGATTTCATTCAAATATTCAGATTCATGGTAAAATTAACCGTGAAAATTATTTTTTAGCAAGTTAAAACATATTTTTTATAACAGCTCAAAATATATATTATTTTAGACCGTCACAAGGACTCCAAGAACTGCAACTCAGGGGGGAAGAGAACATTTTATCGCACTCCTTAGAGTTCTACTGTGTTTTAGAAATAAGGCAGATGCTTTACTTTATGGTCCTTTTTATACATAAGTAATATATGTTGTATCGAACATGGCATGCATTTGTATTGAAATATTACTATGTTCTACCAACTAAAATTTTTCCATAAAAATATATGTTATAGAGTACTAAGAGACAAATTATTGAACAAAAAATGGTGGGTGTCGCTAACGCGCAAGTGCGAAAAAAAATTTTCTTAAATTTAAAAATTTAAAAAAATTAATATAATAAAGGGATATAACGCTAATTTTTTTTTATTACTTCGCCTAAGGTGGGTACACAATATATATTAAACTCAAATAAATCGGCTCAGTAATTTCATCAAAAAAAATTTTTTTTGAAAATTTTTGTCTGTTTGTGTATTCATAAACTATTAGCCTCGGAGGGTTGAAATTTGGCAGGAATGTATCTGGGGCTAAGAAGTATTATTTCCTATAAAAACAATCAATTTTGCGTCAAGGGCCGTTTTCCCTATCTTACGCGGCTATGCCCTTTCTTTAACAAAATTATTGACCTGTCTGGAGAAGCGTTCAATAAATTGCATAAGTTGATTGCACAATATTATTAACCGTGTAGGGGCCGCTTTATGTGTCTCTACGGTACAAAACATTTAAAATTTTCTTTTTATTTCTTCCCTCATTTTCTACTATGAAAAATTAATGGAATTATATCATGTTATCTGAATATAAGACAAGTATCTACTTTTTCGTATATAGTAGCAGTTCTGGAAAAACAATCTTGAATAGCCAATTTTCCAACTAAAATGAAATAAAAATATTGCTTAAGATAACTATCAATAAATTCTCTAAAAAAAAAAAAAAATGTTCTATTTTAATACATTTCATATTAAATCCTTTACCGTAATCTTAACACTGATAAATTAAATATTTCCATAACGTTTCGTGTCGTTCAACAAGGACGAAGATCTATTTTATTGTCAGATCATCCGCTATTGATAATAAAGAATGTGTGTGAAAGGATAATCGTATTATTTTATTGTTCATTTATTATCCTCTTGGTTCACATAGGCGGACGGACACACTGACACAGTTACTGCCATCGCCACCAGCATAACGTTCGTTCGTTGGTGAAGATGAAAAGCGCAACGAGGTTATGGTAGAGTCACAAACGTATATATATATATATATATATATATATATATATATATATATATATATTATATATATATATATATATATATATATATATATATATATATATATATATATATATATATATATATATATATATATATATATATATATATATATATATATATATTTGAATGATATGTTGAAGAAAGACAAACGAAAACTAAGAGACAGATGATGATTACGAAACTGAATTATAAATAAAATTCAAGCTGTATTATCAGTTCGTCATGTTGTAGAGTTTGATAAGGATATAATTGTCTCTAGGCCGCGCAGTTTAGTCTAGGCGACTCATAGTTTAAGAAGCCCTGCTCTAGCATAATATAGATTTATAATATATTTAATTTTGATTCAATTTTAACCAAAATATTTGATTACTGTAAGAAGTAAAAACTAATGTGAAATATGAAACCATTTCCAAACTGTTTTTTTGTTTTTAATTATTAGTTTATAATATTTACTGTGTGAGTTTTTTGAGAGTTGCCATTTTTATTATAGCCAAACCGTTGATTTAATCGAAAAATTGTCCAAATAAGAGTTGTAGATATCGACGGGGGCAACCGATTGCTATAGTCAGGAGCTTTATAGCTTTTATGGTTTTCGAGCTATGATACAAACTTATAGATTTTTAAATGGGACTATATATTAATTTTTCGATAAAACTGATCTAATGCAATTAACAACATAAATGAGCAAAAAAAATTATTTACCCAAGTTTAGTTTTTTAATTTTTTTTTTAATTTATCAGTTAGGCGGTAAACATATGCGTATGTACTTGAGGCTACTTCAACCGAGAGTGTTCTGGTTGGTTACATTTCCATTACATTCAAGAAAATAACCTTTTCCAGTACCATGTCTATCATACAAATTTGGTTGTAATAAAAATGGCAACTCTTAAAAAACTCACATGGTATTCTTTATTCACGGAAAGAAAAATATCGAATATTTAGTATGCAACTAAATATTCGATTTTTGTCCGCCGAAATATCCACCAGGCCCGTTTTTGGACCTGAGTCTCCGGGCTGCAACTCGACTACTCTCCTGTTGTCGGTCCTGCGTGTACATCATGTAACAAGAGTGTTATGGTAAAGAGTCACTACACATCGTATATTCAAAGGTACTGGTTATTACTCGTGTTAAAGTATAGTAGGTAATATTAGCGAATTTCCAGAAAGAATTCTGGAAATTCAGCTATTACAGTAGGTGTCATGACGCGACTTGAGCCCGGGACTATGGCAGAAATTTGTTTTAAAGTCCCTAGAAACCGAAAATAATATTCACTAAAATTTATATATATATATATATATATATATATATATATATATATATATATATATGTATGTATGTATGTATGTATGTATGTATGTATGTATATATGTATCAGCACGATAACTCTCGAATGAAATGTTCTAGGCTTACGAAATTTGGTGACAACGTTGGAAGTCCAAAAATCTGGGATGAGTTCTTCAGCCAGACACATCGGATGCCAGGAACATGGTTTTTGTTTTTGAAAAAAATTAGTTTTTTGTCAAAATTTCCACTTATTCAAAAATTTTTGCCAAATTTTTTTACATCATTTAAAAGAGGAGAAAAAATTACATAAAAAAGGTCTTTAAACTATTATTCTATGTCAACTAGTTTCCGAGAAAAACTAATTTTTATAAACGGAAATTCGCTATGTTATGCAGGATGCTGCGACAGGGGTATTCTTACTTTATACAAAGTAGTTAACGTACGAGTTATAATTGTATTAAAACTATATGTTACGTCAACACAAAAATACATAGATTTAGGTCGTCGTTATTCCTTTGTTCAATCAACACTATAATAGAATTTTCTATAGACGTAACAAGATTTATGCTTGAAATTTTAAACTTCAGCAAAAAATTAGTTTTTTTTTTTTTATATTCTGACAATACTATTTTCACAAAGAAAGTTGCAGCACCTTTGCACAATAATATATTGACAAAATGCAAAATTCTCCGTTTTTAACCCTCGAAAGGACACATGGAAAACATTACATAAAGGGACACCTTAGGTCTAATAGACCCATTGTGATTTCTCAATGCAATATAAACGAAAAGTTTAATTTCTACAATCAGTTTCTATTTCTGTTAATTTTTTACAACAATCAATAACCGAATTCAATTTATATGAAAGTTATTATTTATATTTAATAAAGTATAAGAAAAGAATAAATAATATACCTTTCAGCCCTCAAATACTATCCCTATGGTCGAATTTGTTTAATACTGCATATCGACAAAGTTTAAAACAGTTTTTGACTAGAAATATTTCCCAAATGGATTTTTAAAAGGAAATTAAAGTTTTTTACATAAATTTTACAATTTAAAATACATGCGATGGATGATAATATCTACAGTTTGTAATAAATGGACAAAGTAGAAAACAAATTTCGATGTACAGGACGGAATTGGTTATGTTCGAATGAAAACTGATAAAATTATACGCTGTTACCGCTTGTTCAACTTACTCAATAATTTATAAAAATATTTTATTAAAAATATTAGATATTTTTATAGTCAACCACAATTAAATTGGTATAGTAATTTTTTTGTTTTGTTTTTTACCTGATCATTTTTTTAACACCATGACGGTCATAATGGCAAAACACTCAGCTGGTATACAATTTTGACAATTGATACTCTTTATAGAGAATTGTTGACGTCCTACAACGTGGTTTAGGAGGTTCACTTGACGTTTTATGACGTCAGTGACCGTCAAGATGTCAAGAAATTTTTTCTGAAACTAAATATTTTTTTATCCATTTATATTTTTGTAAAATAATTTTTTTATTTTATGTCTCAAAATGACTGAATTTATTAAAATAAATTAGAATTCGTATTCATTTACAAAGACAAATTCGTATTCTTCTAACGTAAATTCATAAGCAAACGATTTTTTGGAAACTAACTGATAAAATTTTAAAAATTTGTGAAGAAAAATTTTTCCTTTTTTAATATCTGACCTTTTTTTGAGAATTCTTTTGTCGGTTGACTAATCCAGCTGCAATTTCAGTAATTCAGTTACCTCAAAAATAAAAAGAAAGTGCCATTGAAAACTTTTTACCAGGAATGATTTACTTCAAATCTTGTCAAATTCAATCAGAAATTTTGTAAAAGTGCCTGAGCCATAGTTTATTAAAGTTTATCTACGACTAAAATGAAATTGCTTGTTTATTGTACAAAATACTATCTAAGTAAGCTACGTTTTACATACAGCCACATATATCCAGCTGTACAAAAAATGGCCCTTTACAGCCATGTCTGCTAAAAATAACAACGCCTGCTGCACTTTTATGAATTCTTATAATTAATATATATTATACAGTGATATCTATGATACATATTATGTTAGAATCTGTACAAAAAATTTACCTAGCAACTGAATGTTTACGTTTGTTTTTAATAAATTTCAAATACACACACCGGCATAATTAGCGGAACATACAAAATATCTCTAAAAATCAAACAAAACATTTAATTTTAAGAAACTATTAGTCTTATTTAATTATTCACTTAAAATTACATGTTCACAAGTTGATATACCTTTATTTTTGTTAGCGAAAGCAATTAACCATATGAAATGCCAACTTTTTGGAATCTTATGTCGTCTAAGAATCATTTAAGTTAAAGATTATTTAACAAATAGAAAATGAGACACAGCGTTTTAATACCGCGTGGTTTCTCCCGTGGTCTTGTCAAAGCTTCCATTCGTCTTACTATACTCAGAATGATGTTATCTATATTCTCCTGAGGCAATCTTTGCCATTCTTTAATTATGACAGTCTGAAACTCGACTACATTGAGAAGAAACGGCATTTGAGTTCGAAAGTGACAGACCTCTTAAAAAGATTTGCATCAATAATGAATAAGAACAATTCTATGAAAAGTCAATTGATTCATTACTTCAATATTATTTTAAGTGAAAATAAAAAAAAAAAACAGCCAACTTTGTTTAGTAGATAGGATTTTATATTTTTTTTATATTTTTTTTATGTTCCGCTAATTATGCCGGTGTGTGTACTACCTAATTTTAATGTATTGGTATTTGTAGATTTGTATCAAATTTTTGTCGTTTATTGTGAATTTCATGTTAGTCGTAGATAAAGTATAGTACGTAACTCGGTTGTAAGGTATATTATATACTCGCGCAATTACGCACTCGCCGCTGCTCGTGTGTAATATGCAACTTACAACCTCAATCACGTAATATGCTATTAGGCTATAAGAATAGTTTAGTTTTTCTATTATACTGAATTTTATGAAAAAATTTTATTACAACGATACCATTTTAACTGTCACTGACTATCTAAAATATTTAACCACATTGCATGCTAGAATTCAATGTATAAAAGATTTAACAAATATCCCAAGCGTGCTGTTTATACAACAGGGTTAACCACTCATTGTAACAAAATCTATAATTGTAAAGGGATAAAAATCGCACAAGAAATTCAATTAATCTCAGTTATTATTTGTGCTTCGATACAAAATCATTTATTATTTTTATATTTTTTCAAACGTTTCATATATAATTAATCAAATTTAAAGACAATTAATTAATTAAAGAAAATGACTAGATGAATCAACAATTAAACTTCAAAATAAATTTAAAAAAAAATTCTAAATAGGAACATTTTTAAAATTTTTGTTTTAACGGACAAACCAAAACAAATTTAAAAATGGATTTAAAATCTATAACCGTTTGTTTAACAATCACCTTATATTGTGTCGTTGCAAAAAACATAAGTGAACAAAATTTAACATTAACACCGTCTAGTGATGTAGAAAATGTTAATAAAGACAGTGAAGACAGTTCAACAGGTTTAAATGGAATATTAAACGATTTAGAACAATATAAACCGGTGGAAATTATAAAAGGATTAAGTGTTCAAGTTGAAAAAACACAAATTCCGGCACCTTCGATTCCCACGACACCCCTTACGTCTGTGATCAGTGATGTGCATAATCACGGATCGAGGCAGGGTCGTAAATTGGCATCACCTCCCGTGTATTTCACTAGTCATGCACTTAAACTTGATTTTGGATTGTTTAATTTACGATTGGGACGAAGTGTTGACAAACCGGATAATTTGGAATTGAGTGTTAATTGGGCTGACGATAATGAAAATGGTAAATAATGTTCCCTGATTTATTTGTGGATTGATTAAGTGATCATATTTAGATTTAATTGAGGTTTTCGTCTCAAAGCCGTGGGTCAAATTTGAATAAAATGTAAGCCGCGGATACGACAATTTGTTTTTGTGCTAGAAGCCGGAATAAATGTATTTAACTGGATTATTTACTGTGGAATGGAATGTAATTCTTTATGACGTTCCTAGGAGGCAAAAAAGCGTGACGTAAACTTCAATAAGTCTTGAGTTTTGGGCAACCCTAACCTTTAAATAAAAGCTTTTTTTTTATTTAAATTATTTAGCGGATAACATTCTAAGAAACTGGTCAAATGTAAGCCCGATTTGCACAATGTTTGGCAAAATAATTTTTTTCAAAATTTTGTAAGCGTTCCTTTTGATGATACGGGTGTGCTTATCTAACAAAAATTTTTAGCATTTTTCTCAAAATAGGTTGTTGAATTCGTGCTCTAGCGAGCTTTCTTTTGACACCCCATTTTATGTTAATTTTTCTATTTTCTATTCCTGAAATTGATTCCAAGTATCAAGACTCATCATTTTATTTTCACGTTTATAGCTGCACAACCACAGTCTATCTCTGTGCTAAATACAAAATTTTTATATTGAATGGTTTCAGGAAAAATCGTTTTGTGACAAACGGACCGACATCGAAGTGCTTCCATTAATGTTTCGTTCTGTCAATTTTGATATGAAACACTAAAAATGGGGTATTTTACAGTCTCAAAGAAAAGCAATTAAAACAAATTTTAATGAAAATTTATAATAAAAGACAGCAATTTATTATACTAATTCATCTTAACTATCATTATTTGATTTAAAAAAATTTAACTAAAAAAGTAATTTTTTAGTTAAAATCCACGTAAGCAGAAACGGGCTGTGACGTTGCTTTCTCTTATATTTCAACACTATCACCACTAGTGTCGCTACTTAATTTTCGGTTAGCAAACATAACTATGGAAATTAATCAAAATTTAATTAATATTTTTAAAAATCAACAATTTCTTTTCCTAGTTACAGGAAAAATAAACATTTTTTTTTTTTTTTAGTTACAGGACACCTGTTGCTATCTAGAGAATGTGACGTAACTGACAGCTAGTAAACGTTTTCGCGCAAATTTTGAGAACAAATACGAAAATAATTTTTTCTAACAATTTTCGGCATTATTTAAAAAAATTAAAAACGTATACATGCATAATACATAAATATGTGTGCTTTAAAATAATTTCCCAAAATTAGTCAAATTCCCCATTTCCAAAATTTGATTTTATATGGTAGTTACTCCAATATAATATCACGGTAATTTGAAAGTCGAGAATAACCATGGACCATTTTTTATTAAAATTATAGAACCCCTTCAAGTTCCTGGATAGTAAAGCTAGTTTAGCTAGGGTCAATATTAATAACAAAAACATCGTAGAAAGGTGGTCTAACGTGCCTTAGAAGGTACTTTTAATATTTTCGAATAATTTAAAAATAATAAACAAATTATCTAAAATAGTCTTTCAGTGACAAAGTACGCCGAAGCCATAAATTTTGCTGTAGTGTTAAGGGTTAGTAATTAAAAAAAAACCAATAATTACACGTTTCCTTCATTAAGATAGTTAAAATTGTCACATATTACCAGTTCATTTGTAATGGTACAGCGCAGAAAAACAATGCTATAATTTTATGGTTCGTAATTTTTTCACTAATCAATTACCCATTTTCTGACTTTAAACTCATTCGTTTTTGTCACATAGGCAATTTAACTTGTAAAATATTTCACAAAGCAGAAAACAATACAACAAAATTGGTATCGGAATTATTTTCATTACTCATCCCTACAAAACAGGACCGGCTTGATCGGAAGCGAGGCCCGGTGCAAAGTTGACAAACAATTTTGATGCATCTTGCTACTTTTACATTGCGCAAATTCGTGTAGTCCTTGCTACATGGAAACGAATTGGCTATTTTGCGATTGTCTAATATTTTCGCAATATAAAAAATAGGTACTTTTTTCTCTCTTCGCAAATGTACGGCTAATATCGTTTTATAAGGTTAGAATTACATTAAAAAATCAGTTACTAGGTATAATATGTGATTTTTGTTTCGTTTTTGTAAATATTTAACAGCAATGATTTATGGTGAATACGAATTTGATAAATCGATCTTGACTAATGCTAGATCCGAATTTTATTAACTTCAATCCTTTGAAAAAAGAACCTTTTGTAGATATACAATGGTAATAATCTTATTGCCAAAATTAATGTAGTATTCAGAATAGTTATAAAATCTGATCACAATTCAGCGAAATTACATTAAAATTGTGATCCAGAAATGCAACACTCGGTGATAAATTTTGATTTCGTTAAATAAATCAATGTCATCTTGCAGAGGTCATACTTAAGTTTTTGATTTTTTACAACCTGTTAGTGATGACCGTTTGCATCGCCTTCAGACCGGCCCTGCTACAGACACTATCTCATTAAAAGTTATACAACAGAAAAAACTAATTCGAAATTTCTATTTACAGGTCGTTCAAAGAAGGATAAACACTCAAAAATGTTATTACCAATAATGTTGGGAATTAAATTGGCAGGTGCTTTAGGGATAATGTTTCTGACTGTTTCATTGTTATCAGTTAAAGCCCTTATGACGTCTAAACTTGCATTAGCACTTGCCGGCATAATATTAATTAAGAAATTATTCAGTAAAACCCCTTGGAAACCGGCACCAGTCGCTAGTCCCATACAAGTAGAACCGTACGTTATGCCAAATTATCATTTAAATCTCCCGGATGCTGGAGGTAAAGTATAACAAAAAAAAAATTTTAACACAAAAACGAAAACTGAAATTTACAATTAATTTCAGCATATCAGAATAATGATTTTGATGCGGCAGCCTACAGTAACAGTAATTATGGATTAAGTGGTCCTGACGCGTCCAATTCTGATTTAAGTCCACAGTATGTGACCAGTGAACATCAAGGAATTCTTGAAGTTGCACCGCCAAATAACACATTAGCGGCAGTAGCTGCAGCGGCTAAACGACGAGACAGTTCACGATTCCGTCCATACGTCGCCAAATATCATCCTGTGTACAATTATCGAAAAACATTAAAACCATAAAAATTGATATTATTGCTAAATGAAACTGAAAGAATTATTTTTAGTTATTTCGGTAAAAGAATCTCGGAAAATTTTATTATATATTTTTATTGAAATATATAATAAGAAATTTTTAAATCTAAGAATCAAAAGTAAAAAAAAACACTATTTTAATTCATTTTAAAATTGTTGAAAATTGGTTTTAAATCGGATAAGAGAAATGAAAAAAAAAAATTAAAGGTTCAAAATTTGTGTAATGCTCGAAACTCAAGCAATTCAAACTCGGGAAATTGTAACATTATTGTAATTATTTTAAATCAAAGGAACATCAGTTGGGTACAAAATTTAGAAATATGTAAGATTCCTTTGTGTTAAGAAAAATTGTTGTTTTTATGTAAAAATATAGACTAAAATTATATTCCGCTTGTGCTTTTTAAAAAATTCAAAGAATACGTTTTATCTAATATTTTTAATAAATTATAAGCTTCACTCTAATGATTATAATAATAAAAAATTCCCCAGTTTATAATTAATTTACTAGTCATTTAAAATTAAAAACGTTTATTTAATTAATAATTATTTATTTATTTATTCTTGTACGTTTTAATATTATTTATATGTATTAAATACAACATAAATTATTGTTTAAATATTTATTAAAATTATTTATATTTAATTTAAATCTGTTAATTACAATTCAATAGAAATTAAATGTAATGATGAAAGTTATCAGACCAAATAAAATACATAAGTGTGTTCAAGTTTCTTTTAATTAAATAAATTATCAAAATTTTATTTTTAATTGATTTTATTAACAGTATAGATCACTTGTTCTACATTTTAATTAAAAAATTGAGCAGAAATGTAGAACAAAAATTGGAAAGTGATGGTGTCTTGAAATTTTAATTAATGTTACACAGAGATTTAACAAAGAAAACGTTGCCCTATTTATAAAAGATTTTATCTTTCAATTACGTTGAGAGATATAAATAAAATTATTTTTAGTGAAAATTATTATTAAAACTTTATCTGCGAATGATATCTCAACTTCTGTAGCTGTACAAAGATGGGCCCAAATTGTTTATGAAAAAAATTCTGTTTATTGTACAAAATTCTTATTTTTAAAATGGAACATCTTTGACATCATTAAATAGAAAATTGCGAGCTTGGTCTACCCCATATTATATACTTCTTTTCCTTCGCTATACCAATGAATATTCTTCAAGATATAGTACTCTTTATTTAACAGTCTAGACCAGGTTTCGACAAGCTATGGCTCGCAGGCTTCCGCGGATCAATATTATTTATATTTGAATGGACGCTATTACTAGGTATTATTAGGGCAATTCCATGGAAAAGGCTCCATAATTGAAAAAAATAAATAATTGTTATTGGTAGTAAAAATACGTTAATATGATGGCAACACTATAGTACTTTAAGTTCCCAAAATTTCAATAAAAGTTTGTTTTTAGTTTTTTAGAAATAGTGTAATTTTCAATGTTTTGTCGTAAGTATAAGCTAATAGTGTATTTTATAGTGGTGTTTTAATTAAATTTTTACGGCAAGTGTTTAGAATTATTGTAATACTAATTGTGTCCTTAACGGGAATAGAATTTATTATAAATTTACAGATTTTGAAAAATCTTAAGAAATTTTGTATTTTAGGTAATAAATAATAAAAATAAGTACATTTTTGTACCTTTAAAATTATTTTAAAGTTTCTATTTTATGTCCTATAGTGTTAGTTTCTAGGATTTTATTTAAAAATACTACTTTTTTGCAATTCAAAGTGATGGTAGTGTCAGTCACGTTTTGATCTGTAGTGTCAGTCACGAATTATTTTTCGAATAACTACCTTTCTAAAAAAGTAAAGTCTTTCATTTTATCATTTTCCAATAATTTGTTTCATATACTTCGGTTAAATATACAATTTAAAATTATAACGTCTGTACAGAGGAAGATTTTCGAAGTTTAAAAACACTCTCGAAAGCGACTTCCTTTTGCATGTAGTGTCAGTCACATTTATATTTTATTAAATAAATCATATTTCACAACTTTATTTGTGCACACTTTTTATTACAGAGGGATAATTGGGGTATCAACTATAAAACCATGCTAAAATTGAAACTGTAAACATAGTGATATTCGTAATATAAGGCAAAATAAAACGTAAATTGTGTCAAATATAGAGTCAGTCACATATGGAATTGCCCATTAGGTAAATAATTATCAGTACATTTATTTAAATATAAAGAAATGAATCTAATCAAAATTCGGGTAAGATTTTATATTTGTATCGGAGATTTATATCTATATAATACGAAAGCACATCTTCTAAAATATAAAATTGCGATTAACCGCGGGAAGCAGCAACTTCGAATTCCGATATCATGAAATATTATATCTAAAAAAAAAAAAACTAACTACATTCATTGCATTTGTGCAAAATTTGTTTTGCATGGTAAGGCTATATCTGTCTAGTACTGATCAGGGCCGTGGAGAGAAATGGCGGGCCCCAGGGCTGCAGCCCCGGCTACCCCACCCTCTTGTCGGGCCTGGTACTGATCGATGTGGATTATTATTTTCTTATGAAAATTTTAAAGCATTTTTTGTTGTTCTGTGAGTTGAATTATCCACGTAAATATCTTTGAATTTGCTACATTGCTACTTCATCCGTAAAGCTTCAAATTTTGACGATCTAGCTCCTTGTAAAAAAAGTTTACCGACTTCTACTCTAGACCGTTATCTTCAATTTTTATAATGCTTCCTTAATAAATGTTTTGAATAAATTTCGCTATCGTGCTCCAAGAAAAAATAAAAAGCCTGTAGGAAAAAAAAACTATTTTATTTATGTAATTCATTACGACAATATACAATACAAAGAATGAACAATAGCTAATAAATTATTACTGCATTAAATTTATAAATAAATATTTTTCAGTACGAAAATTACATGCCTTATTTATAAAATAAACTAAATTTATACAACCCTGAGTTTCTAACAAAAATATACAACAAATATTATCGTCAGTTACGAAAAACAAGACGTTATTGGCAAGAAGAAACAACAAATACAATTTAAGGAGCCATTCTGTAATATTTTCTAAAATGAATTGTACACTTGTTGAGATTTTACTTTTTATTTTAAATTGCTCAATTTGTAATATAATCAGAAAGCTCTCCTTAAAATATCACAGATTATATACATTAAAAGAGTGGGATAAAAATACTTTTTAAAATCAGTCCATTAATTTTTAAGTCTTTTTAAGTAAAATTTAACCAAAAGGATAATTAATACATAAAAATTAAATTTAAATGCAAAAAGGTACTTTAGCTTACGAAATAGTGATAACAAGTTCTTTTTAATACTTAGTAATTTATACAGCCTGTGCATAAAGTAGTGTCTCCCTAAAGTCTTTTGGGGATCAGTAATCTTATTTTCAGACACGCTAAATATTCTTAAGATACATTAGTTGCTACATTTATAATCGAAAATAATAAATTAGTAACAAAAACAAAAAAATCGTTAGTCTTTCCATAAGAAATCTGTGAAGTATCAAATTTGGTTGAAAATAAATAGATATATTTTCAAATTTTTAAAAACTTTAGGTTGGTGTATTCTAGCAAAAATTAAAATTTTCTACTCATATGGATCATTTTAAAATTTACTGAATATGCTTGCACTTCACTACTTTGATATGGAATAACCAAATTAAAAAAGTTATCAAATAACAGAACTTTTTTAGACAAGAAAAATTTACAGTTTTTCAGTTTCTTTTTCTTATTTTTTTTAGTATACATCAAATAAACATGGTTAATCTTAAATGTTATTTGGAATGTTCTGAAGTAATATCAATATTATGATTATAGTCCGGATAAAATAATTTTTCACAGGACCGGCTTAACGATTTCAGTGTAATACTGTTAGACTGCTTGTATTTATGTATGAGTCTGCTAGAGCAAATAATGTTCCTTTACATACATACATACATAAACTGATTAAATTAAATCGAATTAACGTAATATGTTTTAGAAAATACTACTAATTTTTCCTTCAAAAATGTTCATACAAAACTAGTATATCTTGCCAACAAACTATACACAAATAAAAGTATACATATTAAGAAAAAAAGATGTAAGCTTAATAATTAGTGTGTTATCTAATAAAATATTATGTAGGTATTTATTTCATTTTTGCTAACAAATATTTTTTTTTATATATACTTTTGAGCATTGAATAAATAGAGGGAATAAACTTATACATATACACAATCTATATGAAAATAAAAAGTGACTAGTGTTGACGAATATGGATGGTTAATCAAGATGGGATTTAAAATTTTTCTAGATTAACTGAAGTTATATTTGTTGGTATAAACATTTTTTGAACATTTATTAATAAATACTCTCAAATTACAACAAAAATCACATAAAAATTAAAAAATATTCATTACCATCGATAGTTTGTAGGTGTTCTGTGTTTGTATAGATTATAAAAGGTGTTAACCAATATAACGATTTTGCTTCAAAAAAATATCTAAAGAACTTTAAAAATTTAAAAATCTATTGTATGGTCCATATAAATATTCTAATATCAATAGACAATAGTATCTGTGGTTAATACATACAATCGTTCATATATACGATGTCATCCTCATCAAAATGATGTTTTGTTTATATGTTTTGAATGAAATGGACAGCTAGATTAAATATTGCTTGATGTACAACTGCATATGTATGTACCTGTGCAGAAAACTAAAAATTTTAAAAAATTGTAAACAAGGTACATATATTAAATTTTAAAAAGTTAAAAAGAGATAAGGAATTTGTTTATCAATTGATACTGAAAGACAGCCGCCGGTGACAAGAAGACAATAAATTTTGTTTTATATATACTTGCGAGCTAGTTAGACAAATAAATATTGCAAAACTTTAATTCAATAAAATTTGGGGCCCCTTTTTATTTTTGATATAAATCTCACATAATAAAATTTTTCTAAAAAGTTTTCGCTTCTCTATGTTGAATTTCAATAAATTTTCAGGATTCTGTTGTTTCTGTTGTAGCAAACTCATACATAAATACAAACAGTCTAACAGTATTACACTGAAATCGTTAAGCCGGTCCTGTGAAAAATTATTTCATCCGGTCTATAATTATGATCAATGTTATGATAAAATTAATATTATTTAACTTACAAATAGTTATCAGTTATTATTAAACTAAACTATAATTATACTGTAGTGTTGCTTAACATTTTTTTTTTTAACGAAAAGTTTACATAGATAACAACGTGTCAGATTCTTTATAGATAATAGAAAAAAATACATCAAATAAAACTAAACTTTTTAACAAGCAAAAGAATAAAATTTCTTCAAAGTTTTTGTTTATGAGTCAAATGTTTCTTTATTTGCCCCGTATACGCTCCTATACCATTCGTCAGATTGTGACAAAACTTTGACGAGTTGTTGTGCGCACGCCTGCGAAGGTTTCTGAATTAGTAAAACCTTTTTATAATAGATAGCACACAAGTCGCCTCAGCTAATATATGTATTTTATATAGTTTTTTGATTGGCATTACAACGCATGCCGGGTACTCGCTAATCTCAAATAAAGCAACCAAATTTTAATTATTATTAGAGAATTAATTAAAAAAATTAATTTAATTTTATTCCTCTATTGAATTAATTTAAAAGAGATCAAGAATTTTATACCAAGATGTATCCACTCTAACCAGGGGCGTAGCTACCGCCGTATCAGCCGTATCAATGATACGGGGCCCCCAGGCTACAGAGGCCCCTAACGTGTGTAAGCAAAAATTAGTAAAATGTTATCCATAATGTCACTTAATCTCGTGCTTCTCGGGAAAAAAACATGTAAAAAAAACTGTCATACGTGCCTAGAGAGTTTTCACTTCAGAAATGACTTTGTCAAAAAAGAAATCTCTTTTTTTCCCGGGTTAATTGCTCTGAAAACATGCTTGGACTCATGGAATTATTGCTGATAAAATTCAATAGTCTTGCATCCAGTTTTCCGGAGGTAATAACAGCACGCTTTCTATTCTTGACCCTTCCAGTTACAACCACAACAGTTGAAAGAAGTTTTTCAAAATTAAAACTGATAAAAAATTATCATAGGACTTCGATGGGTCAGGAACGGCTATCAGACTTGTCGCTATTGTCTATAGAGGCAGAAATTTTAGGAAAACTGAAACCGTCTTCAGCTATAGATGATTTAATAAATTAATTTGCCGAAAGAAAGGCAAGAAAAGTGTATATTTGATTTGAATTGTTTGGCTAGCTCAAATTCTAGGAGGAAGTGAATTTAATACAAGCATTTTTGTTTCTTTTGTGAGAAATCTTTACCCTTCATTTGGGCCCCGCAACTAATTTTGATACAGGGCCCCTCCAAGGCACGCTACGCTACTGACTCTAACCAATGTTTATATAGTTTTTATATAATGTTAAGTAAAGCAAAATATTTTTTGCTTTGCATATTTGCGTAAGGACGCTAAAAGTTTATTATAAATTTCACAAGGAGGCTTATATAAGTAACACATATATACAAAACATGAAAAAATATTATTTTTTAGAGTTTCTTTAAGTAAATATTAAGAAGCGCAATATTATAAATGTAGAATAAGGGAAAATTTCATGATGTTGATACAACCATGAATATCCCAGAAGATTTTCTGAGGAAAGCGTATAAATTAAAGAATACTTTTTGGAAGAGTAAAGAATAACTTGGAGCTCTAATCATATTACTGTAAAGAAACCGAAGAAAGAAAAAAGTAAGCGATTTTTGTGAGATAAAACGAAGCAAAATATGGTGAAAGTTCTTGTTTTAGGGTAAAATTCGTTAGTTTAGTTTCTGAAGAAAATGTTGAAATAGAGTTTACGCTGCTTTAAACAGAAGTGAGGTAACAAAGAATGTCGAAAATAACTATTCAGTTTTATTTTACTATAACTAAATATTCAACAGCTTTTATATTGATTGCTTACTGGATACTAATCTTTTATAATTTAATAATTTCTTTAGGTGAGGGCAGTTTATATTTTATTTTATGTATAGGTACTGAAAATATTATTACCTTCGATATTAAATTAAATTCGATAAATTAATCATTAAAAATAAAAATTCTAATAAAAACAATAAATAAATATTAAAATTACGTATCTCTAACTGTATACTGTAAATATTTTCTTCTTTAGTTTAATAAATAATTTTATGACGACGCTCCCGCTGGTTTCTGTGCTTTATACGCGATATCTTGAGCGTCCGTATTTAATCGTGTTACGTCACCACTCCCGAAACTTCGTCCCCAACCGCCGCCGTAACTCTCATGACCATGACCACTTGACTCAACATGCGAATGGGTGTGATGAGGATGCGAAACAACCTCATAAGTCACGTGTTTCTCCTGATGGAATAATTTCTTCAAACCAATTATAACTGCTAGCAGGAGAGCAATCTACAAGATGAAAATTAGAGGTAAAAATTGTTATATTTGAGAAAATTGGTATTTTTATTAAAATTTTGTTTCATAGATATTAAATGTATGTATATTTTAATTGCTTGGAACCTAGAGATCACCAAAACCAACTTTTTTGAATCAGTTTTTGATAAAGCTGTTGTGTTTTACTATTAGATTACGAAGCGTGAGTATAGAAAAATTTGATATCTATTTTTATTTATATTATATTAACTTAATAAATTAATATATTCTAAATAAAAAATAAAATTCAATTTTTGAAACAAAAATAGAACCACAGTATATAAATGTTCTAGAAATAAATATGAAAAATGTTGGCAAATAAACCTTTTTCTTCGTTCCTTTAGTAAATAAAACTTATTTTTAAAATACAAAGCAAAAAAATTTTATTTTTGTAACATAATGGAATTTTACTTTTAATCAAAATTCGACATTTCATATTTATTTAAAAATGTTTATGTTAATATTTAATAACAAGGGAACAACTGTTCCATTACCAGGTATCGGATTTCTTTCGGATCACACAGTTTCGTCTCTAGCATATGCAGGTATACATATTGCACTCAATGTGACTAAAAGTTCAAAATATTATCATAAAAACACACAAGTTATATACACACACATACATATGTGTGTCAAAATATTATTTATACGTATTTTATGTAAACATCCTTTTTTTGGTCTTTTATTTATTACCTGCACAATTGAAAAGTGCCACTGTAATTTTAATTGACTATCAAAAGTATTTTTGCTTATATTATGTATGTGATTTATGTGACATGTCATTTAAATTAAATAGATTCATCTTTTTTTATTGTTTTCAATTTTGAGAGATAGAAGTATAGTTGCTTGTTAAAAATTTGTTTTTCAATAATAAAAAATCTTAGTAAATACGTACGTCTTAGCTATTATAGTGGACCGTCTAAATATTCAACAACTTTTCAATATATTTTACAAAAATTCTTTCCGATTTTTTGAATTTTCTTACTTTCGTCAAATAAAAAATGCTGTTAGTATTCTAAATGGTGAAAAATGTAATTTTTGACCAATTATATTCATGAAAAATGTGCATAATTTAAAGTAATTCAGTTGCAAAATTTTATTGAAATAAGTACGGTCCTGACCTATCTGAAGAAACCCGGTACCTATCCATTACAGATATAAATAAAATGCTTTCAAATTTACATAAATAAAAAACCGGAATTATTATCTTGCATTTTCAACATTTTCTTTCATATAGGCAAATTATTCAACATAACAATTCATTCAATCGTCTAACAAGTAAAGGTCCCGAGGCCGGACCTATCGATTTTGATGAAACTTAAATATGCTGTAGAACACTAAAAACTAAGGGACACGTATTTTTTTTTATCTGCGGAAAAACGGTTTCAAGGGGTGAAATCGTCCTCCAAAAATTGGAGTAAAAATTTAATTTTTCAAATATCTCGAAAACAGTAAGAGATAGAGCAAAAGTTTAAATTGGCAATATTACTCTTTTTTAAAGAGCTATCTATTGATATACAATTTGTTCAAATTACATCAACAGGGGTGGTTGGGGGTTAAAATTTGGGGGTTAATTTTGCAAAAAGAGGGTGAAAAATAAACAATATAAAAATTTTGTTTACAGATTTGAAATCTACGTCAAAAAATCTAATTGACCTGTTTTTGCTCAATATCCTAATATTAAGTCTAGGGGTAGTTAACTAGAGGGTGACTATGTCGAATAATCGTACTATTTGGGTATTTCAAGAAGTTCTTCTTCATGGAAAATAGCTTAAGACAATTAGAATAACGTAGAAATGTAATTCTCGAATTCAAAATTGAGTTTGAGCAACATTGGAGAGGGGGTGAGTCACCCTCTTAAATTACATACTAGTTTACATACACTAATTAACACACTGACAGGGGGTAATAATGTCACAATAGATCGTTCTGAAGTTAGACTATCGTATGTAAGGTTTTTATTAAGTTTCGTTATTTTAGGTTAGGTTATGTAATATTCGGTATCGATAATTTTCGATAAGGAAAACTATAATATCCATTAAAAAACAAACCTAATAAAGACCTTACATATGATAGTCCAACTTCAGAACCACTTATTGTGACATTATTTTACCCACTATCAGTGTGTTAATAGCAAAAATTAGTGTATATAAACTAGTATGTAATTTAAGAGGGTGACTCACCCCCTCTCCAATGTTGCTCAAACTCAATTTTGAATTCGAGAATTACATTTCTACGTTATTCTAATTGTCTTAAGCTATTTTCCATGAAGAAGAACTTCTTGAAATACCCAAATAGTACGATTATTCGACATAGTCACCCTCTAGTTAACTACCCCTAGACTTAATATTAGGATATTGAGCAAAAACAGGTCAATTAGATTTTTTGACGTAGATTTCAAATCTGTAAACAAAATTTTTATATTATTTATTTTTCACCCCCTTTTTGCAAAATTAACCCCCAAATTTTAACCCCCAACCACCCCTGTTGATGTAATATGAACAAATTGCATATCAATAGATAGCTCTTTAAAAAAGAGCAATATCGCCAATTTAAACTTTTGCTCTATCTCTTACTGTTTTCGAGATATTTGAAAAATTAAATTTTTACCCCAATTTTTGGAGGGCGATTTCACCCCTTCAAACCGTTTTTCCGCAGATAAAAAAAAATACGTGTCCCTTAGTTTTTAGTGTTCTACAATATATTTAAGTTTCATCGAAATCGATAGGTCCGGCCTCGGGACCTTTACTTGTAAGTTTGAATTATTTAAATAATTTACCTTGCTGAGAATCAAAGCTTTTCCAACCAACAACACTAAGCCTTTGAACGCCAAAGCACCAATTAAACCAGCTTTCATAACGAGTGCCGCCAATATTCCACCCATTCCGCCCTTTTTGCCACGTCCTTCAATTGAGTTGTCATTTTTTAATGACAAACCAATATTTAACGAGCCATCTTTATCACTTGGATTCGCTGATAGTACAACATCAGCATCGTCAAACAGCTGCGAAAAAGCATAAACTTGAATGAGTTTCTCACATTAACCCATTAAAACTTTAGATTTTACCTTATATTTTAATTGTCTGGAACGAAGGAAATCCCATACTTTATCAGTAATCACTTGTGTGATTTGGGCTTCTTCACTCATTGAACTGAAAGATGTCGGTAGGCTTCTTGCTGTCTCTTCAGCCTCAACAATCGTTGATGATTTTATAATTTCGATATCATTGTTAACTTCAATCGAAGCTTTCTTTAACATTCGATTCATATATGTGATTAATTTAAGCATCACGCAAGAACTGACATCACGTTGCGTACATTTTGAATTCAATTTTTTCAAAAGTCCTTCTTCGAATTGATTGTAATCGTTTGGTTGTTGTACCTGTAAAGAATAAATGGGCAAAGTTTACTAAAATAAAATCTAAAATTAACTGGAGACTTAACTTTCAATATTAACTAATTCATAGCATACGAACTTAATTATACGTCTACCAGTAAGTGAAAATGTAATAAAAGTTTGAAAGATATTTTTGTTTAGTATGTACATTGTACGTTTTAATTGTTTCGCATTAATGAAGAATTATTTAATTGGTATGCCTTTATTTAATATTGTCTTTATTTTTCTACATCTTCTGTACCGCCAAAAGTTACCCCCTCACCGTTAAATTGTTATGGAAACTTAACTAACATAATTACCGTATATTTATTCTAGGTGCGTATACATATGCTTCTATAAGTACCTACATCGTTTTGAAAAATCACTCAAGTAGAAAAATTATATGATACTCAAGAACGTTTGCCTTCTGTTTAATTTTCTGTGCTGTCTTTATTCATTTTTTCCAGGGCAATTTTCTATACAAGTAAATACAACAAAAGTTACGTATAGCTTTTCTTTACAGTAAGTAACAATAAATAAAGTAATCAAAAAGTTTTTTTCAGGGCAAATTAAGTGAACTAAATGGGTAAATAAAATTTGTCTGATATATTTTGTTATAAAGTTATACTTAACCTTTTTATAAGTTTAATAACCTTAAAAGTTTGTGATATGGTTCAAATTTTGTTTTTGAAATTAATCAAAATAAACTCTTTTACTCTGAGCTGCTGTAATAGATAAACCAAATTTTTGTGAAATAAAGTTTAGAGCTAAATCCTTTTAAATTGTTAAAGTACCAAGATGAGCAAACATTTGAATCCATTTATATAATTTGTGGAATATATCAAAAATTAATCTTGTGACGTCATCAAGTATGTCTAACGACTCAAGACTGTAAAACTTTCCGGTCCGTAAAGAAATAACGTCTTAGACTTACGGTTTGGATTTACCAGAAAGCCCCGTATGGCATCGGTGGAGAAAACTTTTGTAGTGAAAGAATTTCAAATTTTAAATTAGCTGCTAAGATTATCTTAACACTTTCATTGCCGATCACGCGATATCACATAATAAAGCTACTTTATTATATGGCAAATTACGCGATATCGCGTGGCAAATATAAGAAATTACTTATTTAACATAAAACATTTGGCCATCTCACTGTCTATATTTTTAGCTTGGCAATGAAAGTGTTAATTAGTCCGGCTTTTCCCAAATTAATATCGTTGGATTAATCAAATATTAAGTTCTGCTTTGTGAAAAATATTTTGTAATCATATTCCACAATTTTAGTAGCAAAACTTTAAATTACACTCCGAAATCATTTTGAAAAATTACATTTATAGGAAAAATATGGAAATTTACTCACAGTTTAAGGAATACTTTGTAGAAAAGAAAAGAATTTTTCTCAACTTACAAAAATTCTACACTTGGAAGAAAAGTCAAAAATTTATGAATAGTTTTGTTTGAGCTATTTACCAGAAAGATTTTCTGTTTCATTTTAAGGCCATATACCCGTTCCACAAAACTATTTCTTATATCGTTCATTCTCCAAATATTTTAATAAAGATATATATATATATACATACTATAAGAAAAGATCTCAACAGATGAAGATAAATATTTTTTTTCTTTTTTTCCTATACGTATTTTCTTAAAAACTTTTTTAATCAATTTTTTTTCTTTGTTTTCCACAAAATTTTCACGTATTTACATATGTAGCAAAGTAAGACGTATTACTTGACATTATGGGTAATAAAACATCTTGTTCCCCCTCAGCTCTTCGTCCTCAAGACTATATTTACAAAATTCTTTATTAAAAAGATTTCAAATTATTTTTCATATAAGTGTGTTTGATATTTCTTTTTATGTTTCAATTAATTGTGACTTTCAAAAAAAGCAATTCCCTACGGAGATTGAACAATTTGCTGGGAAATATGAATTTTTATTAAATAATGAGTACGACTTTTTTGTGTGCGTATGTTATGCTATAATAAATGTAATAATTTTGTTTTGTTGCTTCTTTTAATAAAATAAAATAATAATGTTATCTGAATAGTCATACAAAAATATACAAGATGTTTGTTTTTAATTATATGTATTTTAATTCAAATAAAATGCTAAAGTATTTTTTTGATGATACTTTTAGGAATTACGTTTATATTAAAACTATTTTACGAAGTCCTATAATCACGACCCAAGAGTAAACAAAAAATTATCACTTATCAGAAATTTACATTATTAACGGCTCGTCCATCAAAATTCCTTTTAACCAATAGTGAGTATTTTTTCTTATGTTTTTCTGTTTTTTAATTTAAAAGTTACAGTAATTATACAGAAACACGGCTCCACCTATTTTTGGCTCTAAAAAAACTATTAGTTCGATTTTGATGATTTTTTTTCTAAAATGTTCGGCATTACGGCGATTAATTAAAAGAATACTACAACTCGATACCGGTATTGGAAAGGCGGGGAAACTATCCTTAAATTTTTATGGGAGTTTAAGTGCATATTTTGATAAAACCTACCAAAATAAACACTTTTTCAAAACATACCTTTTACCGCAAGCGTATATAGCTGTCTCACGGATTTTTTCCATTCTGGGTAATAATAAAATCATTGTAAGATTGGAGCCACTTTAGCAAAAACATTACTAATTTGTAATTGGTTTAGTAGTAAGATCAAATACACACTATATTTCACATTTCTTGGGTCAAATAATTTTAGAAGTATGAAGATACATGCTTTGTAAGTTATTTAAAATATCGAAACAATACTTAGTACAGAAAATACTAACAATAAATACAATTCCCTTCGATTGGTAATTGTAATTTAACTATTCAATAACTTTTTTTTTATTAATAGTGTTAAATTTTGCAATTAAATGCAATTATGTTGTTGAACTAAAAGCATTTTTAATGGAGAAATAATTTCTTTTTTATATAAAAGGATGTTTATTGTAGAAAAAAGTAGGTGTTGGTAGTAATTAAGATATAAAGTGCATCATTAAGTAAACAAGATATTGATAATTAATTACCTTTATATAAAAAAAGGCGTTTTTGTAATGTAATCACTATTAAGGCTATATTGTTCTTCTATTTGCGAACAGGCAATTGTAGATACAATAAATTAATGGACTGCGTGAATTATCTATAAATCGATTAGCAATTAATCTCTCCCATTTTTTGGTTTTCTAATATCTAATTTTTTAATTTTTTCGAAAGAAAAAAACGATTGCTAGAACATTTTTATTTCCAGTTAACAATTAAAAAATATAACTTTTTTATCTCTTAGTATTTACTTTGATCATTATTTTCCATTTTCCTTTATCAATGATAAATTATTACACAATATTAACGTCATTGAATCTCTTTCTTTAAATCTTGTATAGTAATTATCGAAAATAATAACTATCAAAAGCATGGAAATACTTCAACCGAATAAGTCAATTCTTATATTATTCAAAATTATTCAATTGATGTTGAAATTTGGTTCAATAATTTCTCATTTTGTAAAATTATTATTTGTAAAATTATTATTCATATCATGCTCTTGTAAAATTTGTTAGTTGAATATTCTACGGGTCACGCGCGGGTACAGGAGAATGGGTATGGGGGTCATAAATTCAAATTTTATCGTGGTTTCTTTGATGATGTCATCAAGTATAACTAAAAAAAATTTATTGCCTTAAAATGATTAAACTGAAGACGAATTATAGATTTTGGAACTCGCTCTTTTTATTTTTACCAAAATTAGGCATGTAAGAAGTAAATCCAAGCGCAGTTTTTGAATTATTATTTTAGTATTGACACAATGTCTAAACTATCGTAAAATTTTAATACAGGTTTTGAATGCTATTGTATAGGTATATTCTTTTAAAATTTGCACTATCAACAAAAGATTATGAAGCCTGTAAGAAAATGTGACCTCCTTATGCACGCTCATGCTACGCAATTACTATTTATAAATTATAATTATAACTACATTTAAATTTTAAATATTTATCACTCTTAATTATTGTTAAGTTAACAGACTAACAGTTTAATTTAGAGGAATACGAAAATAATTGTAAATAATGATATGTATTTGGGAAGATAAGAAACATTATTTAGTTACCATTGTGGTTAAACATTAATTCCAATTATATATGCATATTATATAGACGAAGTACAATGTCTTCTAAAATAATGTTAACACCCAATTCTTATATCTACTTTATGGAATATTACAACAATTATCCGTAGTATCAGAATTGTGGGAAATCACATGAAACTATATCCAGAGAATATGCTGAGTGCAACAGAACTTCTTGCTGGAGCCCTTACGGGAACCGTTCTACGATCGAAGGCAAATTCTATATACTGTTTTCAACGAGTCCGGATGTGTTATTAGTTCCCGTAAGTAATCGATGGGTTTTTACAATTTTTGTTTTAAGGTGAAGTATAGAGTTATCAGGTTTTATTTTTATTTGGTTTAAAAAAAAAGGTGATGTTGATTGGCTGAGTTTTAAAGATACACGTACAGTGAACTTTTTGTCAAGTAACTAGGTTCATTTCTTAAAAATATGTTGGTTGAATTTGCCCAAAAATATAGTGGGAAGCTGAAAAGAATTAAAAGTTGAAAAATATTTGTTAAAATATTGGTAAATATCTCAACTAAACAATATTACATTAAAGTTTGTCTCACGTACAGCCTCCCTAACTTTATCCAGGCTACAACTAAGTTGCGCATGTTTACCATAGACGTTACATTGAGGGTTAAGATATCCGACAAAAACAGATATTTGGGAATATCTGTAAAAAATGGCCCCAAGAATATTATGTATTTGTATTTAAAAAAAAATAAAGCTTTGAAAAAATAATTGAAATCCATTGCTATGCCAAGAACAGACATAATTATAATAATTCAGTTTACGTACAGATGGTACTTAAAAAAAGAATCTAAAAAAAAAATAACACTAATTTCCGGAATAAAAACTTTTGTTCTACTTGGCTCAAGATTTTTTTCTGTTTTGTTTTGTTTATTAATATCAAATAAAATCTTGAGCCAAGTACAACAAAAGTTTTTATTCCGGAAATTAGTATTAATTTTTTTTAGATTCTTTTTTTAAGTACCATCTGTACGTAAGCTGAGTTATTATAATTCTGTCCACAAATGATAGTACATATTAGAAATGCATCCAATGAGATCTCCATACACATTCATTCCTCCAAGGTTCACACCTAGACAATATTATGATGAGTGATGACTGATGAGTGTGCTCGGATTATCAAATAAATAAAAAAATTTTAAAAATTAGAACTTTTTTTTTTTTAAATTATCGTCTATTCTTTATTTACAGATATTGTATAAAGTCTTAAGTTTCTGAGAAAAACAGTTCGAGACCTAGATTAATTTTTTGTTCAAATTTCCCAGACAAAATATCTTTTTTTATTTAGCAGTACATAATTAATTAAAATGTGATCTAAACATTTCAAAGAGACATACACGGGAATATTAGAATATTATATGACTAGAATAATGTAATTAAGCATTAACAATCGCCATTAGACTCGTATTTGATGTCAGCAATGCCGAAACAAACAATTTTTACATTAAAATAGTTAAGTAATATGTTCGATGATAATACAAGATTAAAAATCGTCAAGTTTATGGTAAAACATTTTTATCTGTGACTACAAAATTCAAAATATTCTTGGCACCACTTTTCTTGATGTTAAATACAGACTAATAATGATGACAATCCGTGCTCTTTTTCTTGCACATATTTATGTTTTTTTTTTCTGTCTAAAAAAGACCTATTTAAAAATATGTAGTGTGTGAAGAAATCCTCATATTTTTATACATAAAAGCAGAAACTTTTACTAATGTTAGATATTAATATTTAAGAACAGAAATAGTAAAAAATATGAAAAACTGATGGTACATTTCTCTCCAATTAAGATATTAACACTGGAAAATCTTTATGAATACATTATGGGTGGGGCTTAAAATTTAGATAAACTAGTTTCTTTAAAGACATATTATTTAAAGTCTACTCTCCGACAGTCTTTACGGGACGTATGCGGGGATGGTACAAATCAAGATTTGATTGGGATATAGAAAGAAGTTATCTTTCTCTTCGTTTAGACTGTTTTCGCTAACTTTAAAACAAATTTTTAATACTCTTGGGGCCAAAAAAATACCTTTTTTCTTGATCTTTGTAGGCTCATGTACATACATATTTATATATTTAAATTTAACTAGTTTCAATGTTTTATAGCTATGTATATTATATTTACATATATGTTTAAGTCTTTCCAGTATCAGTAGAAATTTCAACTTGTTTGTTAGTTTATGCGTCAGCACAAAAAATTGTGCAAAACATAAACTGAATAAGATTAAAATTATGTACTAGCAGGCTATAATGTTATATATATCATCAGTGGCGTAGCAAGCGGGTGGCAGGGATGGCCCCCGCCAGGGTCGCTGGGCCAGAGGGGCGCCGCTGCTACCATTTCGCTTAATCGTCAAAGCATCACTTGATTTTGATACAAAGATTTCTAGGATTTCTAAAAGTCTGGAAAACAAAGGAACTGAGCGTCGTCATCGCGTAATTCCGTCAAGTTCGATAAGTCATGCCCAGAACCCTAGGTGTCTGTAGTTTGTGCAAAAGAGGAGAGGGGACGTATGATGTGATTGTGGGTAGGGGGCGGATTTCTTTAAGTTACTGAACCCTAATTCCTTTTTTATCAAAAAGAGGGCGCCACTTTCAAGTCTGGCCAGGGACGCCCGTCACCTCAGCTACGCTACTGTATATCATCTCTGTTTAATCGCACTCAGAGGAAAATTTATTCAAATTTATATTTTTCAATATAATGAGGAGTTGATTTGATTAACCATAGCAGTTATCGATAAATAAATAAATTTATAAAATCATATAATTTAATTTAAAAAAAAAATATTTTGTTTATTACAGATGTGGAAAAATTAAAAATATCCACTAAGAGAATAAAATTACTAGGCTAAAGGAAATGTTTTCTTAAAGGTGAATGTTCACAAAATTAACTGAAATTAAAGAGAATCTTTGAAATGCTTATGTAAATTGTGGGCAAACTGAATGTTACAGACTTCTAAAAAAGAAGAGTTGAGATATATTTTAGAGCTCTTGGTTTATGACTTGAGTCTCTTGGTCTGTTCTTTTTGCAATGAAGAAAAGACAAAAAATTGTAAATTTTTTCATTAATTGTAGACATTTTACAAATTTTGTTTAAAAATATGAAAGATAGTGGAAGTATTTGGAGTATTAAACCTATATTCGTTTCTATAACTCGAACAATCGTATGAACAAGTTTGAAAACGCTTGCAGTTTTAACTGTATAGTTCAATGATGCATAAAATAATATACAGTAGAGCGTCAATTAGCTGAACCTCGAAAGGTAAAAAGTAACGCAAGAGAAAAATTTCTTACAAAATAAATTTAACGAGAGCATAAGTGAACGTTGCGAGTCACGTATAATGCTCAAAACATCCGAGATATTTTTTAGTGGTATTCGCAGATTTTTTTTTTACAAAATTCAGTATTTTGTTTTACGGAAATCAGTTTTGTTTGATTGGTATCCTCGGTATCGATTAGTTCAGATAATCGAATCTCTACTGTAAATTAACTGTTAGTGGTTCTTCTATCTTCACCACAACTGTACTTAAAATGTGTGCAATAGCAGTGGGAAATTAAATTACACCGTACTTCAATAAAATGTAGAGAATTTGATGAAATTTATCAGGGAATTCTACTTGAAAACTTTTTTCCCGATTTCACTTTATATCACCAATAACACATTGATATATTATAATTCAAAGAAAATTTTTGTTACTAAACTAATATAAACTCACTAAATTCTGATGATTATCCGCTGGTTTCGAATCGATAGCTGGTCCCGCTGAGACAGTTGTCACAGTAACCAAAATTAAACAAAATACAAACACCTTCATATTTAAATTTATTCTGTTAAAATTTAAACTGTCAACAAATAAACAAAAATCAACAATCGAAATTCGAAATTCGAAAAAGAATTTAATCACAATAAATAAAGATGGCCGGTTAAATAATTGTTGAAAAACCGGCACAACGATCAGTACATTATTTAAAAAAAAAAAAGAACCGTTGGACAATCAAAAATGAATAATGTTAAATGAACAGCGCGGGAATTCAACACTAGGTTTATATATAAACAGGAAATAGTTTGAGAAAATATTCATACAATCAGTTCGTGCCGAAGAATGAATAATTTTTATAAGTTGTTTGCGGGGAAATGGTAGGGTGGTTACGTTTTATTGCGGTTTGTCCATCTATATACCAGCTAGCTGGACCAGTTTATATGGATGGATGCAATCAACTGCCCGTCCGTGAACCACTACCGTGTGCCACTGATGTAAGGAACGTTGCATATAAAAAGAAGGTTATGATCAAGTACAACTATAGCCGTTTACTATAGCGTACATAAAAGATATGTGAAAGGTACCTACAGAAATAAATACAAGAATATAAACATAGTCGAGAAAATGCAATGAAATGAAGTAATGAACTTGACACTAGTGGCGGTTCTACTTAAATATTGCATTTTCGTACAATCTGATAAAACAACGACTTCCTGCACAAAGATAAAACCAAAAACCAAACGTTGTGGATTACGAATATGAGTAAAAAAAAATATTGGTTTTAATAAGAAATATAATAATTTGCTGGCCTGCAGATACCGAATCTATGATAATTTTTTCTACATTTTAGTCATACGAAATGTATGAAATAGCTTTTTGTCTATTTTTTTTAGCGAATTTCCAGAATGGAATTCAGCAATTACAGCCACTGTCATGACGCGACCTGAGCCCGGGATTATGGCAGAAATTTCTTTTGAGCTCCCTAGAAACCGAAAACAATATTTACTAAAATTTATATATATACATATATATATATATATATATATATATATATATATATATATATATATATATATATATATATATATATATATATATATATATCCGCGCGATAACTCTCGAACGAGGTATCCAATTTTTACGAAACTTGGTGAGAATATTGAAAGTCCCAAACCTTTGGATGAGTTTTTTGCCAAATTTTCCACTTATTCGAAAATTTTTGCGAAATATTTATAAATTTTATTTTTTACCATTTAAAAGAGAAGAATAAATTACATAAAAAGGTCTTTAAAGTTTTTTTCTATGTCAACTAGTTTCCGAGAAAAACTAATTTTTATAAACGGCAATTCGCTATGTTATGCAGGATGCTGCGACAGGGGTATTTATTGTTAGGACAATTGAAAAGTAGAATCATCCAAGTATATTTTATTGAAACTTCGCCACTGGTTGTAAGAATAATAAGACATGAATTTATTCTCGTCTTTTACTTATCACATTGTCAGCGAATCTGTTGACCGGGTTTACAGCCGTAATTAATTCGATATACATATTATATTATGTACGTAATGTATTAAACCTAAATTATTATTTTATTTGTCCACGCATGTTTGAACTACAGTGAAGGGCCACAATTATAAGAACGAAATATGAATTTAATATTTTTGTTCAACAATACCGTCGCTTCAGTGATTCTAAAACCTTTACAGAGTATCATTTGAATTCTGCGCAAATACTGAGCAAATGTTAAAGAGCATAATTTTGTTCCTGAACGAAGAGATCGAAAATTGTAGGTTCCTGCGAATCTGCGATCACTATACTACCCAATTTCTGATTGTAATTTAACTTAGGTGTAATTTGTTGGGAGATTAAGGATTCAAATTTTATAGCCGACTATAATACTCGAGGAGGATTTTTCTTTATAAGTCCAGACGAATATCCACCACCATAGTTTTTTTTTATGAAAACGATTACAGACCTTGCAAATTCTAGGCCATCCAGGATTTTGGAGAGAAATGAAGCGCTCTGAGGCCAAACTTTATAAAAAGAAAGAAAAAAAAACATCTACTACATGACGAACTGGCAATGTCATTTTTGTCCGGGCCTCTTGCCAAACATCGAGCTTTGGACGTTCTTTTCTTGAAATTTGGAGTTGTTGAAAAAAAGAAAAAAAATTAAACTTTGTAGACATCCTTATAAAGTTGAGTGTATCGCAACTTTTTGGAATTAGATGTATTGATAAAGATTTTTTATAAATTTAGTATGAAAAATAGAATGGCACAAGTGTATCGGGAAAATTAGAGGGAATGTTGAAAAAAACGTATCAAAAACTATTTTTTTAAAGAACATGTAAGCGTAGTTACAAAATGAGGTTGAAAGTTTAGAGCGGCATCACTTCTGTTAAACTTATGAACACTTAAGAGATTGCCTACATACAATCAGGGCTCAATTTCTAAAATTCTAAATGCCGGAACACAGTTAAAAAAATCCACCTTTTTCCAAAAATTAGAAGTGAAGAGCAAAAAAAATTTATCCTTTATTAAACGCCCCACCTGCTTCAATTATGCCTCTGTTCTTAACCATGCGATCTTTAAAAACACTGATAAAAAAAAAAAAACCTGAGAGGGGCCGGAACGCGTTTCGCTTTCGGCCGAAATTAAGCCTTGCATACAATAATTGATGTCACATTGCTCTTGATTTTGATTCTTTACATATTTTTGGTGAAACTAGTTTTGTTTTTTCCCCGGCAATAAAAGTAAGTAGCAGACATTTACAATACAAATAAAATGATATATACTGTAATTACCACTTGTAAATTCTCCATTAAGAATAGAGTGAAACCTATTATTTTGTGATACAATTAACAGATGGTAATTCCATTATGTACCATAATAGAAATTTTAATCGATATTTAATCTTTAAATCTGTTTTTCATTATGTTCATTATTGAGTATTGATTAATGTTTTAAAATCTACAAAAGACAATAAAAGATTTGAATAATTCTATTGTTATTTTAAAAATTAAAATATTAACACACTTATTATGCGCCGATAGTGTAGTTTTCAGCGTTCCCACCATTCTCTCATATTATTACATAGGAAACTCCCATTATGCAATCCACTGGCACCAAATTGCTAAATGAGAAAGTCAAAACAGGACAGCCGACCTTACCGAGGGATTTGGACCCGCCATGAGAAAAGGGAGTTTCCAAACCCCCGGAAAATTTTTGAAAATATAAGTCAATAATGGTGTTATTAAAGTCATTTAGAGTGCTAATTTTCTTTCTATCATAAAATTAATTTGATGGCGGATGATTTCACCACCACTGTAGCATGAGACCTTTGATAATAAAGCGATAATTTGGATAGAATAATTTGTGTTGGTGTCGATAATTTTTATATTTTCGATGGTTGTAAAAAGGGTACACTGTCAATCACCACCATTGACAATCACCACCACTGACAATCGCCCCCAGTTTTATTATTTTAGGTCGTTGTAAAGAGGAACTTGTCCCTACATATTATTAACGAGAGGACATTAGTAATAAAATTTTACAAGTTAGTTTCAAATATTTTAAAACAGAAATCTCATTATGTTTTTATTTGAATGTTTATATGAATTATAACTAATCCATACAATTAATCAAATATGGAATTACTTACAACATGGAATTACTTACAGATGTGGAGCAAATGTTATAAGTTCAAAAATGTTGCAGCTTTAATTATCGTGTCCAGGAAGCACGGTTTCTTTTTACATATTATGTCTGTATAACTTTTTAAATGACGTCAGATAGATAAAAGTTAATTTATTGGAATCAGTATATTTACTTTTCTTACATATCGACACACAGTGTTATCATCTAAGTTTACTATACATCGGTGTCGTGTTTTAACTTTTGGATGAAGACACAGTGGAATCACACGGCCAGGTATAATCAAGCTAACAAACTGGGGCGATTGTCACTGGAGGTGATTAACATCTGGTCAAATATAATGAGTCATAGAGACAGGTATAAACAAATTTATGGGATGGTGGCGATTGTCGCACTTTTTCAGTTGGGGGTGATTGTCAGTGGGGGCGATTGTCATATATTCAATTTGAACAAAAACAAAAGAATATTATCAAGGAAATCATAGCCGAACCTCCTACACCAGTGATAATATTTTATTCAGAATCATAAACAAGTTCATATTATCATCAGAATATGAATAATACAATTATACATCTTCTTAGCCTAATGATAATGAATAAAACTTTTCATAAAATAGCGTAGAGGTTCAAATATTGCCAAATCGGGACAAATGAGCGTCCCGAAAAGTTTGGTCGGGACACCGGGTACATATTTCTGAGAAACGGGACTGTCCCGTTGAAAACGAGACGTCTGGTCACTTTACCTATTATAACAAACAAATGGACACCGAAGCGATTCCGTAAGTGTTCCATTTTACCAATTTTGCTACGGAACACGGAAAAGACACTTGATACTAACATATTAATGTTTTAAATGACAATAGAGAATTTAATTAAATGTAACAAACAATTAATAAAAATTTAGGTTAGAATATTCATTGAACAGCAACATTTGATATGTTGGTAAGTAACTTTACACAAGATTACTGCTCTTTATTATTCGAAAAAATTACCCAGCAGAAAAACAATCGATAAAAAACCAAGAGACAATATTGTTTATTATTAAATTTATATGCATGACAGAGGCAAGTAATAAGTGTAAAGACAGTTTTATATGACATTTTATTGTTTTTTTTTTTTTTTTTTTTTTTTTTTTTTTTTTTTAATATTGCTCAATTGTTATATCGTTACGTGTAGTTTCTATATATATTAATTTCAGATCATGTAAGTAATACGAAACGATACGTATCGAATACCTAATCATAATGAACAAAATCTCAAAAACTGTAAAGAATATCATATTTAAGATTTTTTGCCACGCCTCAACGTTTTTTTTCTTTTGTTTTTCTAGATTTTTTTTAGTTTACTTACTCGAAATAGAAATTCCAATTTTATTTTTAACCAATATATCCAAATTTATTTTAGACGACAGAAAAGAAGTTTCTGAAATCTTAGAATGCATTATTTTCTGGTGTAATGTTGCGTTTAGGAGGGAGTCTCATGTTTGAGAAAATTTAAAACCCAAAAGTGAATTTTAACGTGGATATTAACACTTTCAGTCTCACGGTTTCGGCATCCGAAAAAATCAAAACAACCGTAGGGGCGACACGTGATTAATTGATTATGCATTACGTATGTGTGCGATGTTACCACACCGACGTGTATATATTCAACTCACACAAACACCAACACACACTACTCTCTTGGTTTCTATAAAAAATTTTAAAATAAACAATATAATATAAAAACTAATAAAAGTAAGTATTTGTTTGTTTTGTTTTTATTTATTTTTACCAGTTTGTTATCTAAACTTTCTGTAATTTTCTAATTGATTTGAATGAGTTTGAATGTCAAATATATGTATGTACGTATCACATATATTATGCACACGATGAATCATTTTATATACAGTTTCTTTAAAAATATTGTCGGTTTCCTGGGAAATTTGCTGTGAAAGTGCTCGGGCCTCATAGTGTTAATGACTAATATATAGAAACAACAGAAATAAATAATTGATAACTACTTATCAAGTGAGACTATATGTTAGTATCATTAGTAGGTTTATTTATCATTGGTAGGTTAATTCCGCCCCAGTGCAAAATCGGTTTTTTTTTTGCTCGCCGAGTATTTTTTATTTTTAATTTATTTTTTACACCAGCGACTTTTTTTTTTTTGCTCGCCAGTTGTAGAATGCCGCCTCTCTTTTACGAAATTGTCCGCCCCGGGCAAATTTCTTTTTTTGCTCCATGACTTATAAAATAGCACCCTCTTTTTACAAAAATTTGCAAAAATCCCGCCCTTAAAATTTGCCGCCCCCTAGAGCGGGCCCTTAATTGGAACCTGTTTAAGAATATGGAACCTACTGACATTGAGGGTGTTAGATAGGGTAACTTCAAAAATGTAAACCTTACCGCATCGATGCAGCATCATGACCTTTCTGATGCGTCTAATATTACATGATGCGATACTGATGCTCTCTTAAAATTTTATGCACATTAGATGTTTTTGAACGGGATATTGGCATCATTTAACCTCTGATTTAATATAGCATGATTAGACTATAGATAATACAGCAATACAGTCCTTGTATATATTATCTTTGAATTTCAACTTGAAGTTACTTGAAATTGAAAAAATTGAAATTATTTGAATAAAAAATCTTTCATATTTTAAGTGCAAGATGTGTTCAGATAGTTTAAACAATTTTAATGAGAGGTAAATAAATTCACCTTTTTGAACATTTAGTTTTTCGGAATCACTCCTATAACTATTATGGTCATAGGACCATTGGCATCATCCTTTATTCTACTCCGTGCTTTATTCACATTATTACCAGACTCCAGCCACGACAGCCACCTATATTTTAAAAGTATGTGCGCATGACACGCATCACATAATTTCTTTATGCATTGTTTTGACGCATCAAATGCAAAAATGAATTTTTGATTTTTCGTTGTGATGCGTCTGATGCGTTTTTGAACTTTTGACTCTGATTCATGCAAGCAGTGATGCATTTTTGAAGTTAGCCATACTACAAATAGTTATCAAAGCCAATAGATGTTCTTAAAACACTGTCGCAATTTTTGAATTTATAAATGCTTGTCATATGTAAGTTGGCCTTTACATAAATGAAATACCGAAAGTATACCATTTTTAGATAAAAAGAAATTATTTTTTATAGCAAGTTATTTACTGTAAAGTGTTACATACTGCGGAATAAAAATATCCCCATACAAAATAATATTATTAACAAGAATTACTTATAAACAGATTAAAAATAAAAATTCCAATTTTTTGTTTCCATTTCATTTTGGTATGTAAAAAAAAAACCTACATACATGTTATTATGTCCGCGTATGGCTATTGTATCCGTCAATGTGAAATCCTACGATAATTATGATTTTTATTTTACGTTAATGTATTTACCTGTATGTAAAACTTGAATTACCTGTATAAGAATAATAATATATGGAACATTTAAATAAAAGAAAATACAAAGATGACAACAAGCCATATATCTTAAATAATTTCCTTCAATACGGTACTTGACTGTATTTAAAATTTGTGTCAAATGTTAAATAATTCTATGCATTATCATTACATATGTCCAATTTTAATGATGAAACATAAAAAAATTTGATAACTATTTTGAGAAATTTTATTTTGAAAATCGCCATTTTTCAACAAATATTCAAATTAGTGAAAACGCGCCATTTCTTGAAAATGACGTAATATTTTGTAGCTAGATATGTCGATTTTGATAATTTTCATCGATGAGATAAAAAGTTTTGAGGTTATAAATATTGACATTGATGTTTAGTTGCGTCAAAATGTGACGTCACTATAGTGAGGTATTTTTCCCGCTTTTTTCTCATTTAAATTTGTACGGTTATTTATTTATTTATTTTTTTTTTTTTTTGATTATTTTTTACAGAGTATGTCGAAAATAAAAAAAATTACTTAACTGATATGGAAAAACAATGCTTTTAGAATATTTTTGTAACTTCAGTTAAGTACCCTATTGGCATCATTTTGAAATACAGAATTTCTGCAGATATTTTTAAGTATATTTCAAAGTGTGTTCTAATTTAACACGGGCGAAATAAGAAATTTGAAATAGTAATACATTTTTACTTGGTCCTGTACATTACATGTCTATGGACCAAGTTATTTGATCATTTTCCTGATTGATTGCGCTCCTCTGAGTAAATAAATATAAACTTAATAGCTAGAAAAAAAAGTCGAATTGCCCAGAAAAAATTTTTGAAAGTTTTCATGTGCATCTTTATACATAATATATTTTTTTTTGTAACAAACTAATTGTCTATGAATTTTTTAATTTTTAATATCTATATTTTTTATGTGTTTTTGACATAATTTTTTTTTTTTTATTATTTATTCCAATTCGAATTGAATATTCATAGCTAAGACAGGACAAGGTCTGTCGGATCAACTAGTACTTAATAATTAAGGACATTGTACCAAGGTTCGAGAGGCTCACAGAGCTAAAAATAGTTTCTATTACAGCTAAGGCTCGAATTGTATGCTTTCTAATTCTCTTAAGTTTGAATATTTAAAAAAAAAATAAGAACGAAAATTTTTCTAGAAACTAATTCAGATTTTAAAATTCCAATTACGTGTAAATTAATTGACTTTTAATGAATTTGTTGTAATTGAAATTGAGATGTAATTGAGAATTTATAAAAGGGAAAAAAACTAAATTTATAACGACAAAAAATAATTGTTAAATTAATATCTTTGTCGATTTTTTCCTCACTGGCAATTAGTTTTAATGAAAGAAACAATTTTTTGAAAAAAAGTTGAATAATTATTATTTTAGGGCTTAGGGCTACATTCAGGGCTTAAATATAAAGGATGAACACTACCATAAAATATGAAATATCTTTTTTGCATTTATTTTCAATCTTTATTAATTTTCCATTGTCATTTTTCCTTTTTCGAGTATTTCCCTGCTCCGCCACCATATTATTTTTAAAACTCAAATATAAAAATTAAAAAAAAAACTTTTAGATGTACACATATTCTGTAAAATTTAATTTAAAAATTCACAATACATCAAAAAACATTTTTAATAAATATCAAATGTTCAAATCAAAGTTATTCAAAATATTCAACCAATTAATATAAAACAGTTACGCAACTGAACAGAATGCGTTAAAAATATATAACAATTATGAAATTTTTTATTTATAAACAAATTTATTATAAGCAATCAAGAGTTCAACAAATACAATCAAGAAAGAAAGTCTTTGATGTTTCAATAATAATGTAATTTTTTCCCAACAACAACGAAATTTCTCATCATTATTTTAACTTTGTTATGATAAACAAATGAGATTAACCTAAAATCTCCTTTTGAATATTTATAACGATAAAAGGGTGATTAACTCGAGATAGAAGTGAAAAAATTTAATTAATCTTGTTTACCTTGATTTTCCCCAACGGAAAAATAAATTTTGTAACTTTATGTGTTGGTTAGTATACAGGGAATTTTTTTTTAGTAAGACAAAGTTTTAGTTTATTTTTTAATACTCACATACTTAAAGAAAAGTTGTTTTAATTAATTATTTATCGTCGTTTAGAGAATTTTTTGTGAATGAAAAAGTATCCAGAATGTATTTTGTCTTTTGCCATTAAATTTTTTATTCAATACACTAACTCGAATTTCTGGAGATAGAAATGAGGTAATGATAAATGACTGTGCTTTCAAATTACTCCATTGATAGCGGTATAACGTTTATTTTAAAGGCAATATATTTACTATGGGCGTAATAGTGATGAACTAAGGTTAGAATCTGTTTATGGTGTTTAAAACTATGTGTTAAATATTTCAGGGTTCTTGATGTTTGTAGTACCGTAAAACCGTCTAGACCCGGACACTTTGCATCAATCTTCAAAGTAAGTAGTTTATACATTAACCTGCTGTAAACAGCTCTAAACAGCTGTACCAATAAAAACTACGGATTTCAACTATTACTATCTCATTTTACAGGATTACTATTTTACAGGATTACCAGTTTTTCAAAGAACTTAGACATGTAATTTTCGTTATAATTGTCAGATTGTTTTAATTTTGATATGTATGTGTTCAGAATTTTATCGCGCATCATTGAATGATGTTAGAAGTTATATTCGATGTATATATAAAAAAATACATGTTATATACATATATCCGTTTAGACCCGGACACATCAGTTTATTACACTATGGCCGCGATTTGCATTGGATGTAACTTCCACTATCCATACGTTATATTCCCGCCAGAATTACGCAGTTTATGCCTCCTTCTGGTGTCATATCGCATGTTTACTTCATAGAGAGGCATACTATGTATTCACCCCTCTCCCTTCCCACAAAATATTTTGAAGCCTTCGACAGGTTCAAAGACATCAGACGATATAAAACACTGTCCTAACTCCGACGGGAGAGGTTAGTTTGCGTGTTATTATATTATTTAAGTAAGTGCCGGGTCAAGACGGATTTGGGGTGTAGACTCGGACAGTTACTAATTTTTTTATTTTTTATTTTTACTTATAATGAAACAAATGGGTCAGGGATATAACAAATAATATACGCTCTTTCTAATAGTAATACTTTTATTGGTGATATCTGTGAAGGAAACATGTATAAACATAAAATTATACCAAAAAATGTAAAGATGTGTCCGGGTCTAGACGGTTTTACGGGACTTATTAAATGACGGGGCCATTTTTAACAAATAAGTGGTATTAGACAATTATTTCAGGTATCGACAGCTGTGATTTCTTCAAATTACAACTCGTTTAAAACATTAATATACCACATGAATTAAAAAAATTCACTGGGAATGTGGTGTTGCATACAGCTTCCTCGTAATCGTGACAGACTTTTATCCAATCTTTAATGTGATTTTGTCCTTTGTTTAAAGGAAATAATTCTTTGCAACCAGCGTTAATATATTTTACGTTTGCGCATGCACAATAACTATCATTACTCTGATTACATTGAAATTTATATGGGACAGGATTACATATGGCCGCAACCGCAAATGTTAGGTACTAAATTGATGTAAAATGTGGTTTGATAAAGTTGCGGTCAATAGGTAAAAGTTAAGTACTTTAACAGTACTTAAAATACATTTGTTTTCACAAAACTTCAAAAACTTCATTCATAACAATATAGGGTAAACGGTATAGTTATTGGACGTTGACAGTTATTGGACAAGACACTCTCTTTTGAAGATTATAACGCAAATAGACTAGTAAAGCAAACTTTCTGATTTTTTAGTTAAACAGAACCTTCTAGTATCTACAGAACTTGTGGATTGTGGAAATACGTCAGAAATTAATAAATGATATTTTTGTCCAATAACTGTATTTTTCTACACGCGCAACTTTAATATTTTTTTTTCAGAGACTTACCAATATGTAATATGAAAGTTTTATATGGTACATTAAAATAGACAGGTCTTACTTTATTTATGAATTTTTTCGTTAAAAATAAAGCTACAACCCGTATTTTTTTTGTACTTTGTTTTGAAAAATTTTCTTAACTGTCCAATAACTATACCATTTACCCTACTGCGAATTACTTTTTTTTAAATTTAATATTTTAGAGAACACAATGTATACCTACATTTTTTTTTATCATTTTATCTTATATTTAGATATATTGCATTGTTTAAAAGACAAGATAAGGTGTGATGTCAAATTTTTAATTCATATATAAATCATCTCCGATTGTTAAGAAGTGTAACGGATATTTTACAAGTTTAGAATTTTAATCATAATTGTAAAATTATAATTTCTTTTTCTTTTTATTTACTGTGAGAAAATTATTTTTTATGTACACTTTTTTTTAACACATTAAGAATTTTTTTTTGTTAAATGTGTAATTACTACGTGTTCGCATACGTAGTAATTTGTATGGTTCGGCCAAACTGTGCTACATAATTTTTTTGTTCAAAATTTTTATAACATCAATTATGTTATTAAATTCTTTTTTTATGTTGCTTAAATTTGATTTTTTATTAATTCATATCAAATTATGACAAGTGATGATGACGGGCCCCAGGCATAAGTTGTATTTTTTAAAATTTTCCTCCCAAAAAAATAAGTAGTGAGCAAAAAAAAAAACTCTTAACTTCATTCCGAGGTCCTCTACCGACAGTTACGGCCCCCTCCTCAAGCCCGGGCTCCGGGTGTCTAACCCCGGCTACCCCACCCTCTTGTCGGGCCTGGTCGGTTGACGAGACATGGTGACAAATATTACTTTTTTGCTATAACAATAAGATTAATTTTAAGTATAGATAGTTAGGATGGTTACCTAACTTTGAAAAAAATTATTTTCCTTTTTGTATTGGATTAATTGGTGTAATAATGTCTCTAGGATTGTATTCAAAAAGAACTATAACTATTATAGAAATATATTACGAGTTCCAACTGTTGAATCCCAAATCGTCGCTCCGTTGCCCGTAGTAGAATTTTTGAGTTCTTCACCTCGATCGACAATCTTTTTTCCATTACAGGTCAGTTAGTTATATTTTGATAAATAACTCCAAGATACCGTTAATGTAAGATTGTAAGGTATAAATACACAAAGCGACGAACACGTTTTAAAACTTTACATGCGTTTTTTCGGTGGGTAAGAACTAAGAACTCTATAGCAATTTTCATCTGACTGTCTTGAAATAGCTTATCTGGAGTGGACACATGATTTTTGAAATAGATTAACAAATAAATTTTTCAAAAGCAAATTAGGATTGATTTTTTTGTAAAGTAGAATCCAGCTATTCAAATAGAGTAGCGAATTTGGACGCATGGAAACCTTCTGTTAATAGATTTCCCCGACACTAATTTCCGCTGGCGTTAGATTAAACATTTTTATAAAACTTCAAACATTGTGTTCTCTACGTATTATGGGCGCAAGCCCAAAAAAAACTTTTTTACCAACATCTGCACTTATCTTTGTCTGTCATATTAATAGATAGAAGTTTACTCACTCACTCATATAGAAACATAATTACTTCGTTTGGTTAGTAACTATGTAAATAACACAATTTGTGTTCCCCTCACCTCAATTTCTAGAGGTCTTTTGTGCTTACGCCCATAATATGTAAAATTGTAAAAATGATTTCCTACAATAAATAAATCCAAATTATACCTATTTAAAAAGAAATAGTGTTAAGATGGTTAAGGTCAGTGTGCCAAACTGAGGTAATATATTTAAATGATAATGTTGGCAAGCAAGTGACATAGAATTTTTATGGAAAAGACACCTACAATTAAAGAATAACAGCGTTTCGTTTTATTGCAAAAAAATGTGTAATATAGCAACGCGATGCGTGGATTACATACTTACCTAAGTAATAATAACCATAAAACCAGTTTGAATGTAAAAAAAATAATTAGTGGTCATTTGATTATTGCGTTGCATTACCTATGTACCAGTGTACCTATTAGGAATTTAATAAATCAAATTTGAACGTAAACACACAAATAAACAACACATAATGATAGAAATTGTTAATGCACATTAAAAAAGTAAAATTTTTTAACGAGTTTCTGTTTTATGCAGATTAGGTATGGGTCAAGCATTATAGACTTATAGAGTTAGTACTCTGATAAGCCAGTTAGAAAGATTGTGGTACCAAAGTCAGTCTAAGCCAATATGGGGATAGAAAATATTAAAAATTAAGTAATAAAATTATCAACAAGTGCGTGTTTTTGACACGCACTAAGTAATGTCACCTCAGTGAAAGTGTTAATTTATGATTTTTTGGCTCGTTTTTTAAGTACAGTGAGAATACAGCCCTCTTGCGTTTATTCAATATATGCATGTACAACTCTATAATACAGTGGGAATACAGCCCTCTTGTGTTTATTCAATATATGCATGTACAACTCTATAATTATTATATTATATATTATTATTATTATTATTATTTTTTTTTTTTAAATTGGAACACTGCTGCCGGTGGATGGCGCGGTCAGCAGTGTCCGGCAGCATCGCCAACGATGGGCATGCGCCGCCATACACACAAGAAATTAAAACACACATAAAGACAGGGACACATAAATGCAATAGACAAAGGACAAACATACACATGATAAAATTCACCGATGAGCCCTGCCATCCCAGGGCTTCATAAAGAGCGGAGAGTCCTTGGTGGCGGTACGCTAAGTACTAGCCAGAACGTCCGGTCACCAAGGACTGAAAAACCAACGATGAAACTCCCCCGAGGTCTAAAAGGCTTCGGAGTGGAGGAAACCGACTAGAAAAAAGATAAAACACAAATAAATATCACAGGTAAGTATCACGGTATCACAGATAAAACTTGTTGCCTCACTGGGAAGCCACAGGCCGACCAGTGAAGCAAGAAGGAGTTAAAAGAAAATACCGCTGTAGACCCATAACAACAGGCCTACAGCGGCAAAACAAAATATCACAGATAAGGGAAAAAAAATTTAACAATATAGAAGAATAACAATAAAATAACAACAAAATATCACAGAGTGAAAAATCACAGTAAATATATCACAGCCTACCCACTGTACCCTCGGGGGCCTAGAACCGCCCAGTGGTACAGTGGGGATTGCAACAACACCGTTGGAGGCCCCATGGACCTCCAGTGGCAGAAAAACACAGAAAAAGACAAAAAACAATAACAAAAGAATTCCACGATTTGTGTCGTCTTATTTATTTATTCATTAACCAACCAGGGCCCCGTTAGCCTGCTAGCCAGCTAGCAGTTACCGCCGAGCACGACGAGGACGTGGGGTTGGATTTATGCCCGGCATTATTATTATTATTATTATTATTATTATTTTTTTTTTTATTAAAATTGGAGCACTGCTGCTGGTGGATGGCGCAGTCAGCAGTGCCCGGCGGCATCGCCATCTATGGGCATGCGCCACCATAACGAAAAGAACGATAAAAACAACACATAAAGACAGGAACACATAAATGCAATAGACAAGGGACAAGACATACACATAATAAAATCCATCGATGGGCCCTGCCATCCCAGGGCATCATACAGAGCGGACAGTCCTTGGTTGCGGTACGCTAAGTGCTAGCCAGAGCGTCCGTTCACCAAGGACTGAAAAACCAACGATGAAACTCCACCCAAGGGCAAACAGCTCCGGAGTGGAGAGAACCGACTAGATATGTACAATACAAAAAGAAAAATATTACGAAAAAATATCACAGTAAAAAATCACAGATGATTATCACAGTAACCCATTGCACTCGCGAGGAGCCTGGAAGCACCCAGTGGTGCAACGGGGATCGTAACAACGCTACTGGAGGCTCCAAGAGCCTCCAGTAGTAAGGGGTCAAACAGAAACTCAACAACAGTCAACAACAAAAGAAAAATAACAAAAAAATATCACAGCTTAAAAAGAAAAAATCACAGTTCAAATATCACATTGCACCCATTGCACCCCGAAAGTCCGAAACCATTCAGTGATGCAACCGATATAGAAACAACACCTTTGGGAGCCCGAGGGCCCCCAGCGGCAAAAAAAACACACAATAAACAAAAACAATAACAAATTTTGTGTTTAAAATGATTTGTGTTTGTCTTATTTATTACCAAACCAGAGCCCCGTTAGCCTGCTAGCCAGCTAGCAGTTACCGCCGAGCACGACGAGGACGAGGGTTGGATTTATGCCCGGCATTATTATTATTATAATTATTATAATTATTATTATTATTATTATTATTATTATTATTATTATAGACTTTTACGCCAACCTGGCGCTCACTACTCAGTAGGACAGTACTGGGTAACATTCACCTATACCGGCATTATGCAAGGTATTAGGCTCTGTGGAAGGGTAATGTGCCAAACCAATCCGTAAAAGTACCGTAGTAGGGGAAGGTCGCCCAAAGCGGGTAAGCTAAGATTAAATGCCCAAAAAAGTGACTTCTGACCTCGATAAGCAGATCTTTTTTATATTATCAGATAGAATAGTTATCGAAGTTTAAAATGAAACTTCGCTTAATAAATGTTTATACGATATTTATTTTTAATAACGAAAATACAAAACCTCTGCAAAAACCCGTTTTGCCCGTATAGGTATCCTAAAGCGGGTAACCCCCTTTGGGCAAAGCGGGTAAGTACATTAAGTATTTAAATACTGTTATTATTTTTTAATATAAACTTTCTTAATCATATAGAACTTAACAATAATAATAACAAAGTAAAAAAAAATTGAAGAAAGACAAAAATAATAAATTTATAACAATTAACTGTAACTTTCTTTACAACCTCCATATTGGAATATATTACTTCAGGTGATTCCACATCAAAATCACCACAAACAAGGCAGAAATATTTTTTTTAAGCTTTTTCCCTCATTCCGTCGTAAAAAGAAGATTATTTATTTTTTTTCCCCTTCCAACAGTTTTTTCCATTAAGATGCTTATATTTTGTCTACCCGCTTTGCCCATACCCGCTTTGCCCAAAAAGACTTAATTTTGTTAACTTAGAATAATTTCAAAATGAAAGCCGATACATGTCTACCTTTTTCTACATTAAAAGTCAAATGATGATAACATAATATGGTAATACCAAAAAGATTATAAATAAAAAGGTTTGTGACTAGTCACAGAATATTTATCGTCAAAATTTTTAACAAAACCAACAAAAAAATTTGATGAAGCTTAACTAGGACATTAAACGACACAAGCGTTCAAGTGTAACTGATCGACATTGGTTAATATTCGGTTAACTTCGGTATACACAAGACCTGACAAAAACATTCGATACAACGATATACAAGCGCTTACCCGCTTTAAGAGGGGTACCCGCTTTGGGCGACCTTCCCCTACATTCACGGACGGGTTTGTCACATCACTCCTTATAATGTTGTTGTTGTTGCTTGAAACGAGGTGTTATGCGTCTATTTTGGTGTACACTGGTTCGTACGACGAGACTTTTGTGGGAGCGTAGATGTTGGCTCAATGACAGACGGCTGTGAAAGCCTAGTTCGTTTTCGTGTCCTCAGAGAATAGGTAGGATTAGGGACAGAAGGAAGGGAAAGGACTGTTTGTGTTTGTGTGTGTGTTCGTGTATGTGTGTGGATGTGTCGTTCTATTTTACGTTTCTTGGTGTAAATGTGTTCTGGTTCATCAAAATGCTCATTAAGATCGGGTGTTCCTGGAATTGCGCGTTTAGACGGTACAGAGGTTGACGGACTTTGTGTGTTATTGAGTTGGGGAGGATTGTGCACCAGAGCGGTAACAGTGATGGTGCGGCAGTTAGTCGATCCTCCCTCTCCGTCAGACGAATCTGGATATGTATGTGTGTTAAGTGTTTGTGTTTCAGTGTTAGTGTATTGTGTGTTTATGTATGTGTGTTGTGTGTCAGTAGGATGAGTGTCAGTGTATTGTTCGCTCACTGTAGATGGCTCAGATGGAGTAGAAGCAGGTCTTGTGCTTTCACGTATCGCAGTCGGATTCGTATTACTGAGGAACTTCCGTACTATACGACACGTGTTTATGATCACTGCCTTTTGCATAGTGACATATGTGTATTTTGGGAGACCCAAGAGGCTCAAACTATTATGTAGTGTGTGTGGAATGACCCCGGTGGCACTGAGCACTATTGGAACGATGTGGACATGTTCCATTCGCCATTGTTGTTTTATTTCGGCTGCGAGGTCAGTGTATTTATCCAATTTAACTGCGTGTGTTTTTTGTAAGTTGTGTGTATTTGGAACCGCAATATCGATCAGATAGGTTGTCTTAGTGTTTTTCATTACGAAGGTGATATCTGGTCGATTATGATTTATGGTCTTATCTGTAATAATCGACCGATCCCAGTAAAGTCTACAGGAGTCATTCTCCGCTACTACTTTTGGTGTGAGCTTGTAGTAAGGTGTTTTATCGGTTATAAGGTGGTGCTTAACCGCTAGTTTCTGGTATATGATTTTGCCAACCTGGTCGTGACGGTGTTTGTATTCGGACTGAGCGAGCTGAGTACAGGCAGCTGTGATGTGTTGGATCGTTTCAGGTTTGGAATGGCATCTCCGGCATGAGTCAGATGTTATTGACGAGTCACGAAGTATGTATTTTGAGTAATTCTTTGTATGAATTACTTGATCTTGTATAGCTAGCATGAATCCTTCAGTCTCCGGGAAAAGACTTCCTTGACTCAACCAGGCGTGCGACGCTGCTTTGTCGACGTTACTCTGATTAAGATCATGTGGATGTCTCCCATGTAAAGGCTTCCGAATCCATTGCTGAATTTTGTCCTCCTTCGTGACCAAACGGCAAAAACTATCTGGCATTTCTGTGTGTGAGAGGTTTAATGGTGTGTATGCCTTGTCGGCTTGGATTATTGCATTGTGTAAGTGTGATGTGTGTGTTTTGGTGTAAAAGTATTCTCGCAAGTTATGAACCTGTTTATTATGCGTGTTCCTTATGTCTATAAGACCTCGACCCTCTTCGGCTCTTGGCAGCGTCAATCGTTCTATCGCTGCTTTGGGATGATGAATTCTGTATTTGGTCATAAGGACGCGGGTCTTGATCTCGATGTTTGTCAAGTCCGTAGGCGTCCATTTGATTACCCCAAATGAGTATGTTAGCACCGGAACTGCGTAGGTGTTAATTGCTTTGATGGTTTTTTTTCCATCAAGGTGGATGCTCAGTAATCTCCGTACACGCGTTAGGTATTGCTGCATCAGGTGTTGTTTTACAGCGCTGTGATCTATACGTTCGTCCTGATTGAATCCGAGATACCGGTACGACTCTCCCTCGTCCATGGGCTGCATAACAGACTCTGGTTCGAGTTCGAATGCGACCGCATCTCGTTTTCCTCCAGAACGACATTGTGTTCGACATTTATCGATTCCGAACTCCATACAGAGGTCTCGCGAAACCTCATTGGAAAGTCCCAGCAGCTGCTGTAATTGATGTTTAGTAGCTGCATAGATCTTAATATCATCCATGTACATTAGATGTGAAATGGTATGGCGCGAATTCGTTTGCTTACCTACATTGTAACCGTATTTGGTTTCATTTAACAGGCGAGAAAGTGGATTCATTGCGAGACAAAACCACAATGGACTCAATGAGTCGCCTTGGAATATGCCACGTCTTACTTGAATAAGGTCGCTTGTTGTTTTTTCATTACCAATACTCAAATGTAAGGTCGTTCGCCAGTCGGACATGATCGTTCCAAGGAAGTTCACGATACTTGGGTGTATTTTATACAGCTCCAATACTCTCCGCAACCAGGAGTGCGGGACCGAATCAAATGCCTTTTTATAATCAATAAACGCTGTGTACAGGTTACGTTTTCTCCCTTTCGCTTGTTCCAGTACTACGGAGTCAATCAGAAGCTGCTCTTTGCAGCCTTGTGACCTCTTTCGACATCCCTTTTGTTCTTCTGTCAGTATGGTGTTAATCTGACAATGCTCATTGATCTTTTCTGCCAGACAGGACGTCAAAATCTTATACACTGTAGGCAAGCAGGTGATAGGCCTATAATTCGCAGGATTTTTTGTATCACTGTTTTTAGATTTCATGTATGTGATACCCTGCGTTAGGAACTTCGGTGTCAGGTTTGGTGTTCTTATAAATAGTGTAAAGTGTTCAGCGAGATACTTGTGTGTTGATGTAAAGTGTTTGAGCCAGTAGTTTTGTATGTTGTCGATGCCAGGTGCCTTCCAGTTATGCGATCTCTGTAAAGCTCTGGAGACGTCCTCTGTAGTAATGCCCGTATAGGGCATCTCCGGAAGATGTTCGTTATTCCTGCACTCTGTATCGATCCAGCTGGCTTTGTCATTATGGTCAGTGGTGTTGGACCATATATTCGCCCAGAAACTATGGAGTGCGTTCTTCTCCGGTAGACCATTACTGTCAGTTACCGTGTTCGTTAGAGACTGATAAAACCGTCTCTCGTTTCTGCTGAACGCTTGGTTTTGTCGTCTGCGTTCAGTACTGGTCTTATATCTTCGTAAGCGCTTCGCTAGTGCTGTTAATTTTTGGTGAAGCGTATCTCTGATCTCTGTGAGTGTTTTATTGGGTTCCTCGTATTGTGTGTGTACTGTGTGTTTGCGTAATATGTCGTGTATGTATTTGTTGAGCCGTTTGGACCTCGTACCCTGTTGGTATTGGGTGATCCTGCCGAGATTGCATAGGATGTTGCTGATGCGTTTATTCAATCGTGTTTCCCAGGCAGGAGTTTTGTGTTCCTTCGAGTTGTACGCTACAGGTGGTGTTACATCGGACCCGTTACAACGTATAGCTGCAACGGCTCCACAATAGATAGCTGTGTGTAACTCGATAAAATTGTCACATGTTTCCAAGTGTTTAGGCAGTATTGTATTGTTTAATATCTCAACGATCTCAGCCAATCTACGTGAGGTGTGTTGTTTAGGCAACAAGTACCTATGTGTGGGGTCCGTCCCTTCAAATTCAGTAAGCGCTGTGTTAAATTCCAGTTCGGTCTTTTGCAGTAGGGTGTCATTTACTGCTATCTCATGGTGGTCAGGCTCATTCTCGACAAGTTGTTGAGTGTCGTTTTGTGTGGGGCTTTCCATTTCTGGTGGGCCGTCGTCCTGACTTTCTTCATTTTGAGCAAATTGATGTGCGACTTGTGTTTTAATGGTGTTTATGAGGGAGGAAGGGATGAGGTTATTGGTAAAAATGACACGTTTTTGGTCTGCCAGTCTCTGTTCAGTAACGCGACTTAGGTGAGGGTAGCTGTGCGCGAACTCTTGATGTAATTTTGTACGGTAACCAGTTTTGTCCGTTTCAAGTCTAGTAACTTTGAAGTATGTGCGTACGATGAATTCATTCAGTTCATCTGTCCATTGCATACGCACACGCTTCTTACCAGCTTTAGTGGTCCCCAAAGGATGCTCCGAGGAAACACTTAAAGTCGGCTGAGCCAAAGGTGTTGGGGGCTCCGTAAGTAGGGCAGTAGCATTTTGGCTGAAGGTGTTGTTACAGCTGACAGGTGGCTGCCTAGAACCCACCCTGTCGTCACCGCGATCTAAGCTGTCACATTCAGTGGTGACCCTGATGCGCCCGGTCGCTCCACCGGCAGCGGCATTTTTCCGAGGCTTTTCTTTTCTTAACTTCTCCATCCTAATGGGTTGTCCTTTTAGTCGCCTTTTACGACAAGCAGGACTTACTGTGGGCAAATTCTGCAAAGTGAAGCCCCCACCCACAGGGCGTTTATTATTATTATTATTTATAAGGTACCTAAGGCATTTAAGGCCCAGCGGGTAATAAGGCCCATTAGCTATATTTCTTACCAAGAAAAGTTCTCTAACTTATCAACAAGTTTAAAATGAACTTTCAATCATTTCAAAAGCAGATACAAAAGTTGAGCTGCTTAGAGTAACAAACTCATGTCATATTTTAACAAACAAATTTACAGGTTACATTTTCGTTCGTTGATATAAAAATTGTGCACATTGTGAGTGTTATATTAATGATTTTTGAAAGGAATGTTTCTTTCAAATTGTTATCAAAATTGAAAAAAATTAATATTCTTTAAGTTTTACATCAATTAATTTAGTTTATTTCTAAAGTATTTATATAAAATGCATATAAGCATAAATACTGACATGTTGATAATAAGGCCCATGCAAATTTTGTTTGGGCTTTATTACCAACACAATTAAAATCAAATACTACAAAGTCAAATCAATTAAAACAGGTCTGAAGTTATTAACAAATGAAGCAAAATTAGACGCACAACCTTAAATTACTATAGTTACTCTAATATAAAAATAACAAAAAGGAAAGAGGACAAAAAACTAAGTACATTTAATTTTGATTTATTTGTTGCATTTGTCTAATGATGCCAGATCAGTTTTAGTTGGTTTGGTCGAATTCTTATTTTTATTCCTTAGTGTTTGGAAGTATGGCTGATAAAAAGAAGAGAGCGTTGTGGTCTGAGGAAGCACTGGCATCAACCTTAAGCTATGTCACTTGACACGGCAATCAAAGAGAGGTTGCAAGGAGATTCGGAATTCTAAGAAGAACTAGATTTAATATTTATTTATTTCGACTTAATATATTCAAACACCTAGTACTTGACTTATGCGAAAAATATGATAAAAAATTAAAAATTCTTCGTGAAATTTATATATCCCAAAAAAATATTGTTGTAATTAAAAATTAAAAATAATGACTTACGTAATTTTTTTTATTGTTGTTTTCAATAACAGTCACGCAGTCAAGCGGGATTCAAGGATTTTCGAAACTTTTTTGAACGTGTAAAAATAACAAAATATTTTGATATATAAGCTCAAGTTATTCTTAAAGTATTTTCAAGTTCAAGTTATTCTTAAAGTAATTAAAATCCCCCAATTAATTTAAAAAAAAAAATAATAAATGTACTATTTTAGGCAGTTGTAATAGGTGGGCCTTATTTTCTACACCAGTCGGAAATAAGGCCCAATTGCAGACACTTTTTAGAAACAAATTTTTGACTTATATAATTACAAATTCATTGATTTTTTTAGGAATTTTTATCAAAAAATAAGTAAATTTTTATAATTAAATACTATATTTTTGATATTTTATAAGATATATAAATAATAAGCACATTTTGCTTAGGTGGGCCTTAATTGCCTTAGGTACCTTATTATTATTATTATTATTATTATTATTAATTTTTCCCCCACTATAATCACACAACGAGATTAATATGTCATCCTTCGGTGACATAAAAACGACATCTATAACAAATCTATAGCTATGATACATACAGACTAATTTTGATATATGCGGACTTCAGCGCACATTTTAGAGCCAAGACACACGAACCACGCGACGACCACTTTTTTTGTGGTTGTCGTGTGGTTGTACTGTCGTTCGTGTGTCTTAGACGACGACTTGCGAGCCACTTTTTAGTGGCCGAATGACGTACAATCACTGCTGGACGAGATCAACGCCACTAAAATACTATTTGTCATATACAGTGTCTGCGTTAAGTATTCATACAATAATTAATTTATCGATAGTGAAATTTAAGAAACTTAAAATTTTGCAGCGTAAAGCAGGTACGCTAGGATAAAAATAAACAAAATTAATCAAAGAGCTGATGCTTCTATTAAATAATATTTCTTTGTAAATATCGGTATTTTGGTCTTACATATTTTTGCAGATTCAATTTTTAAAATTATTTGATAAAATATTTCAAAATTTTTCAGCTTTCATTTCTTTGAATTTGCAATTTTTTTCTATTATTCTAAAATTAAAAAAGGTTTAAATAATTATATAGCTTATTTATCTAATAACACTCAATAATCAACGTTCAAACAGCAGGAGAGCTTCTAGTACATGACATCCTGCTTTTATTATTAACCGACGGGGGTTTTCCATTCCATAAAAATGTATATATTCAATTAAACAAAATTCATTTATAACAATTATTTTTTATTACCTAAATAAAGGTGAGCAGTAATCGGCACCTTTATTCTAAACAAATCCTGTTATCTACATAGGTATACTTTGATCCATATACCTGTCAGTATAAAAATATATAACATTGTATTAAACTATTTAATAAATTTCACTTACCACATACATTTTTACCTTTTTTTTTCTTTATTCTCAAAGTTTTCATAAAATTTGAAGCAAGGATATTCTTATGCCTTTAGTTTTTCTATGCAATTACTATATCCCGAATATGTTTAATCTCAGATTGCAGGTAAATTCCGGATTTCCTCAATAAATAATTTAGTATCAAACGAATCTTCATTACCAATTGCCATTTTTAAAAAAAAAAAAAAAAAAAAAAACAAAAAAAAAAGAAACAGTTTAAAAGACCAACAAAAATTTTAAAAAAATACACACAATTAAGAAAACTAAACAAAACAAAAATTACAAACACCTACTTGAGTCGTATTATTCAATGATTTGTTGTAATGTTCGAGAGACACTGTAGTAGTACTAGTATGTATTTGTCGCTTAAAAGTGGTCCACTGGTCGCAAGTTTTAGCGACTAAAAACGACAATACGACGACACATTGCGACAGTGTCCGATTACGACGACAAGCTGTGGCTCGTGTGTCTTGAAATTTGTGTTTCCATAATAAAAGTACATGCATACATATAACCGGCCACAGAAGAGCCACTATTTTGTCGCTGTCCCGTGGTCGTGGCGTGGTTCGTGTGTCTTGGCTCTTAGGTCCGAAACCTAGAAAACGGGATAAAATTTTTTCAGATGTACATAAATCTCCTAATCAACTTGGCCTAGAGATATGAAAGTTGAGTGCAAATAATGTTATATTTGGAATATTAAAAAAAGCAAAAATTAGTCATATTTTATACTTCAGAGTTGTTGCCATTTTTCATATTTTGGAAAATATCTCTTGTGAGAAGGTTCACATTATTTTAAGGCGAAAATTTTCGCCCTTTTCCGAGGTCTGGTGGCCTAAGGAATAAAATCTTTTTCAAAGATCTGTATATTTTTTATTAGTGTTGAAAAATTTTTATGAAACTTAATAAATGAAATATTAATTAAAAAATAATTTTAGAGTGTAACTATATAGATTATATCCCGTACGAGATTCTGAATACATATGTAATCTGAACAGGACATATTGAAATTTTTAATTTTAGCAAACCGACGCATCAAGCGTAATGAACAATACAAAAAGAATTTTAATGTAATCAAAATACTGGAACATGCTGATAATAAGTTGTGTCCAATATTTCAACATACAATATTTGATAATTAAATTATGTCGGATACGAATTAATCAAAGCGCGAAATTAAATTTTTTTGAATTTATTGATTTAATTTATTATATATTTTGTTTTATTGTTCAATTCTAATTTTGTGAATCACTCAATTTTTATTTTTTTGTATACCAGGAGTTCTAAAAAAGGAGAAAATGGTTGAGTATTGAAACGCCGAGGGATTCAAGGCCTGTAATAGGTGCGAAGTAAAAGCAAGGCCACGAAAATTTTGTCCATATTACCGGCAAATATCAGTTAAATTCATTTCCAATGTTTAAATCTCTAAACTCTGTCTATATTGGTTAAGACATATTTTGTATATACTAAACTCGCTGTATATTCTTCATAATATGTCAGACATGCGTCATTTATGGGAAAATTTAATAATTAAATTATAATTTATATATAAAAAAAAAATTTAGAAGCACATTTTTGGAAATTGATTAAAAATTTAATTAATTTCAAACTCAAAAAAAAAAAAAAAAAAATTAGACTTGGTCCACTTAAGTATTCTTAAATCAAATAATAGAATCGGTCAAGAACAAATCGGGCTCACACAGTTAGGATACCGCACACTGAGGAATCTATAACTTAATATTGACAAGTCTTATTAAAACGAAAATTTTAGTTTTAGAAATCTGCGAGACATTGTAGAATCCTAAAAGGTAGCTTTTTTAAGTAATACCTCACACGGTATATAAATTAAATTTTTTTGAAAGACCAAACTCTCCCCCCCCCCCATTTTAATCCAAAATTCTTGACTGGCGATAATTGTGCGCACCGTCAAGACCGAATATTATACCAAATTTCAAACTCACCTCTGACAGACAAACACGAGAGTTATCTTATAAGGGTTTCGTTTTTCCTTTTAAGGTATGGAACTCTAAAAATTAATTAGAATTGTCTCTTGTGTGTTCTGAAACGGCTCTATTGTTTCACCTGACGGTTTTCATTTTATTTTTAATCACTAACAATACGGTACTTGACTGTATTTAAAATTTGTGTCAAATGTTAAATAATTCTATGCATTATCATTACATATGTCCAATTTGACAAAACAAAAAAATTTGGTAACTGTTTAGAAATTTTATTTTGAAAATCGCCATTTTTCAACAAATATTAAAATTAGTGAAAACGTGCCATTTCTTGAAAATGACGTAACACTTTGTAGCTAGATATGTCGATTTTGATAATTTTCATTGGTGAGGTGAAATTGTGTTTTCTTTTGAATTTCTATTAGCTTAGATAATATATATAATAATAATCGGCCATAATTCAAATAAATACTTCTACTTTGACATTTTATGAATATAATCAAAGTTTTGGTTATAAATATTGACATTGACGTTTAATTGCTTCAAAATGTGACGTCACTGTAGTGAGGTATTTTTCCCGCCTTTTTCTCATTTAAAATTGTACGGTTATTTTTATTTATTTATTTTTTTTTTTTTTTGATAATTTTTTACAGAATCTGTCGAAAATAAAAAAAAATCACTTAATTCATATAGAAAAACAATGCTTTTAGAATATTTTTGTAACTTCAGTCAAGTACCCTATTAAAAAGATATTTCTAGCTTCCGATGGATGACCCCTTAACTTGGATACGGTTGACAGAATTTCGGAATATAGGTATTTACTTACGGATATGTACAGTGAAAATGTAAAGTATGTTAACGCTGACCATAATTATACGTTTGTAAACAATTTCCTTTCAGTGCGAATTCTTTTACATATAAATATCTTCCATTTTTGTAAGTAATACTATTAAAAAATATATAAGTTTGAGTTGAATGAAAAAATCTCAAAACCCTTATGATTTTATTTAATCATTAGTTTAAATTAAAAGTTTAATCTCGGTTAATGTCTATAGTAATGAATTTCTTAATTTTTTGAGGTAGATACTTCCTCATATTGAAAAAGGGGGACGAAAATTTTTTTCCTTTCATATGGTATACCGTCGTTACCATCGTTGGGGTTGTATTTAAAATTTTTCAAATCCCGTTTAGTGGCATTTAATTTGCTCACCCTTCCTCTCCCGGCTGTAATTTTTCAAGATTTAACTAAAATTAACTTCGCTTACCTAAGTAGTAATTTCCGATAGCATTTGGAAATGTTTTCACAAATTTTCGAAAATTCGGAAAGAAAAAAATAAATAAAATGTTAGTCAACCTAAAATATTATTGAGACGATGTTAGGAAAATTTTCCTTTGACGACATATTGGATTTTAAAGTGGTTTTTTAAGGGAGATATATGTAGACGAAAAAATTGGTCACGTAATTGAATTATTACGTAAAATTACCAAACTATCATTTAACTTAAAATAAATTGCCTGTATATTTTATAAAAACTATCCACTAAAGAACCCCGACTTAATGTACGTCCAACACACACTTATATATTTTATGAATTACTTATATTTTATTTTATACTTGCTTGGAATTTTATTTACAAAATGCCTATCAAAACATTTATAAAATTTACTGTAAAGAGATTTTTAGTTAAATAAAAATATGTAATTTGGTTTTTAATGTTATGCCGGTTTTATGTAGACGAATTTTAGGTATTTACATATTTGTATGAATAAATTTACAAGATTTTTATTTACTCGAAATATCCTAGTTCATAAACAGAATGTCCTAAAATTAATTCTATACTGTTTGTTATATACTACAGTGGCGTAGTGAACATAACTGGCGCCCGGAGCACGACACATTATTGGCGCTCCCCATTCCTACCAAAAACACGTATAGTTAATTATTGGCACCTCTTTGGTACACATTTGGCGCCCTTCTGCAAGTCGCGCCCGGTGCATGAAGACCCCCTTGCACCCCCGTCGCTACGCCTCTGATATACTATAGTCTATCGACTGAGTATACCAGGGTAAACATGAAGCCTCCTAACTTAAGATATGTCCAACTGCTGTTTTGTAATCACTTAATCAATATAATATCCGTGGTATCCACGGAGTAACAATTATCTGTCCGTTTTCAAATAGGTACTTATTGTCAAATAATTACCTAGTAATAATTTTTTTTTTTTTTTGAAAAGGAGACTGCAAAACTTTTAAAATACATATGTACATACAAACTGCAATAAGTACACGGAGAGAAAATTCATAGAAAAAATACTGTGCTCAGCACTACAATCGATGTGTAAAAGGCAAACATATTCAATTTTGTACGGCAAAAATATAAAAATTATAATTAATCATAGAAAATTTAAAGGATAGAATGTTCTTTCCGTAATATTAGCTCCGTAAAATTTGTAAAATAGCACAGTAAAAAGTTCCATTCCCGACAAAAAAATATTTTTTAATTGTTTTTCTTACAAAAATTACCATACTGTCTTATAATATTTCAAATGCTATCTGCTAATAGTAGAAAGAAAGAAAGAGAAGGTATCAACACTGTCACATAGCGAGGCGGGCTGCAGAAGGTATCAACACAATCATACATGAAGGTCGCATAGCCAGGCTGACGTGGCAAGTAACGTAGCCAGGCTGGTGACAGCTGGTGTGATGTCGTGTGCAAAGGGTATTCATTAGAATGTCTTACAGGACGGTCACCGTTTAATTCATCATTTTGTTACTTCACTATATTCATTATTAGAATATATTGTTGGCAATCATTTTGTATGCATCATAAATAATCAAAGGTCGGAAAAGATCGATTGTTCCTCAGTGCGTACAGCCCAAGCAACATAAGGTTGCAGGTCAGATGCGCAAAAGGAAAGAGTAGGACAACAAGAATTAAACTATAACATATATGCATAAGAGTGTGATGGAAGTTGTGTTAGCACATTAAATTTTACCATGCTAGCACAACAATTTTTATGAAGCCATGACTAATACTTTTTAAGTTTCAATTTAATAATATTTACATGATCGTAAAATATTTTTTACTTTGGTCGTCGATGGCGCACGCATTATAAGAGAACGTGGTAATTTTTCTGAAATTTTATCTACAAAAATTATATGATTTTTCTCTCCGTGTATGATCCTGTTTATTGAATAATATTATGTTTCTAATATCATACTAGGTGCTTCAATGAAATACCCCATAAACTAGCTTTATGCGCTGTCTGTTCTATTATAATAGTGTGGATTATAATAGAATAGTGTTTATTCGTCTATGGTTAATGGTTATAGACTAACGTACATATTTATAACGGAATGTAAAACGTATTTAACCCTAGAATCATACGTACACGTCAAAACGACGAACGAACTTCTCTACCTACTCCAATACTACAACTTGTTGGTACCTGCTTGCTGTGAGATTTCTGTTATCTAATTTATTTGTTGTTATAACACATAAGACGTATTTATTTTGTTTATAGTCATTGTTGTTTTGTTTGTATTCAAATAGTGTCCGTCAATGTATGATTACGTGAGTTTTTTTTTAAAGATTTTGTACTTCACATATAAAAGTTTTCCGAATTTTTCTAAAATTTATTAAAGATATGCATGTTATAATTAATTTATTCAATGATTATGATAATGTGAAAGATGATTACAGCTGTTTGACTTATAGAGACGACATAATACTGAAGTTTTAATATATTGAATCGAAAACTAAAGAATGCGTTTCAAGTGACGTAATAAAAGATTAACAATTTATTTTGTGGAAAATATTTTAATTTTTATTATTTTTTGAGATCTTATTCGAAAATTTACTAACAAATTTTAGAAAATTTACAAATGTGCCTAATGGGGAAATAACTACATATCTATAGGAATATTTATGACTGAGAAATTTCACATTCTGTAAAGTCACACATGTCCACTAACTCATAATAGTTTATAAGTTAATTATTTGAAACACATGTTTTATGATACAATTGATGTATTTATCTATTTTTTAATTTTTATAATGAAAATATGCTTTTATAAAAAGGTTAAAAAAATTAATAAATATTTACATTAAGAAATTTTTCCAAATCCAATTTTTTTATTTAAATATTTTGTTCGCTTTTGTAGTATTGTTATGTAAAAAAAATGTTTTTTGCAAATAAACTCTAAAACTCTCCGTAAAAAGCCCATCCGTCAAAACGACGTCGATGTATGATTAGCGCTTCTCGTAGACCAACGTATGATTCTAGGGTTAAAGTACATAATATCCGTTATTATAACCGAATATGAAAGTAAAAATTTGAAGTTATGTTTTAAGAACAGCCTGTATATGTGAGTCAGATCTAGTTTGTGTGTGATTTATGCAATGAAAACATTTTTTCAGTGTTCGAATATCGTAACATCTGTTTGGCTGTCATGATTTGAATTTGCAATAACTTTTTTTCTTTTTTTTGTTACACAATTATCCGACAAAAAACATTTGCCGTATTTACATTTTTTTATGACCTTTTTGTAAATTAAAAATTAAATTTATATGACTGACGAATGTATCGTTTATTAGAAAAATTTGACATGGTTGATATGTAGCGTTAGCAGGGACGGCGACAGAAATGACGGGCTCCCGAGTACAATAAAAAATTTTCAAACATTTGTGAAAACAAAAAAATGTTTTTTCACTTTCTCCGAGCCCCTAGCTGAGATCACCAGTCCCCCGTCTAATTGCTCCACTTGACCCGCCCCTCTCGTGGTGACGTGAATCCTAAATGGGATATACATTTTTCTTTTCTATTATCTAATATGAACTCTGGATTTTATCTTACTTTTGAAAAACTAAAATGTTTACTTAAGCGGAGGTTTATTTAAGAGTCGTTAAAAAAAAAGATTTTATTTTTGCAGAAATTGGTAGCTGTCTAGAATATGTTCCCAAAGTGATTTTACTGAAAATAATTTAAAAACAAGATTCTTGCACATTAACCGAACCCAGCTTTCTATAAAAAAAATTTAAAAAACGTAGTTCACGCAATAATGAGTATTAAATATAAAATTTAGAAAATACGTTTCTTTATATATATTTTATAATATCTCGGAACTACATTTTTGGAACTGGTGGACACGATAACTCAAAAACTATTCGATGGATCCTTTTCTTAATTTTTAATTTTAAAGATAATTCAATTCTTCGGCACCTCTACCTAAGTTCGATACACTTTCAATATTTTTTTATTTTTAAATTTACTTTAAAGAGCGAAAAATAAGACAAAAATCGTAATCAAAAATTCAAACATCCGCCATTTTTTTTTCTTTCAGCAATTTATTGATATTATAGGTAGAGGTGCCGGTACTCTTCGTATATTTTATAAATCTTTTTTGTTTTTGGATTTCGGTGGTTTATTACCGGCGCTAGGATGTCCACCAACAAGGCATTGGGTTTTCGGATCGTCACACTGCACTATCTATAAAATGGGCACTTTTTTATATTTTTCCTTGTGTACTTTTTCCTTTTTTTGTGTAGTTTAATACTTAGTAAATATGTGCACAAAATTTGAAACTGATATTTACTTCCGTTCTTGAGAAAAAAATTCTAGAAAAATATATAATTTTTAAGGACTCTCGAGTAAACCTCCCCTTAAAGGATTTCGTTACGTACATCTTGAAATATAAATCGTAAAATACAAACATAATTTTATCAAAGCAATTCCTATTTTGTGACCGTAATAATTTCCGAACTGTTTTTAGACAGTTTTATTATTAGTAGCAGCTAACATTAAAAAACAGCTACACTATATCCGCTACATCCTATAAAAAATATAATGTTTAGTTCTATTCATCAATCTTTGTCAAATAAAATTTTGAAAAATACATCATTGTCGGTCTGTCTGACACGATTGTTATTGATGATATTTATTGACTGAAAAATCCGAAAACCAAAAATATCTATGTACCACACCAAATTGAATGTTTATTTTTTTCGTTCGAGAAAAAACAAAATGATAATCATCGAAAAAAACAAATGAAACGCCACTCTAAATGCAATATTAGCAGTTAAGTGAACAATCACGATCGCCGTAAAAGCTTATAGGGTGATCAGTGTTAATGTTTCTTTTGAAATAATTCTCATATTAAGTATACGTTCAATAAGTGGCAAAGTTATAAAAAATATATTTTTATTTGGGACAAACGTGAATTGATAAATGAATATATTATTTTTATGTGTGCCAGGGCCGTAACCAGGAGACGGACAGCATGATTTTACCAGTTCTTGTCACTGCTCAGCGCCCGCTCTAGCGTTTACACCGCCCCGAGCAAGCTGGTCAAAATGAATTTTTTGATTTTCCAGGCAACTATAGACGTTGGAAAGATTATATTAGCAGTTATGTTAAGCGTGAAAATAGCGCGAAATTCCGAGATAAGTTTCATCCAATTATCGCCGTTGGTTTAGATTTCGACATTTTCATATTCTCATTGAAAACTATGTCTTAGGGCTTCCTGAATAATTTTGGTTCGAGTCTGCCTATCTGTCCGTCCGCATGGCGCCAGATCTCACCAAGTGGCATAATTTCTAAACATTTCGATTTTTTTTAATGAAATTTTCAGAAATTATGCAGTTTGGTTCCGAGATGGCCCCCTACGAATTCGATCGCAATCGGATAAATGGTAGTCACAGTGCCGGAGCAAATTTTTTTTTATTATCCTCACCTTATCCCTGACTAAAATTTTCTGCAAAATTTTCTCTGGCAATCGATCAAATTAAATAATAATCCCGTGAAACCATTCTACTGCCTTTAGTTTACCTCTTAAGAACGTAATCCTTTATGCTTAGAAAGTTATATTTCATGGTTAACTGCTGTCCTTGATCAACGATTACTTTTTACAAACTTAAAAAAATGATTTGGTTACCATATTGACAGAAAATATGAGTCAAAAATCAATTATTATTATTTGTCAAATTACCAATCAGTGTATACCAATTTGTAAATATTTCTATTTTTTTTCTTTTAAGGGTATAAATTATATTCATCAGCAGCCACGACTGTACAGGATTTATCTTTTTTCTGTTATTACAAATGAAAAACCATTTTAGCATATTTTAACGATATTTAAAATGAATTTTATTAGGTTGTTACAAATAAAATTTCGATTGTCGGTTCAGTTAATAACTGTTGTACACCTATGATATAGTATATTACGTTTTTCTTTTAGTAAATTAACAATTTTGGGTACCTATGTATTTTTGTTTTTCATGATTATCAGTGACAATGAGTTCAAAAACGAATATTTATGTTTCATATAGTGTAAACTGTAAAGTGTCATATTGACGTATATCGCGCATACTCTTTCTCAACCTCGTATCTGAAAAGTCCCAATTTTTGGAGACACAAAACGTATTTAAATCTGTGTTTTCATCATTATGAACTTAAGATTTATGCTAATTACACCGTTTGATGTTGGCTACCTACATATATAAATAGGGTGAATGCGGGAGAGATGCCGCACATTTTGAAAACACTTGATAATTCTTAAAGTATGCATTTAATTTGTTTGAAATTTGGTACACAATAAATGTAAACATTGTTCTTTAAAATTATTTATAATTAATTTTAAATTTTGAGTCATAAAAGATTCATAATTAACATTTTTGTGGAGCCTGCAAAGCGGCGTCTCTCCCAGACCTATGGGAGAGATGCCGCACCAAAGAAGGTGAGACGCCGCATAGTTTATATTAAAAATTTTGCATTTTAGACACATCTCCATACATGATGCATGCCATATGTAACCATTCTTGGCACTTTATACATCTCAACCAGTCAACTTTTTTTTTGTTTCTGAGTACTCTTCAAAACATTCAATACACAGGCAATCATCATTGTTTTCGTTATCTTCACTAATATGAGGGCTCTTCCTGATCCATTAATGGATCTTTTATATTTACGTGGCATAATTTACAGTCCACAAAAAAATTATATAATTTTAACATGTAATATGATGCGGCATCTATACTAACTTTAAATGCGGCATCTCTCCTTTTTGTTGGGGTAGATGCCGCATGTTGCAATAGCAAGCATAGTGGGGAATTCTAACCTAAAATTTTATACAGTGCTTTTAAAATATACCTAAATTAATAACAAAACTCATTTTCATTAAAACAATGAAATATACATTCTTAAATTCTAATGAATTAAATGCTTGATAAAATATTATGTTAACAAACTTACTTTTCAATAATAAAAAGTTGGATAATTACTAAACTGATGGACTAATCATAAATGTTGCCATATACAGCTTAAATTAGTAACTTATTTTAAACATATAATCCACTAATAGCGCTATCTATCTATCAACGGACGAACTATGGCTACTGCGGTATCTCTCCCGCACTTACCCTATATATAGATAAGTATATATATAAATACAATATCTAATGTTTTTTGCGTGTCCTAAAACATGCAAGAAAAATGTCTAGAAACTGGCTTTACGCTTGGTCTAGTAGTATAATATAATAGCGTTCATTGGTCTGTGGTTATAGTTTTAAGTAAATACTATAAAAATGACATAGAAGTTTTTATTAGTAAATTTAGCTAATTCTAGAACCATAGTAACGAAATATTAAATAATAACACTTACTATCTTCATTAAATGGTTTTGCTGTATTACACTGAAATAAATATTATATTTTTATCAGAATAAATTTGTGTTTACTACAACTCAAATTTGTTGCCTAAAATCAATATAACTCGAAAAACTATCAACTCAAAAACACTTCAGTTACACCGTTATGTTTTCGTTAATTGGCAGTTTTTCTCGTTAAATTGTTAGGCAACAAATTTTCGTTAAATAAACATATTTTTATTCAAAAAAAAAAAAAAAAAAAAAAAAAAAAATACAAACCTCTGGTGTAATAAATAATAAGTGAATAAAAGCAATAAAAGTTATCGAGAAATGGTTCAATTCCTCATAAATTACAAGTAAGTTAGGATACATCACATCAAAAATTCGATTATCGTATTCTAATTAAAGAAAAATATTCAAAAAAAAAAAAATATTGTAAACTTTCTTTATGGTTGTTTCTCCTTTACTCGAAACATGGAAACTGGTTTTGGTCAAATAAGTCAATGAAGTAGAAAACTGTATTTTCAAATTTATCTTTATTTATTAAAGTTCAATTTACCTATCCATACCTTTTCTTTGTACAGTAAGAAAAAAAAACGACATGAAAACAATATTCTTACCGTTAGACCACCTAACTTTATCATAATTTTCGATTCAAATTTGAATAAAATGAAGACGAAATTAATTGGCGCGTTCCTTTGATACGCTTCTCAGTGTTCTTGCAGAAAAATTGGTTTTGCACTTTTCCGGTTATTCCCTGAAATAACCACCAGAATTGAAATTTAACTTCACATCTATAATTGGGCCACTGTACTCTATTTCTATGCTAAATTTCAAATTTACCTATGACAGACACCGAAGTGATTACACAAGTGTTCCATTTCGACAATTTTGGTTCAAAAATTTCAAACAAATTAACAAAAAAATGTTTTCTAAATAAGTCGCTTTTGTGGGAAAGGGATCGTCGTTTGCACAGATAGGTGGTCTCTTCCTTCCTTTTGTATTAATAGTCTGACTTATATAGAGGCATAGGAGGGGTTAGTTGATATAACGAGTAAAAAGTGACAATTAACAATAGAGTTTTTGGTGTTTCATTTTAACACATGTTTCTTTGTAGAATTACTATTAAAATGAAGTTATTTTTGGAAAAAATCGGTTATCGATCTCTTACTTTTAACAATCGATTCATGAATCGATTCAAATGAAAAAAATCGAAAAAAAATCGATTTTTTAAGCTTCGATTAATCGATTTAAAATCGACATCTCTAGTATAAGTAATATTTAATAGGTAAAGTTATAGATCTTGACGGTAGCATGAGAATCATAATAATACAGTCACATCGGCTGAAAATCAGTCAGTAGAGCAAGGCGAGTCCATCGTGGTGTTCCACATTAATATGTGCGACGGACAAAAGCAACCCAGGAGCAGTCGATAATAATGCGATGGTAAGTTTATTTGTATGAGAAAACCACCAACTGTGGACACGGATAAAATATTCTATTATATTTATTCATGATTTTTATTGATAAAGAATGTTTTTAATAAATAATAATAATAAAAGAATTTTTTTTCAAAAATCTTTAAGGAAATTGTTTTCATTTCTCTTATTTATTAGATTTTCTTATTAGTCCTGTTGCGATCTTTAGCCCTAGAATCATACGTTGGTCTACGAGTCAAGTTAATCATACATCGGCGTCGTTTCGACGAATGGAGTTTTTACGGGGAGTTTTAGAGTTTATTTGCAAAAAACATTTTTTTTTACATAACAATACTACAAAAGCGAACAAAATATTTAAAAAAATTGCATTTGGAAAAATTTCTTAATATAAATATTTATTAATTTTTTTAATCTTTTTATCAAAGCTTATTTTCATTATTAAAATTAATATAAATAAATAAATACATCAATTGTATCATAAAATATGTGTTTCAAATAATTAATTTATGAGCTATTATGAGTCAGTGGACATGTGTGACTTTACAGAATGTGAAATTTCTCAGTCATAAATATTCCTATAGATATGTAGTTATTTCCCCATTAGGCACATTTGTAAATTTTCTAAAATTTGTTAGTAATCTTTCGAATAAGATCTCAAAAAATAATAAAAATTAAAGTATTTTCCACAAAATAAATTGTTAATCTTTTATTAAGTCATTCGAAACGCATTCTTTAGTTTTCGATTCAATATATTAAAACTTCAGTATTATTTCGTCAAACAGCTGTAATCATCTTTCACATTATCATAATCATTGAATAAATTAATTATAATATACATATCTTTAATAAATTTTAGAAAAATTAGGAAAACTTTTATATGTGGAGTACAAAATCTTTAAAAAAAAACATCGCGTAATCCTACATCGACGACCTTTTGACGGACACTATTTCAATACAAACAAAACGACAATGACTATAAACAAAATTAATACGTGTGGTGTGTTATAACAACAAATAAATTAGATAACAGAAATTTCACAGCAAGCAGGCAACAACAAGTTGTAGTATTGGAGCAGGTAGAGAAGTTCGTTCGTCGTTTTGACGTGTACGTATGATTCTAGGGTTAATATCAATATAGAATAGGACAATAGAATTTCGGAATTGGTTCCAAAGAAATTCTATCCATTACCATTTACAACCAGAAACAGTTCCTTCAAGAGACTATACACTCTACTCAAGCTAATTCTCCTAACTAGCTCAAAATAACTGGTTCACGCAAAGTTACTCTCGTTCTAGAGGTTTCGACTTCAAAAAATATTTTGTGGGAAAGAAAAGAAAGGAGGCTAGAAATCCGTTAAAATAAAATTGATCACCGAGTGACTTAGGTGACCTACAGGTACTTTGGAAATTGAAGACTACGTATACTTAAAAATTTTTCTAGCGAAAAATAGATAACCAACTACCGTTGAAAAGGAAATCAAACTGGTTAAGTATTACATAAATTAATAAAAAATGGAAAATAAAACTAGGAGGATCAGTTAAGTATGATATAATTTAGATATCGTTTTCAAATCAAGCTTGTAGCTAAAAAATTTATTTTGCATAATAAAACATTTATAATTATGATCAAATTTTATTAATATAATATACAGGGTTAGTCAAAAGTATGGAAACGGTGAAAGATCTCAGCGGGAAAGCATTTTTGGGGTAAATGATGGTGATAAAAGTTTCAGCATTTTTTTCGGCGCATCCGATGGTGACCTTGACTTTGACCTCAAGCTCAAGGATCAAGGTCATATCAAGGTTAACTCTGTTTTTTTAAAAACAACCCCGCTTTTCGACCCCGAAAATGGAAAAAGCAGAAAATTCTACATCCGAATATGACCTTGAAGTCAATAATCAAAGTCAAATGAAGATCAAATGCTGATTTTTACTGTAATTTTTAATTGAAATTTCTACTGTAATTTCTTTTAATTTTAACGTTCGGCAGTAGGTGCAAACAGGATGTAGACCTACGCAGTAGGTGTAGCCAGAACGTAGGCCTGCGCAATAGGTGTAGCCAGGATGTAGACGTGCGTACTAGGTGCAGGTAGGATGTAGATATGCGCAGTCAGTGAAGTAGGTAGGAATGAAGTTGTAGGAAGAATTAAAAAATGAAATATTTCAAAATTACCCCATAAAATTGTAATTTTAAAATAATGGACTCTATAGGCTAACTTGTTCGTCTAATATGGTGTAAGGTTACAACTTTACGTGGTAACTTTGAAATATTTCATTTTTTTTATTCTTCCTACAACTTTTATTCCTCCTACTATTTCACTTTTTGCGCATACCTACATCCTACCTGCACCTAGTACGCACGTCTACATCCTAGCTACACCTACTGCGCAGGTCTACATCCTGTCTGCACCTACTGCCGAACGTTAAAATTAAAAAAATTAGGTACAGTAGAATTTCCAATTAAAAATTACAGTAATAATCAGCATTTGACTTTAATTTGACCTTGATCATTGACTTTAAGGTCTTATTCGGATGTAGAATTTTCTGCTCTTTCCATTTCCGGGGTCGAAAAGGGCGATTGCCATTTAATAAAAAAACGGAGTTGACCTTGATGTGACCTTGATCCTTGACCTTGAGGTCAAAGTCAAGGTCACCATCGGATGCGCCGTAAAAAATGCTGAAACTTTTGTCACCTTTTATCCCAATTTATCCCAAATTTACATTTATCCCAAAAATGCTTTCCCGCTGAGATTTTTCGCCGTTTCCATACTTTTGACTAATCCTGTATATTTTTATATCAGTATGTGTATCATCAGTTCGTACAAAAAGAAAGATTTTCTTAATTAAAACGGAAGTTAGTGAATTGTATACGCACAAAACCGGTTCAGATTACTGCCTTTTCTTTCAATTAAAGTGGGTTATTTATTTATTTTAACAGTAAATACCTGCGTTTTTATATTATTTATAATTTTGTAAAACTTGTTACAATATTATAGTAAAAAATATGATACTTGAATGAGAATGTTGGATTTCGAGGATGTTTTTGAAGTTTTGCTATAGGAATTATAAACACATATGGTAATTTTGGTTATTCAAATAAAAAAAGTTTTAGGATACTTGGTCCAGTCGTGGTAGTATCGTCAACAAACTTAAAAATGATTTTTTTCTCTTCTTTAAGAACTAAATGTATTAACAATATATCTCATTAAATTAGTACTGTTGATAATTTAACCCTAGAATCATACGTTGGTCTACGAGTCAAGTTAATCATACATCGGCGTCGTTTCGACGTATGAACTTTTTACGGGGAGTTTTAGAGTTTATTTGCAAAAAACATTTTATTTACATAACAATACTACAAAAGCGAACAAAATATTTAAAAAAATTGGATTTGGAAAAATTTCTTAATATAAATATTTATTAATTTTTTTAATCTTTTTATCAAAGTATATTTTCACTATAAAAATTAAAAAATAGATAAATACATCAATTGTATCATAAAACATGTCTTTCAAATAATTAATTTATGAACTATTATGAGTCAGTGGACATGTGTGATTTTACAGAATGTGAAATTTCTCAGTCATAAATATTCCTATAGATATGTAGTTATTTCCCCATTAGGCACATTTGTAAATTTTCTAAAATTTGTTAGTAATTTTTAGAATAAGATCTCAAAAAATCATAAAAATTAAAATATTTTCCATAAAATAAATTGTTAACCTTTTATTAAGTCACTTGAAACGCATTCTTTAGTTTTCGATTCAATAATTAAAACTTCAGTATTATGTCGTCTCTATAAGTGAAACAGCTGTAATCATCTTTCACATTATCATAATCATTGAATAAATTAATTATAACATCCATATCTTTAATAAATTTTAGAAAAATTAGGAAAACTTTTATATGTGGAGTACAAAATCTTTAAAAAAAAATATGGGTTAATCATACATCGTCGTCCTTTTGACGCACACTATTTCAGTATAAAAAAAACGACAATATCTATATACAAAATTTATACGTCTTATGTGTTATAATAACAAATGAATTAGATAACAGAAGTTTCACAGCAAGCAGGCACCGCCAAGTTGTAGTATTGGAGCAGATAGAGAAGTTCGTTCGTCGTTTTGACGAGTATGTATGATTCTAGGCTTAAATATAATTTTTTATTGATTTGATTTCAATTTAAATCATATTTATACAATTTGTATAAATTTATGTTTAAAAAAAATAAATGTAAAGCTATTTACACGGAAACCATTCAGTTATGCTTCATTGCGTGTTCATTCAGATGTTCCTTCCAACTACATATTTTATTGATAACTTTATAAATAAATGTTGCTACATTAATTAACTTTTTTTATGTTGTGTTCATGACATCTGACGTGTATTGAAGCGTGAAATAGTAGATTAATATTTTGATTACGATCTCAAAACAGTTTTGACACACAATCAGTACGATAAAGTAATCAAATCCTTACATCTGTACAAAATTAAACTTTAAAGGAGTCTCTACATTCTCGCCGAGGCTGGACGAAACGAGAATGTAGAGGGTCATTTCGTTGTGTCTCGCGGTTGGTGTTTTAATGTTATTCATATGGCTGAGCCAACTTCAGCGAGGAACTCGACGAGGAACCTCGTCCAACCTCGGCGAGAATGTGGAGACTCCTTAAAGCTTTTGATAATTTTGTCTTGTACTGAAGGTAGAGGTTGATGAATTTTGACGTGTTGTTTGATATGTATTTTGATTTTGAGGAAACATGATTTGTGAAATAAACGTGTTTAAAAAATACATTTTTAACACTTTGACGGTTATTGACGTCATAAGACGTCAAATGAAACCTTACTAACTCACACACCACGTCGTACGACATTAACAATTTCATATAAAGTGTATTAGCTGTCAAAATAGTGTATCAGTTGGGCGTTTTGTCATTATAAGGTATGACCGTTATGGTGTTACTAAGCAGCTAAAGACGTTATTCTTGCAAACTTACCAAAAGGTTTAACTTAATTGTATAAATAAGTAGAAATGATGGAAAACTTATTTCAAATAAATTTAACTCTTTAGGAACATTTACGAAATAAACTTCGTAAATTCTAACCTATAGTATTTTAGTAATTTGTATCCCAGGTGTCCTGTTTGGATGTATACATACGGATTACAGGTTAATTGATAACACTGTATTCTCATAAGGAAAAAGTTATGTCACAAGAGTGCTATGAACAAGCTAATAATACTAATTTAAAATTATAACTACTGTTACTATCGCTTTAACAACAATAATGCACTAAAATAAAGAAATGAATATCGCAATTTTCAAGCAATTCACATTTTCACGTAATAAATATTTGTGTCATTTTCTGTAAATTCAAAAGGCATTTTTTTATTTTCTTGAAAATAAATTTTAAAATAATAAAAATACCGAAAGAATATTCTGTTGAAGAAATAGTGAAGATAATTAGGTGGAAAAGAATTATTTTATAAAAGAAAATTACCAGTAATATAAAAATGTTTATCCAAAGCACTCTGTGACATAATTTTTTTCCTTATGGGAATCCAGTGTTATCAATTAACGTGTAAATCGTATACATACATCCTAATAGGACACGCGGTATATCGTATATATTATTACATGTTTATTACTAAATGAGCTTTCTCAATGTAAACAAATTACAGATATTTTTTGAATTTAACAAAGTACTTAAAATCTAAGGCTTAATACACAATCAACGAAATAAGTAATAAGAGATAAGAAATAAGGAATAAGAAGTATGCCATCTAGTGACGTTGAATGAAACTTTAACTTAACTGCTCACAGGTATATGTATTTAGGTATTTTTGTACATCGAAATTCATGAAAAAGTAACGTTCATGATTACTTATGAACTCCTTATTTCTTATGATACTCCTTATTTCTTATTCCTTATTTCTTATTTCATTAAGGTTCCATTCAACGTCACTAGATGGCATTGATTGCGTATGACCCATAATGCTCCAATCTTTAATACACAGTGTTATTTCAACGAATTAAATAGAACATTAAATTTTAATTGTTGTTAATTCAAAATGAAAAATTTAATTAGGCTATTAACTTTCAAATGGATTTAAATGATATGCATTTGTCCCTCTACGCTTTTTTAACACTTTTCTTATGTATTATTAATTTTTAGGTATGTACATATACGAAATGAATTTATGGTATTATTTTGATAATTACATGTAAAATGGTTAATTACTCCTTAATTATTTCGATGTTAACATTTTTTTTTATTACATTATTAGGTATTATAATTTTGTTTCACTAGAGTGTATCACGTTTTATAGTTCCGGAACTTATTATCCGAATTATTAAAGTGTAATCTCCAGCAAACATATATTACCGTATTTTATTTTTAAATTTTGATCACCACTGGTCTCAATATAGTTAACGCAACGTAATATTGCCCCTATTGCGCTATATGAGTCTGTTTCTGCCATTTCTGAGGTGATCTTCAGACACCTGCGTTATTCTAATGCATTGTATATTTGATAGTGAATACTAAAATGTAACTTCACAGTAGGGTTTCCGATCTCTGACCAAAAAATCGATTTTGTGGATCGATTCGAATCGTCAAATTAAAGATCGATACAGGAGAAAATCGGCTTACAAAAGATCTATCTGACGAAAATCGATTTAATTTTTGGACTTGCAAAAATAAAAGTAATATAAAAGTATTAATGAAGTTTCTTATTAGCCAATCACAAATCAGTTTCAAAAAAATTTTCAATTTCCTTTGAAGATGAACTGCTGCATTTAATATAAATAAAGTAGAATCCAAAATTTGACTCAATTTTCTATAAATGAATCATAAAAGTGGTAAAATTATTTGAGATTATAAATAGTTAAAATATATTCTACAATATTTCTGAAAAAACATCATACTTTTACTAAAAATATTCCAATTTAAATACGAAAAGATCGATTTCCGATGCCGTAAATTTTTCACGATCTCTGAATTGATTTGGTCTTCAAAGAATCGATTCGGAAAATTGAAGTTTGGTTCTCCAAAAATCGATTTTTGATAAAATCGAATCGTGTCCGGAAACCGTACTTCACAGTCAACAGTTAATTTCAATTGCTAACGGCTTAAAATGTCGTTTTGCAGTAACAAAAGGAATATAATTAACTTGGTTAAGTAATAGGAAATATAGAACAGAAATTATCTTTCATATCTTCTACAAACCTCTGTTAAAATCAATACCGTTTGTTTTTTCTCATCTATGCGACCGGAAGGCAAAGTTATTATTCCCTTCAAAAATGAATACAATTAATTTTTTCTCTTATTAAAGATGGCTAACCGAAATTTAAGCCGAGCGATGATTATTTACACATTGTTGAAAATGAAAATTAAAATTATGCCCACATCTATGTACATTTATTTTGATTCTATACGGCAGAAAGTATAATAATTATTCTTTGTTTACTTACTTTTCATATTTACTGGGTCACCAAATTGAATATGTAATTTTTAACATAACAATATGATTTTATTTAATAATTAAAATTAACAGTAGGTGGGTTATTTTTAATTAAATAATATAATTAATTGAGTAATCTATGTAAACTTTGTGAGAAAATACTCCTGTTGCAGCATCTGCATAACACAGCGAATTTCTAAAGACTAGACACTGGCGGACCTTATATAACAACTTGTATCCATCTAAAATAATTTTCGAAATCATTTGAATAATTAATTTTTGGTGCGTTTGGCTGCCCAATACTCAGGTGTATTTCATATATGTATATATTTGTAATATAGAAAATATCCCTTTAATATAGCTTAGCTTTCTAACGGTGAAAAAAATCTGTTGGGTGGTTAATTTTTTGCGCTTTTGGGACCCTAAGACCTTGGCGGACCTTATATGCCGTAATCAGTGATATACATGGATGGCCAACTATGTACCTATTTTTGAAGCAAGTATGTTGTAGACAACTGTGATCTATGACAACAGAAACCCCAATATAAACAATTGATAAGAGTGTAACAATAAACAACACATTTAAGGTGATGCTATCTTTTTTTACTGCTGACTCAAAATTAGCATTTCTTTAACAAATTTATTTGGTCATTCATTAGATAAAGACAAAATATAGTTTAGAAATACAAATGACTGCTGTCATCTTTTTCTTTAATGACTATTTAACTTTTTAAACGATTTTTTAAGTTGCCTCTCTATGTATCTCTATGGCCATAATCTATACTCATATAAAATAATTTAGTTCTCTAAGAGTAAAAAATTTTTAAAATCGATGATGACGCGTTCTTGAAAGTTAGTTAATTTTTATTTTAAAAAGGGATGTAAAAACAAATAAAGCATTTATCGTAGGGAAATTCAAAAAATCTCCTAGTTTTTCTCAAAAATTAGCTAGTTCATTTTGAACAATGACTAATTAAAAGCTTACCTTACGTGACACTAGCTATTCGATGGTGTAAAAAACAATTTTTGAGTTTTAACGAATTTTTACAAGAAACCACAAAAATATATGTACATACATACATACATACAGTAAAAGCTCCCTAACCTTGACAAGCATGTCCAGTACCATTCTCTAGTCTTGACATTCCCACTATTTACTACTGCTATGCGCAACATACGCAATTTAAATCTAAAAAGAGAGATAGGTAGAGAAGGATACCAAATATACGCTATACGCGTCATTAATTACGAATTTAATTGGTTTACAGAAGAATCATGGTGGGAGAAAATATTGTCAAGAGTAGAGAAATTATCTAGTCAAGATTAGAGAGACAGCAAGTTTATGGAGGGCAAGTTTACGGGGCTTCTACTGTATATATATTTTAGCGAATATTATTTTCGGTTTCTATATAGGGACCTTAAAACTAATTTCTGTCATGGTTCCGGGCTTAGGTCGCGTTATGACAGTGGATGTAATAGCTGAATTCCATTCTGGAAATTCGCTAAAAAAGAAAAAAACTACGTATAGAAAGTAATTCATTATGATCAAGACCTTTAATAACATACGGACCTGACTAAAAAAACGATTATTAAAATATAGACGAACTACCTAAGTGATTTTGAATTTAATAAGCGACTTGAAAATTTTTTTTTTAAATAGCATTTATTTCTTCTAATGCTACCTCCAATAATTTGTCACCTGAGGCTTGCGCCTCACGGATCACCAAATGATCCATTTGATACAAATAATCCACCAGTGGCGATTCTAGCGGGTTGGTCGGTAAGGACTGCTCCCCCACCCAAAAAAAAAAAAAAAAAAATTTTGAAAAAATGAATAAACGCAAGAACATTAATAAAGGGTTTAAATAATGGTCTTAAGTCAAGCATTTCTCTGAATTCTAGAATTTTCCATGCTCTTAATATTGTTGGTGATATCGTAAAGAACAGCTTCTAATAATCGAGACTTTTGTTTACTACGAAAAATATCAAATCGCATTTAAGGTCATCCATGACTCGATAAATACTCAATAACCTGGAAAAATTATAATAAAAATGAGATTGTTATAATAAAAATGAGACTACAACCTATGGTAGGTATACCTAAATTTTACAAATAGGAATAATAAATTTTTAATACGGCGATCATCTACCTTTCTTTCCAGCTTTGTGTCCTTTCGAAAACTTAGAAGTATCCTTTTAGAGTTGGATTGCATCGTTTAATTTTTTATACTATCGATCTTAAAATATTATGAAGGAAACGGTTTAAAATAAAGATACTCCTGATTAGTTCTGGCAGATATCTGAAAACTATCAAAATACAAGGTTTATAAAAGTAACCTATTTTTAAAACACAAGATAAGTATCGAATCATTAAATGATCAAATTTGAAATAGACTAATTTCATCTGTCTACAGTTTACAAACATAAGTTTTCGAAATTAAAATAGAATTCTAAAATACTCTGAATACTATATCTATAGTAATAATTTAGTAAATATAAACAGACAGACAGAAATATCTTCATAAATCTCGCCAATTCAATAGAAACTTCTACAAAATAATAACGGCTTTACTTTTACTGTTGGGACCAAAATCCACTAGGATCCACCCATTCATATACTGATAATTTGTTTATGTCAGTTGTAAATTGTATAATGCCAACGGAAAATCTTATAGAATAAAATAATAGGGTTGACCGGGGTAATTGTGAATTGGGGCAATTGTGAACGGCGCCTGTAATTTCTAAAATAACATTAATATTGTTAAAAATCAACTCTTAATATTTTTTTCTGTCTTTCTTAATATGCTATTAAAATTTCATAACAATTTTCCAAGTATTAGTATTTTTTTTTATTTTGAAAAAACCCTTGCAAAATTTTATGTATTTTACTTCGACCAATCCTCAAAAAAAATTTTTTTTAAATACATTTTCTTTTTTTAAAAAGTAAGAAATGGTTAAAAGTACTTTTAAAGAAGTGGTCTAAACCCTAAGAGGGTTCCTTATTAATTGCTAAAGAAATTGGACGATTTATCACCAATTCACAATTACCCTATGATTTTAAAATTGTGGGGTATTTGTGAACGTCATTCATAAATGCCCCCATTCGGTCAAAAATTTCAGTAGTGTCCTTTTCACAGTTGAAAATGTTGATGAAGGTGCTGGTGAGCTTATTGTACAAGTTTCCGTTGTACAAACGATACAAAAAAAAAGAAATTGTTGTTTTTTATTCATGTAAACTAAATGTGTTTCCTTGAAAAAGTGTTATTTTCCTTGTTTTTGTGTAAATACATGCAATTTTTTGATTTTTTATATGATAAAATAACAAAATATCATCAAAATATCATTTTTTGCTTGTAATAAATTTATCCTACAATTTTTGTTATTTTTCTTTAACCTAGATTTTTTGTAGAAATTTGAGGTATGCGTAACTTACATTAAACAAAGAGAAATTGTGACCGCTAAAGTATGATGAAAAATTTGAAAGTGGAGTAAATGTGAAGAATTTGGGTTCACTTCTTTTGTAATCCATTCTAAATAATTTTTCTGATGGCATTCACTTTTACCCCGAAATTCATAAGATTTGCAAAACCGCACTGGGGAAATGTGAATGGCTTATAAAATTTTTGTTTTTCATACGAATTGAATAATGTAGAATTAAACGAAATTTGAATAATGTAGAATTAAAAATAAATCAACCATAATGTGATACTTATATAAAATAAAAAATACTTAAAACAATGCTTTTATCTCAACTCATGAAAATCCATTCACAATTACCCCGGTCAACCCTACATTATTTCATTTTAGAAAATAATATAGGAACTTTTTAGTCTAACGATATGTATGTTATATTTTACTGTAATACTCATTTCAAATTTCAGTCAGTTGGGTCAACTTTTTGTTGAAAGAGCTGTACGAAAGCTGATACATATTATAGATTAGGTGCTTTTCATATGCTTACTTAGGTACAGTAGAGTCATATTAATGTGTATTTAAGTGGTAACGATTTTGATTTGGAAGGTTTTCATAGCAGTAAATTGGGCATTCTAGTGATAAAATTAAACAGTTTGTTCGTAACATATCCTGGGACCATAATTTGATCGAAACTAAAGCAGCTTCTTAAAGCTCTAAAAGTGATTCTACATTACTATGACAGTTTACAGTGTAAACTTTCAATTGCATTTTCGTCACTCTAAATGCAAGGACAGTCTATAACTTAAAAAATCCCTATTTTTGCAACGGTTTATAATAATCCGTTTCAACTGTACTGCAAATATAATACGATTGCAACCAGAGGCGTGACTACAAATTTTACACCCTGGAGTGACCCTAAGTCAAGTTTCCACCTCCTAAGAAGAGCCCACCTCCGTCCGAAAAAAGAGCACTTTACTAGTTTTCAAGTTTTTCAAAGTTCTTATTTCCTTGGTTGTGCCCTATTTCTTTTCGCTATTGCGCCTCTTCTTATCGTGCGTTCTGGAACGACTACTGCACCTGCTTCATTGTAGTTACGTCTTTGACTGCAACTCAATCGTTATTACATGTAGAACATATATTGGATATTACTACTAAAGGTAATGGTGTACTAAAATTGAATGATATTGTAAACATTGTACATACCTAAAAAGCAATCGGACAAAATATAATAGAAATTTACTTACCTCTTATCGTTTTTAGTAATTTTGAATTGAATTGAATTTATAAAATGAAATAAAAAATAAAAACTACATGCACGGACCACATATCAAAAATTAATTGCAGTCATTTAAGCTGAACTTATTCGGTGCATAAGTTTTAATAATGGAATTATCGTATAAGTTAATCATAATTAAATTTTTGTTTTATTTTTCTAATATATATTCATTTAAAAATATCGAAAGAATACAATTAAATGTATTTCAGCCACTAAAACATTGGAAAAATAGTTCTATTATAATTAATAAAAATTCAATAAAATTTAAAAAAAAATTTTAAATATAACATATTTAAATGTATCACTCAATACGTCACACATAATACGTCACGTGAAGCCTAATGTACATATAACAAAATTAATGTAAAAAATTTTCGGATGAAGCGTTCGGGGTCGCCATGGCACAGAGGTTGAGCTTCCGCTCGGTGTTCAGGAGGTTAATGGTTCAAAGTGCCCTCGGGGTGATTTCTAGATTAGGATTTAGAATACGATTAATGGATTCTATTGGAATATCGTAAGGATTGAAAACTGTGTGTGTGTGTGTGTAAAGAAAACATTACAAGTACTAAAATTTAAAATAATGCCCTAAAATTCAAAAATCTGCACTTGTGTATCTTGCGTATAATCTTTCCAAGCACGTAAGTTCATGAATATAAAAAAATTAAAAGATTTTTTCATTTTTATTTTTCTTTTAATTTTTCTTTTAATTTATAACAGTTATTATAATAACTGGTATGGTATTTGGATATTTTAACATATTGTAAGATATTCGATATGCGTATAAACGGTTCAGTTAGTGAAATATGCACAGATCTATAATACTGACGGATACTAAATAATCTGCAATATCTGTTCAAATACTTGTCTATACGACGATTTAGGCTTTATTTACACAATTTTAACAATTTTATGGATACAAAATTACAAATACAAATAGATAACTCTACAATAGACAATAGTTCAATTTTAAGGGTTTTTTTAAATGTGCTACAATATAAAATGTGCTACTTGCCTGGGGCGTTATTATTTTGAAATTCTCCGTAGGTGGTTAAAATAAATTACTGTGATCCTTCCTTTGGAATACATTAATATTGACCTATGTTATCGATATTTCCAAAGGAGTTATTTAAGTAACCAGTTACTGGGTATTCCACTTATTCACGATAACTGTTATCTTTCTATACTAGTTACAAAATAACAGTTATCGAAATATCGATCATCTCTAATTCAAACATAAAATTCAGTCGAATATACTCACAATTTGAATTTTGTCCTTGAAATAACACTTTCAATGTGAAAACTTTTATTTATGGTTTTTTTTATTAGGTTACTTGACTTTGATTTTTACGCTGAACTACAAAAATAATTTATATTTATTTATAAAGTTTATTTTGAAAACTATTAAATTTCATCAAATATTTATTTAAATGGCTGAAAACGCACCATTTGTTCTAAAAGACGTCACAATTTGACATAACAAATATGTCGATACTCGATTGTGATAGTTTTCATTTAGAAAGTGAGCTACCTATGTTTTAATTTCAATATTTCTAATAGTCTGAATACATAGTAAAAATAATTGACTAGAATTTAAGTAAATACTCGTTTTTAACATTTGTGTGTTTTAAAATAATGCGCTTTTCTCGCCTTTTTCATATAAAATTGGACATTTCTTTTTATTAATAATTTTTGCAAAATTTATCAAAAATAAAAATTAAAAATAGTTTAATAAAATAGGTAAGATGTTTAAAATAGTTTATTAATTAGTCAAGTACCTACCGTGTTATTTTGATATTGATGAAAAAAGGAAGTTGCATTTTCCTTCAAAAGTCTGAAGCTTTTAAAAAAGACAAAATATTTCTAAAAATAGAAGGAATAATTGAGTAGTCTAGAATCAAACTGCACTTTCTCCAAAATTATCGAAAATGAGGTTGTTGTATATTTCAATGTGGAATTACCTGAATAAAGTAATAATCTGGTCGGTTGGAATAATTTTTTTCTTTTTTTTTTGAGAAAGTGCGGTTTAATTCTAGCCTACTCAATTTATAAGCAAACAGAATTGGATGATACAACAGTCTGTTATTTACAATAAATATCATATTTTCATTTTTTTAAAATGTTTTTACAAAATAAAAAATTTACAAAAATATCATAAAAATAAAATTATTTCCTAATTAAATTAAAATAAACGAAAATTATTAACTATAATTAAACTATCAGGAATCAGGTAAAATCGACTTTTTTGGCTTAACAGTCCGATCTTCAGCTTTAATAGCAGTTGACTTAGCGGAACGATATGCACTATACGCTAAATGATGTGGATCCTCATGAAACGCCACATTTCCACTGCTATGTCCATAATAATTCGTCTCCGGATAAATTGACTGCGGCGGTGGCACATGATGGTGCGGTGCATAATTTCCATACAGGCCCAGACCATTCGGTGCATATTGTGGCACATTACTTCCAAACACTGTACTATGGCCTAGATCAGGTTTACACAGTTTCAAAAAGCCAATAATGCCTGGAATTATGATTGCAATGAATGCTAGTAATTTTTTGAACGATGCCAGTCCAAGAATGAGTGGCAAGAAGAGAAGAAGTTTCAATTTGAACAGTTTCAAGATGATTAGGAAGGGGATGAAGAGTTTTCGTAGACGTTTTCGTGCTGAAAAATAAAAAAAAAAAGTTAAAAATAACATTTTCCAGTACGACGTGTCATTTACAATGTCACGTAAAAATTGCCTTTCATCCCTTATATAAAATTCTACCACATTTATTGTAAAGTTGTAGCTTTTCTCTGGTGAGAAAAATATAATATCTTAACATTCGTTATGTAGATACAATTGATCCTTTTTTTGTACCGAGGATAGGGACTGCATAAAAAAAAAAAAAACATAAATTGCTATAAAAAGTATAGTTCGGTTCAGATTGTACAAAATAACTTTTTTTATGCGGTGGATCGGGACCGCATAAAAAAAGAGTCATCGAAAAAACATAACTCAAAACGCTCAAAACTTTCCTTAGAAGTTGCTTTTATAAACGAGATAAAGCATTAATTTACACGTAGGAACATTTTATTTCATTTTTATAATATTATGAAAATTGTGAAAAATACACAATGCAATGTACTGATCAAATGCTTAAAAACCATTAAAAAGTATTTTTAACAAAAAAAGTTATTATAATTAACGTTTAAGTTTATCACTTTCTCTTGATTTTGATTCATATTATGCATTTTAATGGCTACTTTTTTTAAAAACAGCATAAAAAAAATCGCACAAAAAAGGACCGCATAAAAAAAGGTTTAGCTGTATTCGTACAAAATGAGAATGTTAAAATTAATGAATTAGTGTTATAAAGTATGTAAAAACATTTCAAATAAAAATTATAATTAAAATGATTTTACGATTCACAGGAGGAAATATATTATTAATTCTTTTATAGTTTTTTGTAGTCATTTAAAATTTTAATAAAATGAAATCGTGAATTATAAACATTAGTAGACGTGGGAGGCATGTCATATTTTTTTATGATGAACCAAAATTACGTTTAGTGTCTCAAAGGAAATGTCGTCGAGTCAAACTCAATTACGTTGGCGGTATAGGATGATTACTATTTTTTTTTTTTATATAAATATGAAACTAACTTATAATAACACAGAAAACTCAATGGAACCTGCTGAGTGGAAATAGTTTCTCTAATAACATAAGTAGTTTTCTCAGTATCTTCTTCTTTGTAAATTTTCAACTAGAATTAGTAGTGATTGTCAGACATAAACCAGGAACGGAATAAGTCAGCTGGTGTGTCCTAAGTTTATTTAGTTGAATGGTGATTTTGTTAGGACCTTCACACATGACAAAGATTTCGATGTTTATCTAAAATGATAAACTTTCTTCACCGAAATTAAAAATATCATGAAAAAATAATTAATAATTTTCGCAAAGTGAGTAAGTGAAGTTTCCTACTTTAAAGCTGAAGAAAAATATTTGTATTTTGTTGCTCTTTAAAAAGACAGACCGGAAATAGTATATTGTACAATAAGTGGGAAAAGAGGCTTATTTCTCACAAATATGAGTTTGTTGCGCGAGCCCACAGGGCGAGTACAACAATTTGTATGAGTGAGAAATAAGCTTTTCCCACGCATTTTACACTATACTTTTTCTACGAGCACATTTTTTTTTCGTAAAATTTAACATAAATAATTCAAATAAAATTTAAATAAGTAGTAAACATTTTTTAAATTTATAATGTCAGTGCTAAGATGTTCAAATTTTTGCCAAAGCATACTTTGAAACTATGGAAACAATAATAAATAATCAACATACATATATGTATATTTTTAGTATTATTTCTATATATTATATATTAAACTAACGGGGCAGGCATATTAAGGCGTGGGAAATAATTTCCCACTGTATTTCCGCACAGTGTGGGCAATTGTTAGTTTTTATATATAGTTAGCCGTGCACAAAATGTTACTTTTAATAGTAGGAGTAGAAAAAATCTATTTTTTTATAGAGACTAACTTTTTGTTACATATTATTTAACAACAGAATGTGACAGTAAGTAGATACAATAAAATTTTGCAAGTCAGTTTCGCAATAAGATATTAAGTGAATAGTTTAATCATCGTGCTTATGAGAACTGCATGTTCTCATACATAAAGAACTATGTAAAAAACAATGTTTAATTAATTAATTATTATTTTACAATTTTTTTTTTAAAGCCTTAAACACCAATTTTCTTCTAGAAAGTACTGTCATATATTACAGATAATACTGCATTACGTACGCTACATTTATAAAAATTAATTCTGAAGGAAATTGTAGAAAATTTTACAGTTTAGCAACAAAAAACAGATTTTACTATAGGTACAGTATAGTAATGTAACGAAAGGAAAATTTTAAATATATCTTTTTGAATAAAGTAATAATTTTAGTTTTTTTATTACATAGGTATTTAAATTTTAGAAAAATAATTCGATTATTAATGCTTCTATATGTGTTAAATTCTATATTTATTTATTTATACCTACAGCAACTTTAGGATCGGTGTTTTATTACTCACTTAATAATATTTATTTTGCTGTGAAACTGTCCTGTAAATATTTATTGCCCTTACTGTCAACTCGTACTTGTTAAAATATACTTGTTCGATGTGAATAAAGCTGTCGCACATTTTAATTCAGTGACGATTGTCACTGGTGGTGATTGTTACTAATGCTGATTGACATATAACCAATATATGAGCATTGATGAACTTTGGCACATTTGCTCTAGTTTCTGTCGGGTTAATATTTCCTGTACATTTGCAGTAACACTTTTGATTTATCCTCTCTCGTCTAATTGTAATAATATAGTCCCATATTTTTCAAACAACCTGTACTTATCAATAATATAATATAATTTCATACTCTCCAATTTTACGTACAGAATAGTGTATCCTTCTTATCTTCTAAAATATCAATTTCGTCGGCAATTTCATCAACGAACCGTGGCGAGTATCGCCCATTCTCGGTCACATCGTCCGGGAATTGAACCTCAATGGCTGTCGACTTTAAAAATCTTTCCACCTATAATTGAATAAAATAAAATTATTTATAATATTTTGATGTATTTCGATGCATCTGTTGAAAAGAACAAATATAAGTAAAAAAATATTTCTAAACTGTATACTCGAATGCGTAGAATATTTCTTTCTATTTTTGTTCTATCAGGGTGGAAATGTTTGGGTTCTGTTGAGAATCAGGCGCTTCTGTTGTTTTCATCTTTGGAAAAAACTTATGTAATTCTATTAAACTAGTCGTCAGATGCAAGTTGTACTTGCGCAAACAGTGTTCTGTACTATCAGTTGTTATGTATGGGTTTCAGTAATTATTAGTGACACTACCTTTTTAAAAGTAAAATTATCGTACTTTTCGCGTGTATATTTATCAGTTATTTATTGGTATTTTTTTAATTTCTACAACTCATTTTCTAAAGAATTCACAAAAATACCCGTTTAACATAACACTGACATAGGGTAATTCTAGGAGAGTTGGACCACACTTTTAGAAAAGTAAATATTATCTTCTTATTTTAAAACAAAATAAATTTCCTTCTATTAAACATTACATTAGACCTTTAGCTTCAATATAACATACAGTAATCTTCAAATTATAAACGAGAGAAATCACAAATAAACGGCAAATTCAATAGTATGAAAAGTCCAATTCTCCTTCACTTCGAGGGAGAGTTAGACCTTTTTGAGAGGTCAGATAGACCAGTACAAATTATTGTCTCTTCCTTGTTATTTCTTTTTTGTGACGTATTTCATGTAGCCAACGTACACATAAGTTATACATTTTATCCAATTATCTTTCCGTTTTATTTTGGGATAATATTCTTTGAAATCAATAGATTCATTTACATAATTTTAATCGCTTCAGAAATATCGTCACTAGAAATTTCGTTAAATATTGAATTTCCCGATTCTACTGTAGTAGTAATAATGAAGTAGATTTTCATAACTTTAATATTTTTCTTTTCTCATAAATTTGCCCTTTTCGCTTCCTTATTTCATCAGCTATATTAAATGCCATCATTCTTACTTCGTCTCCTGTGGGAGCAAAGCAATGTTTCTGAAGCTTCATTTTCTTTCTCCATCTTCACCTGAAGATGAATCTGGCTCAAGGCGAGCGATTTTTTAAAGTTGTTATTCTCTAATCGTCGTTTAAATGTAACTCTAGGTATGTTTTAATATTACGCAGCTTGATTTACTCTTATTTGTCATTTCTCACACGCTTTTAAACGAATTTTCTCGATTTTGGGTAGTCTATGTATCTCTTAGAGTCTGTCCGGGTTTTTCATATACAAATATTATTGATGATCAAGTGATGACCAGTTGACGCTATAAAGCAGCTGATTGCAGTCCGAAAGAAATACATTGCAGTATACGGATTTAGTGTACCTCATAAACATATATATTATATAATCCTTGCGTAATATAGAAATGAAGGCAAGCTGCGTACTTTTTAATTTCGACTGTCGTGCCGCCTATCGTGAAAATAAGTCAACGCTGGCGTTCGCTATTACATTAAATGCATGTATAAATTTTTAAAAATGTTTTACTAAATGAATGAAGATGGCAATTATCATTTATTGTGGTTTTCAGTTCACCAAAATCGATTTTTTCTACCCTAATTCAATATTCAAATTTCAAATTTACAATTCATTTTTAAATAATTTACTTAAATGGAAACCTTTTGACAGATTCCCTTACGAAAATATCAATCTACTTATTGTATTAATTTTAAAATATAAAACAAATTTCTTTATTATTGACAAAAATTAAAGATTTGTGTAATTATTTGATTCACTTATAGTATGTATTTTAAAATGTGAGTGCAGTTTTCTTTAATTTTTAGTAATTATAAGTTCATTGAATACATATATGGGATATCTATGAAAGTAAAATTTACGATAATCATGCTATAATCAAAGGATTTTAAAAAGACGAATATTGTCACATACTGTAAGTATTAATAATCATTTATTTTGTTACAACTGAGATATATAAACAGCTAGTGTAGAAAAAAATCCTTCTAAATGAAAATATCTAACTGAAGAAATTCGTTTTCACTCGCGTAGATTAAATTAACATAAACTGATGAAAATTGTTTTGGGTAAAATAAAAATGCTGAAATTAATCATTTTAATTATCATTGGAAACCAAACGCCAGTCTTGACAAAAATGCCATTAAAGCGCACTACTTGAGCTACACAGCTTGCCTTATAGGTAAAAACTTATGAAATACAAAAAATTATTCAAACGCAAAAAGATGTTACGATTATTTTCGAAACAAAAATCCACTTCATTGGACGGACTAGTAAGAAAAAAAAGATATTTAAATGGAAATGTAAGGTAAAAATATTGAATTTACGCAGAAGAAAAAAACGGAAAATAGGTCTGACATAAAAATAAAAATGATATTAGAACGAATGGAAAAATCTTTATTAGATGGAAACATATTGAGATACACAACATTGAGTGTTAAACAAAATAAGAAGGGATATATCAGAAAATTATTGAAAGAAAAAAATGTTATGATAAAATATTTTTTTTCTATAAAAATGAATATGCCTCATATAACGATTTTCTGTCTTCAAAGCTTAACCTGTTCCTTTTCGCCGTCTCAGTTTTTTGGACAAAATATCAGTACGCTCAAAAAAATCTTAACAATTTACTAAAATAAAAAAAATTTCGCATCCTTGAAAATAATGTGTCAGTTTTCAAGAAAAATAAAATATTTATAAATATGAGAATAAATGATTTTTAAAATAAATTTTTTGCTTTTACAATACATTAAAAGATAACGCAATAATGCGTATGTATTCATCCGAATTAAAAAAAAGAAATTGTAAGAACGTGAAAAAATTCTTTCAATTTATCTGCATGTAAAAATATTTTTAACCTATACGCGATAGAAGATAAAAAGAAAGAAATTTTCCTCTTAACGTATTTTCCCTCGTTTCAAACTGTTAAATTTATAATATAATCTTTCTAATCTCTCTTTTTTATTACATTCTTCTTATATTTAGTGTAATTTGAGAATGTACTTTCAAGGAATATGAAATTTTTATGATAAGGTAGGAATAATCAGAAATGTTATAAAAGTTTGACGACACATTTTGAATCGTTTGTGACGTAAATATAGCCTGTACGATGTCTGAATTCGTTTCGCAGGCGACAAATCGGTTTCCACTCTTTTTTATTATAGCTAGAGTGTCTATACGACCCGAATTTCCCAGATTTAATTCGAATTTAACAGTCTGTTGTCCTGATAAATTCATTTTGAATAGCTATTTAGCCCGGATTTTTAAATAATTACTGGATTTTATTAAGTTTCCAGGACTAGCAGTGATTACATTTTTGAGAATTAGGCCCAATTAAATTTTTCGACTGTCTCCATAAATGTGAGTCGGATGAAAATTTTGTAAAAACTTTAAATTTTAATGGTAATTTTTTGACGAAAAATCGATATTAAATAAGTTATGAGTCCAGAGGGGACGAAAAACGAAGGAATACAAAAACCTGTTAATTTTTCAAATAATTTTGTGGTGATTTTGAATTTGTGATTACGTAGGAGAAGAAAGATTTGATGAGTAATTCAATTTAAAATTTCATATCAAGAGGTATTTTAACCCTTCAGTTTTCGAGTAGATTGGCTAGTTTCGAGCCAGCTTTTGAAATTTTTATCAAAAGGAGCAGTTTTGAGCAGCAGATTTCAATAAAAATGTATAATATTTGCGCCATTCTATATTTAAGAAAAATTTATTATTTTATTAAAAATAATTTATGTCTTTTATTCATTTATTCGAGTTTCAAAGAAGACTAAATAGTATGCTAGTGTTACAAAGTTTTTCCTTACTTTTCTTAACGCGTACTTGACAAGATGATCCCACTCTGACTCGTCAGCTCGCGGTTCCCAAGAATATTCATACGGCTCGTGTGCGAGTGAACGTAATTGCTCAGTTGGTAAACGTACAACTCGTGCATTCGATGTGAAATCATAACGATCCTAGAAAAAAAGGCAATAAAAAATATGACGTAGATTATTTACCTAAATCGTAAGTGTAATTTGTGAGGTCTCGGATGCAGTTTGAGAATCCAAGATTGAAAGTTGCTTATGTATTTCATATTGAATTTTTTAAGTAGTTTTAATAAAAATTATAGTAAAAAAATGTTTTTTAAGAAAAAGCTTTTATTTAAAAATGGGCTAAAAAAATAAAATAACTTTTGAGTGAAGCTTGAAGCAATATGCAACATAATTTATAAAAACTTGAGGCGTTATCATTAATTATTTCTATTTTGGATATAAGTGTAGCTATTTTACTTTTCAGTACTTACCAAACTTAATTAAACGCCTCAAGCTTTTATAAACTATGTTGCATGTTGTTTCAAACTTCATTCAAAAGTTATTTCATTTTTTTAGCACATTTTTAAATAAAAGCTTTTTCCTAAAACACATTTTTTTTACTTTATTTTCTACTTTTTAGTCTGATTACAATTAATTTAAGAAAAGAATTAAAGAAGTAATTTTTTTACCTATATTTTAATCGGTTAATTTATCCTAATCAGACATAACTATGGAAACAAAAAATTGCAATGTAAAATCAATGGACAATATTTGACAATTCGAAATGTCAAAAAGTTTCACAGGACTAAAAATCAACAATTTTGGTTTTGAGGCGATTTAGGACAAAACAAATTATACAATATTGCATTGTCATCAAGGTTAGAGGGGTATGCAAAATTTTAAACCTCTAGCTCAATTAGAACCTGCCTAAATTTTGATTCCAAGATTTGATCTAAACCAACATACTAACATAGCAAGTTAAATAAATACTTTTAATAAAAATGAAAAGTAAGTTTCCATAGGTAATTATTTCCATAGAGACATGTGGCTAAGAGGTAAGTAAACTTTTATCGTACTAATAACGTGTTAAGTTACCTGCTATGTAAACGCCAATTTACGATTCAAGTGGCTCGAAAAACATAGTTTAAATATTATGTAAATTAGTAAAAAAAAAATACCTGTGCAAAAAATTCCTCAAACGCGTTTAAAGCGTGCGACTTGAAACATTCGGCCAAATCGCCTTGCAAACATGCTGCATTCGTACGAGCCAAATATGGATCCACTTCTGGCCCCGTACCTAATCCAATCCAATTCAATAGACTTTTACCTGTAAATATTTCAGAGTTTAATTGCTAGTAAATCAAGGTTCACTTTAATCTTATATTGATTCAAAGTCTACTATGGCGATATCAACCTAAAAAATGAAGTTCTCTCCTATCCTTAAGTCGAGAATACTTAAGCAGTTTAACAGATTTGCTCACTGGACATAAGGTCCCTGAGGGATCATCTTTTAATTATAGGATCAAGGAGAAGTAGTCTTTGTTACAGATGCAGCTTAAATAACGTATCCTTGTCCAATATTTTATATTCTTGCGGGGAATTGCCGTCCTTGAGACGTAACTGTCTAAAATATACAAATTCACGTAAGCCAAATGGGCCCGTTTTTGGTGGCGTACATGTGACTGGTGACAAACAGACATAAGGATGATTTTATAAGGATTCTATTTCTTCTATGAGAGAAGGGAAAGTTTAAAACTGAAATTACCAATGAATGAATACTTACACTGGATTTACTAAATCTTTTACAGATATCTATAAACTGAAAATGAGTAGGTAAAATTTTAATGATCTCATTTTTAATAGAATATTCTTCAATATATGCATATGTGTATAATGCAAACTAATATTATTTAAATAATTTACTTAATTAAAAAAATATATCAAATAACATTATTGAAACTTTCTATTTTAATAAACTATTAGAATAATGAATGCACAACCTTTCTTTATAACAAAGATGATAAAGTCCTATCAATAACGTAAGTATAGAATCTTGCGTAGGAAAGAAATATTTATTATAATACAATGCTTTTATGTATGTATTTCTGGTAGTTTTCAGTGGTGAGATATGAGGTAAGGAGAGCAAGAAACTATTACGATAGCTAAGTTGAAATAGATAGGCAAATAGTTTCCTAACGCCCACAGACAGGTCAAATATATATAGGTACTACTTCTCTATGAAACGACGATCTCTAATAGCAGGACGAAAGGAAGAGGAGAATTGACACGAATTATTATGCTAAAAAGAGACAGACGGGATACATATTATACTAAAAAGAGACAGATCACAATGAAGGCAACGACGGCGTCAGAGATCATCGTCTCATAGACAAGTTGTACCTTCTTTTTGAAATGAAAATTTATATAAAATTGATCCTACGCTATATTAAATCGTTTAAAACGCTTAAATGAAGTATTAAGTAAGGATTTTTGAAAAAGTATAAAACTCTTTACTTAGTACTCTGCAAAGAATTCTCCACCTAATAGCTCCAGAATGGGACGTTCTATTGGAGGAGTAAATTGTGGTTCGGAGCAGAAACCCACGAGATGTAAAGCTTTTTGTTGTTTTAAACGTATCCAAAAAGTATGTTTTAGAACCAAGAAACGAATACACCTTTGAGACCTAGAACAAGTTTGAAACAAACAGTAATGAGGCAAATTCCGAAAGCGTTTAAGTGTTGAGCAAATTAACAAAACACTAATGATGTTTTTTTGTGGGAATTGAAAAATTGCTTCTTTTGCTTTAGGTGTGCCTTTACCTGTAATCCAATTGTGTGAAGATTACTAGACTTATAGAAGTAGTTTTAAGCTGCAAATGCTTTAAAAGATCCTTACAAAAAATAAAGAACTAAAGACTGAAACGTTAGGGCAAACCATACAGATCCTTTCTAATAAAAGTTTCATTACTAGGAATCCATTTGTTGTCTCTGCGATTAATCCCTTATTACAATACTGCTCTTACAAAAGACTTTGTGTCTTCGATGAAAATCAGGCAAGCTTCAAAGAAGTACTGGTAATCTAACAATGCATTTTAACATCTATTCTTAAGACTTCTTGTCCATAACAGATGCCATCCACATTAATTATACAATTTAATGTTACATTATTTTGATTTCTGATGTAATTGGTTGACAAGAAATTGGTCAGCTGAGAGAGAATTTGGAAGGTAAGCGTCAAGATACGAACAGGATAGGCACCTGCCAATGCTCAAGAAAGCTTGGCCACTTGGCTAGTTAAAAGCAGTTATGTGGCCTTATCATTCCGGTCAAATTTCTCTGATAATAAATTTTTAAATAGGTCCTCTTTTTAGATCGTATCCTAACGTATCCTAACAGTAAGTAGCTAGTGAAATCACAAAATTAAGGTAGTAGTCTGGTAATATGGATTGAAAAATCGAAAATTTTTTTTACTTAATTCGAAAGTACAATATATTGAGAATATATTTTGAAAATTTTATATTGAAATTCGAAATAGGAACCGAGTTACAACGAACTTTTGAAAGCGCCTCATAGGTGTGCGCCGCAGATCGGCCAGCAGCTACAAGCGGTTGGGCATCGACGATTAATGTAAGTAAGAGTTTATTCATGAAAATTTGTTGCTGAAACTTTAGACGCATTTTTCTCAAAACAGCATTTTTACGGTTGGCTTGGGCCATAAATTTTTTTCTATTCAACCGATTGTTCTGAAACTTAAACTGGTTATTCAACACACTTGTAGTTCTCGTCGGAACTAGAATTAATTTTCTTCATCCCTAACTTTCCATTTTGTGCGATAAAAAAATTACTTTTTTCGAAGTCCGCCATTTTGTTATTTTTCGATAAAATTTCATAATTCTAGTTCTGACCAGAATGACATATCTATAGATTAAGTCTAATTAAGAATTTTTGATTTCAGATGTCCCCAAGAGTCCAAATCACCCGGGCCATCCAGGTGCTTTTTTTTAAGGCGCCAACTCCAAGTGATAATAATAATAATAAAACAAAATTTAATTTATTCAAAAACATATTAAAAATTCGTGTTAGAGGACGGGGATGTCACCGTTTAATTCATCATTTTGTTACTTCACTATCTTTAGTATTAGAATATATTGTTGGCAATCATTTTTGTATGCATCATAAAGTGCATCATAAAGTTCATACAGGTTCGAAGTTTTTATAGGTACAGCCCAAGCAACATAAGGTTGCGGGTCAGATGCGCAAATGAAAGAGTACGACAACAAGAATTAAACTATAACATATATGCATAAGAGTGTGATAAAGGTTGTGCTAGCACATTAAATTTGACCATGCTAGCACATATTTTTTATTTTGGTCGTCGATCGCGCACGCATTATAAGAGAGCATGGTAATTTTTCTGAAATTTTATCTACAAAAATTATATGATTTTTCTCTCCGTGTACCAACTATCATAAAACCGATGTCTCTTCAATGTCCTTCTGTGTCAATTAAAGCAAACCGACTTGTGGATTAATGTCTAACATTATCAAAAAAGTTGATTAAAACATAGAAACATATCGACCTATTTAATTCAAATCGACCAACTTTACTCGCAATTCAATAATCAAGTTGAAAATTAATCCAAATAGGAATTTATAAACAGACATAATATTAAATTTCAATCATTTACCCACCTTGTCGTGTATGTCGTGCATCATTATCATTAAATGCTATTTGTTCAGTGTCACGTGATGCGGTGAAACCATTGAACTTAACAATATTGTCCTGCTGTTGACCACGGCCACTGTGTAATGCCACAAAAACGTTAATGATGGTCGCCAGCAGCAACCATTTCGTAGAGCCGATGAACATTCTACAAATGAAAATAGCACAAACATAGAAACTGTTAAAGATGATCGTAATTTTCGAAAAAAAAATGAATTTGAATTTTGGTTTTTGGGAAATTTTAAAACACACCACCACACGCACAGGCGCACAAACACACACGTCAACACGATAGTTTGTAGTACAACAATCAGTTTTCAGTTCAGTTATTTTTTGAATTCAATTGTTTTAATATTTTATTCGAAAATGTAAGTAGTGATTGTCAGCTGTTTGGATGGTTGTTCTCCATGTATACTTGTTATTGTGTGGTTCTTTTACCGTTAAATCGTGCGCTCCGGTAATGCATGACCGTAGCGAGAGAGTTATTGTTAGAAACCTACAATAATATTTTGTTTAATATTTTTTTAATAAACGTCTAGGGGGGCTATTCTTGAAATGCGTTATTATTAATTTGGAAACAAACAAAAACAAATATATGTTTTTTTATAAGTTTGTTAGGTTGTAGAACTGCCGCCATGATGCTCTGTGGGCGCAATTTATTATTAATAATAATTGGATGTTCATTCTTTATGGATGTTTATTTTCTGAACATGTACATGCGGTAGGTACATAGTCAGTAAACAAACAAAAATTGATACTTATTCTTGATTAGTGTCCAGTAACTTCCCTATCCACCTATGTATTGTTTATATTCACCTATTTCCCATCCCTATTAACCTTCAGCTTAAAGCCGCATGTCAAGTCCTTATGATTTTCTCTTGAAATAAGTTAAAGTAAAAAAATGTTTTTTAAGAAAACTTTTATTTAAAAATGGGCTAAAAAAAATAAAATAACTTTTGATTGAAGTTTGAAGTAATATGCAAGATAATCTATAAAATCTTGAGGCGTTATCATTAATTATTTCTGTTTTGGATGTAAGTGTAGCTATTTTACTTTTCAGTAGTTACCAACCTTTAATTAAACGCCCCAAGCTTTTATAGATTATGTTGCATATTGCTTCAAGCTTCACTCAAAAGTTGTTTTTTTTTTAGCCCATTTTTAAATAAAAGCTTTTTCTTAAAAAACATTTTTTACTTTAATTTATTTTCTACTTTTTAGTCTGATTACAATTAATTTAAAAAATTTAAAGAAGTAGTTTTTTTACCTATATTTTATAATAATCGGTTAATTTACCCTAATCAAACATAGCTATGGACACAAAAATTTGCAATGTAAAATCTATGGACAATATTTGACAGTTCGAAATGTCAAAAAGTTGCACAGGACGAAAAATCAACAACTTTGATTTGAGTCGATTTAGAACAAAACTAATTATACAATATTGCATTGCCATCAAGGTTATACATGTACCTATGTAAAATTTGGAACCTCTAGCTCAATTAAAATCTGTCTAAATTTTGATTCCAAGATTTGATCTAAACCAACATACTAACATAGCAATTTAAATAAAAGTTTTTAATAAAAATGAGAGCATATAGGATTTTTCAATTTTCTTTTTTCATATTCATATGTTTTAAAGTAACTAAAAACTCGATTAGACAATTTATTTATAGGAACATAAAAAAAAATTGTTTTTAGATAAAGTTTTAAGAATATGAGTGCCACTCTTAATCAATATTTTTTATCGAATTTCAACTTTAGTCACTATTGCTACTCAAGAGAGTAATTATTATATGTACTATAGTTTAAGCAAGATATATAATATGTTCACCATTACGTCTAGTATTTTAGGATGTTTGGGAGGTACAATCGGAGATAAAAGTACATGAAATTAGAAATTCGTGAATAATTTCGTTGTATAACAAACTATGAGGTAAGTAAATAGTTATCTTTGTTAAATAATAGCTATCATTACAACTGATTGTACAGTACATCAAACTATACCTCTCAGCTGACTACAAGAGCTGAGTACATTCTGAGGATTTTTCGGAGGAATTTCAAAATGCTACGAGACGATTGAAAATTTAGTAGAATGTTCCTCACTAAATACTAAGGCCCCTGTGAAAGTTTCAAACCGATTCACTAAGCCGTTAAAAAGTTGTTTAATCTGTTCTGTTTTCGAATTTCCATAAGAGTAGGTACGTGTAAAATTTGTTTTTTTTTTTAATAACTTTTTAACGGCTTAATGAATCGGTTTGAAATTTTCACAGGGGCCTTAGCATTTAATGAGGAACATTCTACTAAATTTTCAATCGTCTCGTAGCATTTTGAAATTCTCCGAAAAATCCTCAGAATGGACTCAGCTCTTGTAGTCAGCTGAGTGCTATAGTTTGATGTATTGTACAATCAGTTGTAGTGACAGCTATTATTTAACAAAGATAACTATTTATTTACCTCATAGTTTGTTATACAACGCAATTATTCACGAATTTCTAATTTCATGTACTTTTATCTCCGGTTGTACCTACCTCCCAAACATCCTTACAAGTTCTTTAAATAATTTTTTTTATTTTGTCCCGATTCAACCCTATGTCTCGATTCACGCGAGTGTACGATATTTATGACTGTACTTGATCATAAAAGAAACTTTTGTTGCCTCAAAGCACCTGATTTGTACGCGCATGTAAAAAATCGGATATTTACGTTAAAGAAACAGTATTAAACCTTCGTGTATACGTTGACCTACCATTCTTCAGTTTCTTACTTTAAGACACAACTATGTATACAACTACGTGTTCAACCGTGTATTAAGTCCATAAATATATATGCATGTCCGTCTGTCTATCATATCGGTCTGTTTGCTTTAGTACACATGAATGGTACTGTATTTCTGAGTAATATTACATTTATAGTCTACGCTTGACCGTGTCTTCTCATACATAATGATATGTATGTCGCCCAATGGTCGTCCCAAACCATGTCACGTCGACTATAACGCCAATGTGGTTCATTTCTTTGTTGCTCTAGTTAGTGCCCATTGTCCAGTCTGTCCACTATATTATGCCCGAACAAGCTATTGTTTTTGTGGAAAAATGAATTTATTGTTAGCGTCATTAATATTATTCACCGATAAATCCTAATCTTACATTTGTTTGTTTCTATTTCACTTAGGGTACTACTATAGTATGCGGTCGATCTACATTTTTGTCTTTAAAACTTCATTTTATCAATATATTCTCTATAGGTTTTCTTTCTTCAAACAGATTTAAATAAATAATAAATATAAATAAGTTATACGCAGTGTTTTTCAACCTGTGGGTCTCGACCCCCTGGGGGGTCGCAGTTACTTTAACAATAAAACCACTCTAGTTCAATATACAATATTTAATAAAGAAAAGGTTAATTAAAGGTTACATTAATATGATGGTTTCACACTTTTGTTTGATAAAATTTCAAAACAAATAACTGCGTCTTATTTTCAATCTGAGTTTTAAATAATTGTCATCATACAGACGTGTGAAATTGTCATCATTACTCTCATTGGAACTTGAAGTTGTTGGTTTTGCATGTCTTTTCAGAAACTCATCCATTTTCAATAAGTACAATGAACACATAATTTTGAATATTAAACAATAAAAGACAGTGAGCTACTACTAAACAAACAACAAGTCAATTCAATAAATTTAAACACAATTCAAAGCGAATTCACAATTCAGAGAATTCAAAAGTGCCATCCATTACTCGCCTGATGCTCCACGCAGCGCTATGTTTCGCTAGCACAAGTCACGCGCGCGTTCAGAAGGTACTATAAGTCGTCAACTTCGATGTCGATATAAAAATATGCCTGTTGAAAATCCTTTGTTACGTATATATTTAATTGACACCTAACTGAAAATAATCAATAATGAATGATAAACGGATTCAATATTTATAACATAAAATAAAGCAAAAGTTAGAAATAGCAGAGGATAGAAGTCGCGAAATATTTTTTTATACTAGGGGGTCGTGCCATGAAAAAGGTTGAAAAACACTGAGTTATAGGTTTCAACATCTATTTTTCAGACAACCTACGCATTGCTGGCGCCAACCACATCATAATTTTATGTAGCGATTGTAAATAATTAAACTTTGTCAATGGATAATATTTTGTACTTTTGAATACGAGGTAGGTGGGATTTGAAAGATATGCTTCTATTGACAACCAAGCGATTTGAATCCTTGATTTAGCAGTCCAAACTACTAGTGCACTCGTATCCTAAGCAACTTAACTGATTTGTAAATTGAAAAATTTTGACACAAGGCAAACTTTCCAAAAAACAGTAACTAAGATTTGAAAACAATAATTAAGAAATGTAATGCTAACTGAAATCGTAAAAACCCTAAAAGTGACTGCATCGCTGTATAAAAAAGAAATTACCGAATATGTTCAAAATTTCTTACAGAAACTGTTGATTATCGAGAAGAAGTGGTCATAATTGTAGAGGAGAAGAATACCCCTGCGATGGGGTATTATCTGTTAAGTACATATAATGAGTTTTTAAGAAGATTCGAACAAGTTTGTAGATCGTTTACTATAGTAGCACCATTTCTGTTTCACTATTGTGTGTTACATTGAAATTTACTTTTCATACGTGTGAAATTTTTTTCTTTCTTCTTTTGTTTTGCAACACAGAGAAAGAAATGTTAAAAAGAGACTTTCATTTTTGACACCTTCATTACAAGTGTAATATATACATAACCGGCGGATATAACTCAGTATTTTAAACAACTAGAAGATTTTAGGTTCTCTAAAGAGTTTCTTATGCTGCACCGTGTGGCCAAATACCATTATAGGTGGCAAAAATACAAAAAATTAAATTATAAGCTACAATTTATATGACCCAAATCAATAGCTAAAATATTCTAGCAACGATCTCTGTAATTAACTTTTGTAAAATAGCGCGGGGGGGGGGGGGGGGTGCAAATATATCGACTATTATTTGTTATTTCTATAAATTGATTGCTTGTTAAACGATATCATTGTATGTAAAGTAGTGATTTGGGGGACCGTTATTTAAGTTATAAAAAAAAAAAAATTAAAATCGGTTATAATGGGCGATGTTCCCCATGATATATATTTTTTTTTTATGTATCTTATATGTTAAAATCTGTACTCGTATTGATACTATCAAGCTTTAATGAAACATGGTTGAATTATCTAGAAAAATTCTGTAAAAATTAATTTCTCAAAGAATTTTAGTTACGTATCCAATCGAATCCAACGGATATATATGTGGCATTTGATAAAGCAATTAGTCTATTTTGGTATTATGGTTGCAGAGTTTGCACCAAATTGCACCTTTTTTCAAAATTTTGCTGATTTTATTTTCATTTTGTTTGAGCAAAAATCATCAATAAGAAGCTTAGAAAGTTCATATAAGCTCTCAGTGGTGCATAAAAATATCAAATAATTAAATAAAACTTATTAAATTTATGTAGGTACCGAATATTCCAGTTAAAAGTTAAAGCTAAAATTAAGCGTATCATCGAAATTCGTTGTCAAAAATTCGACGTTGATACGACGTGGCTGGAAACCAGTAACCAGAAATGAAATCGAGTTGTATGAAAAAAGTCTCAATCTAGGGCCAAACAAAATCATGCGACGAATGGTTTTTGATATATCATTTGACTAACCGTTATGGAACACCCTGTATAGTGGGACACCCAGTATTTTATTAATAAATATCAAGTAAAAGTAAAATATATTGTTATATAACTATTCTGTAGTCAATAAAAGGACTAAATAATTTTTGCCATCTTTTACCTACTTTGGCCCCACTGTGCGCTGATCTGTAGTATCATCAATCTTCTATCCCAACAAATAATCCCATAAATATCAATAAAGTTTCTCAACTTCTCTTTAAGATTTTCAATATTAAACTTTTCGATTTTCGAAAATATTAAATTTCAAAAAAAAAAAAATCGACGCTCTACCAAACGTGACTGCACCAGTTAACAACGATATGCACTTACGCGAACGTTAGATCAAAATAAATGAGCACATTCACATTTGAGCTAGATAGTCTACCATACCAAGGTATGTATAATCCCCCAGTGAACCAAAATGTATTGCATACTAATAAAACTAAAGAAAAAAAGGTTTACCTACAAGTTTCCAAATTACACTAAAGTACTATTTATACATATCGTATGAACTATGTACTCAGGGCTGGATTTATTTTTGAAAGATCCCTGCACACTTTTCATCTGGCGATCGTTGCTAAGGCGTTAAGGGGATCAAATTTCCTTATTTTTCCCTAAAAAGACAGTTGACGAGCAGAAAAAAAAACGAATTTTCTTATGTCCAAGGCGCTATAAAAATCTAGTGATTTTTTGCAAAATTATTTCTCAATGGTTTTAGAGAGTAATAAAAAAAAATCCGGTTTTACCCTTTATTTTCATATTTAAAAGGGATTATAATTACCTAGCCTCACAAAAAACAGACCACGAGGGTTGTTTCATACTACTTTTTGTAATGATACTGATAAAAATTAATTTTTACCTATTTAAGGGATATTTTTGGCTTTATACAAAAATTTAAGGAATATAGGATTTCTTGGACGTCGGATTCGGATTCAGCGTCGAAAAATACATAGGAATATCATGCAGTCAATTATCCAGATCGCAACGTTTTTTGGTGGGACTCTGTTATTTAATTTTTTTTATGATTGTATAATTTTGGTTGTGAAGGCCCCTATTTCGTGGAGACCCTGAGGCACGTACAGTATAGCACCGATAATGGAAACATCAGTTTTGGAAATTTTTTGAGAGCATCAAATTAGTCAACATCACTTTTGGAAAGTTGCATCAAAAATTTCAAGTACATAAATATTAAATCCATGTGTAATAGACCATGACTCATGATTTTATCAAAAGAAACAAATAAATATACCGGTAATAGAAGTGACAAACAACAACAGACCTCAAAACGTGGGAAGTGGATTTTAATTATTGTATATAGAATGTTTATCTATATGTATTTTGTTCTGTGGCGGTTTTTATCATAAGTAAAATGTAAACAAAATTATTTCAAAGCAAATTAATAAAACGACAAATGAAAAAAAAAAATATTTTCTAAGATAAATAATTTTTAATTCTTCACTTCTTTTTTTCTTTTATTAATATTTAAAAGAACATAATTTTTTAATTCAAAACATAATCTTACGATATTTGTGAATCGCCCCTGGTCAAAAAGCATCACTTTTGTCAAGCACCACTTTTGGAGACTACGTTTCTTGACAAAACTGGTGCTCTACTGTATTTCAAATGTCTTTATGTAAAGTCGCCTCTGTATATAGAATATTTATAAAACTGAACGCAAATATCTATATAAATATTAAAAATGTTACACAAAACTTTACGCTGTTTCTTTTATAAAAGACATAATATGTGCTATTAACGTTCAAAAATGTTAAAAGTTTCCGTAAAGATATTTATAATGCTAAAACATAATGTACCGTTAACTTACTCAAAATTAAAATTTCATAAAATTCTTAACGTTCCTACCATGATTTACTGATTGTAGATTTTTTTTTTTTATTAAAGAACATTATTTTCTGCATGACATCTAGCAAATAAAAAAACAATTAAAGGGTATCGACTTTGACTGGGGGTATTAATCGAAGCATATTAAATTCGAACCAGCTGCTTTAAAGGCACCAGAATGTGGATCCTATGGACCTCAAGGGTCTGACTTCTAAATTATTGACGTCCAGTGTCAAATCCACACAGTATGTTATTTTTTTAGTTTTCGTACTTACAAAGAGCTAAGGAAAATTGGAATTGAAAAAAAAACCACCAGTTTTTATTAAGGATTCAATCAATGTTTTTAATTAATTTTATTTATTTGACATTTTATTAAAGAAAAAATGTTTGTTTTGTTCTTTTGTAAAAAACTGTAAGTGACTTTTAATTCAATTAATTTTTATTCTAAAAAATTGTTTTGCAATACTAATATATTACTTAAGGCTTGATGAAGAGATGGCATTGCGTCTGTAAATGTTATTAGAAATAAATAAAAAATCCTTAGTAAATAGTGGTAATTTTTTCCCAAAAATTCCATACATAATTTGAATTGGAATTAACGATTTTCTCAAACTCAGTTTTTTGAAAATTGAAAATTTTTGAGCAAATTTTCTATAGTTAGTAGTCGATGAGCAAAGGATGGGTTTTCAAATGAAAAATTTTCTATGAACTCAATTTTCCGCTCATGCAACTATATGCCCATTTTATATGAAATAAAATCCCGTTTAAACTTTTTGTATATCAGTCACTCGAAAAGGAATTTTTCATTGCAGCAAAATTAACTGAGTGAAAATCATGATTATTCTTAAAAATAATTAATTTTGCCAGTTTTCAATTAAAATTTTACCAAACAAAATATCAATTATTTATCATGCCTTTTTCACAAAGCTAATTTTAAAGTAATGAATTATTCAATATCTCTTATTTGAAGTATTAAATAGCATTCGTCTGTAGTAACTCTTTTTCAAGATTTTCTCTTAATTCAGGATTATCAGTGTTAAATTAAAAAAAAAGAGGATAAATTATTTTATAAAAATCTTTTGATGGAAAGTAGACTTTAACTCATTAATTTTTTAACAAGAAAGTTGATGAATAATATAATTTAAAAAAATTAAATAGATTGTTATTGAAGTTATTATGATTAAATTAAATTTAATATTTACCTACTTCTTGCTCACTTGTGTGTCAGGGGCGAATAAAACAGTTCTCAAATTAGAATTTTTAATTCAAACTTTTAATAATTTTCAAATTTAAAACTAATTTAATACTAATGAAGAAATGTCTATATTTGCAATAAAATGAATGTATGGTCCATTTCACTTAAATTTAACCATACTCATCACTTATGAATTTATAGTATATTGTGCAATAAGTGTAGGAAATTATCGACTGTCCACGAAAGCGAAGTTCTCTTGAGTAGGAAATCGACAATCACGCACGAGTTGCACATACTATTTTTTATTACGAATTTCACATACCTTTTTTTAATATTTTAAGTGTTCGTCTTTTTTTTCTAAATTAATTATTGTTTAAATTACTTTGTTGGTTGTTTCTATAGAAATAATTATGAAATATTTATTAAATGAAAAATCAAGAGGCGGCTTTGCGTGTTTTATTGTCAATTTGCGTGTGGAAAGTTACAAAGTTAAAAATGTATGTGGGAAGAGTACAGTGGGCAAACAGCTATTTTCCGTACATAAATGTGTGCGCCAAGTTAGTACTTCTCCCGCATGTGTAATAAAAAATTATTTCCGTTTTCTTGGGTTTATCTCTTTCACTATTGCACTTATGTAAATTTCAAATTTACAGTTTGTTTTCAGAAAAGAATAGAAGATTGATTTGTTTCGAATATAAGAATTATTTAATTCTTTAACAATAACTCATGCTCAATTGTATTTGAAACTGGGTATATATACATAATACCTGAAAAACCTATAAAATTCATTCGAGAGAAGGATCATGACCACCCATTTCCCCTACCTTATCCGCACCTTGTTTTATATACCTTTTAGCTTTTGGTAAAAATGAATAAAATGATTTTGAAAACCTATCATTTAAATTTCATGTTTCTATCATTTTATTTACGGCTCTTCAAGCACTAAATTAATTCAATAAACTCAAAGACGTCATCGAATTTAAAAAAATTATTTTTATTGAACTAAGCTTTAAATTTGAATTAGGGTGGTTGATATCAAAATGACAAAATTCTTTTTAGAAATATGATTGTTTCGACAGAAATCCTTATTTAGTAGTCGTTTATGCTTTTTTTTTTACAAATTGAAAAGAACAACTTCAAAAATATACTACCCTCTTAATTACATCATTTTGTAATTAGATGACTCAGTAAAGTTTCCGGGTGAGATTCTAGATAAAACTCATAACTTTACCGGTAATTACACAGCACTATATTATGTTACATAAAACACCCGTTATGTCTCCCGAAAATATATAAAACCACTGTGACTAACGTTGAATGCTTGTTCAGTTCTCAGTTCAAGATTGTTTACATAGTTCGAACTAGTGATGGGCATAATTGAATGAAAAATAATCGATCATTTGATTATTAAAATATTTCCGGATATCTTGCAATACAATAAGATCATTCGAATGGTTTTAGAACGATATCAAAAATAATTCGATTATTTTTCAATCCAGTAATTTTAAAAAATATCTCGAGATAAGAAGATCATTCGATTTTTTTCAATCTAGGGATCTTACAAAATATCAGATGATTATTATTAAGCAGGTCTTCAAATGTATGTACAGCGTCAAGTGAAACCTGACCAACTGCGACACATCACTGTATAACGTCAACAGTTCCTTATAATGGGTATTCGTAGTCAAAATAGTGTGATAGCTGGGCGTTTCATCATTGTACGTTATGACTATCAACTTGTTAAAGTACTAACGACTAAAAAATTAATAATGTTGTAACTGGTAATAGTCTAAGGCAGCGGTTTCCAAAATTTGTATACTAACGCCCCTCCCCCTATAAAAAATCTTACATCTGCCGCTCCCCCCCCCTCTTGAAAAAATATATAAGCAATTCGTAAATTATTTTTTTACTGAAAAAACTCATATTCTTGGCGTACGACAGGTCTATACGACACTTGATAGGAAACCATTGATCAGACACGTATTTCATACTTACGCGCTAACATGACTCTGACCGCTTGAGAATTGTTATTGTTAAAATATTACATACAGTAACGAGCAGATAAATCAGTGTTAAAGGGTTACATACCTTTTTTTTAGTAAGAAAACCTAATTTATTCCAATTTTTGGCAATTTTTTTCTATTAGTAAATGCTTATGGCTTGTACTTGAACAAAGGGTTTTAAAAAGAATTGAAATTTCAACTTTTGACAGTGTTTTAAACAAAAAATTTTGAATTTTGGTAAAAATTTTCGTGTTTTCCGTTGATTTTCTACTTGTAAAATGAGATGTAATGAACGGAAACAGTAATTTTTCGTTCAAGTACAAGCCATAAGCATCTATTAATAGAAAAATTTTGTTTTTATTTTAGGTAAGTATTTCACGAGTTACTCTGCCTACGGCGAAAAATCAGCGATTTTCAAAAACTAGCTGCCAATAGCCTAATTATTATTATTTTTTGTTCATAATTTTTTTTGTTTATAATAATATGCCAAAAGTTGAAATAAATTATATTTTTTAATATTGTAAAAAAAATCGAGAAATGTTTTTTTTTTCGCTAAAAAAGACCCATAATGTAACTCCTTAATATAAAATGTCCATTATTTGATAATTATGTTTGAGCGCTTATTCTTAAAACCATGATTTTATCAAAACGACGACGATATTTGCAATTAACCTGCGCCCCCCAGTTTGGAAACCGCTGGTCTAAGGGATATTAATTTTATAAAATATAGATATATGTAGGTTAAATTCAAAAAAAAAAAAAAAAAATATAATAAACTAGCGCCTAAAAATAAAGGAATTGGGGATTCATACAAGTAAATAATGTTGTGTTATAAATTTGAATTTGAAAATAAAATAATAATAATTTGATTCCTTAAAAATAAAAAAATAAAAAATTAATTTCTTATAATTATAATTTATATTTAAAACAGATAATCGAAAAAAATAATCAAATAAGAATAATTGATAAAAATAATTGAATGATCATTCGATTATTAAAATCACACGATTAAAAATAATCGATTACTGGAATCATTCGATTATTCCCATCACTAGTTCGTACGTTCATAGTATAAACATTATGCAGTAACACAGAATATGTATAACTTCTGAATACATACTATTTTATATCTTTTGCCCTATTTGTTTGCTCAAACCGAATGTTAATGCACTTTACAAATTTATATTATTTCAAATGTAAATTACATAGATACATATTTGTATGTGCTACAGTCTGCAACCAACCATCTACACCAAAGTTTTACCAGAAACTATTATGCATTTGACTATAAAACTATTTTTCTTTCACAACGATATAAAGTTTGTGTCATATCTTAACCATTAAGAATTTTATTTATTGAAGCTATGTTAAAGCAATAACTTTCATTCTAACAGTAAAATACTGTTTTTATCAATTTTCGTCGAAAAATAAATTCACGATATTTTCTTTAAATGAAAATAATGTTTTGATAATGGATCAAAATGGTTTTTAGTGGAAATTTATCGGGTTTTAGCAGTATTCATTGAAGACTACATACAAATTTAATTGTAGGTAACATTTTTGTGAATTAAATATAATGATTTTCGCGAAAAATGTGCTGGAAACCGATGTCAGCTATTGTCAAATGAATATTAAATTTTAATTGGATATATTTCAGAGAAGTAATAAAAAAAAAATTAAAGGATTGCCCGCAATTTTCAGGGGTGTATTAATAATAACAAAAAATTAAGAACTTTAATTTTGACGTACCATTAATCTGGTTCTCTCTGGCTATCTCAAATTAAGGAATAATTAAGAAAAAATACCTTCCCCAAAATATTCTCAGTTTTGTAAGCAAATTTTAAATAAATAATTTGAAATAAATAAAAAAAATATATTTAAAATATCTCTATAAAAAATGAAGTTCAAAAGTAAAAACGAATAAACAAAAGTACTGGTCATTTTAAATGTGTAAATTTTCAGATTCACCTATTTTATAGCAATCATAGATTGAACTCTTTGATACTATTTGGTTAGTTAATTATTCGCAATTATTCGCAAAATATTAAAGGAATATTTATATTTTTCAACCAGAATTTAACCGAATTCGTTACACTCTTTCTATCAATTAATCAATTAAATTTTCTCAAGTTTTTAGTTAAAATTAATCAGATTCGACTTAGGGGAGAGTTCTTATTTTTTTGTTTTCAAATAATCGATTTTTTTAAATACTTAAATGTTTTTAATACTATAGACAACGTAAACTAAAATTGAATTAAAATTCATAATAGTTCTGCAGATATTTACATATTTATATTTTGTAAACAAAGTCAGAAAAAGGGACGTTTCCTTTGCACGCGCGGAGTTTTCGTGAAACACATAACTATTTTTAATCCAGTAATACTGATATCTCAAAAAGCAATTAACTATTATCGAGCTAAATCTTGATTTATTGTATTCATTAATGTATTGCCCAGTGCGTAAACTAAAATCGTAGCTTGATATACACTTGTTCAGTATTTATTGTTCCCGCCGTAGATGTACTTTAGTGACACAAAACGTGATTTTTCTAAAACGCCTCACGCCTACAATTCTTATAATTTTGACTTTAGTCTAGTTTGCACACTGGAAACCAAATTTCTAATAAAATGCAGTTTGTTATTTTTTTATTTCAAATTCTGGACTAGAATTATCGGTGTTACCGTTTCACACCTCTTTTTTGAGGCTCCCAATTCGACGCTCTTTTTAGTAAAAATTATATGAGGAAAAACCAAAAAAGAAATTTTGAAATCTTGAATGTTGATTTAAGGGAGAAGTTCAAATAAAAAAGCAACTTTTTTATTTATGATTATTTTGCTTGTTGAAATTTTTTTCAAATTAGGGATGGTTTCAAATAGAAAATTTTGTTTTTGAATCACTCATTACTCTTCCCTGTAGGGGGAGGGGGCCCTTTTTACAAGTTTTTAAGCGTTTACAAGGAACGCCAAATCTCAAAAAGTAATGAATATTTTTTAAATATTTTTTTCATTATTTTATTCCTAAAGGACTTGTCCATAAAGCTGAGTATGAGTTTCAGGTAATTTTAAAAATTAACTATAAAATTGTAATCCCAAAGTTCTAAAAATTATAAAACTCAATTTTTTATTAAAAAAAAAATTTTTAAAAATAGTTACAATTGTTCAAATGGGAAAAGCATACTCCACTTTATGCGCAATATGGTTTTGAACAAAATAAAAAAAATTAAGTCTCTATCTTTTCTAGAACTTGAGATAAGATTTTCCTTGTCGGGAAAAACACAAGTTTCGGGAAACGGTAAAAAACAAAAATAATAACAAAAGAAGCAGTTTACTCACTGTTTATTAAAACGTCTACAAAGGCATACAAATAAAAGAACATTATCCCAATGCATACTATAACTCGTGTACACACCAAAACTAAATATTACTGATCAAATCGCGAGGGGGGGGGGCGAGCGTTATCTGCAAACGAGCAGCAACTTGGCTGTGCAGCGGCTCACAAATAATATTTTACTACTTGAAAAAAAAAATTTTGACCATGTTTTATATATCACCGTGTTTGTAAAGAACCACAGAACGAAATAAAAACAAAAAACGAGATTCGAAAAAAATTAGTTTATTAGCCATTTCTGGCGTGAACTCCTCCCTTAATACTAGAAAAAAAAATTTTTTCAGTAGAAAAATAAGAACTCCCTCTTAGGCAATTTTAATATTTTAAATTAAAACAATTTTTGACTTTTCGCAACACTTAAATTTTTCCACAAAGTATCAGTAAAATACAAAAGGATTAAACACAAACATACCTTATATGATAATAAAAACAAAAACAAAAACTTAAAAAACAATACACAAAATTGTCAACAGAAATTTTAAAATAAAACACAAAACTAAATTTTGGGTTTATATAAATTGGTAGGTACTGATACGGTCCTCGAGAAGGGGTACCTACCGTCGAATATTATTACAAAAGTATTAATGCGGGATAATCCCAAGTTACGAAACCATCACAAATGTGTTTATTTTATATTTATGTAACATCTGAACAGGATCTAGTTGTTAACAATACATTAATATTATTATAAAATTCTCTCACCATATTACCGGTAATGTCAATGGACCGATGAAGTACGAGATCTTGACTTTCACTTTCATGGCTCTTTTTATCGTGTCTGTTACCGAGTACTTACCTAGGTATTAAATTTTTTAATGCACTTCGCAGGAGATATGTTATTGTTATTTTTGTTTTCATAGTATTAATGCACTTGTAAACCTTTTCCTTAATGGTCACTCCATGTCCATGTCCTTCCACCGCTGTTATTAACTAATAAACCATACAGTAGATTTTTCAAGAATTTCAATGACAACATCTGATGGTAACCATCTAAGGTTTCCTATATTTTAGCAAGAGTCTTGCGTTCTTCTTGACTTTCATTTGAGTCTTAATATTTTGGTTTTGCTATCACATTACTCATCACAAAAAGCAAGACCGACGCCAGGTTGCAAGACCAAGAGTGAATTTTCTCATCAATCTTTATTTATATTAGTCACAAATCAAATAGCGTAGGACGGTTGAGTAACTGTTCGGAACCTAGGATTCGGATGCATTTCCAGTTCTATTAACGAAACTATACTATAGTAATCAGTTGGAATTTGTGAGACAGTGAGAGGAAATCTTTATGAGGCTAGTTGACAGATATTGATCTTACCTTAAAATCAACTTTGACTGATCCATTTTAAAATGCATTTCTGCGCTTTTATCAATTGAATTTCACTCGAGTCCACGCATTTTAACATTTATTTAAAAGAAACTTGAGCTTCTTCTAGATTCAATAATTTGCAGAATACGATAAAATTAATATATTGAACTAACTAGTAGTAAATATAAGTAAATAAGATAATTGATTGATATTCGAAAATGACATAAAAACGTTAATAATAACGATATCTATAGTAGGAAAAATTATTCCGTAGGAAAACCGAGATGGCGGTTGACTTGTCATGTTTTCTTCGTATCTAAGTGTTGAGCTCAGGGGAGTAAAAACTTAGGGGAATATACCTACATATCTTCAGTATAAACTTTTCTTATATTCATATCACTTACAGTATGTCATTTGTGAATGAAAAGGTTAATTCTAGATTAAAAGTAAAATATAACGTGCAACGAAAGTTACGAGTCTAAAAGAAGATAAAAAGATTGGTACATTTATCTCTTTCTTACTATAATATCTCCTGTTGTATGAAAAGTTCATTGACAGACGTAAAAACCCAACGGATAAACCAAGCGCTGCTTGCACATATTCAAGTAAATATGTTGTGCGTGTAGAGTTCCTACAAAGAGTATGGGACCATCCAAGTTTTATTTCAAATCTTTACTGTGTTTTTGATCTACAAAACCGTAGACTAAAAATTTTTGCTCCATCCTCGTAATCTTTTTTGCATGAATGTGAAAAATTTTAGTATATGTTTGGATGCTCATAGAGTCAAATTTTACTTTTTGTTACCTTAGTTCTACTGTAAATGGAGCTGTTTGTTCTAAGGTTTCTATCAAAAAATTAATTATGTATATATTTTTTTAATACTTATTCAGATATACTTTTTTTAACCCTTGCAACGTAAATACAAACTTATTGAGAGCCTCCCTATTTGAAGGTTAAATCCCTTGAAGGAAGATTTCTGTCCAATTAGTCATATTTCCAAAAAGTTTCCTCATTTTGATAGAAAAAATGAAAAGTTTACTGTCAAATTAGTCCGATTCAACTAATTACACTACTTCAAGTTACTTCCATGAAGCTTGATTTGAGAAAAAAGTTTGCTAAAACTTTTCAGTGCTTTAAAAATCGTAAATAAAACGATCGAACGATGAATTTCGAAGTAAATTATATTTTTCCCCAAGTCTCTCTTTTCATTTTTGCTAAATTTAGACATGTAACAATATTACAAAAGAGACTTCTATCGAATCAGTGGTATTTCTAAAAGAAATTTTGTCATTTTGGACTTTTGGTAATAAAAATGAAAATTTCACACCTAAATTACTATCAACTACTTTCGAAAATTCAGATTATTTCCCCAGAGTGTAATTTAAGAAAAGAGAAAAATTTTAACTTGATGACGTCATTAAGTTTACTGAAATTTTTGTAATATCTTGAAAACCTCAAATAAAACACTAAAATGATGAAATTGGAAGCGAATTACAGATTTTCGAAATTCTTCTTCTCACATTTATCAAAATTTGGAATATTTGATTAAGTACGGATACAAGACGGTTGTGTTGAAGCTAATCATTACTCCTCTGAAATTTAGTCTTTTATTACTTCAGTATCTTTCGTCTAGTGTCTATTGTAACTTCAAATTTTTTACAGTCTCATGACAGGCTGGCCAAGTAAGTCGAACCGCTTGTACTATTCAGCTACGTTAGGTACATTTCATAGGTTTCCTTTTATCAGTGATGGTCGAATACTTGTAGTACGCATTGTAGTAACTTGATTGTCTTCTTATTGTGAATGAATCACTTTTGAATCAAAGTGAAGTGATTTACTGCTTTCTCTAAAATGGTATATATGGCATGCAATACTTACGGATCTCTCCATCTATCAGATTGCTGTTAGTAGAAAGTAGGCTAACCAAATTTGTCGGTTTTTTGTGTGTTAGTGTAATATCTAGATATAATTACAGTATGAGGTTTTTTTTTTTTAATAATGTTATTTTATATTATTAATTTCATGACATACCGGCGATTCATTTATATGCCTCGTGAGTTTTTAAATTAAGCGAAACTGAAGGTGGTAAAATTGATATTATCAATGATTTGCTTACAGAGACGTAACTACAAATTTTGCACCCTGGAACACATTTGACTCAAGCGACCCTTCGTAGGCTCTAAGGACTACAGCATAAAAAACCACTTTCCAATAAAAAGTGTACCCATGTTTTACCTGTTGCGTCCCTTTTCGTCGTGTGCCCTTGAGCGACTGCTTCACTTCCTCCATTGTATTTAAGCCTCTGTCTGATATTAGTAAATAAAAACACTGTGTTTTTATTTACTAATATCAAATATGGAATACCATAAAGTAACGCTCAAATCTATTAAAAAAAAGCCTCTGTCTATTGATGACAATATAATAAGTTCCTACAAGAGCAAGAAAGCAATTATTTCCAATTGTGAACAACAATTTTTCCCCTAAGCCACGGTGGGATTTACCTACGCAGTTAAGTATGGACAAAGCCAGCCATTTATTCTAGGTTGAGTCTGAGAGAAGAGGGCCAAAAAACAGCTTTAAACCGATTGTTTTTACGAAAACAAAAAGAAAAATTGTACCTGTATCGAGTCAAATAGTTTTAGCCTGGATCATCTTTTCCTGAATATGAATGCAATTTTTCATAGTGGACACTGAAATCTTCTGAAGGGGACCGATAAAAACATTTTTTTTTATCATATTGGATGATGCTATTTTTCTGAAAGGTAAACATTTCTGAAGATCGCTTCTAGGATTATTTAAAACCTTCATAACTAACAAGCTTGGATCGCTCTAAGCATGAGAAATCAATAAAAATGAATAGTAATAATCTTAATTAAAGCACTCCTAGTCGAATCGGTTTTAAATTTTGCGAAGATCATCCCGTAATTTCGCAACAAATAATTGTTAAAGTTAAAATTAATAGAATTTATTATTTGTCAACAAGATATTTTCTTTTGCTATGTATAAGTTATAATAAATAAAAGAGGTAGAAAATTTTAACGACATTCTATTATATAGAATTCGAAGAATCTGTACAGATATTATACTACATTTACTAAGTATCCAATCCTTTTTAATTCCTTCTAGAAATAATCAAATTATATTTGTAGCGATGAATAAATCAATTAATGCAGAAAATATTGACTTTACGTATACCTAACGTGATATAATTTTGTATTTCCATTTATAAAATTTATTGGATTACTATTTAAATTACAAAAAAGGTTTTTTAAACTTTCATAGTAACTGTGTGACACTTAATATACATTTTGTACCAATGCAAAATTACTGAAAAGAATTATTGAAGACCTGAAGTATAAATTTAGATAAAATAAAATGTTTAATTCAGGATTCTCATGAAATTTTAATCCACCTTTTAATTTAATTAAAATATACAACTATTTAAACTTTACGTCTTTACCAAATTATGAAATAAATAATTTTGAGGATTTGGAAATTAGAAAGGAAATGAATTAAACAGTTTTAAGTCAGGAAAGACATTTTTCTGGTGTACCATATTTTGTGGAAAATAATTAATAAATAATTTTTATTTTTATTTTTTCTTAGTACAGTATTAAAAATAAATTACTTACATATTAATAAATAAATAAATAAATACAATATTTAAAATAAATTATTTTTGAGCAATAAATAATTTTTTTTTAAGTTAACAAAGTATCAAATTAAAAAATTTAATAAAATAAAGCTTTTAAAGCTTAAGTAAAATAATCGTTGTATCGAAATCTGCAATATTCAACTTAAATTCATAACTAAAATTGTTTTAATGTAAAATACCTTAAAAATTGGTTTCAATTAAGTATTATTAAAACTATCAAATTATTCTAAAAACTAACACTAAAGTTGGGAAAAATAATAATTTACATCCTTAATTTTAATGACAAGTAATTAACTCTTCCAATCCTATTGAGATATGTGTAGATGTTTATGAGATTAAAAGAGCTAACACTTTCTTAAATATCATCTTAGTATCTCTAAATAATTTTATTAAACCCAAATCAGACTACATTTAATGAAAAAATATCAGTTGGATTAATTTTTCAAAAAAATGTAGTATGAATTTCTATGAAAAATTATAGTCCCAATTACCAGATCATTAAATTATATTAAATATACCAAAATATTTACAAGAACTAACTATCGACTATAGTATGCCACATATCATTAAAAATAATTAAAATAAATAATGATAAAAGAAATTTTCATGTAGAGTTGATTTCACAAAAATTTGGAATAATTATTGTGACTCATTGTCTGTTTGATATTATTTTAGCATTGTAAAATGAATTGTAGCAAATTATACTACGACAACAGATTCTGATAATTTTAATGTTAATTTATCCTTTAATTGACATGATAATATTTAATGTTTAAATAATATACATAATTTTAAAAAAAATGTTACTTTTTTTGAAACCGGTTATTCAGGGTGTAAAACAAATAACTCTCGTCCTTTTGTGGGGTGACTCATAGCACCCTGTAGACACTAAAACCGCAGGAATTTTTTCGGAATTAACAGTCGCGTCACCCCTCAAAAGGATAAGAGTTATTTCCTTTACACCCTGTATATAATATATATACACACATACATATATACATATACATATGTATGTGTGTATATATATATATTATATACAGGGTGTAAAGGAAATAACTCGCGGTTTTAGTGTCTACAGGGTGCTATGAGTCACCCCACAAAAGGACGAGAGTTATTTGTTTTACACCCTGTATTTGTATGTGTAAAAAATATCTTATTTCGGTTGAAAAATTTATTATAATTATTTTAAAAAAATTTGAATTAAAAGTTGTGTAGTAACTAAGTTAGTTAATTTTTTGATGAAAACAAAAAGTTAAATAAGAGTATTTATAAGATTATGATAATTGCATTAACAAAACATGAAGAATTACTAACAACGTTTATTTTCTTCTCAATAAACGGACGGTCTCTCTTTAATTTGATAAAAGAGCTAATTGTTTTTTATTGTAAGCATGTAATTTGACTTGACTTTTTGTATTGACTTTTTTTTTGTTAACAATTTACACTTAAGGACAATACTTTTATTTTTTTTTTTAATTTTTGGTTGTTTCTAAAGGAACAATCCTGCTAATCTTTCAATTTTTTAATCAAATAAAAAGAAAATCCATTTTAAAAGCCTTTACATTTAGAATTTCTAAAAAAAAAAAAAAATTAAAAATAAATTGTTCACATTTGAAAGATTTACTTTCTGGAAATATTATATTAGATTTACAAAATCAATAACAGATTCCTCTTAATAATTATGTTTTCGAAATTAATCAAGTAAATACTTTATAAATTCCTAGAATGAATCCATCTTGAAAATTCCAGTGACAATTACTTTATATTAAAGTATTTTATTCGCTTAAATATCTATTTATTACAATTCGTGGAAAAATATTGAGACTTAGAAAATCAATAGTTTCCGGAGATCGTACACTGTGACGATATTTACCGAGTGGAAAGTTTTGCAATGAGATATGTAATTCAATTATTCTTCTCACTAATAGTATAATAATTTTATATTCTCATATAGCAGCATCATTAGTTTCATTATAATCGTCAGATAGGTATTATGTAATTTAGTATCGTTGCACAATTACTGCGTCTGGAAAATTCTTACCTTATAGTTAGAGGAAATATACATCGTAGAAAAATACATATTATATTGTACAATTTTCTAAGTCGAATTAATGATTAGTAGGTTTAGTCTGTCGATAATAGCTCATCGAAGTCCGCTTTTGAGAAGAATTTTTCCAGGGACAAATAAAAAGAATAAAATTGTTTAAAAAAATTTTGTCAAATTAATGTATTGCTTTTCGAAATATGCTGATTATTGCTTTTGAAAACAACTTTATTACTTTTGAGAAATAGTTTTGCTATTTAATGTTAATTCTTAAAATAAATGATTCAAACTTTTTATAGGAAACCGTTTAAGAATACAATATAAAAATCGGCTAAAGATTTAAAAAATAAACTATAAAATCTTATGTTAACACGTCGATGAACGTGAGGAATTATAAAGAAATGTCCAACGATTACACAATTTCGACAACTGATACAGCAATAATTATCGTAGGCGGCTCTTTGCCTGGCCACAACAGGTATCACAGTTGATGCGGTACCTTTATGGACCCTATTGGTGTACACTTATATGGAATTGTTGACATTGTACACCGCTTGTGGCAGAGGCGTAGCGACGGGGGTGCAAGGGGGTCTATCATGCACCGGGCGCCACTCGTAGAGGGGCGCCAAATGTGCGCCAAAGAGGGGTGTCAAATGTGCCCCAAAGGGTGGCAGGTCTTTGGGAGCGCCAAAAAAATGGGGTATCTGAGGTTTTTTTTGCTCGTCACTTGTTTTTTGGGAGGACAAAGGCAATATTTTTTCTACAGGCACGCCATTTTTTGACTCTGCCTCGGGCGCTACTTAGGCTAGGTCCGGCTCTGAGGGGCACAAATAAAGTGTCGTGCCCCGGGCGCCGGTTATGTTCACTACGCCACTGGCTTGTGGTCGTTATTAATGTGTTAAAAAAATTCTTTGAAAACATTCAGTGAACAAAAATGTAGAAATTCTGAAGTATACAATCTCATAACGATTTATTTGTTCAAAGATTAGAAATTTCGTTTAAATAAAAAAGATCAAAGAAGTTTTTAATCACTTATTATTACACGAGAGGTTTGTATTTTTTCGAATCACTTTGTGTTTATATATAATGAAAATTTGTTATCTAGCAATTTAACAAGAAGAATTTTCAACTAACAAAAACGCGACAGCGAAACTGAAGCGTTTTTGGGTTGACAGTTCTTCGAGTTAAATTGCTTTTAGGCAAGAAATTTGAGTTGTAGAAAATACAAATTTATTCAGAAAAAATATAAAACGCAAGTGTAATACGGTAAGACAATTTAACGAATAAAAAATAAATTAGTATAATTCATATTATTATTTAATACATTGTTACTATGGTTTTGAAATCAGTTAAATTTACCAATATGAATTTTTGGTTCGTTTTTATCATGTTTACCTACAATGAAATGACCAATGAAATGTTTTATACCATTTTTTTCGCTGTAGAAATCTGTCCTAACTTCTTTTTCCAGGGTAAAAGTGAAAAAACTACAATATTCTTATGGAACTTGATACACATGAGTTAAGTTGTCTTTGAAAAAAAAAAGGTTTTGATAGTGAAACATTTTTATAATTGAATTATAATATAAAAATTGAGAAATTTATTGAAATTTATGTCAGCTATATCGAATATTAATTTAATATCCACTTTTTAATTATCAATCCTTTTTTAATTGTCAAAATGAGCTTTCTCGTTTAAATTCAAAATAAAATTTTAAAAATAAAAAATTTAGAAAGAAACGGAAAGCAATTTCGAACTAAAAATTAGTTATTTTTAATTTATGAAATAATTCATATCGGTTCTCATTCAATTTAAATGTAGTACTTAGGGCGCCAAGCACCTTAATAATTGAAACTAAGAGTTTCACAATTTTCTCTAAAAATTGAATTTCTTTAATTAAACTTCTTCTTCAGAGAATTTTTAAATATTAGAATATCTAGAAACTTTAAAACACTGATTGGAAAGCTTTCCCGAAAATTAATTATTTTAATTATGCTTACATCAAAATATGACTAAAAGTATTATTTCAACAAATTTACTATTTAATTATCGTCAATTTTAATTTAAAATCAGTTGCTACCTTAAATATTTTAAAATTATCAGGTTAAAAAATATATTTAAACAATGATATGAGGGAAAATTAATATGAAAAATCAAACTATTTTTAGATGAAAACAAATTGGTAATTCAACTGCTTATGTACACATAGTCTGCGGTTTTGTTATCAATGCCTCCCTGAATTTATTGGTTGTTAATACATAAATACGATCAGATTGTTTATTCTGGTTGTATCTGTATAAAAACACATTTTCTTGTACTCACAAAGTTATATTCAATCCAGTCAGAGAGGCTAGAGCACTGAATAGAACATATTAACAAATCTTCTCTACAGAATAGGCTTTGATATATGAAGCATATAGCGCCATTAAACTAAGCCACATTTGTGATATTAACTATTTTATCCGACATAATAATCACAGGAAAGAAAATTCAATAATTATTTTTTTTAAATAATCTGTTCAGAAATTTTTTTTTATTTAAGAAAAAAAACTTTTGTAATTTAGGAAAAAAAAATAAGCAGAATAAATATTTTTAATGTATACAAAGAGTGTACAGATATATACAGAAAAAAAATTAATTTTTCTTCAGCTACTATAAATTTGCATAGTTACTAGGTTACTATATAATACACTATCTAGTAAAGCTTATGTTTTACATGCAGCTGTGCGAAGTTTTATACGACTGTGTGTAAAAAACCACAACCTACTACATTTTATTAATCTTTATACTGAGTACACGCATTAAAACTGTACCAAACTTTTACTTACCAATTAAAGTTTGGTTTGTTTTTAATACAATTCAAGATCGACGTAATTTTAATGTATTGTATTCGTACCAAATTTATATTATTTATTGTGAATTTCATATTGATAGTAGATAAATTATAGGATGTAACTCGGTTGTAAGGCATGTTATACACTCGTACTATTACGCAATCATCGCTGCGCGGCTCTTAATTGACTATTTCGCTCATGTATAATATGCAACTTTTAACCTAAGTTTATACCATTAATTGTCAATTTTAATAATTTCGGCTCTGTTCGATCAACATTCAACTAAATCCATGAGTCTTTTTTGGCAATCTCTTAACGTATTCATAATACAATAGATTCATTCTGTTCTATTCAGTGCTCAAAGGATTCAGTAAAATTACTACAAATATCATAACAGAATTTTCTAAAGTGATCCGAGTGTTGCAAGCCCAAAGTTTGATTCTAATTGCACCACTTGGCTCTCCTAAATTAATAGTCATTTGTAGTTATTTCATAAGACATTGCTCTTAAATAAATTCAGACTGAATTCAAAGCCTAATCGCTCCGAAATTCATTTTTCAGTTTGGCTTTATTTTCGTTTGTTGAACAAATCGCATAAAACCAAACGAAAAATGTTCTTTTATTAAAATATTATACATTATTAATTAAACTAATTATTTTATACTTCGCGCCGAAACTAATTTGTTAATTTCGTTATATGTGGTAAGCATGGCAGGTGTGATCTTTTGCATCAATTCCGGACACCCTAAATGTTGTGGACAATCCGACGGTCCATCTTGTCCATCTTTGGCCGCTTTCATATATTTGAAAAATCGTAATATATCTGGATTATCACTCGTGGGTTTTCGCAATTCGTTCAGTTCGCGACTCAATTGTGCTGATACTAGGTTACTGTACGGAGCATATTTTGCTGGATTGGCATACATCAAGCAGACAATTCGTTCCCGACATTTCTCGTTTGAATCTCGTCCAATGCCCATTTGTTTGAAAATAGCATCCAAACGCGATAGAAGTGGACTGTAGAATGGGTCGTAGGTGGTCAAAAGTAGGGAAGATGATGGAATTTTGTGGAAAACTTTGAAATTTTGATGTTGACGCATCGGTTTGTGTAGGTAGTAGTTGTCGGAATTGACATATTGCACTTTGTGGCCACTTGCGCTGTATCTGAAATAGAAATATCGACATTTATTATTCTGGTAAATTATAACAAAACTATATTTTTTCAAAAAAGAAATAAGCAACGTTCTAATTGTTGATCCCTTGGGGAAAACACCTCGAAAAAATGGAAGAATTTATTTAATGAATATGAAATATTTGATGTGGTTCTTACAAGGAAACCTCACGAAGTCGAAAATTCAAAAAAATCTGAAACTTTGTCAGTATATAGAGCGTGACTACCTAATTACATAAAAAATATCAGTTGCTTCTAAAAAACGTTTTTAATGGGTGAACCACCCGCTCAAATTTGGAACTCAAAAATTTAAAAATCGATGAAATTTTGTTTATACATACCTTAAGGGGAGGTTTACTTGAGAGTCGTTAAAAAAATCGATTTTTTTTTTGCAGAAATTGGTAGCTAATTATATGTACAATATGTTCCCAAAGTGATTTTGCTGAAAGTAATTTAAGGGAAGGTTTACTTGAGATTTGATAAAAAAAAAACGATTTTTTTTGCCGAAATTGATAGCAAATTATGTGTCGAATATGTTCCCAAAGTGATTTTACTGAAAATAATTTAAAAACAAGATTCTTGCACATTAACGGAATCCAGCTTTCTATAAAAAAAACTTCAAAAAACGTAGTTCACGCCATAATGAGTATTAAATATAAAATTTTGAAAATACGTTTTTTTATATATATTTTATAATATCTCGGAACAACATTTTTGGAACTGGCGGACACGATAACTCAAAAACTACTCGATGGATTCTGTTTTTCAATTTTTTATTTTAAAGATAATTCAATTCTTCGCCACCTCTACCTAAGTTCGATACACTTTCAATATTTTTTTTATTTTTAAGTTTACTTTAAAGAGCGAAAAATAAGACAAAAATCGTAATCAAAAGTTCAAACATCCGCCATTTTTTTTCTTTCAGCAATTTATTGATATTATAGGTATAGGTGCGGGTACTCTTCATATATTTTATAAACCTTTTTTGTTTTTGGATTTCGGTGGTTTATTACTGGCGCTAGGATGTCCACCAACAAGGCATTGGATTTTCGGATCGTCACACTGCACTATCTATAAAATCGACACTTTTTTATATTTTTCCTTGAAAGTTTTTTTTTTTTTTGTGTAGTTTAATACTTAATAAATATGTGCACAAAATTTGGAATCGATATTTACTTCCGTTCTTGAGAAAAAAATACTAGAAAAATACATAATTTTTAAGGACTCTCGAGTAAACCTCCCCTTAAAGAGGTCTAGTAAAAAATATAACATAATTTTTTGTATCTACACATTTTGAAGGGTTGAAACCACCCCTTCAAGTGTGTAAGTGCCTATATAACAAACACAACAATCTTGCAAATTTTGCCAGTTTCCAAATCTTAATTTACAACTTGGAGAGGATGCTTCACCCCTTAGAACTGTGTGGAAGAAAAAACTAATAATATATTTATTATCGGGTCTCATTGTAATATATGTAAACAAAATTTCGTTAATTTTTAAATGTTTTAAATACGTACTGGTGGTTTTACGCCTTAAAAATGTGTGGACGCAAAAATAATGTTATATTTATTATTAGAAATCCGTATAATATGTATAAACGTAATATCGTCAATTTTTAAATTTTTAGGTACACACTTTAATGGGTGGTTCACCCCTTAAAAATTTGTGGATGTAAAAAATGATGTTGAATTTATTACTAGAACTCTGGTATAGTATATATAAACAAAATATCATCAATTTTTAAATTTATAAGTACACAGTTGAAGGGTTGGTTTCACCCCTTAAAAATGTGTAAATACAAATAATAATGTTATATTTCTTACAAGACCTCTTTAAGGTATGTATAAACAAAACTTCATCGATTTTTAAATTTTTGAGTTCTAACTTTGAGGGAGTGTTTCACCCCTTAAAAACGTTTTTTAGCAGCAACTGATATTTTTTATGTTATTGGGTAGTCACCATCTACGTACTGACAAAATTTCAGATTTTTTTGAATTTTCCACTTTGGGAGGTTTCCTTGTTTAGTGAGTTATTAAAAATTTATTCAAATGTTGTTTGGGCTATGGTGAGAACTGAGAAGACTCCTTAAACAACATTCGAATATGAAATATGTAAGCGGTTGCGGATTAACCCAAAAATAGTTAATGCCTAAGGCGTCTAATTTTTTGAAAAATGTCTTTTTGACATTTTTTGTCGCTATTTATGAATTTTCAATATTGTTTAAACAATATAAAAAAACATTTCCGGGAGTTCACATCTTGCACAAATGTTCTCCTCGGTAATCCCTACAAGAATCTCTTTTTAAAAATTTTTTATATCTATTCTAAATTAATGTTTAGTGAGATAGGGCTTAAAATTAGTGCTATTGGACTATTAGTCTTCTTAAAATCTTCAATCTTTGTAGTATCGTAAGTAAATTCCAAAGTTGGTAATTTCGCCATGATTGCATAACCTAACTACAACACAGGTTGCCACTTGTACCTTCCATAAGCCGATGTTTTAAATAACCAAAAGACATTTGTTTTCATAATATACCCACTTTATTTAGTATATATAAGACGCACTTTTGAGAACAATATAATTAAATACGTTATTTTCATCTTTAATAAATTATATGTATAATTTATCAGACAGTTTCATTTTGAAAATATTAATTAATTATGAATTTAACGTTTAAATTAAAACACGGTAATTTATATACGTATATGACTGTACGTTTGAACGTGTAAGTATATAATTATCGTACAGGGGTCTAATAATAAAGCGTATATGATTTATTACTGACAAAAATACAGCTTTATTTTTCATATATGATATTTTGATTTTTCCTACTTTTCTAGGAAAAACAACATTAAAATTAATTAAAGAAGAAAGTTGAACTGACGAATACTTAACGGGTTATATCATTTTGGGAAAGATTTTTTGTTTTTGTATAACTGATGTATGAACATTTCGAGAATCACATTCAAAAGAAGCTATGACTGGTGGAATATTTGAAAAATAGTTTAAGTCGGTTTTTGAAACGAATCCGAGCATTTGAAAACATTCAAAGATGCTGCTCCTTTTTCCTGCAGCATTTTGGTATCTCGCAACTTGGTTAATAACTTTTTGTTCATTACAGGTTAGTTACGTTTTGAACCCTTACATGTATATTTCTCGAAACTACGTTTCCAAATTGGTGGACAAACGGATTTGGCTTGAAATTTTGCTTGCAAGCTTAAACAGATTATTTAGACTGCAGTGTTTTTCAACCTTTTTCATGACACGACGCCTCTAGTAAGGAAAAATATTTCGCGGCCCCCTACCCTCTGCTATTTCTAATTTTTATTTTATTTTATGTTATACATTCAGTTAGGTGTCAATTAAATACGTAACAAAGGACTTTAAAGAGACATTTTTATGTCAACATCGAAGTTCACGATTTTGGTAGCTTCTGAACGCGCGCGTGACTTGTGTGAGCGAGACATAGCGCGACGTGAAGAGCGCTCCGTAGAGCATAAGGCGAACAAAGAATGACACTTTTGAATTCTTTGAATTGTGAAATTCGCTTTGAATTGTGTTTAAATTTATTGAATTGACTTGTTGTTTGTTTAGTTGTTGCCCACTGTCTTTTATTGTTTAATATCCAAAATTCTGTGTTCATTGTAATTATTGAAAATGGATGAGTTTCTGGAAAGACATGCACAACCATCGACTTCAAGTTCCAATGAGAGTAACGAAACAAAAGCAAAGAAAAAGCGTCTATATGACGATAATTATTTAAAACTCGGATTTACTGAAAATAAGCCGCAGTTATTTGTTTTGAAATTTTATCAAGCGAAAGTAATAAACCAACACATTAATGTAACCTTTAATTAACGTTTTCTTTATTAAATATTATATATTGAACTAGAGTGGTTTTATTGTTAAAGTAACTGCGACCTCTTTAAAAGGGTTCGCGACCCCCTAGGGGGTCGCGACCCACCGGTTGAAAAACACTGGTTTAGAGGGTACCCAGGATTTTTGAAATTGATAAACAACTAAATTTTTCAAACAAATTAAACACCTTTTTACTAATTGTGTCTATTTTCAATAACTAATTTCTAGGTTTTTCGTTGACCAAACATGTTTACCTGTTCATGGCTTGTTGTAACCCATTCACGGCCATTGCATTCTTTATCTTATTCATCGTTCGCACTGGATAACCATAACTTGTATCACTCGCCGGCGAATACTCTTGTAAATCTCCATTCGGACTATCAAGTGGCATAAACTCCTCATCTTCCGGCGGCATATCGGGATCTTTGAAATCAAAATCATCCACGGGTGGTTGATGTGGCCCACTCGAGGCGCCCGAGAAATTGGACAATCCTTTGCCCACCAATTTGCCAAGTCCACCCAATATACTTGGCAGGAACATTGCAATTAAAATTGACTTGATTACTTGTGCCCCTATGAACACAGGCAGTAGGAGTTTCTTCAGACCGAATGCTAAAAATCCGAGACCGAAACCAGCCATAAATGAATTGGTTCGTGGTACTGAAATTGTGCAATCGAGAAAAAAGAAAATTTTTGGTTAGTGGTGCGAGTGCGATGAATGTATTGTTTGTCCCATTTTATTATTATGTTTTAGGTTTCTTGTTCATTTTTATTCAGCCTCTCAATATTTTTGCTATCCAGATTCAGTGCACAGTGTGTGTGCCACCAGATGTTGCTTTATTTACATTTTTTGGATATTAAAAATATTTTTTCAAAAAATTTTGACATAAATGTATGGTCATGGTCCAAACAAGATACATGTTAATGAAAATGTGCACTTGTAGATAAGCAATGTGATGGTAGTAGAAAAATTAGCAAAATATTAAGCATACCCTTTTGTAAATCTCCCAAAAATAATTTTTAAAGTTCTAGTAAAATTTTTACTTTTCCGTCCATATACATTGTAATCAGACAAATTCGTGTAGGTATCTCCAACATCTCCAGATCTACTAAGATTCGAAATATGGAACCAGAGTAAAAATAATTCAGTTTTGTTCAATTGTTCTAGAATGATTACAATTTAGTAATATTTGGAAAAAAAAATTTTTAATTTTTTCCCGTCTCTCTTTAAGAAAATTGATGATATCTGAATCGAAGCTCTTACAAAAAACCCTAATTTTTTTAGAGACAAAAATTTTCTTATAACTCACGTAACTTAAGGGGGGGTAAGGTTTTAAAAGCGAAAAAAAGGCATATTTTCATGATTTTTTTTTAGAGATATGAATAATGTTGGCTTATTTATTTCATATACACGTTATAGTATAACATCTACTTAATAAATTTCTAACACTGACTGACTGACAGACAACGCACAGCCTAAACCATTGAGTATAGAACAATGAAATTTTGCACAGGAGTTCCCTATGTAACGTAGGTGCCCACTAAGAAAGGATTTCTGAAAATTCGCCCCCTAAGTGGGTTAAATAAGGAATGAAAATTTTTATGAAAATTCGACATTTTTGAAGTTAGATATTATATAAAAATATGTTACTATGACTATTCAAATAAATAATATTTTATACACTGATTGACAGACAACGCACAGCTTAAACTGTTGGGTTTAGATTAACGAAATTTAGCACAGAAGATACGTATGAAGATTGATCTTTAGGCTTCTATTTATAAATAAAAGTCAATTATGTAAACGTTTCTGGAAATTCATTCCCTAAGTGGTTAAAACAGGAAATGAAAGTTCGTATAGAAAGTTCGTCATTTTTGAAATTAGAATTGGAAATTGGTATTTAGGCTTTTGAAAAACATTGAAAGTGAGCAGTGATTACCCAATAAAAAGATGTTGCCGATGGGAAATCCCATCGGGTATACGGCTAGTCTGAAATATCTTTGAAAAACTTATCAATTATAAATATCGATAAATAAGTCCGTGACAGTGAATTTCCGGAGGCGCTTCGAAAAAAAGTTGTTTTGCGGTGAACACCATAACTTGGTACCGGATCATCCGAGACAAAAAAATTGAAATGCGTTTAAAAGGCGATATGTTTCCCTAGGGAGTCAGGAAGAGTTTTTTGTATTTTTTCGATTTTTTTATTTTTTGCAGCATTTTGAAGTGAAAAACGCAATTTTTACTAAAAATTTCGGTTAATTTGTTATTATAAACTGGGTAAAAATAGCAAAAAAAAAGGTTTAAAAACCTTACCCCCCCTTAATGAAATTTTAAATTTTTTGCGATTTTTTTCCGTAAAGACCCTAAATCTACGTTACCAGTTTATAAGACCTTCAATAATTTAACAATTTATTTCTTCTTAAGATAGGTATGTGAGAGTGACTTGATATATGAACTTTCCCAGACAATCCCAACGGTGGATGAAATTTCGAAAAATTTAAAAGAAAATAATTTCCATTAGAATTTTTTCAAATGGGATGGAAAATCCCAAATATGGATATTGGGGTTCCATAACACAAAGCACCCCCCCCCCCCCAACAAATTTCATATAAAAACGGGACATAAAATTCCTTGAATTGTGCTTTTAGTTTTTTTGGAAAGCATTGCTGTAAGCCTTTCAACGTATTTTTAAATAATCCTCAAAAATCATATAATAAATGATTTGTTATTTGAATCCCTTTACAACATTTTTCGTTCCCTTGGGCTGGATTTCCCCCACGCGAGACAAGATCGGTTGATAATCCTCATTTGTTTACACAACTGGTATAATTCCACTGTAGCATAATATATTTTATTAACATCAGTGTTATGTAAGTATGTACATAAAACTTTATTAAATAGATAAATATATAAAAGTAACTTTTGTTGAAAGCGAAGTTTTGTACCGTTAAAAGCTTAGTATAAGTAAAAAAGCAAGTGAGGCTTGTATAAAAATGTACATTAATGAATATAGTGTGTTCAAAACTTTATTTGATAACGTAACATCTTATTTTTATACGTCATAATCTACACGGAGAGAAAAATCATATAAATTTTGTAGATAAAATTTCAGAAAAATTACCATGCTCTCTTATAATGCGTGCGCGATCGACGACCAAAATAAAAAATACGTGCTAGCATGGCAAAATTTAATGTGCTAACACAACTTTTATCACACTCTTATGCATATACAAGGTGGTCCAGAATTATGTACCGTAATTGCTAGAGCTGATAGTACGTTCAAAAATAATGGCACCTGTTCATGTACACTTTTTTTCAAAACTCAATAATAAGGGAGATACAACTCTGTAAAGGGGTGAAATGAAAACCATTATTTCTTAAATATTTTCCAAACGCTTTTGAATAACGGATTGATATTTTAGGGGTATTTATTTTGCGTTAGAAGGATTAAATTTATGTCAACACTTATTCCACCACTCATGACTAAGGGGTGGTTTTGGGTGGTAGGTGTGAGTTATCACGCTTTTCTTTTTTAACTTGCAATTATTTAAACAAAATCCTTGATAATATGATTCCTCAGACAATCTCAGGCAAAAAAGGTATACTTGTTACATTTCGATAAATATTACCATTTTCGAGTAATTTAAAGTAGAAGTATCTATTTCCAAATTATTCCCTAATCATAAGTGATGGAATAATTGATACCATAAATTTAATTATCTTAATGTTCATACGCACCCCTAGATTATGAATCGAGTAATCAAATGCGCTCAAAATTGTTTTTAAAAGAAGAAGTTAGTTTCGTTCCACCCCTCTACATTTTACCCCTCTGCTTTATCTCCCTTATTATTGAGTTTTGGAAAAAAGTGTAAATGAAAAGGTACCATTATTTTTGAACATACTATCAGCTCCAGCAATTACGGTACATAATTCTGGACCACCCTGTATGTTATAGTTTAATTCTTGTTGTCTTATTCTTTCATTTGCGCATCTGACCCGCAACCATATGTTGCTTGGGCGGTACCTGTAAAAACTTCGAACCTGTAAGAACTTTATGATGCATACAAAAATGATTGCCAACAATATATTCTAATACTAAAGATAGTGAAGTAACAAAATGATGAATTAAACGGTGACATCCCTGTCCTCTAACACAGTGCAATGAATACTGCTTGCTGCTTGTAAGACAGTTTAATGGATCAAGGTGCAGAGGCGTAGCGACGGGGGTGCTAGGGGGTCTATCATGCACCGGGCGCGACTTGCAGAAGGGCACCAAAGAGCTGCCAAATATTAACTATACGTGTTTTTGGTAGGAATGGGGGGTGCCATTAAAGTGTCGTGCCCCGGGCGCCAGTTATGTTCACTACGCCACTGTCAAGGTGCTTGGTCCGACCCGTCCAACCAAATTGGTCGTCCAAACCTATGGTTGGCTATGTGACTTGCTATGAGTGAGGTACATTTCAACAGCGTTCACAACAAACACAACCTTCTTTCTATTTTTTTCTTTCTACTATTAGCAGATAGCATTTCAAATATTATAATACAGCATGGTAATTTTTGTAAGAAAAACAATTAAAAAATATTTTTTTGTCGGCAATGGAACTTTTTACTGTGCTGTTTTACAAATTTTACGGAACTAATATTACGGAAGCAATATTCTATCCTTTAAATTTTCTATGATTAGTTATAATTTTTATATTTTTACCGTACAAAATTGAATATGTTCGCCTTTTACACGTCGATTGTAGTGCTGAGCACAGTAATTTTTATATGAATTTTCTCTCCGTGTAGTTCGAGTTTTACAAACGAAGAAAAAGTCTTAAATAATAGTTCAAACTTTATTCCGATAAATTCTCATCCGATAATGCATAATAGGTTTGTTCCAACCGACCACTCTGACTATCAAATAGATGTCAGATGTATGCGTATAACCACAACAGCGCTCCAACTTGACATTTTATCGTCGATTTTATTGCCAAAAAATTGTTCCAATCGGTCACCGGTCGGTTATTTTTGAAGGCTGACTACTAAATGATGAAATATTGTTTCTTTGTTAACACGTTTAAATATTTTAATTTTTGGCGGTGCCTATATTATATTTAATAACAATTGTTTATAAAAATGAGTGATTTTGAACTGATTGTAAAAATCGGCATATTAGTATTAGCAAGAAATTACATAAATTTCAATAAATTATAGTAATCATCCATTCTGAAAAACCAATAATGAATTTTAAATATTTCAGCAACTGAAATAAACACGTTCCATTGTATAATTAATATAGGGAAAGATTAGGTGATTTTTGGATAATTATTATAAGGAATTTTTAGAATAAATGATCACCAAGTTACATAAAAAGATTTTTTTGTTTTTCATTGGCTACGGTGAACGAGCTTTTTTGTCATACTATCAATCACCGTACATATAATGATAACTGTGTCACGAACAACACAGACAATAGACCGCTCTTTCCTTAAATCTCAAGGGTTTTCTCCAGTGTATAAGTACCCCTTTTCCATAAAAAATTCCCTCTACTCAAACCTAAAAGGAGTGACTCCAATTGAAGAAAGAAACCATCTAGTTTATTCAGCCCCTTGTTCGACTTATGGTTCTTCGTATATTGGTCAGACATCTAAGGCTCTCGAGTATAGTCTAAAACAACACAGGTGGGATTTAGGTAGAGGTGAATTACGCACTGGTTTGGCACTACACGCATATAATTTGGACCATGCTTTCGACTACAGTAATACAAAGGTGCTACCATATGAAAGAAACTATAGAAAAAGATTAAACCTGGATAAACCTATGGATTTTCTCAACGGAAAATGTAAATGATCAAGTTGAAAATGATAATCTGACACATTATAAACCTTTATGTCAAAGCATACGAAAATATAAACACAAATAAACTTAAATGTGCTATAAATAATATACACTTACATAAACTTATTATTATTCTCTATAAAAAATAATAGATATGAATTACATCTGTGGACTAATTTGTCTATTTCAATTTATTGTTGATTTTTGCAATTTTTTATTTTTTGATTTTTAATTCATTTCAATGTTTGACGTAATACTATTAAAAAGTATTTTATTTGTTTTTTTAAATAATATAATTTTCTTAAAAAATTTTTTGTCTTAATTTTTTACAAAATTTTTATTATTTTTTGACTGTAAAATTGTGTATTTTTTAAAAAATTTTTATCTTGATAACTATAATAATTTTTCATATTGATTTGTTTTTTGAAAAAATTTTAAGTATTTAATTTATTGTATTACCGTTTAGTACTTTAATATGTTTGTTTTTAGTATTTTAAGAGTATGGCCTGAAGAAGAGATTTATTCTCGAAACGTACGTAGCCAATGAAAATAAAACAAAAAATTTTATGTAACTTGGTGATCATTTATTCCAAAAATTCCTTATAATAAACACGTTCTAAGACAAGTAAATATTTTTGTTACGCTTCTGTACTGACATGAAAATGTGACACGCGCACTCAAGTGTTTATGAACTAGTACATAAACTAATCAGAAAAATACGGTAAGAACAAACTTAATGTATTAGGTATTCAATACAAATTTTAAATCTTCATACCACGTAATCAATTAAAATTTTGATCACACTGTAAGTAAAATATGTCATAATGTATTTCAAATGTTTATGTCACCGTAATTTTAATGCTATAAACTCCGAAAAGAGACAGAAAATGTTTAATGACTATTTACAAAAGGGAGATAAAATTGAAAAGTACCGTTTCCACTTACACTTGGTAAATAATCGGGACATTTTATTTGCTCGTACGGTCACTGTATGCGAATTTGCAAAATCTCTATACGTTTCTAATAATTTATCACGAAATGTTTTTATATGTCGTTTCTTGATTTTTTTACTCGTTGTTTCAGTACCCATCTCGGTTGTTCTTGATGTTGTTAGTGGTGTTGTCTGAGTTGAATTAATTCTCTCGATAATGATTGTGTCATTGAGTAATGAGATACGATCTAATTTTAATGATTTATTGATGATATCGATAATTTCTTCTTGTACGTAAACTAAATCTGGATTTCGTTCCAATAGTGAATTTAAATAAGTGGCATTGTTCGCTAAGGCCGCGTTTAAATCAATTTTAATATCGTTGTTATTATTTTTATGGTGATTTTTATGATCTATGCTACTAATTTGATCGACTAGAATAGATATTATTAAAAGTATTAGGATATTTTTGAAGGTTCCATCATGTTTCTTGTCCATTGTTTCGATTTCGGGTTTTTCGATAATCAATCGATTTAGTCTTGCCTTCGTTCAAACTACGTCATTGAGGCTGATTTATAATTGAATATCTGCAAAGAATAAAATAAAATAAACAAAAAATTTTTGGTAGCGAAATAAAATTAAACTTCCAACTTTGATTTGTGATTTATTTCTTGTGACACTAGTTGTATCCTCCCAAAGTAATAAAATTTGAATACGCCTACAAAATATAGTTTAATGAGCCACTTAAAGCTCTTCTCAACTATTACAAGACAATAATTACTTTAATGATCTCTGCCTATCTATTAAAATAAATTTGCTACCGATGATATTGTTGTATTAAAAACATTATATTAGGTAGATTATATAAACAACCTCTCCGAAAATTGTTTTCAATCGTTAGTGATAATTTTCATTAATCAAGATTAAGTGAAAATTAATGTAAAGTTTATTTTAGTATTGTTTTGTTTCAATTATGTTGAAAATTAGCAAAATAAATATCTTGATTGAAAATTATAATACTGGGTCATCCGGAAAGTTTGCGCCGTTTTTGGTGTAAATGACCATTCCGATTTTCTTCAAATGGCCGAACACTGTGGATTTTGAATGCTCAAAAGTTGCCGCTAATTCTTGACAATTTGCCTCTGGTTTCCTCCTTATCGTCAATACACACAGGTTGGCCGGAGGGAGCTTCATTATACAAAGAAAAATTAACCTTTTGAAATCTAGCAAACCACTTTCTACAAGTTCTATCAGAAAGCGCATCCTCACCATAAGTCCTTGGACCCAGACCTAAAAAAGTTAATTATGACCACACTGTCGAAACTTTGTGTATTTGTTATTTGGGTGGAGTCGGACAAATTTTGAGCCTAGTGCAGTATGGTAGTGGGACGTTTGTCTTTCAAGCTATCAAAAAGTCATCTATCTTATGCGAGAAAAAAATTTATTACCACAATTGTAATTTTTATTTTAATCAATAATTTGTATCAAATAAAAAGCAAAAAAAATTTGAAGTACGATTTATGGAGTGTAGAATATAAGGAGGACTATCTTGTACGGAAAACAATAGAAAAATAGTTCAAAAATTGTCCCGTTTTAAGTACTAAGTAACAGTTCAAAAACTCGCCAGAATAGTGCTAGAGTAGCAAAAGAGTATAGTGATTTTTTTGTGTTGAGTTTTATAAAAAATTTTAAAATAATAAAACTATTATATGTAACAATTATAATAAAAAAACAATAATTACATAACAACGCGGATGTTTTTCTTTTCTTGTTTACTTCTCTAAATTTACCCTTTTGCTACAGTAGCACCGCCAATATTTACGCCTTTCTATGGACACTTTTTGATACAGAGATGGTGCTCCTGATATCTACCCTCCATAGTACGATTCCATAAAAAAAGGTCTTGCGCATGTGCCAACAGCTCACTTTGAGAAAAAAAACTCAGTAACGAACACGCCGAATATTAATTTATTATTCTTTTCGTTGTAATCTTTTAATTGTATTTATTACTTTTTCTTACAGCTAATAAAAAGAAATTGACACATAATTAACCTACAAATTAATTAATAAAATCTCTATATACATATTATGTATTATGAACCTGACATGTTTTTCGTTTACTCAACAAAATTTTTATGTAGGTATACATCGAATATAGTTAGTTACTTTCTAGAAGTTTAATTAGCAATAAAACATGCAGTAAATGTGATGACTTATTAATATTCTAAGGTTATTCATTATAGGTATAGATTAAAACAACAACTACAGTAGAATTTCGATTAATCGTCGCTCGATTATCCATCAGTTCCTGTTATTCATCAACGCTTAATAAAAAAATGCCATATTAGGCATTAAGTATACAGTCGTTACTCAAGTTACTGACAATTTAACTTATTGACAATGATCGCAGTTTCCTTCAAGTTATAGACAAACCATACGCATGTACCCAAGGTTATACGTGCTGTGTGGTAATGTGACAATGTGTTTGGTTTGTCTATAACTTGAGGTAAACTACGATCATTGTCAATAAGTTAAAATCGTCAATAACTTAAGTGTCGACTGTACAAACCTAGTTTTCAAACACATATGTACATAATCCCATAGAAAAATAAATATTTTGTTAAAATAAAGAATAAGGCGAATAGGATTGTAAATATAAGGTGTACCTGGATAGGGATTTGACCCTTTTGTAACCTAAAGTTTTTTCTCTTTTGTAACCTTCGAATTATACATAAGGAACATTCTAAAATTACATATATTGAATATATTTTATCATCTTGTAACCATTAATTTATTTTACATTTTAATTTTCGTTCCAAAGCTAGTATAATATCAATTTTTGAGAAAGGACATAGCCGGGTAAGATAGGGAAAACGGCCCTTGACGCAAAATTGATTGTTTTTATAGGAAATAATACTTCTTAGCCTCAGATACATTCCTGCCAAATTTCAACCCTCCGAGGCTAATAGTTTATAAATACACAACCAGACACAAATTTTCAAAAAAAAATTTTTTGACGAAATTACTGAGCCGATTTATTTGGATTTAATATATATTGTGTACCCACCTTAGGCAAAGTAATAAAAAAAATAAACGTTATATCCCTTTATTATACTAATTTTTTAAAATTTTTAATTTTAAGTAAATTTTTTTTTTTTTTTGGCACTTACTCTATAACATGTATTTAAGTACTTATAGTACTCTATAACATATATTTTTACTGAAAAATTTTAGTTGGTAGAACATAGTAATATTTCAGTACAGATGCATGCCATGTTCGGTACTACATATATTACTTATATATAAAAAGGACTATAAAGTAAAATATCTACCCTATTTCTAAAATTATATAATTACATACGTTCATAACTACGATAAACTAGTTTAAATTTACAAAAGTGCAACATTATTGAGAATGATTAACGAATGAATAACATGAATCTAAAAAGTCACACATATTCACAAAATCAAAATTTACTACTTTTGTAACATAACAGGTTAAATATTCTAGATCGTTAGTGTTGATTTTGATACTGTGCGTTAATAAAGAGATTTTATTATATTGAACAAAGTTTGAATTTAATTATGTATAAAATAATTAACTTGCAAATATCTATAGTTTGGTTTCATAGGTAGGCAGGTTAGTGTATAATGTATATAATAAATAGGTTAAGCTCAAAGAACGAAAACGTTCACTGAGAGAAAAAATCGACCACAGCACATGGTCCCAAAATTGTATCTACAACACGAAATTCGTATTGTGACACTTGTAAAAACAGCCTATACAAAGTGAAATTTATGTCGTGATTTTCAGAAAATTTTACCACTAGTATCGAACGTGGTTACTGAACCATACCAATACCAAGATGAAAATGAAAACCACAGCATAAATTTGTGTTGTGGTCGTACTGAGTTAGACATAACGCGTTGTAGCTGTTTTTAAAAGTGTCACACAGCACGAATTTGTGGCTAATTTTTTAGGGACCACAACTTGTGGTCAATTTTTTCGTTCAGTGAGCGTTTTCGGTCTTTGTATCTAACATAGAGTTATATAATATAATATATACAGTTTATTACACAGTTTAATAAATTTCAAAGAGGGAGTTTTTCCCTACCTCTCCCACCCCCAACATAAATATATGCCAGTATATTATATCGTCGAACCTCGGCTTTCTTCGACGATATATTAATTTACTTGTGTGACCAAAGGATTATTATCATTATTATTATTATCTTTCGATTACTTCATTTGCGTTTCTATGAAAATTTATTCTCACTTTGGTGGGGCTATTTTTAAAACAGAAAAAAAAACTATTAATGAAATTTTTTAACCAAAACAGATAGTTTGACATTCAAATAGTCGTACTATTATTAAATTTAAGGCTAACTTAACAACCAGAGACAAGAAAACACACGAATAACATTAAAAAAATTCCCACGTCCCTGTGTACAAATATATGTATTATACTGATGTTGAAAGCGTAGTTTACACGATACAATAATTTTTTCTTACTGTCTCATAATTAGAAGATCTTTAAATTTGATACTGAACAATATTAATTTCCTATAATAGCTTTGAGGACATTTAATAGCAAATTAAATATATTTTTTTATTCATTTTGCATGTTCAAAAGCTAATTTATTGGAATTTATAACTTAGTAAGTTGTAATTGACTATTAAATGATGTGTCAAGTTTACACATGTAAACTGAACTATACATATTTTGTTTTCACAGAATAGCTAGTGTCATCTCTGTTCGAATTTATAAACTATAATACCGGCCATTTCAAAAGATTAACATAATTTTTTGTATTTTTTCAAATAAATTTATATTTTACAGTTAATTACGGGTAAATTGACTACACTGAGAGAAAAATGGCAACTTAAAAATAAATACGGTCATTATTATTTCAATAATGTCCAACTTAACAGAAAAATGATATTGGAAATCCTTATTTTAATATTTTGAATTAATGTTGTTTTCATATACTTTGTGCACACGATATGAAATCAATATTGTTTTTACGTTGAACAACATTATTTCAAGCTTTTTACAATATTAACTCGGAAGGTAAGTTTCCAGCATATTAAATCAATAAAAAACGTTATTAAATCAATAAGAAAGATTGTCAAATCAATATGGCGTCATTTTAATCTGAAATGGAAACAATTTAAACACATTCATTCGCTATACATAACAATACTCATACCTAAACAAACTGAATTTCACAGTTGGTAAGTTGTGTTCAGATACTAAATTTTTTGTGTGAAAAAATGTCGAGAATTAAAAGTGATTTATAATTAAAGTTAATCGATGGTGTGATAGTGTGGTGAAATAGTTAATTTGTGGTGAAATAGTTGATTTTATTTCAAATCAGTTAAATGAAAAGGACGAAGACGCCGAAAAATTAACCAAATGGTTACAGCAGTCTGGCTTGGAAAACATTTTGCCATATTTACAAAGTAAGTTTTCTTAGCCTCTTACGACTAGCCAACACAAAATTAAAAAAGTTAAAATTTTAACTTTTCTTCTATGCCAATCGTTTGTGAATTGTTTGTGAATGTTTGTGACACTTTTAAATTTGTTTGTGACTAATTAGTTTATTAGTTATTAATTTGTTAATTATGAGCTTACGATTAGCCAACACTTTTTAAAAATTGATTGTAATATAGGCTTCCAGGTACTCAATCGATCGGAAATTGTTTGTGAATTCTAAATATTTTCATAAAAACGTTTGTGACGGCGTAGTTTTTAAAAAAAATTAGAATATTTTGCTCAAATTTACAGTCTGGGGTTGGGCGAAGGGTGATAATAATCATAATAATCGACGTTTCGACTGGCGATGTTTTTTTGAAATAACATCGATGTTTTTGGTAGATTTTTTTTAAAGTCGAAACATCGATGGTTGACGAAATTTACTGAACCATCGACATCGTCGAGCCGGCCGGAAGTAAATTAATTTTTTGTTTCATTTCATTTTGTTTCAGTTTTCATTACTAAAATCAATTATTTTAATTATTTAAATAAAGAAAATTTTGAATTATTGCTATTGTATGTCTGTTTTAACCTCGTCACTAACAATATATTGTACATCAAATTTAGGTTATGTTAACATGATTTTTTAGTTGAGAAATAATTAAAAATTTTATAACATTTAAATTTACTAAACTACGCTTATTTAAAGACGTAAGATGAAAAAATTTAGTTACAATAAACGCTTGTTTAAATTTTCGTCCAGTAAGGTAACGGGCCTAGTTTCTGACCTTTTAAGAGTGACGGCTGAGGTTAAACGACAGTAATAAATATAAGTTTCAACTTAAGAGACAATTAATAATTTTATCAACTAGTTTATGGCTTTCAAAATAAAGCCATACAAGTAAAATAATTATTTGAATTGAATTAATAATTTAAATTAATGTTTTAAAAATTGACAAAAAGGACCCAGTTTCTGACCTTCAAAATTTCTCATGTGACAGTTTCTGACCCTGACAGTGGCCTAGTTTCTGATTCTTAAATTTAAAAATACAGTTTTTTAAAATTTAATTTATAAATAATTTTTTATTGATAAAAATGAATGTTTAATGTTATATACGTTATGAAAAATAACAAAAACTAATCGAAGATAACTATAAATAACAAAATAACTAACAAAAACTGGTTAGAATTTAATTGGGCCATACCACTTTAGAAGTGAGCCTAGTAATTGACCCTCATATTTCAATAATAAAAATCATTCTAAGGTATTTTATAAATATTTTAAAATAAATTTTAAACAAATATTAACCTGCTCATATATTTTTAATTAAGTTTTCATACTTACATGATGAATATTGCACAGATCAAAATTAGTACTTTGTAACATAAACTGTTAAGAAACTACCAAAAAAGTAGTGTTTACACACATTTTAAACTTAAAAATTTCTTTTATTTTGTTAATATATTCTAAACTTTTTAAATTGCTGTTCATTAGACACAGAATAGATTACTTTAAATTAAGAATTTATTTTTTTTCTTATTGAAAATATAGTTTTTTTATTAATTTATAACAAAGTTGAAAAGTTCAGAAACTGGGCCAGGGTCAATTACCGGGTCTTTTACCTTATGCTGGACAAAAGTATACCCATTGACGTAAAAAATTTTTAAAAATCAGTAGCGAAGAAAAAATCAGTAGCGAAGAAGTTAAATATAATATTTTCAAATTTTCGTGCTCGTTTTCAGCATCGCTGCCAAAGGTCGATGTTTCGATATAATATTTATAATAACATGGATGCGATGGCTCGATGGCAAAAAATTAAAAAAATCGATAGTCCGATGTCGATGTTTTTTACAGACATCGACCATCCCACCCATCCCTAGTGAGTATACTCTCAACATAATAGAAAATAAACGTCTTGCATTGCCACTACAAGATTACTTATGGTTACACTAGAGGGCATTAATGTGTATGTGTAGGAAAAGTTATATTTATTTTTCATTTTCTTTTGGAATAGAAGCGTTCACAAACGCTTTTATGAACATATTTATGTCGCTGCTACACGATGCTACGAACACCTTCCAACATTCGACGTTGGATGGTTCATAGCATCGTGTAGCCGTTGTTCGAACCTACGAGTGTCCAATGTCGAGCGTCAAACATTCGCATTTGGTCGTGTCCCGTTCAATGTCGGTATTCTTGCACCGAGACAAAGGGATGCTTCGAACGTTTGAAGGTCAATGTTGGTTGTGTTCGTTGGTTGCGCACGACTCGTTCATGTGAAGAGAGACAACATCAGTGTATAACATTAGAGATAACATCAGACAGATAACAGCGTTGTCGACTGAGTACCAACACGTCATCATTCGTATTGGATCAAACATTCGACTCACCGTGTAGCAGATACATTCGTCGCACCAACTATCGAACTTAATTGCCTCAAACGTTCGATCGAATGTTGGAAGGAACGTTCGTAGCATCGTGTAGAACCCGCTTTAGAATTCACAAACAATTTCCGATCGACTGAGTACCTGGAAGACTATATTACAATCAATTTTTAAAAAGTGTTGGCTAATCGTAAGTTTATAATTAACAAATTAATAACTACTAAACTAATTAGTCACAAACAAATTTAAAAGTGTCACAAACATTCACAAACGATTCACAAACGATTGGCATAGAAGAAAAGTTTTAATTTTAACTTTTTGAATTTTGTGTTGGCTAATCGTAAGAGGGTAGTTTTCTTACTTCAATGTTCTTATATGTGCCAAATATTATTTTTTATTTGATTTAAAATAAATCGTTAGAGAACTTCTGCTAATGCTAGAAACTAGAAATTAAGTTTGAGCGTCCATTGGAACAGATTTATAGCAATTACAACTAATTTTTTATATTTTATACAGTTTGAATCTGTTGATTGTTTTGCTAATGTTTGTTCCATAAGAGATGTGAGATCGTCGAAATGAAGAAATGAAGCCTACACACATATTCACACACATTACACACATGTAAAATAATCAAAACGAGATGTATGAACTTCTGCTAATGCTAGAAACTAGCGGGTACTCAAAAATATTCACTCAAACATGTGATAATTAATTTTGAAGCTTCCCGCTCTGTTTTGGATAGAACATGGACGACATGTCACGACTCTATTTATTATAGGGACTCTACTCTAATTTAGAGTCCCTATAATAAATAGAGTCGTGACATGTCTGCTGAACGCTGATTGGTTCTGGCATTTTGTATCCAAAGTTTTCGTAAAATATATTGGAAATAAATTAAATGTTAACAAAAACCATTTAGTTTAACATAGAAAGAATAATTAAATTAAAAATTTTTAATTGTTCATTAATTCATAATTTATTATCGATAATTATATACTCAAAAATATTCACCCAAATATGTGATAATTAATTTTGACGCTTCCCGCTCAGTTTTGGATACAAAATGGATGACATGTCACGACTCTATTTATTATAGGGACTTTACTCTAATTTAGAGTCCCTATAATAAATAGAGTCGTGAAATGTCTGCTGAACGGTGATTGGTTCCGGCATTTTGTATCCAAAGTTTTCGTAAAATATATTGGAATTAAATTAAATGTTAACAAAAACCATTTAGTTTAACATAGAAAGAATAATTAAATTAAAAATTTTGAATTGTTCATTAATTCATAACTTATTAACAATAATTATGTACTCAAAAATATTTACCCAAGTATGTGATAATTAATTTTGAAGCTTCCCGCTCTGTTTTGGATACAAAATGGATGACATGTCACGACTCTATTTATTATAGGGACTCTACTCTAATTTAGAGTATGTGGATAAATAACCGCAACCAAATAACCGTGTACAAAATAACTGAATGACAAGATAAACTTAGACAAAATAACTGTGGACAAAATAACCGAACGACAAAATAACTGTACGACAAAATAACCGAACAATCAAATAAACATCGTTAATTATTCTTTTGAGTTAGGGTACATGCGGCTGTGATATGATTAAGATTTTTCTTGCTCCCAATATATAAAAGATGGCTAAATTGCAATAGACCTTAGATGTTGGTATTTAAACTATTGCATTTAAAACGAACGTTAATGGGTGAAAACTATTGTATTTAAAAAGCTAGGCTTGAGAAACATTAATTTGAAAAATCAAATAGTAGATGATATAATACCCCTGTCGCAGCATTCTGCATAACATAGCGAATTTCCGTTTATAGAAATTAGTTTTTCTCGGAAACTAATTGACATAGAACAATAGTTTAAAGAGCTTTTTTATGTAATTTTTTCTCCTCTTTTAAATGGTGTAAAGAAATTTAGCAAAAATTTTTGAATAAGTGGAAATTTTGGCAAAAAACTAATTTTTTACAAGAACAAAAACCATGTTCCTGGCATCCGACGTGTCTGGCTGAAGAACTCATTCAAGGGTTTGGGACTTTCAATGTTTTCAACAAATTTCGTAAATATTAGATACTTCGTTCGAGAGTTATCGCGCGGACACATATATACATATCGCTCGTTTTCTGTCCCAATCTCTCCAAGTTTTGGACACACAACATAAACGTATTTAAATCTGTGTTTTCATCGCAATGAACTTAAGATTTATGCTAATTACTAATAAGATATAATATAAAAATCTCATGTCACAATGTTTGGCTAGGATAAACTCTGAAACTACTGAACCGATTTTGATGTGAGACGATATTACTTAGTGCGTGTCAAACACGCACTTGACGAATTTTTTATTATTATTATGGTAGTGATGTGTGTATACAAATGTAATACATATAAAATTTAGATGTAATTTAACCTAAAAGCCCCCATTATGGAACGGTATCTAATACTGGAACAGTTTTGACATTTACATATTAATGAAGTTATTTCTGAAAGAAGCGTCTCATAACAAAAATTATTATTAATAGAATGATTGTTTTTCAATTTAAATTCACCTCGCATTTAATGTTTCCTTACTTAATTAAAGAAATAAATATGTAAATGTCAAAACTGTTCCAGTATTAGATACCGTTCCATAATGGGGGCTTTTACGTTATATATGTGAAATTAATAATAAAGTTTTCACTTATAATTTTTAGTTGGAAAATATATATGAAACGAACGATTTAATTAATATTGCAATTTGGTTTGAGATAGATCAATTAATTATCAATTTGACTTTCATAATTGTGAATATTTACCTTAATAAAGAGTACCAGGTGGGCGAGCTTTGCTCGATGAAAATTTTAGATACTGAGTTGATTGAATTTGTTGAGAGCAACACACGTTGCAGGTAATCAAGGTCGTGGAGAAAAATGACGGGTTGCGGGAATAAAAAATTTTATTTTTCCCGGGCCCCCTCAACAAGCTCGGACCTTCTCTTATAGCTCAGGCCCCCGGCTACAAGTTCGGTTACCCCACTTCTTGTCGAGCCTGTAGTCATTGATAAACTTTGCCAGTTTCCGTTTGTGTATTTGTTGTTTTTATTTCTAACTTGTAAATGACCAATTTTAGATTTTCACTTTTTCTTAAAGTTATTTTTCAACGAATTTTCGCAGACATGAAGCCACCACACTACCCCACAGAAAATAGAACATATACACGGTGGTCCAGAATTATGTACAATAATTGCTAGAGCTGATAGTACGTTCAAAAATAATGGCATCTTTTCATTTACGCTTTTTTCCAAAACTCAATAATAAGGGAGATACAACTCTGTAAAGGGGTGAAACGAAAACCATTATTTCTTAAATATTTTCCAATCGCTTTTGTACAACGGATTGATATTTTAGGGGTACTTATTTTGCGTTAGAAGGATTAAATTTATGTCAACACTTATTCCACCACTCATAACTACGGGGTGGTTTTGAGTCGTAGGTGTGAGTTATTACATCTTTTCTTTTTTAATTTGCAATTATTTAAACAAAATCCCTGATAATATAATTCCTCAAACAATTTCACGCAAAAAAGGTATACTTGTTACATTTCCATAAATATTACCGTTTTCGAGTAATTTAAAGTAGAAGTATCTATTTCCAAATTATCCACTAATCATAAGTGATGGAATAATTGATACCATAAATTTAATTATATTAATGTTCATACGCGCCCCTAGAATATGAACCCAGTAATCAAAAGCGTCTAAAAATTTTTTTTAAAAAAAGAAGTCAGTTTCGTTCCACCTTTCTATATTTTACCACTCTGCTTTATCTCCCTTATTATTGAGTTTTGAAAAAAAGTGTAGATGAAAAGGTACCATTATTCTTGAACATACTGTCAGCTCCAGCAATTACGGTACATAATTCTGGACCTCTGTACATATAAAGATAACTTGTTTATTATTATCTGATATGTATTCAGAGTTATATGAATGCCTTTGGGACAACACGTCCATTAACGGGCGTTCTGGGAACTGTAATTTTTGTTAGAGGGAAAAATAAAACAATTTCCTTTTTAGTCTTGATAATATTTATTTTAAACGAACTAATAAAAATGAGGAAAATCCTAGTTCAAAGACACAATTGAATTTGAAAAAAAAAAACTGTTCAAGTTTCGGACACGCCTGAGTCTCTTTTCAGATACACAAAGATAGATCTCGTTTCGATAATAGTATGTTATACATCAAGGGACTAAAGTGTGAGTTTTAAACACGAGTGTAAAGTTTGTTGCCCGAGGGCCTGTAAAGGCCCGAGGGCAACAAATCACACGAGGGATGAAAAAAATACTTTAGTCTTGTGGTGTATATACTATTTTTTGCAATTCCAAATAATTTAAAATTACACCAACAGCTCGCTATGAAGAACACTTTGGAATGTGAAATAGAATTATACTTCTTATTCTTTTTAAGTAATAAATCCACAATATACAGACTGCGCACAGTGACTTACGACAAAATACACGGGAAATATAAGCAGACATAGATTAATCAATTTTTAGTAAAAATAAAATTGGTACAGTCTGGAAAAAGAATTGTAGTTATTTTTTATTATTAACTTTAAGGCAAAGGTTACATTTCACGTTTTTTATCATACGATATTAATTACGTTAACCACCCGGTATATAAGTATATGAGATTTTATTGATTAAAAAGAGTAAGAAGTATAATTCTGTCTCACATTCCAAAGTGTTCTTTATAGCGAGCTATTGGTGTATAAAAATTAAAAAGAATTACTTAAATGTCATTCAAATTGTACGTAATAATATTCCATCAAGTATACTTTGGATAAATCAATCGAATTGTACAATACAATATGAATGTTTGTCTCTTTCTATAAGTTTGAATTTGTTCATTATTTTCCATTATCTGGCAACGCTATTTAATTTAAGTTATATTTCTGTAAATTGTGCTTGCTGATTGATTTAAAGGCGGGAGCAAAATAATTTTTTAGTCCCTTGGGACTAATAATGTATCTTTTAGTTCCTTGGGACTAAAAGTTGCACTTTACTCCCTATTAAGAGGGACCAAATCATTTATTTTAGTCTCGGAATTGCAAAAAATATTTTTTTGTATGTGCCAATATTGGAGCGCTATGAGACGGAAACCTCCGTGGTAGCGATAATGTGAATAGGATCATTCTTCTGCAAAAAATATGTTACTGAGCTGAGAGGTCTCAATGAGGACCAACAAATAAGAGTGTTTTCGCTTCAAAGAAGTTTATCAATTATTATATGATAATTCTTAGAGTATAGTTTCATTGTATTTTCTAATTTCTTTATTTGTATTACTTAATCCAACCATTAAGCATAGTTTTCAAATGATAAAAATTTCTTTCGAAACTTTCCAAACACATATTTCGTATGTAAATTAATTATTAAAACATAAACAAAATAATGATATTAAAAAGTATCCAACGGATATAAGATTTTGTTTTTTTTTATTAAATGTAATTCATATGCATATACATAAATAAAAATTTGTTTTTGGATGAGGTCTTTCTCTAGTCTCGTGATACATATTTATTGTTGAAACGAGGTCACAGAAAGTAGTCAAAAAATAAATTTAATAATTCTTAAGCAGATATTTACATAGGTAATAATCTAATAATACTATGTTATTAATCAACGCATCACAGTAAGGAATTATTTCAATTTTAATATTAACACTTGACGGACATTAACATCATAAAACGTCAAGTGAAACCATACTAACTCAAACACTACGTCATACGACGTCAACAGTCCCATATTAAGTGTAATAGTTGGAAAATAGTGTACCAGTTGAACGTTTTGTCATTATAGGTTAAGACCGTCATGGCGCTAATAAATTATATTGTTTGTTATTTTGATAGCTTTGACAGACAAAAGATTGAAATAAGTTATCATAAAATTTTTAAGAAACACGTTCTCTGGTATATACAAAGAAATTCATATTACTTATATAATCCCGCTGTGAAGTACAATTACTAGGAAAAAGACGTTCATTGAAGTTATATTTCTAAAAATAAATTCGTCATTTTCATAGCGATAAAAAAAACCGATATACAATCTCAAATCAAACCCAAGTTACAATAATGACGTCACTAAGGCTATCAAAATTTTCCAGTAGCTTGAAAACCGTAAATACAATGATATAGACGGGTGAAATTCAAAGTGAATTGTCGATTCCCGAAGCCGATTGTTTCATTTTTATCAAAATTAGGTTTCTAGGACCATTTGAATTCGGTCGAGTCAGTTAAATTTTAAATACCCCTGTCGCAGCATCCTGCATAACATAGCGGATATCCGTTTACAAAAATTAATTTTTCTCGGAAACTAGTTGACCCAGAGTAACAGTTTAAAAACCTTTTTACGTGATTTTTTCTCCTCTTTTCAATGGTGTAAAAAAAAATTCGCAAAAATTTTTGAGTAAGTTGAAATTTTGGCAAAAAACTAAATTTTTCACGAACAAAAACCATGTTCCGGGTATCGGACGTGTCTGGCTAACGAACTTGTCCAACGTTTTGGGACTTCCAACATTTGCATCAAATTTCGTAAAAGTAGGACATTTCGTTCGAGACAGATCGTGCTGACATATATATTATTTTCGGTTTGTAGGGACCTCAAAACAAATTTCTATCATAGTGCCAGACCCAAGTCGCGTCATGACAGTGGCCGTAATAGCTGAATTTTCGATTCGCTAAAAGGGATTGGGTTTTTCTGAGGGGGGAAATAAGAAAATTACACTCAAGTTACCTTAATTCGACCAATCAGTGAAAATACTTTCAGAAAGTCTGATTGGGAAAGAAAAACTTTTTTAATTTGATGACGCCATCAAGTTTATTAAAACTTTCAGTGCTGAAAACTGTAAATGAAATGATGAAACTGGAGGTGAATTATAGGATTTCGAAGCCGTTAATTGCATTTTTATTCAAATTAGACATCTAATGCCACTAGAAAAAGGATCTCTGTCAAAATCAGTCATACTTACTTCTAAAAGGAATTTCGTCTTTTTGATAGCAAGATCAAGATTTTGATTGAATTATGAGTTTTGCGAATTGTTCTTTCCGTTTTCAAAAAGCCAATTTCCCAATGAATAATAGCTTGACCAAATTTTCAAAAAAAAAAAAAATCGTTTAATTTATACTGGGTGTGACAAAAATATTGCGTAACACGGAACTAGTCCAATTCTCATCATTCACCAAATATTTCGTAATCGCAAAGTAGTTTTTGGAGACACAAATCTCCACGACCAAAAACCAAAAAAAAAAAAAAAAACACGCGGCAACATAACACGATGACACACTTCCTTCCCACCTGCTAGTGCAGTGGTACCGACATTAGAAAATGAAATTAATTTTATTCATAATTAAAAGCGGAATCAATTAAAATTAATTTTTTTTTAGTGTCTCAATCAAAAATAGGCATAGGTACATTGAAAAGAAATATCACTTCAGAAAAGTGTACATTAATTATTAATTGACTAAATGCGCGTATGACCCAGATTTTTATTTCTAGGTCTCATCGTCACATCGACAGTCAACAGTCGCATTGTCAAGGTCAACTTGTTATCCACATATTCCGTGTACTACATGTACTCTGCGTGAATGCAAGCAGTATTTATTTTATATCTTCATACCAATGTATGTAATATGTAGATAATAATAATTTCTTGAGTGCGTTTTAAATTTGACCGTACGTTCTCAATTATTTCGATAGACATATAAGATGCATTATTAAATAATGATATATTTAAATGGATGCGTGAGGAGTACAATATTCAAAAGTTAGGCCCTGGAATTTAGACAATATTTAACCCTAGAATCATACGTACACGTCAAAACGACGAACGAACTTGTCTACCTGCTCCAATACTGCAACTTGTCGGTACCTGATTGCTGTAAGATTTCTGTTATCTAATTTATTTGTGGTTATAACACATAAGACGTATTTATTTTGTTTATAGTCATTGTCGTTTTGTTTGTATTGAAATAGTGTCCGTCAAAAGGACGTCGATGTATGATTACGCGATGTTTTTTTTTTAAAGATTTTGTACTTCACATATAAAAGTTTTCCTAATTTTTCTAAAATTTATTAAAGATATGCATGTTGTAATAATGTGAAAGATGATTACAGCTGTTTGACTTATAGAGACGACATAATACTGAAGTTTTAATATATTGAATCGAAAACTAAAGAATGCGTTTCAAGTGACTTAATAAAAGATTAACAATTTATTTTGTGGAAAATATTTTAATTTTTATTATTTTTTGAGATCTTATTCGAAAAATTACTAACAAATTTTAGAAAATTTACATTTGTGCCTAATGGGGAAATAACTACATATCTATAGGAATAATTATGACTGAGAAATTTTACATTCTGTAAAGTCACACATGTCCACTGACTCATAACAGTTCATAAATTAATTATTTGAAACACATGTTTTATGATACAATTGATGTATTTATCTATTTTTTAATTTTTATAATTAAAATATGCTTTGATAAAAAAATTAATAAATATTTACATTAAGAAATTTTTCCAAATCCGATTTTTTTTTAAATATTTTGTTCGCATTTGTAGTATTACTATGTAAAAAAAAATGTTTTTTGCAAATAAACTCTAAAACTTGCCGTAAAAAGTCCATCCGTCAAAACGACGTCGATGTACGATTAACGTTTCTCGTAGACCAACGTATGATTCTAGGGTTAATTTTGAATCTTTAGTGCTGGCTGACTTATAATTTTTATATTTTTATTGTCAGCGCTTTCACCATTGTCGAAAATAAAAAAATATTTGTAAAATAATTTACGTTTGAAGTTTTTTTCTGCAGTGATCGAGATGTTTCTAATAAAATAAGTTAGATGAATATTGCGGAAACACTAGATAAGGTGAATACTGGCTTCATATCTATTTACCAAATTCCATGTACGATCCTACAAACCGTAACCATTAATTCGAATTTTTTTTTCCTTTAATAACTTCTTACTGGTTAGAACTATGATGATATGACATTAAATTTCATAGTTAATTAGATAATAATTCTTGCGTAATTTGTTTATTTCTCGAACCAACGTAAGAGCAAAATGTTATTACATACAATTTTTTTTTAAGTTTACGAAATTATGCTGTAATACGGATACGGCATAAGCTTGCCGACCGTCCGAGCGTCGATTGGTCCGAGTTTCGGATAACGTACGGATACGGTAACCTATATGCTTGCTTTGATACGGCGGAAAACTACCGGTCATACGTAAACGGTACCTACTCAAAAATGAAAAATGGTAATAGGAACCTCAAGTCTACGTTAAAAGACTTCTATAATGATATCTCAGATGATGAGGTACGTGAGAAAAATTTTCATTCCAACAACTACATCTCCACAAGAAGTTCTGATAGATAGAGTAAGCAGGAGCACCAGACGAGTTGAATGCTACCTTCATACTTCATAAATTCCATCTAGTTTGAAAGCTGGGCTGGGAACTTGGAAGCCCGAAAGTTAGACCGAAAAAAAATTCATAATTCCATTTTTTATCCAATTACTTCTTGCTGGAAGGAACTATAGTATTTTTATTTATTCATTCTGGTAGCACTTTTTTATCTACAAGTCAAATATCTTCCTAGACTTGTTTCATGGTTACCCATTTTCGAGTTATGCTCATGAACTTTGCTTTTCTTATGAAATGTAAAGTAAATTTTTGGTAAGGCAAAAGCTTTTCTTCTCAACTTTTTCCTTTTTTTTAATAGTCAGTTGTTATTTCATTGTTTCGATTTAAATATATTTTCCTTCGGGAATGAGTTATTTTCTCGGGATAAAAAATAACCTATATTTATCGCTCTATATCGTCATCTTTGTCTATCATCATTTTTTGTTTCATTTAAAATATATTTTTCTACAAGAATGAAATTTTCCGGGGTATAAAGTAGTTTGTGTCCTTTCTCATCCCTTCTGTTAGCAATATACAAAGTTTGAAATCATTTATTCGTTTTTTTAATAGTCAGCTGATGTAATTTAATGCATTTTCCCACGGAAATGAAATATTTTCCCGAGATAAAAAGTAGCCTATAACCGTCTCTGGCCCGTAAGCAACGTCTGTGCAAAGTTTCAAGTTGATTCGTTAAGCTGTTGAGGCGTGAAAGCCAGTCAAACAAACAAACAAACAAACAAACTCACTTTCGCATTTATAATATTAGTTAGGATTAGGATTGTACTTTAAGAGAAAGTTTATTAAGTACGAAAATCTTCTCATTTAGCGTTTTTGCGAATGTCCTAACATAATTCATATTTAAGATGGGACGCAGGAATTTATGACTGAGAAGTTCATCTTAATTAATTGATTATTTTTGTAACGGAAGTGTACCTCAGAACTGGAAACGTTTTTAATTTTTAGTGTTCTGTAAACCTTTAATGCATTTAAATTAAATATAATTTAATGTGGTTCCGATTCATGAAAGATGTAATCAAAAATAACGAATAGACATAAGATTTAATTAAGTGGGATTTAGGTAAGTAATTAACAACATTTAGGCCCGATACACACCTATGATTTTTGCAGGTTATGGCACTGCGGCGAGCACGCAGTTACGATTTGTAATATATGTACTGATTGTGAGTTATATTGTATACTGCGTTCCAATTTTTTTTCCAAAAAGCCACATCTCTTCTTTTCTTTAAAAAAATCTTTGCACAAAATTATATTTGAACTCTATCAAAATGTTCTCAATTCAAGTGTCCTTTATATATCAATAATAATACATATTTATAACAAACAAATATACAAATGAATGCTTCATAAAATTATACGACTTTAATAAAATATGATAATAATTCATGCTTTATCAATTGTTGAACCAATAATTTCCACTGTTAATAGCCGTACTATGTCAAATAATATTAATGTTAATACAACACAATATAAAATGTATGTAGTTAAACCAAAAAAAAAAAATTAATAATACCACAATATTTCTTGACGTGTGTCCGAGGCAATTCGTGCATGCATGTGAAAAGTATATATTATAGTTGCAAACAGTTCAATAAAATGACAATATTTGTAACGGTTTCCAAGGAGGAATCAATATCACGTCATCCGACTGACACTCAAAGACATTGAAGAAGCACTATGTTACGTATTACTAACCTATTTGTCACATACAGAATAAATTTTATCAAAAGCTATTATTTATTGACGTTAGAAATGTTAAATTGCATTTACTGGAAAACGGATGGTAAATAGACTTTAAAATACGAGTGTTACAACATCTTGCATAACACAACGAATTTCCATTTACAAAAGTTACCGATGGAGTTCAAACATGTAAAATGCTAAAATAAATCTCAACTGTGCTTTAAGAGCCCTAAGAAAATCATTTTCAGCTTCATTTTTGAATACGGAGAAGTACCAAGACAAAATTTTTGTTGCTATTTATCATTAACTGAGATCTCCACCTCTAGCATATAAATGCAAAATTTCATAAAGCTATAGGGTAGCTTCGCTAGTTTCCCGTCCAGGGCCAGTATTCGTCCATTTTACTGTACAATAGCATATAATAGTAATATAAATACAGATAACCGAACATGTTTGAATTTATTACATTCCTGACTCATAAACAGTGACAACACAGATAAAAAATATTTACTTGATAGAGTTGCGTATTTAAAAAAAAATTATTAATCAGCCAGTTGTTCTCATGTTGGGCAGACAGTGTGTGAATATTCAAAAAAAAATAGTGACATGATGACATTTCACGGTTAGTTTTAATACTGTTATGGCGTGATTAAGTTTTATTTTTTGTTTTTATACTAATATTTAAGACACATTGAACGTAATTAGAAGTCAAAATTTTTTAAAAATTTAAATTAAGTTGTAAAAATTTGGTGGACAGATATTAAGTAACCAATTCCTTAAAAATTTCAGTTTTCGAACACTTCGACTTTCTCAATCTAGCTAAATATTGTGAAATAGTAAAAAGCTTTAGTTTGGACAATTACCATTGGCTGCTTGATTAGAGATTTAATTTTCGTCCACTTAATTATTTGCGTAGAATGAATTACAAATGTTTAAATTACATGGACGAAAACTGAAAACTGCATTAAATTGTACTTTTCAGTTTTCGTTCATATATTTTTCTGTATGTGAATTATATTTTCAGACTAGCAGATAACCTCCTTAGAATCAAAAAGATTATAAAATAAAATAAAATAAAAAGGTTTAAGAAGGAAGATAAGAGGTTCTGAATCCATAGAAGCATTTGCTTTTTATCAAAATTAATTTTCTTTATAACAATTCTTAACCTAAATTGTGGTTGAAAACTAGCGAAATCTGTATATTTATTATTTTTTTTTTTTTTTATATAAAAAAAAAAAACAAAAAAAAACAATGAACGTAATTAGTTATCATTTTATGTCAACTTAAAATAGACTATGTAAGCAATAAATAGCAATATAATTCATTAGCATTAGATCAGTTGAACATATTCTTTCTATGTCGCAAAGCTATCAACTCCACTAATTGGACGAAAACTAGCGAAGCTACCCTATATGACTAAATTCTACTTTGTTTTACGGAATAAAAGTCTTCAATCATTAAAATGTGTTTAGGTGCTGAACAATAAAATTCTATGAAAAACTGTGACAAGATGACAACAATTTTCATTCAAAATACTTCCTGAAAAAATTGTATTCATTTTGTTCGAAACTTTAGAAATTGAAAAAGAATTTTATTAATTTTGCTCTGTGACTTTCGATTTGAAAAATAATTTAGGTTTCGTAAACTTTAGTGAATAACTTTATGATAATTAACTACAAAACATTTCATCTGATACAAAAGTATTTTAAGTAGGTACATCATCATTAACAACTGGCAATAGAGACAATTTTATTTTATTTTCTTTTTATTTTTATAACCTATTCAAAACAAATTACTAGATTAATTTTTAAAATTTAATTAACCCTAGAATCATACGTACACGTCAAAATGACGAACGAACTTCTCTTCCTGCTCCAATACTACAGCTTGTCGTTGCCTGCTTGTTGTGAAACTTCTGCTATCTAATTTATTTGTTATTATAACACAGCAAATGTATAAATTTTGTTTTTGTTTGCTGTCGTTTTGTTTATATTGAAATAGGGTGTGTCAAAAGGACGACGATGTATGATTAACCTATGTTTTTTTTTTTAAGATTTTGTACTTCACATATAAAAGTTTTCCTAATTTTTCTAAAATTAATTAAAGATATGAATGTTATAATTAATTTATTCAATGAGTATGATAATGGAAAGCTGATTACAGCTGTTTGACTTATAGAGACGACATAATACTGAAGTATTAATATATTGAATCGAAAACTAAAAAGAATGCGTTTCGAATGACTTAATAAAAGATTAACAATTTATTTTGTGGAAAATATTTGATTTTAATTTTTATTATTTTTTGAAATCTTATTCGAAAAGTTACTAACATTACTAACAAATTTTAAAAAATTTACAAATGTGCCTAATGGGGAAATAACTACATATCTATTAGACTGAGAAATTTCACATTCTATAAAGTCACACATGTCCACTGACTCATAATAGTTCATAAATTAATTATTTGAAAGACATGTTTAATGATACAATTGATGTATTTATCTATTTTTTAATTTTAATAAAGAAAATATGCTTTGATAAAAAGATTAAAAAAATTAATAAATATTTAGGTATATTAAGAAATTTTTCTAAATCCAATTTTTTTAAATATTTTGTTCGCTTTTGTAGTATTGTTATGTAAAAAAAAAATGTTTTTTGTAAATCAACTCCAAAATTCTCCGTAAAAAGTCCATCGGCGTCCAAAATGACGCCGATGTATGATTAACTTTACTCGTAGACTAATGTACGATTCTAGGGTTAAAATTGGTTAAAAATTATTCTTTTGATTATAAGTTACTTTCTAAAGAATTTTATACAAAAAAAAAAAAAAAAAACGATTTTGCAGAAGTAGAAATACTGCAGTGTGAAAGAATTAATATAAAAATAGACAAATATGTTAATTTTTATTATTTTTATAGCTTAATTATTTTCTATGCAGGTTAAAAGTAATTGTCGATAAAAATTAGAAAGATTTTGTACATAAATCAAAGACAAATAACTAATTAATTTTATATAATTACCTGATGTTAGTAATTAAAGGTTAACACAATAGTCGTTACTGAATTAAATATGTAAACACTCTTTGTAGCATTGTAAGATAGGTATAATTTAAATAATTTATAAAACAGATTACTCAAACACTCGAATGCATTTCACAACAGTAATTATGATTTTATTTTATTTAAATACTGACCTTTTTTAGGTATTACAACGTTTTAACAAACTAGTTGTCAAAAATATCAACAATGAAAATTTGAATTTTAAATTTTCGAATAACAATCAAGGTTAGAATATTTAATAACGAACATTTTTCAAAATGATTTCGAAAATTAAATGCAGTGAATGGAAACAATCGTTTTATTTCAGTACAAATATTTTCCTGAATACAATATCTAATAAAAATTATGCATTAAAAATCTTAAAGTTTTTACAATTTTATTATTAGACCTTAACAGTCAATCCATTGTCACTGGAAGATTCATATGCATAATTATTAATATACTTTCAATGTATAATAATAATTATTATTCTTACTATTATATTTTAATATGTACGTATGTACTGAGTTCGTGTATATGAGTTTTACGAAATATTTTTTTTTTAATATTTAATAATTAAATAAGGTCTATACTAACTGACATCTAAATTTGTAATTGTTTTAGTTTAAACAAATAACAGATTTCCTTGAATTTTAATGAGAAAAAAGCCTAATCAAGACAATGGTTCTTAAGATGGATTCTCTAGACCATCGATCCTCAAAGTGGGGGTCTCGAAATCTGTTTGGGAAGCCGCAGAAACAATTGAATACATTCAACAGTCACATACCCATTTTCTACACATTTTCTACCCATTTTTAAGTGCAAAAGGGTGTCGCGGAGCAGAATGTTTGAGAACCATTGTTCTTCAATCTATAGGAGATGCTTCCCACATCATATAATAACGTGAATGGTCATTAAGACGTCATAGACAGAGCCGAACCTACTCTAAGTGGCGCCCGGGGTACTGTTGGCGCCTCTGTCTTTCCTGAAAAAAAAAATGAAATATTTCTTTCAAGCTTTTTTCCTTCTAAAAATCAAGTGACGAGCAAAAAAAAGTCAAATTTCAAATTTTGTTAAATTTTTCGTCCTCTTAAATCTCCTTTTGGCGCCCCTAAAACCTGGCACCCAGGGCACCTGCTCCCGCTGCCGTCCCCTAGATCCAGCCCTGTTCATATAGGTATATTTCAAAATAAACAAGAGCTTATAAAACAAATACTTTTTTTATTTTTAAAATGATATTAGGAAGTAGAAACGCTAAGTAGAATTACTTAAATGAAATTTTTCATTTAACATAATATTTCAAATGATTATTTATAATAATTTAACACCAGAAAATTACTTAAGGCATTGACAATTATTTGTAAATTCTAGAATAAATCAAAAATCCGGAAATACAAATCTCAATTCATCACACAGACTTCAGTCTCAATAAAACTGTAACCTACATTTGTACTTAAAAATATTTAAACAGAGACAAAAACTAAAACAAAACAGAACAAATTTGCGGTGTAATCTTTTAAACGGAAGTAAAAAAGAAATCTATTTATTTATTTCTTTTTGTTAATAACTCGGCATATCTGCAAAATGTCATGCATGCTAGATAATTATTGTCGTCATACTTGAAAATACAAATTGTCTCACGAAATTATTCAGCAATGTGTCTTTTTTTAAGGTAAAAGACAATAGAAAATAATATAAAAAGAAAAGTAGAAATCACAGTTTTTTTGGCCCTTCTTAAATTTCATTGAAAGAAAAAGTGTGAAAATCTAAAAATAGTTTAATTTGAAAAAGAGCTATTGAATATTTTTTGAATGAAAGTAATTTAGTTTTTGTGATTAAATTAAAAAAAAAAATTACTTGATGTTACGGTGATTCTTGTTAATCACTAACGGTTTTTAATTTAAATACCTGTATAATTGTATGTGTTTAGAGGTCAGCCACATGCATCTCATACAGAAAGCTTGTATTATTTTCATTAGAACAGTATACTCTTTTCAGACCTATAATAGGCCTCTTAACATTGTTAAAAGATTTCAAAATGTTTTAAATTAATTTTTCTGAGAGTATTTCGAATCTCAACCCACGTTGTTGGTTCCTTCGCAGCCGTGTTAAATCTTAGATATGAAATTTATATATAGGTACTGTGTGAGTTTTTCGAGAGTTGCCATTCTTATTACAGCCAAACTGTTGATTTAATCGAAAAATTGTTCAAATAAGAGTTGTAGATATGGACGGGGGCAACCGATTGCTATAATCAGGAGCTCTGTAGCTCTTATGATTTTCGAGCTATGATACAAACTTATAGATTTTTAAATGCGACTATATATTAATTTTTCGATAAAACTGATCTAATGCATTAATTAACAACATAAATGAGAAAAAAAAATTTTTTTTACCCGAGTTTATTTTTTTAATTTTCTTTAATTTATCAGTTAGGCGGTAAAAATATGCATATGTACTTGAGGCTATATATTTTAAATATTTTAAATATTAGACCACTAGAAAATAGTTTACGCGAATAATTGTTAACAGGTGCTGAGGTGCGTATAAGAAATCGTTAGAAATGGAAATTTTTAAATTACTTTCAAAACTGCACGTATATAATAGCCACATTAATATTAAATAAACTAATATACTTTATTAATCCAGTAGTAATTAGAAATATTCATAACGTATATAATATAAAATAATAATATTAATTTAAAAAAATTTTATAATAGAAATAATGTAACAAATTTATGTAACATTTTATCTTAAACATATTGCATGCGATACAAGCAAACATAAGTGCAGATTTTCTCTTTTCCTTCTCTAAAACATATGTAATCATCATATTTTAGTTACATTACTGCTTCCTCAATTATTAGATAATATTACGTGATATTTCTTGCTGTATTTAACAGTTCAAAAGAAAACTTATCGATGTAAATTATTCTCAATATAAAGCCGGATTATGAGAATCAACTAAATTGTAAATATATATAATTTTCGTTTTCTTGAATAGCCGTGAACTTGAATACCTCGTATTGAGTTACTTCAAACAACATTCCCCAATATTATGTCACTGGTGTACATAACAATTGATTTATCTTTTTCTGATATCTCTGAACAGAACGGTATCAATTTTGAAAAGAATCTTCAAGTTAATAACAAATTTATCTTTTTTTTACATACATTAAATTATATCTAAGAGTTTTTGCAGAACTTAACGTCCTCATTTTATATGAAAATATTCGGAAATCTTTGTCCAAATCACATCATTTTGAATTTGAATTTGGAATGTTCAGGAATCTAAAATGACCCAAAATTAACGAAGATGTCTACTTATTATATATATATATATATATATATATATATATATATATATATATATATATATATATATATATATATAGGGGAGAGTCTCCTATATTGGACGGAGTCAGTTTTAAGCAATTAAAAGGCAGTTAGAGCCATCTAACAATATAAATATTAAACAACATTCGAATTTATTTCTTAGTACGAATTTAGGTAATTGTCAAGTAAGCAGTCTTTGAAAACTCGCAAATTTATGAAAAATTGTTAAGCCGATGTTAAATTTTCATTACTTACCGTTCGACCAAACACTTAAAAGGTAGGTATAACTTTTTCTTTTTATATTTATATTTTATCTATGTCATATGTAATTTATTATAACGACATAATCTTAAAAATATATACATGGATTAGATGTAGATAACGGTTTTTGTAAAAAAACATTATTAAGAACCAATCGGTCCAATTTAGGATACTAGTTTCCTAAATTGGACCAAATGACATAATTTTTTTTTACCCAAGGTAGGGTCTTTTTAAAATTCAACTAAAGACGAATTAATTTTTTCGTTTTATAGCATAAAGATTGATTATTCAGACAACCAAAAATGATGGCTCTATCTTAATTGGTTTCCTTATTGCAAACAAAAATGGCAAAAGTGGTCCAATATAGGAGACTCTCCCATATATATATATATATATATATATATATATATATATATATATATATATATATATACATATATATATATACATATATATATATACATATATATATATATATATATATATATACATATATATATATATATACATATATATATATACATATATATATATATATATATATATATATATATATATATATATATATATATATATATATATATATATATATATATATATATATATATATATATATATATATATATATATGGTAATTTTAATCATGTAAGTACTTATTTAGGTAGACAGTTAGATTATGTGAGAATTTTCGCAACATTCTAAGCAAATTGTATTTTTAATTATTAATTAAACTAAATAGAAGTTCATTAACATGTTACAAGTGCTACAATAGCACTGTTAGCTATAATCTTATGTCAGATCTTTAATTATATCTTTAACTGTCTGCTAGTATGTAGCTACGTAATTATGTAACAATTTGTTTTAATGTACATGAAATTATATTCAAATATTCCAGTATAACTACTTTGTATTATCTAATTCTTTTAACAATTTATGTACTGAAGAAAAATTAGATTTAGTCAAATTACTAGTATCTAAGGGTTCTTTTCTGATGATAAATTTGGATTAGCACAGGCGTGACTACAAATTTTGTACCCTGGAGCGATTTTGACTCGAGAGCCTCTCTCTGAAAGCATCATTTCTCTCCAAAAAATATAGCTGACGAACAAAAAAAAACAGGATTTCTGATTTTTTGCTTCTTTCTTTCATTTAAGAGGAAAATCATTTTCTCATCTTAACCCCCTACTTATCCCCGTTGCACCCTTATATACACCCTGGAGCGTAATTACGCCTCTGGAAAATTCTACAAAATATTTTTTATTCAGTAAATGACGAAAAATATTAATATTAAATTTTATAAACAGTACAAAGGAAATTATTACAATGTCCCTGCATAAAATTTTTATGAATATACAACGGCTTAATGAATATCAAATTAATTTTTCTTTTTAATAAAAAAAATATATATCCACATACTATATATTTCAAAATTGAAAATAGAAGCTTTTTTATTTTTGATGACAATTAAAATTTTATATTATTTGACAATTTTAATCCTGAATGATACTGACATATTTATTTTCCGGTTTTTTTATTCTTTTTTTTTTTTTTTTTTGAAAATGCAAATAATACAATGTTGACGTGAAAAAATTTTTCATGCGTATAAATTATTATTTTATAAAAAAAAAAATATGTTTTATTGTTTCAGTAAATATAATAGCTATTTATGCAAAAAAGTTGCAAACGAAGGTGCTTTTTCCACAAATCGTACAGTCGTCTAGCGAGGCTTCCCGAGTTGAACAAATACGACGAGTGAAAAACACCAATTTTGCACCTATTGCATATAATATTTTTTGAAATTCTGAATTAAAATGGGAAAAAAAATCACAAAAAATACATAACTTAAGACGCTCAAAACTTCACGATTTTATTAGAAGTTGCGTTTCTAAGCAAGATAAAACATCAATTTACACATGAGAGCATTTTGTTTCATTTTTACACTATTATAAAAATTACAATAAATACATCTGTAAAAGGCTTAATGATGCAATAACTTATACCAACTACATACACCGGCATAATTAGCGGAATATAAAAAAAATATAAAAACCTATTTTTATTAAACAAAGTTGGCCTTTTTTTTCTTTTTTACTTAAAATAATATTGAAGTAACGAATCAATTGACTTTCCATAGAATTGTTTTTATTTATTATTGATGCAGTTCTTTTTAAGAGGTCTGTCACTTTCGAATTCAAATACTGTTTCTTCTCAATGTGGTCGAGCTTCAAACTGCCGTAATTGAAGAATGGCAAAGACTGTCGCAGGAAACTATAGATAATATCATGCTGAGTATAGAAAAACGAATGGAAGCTTTGATAAGAGCACGGGAGGAACCAGGCGGGATTAAAACGCTGTGTTTCATTTTCTATTTGTTAAATAATCTTTAACTTAAATTATTCTTAGACGACATAAGTTTCCAAAAATTTGCCATTTTATATGGTTACTTGTTTTGCTACCGAAAATAAAGGTATACCGACTTGTGGACATGTAATTTTAAGTGAATAATTAAATAAGATAAATAAGATTAATATTTTCTTGAAATCAAATGGTTTGTTTGATTTTGACAGATATTTTGTATGTTCCGCTAATTCTGCCGGTGTGTGTATTTATACAAAAATTGCATAAAAAAGTCACACAAAACAGACCGCATAAAAATGTTTTACTGTACCTATATTCAAAAGTGCAGTGAAAAAATCAATAATATATAGAGAAATAAAATTGAATATTCTTTGTGCTTTAAATATAGTAGTGTTTTAGTGTTTCACGAAGAAAATGTAAGAGAGTGATCAATCATTTTCTTACCCGAAAAATAAACATTTTCTATTTATATTTATTTCTGTTTTATGTTGTACCTACTAGTATTTATTTTATTTAAGAAAGGTGTAGTTACCGATAAGGTAAATTTACTGTTGTAATAAACTAATAGATGTACGTAACAATACGTAACTTTTTGGAAGTAACGAAACAAGATTTTGAAAAATATTATTTTCATTTCTGATCTCTCATTATTGTCTCAGCCACACCAATATACGTTTTAATGTGCCGCAAAAACTAGGCGAGCACAGCTGAAAAATTACAAAATATTTTTGGTTATCAATTATCTATTCCAAAAATAAAATTCGATTTTAAGATTGTGTACAAACTAACAGCCTATAGGAATAATACTTAGGGCTTTCACATAATCAATGACATAAGAAATAGGAAATAAGGAGTGTCGAAACTTTAGCTTAACTGCTCATAGGTATGTATAGGTATTTTTGAACATCACAATTCGTGATTTTTTTTGTCATTAAGTGACAAAAAAAGCCATCACGAACGTTAAGTTCTCATGAAATTTGATGTATTAAATTACCTACATCTATGAACAGTTAAGTTAAAGTTGCATTCAACGTCATTAGATGGCGACACTCCTTATTTTTTATTTCTTATCTCATTGATTGTGTGAAAGCCATTACAATTGCAGCAATCTCGAAATTTAAATTTCAGTACCGGAATAATTACAGTATATATGAAATTCTTGCAGATATCTTATTAAAGTTTGTTAAATTAACAAGAAAAGTCTTTCTTTATTGTTTCCTTTTGATTTTCATACATTCTAGGATATGTTTTCTGTGTTAAAAACTACGAGATCCATTTTTTTTTTTGCTTAGGAGCTCACGAATTTAAAATTTAAATGGTCGATTGAATTATCTTTAGCAGAATTACAACTGTATTTACTTTTTCATAGTGATTTTTAATCCAAAGTTTCAACGCCCTTAGTACTTTGGTGATGAGTTGAAAAAATCATAATTCGGTTAACAAAAATTTTGACTTTGTGTTCTGCCCATTATTTTTGCATTTTTCATAGTTTGAGCCTGGAATCTTTCCGCCATTAATTGGAATAATATTTGGTCGTGTAATATGAAATGTCGTCTTCCGACCACTTAAGTCAATCATGTAATTCAGATAAATATTGACACTTTTTTAAGCATTAGAGAAATGTTTAAAAACCATTCTTTAATTTTAAATAGAATTCTTGTATCCTGGAATCATTTCCGCAATTAGTTGAAGTAACATTTAGTGGTGTAATATAAAATGTCGTTTTCCGACCACTTTTTTTTTTATAATCAATTGAACTGAATTTATTATAATCTATTAGTTAGTCAGTCAATGAATTCCCAAAACAACTGTGATTTTTGTCCTCTAGTATTTTGGAAACTATTCCACCTAAACATATGAAATTTGGTTTAGAAAATTGTTTCTATTAACCTCAACCTTTTTGAGAAAATTTCGTCTTGTAACGTAACTGGCCTCGGAGACTGAAACAGTCGAAAATTTGGATAAGTTTTAGATTTACAAGGTGGTCCAGAATTATGTACCGTAGATAGTAAAGCTCGTAATACATTCAAAAATATTGTGGTACCTTTTCATGTACACTTTTTTTCAAAACTCAATACGTAATAAGGGAGATACAACTCTGTAAAGGGGTGAGACGAAAACCATTATTTCTTAAATATTTTCCAAACGCTTTTGAATAACGGATTGATATTTTAGGGGTACTTATTTTGCGTTAGAAGTATTAAATTTATGTCAACATTTATTCCACCACTCATGACTAAGGGGTGGTTTTGGGTGGTAGGTGTGAGTTATCACATCTTTTCCTTTTTAATTTGCAGTTATTTAAACAAAATCCCTGATAATATAATTCCTCAGACAATTTGACGCAAAAAAGGTATACTTGTTACATTTCGATAAATATTACCGTTTTCGAGTAATTTAAAGTAGAAGTATCTATTTCCAAATTATCCTCTAATCATAAGTGATCGAAAAATCGATACCATAAATTTAATTATCTTAATGTTCATACGCGCCCTTAGAATATGAATCCGATAATCAAAAGCGCCTAAAAAATTAAAAAAAAAAAGTCAGTTTCGTTCCTTCCCCCTACATATTACCCCTCTGCATTATCTCTCTTATTATTGAGTTTTGGAAAAAAGTGTAGATGAAAAGGTACCATTATTTTTGAACATACTATCAGCTCCAGCAATTACGGTACATAATTCTGGACCATCCTGTACATAAATAAAAATAATTTAATTTGGTCTCTTAACTGATCAGTTTACGGTCAGTTTTTAACACTAAAAGCCTTTTTTTATAAAACTCTTTTCTTTAAAAAGAAAAATATAAATATTGGAAACTTTTTTGTGACATACTATTGCGGCCCGGCACCTGCAGTACGTGAACCGGCCGTTGGGAAACTCTCTTACAAATCATTGTTCGTTAACTTAGTAAAAGTACAATTAAAAGAAAAAAGAATATTATACCATTTTCTGATTTTTTCGTTAATATGATACTCTTTTGATCTTTGAATGTTTTCCACATCTTTGGTTTGTTTTATTACCTAATATAAATAACATATATTTCACAAATGTAATAATTATGATTGCCTTTATATTTTTATTTGCTAGTTTTCCCTAACGACATTTCAATCAGATTAATATTTTTATCACGTAAACTAGTCCAGACGCATGGAGAATATTATGCGAAAGCAACAGAAGACGAAATTCAATACAATAGAAAAAAAATAAATAATTTATTTCTGATTTTAACCATATTCGAGGTGGTAGTCGTAGGTAGTACTTTGATTTGGTTTTGATTTCCCTTTATACATGACGTTATCGAAATTTCTTGTAAAAGTATTTGACAGCTGTACGTGTACAAAAATGGATTTATTTTGTGGAAATATATGTTGGAAATATGAAATGTCACTTTTCACCAACAAATAATTTACGCAAGTCAACTTTTGAGTTTTAGTACAATATCAACAGAAAGAATATAATAAATTATTTATTGACGAAAAGTAGTAAAAAAAATATAAGTTCCATAGTTTCTTTTTGTTTGTTATTTCATAATTATACAGTTTGGACACTAGAAAAAAATTTTCTTATCGTCCCTGCTATGTTGAGACCGAATCTTGGATGCAGTAACCATAATAACTCAACGAAACTTTGATCCAATAAGTCAATAAAGTTTTGTAAAAAATATGGTCCTGTTTACTGAATAATAGACAACACATTGAAGTGGAAGTTCCCTAAGAGCTTATTTTACGCGCTGTCTAGTTACCATTATAATAGGATCCATTGGACTATGGGCGGACCAATGAAAGTTTAGGGCTACTGATGAGCTGAATCAGTTTTTGTCCAAGACTACGACCAAAACCAATATTATACATAAACTAGCAAGACAAGTAGCTACCAAAAGTATCGTTGCAAAACCAGTACCGAGGCTCAAGTGAACAAGGGGCCAAACTACTATATCATAGCTAGGCATGCCGGCTGTCGCCTGAATTTTACGTCATCATACGTCACAGCGAGACCTCTCCACGTTCTACGTTTATATACATATTTAGAGTTTGTACGTTTGTATGTGTAGCATAGTGAATGTTAGTGTGTGTGATTGTCGTAATGTATGTGATGCGGGGTGGGTTCGGGTACATACATACGTACTATAAACTACTGTATGTTTGTATCTGCTAATAATGATGTAACCACGATCTAACAATCAGCAGCCATGACCTAACAATGCTTGTTTGCTCTTGTAGAGCCGATGGACGACTAGTCAGTAACCAGTATAAAATACAGCTCATTGCAACTTTCGAACCACAGGTTTTTATATGTACGCTTAAGGGGGACCACTAGTGTGACCGCTTGAAAAAAGGTGATTTTTGGGAATTTTTTTTAACGAAAACAACTGTATGGAGTGTTTTAGTATTTTAAGGACTTATTGGTTAATATATAATAAATTCATGATAAAATTTTTGGGCCAAAAAATTGAAAATTCAGTGACTTATTCACAATCTCCCAAGGCTCCAAAAAAAAAGTTCCCCCACTGCTGCAGTGATAGCCACCTTCACAGTACCTGAAATCAAAAAAACCAAAAAGCCTATTAAACTAGAAGGTATTTCCGCTGTCATGAACCTCAATCGAAAAAAAAGTTGAAATTTAACAAAATGGCGGAGTTTTTAAAAATAAGTTTCAAATTTTGCACAAAAATTTGATGACTTTTGGCCTGCAAAAATTCAATTTTTTATTCGACCGGAAAACTGGAGGTTCATGGTACGGAGAAACATATACAAAAGAAGCCTCTGCAATAAGAATCAACTCGATCGGATGATTTGTTTTCGAGTTATAACTGCAGCAAATTTGAAAAATGTAGTTTTTCTTTACTTTACCTATTAGTTTTAATCACTGAGAATTTTTTCTAAAATTATTTACAATGTACTCACTATAACGGTCATAGTAAAACTAGATGAGTCGTTTAAATGTTCCAGGGTCTAGCTTCTCCATAACATGTGACTGGCAGCCACGTCCAGAAACTCCTTCCTACATTTTTCAATATTTCAAACTTGACAATGAAAATCAAAATCCGCTCTTCAGATGGCTGTAACTCAAAAACTATTTGAGATATGCACTTAAAATTTTAGTATATTATTTTTGAAGGTATGGATCAGGGGTGGCCAACCCAAATGAACTTGCGGGCCACTTTGGAAGCTCATCACAACTCCCCGGGCCGCACATAAAATTATGTATTTCCATATATTATGTATTTTTTTTAATACATTAATTTTCACTACCTTGGTCATTATATTATAAAATAAATATATTTTGTATAAGTGTGATGAATCTCGCGGGCCAAAAGAAGTTAAGGAGGGCCACATCGGCCACCCCTGGTATAGACTATCGAAACATTCAAAAAAAAAATATTTTCCAATTTTTTAAAAATGTTACACTAGTGGTCCTCCTTAATCTGTCTCATCTGTGCAAGTGAACAATATCAAGAAAATACTCCTGTCATAGCACCCAGCTGTATAACATAGCGAATTTTCCAATTTTCCTCGGAAAACAGTTAAAGTAGAATAATGCTTCAAAAACCTATCTGTCATTTATTCTGCATTTTCTGTTTAAAAATCCTATCTGTCATTTATTCTGCATTTTTCGATGGTTTCGATTTATTAGCAAAAAACCTTTTTTGACGAGAAAGGTGCAAAATACCCCGGTTCTAAAAATCGGATGGGATTTGGACAGGAGACCAAGATTGAATTCTACAAGCGCAAGGTTAAGATCAAGTTTATTTATGTGCTAGCAATACAAAGATTAAGATTCTTAGTGGGAAAACAAAATTAAGCCTAAGACTGGATAAGGTCTTCTACTGACTCATCATCCATTAGATATATCATTGGCCATAATATACCTCATACTACTGAGTTATTATAGGAAAAGCTGAATTAGCATAATTTTTTCTAGTAAACGTTTCCTTCTTTAGTTCGTTAAAGGAAGAATATATCCGAAACCTTGTGAAATTTATAGAACAAAATTTGATTTTTCCATCAAAAATTACGGAAAATCACACAAATCACCTTCTTTTCGACATTATAAATTAGGTCGCAACTGAAGAACACTTTCCTTTATATTTCCTTTATATTGTGTCAGGTCATAAGGAAGTAGAAATATTTTTAATTTATAATTACTGATAAAAATATTGATAAAAATTTTTTGGGAAACGTTTCTGATAAAATTCCATAGGTTTTAATCAATTTCCGTTATCAAATATACATAATATGAATACATATAAAAAAAAAAATCACATACGTTTGTTTATCAATATTGTTGCTTGTTACGATAAAAATACAGTTTGGAAAATTTTTTAAACTATAAATCATGTCTGGAAAAGATTCAAAATCGGTAAGTATATAGTATTTAATGTTACAATTTTGTTTATAAGGTAGGTGTCTTTTTGAAATAAATATTATAAGTGTAGAGGTTTTGTAACTAAATCTTTCTGTTTTTAAAATTTTACATATAATGGATCATAGTATGCGTTCATTTTTTAAATTTTATTTAAATTAATACTAGGTAGATAGGGGATTATTTTACATTAAGGTGGAATCTCCTTATTTTTATTTTTTAAAAATCATTTGAAACTATTGACAATGATAAGATTCCCTAGCGACGAATCGATGAATCAACATAGTTTTTGCATAAATTGTCGAAATTTTGATCTTTGGGACCAACACACATCAACATTCTACTTTTTAAAATATTGTTCACCCTGGTAAAACGGTCTTGTTTCTCTGTATTGTTTTTGTCCGCAAAATTTATGGCAAAATTTTTATAAAACAATGAAATAATATTAAGCCCGGTATATTAGCCACACAGTTATCGGAACATACCTGTCATCGTTAGTTTCGCAAATTTCCACCGAGGAAAGTTACTAACAGCCTCAGTTGTCGAGACCATAAAATCCTTCTTTATAAGCTGTCAGCAGGAAAATTTCTCGTAGAAATGTCGAAATAAAATAAACCTAGTGAAGTCTTACATGAAAAATGTTATTGTACGACGGAAAAGCACAAAAATCTCACTTTTAAAGGCAATTTCGTAAAACTTACGTGTACAAACTGTTTATAATTTTACAAATTTCTACAGATTTAGATTTGAAGCTTAGAAACATCTCTAAATGTTTGATTAAAGATAGGATATGTTAGAAAAGTGAAATCAATATTTTGCGGTAAAAAAACGGAAGTAAACCCCCTTAATATTTTATTTTTGCAGTCAGTAAATATCAGTCACTGGTATTGTGTTATTTTTGCAATTCCTAGAAAAATATTAAAACACACCGTACTAAGCTGCTTAAATTCCGTAATGCATATTAATATACAGTGCATATTCTGAATATTTCCGCTCTCAATAGTTCCGCTTTCCCAGTTTAAGACTCGAGCGTTACCATCACTCTACCACCTGTTATAATATTTATTTCATCAAAACTAAGAATCGAAAAGTTTGTTTTGTTTATATTAAGTGGAAGAAAAATTATTTAAATTAAAACAATATAGTTTTAGACAACTTAAATTTGTAACATCATTATTCGACTAACTAGTCAGCATTGCTTATATTGATCCACTGCATACGTTGATACTGTATCTAGGTATCCTCATTATGTAAACAATTAAACATAAATCTATAGCAGGTATAAAAAATTGGTTTGTTTACTTTATATAAAATAAAAATTATGAAAAAATATTTAGAAAAGCGAGCGTAGCTTTACAAAATTTTATGAGGAGATATATATTTTATTTTATCATAGTAAACGAAAAAGGTTCCACTATAGTCAATACTTTTTAATTCGATTTTGAATAATAAAGAAATAGAATTTTGTTAACCACATGCATAAATAGGTGATTGTAATAAAAATGGTATCATTAGATTATACCCAGGTCTAGTACTGGTAGGTACATTATACTATACGCACATAATATTATGTAGTCTAATTATGCGTATCTATTATGTATATAACTATAACTAAATGCAAAGTTTCTGAGCGATCAAAGTCCACTACCAGTTTTACTACAGTACTCCGTTAAATAAATGAAAGTAAGGGTCTACACCATTAAAAAAATCGTATTTATAAATACCTAAATATGTTATTATTACTATGTAAGGGTATTTTTCATAAAAAATTTTTCCTGCTAGTATTTAATATTTTAAAATTGGTAGCGTTAAGTCGTTTTGAAACATTAAATTTCTTATCACAGGTATTTCTAGTTTTAATTATATTACATATTTCTTGTAGTTTAGAAACGTTTAATTTTTAATATTTTATACTTATCTGAACAATTTACTAAATATTGCAAATAATAAAACGGTCTACACTTATCTCTTCTAAAGTCTGTACTTTTCAGTGGTTAATTAAATGAAATGTATTCAATTTTATTGAACTAGCTGATACAGTCATAAAACCTGCATAAAACCTACCTTTGTAAATGTTGCTATTATTATGAATTTTTCAATAAAATCTGTTTATTAGTTTTACAAAATTTGTATGTTTACAAATAAATTTGTAATTTTTAGAATCAGTACTTTTACTTAGCTTTGGCTAGTCAAGTGCTTTACCTGCGAGGTACAATTTTCGATATTTTAACAATTTTTTTTTAAATTTATCGTATTCTTGATTATTATTATACTTTTTTATACCCTCTAATTTAATCGGGTTTTTTATCTATTGATATTTAATTAATTTAAATATGGAAATGAATACGAGTATTAAAAATAAAATGTTAAGTCCACAAGCAAAACTTATCATTTTAAATGTATTAGTGTTTATAAAAAAAAAATGCATTTTATTAAACATGAGCTACTAGAGTTTTACCGTATGGGTGTATCACAGACCAGTGAACATATTATATTTTATTAGCAGTCACATACGACCAAGTTCCGACCTTAATAGTATTCTGTTATATATAGTAATTGATTTGTATCCGTAGTTACCTTTTCAAATAATTATTGTCAAAATATAATATTGATAATAAAATTTTACTTTTTTGAGAAGAAACTGCAAAATTTTGAAAGAAGAAAAGTTGTATTCGCTTTATTTTCAAAATACGTACGTATACAAATTATGTCCTGCAATAATTATAGTCGCATTTGTTCAAAAATTGATATTATATTATTTCATTAAATTTTACCCGTCTCACCCTGTTACCTGCTTCAAGAAAAATACCTAGAAACTGGCTTTACGCTTTGTCTAGTAGTATAAAAAATAATAGTGTTCATATTGGTCTGTGGGGTGTATAAAAAATATTAGTTTAAATTGAATTTTTAAATTACATTATTCAGACCCACCTACTTATTTTGACGCTCCTGAAAAGTTTTTAATTTTGAAAGGACCATAAATTATTGAACTATAAACTTTAAATATAAACGTAAAAAATTCTTGTACCTTGCTAGCGAGCGACTGGCCTTTGGAGGGAGAACAACATTTCCTGGAAAAGCTCTTCCCCTCATTTCATTCTGCGCAACTATTGAGAAGGAACACTGTAGGTAGATTATACTATATCTATATGAATTCTGAACTATAATAGCAAAAAACGTAAAATATTTTCTATTTATACCAGGCAAATATTTTCATCGTACTTCTGATCTCATATACAGAATGTTACACATCAACTATTTTTTAACTATCTATTTTTTAATTAATTAATGCAGAAATCTTCAAACAATCAACCCGAGCCACTGGCAAAATTGAAAAATTCAAATATACCAATTATTTGGATACTTGGCGGTCCCGGATCCGGTAAAGGAACTCAATGTAAACTGATTACGGAAAAGTATAATTACGTGCAAATCTCCACGGGAGATTTACTTCGTGCCGAAGTTAAAAAAGGCACTGAACATGCAAAAGAAATACGACGCACCATGCTCGAGGGTAAACTATTATCCACCGCAATGGTTTTAAAATACTTAAAAGATGAAATGTTACGAATTATTACGGAGAAAAATATCGTTGGATTTTTAATCGATGGATATCCACGAAATCATGAGCAAGCATTGGCATTTGAACGGGAAATTGTTCCGGCTACAGTGATCATTTATTTTGAGTGTAGCGATGCAATACTGAAAGAGCGTTTATTGAAACGAGGTCGCGTGGACGATATTGAAGCGACAATTAATAAGCGCCTAAAAACTTTCCACGATGCAACCATACCAATCCTACAAACTTATTCAAGCAAATTGCGTACGGTAAGGATTACCTGCACAATGAACTAAAGTCAATTTTGTGAAGTCATATCATATTTGTTTCTTTTGACGTGTGGTCAATTTTCAGATAAATGCTGAACGATCGATCGATGAAATATTTCGAGATGTTGAAAAAGTGATCAGTGAATTACCGAAAGTCTAATTTCACATTGTAAAGTTTAGGTATGGTAATTGTGTTTATCTGAATAAATAAGTTGTGACCTTGGATGTAATTTGAGAATCTGAAAGCTGATGATTTGTAAGCATTCATGGCCACAAAAATAAACTTATAAGACCAGTACAAGTAATTTTTTTAACAAAAAAATTAATGAAATTACCAGTTTTCATAGAAAATGTTGTTTATGCAACAAATTGAAAAATATTTGATGTTTTTCTTTCACGAGTCATACAGTTGTGCAACGTGATTTGCACATGTTGCATACAATATTTTTTTTCATTTCTGAATAATGAATGAAAAATGGAAAAATTATCTAAAGTTTTATCGCTACATTAAAAAAGAAAAATTTGGGGGATAGGTCTACCCACACTGTCAACTCGCCATTGGGTGTCCTTAAAGACTAGAGACTATACTGTACATAAATAATACTTTTTTATTTCAGGCGACTCCTCCCCTGGGCCCCCGATAGAGGCTTTGCCCCTTGCACCATACCGGGGGCTTCACCTTCTGTACTTAAGAGTGGGAGCTCCACCCTTATCAAACAAATGATAACATCATTTGTTCTCAACAAATGCGAGACAAAATATATTTTGGCAAAAAACTAATTTTTTCAAGTTTCTTTCGTTTTTTCTTTTTTTTTTTAATTTTGTAATAAAATACTGGCGTTTTTAACATCAAGGAAGGTTCTTAGGCCATTATATAATAATGTTATGGTAAAAAATCCATATAATCTATGTTATCTTAATATTATCTTAATTCCGTTTTTTTACCACAAAAAACAAACCGCTAATCCGAATTTGCTGAAAACTTTATCCGGTCTTCATTTTTTGATTACGCATCTAACGAAATTAGTGCGGAGTTGATATCATCATTTGTTCTAGAGATATGCGAGATGAAAAAAAATTCACGAACGAACGAACGAACTACCGAACGCACACGCAGACATCAGGCTAAAAACGATGGATTTGGATTCTAGTGACCTTGAAACATGGAGATAAGTCAAAATTAGCGATTCGTAAAATCGGACCCATTACAATAACTTCCTATGATCAAAATACAGGAATAGGCCCTCATAATAGGAAGTAAAATGTCACTTTTAGTCCCAAAAGAGACTAAAAATATTTTCGTTCCCGCTTTTAAGCCAACCAAAAAGTAGAATTTATAGAGTATCGCAAAATTTTAGCTAGTTATTTTTGCTGGAAATATTTAGTGATTGTAAAAAATCACTTAAGTATACTGAGTATCCTGAGTGTAATGCTGATCGTCCACTAGGTTAGAAACGCGGCGCGGTTCTTATATCAATAAAATTTCCGGGGCGGTACCGCACCGCTCTATCGACCTAGTGGACGAACCTGCATTTATTGAGATGTATTTATCTCCGAAAGCGGAACTGCGCCGCGCCGCGTTTCCGACCTAGTTAGTGGACGCTCAGCATAAAAAAATTTTTTTGATCTTTTGTAACAATTGTAACCAGAAAATAAGTTGCTTAACTTACGATTGGACAACTTGTGATTCAAGTGATTGAAATAATTTTTTTCGGTCATTGACGTAATCTGTTACAATTTGGTTTGTTCTGGTTTCATAGAATTACCCAGCGTGCATGTTCTTTGAAGCTTTTTTGTATTTCCGTTTCCAGAGAATAATTATTAAAGTAAAATATAAAAAATTAAAAACTAAATACAAAGTAATTTCTAACCATTCGTTCCAATCAGTTATTTCGTAAAATACAAATCAAAGCTATTTTAAAAGTAGCTTCTTTTCTTTTATTTTTTAGTCGAATTTTCTCCGAAAAATTAGACTTATACAGTCTATACGATAAGAGCTGTGAGAGGCGAGAGTAGGGGCGCTATCCGTTTTCGGACCCGTAGAACACGAATATGTAGAAAAAAAAATGTCTGATATATATATATATATATATATATATATATATATATATATATATATATATATATATATATATATATATATATATATATATTTCCCGCCACCTTTTAATTTGTGTAGGGCCCCCCTATGGAAGTTAAGAGATGAAATTTGGTAAATGGGGCTCATTTTCGAGGCACCTCATACTATCAAAGTGGGGTCAAATTTTGGGCAAATTTTTTTTCTGACCCGACCTTTAAGGGGGTGGTGGGGGGCGGAAAAGCAATAAAACTTTTCCAAATCGGTTTTAAATAATGTTTCGGTCAATTATCTACAACATGTCCAAAATTCAGCTTCCTAGGATGATATGGTTGGAGTAGAGGGGGGAAAAACGATTTTCGCTGGATCTAACAGGCCCCCAGCCCCCCAGAATTAACGTAGAGGGTTGAAATTTGGTGTGTTGATAAAGTTCGTACCTAGGTTGTGCTTTTTGGAGGTTTTAATATTTTACCTCCACCCACCTCATTTTTAAGCTACAATTTCATGCATTTTCGACGTTTTCGAAGTTTGTACCACTCGCACAGGTCACCCGAATAAACCTAGAGGGCTGAAATTTTGTATTCGGATTGAGTTAGTATCAAGGGGGTGCCTTTTGGGGGTCTCGACTTTTAACCCCTACCCCCACCATTTTTATACCCAAAAGAACATGATTTTTCTTGTTTTTTAACAGTTTCGTTCGGGTCAAAATCTCCCCAAATAAACCTAGAGGGCTGAAATTTGGTGTACAGATTAAGCTAATAGCCAGACACTGTTTTTTGGAGGTTTCAACTTTTAACTCTTACCCCCACGATTTTGACGCCAATATTTCCTTAATTTTTTTGCTTGTTTTCTAACACGTCTAGAGACTCCATAAGGAAACCTAGAGGGCTGAAATTTTGTACGTGTATTCAGTTAGTATCCAGCTAGTACCTTGTAGGGAGTCCGCTTCACTTTTCCCCCCACTTCTCCCATTTTTACATCGGAATTGAATGCTATTGTTAAATGTGTTTTAAAAGCATTATGTTTATTCTAAATACAAGTAGGCGAATAGTAATTTTAAAAAATTTAAAAAAAAGTGAACTTACTTTTATGACAAATGAAATACATACATATTAAGTAATTTAAAAATGTTATTAAAGTCACTGTTTATTTATAAATTAGGAATTTTGGATTTTTAGTATTTATAAAATAGAAATTTTGGATTTTTTTGGAAAGAAAAAATATCTTTATAAAGGCCTTCCAGTTTACTATTTAAGGTCCTTTTTTAATTTTTAAAACTAAAACATAAAGGCAATTAGCGGATAAACATGGGCAGGAATGTCCTCGTACGAATTGTGTTGGCTTTTTTTCTGCTACCTGTTTTCGGCACAAAATTGAAATTTACTGAGATACAGCCTTTAAATACTTAAAACCTTTTTTTAAAGCCTCGATCAGCCGAACACTCATCACCAGTTTTGAAACCAACAAAATGACAATTCGGTTGTAGACTTTCAATCACATTTCGCTTGTAGACATTCAATACCGAAGATGAAGGGGAAAATTCGACTACCGTGATGGGGCCCCGCTGCTCACGGCGTTTTTTTTATTATTTGATAAATAAAACATTTTATTTTTTAGATCAATTTTATACGTTGATACCATTTGTTTAAAAAAATAGAAAACAAAATATATGAATACTTTCTGCTTTTTCTTGTAAATTGCTAAATAAGAAACTCAAATACAAAAGCGTATATAACGTATAAATTGTATCTCAGCCAATTTAAGAAAGAAAAATATTTATTCTAGAAAAACAAAACAATATTTAAATAAAAAAATAGAAGATCATTTTATTTTTTCTGTGAAATTCTTAATTTTATTTTCTAAAATAAAACAGAATCAGTTTATTAGAATCATATTTGATCAGTAATGTAATTTGAATGTACAGGATGGTTTGTAAGTTTCTGGATTAAAAGGATAAATTTTTTAAGGGCAATGAAATACGTAGATATACCTAATTATATCGAATAACTATTCAAACGCAAACTTCCTGATACTGACGTATGTTGAAAAAAGTACAATTCGACTAAAACCCGTTTTAAAATGACAAGATAAACCTTCTGAAAAAATTAGGTAATCGATGACCATACTGTGGATCAAACTGAGCAAATCTTACCACAAATTTTTATTTCACACTTTGGAATGAGAATTTAACATAAAAAAACTGATCGCGACGAGACAAAAGTGAAGTGATTCTTTGTCATTACAGACTATCATGTCTCCATGGTTCAAATGAGGTTTAAGCCGCGGATAAATCCAACGTCAATAAATAAAACGGGTTATATAAGTATTTAAAGTTATTCATTTCTCAACTTGAGTAAAGACGCTAGTTCCAAATTTGGGTATTAAAAAATCTAACCTGTGTCTGTCTGTAACCATACTCAAAAGCTTAAAAAAGTCTATGAAAATATGTTTCTCCTGTAAAATTTACAAAATTGAATTTATCCCGTTTTGATCTGTTGCTCCTCATTTCAATATAGACTATAGAGAAAATTTGGGTTTGGGTAATTATTCGTCATAATTAATTATCCTTTTTTTCCAAACATTTCCGTATAAAAAGGATAGGATTCTACAAACGCTTTTAAAATAATTAAATCTGCATTAGACTTTGTTTCATAATATATGTATATCATTATTTTTATATTTTATATTATTTTTATATCAACAAAATATGCCAAGCCTGATGACGTAACTCGAAATAAATAGCGTTAGATTTGACACCCTCGAACTTTTTACGAAAAAAATTAGCCAAGAATGAATTGCACTGACATAATTAGGGTTCTCTGCAAAATAATTTTTTTCTTCTAATTCGTAGACTGGTGCCATATGTGCGCGTCATTAATTTTCCTACGTTACGCAATTATTGAGAAAGGCCTCTGTGACAGACGGACAGACAGATACGAGAGTGATTTTATAAGGCCTTTTTAGGATGATTTAGATTTTACAATGGCCTAGAAAGAATAAAATTGCATATATATATATATATATATATATATATATATATATATATATATATATATATATATATATATATATATATATATATATATATATATATATGTACACGGAGAGAAAAATCATATAATTTTTGTAGATAAACTTTCAGAAAAATTATCATGCTCTCTTATAATGCGTGCGCGATCGACGACCAAAATAAAAAATATATGCTAGCATGGTAAAATTTAATGTGCTAACACAACTTTTATCACACTCTTATGCATATACATATGTTATAGTATAATTCTTGTTGTCGTACTCTTTCATTTGCGCATCTGACCCGCAACCTTATGTTGCTTGGGCGGTACCTGTAAAAACTTCGAACCTATAAGAAATTTATGATGCATACAAAAATGATTGCCAACAATATATTATAATATTAAAGATAGTGAAGTAACAAAGTGATGAATTGAACGGTGACATACCCGTCCTCTAACACAGTGTAATGAATACTGCTTGCTGCTTGTAAGACAGTATAATGGATCAAGGTGCTTCGTCCGACCCGTCCGACCAAGTTGGTCGTCCAAACCAATGGTTGGCTATGTGACTTGCTATGAGTGAGGTACCTTTCAACAGCGTTCACAACACACACAACCTTCTTTCTCTTTTTTTCTTTCTACTATTAGCAGATAGCATTTCAAATATTATAATATAGAATGGCAATTTTTGTAAGAAAAACAATTAAAAAATATTTTTTGTCGGCAATGGAACTTTTTACTGTGCTGTTTTACAAATTTTACGGAGCTAAGATTACGGAAACAATATTCTATCCTTTAAATTTTCTATGATTAATAATAATTTTTATATTTTTACCGTACCAAATTGAATATGTTCGCCTTTTACACGTCGATTGTAGTGCTGAGCACAGTAATTTTTATATGAATTTTGTCTCCGTGTACAATTTTTATCTTTAAAAAACTCTTTTTTAAACGTTATTTTAGCTGGCACGGACCTTTAAGCAAAATAAATGTCAACAACATTTTGGAATTGCCTTGTATCTTTATCACTGTGACTCATGTACGTGAAATTTTAAATAGGATGCTATAAAAATGATTAAATGTTCGTCTCGCAAACTCTTTCCCTCTTGTACAAACTATTAAATATCGATCGTATAGTTATAACGACGAAACCCTTCAAAAATATTACAGTTTTCTCAGAAAATACTACTACGCACTGTCTAGGTTGTAATACAGGCTCCCGCCCTAATAGATATTCAATATGGAGTAAAAAGATCATATGTAGGGCAGAGGCAGGCAAAATGGAAATAGAAGGCAAGATGGAATTTCGAGATTATTCTATCTTATCATCTGATAATTGTAAGTCTTTTTGTTCGTAATGAAAATTCACACAAAAATACTCCAATGTCTCTAAAATGGTGTAAATACATATAACGGATTTTGTTCAATTGCGTGATATAATAAAAATGTCAATTTGAAATAAGTTTTATTCTTTTTTCAATAGTTGTACAAAAAAATAGTACTTATTTTATTAATATCAAAAATTTTTGTTGTGCTAAAATAAAAAGTTTTTTAAAAATAGGTCTTGCTCTTAATAATTTCAAAATATTCAAACACTTTTGTTTTTTAAGTTAAAATTTGAGGGTTAAGCTTTTCGGGCAAAATGGAAACCACCAATTGCACCTAAGATGGAAATGTTTTCACCAAGATCATTCAGAACAATCATTATTTGTGATCATTAGAAGGTATGATATTTTAAAAAATAAACAATAATTATGAAAATATTTTTAAAAAAATATTGTTTTTAAATTAAAAATACAGCAACTTGAATCTACATATAACTTACCCTCTTTGAATTATAATATATTTGGATCTGTGATCAAAATTTTTACGTAAAAAAGCTTCGTTTATTAAATTAACTGAAAAAATGTAAACAATTGTTAATCTATTTTTGTATTTTATGTATGCTACTTACCTTCACATAGCGGGCAAGGTTGAAAAAATACAATTTTTTTAAAAATGGCCGTTTAAAGCGAGGATTACTTGAGCGTCGTTAAAAAAAATCGATTTTTTTTGCAGTAGTTGGTAGCTAATTATGTGTAAAATATGTTCCAAAAGTGATTTTGCTGAAAGTAATTTAAAAAAAATTTTTTACACATTAACCGAATCCAGTTTTCTATAAAAAAAAAAAAAAAATGTAGTTCACGCAATAATGAGTATTAAATATAAAATTTTGAAAATACGTTTCTTTATATATATTTTGTATCTCGGAACCACATTTTTGGAACTGGTTGACACGATAACTCAAAAAAATTTGATGGATACGTTTTTAAATTTTCTATTTTAAAGATAATTTAATTCTCCGGCACCTACACTTAAGTCCGATACACTTTCAATATTTTTTTTTTTTTTTTTACTTTAAAGAGCAAAAAGTAAGACAAAAATCGTTATCAAAAGTTCACACATCCGCCATTTTGTTTTCTATCAGCAATTTATCGATATTATAGGTATAGGTGCCGGTACTCTTCATATATTTTATAAACCTATTTTGTTTTTGGATTCCAGTGGTTTATTACCGGCGCTATGATGTCAACCAACAAGGCATCGGATTTTCGGATCGTCAAACTGCACTATCTATAAAATGGATAATTTTTTTTTAATATTTTTCTTTGAAAAAATTTTTTTTTTTTTATAGTTTAATACTTGATAAATATGTGTACAAAATTTGAAATTTATATTTACTTCCGTTCTTGAGAAAAAAATTCTAGAAGAATACATAATTTTTAAGGACTCTCAAGTAAATCTCCCCTTAACTCCAATAGCGTATTGTTAGCGTGAATTTTTTATGGTATTTTGGTTAAAAAATAACAAAATTTTGATCGAAGTCATAAAATTTTTACTAACATGTAATATTTGGCTTCCATTCTTGTAAGAGCTTAAACGTTTCCAACTTTCCTGCCTCTCCCCTAAGTTATCAATATGAGAGGTAGCGAAGGTAAATATTGTATATCTAAAAGTTTGTGCATTTATATGTATAGATAACTAGGCATACGATTCTTGAAAGTTATAAAAGTTACATATTACATATTTAAGGATTTTCTAGGTAAGTTATTATTAGAAATATTATATAAATAAGCATTAAATTAAAAATAGTTCTAGTTTTAAGAATTGACTTACTGGAAAATAACAGAGTGTGGGCTAAACTTATTATCTCGTAACATTTGTTCCAAGGGTTCAAATAAATATGTCCAATATTGTATCTTTTCTATACTTTTATTATAAAACTTTCCTCAAAAATGCACCTATTTACGGCTAAAATCGCAAAATAAATTTTGATTCTGTATAATCTTTGAACGAAATGGCCTTTTTCGTTTTCATTTTTTTTTTTTTATTGTTATTTATAAATGCCTAGATATGAGTCTCCTGTCAGTTACTGACTTCAAACTCTCCCTCTCAACAGCTTACAAAAAAATAAGAACGGGACGAGGAATACTGATTATGAAGAGTTAATTCAAGCTTCTTTGCATCAGAAATTCGTACGTTTCACTAAATTAATATCTACACATCCTTAAAACGATTTCTTTGTTCAAGGATTAAAAATTTCCTTGAATTTTTTTTTCCGTTGAATCAAAAAAAATGTTTTTTTGATACAGAGATATTTTCTAAATTTTTTTTTTCAGTAGTCCAAAAAAAAATTTCTTTCAAGCCAAAAAATTATTGTTTTATCCAACGAAAAAATATCCATTAAATTTTTATTCTTTGAACAAAAAAATCATATTTGAGAGCGCACAGACCAATATAAAATCAGAACTTGGTAAGGGTAAGGGACAATTTTTTGAACGGCATTGTACGCTGATATTCCTTTCTAATAAATTTAATGAATATATAATGTGTGTACACATACACATACACACACACATACGTATGTAAATAGCACCATTTAAAATTTACATGTAAATAAAGCTTTAGAATGCACAAGTAAATATTATGTAATATATCGCGCGTTGGCTGTCTCTACCTCGTATATCAAAAGCTACATGTTTTAGGACACACAAAAAACATACTAAATACTGTATTTACATATATACTTATCTATATATATTTATATATATGGGTAGCCAACATCAAAGGGTGTAATTAGCATAAATCTTAAGTTAATAGTGATGAAAACACGGATTTAAAATATGTTTTTTTTTTTGTGTCCAAAAATTGGGAGTTTTCAGATACGAGGTTGAGACAGAGTACGCGCGATATACATATTGCATATTATACTACACTATCATACCTAGTTTAGTTGGATATGCTTAGTTTAACTTTACAAGCAGAAAGGATAATATAATATGTATGTACCAATGTTTCCTTTGCTTTATATGCACGTAACGACAACTAAATGTATTTTCCGGCAAAAAAATCTTAGATCGCAATAGTTTATATCTTTTTATAGGAGTTTTATATGATGTGTACTTAATGTAATATGATTTTCTAAAAGACTATATATATTTTTAAAAGACTTTATAATTTTAATACGAAAAAAAAAATGCAATTTTTATGTTTCTACGACGGTGAGGAGTGCATACATTTTTGTAAAAGAATTTCAAAGCTTTTTGTTTTAGAACATAAATGTCGAAATTAATTTTGTAATAGAACTTTCCGAAAAAGTTGGCTCTTGTCGCTGAAACTATTTTTTTTTTTTAATATTTTATCTTACCACAGACTTGTCTTACTATCTTATTTTTTTATTTTCTTTTTATTTTATTTTTACTGCGCTTAACTGCTGTGGTCATGTGCAGAGTATTATCTTATTTTATTTTCGTTTAAGACACGAATGACTTAAAGAGACATTTAAAGTAATTAAGAGTCAAATATTTAGTAGAGTGAGAAATCAGTGTGACAGACAGCATTTGTGGCATTTAATAATAGATGTTTTCAGGGCCCGATGAACCCTAAGTACCGCCCCTAGGCACCGTTAAAAAGCCGCCCCCATCTTTTGCGCAAAAATAGGAAAATCTTAACTTTTCCTACCTTTTTTTGACTTTCCTCTAAAAAAATTACTGACGAGCCAAGAAAAAAAACACAAAACGTCAATTTACAACTTTTGCCACCCTGTTCTAAAAATCTGCCGCCCCTAGGCCATGGCCTACCTTGGCCTATTGGGTAATCCGGCCCTGGATGTTTTTACACAAATGAATTGAAAATTTTTATATAGGAATGAAGTGTGAAATTTGAATGAATGAAATGTGCTACTCTCTCCTTGTTGGTAGCAACTTTTAAATTAAGAATGAAAATAGTAAAAACGCCGTGAGCAGCGGGGCCCCATCACGGTAGTCGAATTTTCCCCTTCATCTTCGGTATTGAATGTCTACAAGCGAAATGTGATTGAAAGTCTACAACCGAATTGTCATTTTGTTGGTTTCAAAACTGGTGATGAGTGTTCGGCTGATCGAGGCTTTAAAAAAAGGTTTATGTATTTAAGGGCTGTATCTCAGTAAATTTCAATTTTGTGCCGAAAACAGGTAGCAGAAAAAAAGCCAACACAATTCGTACGAGGACATTCCTGCCCATGTTTATCCGCTAATTGCCTTTATGTTTTAGTTTTAAAAATTAAAAAAGGACCTTAAATAGTAAACTGGAAGGCCTTTATAAAGATATTTTTTCTTTCCAAAAAAATCCAAAATTTCTATTTTATAAATACTAAAAATCCAAAATTCCTAATTTATAAATAAACAGTGACTTTAATAACATTTTTAAATTACTTAATATGTATGTATTTCATTTGTCATAAAACTAAGTTCACTTTTTTTTAAATTTTTTAAAATTACTGTTCGCCTACTTGTATTTAGAATAAACATAATGCTTTTAAAACACATTTAACAATAGCATTCAATTCCGATGTAAAAATGGGAGAAGTGGGGGGAAAAGTGATGCGGACTCCCTACAAGGTACTAGCTGGATACTAACTGAATACACGTACAAAATTTCAGCCCTCTAGGTTTCCTTATGGAGTCTCTAGACATGTTAGAAAACAAGCAAAAAAATTAAGGAAATATTGGCGTAAAAATCGTGGGGGTAAGGGTTAAAAGTTGAAACCTCCAAAAAACAGTGTCTGGCTATTAGCTTAACTTGTACACCAAATTTCAGCCCTCTAGGTTTATTTGGGGAGATTTTGACCCGAACGAAACTGTTAAAAAACAAGAAAAATCATGTTCTTTTGGGTATAAAAATGGTGGGGGTAGGGGTTAAAAGTCGAGACCCCCAAAAGGCACCCCCTTGATACTAACTCAATCCGAATACAAAATTTCAGCCCTCTAGGTTTATTCGGGTGACCTGTGCGAGTGGTACAAACTTCGAAAACGTCGAAAATGCATGAAATTGTAGCTTAAAAATGAGGGGGGTGGGGGTAAAATATTAAAACCTCCAAAAAGCACAACCTAGGTACGAACTTTATCAACACACCAAATTTCAACCCTCTACGTTAATTCTGGGGGGCTGGGGGCCTGTTAGATCCAGCGAAAATCGTTTTTCCCCCCTCTACTCCCACCATATCATCCTAGGAAGCTGAATTTTGGATATGTTGTAGATAATTGACCGAAACATTATTTAAAACCGGTTTGGAAAAGTTTTATTGCTTTTCCGCCCCCCACCACCCCCTTAAAGGTCGGGTCCGAAAAAAAATTTGCCCAAAATTTGACCCCACTTTGATAGTATTGTTGTGCATCGGAATAAGCCCCACTTACCAAATTTCATCTCTTAACTTTCATAGGGGGGCCCTACACATATTAAAAGGTTGCGGGAAAATATATATATATATATATATATATATATATATATATATATATATATATATATATATATATCAGACATCTTTTTTTTTTACATAATCGTGTTCTACGGGTCCGAAAACGGATAGCGCCCCTGGTCTCGCCTCTCGCAGCTCTTATCGTATAGACTGTATAAGTCTAATTTTTCGGAGAAAATTCGACTAATAAAAGACACACTTACTCATTTAGGTATGTTAATCGTTAATGTGGTAACATGGGTAAAGTTTTGGAACTTTATTTGGGGATAAGTTATGCAAACTTTGTTTTAGTCCAAAAAAGATAAAAGTATTGGTGGAAACTGAAAATTTTGAATTCATAAAGATTACTTACATAATTTTAAAAAAAAAAAAAAAAAAAAAAAAACTTAAATAAACCTGAACCCTTTAGAAATCTGACTACATTATAACTGAAAATTGTTCCTGTTAGAAAATTATCAAATATTACATATATGTATAGAATATATCTTGTTATTAGATAGATTGTTTATATCAGTGGTGTTCAACCTTATCAACTATAAGAGTTACCTTGTTAAATAAATCAGGTTCTTAGGCCGAAATAACTAAATTCGTTCAAGAAACCTGATTTTTGTGTTGCCTTTACAATTCTGATTCTATCAAAAATGACAAAAGCAGTATCGAAAAGCTATACAAATAGCTTCAACTTCAAAATTTTTTATATTCCTAAGAAGGCATTTTCATTAGTGTTCTTCCTAACTTTTTTTGCCCGCCAAATATTTTGATACATATTTATAATTTGTCCGACCGACAAAAAAAACTTAGTAAAACTTTGAGAACGGCCTTTATGTTATAAATTATAAATTTTATTGCATCGCAAAGCTTAATCTGACCTCACAAAATAACTTCTTAGCTGAAGGCTTATTAACCTTTCGCAAATGTTAAAATATCCACACGACTCCATATATTGTTGAAAGTATTGAAATATCTCAGTTCAGCCTCAGTTACCTAAATTATGTGAATGTGGTACTGCAACTTTTTACAAAAAATTCATTTATATTCAGTGCGCAGACACAACATTAAATAAACCCTAAGGAGTTGCAACATTAGCAATAAAAAAAAAACAGTTTCCTTCTCCATACGAACGAAACAATTTACAACATGTGTCAGGAAATAAGATATACCCTAAAGAATTATTGTAACAATTCGAGGCCAAGTTCACCAACACCATTTTGAATTATTCATTTCTGATTAAACGTTCAATATCTACCAATGTTGTTAAATGCAAACAATTGTTAATTTGTGCTACTAAAACACTTATATGTATAAAGAATAAAAAAAAGAAAAATACAACAATTCTTAATATGTAAAACAAATTGTGATATTATCGATCGATATAAATTTAATTATGTTTTTTTATATTTATCTCACCGTACAAAAAAACAGTAACAGACCGGGAGAATTTAAAAATAAATCATTAAACAATGTTATTAGCACTGTTTTTGCAATAAAAATTATATTATTATTATTTTAACAAGAATAATTATGCTTCTGAACGTAAAATGTAACACTTACCAAGACTAACACCTACATCTTTCAGCAGCACTGTCAAGCAGGGGCGCAACAACAGCTGGGTCGGAGTGGTGCGGAAGCCCCCATACTCTAAATTTACATGGACTCTTCATAAAATCAAAATTTTCTAAACAAATATTCATTTAAAAATTGAAAAATCGTTGTGTCATCGAAAAATGGACTCCCTATTGATTTCTAGTTATTGCGCCCCTGCTGTCAAGTATTTTCTTTGAGGGTTTTCTTGCCTTTTGCACTCGGTTTTGAATTTTTTGCAAGATCAAAATCAATACAAATACTATGCATAATCTAACAGGACCAATACAAAAATAATATAAGTATGGTTGCTAGACTAATGTCAAGAGTTAAGTGAAGAAGATCATGAAAAGTGCAAGACTCTTGCTAAAATTTATGGTTTCTGGAATTCTTCTAGTTTCAATTTACGCCTAAAATATTAGACACTATAATGGTGTATCTAAAGATATATCTGACAAAAATTGTTTCAAAATATTTGGAAAAATTTAACTAATAATCTGTTTCAATTCATTTTATCTGAAATTGTTGGAAGTAAAAGTTTTAATTTGCCCAGCAAAAATAAATCAGTCACTTGGAGCAATAGGTCAAGGTTTAATTCCTGCGATCGGCTATGTTCATAGAGGATGGCTGCAAGCAGGATCTTCCAAATCCGGACACTTAACATTTCTCTTGTCCACACTTATCCATAGTACAAAGTTATTTGAAATAATGATGTAGGTAACTTCCGTGAAAGACAGATAGATTGAAGACATTATAGATTTTACAGGTTGCTACACAGAATTGAAATCTGAATATAGATATTATATATTGGGTAAGTTAGTTACTGCAGAACGCATTTTTCTTCCAATAAATTACTCCCCCTTCTTTTCATTTAAGATATTGTATTTGAAACATTGAGATTGCAACGCTTGCCACCAAGTGGAAGTCAATTTCCTTTTGAATTCCTTCAAGATATAAAAACGTAGGTTCCTTTAAATTTCGAACACTAAACATTCCTTGTTTATCTGTTATTTAATCCTACTTTGCTAAGAAAGTAATACCTATTGTAGAATTCTTTTTTGCATCTGCGCAGTTTATGAGAAAAGTTATTCTACCTTATAAAAGTGCTTCTGTTGTGAATATACGATGGTAGTAGAAAAAGACAAAGATGAAAAAAGCAGTGCAGAGTAGCATAGCGCTATGTGAGAAACAATAAATTTTTAATTAAATAATAAATTATGAAGCATAATGATTCACATTCAACTTAGTTAATAATATAATACTTTTTTTCCAGACAGTGAGTAGGTTCTGAAGTTTATTTGAATGTTTAACGCTTGGAAAATGTCAAAGGAAATTATAATTGTGTCGCAGTTTTCTTTGCAAAATACATTTTTTGATAATAATTATTTTAATGTAACACCTTTTGTTTATAAATAATAAGCAAATATTTTACTTTGCAAAATACCACTTTTATTTTTGAAACTGTGATAATATTGTTTAAAAAATAAAAGTGGTATTTTGCAAAGTAAAATATTTGTTTATTATTTACAAATATGAAATACCATAAAGTAACGCTCAAATCTATTAATACCTTTTGTTTACTTTAATACATTTTCCAGTATTGCCATCATAAAATTTTAAAAGATACTAAGTTATGATATTTTAATGTAGCACTGTTAATCTTATGGACGCTAGACTATCAATTTCGTAAACCGAAACTAGTACCGAGGCATACGAAGTCAGTGGTTTCAAACACCTAATATTTTTATAAATTTTGGTTTGGTTTTTGAAATTCAAACTGGAATCTACCGTAACTTAATTGCTAACGAATTGTCATAATGTGTGCAGAGCATTTAGTGATTCTTTGACTATTTTTACACTGGCAGGTTCGGGAAACTTTACTCTTACTAAATCCTTCAATATAGATTCAATTGAGATCAATACCGTCAGCTTCAAACCAGTAGCGTAGCAAGCGGGTGGCAGGGATGGCCCCCGCCAGGGGCGCTGGAGCAGGGGGCGCCGTCCCGACGGTTTGGTTTAATTGTCAAGGTATAGGAATCATCTGATTTTGATACTAAGAATATTGAAAAAATACTCAAAACATAGACAGTAATATAACAATTAAGATATATGGCTACACTGGATAGTCTTAAACTAGGCTACAAGTTGAAAGTAAAAAGATTTCTAGCATTTCTACAAGTCTGCAGAAAACAAAACAACTGAGCGTCGTTATACCGTAATTACGTGAAGTACGACGAGTTATGCCCAGAAGGTTGTAGTTTGTACAAAAGGGGAGAGGGGAGGTATGATGTGATTGTGAGTAAGGGACGAATTTTTTTAAGTTACTAAATCTTCCTCTTTTATTTATCAAAGAGGGGACGCCACTTTCAATTCTAGCCAGAGGCGCCAATAACCTCAGCTACGCTACTGCTTCAAACTGCCTATTTTGGATTACTAACTGTGACATACCTATACCACTTAATTGATCAAACTATATAGGGCATTAAAATTTTAATGTTTCAGTAAAATACCATATAATTACTGGGAAATAGTTATTTATTGCACAGATAAATATTGGAGCCTTACGAAATTTATTGTCCATTAAATTTCGTTGTTTATTGATGGCGTCATAGACAGAAGTCGATTCAAGAGCAATAACATAAAACGAAAAATAGGTAATTATCAATCTAAAAACCAAATTAAAATTATATTGCAGGATAGTCTGGTCAAAAATAACATCCGTCACGAAGAACCAAGTTTGAAACATAGAATTTTACTCTGAAACCATGCAACTTCCGTTCTTTAATAAAACGGAATTTAGTGCACTTTAAAATCTTAATTTTTGTTGAAATTTCTTGGAAAGAACGCATAATAATCCGTAAAATAACCTGTTACAATTCTTCATTCAATAAAGACACACAAATGACCATATCAAAATTTATATGCTACATAAACTGAACTAAAAACTGTTATTGGAATTTACCATAAGTAAGAATATAATACACAAATAAATATCGTATATCGGAAGATCAGAAGTAGGTTAACTCAATATATTATTATAAAGAAATAACAATTAATATTAATTCAGGTTTATTGAATCGATACTAACCATTTGAAGGTTATGTAAGTAATTAAAAGCTATCCGATAGGCGATACGTACATTTTGTTTTAATTGTTATTTTTATATTTTTGGTAATAAACGAAATTACTGTTAAAGAAACAATTGATAAATACACTTTAATTTTTTGGTAGTGAAAATAAAAGAATAATTGCCCCTCAGTAAAAAACAATTGCTAGCGAGATGGTGAATAATTTTTGTATTTATTTAGATCGAGAAAGTTCGTAAAAAAGAATGTATGTACTTATATATACAATTTATTGTTTTTATAATTTAATGATCACTAATTTTAAAAGTAAAATACCTTTTACTTGAAATATGTAACAAACATTCACTACTTAGATTATGTAGATATTTTAGCTATGCAATAAATTAGAAAAAATAGAAGCATCTCGTGATTGACAGTCAAGTTTTAGTTTGAATCCATTATCTAGTCGCCATTTTTAAAAGCAAAAACCTTTATCATTACTGTCGCAAATAAATCAACCTTAATCGTTGAGTATTACAATGATTTTTGCGATGTACTTACTACACAGGATATTCAAAGAGAAAATTGAATTGAATACATAACAAGCGACAGAAGGACAAGATCACAACTAGTACTGAAGATGCATACAAGAAAACTTAGTTAGGCCCAGCGAGAGGGTGCGGTACCCGAGGTTTCTGCCCCGAAGCCTGGGTTGGAAAAAGGAGCCCGTAGCGGTCAGTAGGGGCCCAGGAAATAGATAAGGATTTGCTCGTCACTTATTTTTTTAAAGAAATGTGGCTTGTTCCCAGAACTCGACGTTTCTCTTCACGTTCCTGAACTTAGCGAAAACTTCTTTGCAACCCCTCTTAAATTACACAAATATAACAACACAAACTACCCTTTGTAATACTTACGGTTAAGGGGGACCACCAGAGTGATATTTTGAAAAAATTGGAAAATTTTTTTTTAACATGTTTCCATAGTCTATATCCTTAAACTAAAATTTAACATAGTAAAATTTCAAGTGCATATCTAAAATAGTTTTTGAGTTACAGCCATCCGAAAAGAGGATTCTGATTTTCATTGTTAACTTTGAGGTATTGAGAAATGTACGAAGGTTGATAGTTCGGGAGGTTCTGAACGTGGCTGCCAGTCACTTGTTGTGGAGAAGCTAGATCCTAGCATATTTAAACGACTCACCAAGTTTTACTATGACCGTTATAGTGAGTACATCGTAAATAGTTTTAGTAAAAATTCTGGGTGATTAAAACTAAAAGGTAAAGTAAAGAAAAACTACATTATAATTCGAAGACAAATCATCCGATCGATTTGATTTTTATTGCAGCTTCTTTTATATATGTTTCTTCGTGCCATAAACCTCCAGTTTTCCGATCGAATAAAAAATGTAGGTAATTCTTGCAGGCCAAAAATCATCAAATTTATAGGCAAAATTTGATACTATTTTTTAAAAACTCCGCCATTTTGTTAAATTCTAACTTTTTTTTCGATTGAGGTTCATGGCACCAGCAATACCTTCTAGTTAAAAGGCTTTTTGGTTTTTTTGATTTCAGGCACTGTGAAGGTCGCTATCACTGCAACAGCGGGGAACTTTTTTTTGAAGCCTTGGGAGATCGTAAATAACTCACTGAATTTTCAATTTTTTGGTCCAAAAATTTTATAATGAATTTATTATATATCAACGAATATATCCTTAAAATATTAAATCATTCCATACAGTAGTTTTCTTTTAAAAAAATTCCCCAAAATCACCTTTTTTTCAGGCGGTCACACTAGTGGTCTGCCTTAAGGTAACAGGTTTGTTTGATAAAAGCACTTTTGTGCTATTATACTTTTATACCTCGAAATATCTAAATTCATTTAAACTGCCATAATCTTTTATTAATCTACGTAATTATAAGATTCATAAAATTTATAAATAAAATTATCTTAATAGTGGGAATTATTTGCTTTAATTCCTCTTAATCGTGTAGTAATCGCCTGAAAAATAAAATTTTCCCCGTCCCCTTATAATCGTTCAATAATTTTTTTGATTTTGAAACTTAAAAAATCAAAGTTGAAAGTTTCGCATAAATATCCTTATACATATATCTATATCGAATACTTTACCTTAAAATCCCACTACCGAATACTTTAAAAAACATACCTGATATACAATTTTCCACAAAAAAATGAAAAATTAATCCAACAATGCGCAACCAACAATTATCAAATGAAACAAAAACACATAAAACCAACGAAAAAAAGAACAAAATTCAAAAATAAATTTAAATTAAACAATAACAACAATTAACATCAACAACACTGAATAAAAAAAGAGAGAAACGATATAGAAACCAACAAATTTTGTACGGTACATACGACGCATAACAACTTTTCTTCATTAAAAGAAAAAATTTATGGTAATGTCAATGGCTCCTTTATTTACTCGGCTTGATACAATTTAACGCCAGCCAATGGTCACCATGACCGCTAATATTAAACTGACTGCATTCGTATACACCGTGGTAAGACACCGCGTTTTTTATTTAGTAAGTTAAAGTCAATGGTAAAACACTTCTTCTTCAGGCGGTTGAAGAAGTACTATTACAGAGGACGGTGTTTTAAATTATTCACATTTACCACATCAAGAACGAGTTGTTAAATTATTTTTATTTTTTTTAAATTTTAATATAGGTAAGCAATATGCAATGTTGTTAGAAGAGTGAATGCTCGCAAGAGCCGTAAGGTGAATCTTATCAATTAAAAAATTCAAGGAGTACAATCCCCTAACAGGAGGTGGTGAGATGAAGGTTTATTGTCTTTTTGGGAAACTGTTTAGGTAACATAATAATGTGATGTGTATTTATTAAATTTAATAATAATTCATTTTTATGTCGTAACACGGACTTTCAATTTTAGGTATATCTATAAAGGTTAAGAAAGAGAAGAAAAATTATTGGAGGTAACTGACACAGAGGCGGTTTTAGCGGGTAGGCTAGGTAAGGGAGAAGTGGCATGAAAGGGACGTTTTTGTTTAAAACGTTCTAGTAAATAACTGAGATAACAAATTAAATAGTTATGAACGGAATTAGAAACTTCAGTTATCTTACTCTTGAAATAAAATCCAATAAAAAACATTTCTTTGTTATTAGTTGTAATTTTTCTCAGTTGTTAAAAAGGTGCATTTTGTCCCTTTCATCAATATACTGTATTGAAAGCGATATATGATCATTTATGAAAGAGACAATACTAAATATCATTCATGTTGTTCAAATTTCCACCCTTTCTATATAAGACATACGGTTCATACTATTGCGCAGGTCATTTTACTGAACTTACATATTAATAAATTTGATTCAATAATTATGCCAATAACCGAACGATTTTAGTAATCGATGATTATTAATTGCGTGGTTTTAGTAATCGATAATTAAAATCATTGTTTTTCATTTAATTATTTTTATTCGAAAATTTTAATAAAGAAGAGAGTTTAAAGAAAGTAATTATTGGCGCTAACAAAACATGATAACAGAGAAAAAATTGTGACATGTGGATATTCAAATAAAACTAATTCGGAATCACTAGTCTTAAAGGTAGTCCCTTTCATAACTGTTTGCTCTGTCCCTTTCATAAATATCTCACCCAAATTAAAAATTTAGCCTCTAAATCTATATTTTTATTTAAATGGTATCTAATCTGTTGTTTTCCTTTAGTTGAAAGAATGACTAACTGGATATAATTACAAACATGTCAAAAAATACTTAGAATATATCAGAAAACGTTCGGAAAAATTTTGAAAAAAATTACCTTGGAACATAAAACAATTTACAAGCACAGTATTGCCATGTTTTAAATGACACAAATACATTTGATTTGGCGGGATTTGTATTTAGCGCGTAATTTGAATTGTCCCTTTCAATACGTGTCCCTTTCATACCACTTCTCCCCTAGTAGTAATACCTCTTTTACAGAATTTAGAGTAAGACCCTTAAGTTAGCTGACAAAATCTATATGAGTACAGCTTCTGCTAGACGAAGCTTTTCTACTATGAAAGGGATTAAATCACATTTTAAATCAGCCATGATTGGACAAAATTTCAATAGCTTGGGCTATCATTACTATATATAAAAAAAGACGAAGGACGCTACCTAAGGCAAAACTCGGACTATTGTACAAGATTTAGGTATATCATAATATCTAAGTCTCAAATCCAGTAATGAATACCATTTTATACAAATCCACCTGCTTTTTAGGGGGGATGAATTTTTATTATTATTATTTTTTTTTAAAAATAACATTACAACTTACTAAAAACATGTTATTAAAAAGAAACAGTATTTTTTATGAAATTTTGAAAGTAATGCAGAAAAATTGGGGCTTACCTAAAAAATAAAAAGTCTGTATCTGTCCCTGAACAAACACCACCTAAATTAAAATCAATGACATCATTTAACGATAAATGACCAGTTCCGACAGAGTATTCATTATTTTCAAGATACATAGAAAGAAGATTTTTCAGTGTTCTAAAAATTTCACATCAATCGGAACAGGTCACATATAAAATGTCATTGAAATTGACAGTTTTACTAAATATATAGTTACAATTTAATTTCATTACGACATAGGTACATGGCAAGGAAATCGGCAAGAGCCAGAATTTGGAAAGTATGCTTCTGCAGCCATCTTCTTTAAAGAAATACCTCGCAATTATAGTAAAGAAAGATAATTTAAGAGCTGAATTCATTTTTAAATATCAAACGAAATTACACTTTCTACCTTCGTTCATCAGAATTCATTCATATATTTTCTAGTTTAATCGGAAATCAACAAACTCAAAGAGTCTCTTATCATTTTAATTAAACTGGTAGGTACCTTTCCTCTTGAAAAAATATTGAATCTAAAATGTGCTAAATACTTTCAGTTGATATTTTTTTTTCTTTGAAATCACATGTGGTGTTGTACTCTAATCGTTGGTTATATTATGTATATTCAATATTGAAAATACGATAACTGAGATTAATTTGAAATAGTGTAATATTTCCTCAATCGCTACAACGTTGCACCGTCTTTTAACGTTGACAACTTACATACATACTCTACCTGGTACATACTCACCTATACATTGACTGACTAAATGTAATCGATTGCGGTCATTGGGTCAACCAAACAACATCAAGTCAACCAAACACGATGATGATAATCATAACCGACTGACTAATAATAAAGTAACAATCAGCTGCTTGGTGTAAAGATGTAGTATTTTAAGGAGAGTAGACATATACATAGACACATTATTAATAGTGTATTGTTATTATTACATTATTGTAAAAACTCAATCGATAGGGTATGTTAGACTTAAAATGAGCCAACAAGAATTGAAGAGGTGGATTCCAAAACGCGCTAAATCACTTTTTGAAATTTTTCAGGAAATATAAAAAACAATCTAGGTAGGCAAATGTAGTAATCTGTTTAAATTATTTTCAAGTTCTTAGATAATAACACAGCCACACACAAAAAAAAAAATTTTCTGACCTGGAGGTCTCACTATATGTACTATATGTTTTTGGGGTCGCTGAATCCGAATTTGGGGTCAGTTTCATTCCAGTACATCTGGGTTCGGCCATAACCTCAAAAAACACCCTCAAAATTGCTATATTTGTTAATTTTGAGGGTGTTTTTTGAGGTTATGGCCGAACCAAGATGTACTGGAATGAAACTGACCCCAAATTCGGATTCAGCGACCCCAAAAACATATAGTACATATAGTGAGACCTCCAGGTCAGAAAATTTTTTTTTTGTGTGTGGCTGTGTAATTATTATTGATGTATTTAATTGTTCTTATTTTTACATATAATTTTCAATAGATTATATAGAAAAAAAAAACCTTTAAAAAGTTGGGTTGAGTTGGTTAAAATAAACCTGGCTTGTTTAAATACAGATATATTTTATTCAAGAAACATTTTAAACAGTGCATTGTTAGCTATTTCATGTGTTTGACATAACAGAAAATATGTCTACAAGCAAATTTGGAAAAAAATATTAGCTATTATTGGAAAAAAAAAGAATGCAATGGTTTAGGAGTAAATTTGACTTAGAGCGTTTTGAAATAAAACTGTCACTGACTTAGCGCTTTTTTGGAAAACATTCCATTTTTCATCATTCATTTTACAGTAGACTAAGCTCATTTTGAAGGGTGGTACTACGATAATCGTGTAGAGCTGGACTTGAACATTCTGCATCAACTAAAATCTCACATTAGACAAAAAATGACTTAGCCTTTTGAAATCCACCTCTTCAATTAATATATTTTCCAATAAATTTAAGGTGTTACATCACTTTGAAATGCCAGAAAAGATTTTCTGTAAAATATAATAACATTATAAATATAAAATCTCGAATAATAGAATATATTTAAATTTGGGGTTGGAGACATCCGGACCCCCTGTCTTCCAATTTCTCTATTCCACATCTGGGCGCTCCCTCCACATCCATCTCGAAATCCCTTCAGAAACACAAATTGAATCCTGTTTACAGTTATCCTCATGCACCTAGTAAACTCTATACCAACATTAAACCCTAGATTCCCACCTCCAACCAACAAAATGTGACATATATGGTTCCTTGTATCAGTTGTGACAATGTATACGTTGGAAACGCGAAACAACATCTTAGTGAGCGGACGAAGCAACACAAGAACAATGTTAAACAAACCAACATGGTTTCGGGACTGGTGCGACATTCCTGGGAAAATGGGCACAACTTCGACTTTAGTAATCCAATGGTGATCCAACGAAAAGCTAACTACAAGAAGCGATACTTCATCGAAAGTTGCTGGATTAATACTGTCCAACCCAATTGTAATCTTTACCAGGATGCCAGCTCCATCGACAATGCATATACTCGCAACTTCGACAAGATCAAACCTGCCGCTGTCAAAAGCACCAGAGTCGCGCAAGCTTTACCTTTATTATTTTTGCTATAAAGGCACTTTGTTTTCGGAACTCATCGTAGCAATGTATTTCATTTTTTATTGAAAAGAAAAACTCCCAGACTTAACCTTAATTGTTTCTTGTAATGCATACTTTAATTTAAAAAATTCTTTAAATTTTCTAAAAATTTTTTAAATAATGTTTTATGCTTTCAATTTTTAATCATTTCACACTTAAAATGTTACTCTCAAATGTTTTTAATTTTCTCAAAATAATGTTTAAACCTTTTACTTTAACCAGTGCTATTATTGTTATTATATTTTAAAATTATTTGTTCAAATGTCAGTTTGACATATAAACATAATCATGTAAGTACCTGATGCACAGTTTAAATAATAGTTTGTTTCACAAACAGTTACGAAAAGAGATGGCGTAAGAGTGTCATTTGGAATTCAAAAATTTCAAAGGGTTATCCATGTTATGTACCTAAATAATGCATAACATTACGCATACTAATACAGTGAAAATATGATCACTAAAGTAAATTTAATTTAGAAAAATAAATTTGCAGGTCAAATTATTTTGTGAAAATTTACAGTTAATAATTATGTAAATTACTTAATTTTGTCTAAGTTTCACTGACTTTTTTAGAAAATTTAACAACGATGGCAGTGGAACAGTGAAAACTCATTAAATTTTTTTTTATTTAAAGCTTGTCATAAATTATTTTTGATATTTCCATGTAATTTTAGTGTGTTTTGTGATCAGTAAGATATTTCTGATATGTATTTAATTATTATGGTGGCTTAAAATGTCTGGTGATAACTCTTGTGCTGCTAAATTTTGTGTTAATCATTCAAAACAAAATTTCAATTTATGTTTTTTCTGAGTGCCGTTTGATGAAAATTTTTAAGTATTATTATAATTTGAATGCTTATGTAAAAATACGTTAAATAATAAATAATAGGTCGTGACGATCTAAATTCTCGTGTTGAATATTGTCATCAATTTCGCGTTTGGTCAATTCATTTTGAAGAAAGTTGCTTTTAGTTAGTTGTTCATTATAATTTAACATGACCATTATCAACCCTCAATCTCACATGTACAAACACATACAATCACATAAGTAAAAAAGGACATACATAATTGTTTGTACTTATATCAAAAAAGAGGATAGAAAGCTCGTTTCGCTACTGCCTATGGTAATACTCTTTTATTTATACTGTGCCTGATGTAATATTTTATCTATGTACTTTAAATATTAATAAATTTTTTCTCAGAGGCCTGAAGACAACAAAAAGTCAAATCCGGTAGCCTTTGGAAAAAAAACACATTTTTGTTTTCCTCGATGACCATCACTCCTAAATACCTTTAAAAATGGAATATATTGTACGTGATCAGAGACACACATTTTTTTTTCATTTTAAAAACCAAAATACCTGTGCGAGCGCGAATCTAACGCAGATGGTTTTTTCGTAGAGGTTCATGCTGAACAGTATAACAATTTTCAAACAGCAGCCAGAACAAAAAAAGAAAATTTCCCATCATTTTAAGTACATTAGTTTTATTAAGGAGGTACACAAGATTATTGCAAAATGTTGACTTAGCTTTAATTTATTTATAAAAAATTAATTTGTTAGCCAATTTCAAAAATCTTGTGTACCTTATCCTAAGGTCCGTAGGCAACCTATTTGCGAAGTTATGGGTAAATTTTCAAGTCAATCAGATGAAAATTGCTGTAGTTATTTTGCCCACCGTTTTGGAAAACGTAGTTTCAAGAAAAGAACCTGTAGAATTTCAAAACGTGTTTATCGTTTTTACGACTGTTTATACCTATATTTAAACGATGTCTGTGAGTTATTTATAGAAATGTAACTGACCTGTTTACCGAGAAAGAGTTACTAACTAAATGTTGCGCGAAGTTTGTAACTGAAAATTTTAACAAAATTAATCACGGAGACACATACAGTGAGTTTTTTCTGTTAGTGCTCTGTCATCTAAAGTGTGCAATATTGTTGATTATTTTCCTCGGGCAAAACTGTTCTGCATATAACAAAATATTTTTAACTTTGCTGGCGGAGGCGCTGGTTAGCCAATACTTTACTGAAGCTGTAACGTTTATTCATTTGTTCGATAAGAAAGCACCCTACTCAACTATACTGTTCGTCTAAAGCGGGTTCTACACGATGCTACGAACGTTCCTTGCAACGTTCGATCGAACGTTTGAGGCAATTAAGTTCGATAGTTGGTGCGACGAATGTATCTGCTACACGGTGAATCGAATGTTTGATCCAATACGAATGATGATGTGTTGGTACTCAGTGGACGAGGCTGTTATCTGTCTGATGTTATCTCTAAAGCGGCCCCTACACGCTCAATAATATTGCACAAAATCTGAAGTGGCACAATATTATTGATCGTCTGTAGGTTATATTGAAGGATTGTACAATATATTGTGCTGATCAAAAACAGTTTGAAATATATTGTGCAATGAATGAATATTGTAACGTCTGTAGGCTTTGCAAATATTATTGCGCAATATAACTTTATTTATTTAAGTTTCAATTTATTAATTGTTTTGTAATGCCATATTTGGTGGCTATTCATTGAATCAGTTTGACTGATTAATTTGAAAGAGTAATTATTTACTGCTTCGCAACATCTTTATCACTTAATATTTAGAATTAAACCACAATTGAATTATTGTAGAATTCATACATTCAATTTATTGTACAAATTTATTTTACAAATTATTGAACTGTCTGGAGGGAAGTTCAATAAATTGCACAAGTTGATTGCACAATATTATTGAGCGTGTAGGGGCCGCTTAATGTTATACACTGATGTTGTCTCTCTTCACATGAACGAGTCGTGCAGCTGCTGAGTCGATGTTTGACGCTCGACATTGGACACTCGTAGGTTCGAACAACGGCCACACGATGCGATGAACCATCGAACGTCCAATGTTGGAAGGTGTTCGTAGCATCGTGTAGAACCGTCTTTATACAAATCCAGAATCAGTAGAGTATTTAGTATGGTCACTAAGTATTCGAATTTTATACATGTTGATTTTTAAAAATATAACCAACCTTTTTGAAAAGAAAGGTCAAATCGAATTTTATATTTTGAATCTCCTTTCATTTCTTCTGGCGTTAGTGTTTGGTGAAAAGTAGAATTGAGATCAATACTATAAATTTGATAAAATGAAAGCAAATTAATGGCTTTATTTCAATGTTATTTTTAAAATTTTATTAATTTGTAATTATAATAATAAAATTGTGTTAAGTATTGGAGTTGAAATCCGCTTCGCATAAGTGTTGAACCATTTTTAACCACTGCAGAGAAGCTGTTTCGATATTAAATAAAAAATAAAAAATTTTAAATTTTACGTCAAAATTTATTAAGGTAGTTGATTCTGTGGACACCAAAAAAATTTAAATGAAAAAAAGAACTAAAATGACCTTGGCATCATTTTTTTTCTGAATAAATACTTCTTTTCTAAAATATATTAAGACTTTCTCCTTAAATTTAAAAAAAAAAAGAGTGTAATATCATCAAAGATTAATAGTTGAGATCAACTCTTTAATTTAACAGTTTTTTGGTTACGGTTTTAAAATATATACGATTTCATTATTAATATACGTACATATGTGTAAGAAATTATACGCGACTCTTCAAATAAAAATTGCGGTTTTTTGCTATATTAAAGAGGTTATTCACCTTTCAGAAGTTTCAAACAGAAATTTTAGTTGATATTTAATAAAACAGATCTTTGTTTTTTGAGTGATATCTTATGATCGTATGATCTATGTGGCAACGTAAAAAAGATGTTTAATATGTCCTGATTAGAGATGTCGATTTTAAATCGATTAATCGAAAATCGATTAATCGAAAAAAAATCGATTCTTTTTTCGATTTTTTTCATTTGAATCGATTGATGAATCGATTATTGAAAGTAAGAGATCGATAACCGATTTTTTCCAAAAATAACTTCATTTTAATAGTAATTCTACAAAGAAACATGTGTTAAAATGAAACACCAAAAACTCTATTGTTAATTGTCACTTTTTACTCGTTATATCAACGAACCCCTCCTAAGGCTTTATATAAATCAGACTATAAATACAAAAGGAAGGAAGAGACCACCCATCTGTGCAAACGACGATCCCTTTCCCACAAAAGCGACTTATTTAGAAAACATTTTTTTGTCAATTTGTTTTAAATTTTTGAATAAACTTGGTTTAATTCGTGGTATTCGTCCTACATATTCAATTGCCTTATTTTTTATAATTATAATTGAAAAGTTAACTCATTCATCGCCTTTACAAATATAATGTAAGGCGTTTTTACACGATATTACCGATATTACCTATGTACTATCAAGTAAGTCCCTCAAACAAAAATTATCAGCTAATTTTATTAAACTTTTCAAAATTTCGATTTTTTAGATCGATCTCACCGAATCGATTTTTTTTTAGCCGATTTTTTTTGAATCGATTTTTTTGATTTCGATTTAAATCGATCCAAAAATCGATCTTTTTTTAAAAGAATCGACATCTCTAGTCCTGATGATACGATAATTCTCGATTAACAGGAAGTAAAAACATTGTAATATTTCCGGAGAATTAGTTAGTTAGTTTATTGTCCTACATTGTATCCTAAGTAATATTTAATAAATGCTTCATGTCTGAATATGAATGTATTTTTAAAAAAATCGATGCTATGTCGATGCTAATCGATTTGAAAAAAATGCAAGCCGTATAAATAGTATTCCGTACAATAAATTGTTTTCTAAACATGAATTTGATGTAGTTTGCACTAGAAATTTTCAATCCTGATAATTTTGGCGTAATCTACATTTAATGCTTATTGTTTTTGAAATTTTCAAATTTTTATAAACAATCCTTTTGGTTTTCAATTTCAAATATTATCGAGTGCTTGTGAAACATTACTACGTATGGCGAATGTTTGTATTTAAACATACCCAGTATTGGGTTACCCAGTTTGAAGACCAACACACATAAGTGGTTGAATGGTTATTGAACTGGAGCGGCTGTCGAACAGAGAATCGTTGGTCTAATGGCGAAGACACCTGGCTAGTTACCGGGAGATCCTGAGTCCGATTCCCAGCCGATCCAGTTTGATAATTTTTTCAATCAGTTTGTGATTTTTAATCCTTTTGGTGATAAGGGCAGAGGAAACCTTAAGCATCGATAGGCACTTAAAAAATGTTATGCCATTTCTCAATTTACTTCCTAAAATTAACCCTCATAATCAAAATTTAACTTTTTATACTTCACGTTTATACAACACTTTAAATTATTACATCGATTAGTTTCAGAGAAAATTTCACCTGTGATAGCCTGTGACAAGTAGACATCAGAGTCTTATCAATTTTGATGCATAAATCTAAAAAATCGGCCAAACGGGAGTTAGGCCTGCACTTTTTCCCAGCAACTATTACACTGTCGAAAAAAGCCGTTTCAATATCTACTAACCCAATAAAAATTAAAATTTTTACTTTTGAAACCTCGGAAATGTGGAGGGAACGATTATTTTTTGCGATTTTGAGCTATAGGATTAAAACTTCTGAACCGAAAATTATAAAACAATATTTAATTTCTAATACATTTTTAGAATTTTTGGAGGTAGCTCTTTTAAATGATACGTTACATAATTATATTAAGTAAACTTATTTTTTTACCAAATATTATTTTTACTCCATTTTAATCGTAAAATGTTTTTTCTAATTGTTGATTGGCCATATAAATGTGTATGTCATCACGACTTAATATTATGCCAAATTTCAAATTTCTACGTTACATAGTTTTCGAGAAAAACCTCTATGACAGGCGGTCGGCCGAACACGAGAGTGATCTTATAAGGACTCTAAAAAGGTGTATTTTTAAAGCAGTGATCTAAAAAGGTGTATTTATATTCAAAATTTAATTTTAAGGTAGTAAAAAATCAGTCAAATGAAGGATTGAAAGAAATCAAATGACAAAAATTTTCTGATTTTCTCTCGACTAGATATAATTTATCCAGGTTCTCTTTCCTTATAAATCAAACATTTAATTTCTTCTGTAATAAATATTTCCTTTTTAAGTATTATAAGTAAAGTATCAAACTGTTTTGAATTCTTTTGTCACCAATTTGATATTCAGAAAATTTATAATAAAATATTTTCAACAACCGCAAAATTTGTATCAAATTTATATTTTGTTTCAATAAAAGATAAAAATAATATTTTATAAATGTTAAAAGATTTTTGTAAGCAGAAAATATAAATTATTTAGAACAAATAGAAAATGAAAATAAAATTTCAATGGAGGTGAAATTTTCATAAATCATTTCCAAAGGTGTTTACATAAATAAAATGATTAAATTTTACATTTTAATTTGACATTGAAATTTTAATCCCGTATTTACAAATTTTGAAAATAATTTTCTTAAATATTTTGTTTAAGGGGATTCGCTAAAAAAAAATTTAAACATTTTAAAATCGATTTTGCGGAAAGTGGAGAATTTTTTTTTACAGAATCGATATTTTTACCTTAAGCGGAGATTCTCTAAAAAAAAATCGATTTTTTTTTCACAATCGTGTTTCTTAAGGTGTTAGAAATATTCCTCTAAAATTTTATTTTAAAAAAATAAAGTTATGGGCGTTTTAGCACACACAATTTACTATAATTCAATTAAAAAATAAAAAAATTTAGTACGTTTTTCGAAATGGTTCCTTGCCTATCTTAAAAAGTATATGAGTTATCGACATAAATCAAAGTGCATATTATTTCTCGATACCGTCGTTTTGGCAGAAACTAGGAATTTTTTGGTTCCGTAATATATTTTCAAAATGGCGGCTGTTTATAGTCAAAAAAGCGGTGATTTTTGAAACTTTATTTTTCAAACCCGGACAAGAGAGAACTGGATAAGCGAGAAAACTCTGTAAGTGACAGTAATTGCCAGGTCCTGCAACTTTACCACTCTAAAACCTCTATGAATGAGAAACAAAAACCTGTATAAGTGAGAGTCGTTTTTCGTTCGTGGACTGCGATTGCTAATTGACTGTACCTATAAGCGACAGTTAATCGTATTTAACATTTGCTATTTATGACTCATTTTTAAATTTCAAAGAACTTATACATATTTTATTAGAATGCCCGAATGTGCGTATGTTCTTGTTTTCTTATAATTCGGGAAACTCATATCCTATTCAAGTAGCCAAAATGTATTTTTTTTTGTAAGCATATCTATGTCCAAATACATGTATGTTTCTCCATACATATTGGTTGTATTTTTTCTAGACCTCTATAAGTGAAATAAACCTCTCCTGTAACTCTGTAAGCTAGAAACTCGGGTTAGTGAGAAACCTCTATAAGAGAAAAATAGAGTGCGGTCCCTTCAACTTTCGCTTATCCAGGTTCGACTATATATATATATATATATATATATATATATATATATATATATATATATATATATATATATATATATATATATATATATATATATATATATATAAGGTGATCCAGAATTATGTACCGTAATTCGTAGAGCTCGTAGTACGTTCAAAAATAATGGTACCTTTTCATGTACACTTTTTTTCAAAACTCAATAATAAGGGAGATACAACTTTGGTAAAGGGGTGAAACGAAAATCATTATTTCTTAAATATTTTCCAAACGCTTTTTAATAACGGATTGATATTTTAGGGGTACTTATTTTGCGCTAGAAGGATTAAATTTATGTCAACATTTATTCCACCACTCATGACTAAGGGGTGGTTTTGGGTGGTAGGGGTGAGTTATCACGTCTTTTCTTTTTTAATTTGCAATTATTTAAACAAAATCCCTGATAATATAATTCCTCAGACAATTTCAAGCAAAAAAGGTATACTAGTTACATTTCGATAAATATTACTGTTTTCGAGTAATTTAAAGTAGAAAAATTTATTACCAAATTATCCCCTAATCATAAGTGATCGAATATTTGATACCATAAATTTAATTATCTTAATGTTCATACGCGCCCCTAGAATATGAATCCAGTAATCAAAAGCGACTAAAAAATTTTTAAAAAAAAGAAGTCAGTTTCGTTTCACCCCTCTACATTTTACCCTCCTGCTTTATCTCCCTTATTATTGAATTTTGGGAAAAAGTGTAGATGAAAAGGTACCATTATTTTTGAACATACTATCAGCTCCAGCAATTACGGTAAATAATTCTGGACCACCCATAATAAAAATGGTTGAATTTTGATGTTTCTTTAGCTAATCTCCCCTTAAATATCATTCAGTCATTGAGAGTAGAGAAAATATTTTTTAACATTTTCAACAGAATACACTCGATACATTAAGCTAACGAGTTAAATATTAAAAAAAATTCGTCAAGTGCGTGTTTGACACGCACTAAGTAATGTCCCTCACCATCAGTGGTCATAACTAAAACTTCTTAAAATATAACAGTCCGGACACATACGTTCACGATGTGACACATACGAACACGATCGTTCTGAAATCTAAAAATGGCTTATACTTTAGGAATAAAATTTATTTATTAGGAAAAATATTTTATCCACCTTCACATCCCGTTATAAAAAATTCCTAGAAACAACTGATTGTACGGAACATTGTTAGCGCAAGTACAACTTGCACTTGACGACTTGTTTTTATTAAAGTTAACCCTAGAACGACAAACTGGGGTAGAAATCTACCCCAGGTAAACTTTAAACTACGTTTTTAAATTAGTCAGTAACATTATCGACTGAACACCTATACCAAAATTTAGTTCAAGGTTCTAACAGTAGAGTGAGGTCGGGAAACCCTGCGGTTTCTTGTCTACTGCGACGAAGGGAAAACGTGAAGCTAGTATGGGGTTGATATGTACGCCAGTTTGTAGTTTACGTCAGTGTTTTGTTTAGGTAAGTTATTTTTATTTTTCTTGCTAAAATAATTTGGATTCACTTATAATGACCTTATTTTGCAACAAAACATTAGATATAGCCAGCCCGATGCTGCTTGTGTCCTCGAGGAAGACCGCAAAACGCGAATATATTGCACGAAGTGCAAGCGACCGACCTGCGAGAATCATGGAAATATATATTGCAGCGATTGTAGTGCCTTTGAATAAGTTAAATTCTCCTTTTTTTTACATTTTGTATGAAAAAAAATGAAATATATTCTTAAAAACTAAAATTTCATGCATTTTTGTTTGATTTTTCCACATATCAAATTCCCAATTTTTTTAATTTTCAAAATCCAAAATAAATCGACTTTTTTGGCAAAACATCATGATGTCATTTATATGCTTGAAGTCCCTTGTGTCCTCTTTAAAATACCGTCTGAAATCTGAAAATCGGTTCATTAGAAAAATAGTTATCAATTTTTGTTTATTAAATGACAATTTGAGCGTTTTTGAACACTTTTAGCTATTTAAATAGATTTTTCACCGACTAAGCTTTGATTAAATTGAATTTACTCTTCACCATTCTCTTCAGCATGAAAAAACGAACAAATTCGCGTTCTTTTAAGTGAAATTGCTGCTGTCAGATCGATTTTACGACCAAAAATCCCGTGGGGTAAATATATACCCCAGTTTGTAGTTTAAGAGTAGAAAAAAAAAGTTTGTCGTTCTAGGGTTAATTATGTATATAATAAAAATTAGAAATAAATAAAGGTTTAAAAAATATTAACTACGATTTTTTTTATTAGAAACACAAAATTACAAAGACAACGTATTTATTATATCACAAAAGTTATTTCTAATGAGTTTATCGTAACTGGAAGATTTTCTTGATGTAGATTTTATGGTTCCAAGGTAGATAAATGAAACACAGGGAATATTTTAAAAAAAAAATATAATATTCTCTTGTAGGTTAAACACGAAAGCACATGTATTTTATTAATTTTGTTTTCTTTTGATTTAAGTAATGATAATATTTTATTTATAGGTTTTCCTTTTGTTTTTATAATTTCAAATATATTGGTTGATTATTTTTTATATTATTTTATTTTTAAATATTTTTTTTAATATAAATTTTTTGTTAATTTTCCAAAACAGTTTCTAACTTAACTCATTATCAATCCGCCATTTCAAACTTCCTTTTTCTGTTCGTCATTACTATTCACTGCTTACTCGGGGTTTGCGTCCCCAATACCAGTTATGTACTTTGAACAATACCAGTTACTTTGAAATACTTATATACATCGCTAGATAGCAGTACTGTTACAAGTCTTAATCGTTTAATCGAACTATAGAGTTCACAGGTACATTAAATACATACAATACACAACCAATACCTCTTGCGTTTATTCAATGTGGATGTAAAACTCAATAATTATTCATTCTACACAGTCCAATCTTATTATGTGCCGAATTTACACGAAGTTGTTCGGCACATAAAAATCGTGAAAATATGATTTCTGTTATGTTGTTGTGTTAGTTTGTCATAATAAAAATAATAACAAAATTGTTTTTTATTTTGATTTGTCACGTTTCTGTGTAAACGTTAAAGGAAGATAATTGGAAAAACCAGTTAGATAAGTAACGTTTAATGAGTTTTTCGAATTCTTTTATATAAGAAATAATTGCAACCTCTTTTAATGATACCTAGAACTATTAGTAAATAAAACTTTAATATTCTTTGTTTTCTATTAAAAAATTTTCCATTGATAGATACTGATGTGCTAAATCAGTGGTGAAACGAAAGTTTTGGAGTGATTTTGGCTCAGGCGTATCTGCCCTCCCAATTCGCGAATAAGTTTAAAATTCCCCTATTGCAGTATCTTGCAGAATATTTTTAAACAGATTATGTCTACAGTAGGTACACTCTATTAAAAGTATTAATCCTAACATCAGCTATATAATGGGATATTTGACCAAAATTTGGGAAGCTAGTTATTTATAAATATAAGGCATATTTATACATTATACATGTATATATTTTTCATTTATTATTACACAAGAGGTTTGTATTTTTTCGAATAAATCTGGATTTGTCTAACGACAATTTGTTGCCTAGTAATTTAACAAGATCGAGTGTCATCTAACAAAAACCGGACAGCGAATATTATTTTGAGTAAAAATAAAAAAAAAACGCCAACTTTGTTTAACAAATAGGTTTTTATATTTTATTTTTGTTCCGCTAATTATGCCGGTGTGTGTAGTTATGTTTAATTACAGTTGAATAGTCGATCGAAGTGTGACGTCACAAAACGTTTTTAATCGTGTGGCTAATAATTAAAAAAATCAGTTTTTTAATTAAATTCTTTTTTTTTTAATTCTGTACCTGAGAAGCATAACACTATAACTCCTTTTTGTACTTTTTTTATACTATCCTATAGAATGTATTCGCGGGCTTGCCTCTATAAAGTAATAAAACTGTAACTGAGCTAACCTAAAACTGTTTGAGATGTGGAATTTTATAATACCGTATTTCTCAAAAGATTTATAAGCCAAAGACCCTAAAAATCAGAGTTGTGCGTGTAATTTACTTCGGGTAAATTACACAGTTTTTTACATGTAAAAAACTTTGTAATTTACATATACTTGTTTTGACAAAAAAAACTATAAAAAATCTAAAAATTGTAAAGAACTAAATTTTTTAAATTTAATAGATATGTAAGCGTTACTGATCGTATTCCATATTTGCTATTGAAGTATTTGCTATATTTGGAAAGTAAAACTTAATAATTAAGTAATTTGAAAATTAAAAATATAAATGAGGACAAACAGGAAAAAGAAAGGTTAGTTTTCATAGAATAGTTTATTTAAGAATTCAATATTAAAAATATTTTTTTTTATTTAGTTAAATTTTATTAAAGGTATCAATCATCTTCATCATCACTATCATCAGCGATTTTATTGTTATTATAATTTAAAGAGAGATAAATATGTAGCTGTTTTTTTTTGATCTGTTAAAACTCCGTTTGTTAATTTGGAAATTTAAAGCTTTGTAGTCAGTTGTGGATGGCCATCCACCAGCAGAAAATCATTTTTGTGTCGACATTTTGTTTACACGTTTTTTCATGTGAATTTATAAACAAATAATAACCGTCAAAATAAATTGTTTGACAGTGAAATGAGAAATGATTTAAGTATTTTATATTTTTTACAATTTTCTACAATTTTTTACGGATTTTTACAGTTTTTTACATATTTTACAATTTTTTACATAAAAATGTAAAAAACTGGTTAAAAATTCATATCCTGTAAACTTTGCGATTTGGCGCTTACAGTTTTATACTTCTCGGGTACAGAATTAAATAACAATAGTTAATATTCATTAAAAATTTTTTTGAACATTTTTTTTTTTTTTTAATACTGTTAAATATTTCATTATCATAATTCTTATATCGTTTTCCAATACTAAAGGGACATATTTATTGGATTTCTGACTTTAAATTAAATTCTACGATTATGCGAATGGAATAAGAAAGTTTTCATTGACTAAAAAACATTTTACTTTCATCAGCAAGTTTTACTTGTGGTAAGCGACGGTATACTTATTAAACTTTAGAAAATATTTATTATCGAAATAATTCAATTAAGACATTTAATAAATTAATGTTTTTTCAATTCTTAAACTCAAGTACCTAGGTAGATGAAAAATAATTTCAGATTTTATTTTGGAGATTTATTGCATTTTAATTCTAGACTAATTAGGAATACGGTAACGTGACTGGATTCTCTAATTAAAATTAATTGTTTACAAATAATAGCAAGACACTAACTGACTGCCTACATACTCATACAGTTGACGCAAGCAAAAATGATATTACTTGATAGCATACATGCCATTGCAACATGAGTGAGCATTTTCAGCGCAAAAAGGGGATACTTTTAACGTAGAGCGCTAATATTTCAGAAATATATTGAATACTTTTCATTTAAGGTACCGTCACAGTGTGATTGGCCGAAAAATAGTCAATTTTCACGATTTCTTTTCGGATGGATACGATGGGGGAATGGAGATGAATTTTTTTTTTTACGATTAATACCACCATTTAACAAAACAAAAATATTTTTTTTATTCATTTTTATTTATTTTTTATAATTATTATAATTCTTTGAAAAAGGTGTATTAAAAAAGGACGGAAATCGGTACACATGATTGCGGCCGCAGTTTTCATCCGAAAAAGAAAATCATATAGATTATCAATCTGTAGGTAAGCCGCTATGTACCTATGGGAGCTTTTTTTTTACAAATCTTCCTACTTTTCCACACGAAAAATTCAAAAAAAATTTTGCAGTTTTTATTCAAACCGCCGCCAATTTCACAGATTGATAATCTATTTAATTTTTTTTTTGGATGAGAACTGCGGCCGCAATCGGGTGTACCGATTTCCGCCCTTTTTTTATAGACACATTTTTCAAGAAATTATAATAATTTCATCTCCATTCGCCGATCGTATCCAACCGAAAAAAATGCGAAAATTGAGTATTTTTCGGCCAATCACACTGTGATGGTACGTTAACAATTGTATTATGTACATTGTTAAGGAGAATTCAACAAAAGTTTCTACCATGTCCAAACTTCAACAAACAAAAAAGGAACGTCCATTTAGATAAAGTAAAACAACATATTTATTTCTTAAAAATATTATTTATTTTTTAAATGATTTTATTCATTAAAAACAGAAAAACAGAAACATACATTTACAATTATAAATAATAGCAGTAGACCTTTTTTTTTCTTTTATAGCAATTAAAATAAATATTTTCTTTGGAAAGACATTTATTGTTAAGATTAGAAGATTTCGAAATATTTTTTATCTTCTTTCTAAGGTACAAAACGTAACAAAAAATTCATTTTTCAAAACCTTTAATCCGATTTATAAGGAACCCGCCTATAATATTTATGTATGTAATGGAGTCTAATAAAAAAGAAGATAAAATAGGAAACATATAAAACAGAGCTGGAGGAAAATAAGAATGATTTTTTTGTTTCAGAATTGTCAACTAAATATTAAATTTATAATCAATCAATCTGTATTAAAAATTCCAAATAAAAGCATCATTCTGAAGTTTAACACTTCCATCTTGAGTTAATCCTACTACTTGAAACTATTTTAGGAAATAAACTTATCCATTCAAAAAGATATATCTATTATATTTTTAAGTATTCAAATCTTGTTGAAATAAACTATACTTCACTCACTGTCACTGATATACGTCACAGCGAGAAAAACTTGTTTTTGCTTGCGTTAAGTATACCAACGCTAACATCATTTGTTTATCGTTTAACGCTAACTTCATTACATTCGTTATTGTTCAGGTTGTACAAATAAAATCAGCATAAAATAACAAAGCAACCGACTGACTGTATGTACCGACATACGTGCTTGAAATTCCGTGGTTAAAGATAGGTGTGTAACGACGTGTGTACATTGTATGTGAAATTGTAATGTATTATATTTTTAGAACATTAAATATAAAATCATAGTACCGTAAAGTGGAATCAATCGAGACTTAAGGATGAACTGGGGCAAATCAATTCTTAAGCTATAGACAAGCTGCGTAGCTCAAGTAGTGCGCTCTAGTGGCATTTTTGTCAAAACTGGTGTTTGACATTTAAAAATGGTAATGTAAGAAATTTGTCAAAATGGATTTAAGCGGCGAAAAAAATAATAAAAAATCCTCAATGACAATTAAAATGAATAATTTCAAGATTTTTATTTTACTGAAAACACTTTTTCTTTTCTATAGTAGCTATTTATTTACATCAGTTGTAATGAAAAGGTGATTGTTAATACTCACAGTTTGTGGCAATATTCGTCCTTTTAAAATCGTTTGATTATAGCATGATCATTATAAATTTTACTTTACTACTGCATTTTACTTTACGTAGATATCCCATATTAGATATACATATGTTTAGCGAACTTCAATGCTGTTTATTATTATAATTACTAAAAAATTGCGTACAAATTTTAAAATACGTACCATGAATGAATGAAATAATTATATAAATCTTTAATTTTTGTCAATAATAAAGAAATTTGTTTTATATTTTAAAATCAAAATAATTAGGTGATTGATATTTTTTAAGTTTATCTGTCAAAATGGTTTCATTTAACTAAATTATCTAAAAATGAGTCGTAAATTTAACATTTGCGTATTGATTTAGAGTATAAAAAATTGATTTTAATGAACTGAAAACCAAAATAAATAACAATTAACATTTTTATTCATTTAATAAAACATTTTCTAAAAATTTACATATATATTTAAGGTAATAGCAAACGCCAGGGTTGACTTGCTTTTCCGATAGGCGGCACAAGAGTCGAATTTTAAAAGTACGCAGCTTGTCTATAGGTAGTATTATAATCATTCTCTTGGGTAGCAGTAATGTATAAACTTGAACCTCGATAAAAATTTTTAAAAAATCAATTTACATTGACGTCTTCAAACAGTGTTTTTATGAATAAATTGTTGTTTAATCCCATTTTTAACTTCCCATTGGAGGTTATTGTAATGCGTCCGATTTTAAGAATCGCTAATTTCGACATATCTCCACGTTTCAAGCTCAATAGAATCCGAATCCATCGTTTTTACCGTGATGTCTGTGTGTGCGTTCGTTAGTTCGTTCGTTCGTTCGTTCGTTCGTGAAATTTTTTCGTCTCGCATATCTCGAGAACAAATGATATAAAAAAATGATGTCAAAAAATGAAGACCGGATAAAGTTTTCAGCAAATTCGGATTAGCGGTTTGTTTTTTGTGATAAAAAAGCGGAATTAACTTTATTAACATAACATAGATTATATGGATTTTTTACCATGTCTTTATTATATAATGGCCTAAGAACCTTCTGTGATATTTAGTGTTGTAAATTATTGTAAAATTTAAAAAAAAAAAAACTAAACGGAAAAACGAAATAAGAAACTTTTTGTGAAATATTTTCGCCTCGCGAATCTTGAGAATAAATGATGTTATCATTTCTTTGATAAGGGTGGAGTGAATATTGGTGTATGAATATTGGTGTATGTTTAAATACGGATAAAAATCCGCCATACACTAATAATGTTTCACAGGCACTCGATAACATTTGAAATTAAAAGTATAAAACTGCGTCTCGCATTAGAGAGAGGTTGTGTTTGATTGATTACTGAATTGGAGTGGCACTCGAACAAGTGATCGGTGGCCTAGTTGGTAAGGCGCTTGGCTGGTAACCAAGAGATCCGGGTTCGAGTCCCAGCCGATCCGGTTTGGTAATTTTTCAAACACTATGTCAATTTTAATTAACATAATGAATTGGCCATTTGCCAAAGTACATCGAGTGTTCAGGTATCAGCCAAAGCTGGACATTGAGTGAACATATGAATATTGGTGTATGTTTAAATACGGATAAAAATCCGCCATACACTAATAATGTTTCACAGGCACTCGATAACATTTGAAATTAAAAGTATAGATTATATGGATTTTTTACCATGTCTTTATTATATAATGGCCTAAGAACCTTCTGTGATATTTAGTGTTGTAAATTATTGTATAATTTAAAAAAAAAAAAAAACTAAACGGAAAAACGAAATAAGAAACTTTTTGTGAAATATTTTCGCCTCGCGAATCTTGAGAATAAATGATGTTATCATTTCTTTGATAAGGGTGGAGCCCCCACCCTTAGATACAGAAGGCGAAGCCCCCGGTGTGCTGCAAGGGGCAAAGCTTCTATCAGGGGTCCAGAGGACGAGCCCCTGAATTAAAAAAAAATTATTCATTTGCGATAATCTTTAAGAGCATCCAATGGGAAGCTGACAGTGTGGGTAGACCTGTCCACCAAATTTTTAGTTATTTTGAAATATATATAAGAAAAGAGAACTGAAAATTTTTATTTGTTTTTATTTTTCTAAGCAAAATTATAAGAACTTGAAATTTGGATAAAGTTGGAGGTTGATAATGAAGGGGCGAGTAGAGACAGGATGTGGGTTAATAGGGGCGCTATTTTATGTATGATGTAACAATTGTGGAGTGTTTAAAAACGGTTGTAAGTAGTATTTGAATATAGAACGACACAGTTTCAAGATCGTCAAGTTCCTCGAGATTATTTATAATTTCATTTAATATAATATTTTATACTTTATAAAATTTACATTTTAAGTTTGTTTCTAAGTACATAAAATTATTCCTTTTTTGGATGTAAAAATATAAAAAATTCTAAATAATATATCAGTTGCAATTTTTGTCATCCCTAATGGCCGTCCTAATTCACCCTTGTAATAAAACTGTAACGAGACCGTTTCTATACATGGAATATTTTTTGAAAATTGTACTGGTACTGTAAGTAGTTATCGATGTACATATCAAAACAGCGATTTTTAAAATTTTTGTCTGTCTGTCTGTCTATTCACGCATCACGCTAAAATTACTGGACGAATTTTAATGAAATTTGGCGTGGTGAATTACCGGGGTAAAAATCTAAGATACTTTTTACTCCGGTAAAATGTCTCATTCCCTCTGGAAAATAGAGAAACGATTTTGAGCATATGAACACATTACGCAAAAATTATTGAACGGATTTTGATGAAATTTGGTGTGGTGATAACTTATTATCTGGGTCAACATCTAAGATAGTTTTTATACCGGGAAAATATCTCATTCCCATAGGGAAATAAAAAAACCAGTTTGAGTATGTGCACGCATTACTCAAAAACTATTGAACGGATTTTTATGAAATTTGGTGTGGTAATAAATTATTACCTGCGTCAACACTACTTAGGATACTATTTATTACGGGAAAATGTTTTCTTTCCTTGGGAAAATACAAAACCATGTTTAGCATGCATTACGCAAAACTATTGTTCTATACAAATGCCTTATAATTATTATACTTATATATATCTCATTGATTTTATGTACGAACGACGTCGCGGGTACAGCTAGTCGCAAAATAAAGTTATATAATTTTTACTATTTTTCAAAACTCGGAAATTTTTTCAAAAATTGTTGGTTACTATAAGATAGCAACCATACTGACATAAATTTTAATATATTAAAAACTCGGTACTCGTAAAGTAAAAGTTTGAATTCGTGTCGATTCATTTCCATTTACGGTACAAAATAATCCATGTACAGTTAGAGCCAATATTACAGAGCACAACTAACTAATATTCCACGCTTCGGCGCTTCCATCATTCCCTTTTTATGAAAATTTATTGAATTATTTGAATATTAAAAGTTAAATAGACAAAACAAAATTCAGTGATCCTTTCATACAGCTGGAGAAATGAAAACAAATATACATATATTATACATTAAGGGAATAAAATTTCACTTTTGATCCTGAATGGCCCGAGGGCAACAATGATGTGTGGGATCAAAAGAAAATATGTTTTAATCCTGTCGTATACATAGTGTTTTTTTGCAATTCCAAACAAAATATAATTAGAAAAGTTAGGAAAAAATTTTTTTAATTAATTTACAGTGGGGACAAATGAAACAAGTTGGACAATACAATTCTTTGTCTCTGTATACAAATTTAAATTTGTTTATTATTTTAAATACCGTAGATACACGTAATTTTACCATAATTTTCGATTCCTTGAGTAAAATGAAGACGAAATTAATTTAATTGTATTAGCAATTTTAATGAAATCAACTGATAAAAATATTTGATTTAGCTCCTACATAAATTTTCCAGAAACTTTTGACAGGTGCTCCAATTACTATATGAAGAGGTGGATTCCAAAAGGCGCTAAGTCATTTTTTGTCTAATGTGAGATTTTAGTTGATGCAGAATGTTCAAGTCCAGCTCTACACGATTTTCGTAGTGCCACCTTTCAAAATGAGCTTAGTCTACTGTAAAATGAATGATGAAAAATGGAATGTTTTCCAAAAAAGCGCTAAGTCAGTTACAGTTTTATTTCAAAACGCTCTAATTCAAATTTACTCGTAAACCATTGCGTTTTTTTCTTCCAATAATAGCTGGTATTTTTTTCCAAATTTGCTTGTAGACAGATTTTCTGTTATGTCAAACACATGAAATAGCTAATAATGCACTGTTTAAAATGTTTCTTGAATAAAATATATCTGTATTTAAACAAACTAGGTTTATTTTAACCAACTCAACCCAACTTTTTAAAGGTTTTTTTTTTCAATATAATCTATTGAAAATTATATGTATGAATAAGAACAAATAAATAACATCAATAATAATTATTATCTAACAACTTGAAATAATTTAAACAGATTACTACATTTGCCTACCTAGATAGTTTTTTACATTTCCTGAAAAATTGCAAAAAGTAACTTAGCGCGTTTTGGAATCCACCTCTTCATATTATTAATGTTAAAACGAAAATGTTTTTACTGTTTGTACTAGACGTCCGTTGGTAACTTGACCAAATCTATAGTAACCATTACTTAAACGGATTATTCGATAAAGCCCCAATAAATAAATGTAAAAATTATTTTTAAATACATAGCACTCTCCCAAAAACGCACGTTCCCATTTAACAATTACGTCGCACACAAGATGTGTATAATGGCACCCCTCCGTGTTTTAAAACGAATATGTTAGAATGTGTTAGTTTCTAAGTAATAGTTTGTAATAGTAAATCATGCAAATATATCAATCAGAAACATTGACACCCATGACCTTTGACTTTCTCAATTAACAATTTCTCCTCCAATGGCCCCAGTGGATTGCGTAATGGAAGAGTCCTATGTACGTATGAAATTATGCGATTTTTTTATATGATAAAATTATCTACCTCCTTAGAAATTTTATAGATTCTGAAATATAAAGTTTGCACACTTTTTGAAATCATGAATATAGGTACCATATAAACTGAAAAAGCTAATGATTTAAAAGAATGGCGACTGGCAATTTAAAGAAAAAATTATACAACTCTAGTAGTTTCTTGAAAAGAGCTATGTCACTAAAAATGCCATAATAGGTATCATACACCATAAAATTTTCATTTTTTTAACACAAAGTTAGATTCAATAGGTAAAGTTAGGAAGTTTTACGGTAAGTTTTACATTATCTAGAAACGTTATTTAAGTAAAATTTGCCTCAAAGCTGATTGCCTCAAAAGTGACAGCAAAAGTATTTTTGTTCTAACACTTCACAACCCGTATTAAGAGTCATTAAAGTATCTAGTTGAGTTCAAGAGTAGCTAAAAAATCTTTACTTAGGTACCTAAAAATAATAAAAATACTTACCATATTATAAATGTTAATTCTTTAGCAATTGTTAAAAATACTTGAAATTTTTATTTAAAATGCATTTCTTAAAAAAAAAATATTTATTCGAAAACAAAAATAAAAAAAAATCGTACCTAGCTACAGTTTAAATTTAAAAATTTTACTAAATGAGGTCAATAGAGAGAAACTGTATCTACATACTATAAATAAATAAAATAATCAAAAATTAAAAATTTAAATGTACTTACCGACTAAGAGTAGATATATCTGAAAAAGGGACCCATGATAATAATTCAATTAAAGCATTGTTAGCAGTATTCACTACGGGAAAATGGTAGATAGCATTGAGAAATATATTTAACTATAGAAATAATACAATTAAATCCCTTGAAATTTGAAAAGGAAATGATAAAATAATTGTAATGTATATAGACTGAGAGAACACGATACAGAATTCTCACAAGAAGATGCATCCAGAGTGAAATTCGGGATTTTGATTAAACTTCGCTGGTGTGTAGGATAGACAAAAATAAGGGACCCTATTTTTTTTTATCGGCCATCTTCCACGTTCACGGGGTGAAACCATCCCCTAAAGTTGGGGATTCAAATCGTATTTCTTAAAATATCTCGAACACTATAAGAGAAAAAGGAAAACTTTAAGTTGACGAAATGTTACTCTTTAAATGACCTATTCACCTGTACAGGTTGAACCAGGGTCGGGTTCATAAGGGAGGCTGGAGGGGTGAAAATGTGGGTAAATTCTCTTGTACAGCCTGAATGGTTCAATGTATAAAATTGTTGCCATCATTAATAGAAAGAGCACCGAAAATCAGGGGATACATGTTTTTGCGTTTTTTTAAAATATGTATGGTATCCAAGCCATATAAGGAAGAAAAAAATAGATTATATTGTATTATTATTGATTTCAAATACGTTCTATATTTTTTTCATTTTTATGTTTATTATCATCATGAAAATGTAAATTTTTACTTTCCGATAATGATTCATGTATTTTTCGGTACTTACTTAATTGGTAATTTAGCCATGTGTATATTTGGTTACACATATTCGATATTTTTTATACCTATTTCTGCCAAAGCTCTCTAGCCTGCAAGTGTTAATGAATGTTCGACAAGAACCAATAATCTTCCGTTCAACAACTGCTTTTATCTTCTTCTAAATTCGTTTTTAACCAAGCAAACGCGATTTATTTCTTTTTCAACATTTAAACTATTTTTCTTATTCTTTTTTGTATGATTTATAGGAGTCAACCCCATTTCCCAAATCGAAAAATTTATTACAAAGCACCTGAACAGTGAACAAAAGAGATTACTGTTTCTTGTCGAGCATTCATTAACACAGGCACACCAGAGAACATTACTTCCGCAGAAATAGGTATAAAAAATATCGAATATGAGTAACCAAATGTACACATGGCTAAATTACCGATTAAGTTAGTACCGAAAAATATATGAATCATTATCGGAAAGTAAAAGTTTACATTTTCATGATGATAATAAACATAAAAATAAAAAAAAATATAGAACGTATTTTCAATCAATAATAATGGAATATAATTTATCCTCTTTTGTTCTTCCTTATATGGATTGGATACTACACGTATTTCAAAAAATGCAAAAACACGTCTCCGCTAATTTTTAGCACTCCTTCTATTTATAATGGCAAAAATTTGATACATTGAACCATTCACGTTGTACAAGACAATTTACCCACATTTTCACCCCTCTAACCCCCTTATGGCCCGACCCTGGTTTAACCTATACAGGTGAATAGGTCTTTTAAAGAGTAACATTTCGTCAATTTAAAGTTTTCCTCTATCTCTTATAGTTTTCGAGATATCTTAAGAAATACGATTTGAACCCCCAAATTTAGGGGATGGTTTCACTCCGTAAACGTGGAAGATGGTCAATAAAAAAAAATACGGGCCCCTTATTTTTGCCTATTCTACACATCAGCGAAGTTTCCCGAATTTCACTCTGTATGCATCTCCTTGTCAGTATTCTGAGAGGATACCAGACAGAGTGGAGTCAATAAGAATAATATGCTCCCTATATGTAAAACATTGTCTGTCTCATTTTATTTTGATTCGAAGGTTCTGCAGGCTTGTGCAAAATATTCTTCGGGGCCATCTAGAAATTCACTAAATGTGTGACTGACGTTGTTCCTTTTTTGAACTAAAACTCTTCTGGCCGAACAAAAAACCGAGCCTATTTTTGACATGGCATATATTAGAAGTGAAAACACTTAAAGCTTAAAACAAATTTCTCAAATGCTTACAAAATTGTCAATTTTTTTTTAAAAATTACATGGTGATCAAGTGGTCGGAAAACGACATTTCACATTACACGGCCACTCCAGCTAGCTAATGGTTTAAATGACTCCAAGCTATAAGAATTCTGTTTAAAACTAAAAAAAATGCTTAAGAAAGTTGTCGATATTTCTTACATGGTGAACTAAATGACCGAAAAAAAACATTTCATATTACAAGACCTAATATTATTCCAACTAATTGCGGAAATTAAGAATTTCAGGCTACAAGAACTCTATTTAAAATTAAAGAGTTGCTTTTAGACACTTTCCTGATGGTTAAAAAATGTCGATATTTATATGAATTGCATGGTCGGTTAAGTTGTCGGAAAACGACATGTGATCCTATATGTGACCGATCCGCAACAAAATTATCCAAGATTTTGCCGGGCTATGTCTGACAAAAAGGTTAAGGATATGCTGATTTAGAGGAAAGATAATTTAAAATTGCATAAATCAAGCAATCCGTTAGAAATCCGAGATTTCTATTGTACAAAAACGCAGATTCCATTCTCAGAATCCTATACTTAAAACTTTTAGTTTTCAAATGACAGTATCAATTTCATTTCTAAAATAATTAATTCACCATTAACTGTAATTGTCCAACTAAAAATGGTCCAATGTCATTAATAACTGAAGCAAAATGAGACGTGTAAGCTTAATTTGAGTTGCCGAAAAGCAAAATCAGTTATATCAAAAAAAAAAAAAAAAATAAAAAACTGAGATTTTAGTTGCTATGGATACTTTAGTTCATCTGCTATATGTTCACGTTGAGAAATAGTTCTAAAAAAAATTTTATCCCACTGACAAGGAGAGTGCACAGCCTTGGGGTCGGCGATTTGGCTGAAATTTTTTTTGGTAATAGAGTACACTTAATAAGTTAATATATTAAAATAATAGCGGGCATTACTCAGAAAAACTTGTAAAAAAAATAATTAAAAAATTTCAATGCAGCTGGTGTACTTAATATACTTGAAAAGAAAGATTGTACGTAACGGTTGTTGGTTTAGTGCAGTTGGCGTTAGACTGGTAACACAATGGTCATGTGTTCGCAACCGTCTCTGTTCAACAAAGCTTTTTTGTTAATTTTTTTTTTTTTAATATTAATGAATGTCTTCTTTATTTATAAAACATCTTATTTAAAATATGTATTTGTAACAAATTTTTAAATAGGTAAATCTGTAAATAGGTAGGATAAAATAAAATTAATTATAAAACTTTTAAAGTAACATTTATTTAATTGTAAATTATTATTATACTTTACACACAAGACCCAGAGTGATAGTCAAAAACATACAAAACAATAATTTTGTCTGATATGCGTCAAAATTATTTCATGAAAGGAACATTTTCATGAACGTGAATCAAGTATGTTTTTCACTAGATGTCTTACAGACACCCTGTAATTGTAAAAGCCATGCATTCATATGTTGTGTAAATTGTAACAAAAATTATTGTTTTGTATGTTTTTATGGCAACTATCACCCTGGGTCTTGTCTGTAGAGAATAATAATATAATTTACAATTAAATAAATGTTACGTTAAAAGTTTTATATTTTATTTTATTTTATCTTACCTATTTACAGATTTACCTATTTAAAGATTTGTTACAAATACATATTTTAAATAAGACGTTTTATAAATAAAGAAAAGCATTCATTAATATTAAAAAAAAAAAAATTAACAAAAAAGTTTTGTTGAACAGAGTCGGTTGCGAACACATGACCATTGTGTTACCAGTCTAACGCCAATTGCACTAGACTAACAGGACTGTTATGTACAATATTCCTTTTCAAGTATATTAAGTACACCAGCTGCATTGAAATTTTTTAATTGTTTTTTTTACAAGTTTTTCTGAGTAGTGCGCGCTATTATTTTAATATATTAACATATTAAGTGTACTCTATCACCAAAAAAATTTTCAGCCAAATCGCCGACCCCAAGGCTGTGCACTCTCCTTGTGAAAATAGGTGAAGAAAAATGACGAAGGATGCAAAACTAGTTATATCCCAAATGGCCACAGTTCCAAAATCCCTCACTAACCTAGTACATGTACTTTAGTTTCAGTAGTAGAGTGACTATTTTTGTAGTATCCTACAAAGACTTTATTTATTTAAATGTATTTGTTTGTGCTTTTCCTACATTATACAGATTATCACCAGGAATCAACATGAATTTAATACGATTTTTGATATCAAAACCATGCAATGATTTATTATTGTAATATAACTAACAGGTTTTGTTGAATAACTCGAAATCGTTTGAGATGTCCATAGCTGGTTTTGGAATTCGACGACTCATTTACTGTAATCACTCTAATATAAAATCAACAAAAAGGAAAATAGACCGAATATAAGTTACGTCTAATTTTGCTTCATTCATTGCATTTGTTTGATGACATCCGACCATTTTTAGTTGATTTGGCCTGCAAGATATCTATTGTTCCTTACTTGGGAACGAAATAATCTGACGTTGTCGTTCCAGTAAAATTATAAAACATTTTCATACGTAAATCCGGTACGATCGTCTGTTTTTGTCATAATTACTTTACGGTCGTTCCAACACACATACTTGTAAATTTTATTTCTTTTACCAACAACAGAAAATGTCAAATATGATCGCAGAAAATTAGTGTTTTCCTGTTATTTACAATTAACATAAAATTATTTGACTTTGTAAAGAGAGAAAATTATGTTTTGTTTTATATTTTTGAAAAATATTTATGTATGTGCCTCTGTGAAAAAAAACAGGACAGGAAAATAATTATCCCTTTTTATAGGTACCAAGGAAAACAAATATATACGGAAAATTCTTTTTTGAAAATTATAATTTATTTTTATCCATGTAAAATATACAAAACTTAATTTAACAATTTTTAATTATGCTATATTTTTAATTTGAATTAATATATCAAAAAAAGAATTCTTTTAAATTTGAATTTGGAAGAAATTCTTTTTTATATTCAATTTTTTTTTTTAATATAAAAATAAAATTAACAATTTTTTTTTTTAAATAATATTTTTATTAATTTTCACATTCATTTGAAATATTTAATTTTTTATAATTTTTCCAACTTTGGTAGCTGTGTAATAAGAGACGTTCTTTTTAAACATTTATTCTAATTCGTTTTTAAAATATTTGAATAATAAAACCCACTTACAGTATCTAACAAAATGTTTTCGATACTGTGGGCTCAATAGTGGATAATATTATTCAAGCACTGCAGTACAACTTCGACAATTCTTTGTATATAGTTCGAACAAATTAAATGTTAACACGTCCACTGCCATCTGCTGAATGAAAACTGAGACATCATTGCCACGCCCTAAGTGGAAGATGATAGTGAAGTTCGTTTACAGATACTACGATAGAAGTGTTACCCTATACAATATTGACGTACTGACGTAGGTCACACAGGCAACATGTGTATCCATGCTGCTTCACGGATCCGTGTATACAGTGTATACAGTGTATAACAGTGACCGTGTTAACAATTTGTCAGTCCGAATATTATTATAATTCTTCAGAGCTTACCCTGCTTTCGACTTGGTCTTTAGTTTCGGTGTATCTCCTTTCTTCGTTCAGTTAAAGGAAAAATTTCTTTCGCAAAAGTTTCCACCGTAATTAAAATCTTTTTTTGGCCACAAATTTTAATTATATCGTTTATTAAAAAAAATTTCTTTGTTTGTCAAAAATAAAACCCACGTTTTTTATCTAATGTTGGTAGAAACATTTCAAGAGGAAAATATTATATTCGTATTAGATTTTACTCAAAGCATTATTTTAATTAAATTTAAATCAGAAATAAAATTAATTAAATTTTCATAGACGTTTGTTAAAGTATTATGTTAGAGTTACTAAAGCTAAGAACTTATTTTTATGATTTTATTTCTGATAATAATTAAAAACGAATATTAAGCGAGAAGAAACTAATTGTAAAAAAAAAAAAATTACTTTTAAATAGGGTAAACTGAGGTGTAACTGGCCACTTTCATTAACTGGCCAGTACCCACTTTGAAAGTTTGAAATAAGATTTACATCATTGTTACGCCGTCTCTTTCTCTTTTCGTGCATCATTTTAACAACGATCTTATATTTTAGTTACTTTTTTGTGTTGCTAAGTTTCTAAATTTGGTGGCCAGTTTCTACTTAATTTGCACTATTTGAAATTTTTAATAAAAAAAGTATTATTCACTACTTTAACTGTTTAATTAAAAACCTTATAAAACTAAAAATATATATGCCTTTTAGATTTATATTGAGAAAACACTGGTCTAAAAACTCGTTTTCATACAACACTAAATTAAAGTTGTAAAAGCGCTTAAGTGGTCAGTTACTACTAAGTTTACCCTATGTGTTTACATATCAAAAACCACCTCTTACTATCTATGAAAATTAAATTTATCTACGACTACCATTAAACTGCTTATTTATTGTATAAAATACTATCTAAGTAAGCTATGCTTTACATACGGCTGTACATAATTATGTACTTTACACACACCTATGTGTAAAGAACCACAGCTTATTAATTTTTATTAATTTTCTGAAGGATTTTATTAATTTAAAACTGACGGTTGACATTTGTTTTTAATAAATTTTCAGATTCTATATAGTTTTATTAGATTGTACTTATTGTGAATTTTATATTAGTCGTAGATAAAGTATAGTATGTGACTCGGTTATAAAGTACACACTCGTGCAACTACGAAGTTGCCACTGCGCGGTTCCTGCGTAACTTTTTCGTTAGTGTGTTCAATATTTAAGTTACAACCTCAATCACATACGAAAATTTCTTTATGCTGAAATTATTACTTTGTTTAAATTATTATTTTGTAAAATTTTCTTTTTGTCGACAACTACTGTATCAGTTATTAGGGTGCCTGATACATATTTATAGTTTTTAAAACGAACAAATTTTCCAGTATGTCCATTCAAAGTAACATAGCGGTTCAAACTTTCCAGGTTAACTCATGAGTATAAAGGAAATTTCTGGAATCAATACGCCGAGTTCAATGATAGATATGTATCTCTTTGGGCATATTTTCGTAGTGTAATGGAATCATCCTTACTTAAACTTCTATAAAAGGCAAAAACAAAAATTTTTTTATATTCAAAGATATAAATGTAAAAATAAATTTATAGCTTAAAGTATGCTAATTATTTGACTCGAAAACAGTACTTTATAGGTCCAGTTATTGCATTTACTATTGTCATATAATCATAACAGTAAATTGGCAAAAATTCCACCGTCCTACCAAAATTCTATCGATCTAATATTCGATATTCGTTGCAAAAATCGTATCCATGTTTCCTATTTTTTTTTATATTTTACATAGTACTTTTTAATTTATACAGAATTATCAATCCCAGGATCGATTCCAAGCCCACCTAATCGTAGACAATAACTCTATCCCACAGTGACAAATATGCGACACGACAGAAATGGTACCCAGTAAAAAAATTTGTGTTCTACGTAAAAAAAACCAGTGGTTAAAATTTTTGTGTTAAATAAGTAACACAACCCTGCGTTAATGTAACCTTTCGTGTTTGTGTTAAATAAAAAAATTAACACAAATTTCGATTTAATAAAATAAAAATGTTAACCTGTTTTGTACAACAAGAAAGTAACACAATATTTGTGTAGAGCAAAAGAATGCTATAAGTACTTAACTTACAATAGAATATATATGTACCAAAATATATATAATAAAAAAGATGAGAGTAGTTCTTATTATAAAAGTTTTTTTCAGTTATTGATGAATATAGTTTCATTAAACGTTTAAAAATGAAATAATTTTCTTACATTTTAAGGTTATTTTGTTACAGATTCAGTTACAAAAAACCATATAAGCTTAAGATTGTATATTATATAATACAATCTCAAGTAAGCTTACATGATTTTTTGTAACTGAATCTGTAACAAAATAACCTTAAAATGTAAGAAAATTGTTTCATTTTTAAACGTTTAATAAAACTATATTCGCCAATAACTGAAAAAACTTTATTTAATAATTTTTCGATTTTGTTTAATAATAAGAACTACTCCCATCTTTTTTATTATATATAGTTTGGTACATATATATGGAAACAAATAAGAATTTTTACAAAGGACTGGCTTACTTTGTGTTCTTTGAGTCCCATTTATAATAATATATGAACAAAATCGTTATAATTTTTGACGATTTTCAAATATCTTAAGTGGAAGTAAAATATTGAATAACAAAGTCTAACAACTAACTCTGATAAATCTGAAAAATTAACACAAAATGTTTGTCCTCTTGTGTGTTAAATCATTTTTTCATCTTTACACAAATCTTGTGTCAAGATTTGACACATATGCTTTGTGTTAAAATAACACAAAAAATTGAGTGGACCGTTCTGGACATGTGAAACGTGTTAATTTTAACACAAATTTTTTCACTGTGTACATTCTTTCCAAACTTTCGGAATAATGTTTCGATTCTTATAAAATTTGGTGAAAATATAATTGATATGATTTCCTCAAAAAAAATCAAGTAAACAAACTACATTTCTAAACAAATAAATGAAGGCAACGCCTAGCTTCTAAAATTTTTTACGTAGCTAATAAAACATGTAGTTATAATAAAATGATGTTAGACCATAGTTCATTAAATAAACTTGAAGTTTTATTTTAATTAACAATTCCTAATTAATTTTCACATTTTGATGTAAAATTTATACTTTATTAAATTGAGTATTCATAAATTTCTCAGAAACTAATGTAAGTATTTAATATTAACAAAACACAAATGTTTATTTTTTTTTTTAAATTTAATTTGTCCGAACTATATTTTAAATAATTTCATTTCATACAATATGTTTGCAAAAATAAATTATTAATAATATTTATTCTTTTACTACCTAAGTCATATTTTTATTTGTAAAATAATATGTACAATAATTTAAAATATACACTTTAATTGGGGATATTTTTTAATTGTAGCAAACAGTAAAATTTATATTAAATATACAACTAACATAATTTATAATATTCTTATCTAGCAATCATAATAAATCACAGCTATTTTGAATGTATAAGAATTCGAAAATAAACTTGAAATTTAAGAAAAAACAAGTTAAAATAGCAAATTCTTGTCATTTCATCGTTTATTAACATCTATGTATACAGATAATTGTTGCGTCCGACAATCGTTTTTACGCTAGTGTTGTAGCCAGTTGCCGATATTATTGAGATTATTCCTGTAGTGTCTGCAAAGAGAATTAAGGGTGAACTTTGAAATAATTAGTTTAACCCTAGAATCATAGGTTGGTCTACGAGAAACGTTAATCATACATCGTCGTCAATTTGACGAATTGACTTTTTACGGAGAATTCTAAAGTTTATTTGCAAAAAACATTTTTTTTTACATAACAATACTACAAAAGTGAACAAAATATTTAAAAAAATTGCATTTGGAAAAATTTTTTAATATAAATATTTATTAATTATTTTAATCTTTTTATCAAAGCATACTTTCATTAAAAAAATTAAAAAATAGATAAATACTAATTGTATCATAAGACATGTCTTTCAAATAATTAATTTATGAACTATTACTTCGGTGGACATGTGTGACTTTACAGAATATGAAATATCTCGGTCACAAATATTCCGGTTCACAAAGATTTGTTAGTAATTTTTCGAAAAATAATAAAAGTTAAAATATTTTCTACACGGAGAGAAAAATCCTATAATTTTTGTAGAGAAAATTTCCGAAAAATTACTATGCTCCCCTATAATCCGTGCGCGATCGACGACCAAAATAAAAAATATGTGCTAGCATGGTAAAATTTAATGTGGTGCTAACACAACTTTTATCACACTCTTATGCATGTATATTATAGTTTAATTCTTGTTGTCGTACTCTTTCATTTGCGCATCTGACTCGCGACCTTATATTGGTTGCACTGTACCTGTAAAAACATGTATACAAAAATTATTGCCAACAATATATTGTAATACATATACTAAAGATAGGTAAATAACAAAAAGATGAATTAAACGATGACATCATCCTAAGAGAGTGTAAAAGCAACTGACTACTACGCTGCATCAAGGTGCTTGGTGGGAGTTGTCTGACAAAGTTTCTTCCACAGTCCACACCTATGGTTCGCATGTAACCCATGTAACTCGCTGATTGAGGTACATTTCATTACAGCGATCCCAACAAAACCAACCTTCTTTCTGTTTTTTTTCTTTCTATTAGGTATTAGCATGTTAGCATGGAAATTTTTTTAATAAACACAATTAAAAATTATTTTTTTGTCGGTAATGGAACTTTTTACTGTGTTGTTTTACAAATTTTACGGAGATAATATTACGAAAAGAACATTACATCCTTTAAATTTTTTACGATTAATTATAATCTTTATATTTTTACCTTACAGAATTTAATATGTTCGTCTTTTACACGTCGATTGTAGTGCTGAGCACAGTAATTTTTATAGGAATTTTCTCTCCGCGTACAAAATAAATTGTTAATCTTTTATTAAGTCATTCAAAACGCATTCTTTAGTTTTCGATTCAGTATATTAAAACTTCAGAATTATATCGTCTCTATAAGTCAAACAGCTGCAATCATCTTTCACATTATCATTATCATTGAATAAATTAATTATAACATCTATATCTTTAATAAATTTTAGAAAAATTAGGAAAACTTTTATATGTAAAGTACAAAATCTTAAAAAAAACATACGTTAATCATACATCGTCGTCAAATTGACGTACGCTATTTTAATATGAACAAAACTACATCAACTATAAGTAAAATTAATACGTCATTTGCGTTATCATAACAAACAAGTTAGATACCAGAAGTTTTAGAACAGACAAGCAACAACAAGTTGTAGTACTGGAGCAGGTAGAGAAGTTTGGTCGTCAATTTGACGAGTACGTATGATTCTAGGGTTAAATTATTTATACGAATTATAAATAAAGCGATTTATACAAATATTGTTGATTTCTCAGAATTATACAGCAGATGATTTTCATTTCGACTTACTAAGGATTTGTAAATATTGAAAATGTTACAGATTGACTCTATTACTAAACTCTCTTGAGAAAATCTACGATAAAAACGTATAGTTTTTGTGACTGTGCTGAATTTATATACATGTCTCGGATTAATACTGTTGATACGCTTTATTTAAGCAGCTTAACAAAAATAAGTAGTGACCTTCTATAAAGAAAACAAAATCTTACCTTGCTCTTCTTCTAGCGGTAAAATTACACCAGCAACGGTTATCTGAAAGCAAAAAATCAAAAAAAAATATACAAATTGACATGATTTTTCTTTTTTTTTTACGTAGGTATCGATAAAAAAAATTAAAGAAACGTCAAAAAGTTTAGTAATTTTTTTAAGTTTTTTTATGTACCGAACCAACTTCGTGTAAGTTCGGTACATAATAAGATTGGATTGTGTAGAATGAATAATTATTGAGTTTTACATCCATATTGAATAAACGCAAGAGGTATTGCTTGTGTATTGTATGTATTTCATGTACCTGTGAACTCTATAGTTCGATTAAACGATTAAGACTTGTAACAGTACTGCTATCTAGCGATGTATATAAGTATTTCAAAGTAACTGGTATTGTTCAAAGTAACTGGTATTGGGGACGCAAACCCCGAGTAAGTAGTGAATAGTAACGACGAATAGAAAAAGGAGTGATGAGAGGAGAGGGAGAGTAAAAAAAAAGTTTGAAATGGCGGATTGATAATGAGTTAAGTTAGAAACTGTTTTGGAAAATTAACAAAAAATTGATATTAAAAAAAATATTTAAAAATAAAATAATATAAAAAATAATCAACCAATATACTTGAAATAATAAAAACAAAAGGAAAACCTATAAATAAAATATTATCATTACTTAAACAAAAAGAAAACAAAATTAATAAAATACATGTGCTTTCGTGTTTAACCTACAAGAGAATATTATATTTTTTTTTTAAAAAATATTCCCTGTGTTTCATTTATCTACCTTGGAACCATAAAATCTACATCAAGAAAATCTTCCAGTTACGATAAACTTATTAGAAATAACTTTTGTGATATAATAAATACGTTGTCTTTGTAATTTTGTGTTTCTAATAAAAAAAATCGTAGTTAATATTTTTTAAACCTTTATTTATTTCTAATTTTTATTATATACATAATTAACCCTAGAACGACAAACTTATTTTTTCTACTCTTAAACTACAAACTGGGGTATATATTTACCCCACGGGATTTTTGGTCGTAAAATCGATCTGACAGCAGAAATTTCACTTATAAGAACGCGAATTTGCGTTTTTTCATGCTGAAGAGAATGGTGAAGAGTAAATTCAATTTAATCAAAGCTTAGTCGGTGAAAAATCTATTTAAATAGCTAAAAGTGTTCAAAAACGCTCAAATTGTCATTTAATAAACAAAAATTGATAACTATTTTTCTAATGAACCGATTTTCAAATTTCAGACGGTATTTTAAAGAGGACACAAGGGACTTCAAGCATACAAATGACATCATGATGTTTTGCCAAAAAAGGCGATTTATTTTGGATTTTGAAAATTAAAAAAATTGGGAATTTGATATGTGGAAAAATCAAACAAAAATGCATGAAATTTTAGTTTTTAAGAATATATTTCATTTTTTTTCATACAAAATGTAAAAAAAAAGGAGAATTTAACTTATTCAAAGGCACTACAATCGCTGCAATATATATTTCCATGATTCTCGCAGGTCGGTCGCTTGCACTTCGTGCAATATATTCGCGTTTTGCGGTCTTCCGATCGAGGACACAAGCAGCATCGGGCTGGCTATATCTAATGTTTTGTTGCAAAATAAGGTCATTATAAGTGAATCCAAATTATTTTAGCAAGAAAAATAAAAATAACTTACCTAAACAAAACACTGCCGTAAACTACAAACTGAGGTACATATCAACCCCATACTAGCTTCACGTTTTCCCTTCGTCACAGTAGACAAGAAACCGCAGGGTTTCCCGACCTCACTCTACTGTTAGAACCTTGAACTAAATTATGGTATAGGTGTTCAGTCGATAATGTTACTGACTAATTTAAAAACGTAGTTTAAAGTTTACCTGGGGTAGATTTCTACCCCAGTTTGTCGTTCTAGGGTTAACTTTAATAAAAACAAGTCGTCAAGTGCAAGTTGTACTTGCGCTAACAGTGTTCCGTACAATCAGTTGTTTCTAGGAATTTTTTATAACGGGATGTGAAGGTGGATAAAATATTTTTCCTAATAAATAAATTTTATTCCTAAAGTATAACCCATTTTTTGATTTCAGAACGATCGTGTTCGTATGTGTCACATCGTGAACGTATGTGTCCGGACTGTTATATTTTAAGAAGTTTTAGTTATGACCACTGATGGTGAGGGACATTACTTAGTGCGTGTCAAACACGCACCTGACGAATTTTTTTTTTTATGAATTACGAAAAAATCGTATTACTGCTGAGTTATTCACAAACATTTTAAAATCGATTTTGCGGAAAGTAGAGAATTTTTTTCACATAATCGATATTTTTATCTTAATGCAGAAGATAATTTAAGTTCTCGGACAACTTAGCTTTCAATTGTTGTAGCATCTTGTCTTTCGGGGATAACTGTATTTTGTATAATCACACTAATTACTTTTGAAGTTTTAATCGCAAGAAGAGGTTTTAGAGAATTAAACGTTTCGTCTAAAAATTATACATATGCATACATACATATATATATATATATATATATATATATATATATATATATATATATATATATATATACATATATATATATATATATATATATATATATATATATATATATATATATATATATATATATATATATATATATATGTCAAATCAACTTCAAATGATGTGGCGTCATTAGCAAATGAAGCAAAATTATACGCACAATCTTAAACTTACTAAAATTAAACTTTAATATAAAAATAGCAAGAAGAAAAAGAGATAAAAAACTAGATATGTCTAATTTTGCTTCATTTGATGCATTTGTTTGGTGATGTCGGTCCATTTTTAGTTTATTTGACCTTTACACTCTTTATTCAAGAAGGCCCAAAACATTCTCATCAGGATTTTTGATTTTCTGGTTTGTTTAATCCGTAAGGCCGATCGTCCTTTGGACGCGGAAACGTGCGATATTTGATTCAGACGATTACGCACGTTTGTCGTTCGTCCGAAATGATATGTCTACTGTCCGTCCACTAGCTCAATATTCGTCAGTAATTTCCTTTTTAATTTTTTTTTTTGAAGTTATCAGTGCTTTAAAATAACGTAAAAAAAAATTTATGGCACGTAATATGCAAAGGACACAGTTATAATTGTATTTACCTTCAGTTTCGTTTCAATAAAAATAAAAATCTCACGAAACGAACTTCTTCGCGCGACAAAATCCAAACAAAATTGGATCTGTTTGCACGTCGCAATTATACGCACGAAAACGGACGAACGAGACGCTTTCAATGGACGAGGATGTGTAGCTTGACAGCTGTTTGGATCGTTCGTCCGTTTTCATGCGTATTCGTCCGAATTAAATATCGCACGTTTCCACATCCAAAGGACGACCAGCCTAAGACGTCAAGATGCGATGAAAACCACATTGGCTCAAATTGGTCTGCTTATAATACATTTCTTACTTATAATTATAACCAGCTATAACTTTGCCATATAGCTTAAATGGACGGAAAATTAAAAATATTTAGCTGCAGAAAATATTTCTTTTTTAAAGTCCAACATTAAAAAGTAAAACAATAATAATAATTAAAAAAAATGCTCTTTTCAATATCACTGTGGGACTATTTTTAATTGAAAAATTGTCTCTAGGATAACAGAGAAATATTTTTCAAAAATTTTGACGTTTCCTTGATTTCTTTGATGGGTATGTTAAAGAATTTAAAACATGTTCATTATTAGGTTTTTTTTTTTTTTTAATAGATCTAATAACAAGTAAATATATTATTTTTTCAACGTTGGAATATGAGTATATGACATTTTAATAGACCACAACAAAATGTCATATTTACGAAAAGGAAATTAAATATTACTGTCACTAAAATATAAAAATAAAAATATAAATGAAGATTATAAAAATACGTTGAAAAAATAAATAATTTATAAGCATTTTGAAAGATAAAAATATAAAAAACACACTTTAATACCATTTTAGAGAAATATAGTATGTAATCTCAAAAAAAAAAAAATGGACTGTTTTACAAAAAGTATTTCAATAATGTACTGTTTCTCAATCCTTGTGTTTTAAAAAGGTGTCACGTCTGTTTACTGATTTGATACGACTGGCCGAAATTATCGGATATTTCTGAACATATTACTAATAAGTTTTCCTCATTTTATTATAGATTAACTACAAATTTATAGATTGGAATACATATAATAAATTGACAAGTTTTTAAATACTTCCAATGTGTCCTCACTAAATTTTGTTAATTTACTAAAATATAATTTTGAAGAGCAATTGTGTGATGCAGGTAGAGGTAGGTAAGACATCTGCGAATTCGGATGCAAAAACGAACGCGGATGCGGATTTTGAAAAAACAATAATCGTGGACAGAAAGATTTTTGCTCTTTTCGTACCTTTTTTTACAAGCATTACACTATGCCATTTCAAAACTTGACTCGTAGGGCGGTAAATAAGGTAAACAAGGAAGAAGGCATCAGTGTCTGGAGGCGTTAAGAATATAAAACAAAAAACTCTTGTATTCTCTACTGTTTATTCCGTTTTCTTTTGTCTGACATTTTTAGCAATAGTTGAAAAATTAATCAGTTTTCGTATCAATACCAAGAAAAAAATAGAGGTGTCTGTACATATAATTTAAAAATATAAAGCAGACGAATCCTCCGACCCAATAGTTCACATGCGAATAGTGCAGGTACGAATGCAAATACGGATGTACGAAACTATTCAGGACCGGTCCGACCGGTACGATCGTTCGTAACACGCTCGCAACTTGCCCGGAACATGGCACGTGGCACAATGCGGTCAAATTGGGCATTCACACCAATACGCGCACCCCATAAAAACTATACAGTAGAACCAAACAATGACGATACTGAAGTGGAGAAACGTGTCAAACATAAAGGCTTAGAAATTGTAGATATACAGGGCCATAAAATGATGTATATTTTAAGAAAACATACTTTGTGTCTAATTACAGTTAAATGTTATGTTTTTTGATTTTAAATTTTACATACACTTACGCTTTGAAATTTATCTAAATTAAGTACCTAATGTCCGTAAAAGACAGGATTACAGGTGATTTTAAAAGTTTTCCATAATTCGGAATTTTCGCTAATTCGCACCGCCTTTAGGTTGAAATAGCCAAGTTTTACTGTATTTAAATATTTTGTATTCATAGCTCGGGCCTTTTAACCTGACAGTAACTCGCGCATAATACAGATAGATATATTTGAAAATACATTACAAGTAAGAGACAATAACATGTGAAAAATATCTAGGTTTAAATCATATTAAAAAGAGACACCTTTTTAACAAACATATTGTTCTCTTTCGTTCCCTCTTTTATTACCTACTATTAGATGTACGTATTAAATTCGTTTTCTGCGCACTGACAAGTTAAAAGGCCCCAGCTATACCTAATGTCATACCCAAAAGATGAAACAAAAATATAAAAAAATTTACGAATACGTGACCTATACAATGGATTTAAAATTATGTATTATTTTAATTGCATTACATAGTAAAAGCATTTATGTTTAGATTTTTTACCTATAACCGTTTTTTAAAAAGTAAAAAAAAATTTTTCAAGCGTTTGGCCACAAGATTTTTTTTTGTTATTATTTTATTACCTACTTGACAGTACGTAAGGTGCCCGCAGACAGATTGCCCGTCAATTTGCCAGCAAAAACCAGACCGTATTGGTCTGAATACGTACATTTAAATACATGTATTGAATTGTTCGTGCGGTAGAACGCACGGGCAATGTGACGGGCGCCCGCCACGATCTGTCCTCACACAATGCAGATGTTGATGTCTACACCAACCCTGTTGAGGAGTAACGACTCATTTGAGTACGGATTTTATAGTCATCCTCCATGCAGCCGTCCGAGCAGTCATACTGTCAAATTAAATAATATATTCATACCACTTATAATTTTCATTGTGCCTTGAAAGACTTTTATTAGAAAGAAAGTAGGGAAAACCTGTACAAAATCGTATACCAGGGTAAAACAGTATAGTAGGTCTATTTCTTCTATTAATTAAAATTTCCGAAACGCAAGCCGCCAACAGCGTCCACCAATGAGAGCTATTTGTCAACAAACACTTGTAGCGGTAAGCACGAACGTTTTCAAAATATTTAATTTTAGTGTTTTTTGATAGACTTGATCTAATTTTTGTGAAAATTCAAGAAAAAATAGTCAAGTTTATGTGTACTACAAGTTAGTCTCCAATCAGTGTGTGTATTTACTCGTAATTTACAATATTTGTTTCGGCAAAATCGATTTGCATATAGGTAGTAGTGAATTATCTGTTTACACATAGGTCACCGGGTCAAAACCGTACGGGGTAAAACCGGCCTATATATGTCTTGGTCGTATGAATATAAACTAAACTGATTTTTTATTATTAGTTGCAAAAAAGAAGCCACGTAATCATAATACCTATTACTATTACAAGTAAAAAAATAGGATTGGAATAACATGAGAAGAGCCGTTGAAGCTATTTTTGACGGAACCATAGGGTACTTCAAAACTGCTCGAACATGTCAGGTCAACAAAAATCAACATTATACAAGACTGAGTAAAAAAAACCCAAAAAAAAAGGATTTGGGTTCTTCAACGCGCAAAGGCTTAAGATGATTTAAACCGATTCTTCGGTGTTGAGTATAGTATACGGTCTTGTCCATGTATCGGGCTAAAACCGTAATAAATAATGGTTTGAATTTTTTGTGTTATTTTTGTTTAATATTGGGATTCTCCGAAATATGCTGATTTGATTATGTTCGTTAGGAAACTGACTAATTATAAACGTTGGTTTCATACATTTAAGTTTTAAAATGAATGATATACCTAATGATGTTTTGACCCGGTCTCCCCTGCCACACAATCTACAAACGAATCATATAATATCTCTTTTGAATTAGTCCCACTTATTATCACCTTTTATCATAAAGCAACGTTGGAAAAGTAAATAAAACGAAAGAAATTTTATAAAGTTTTGCACACTGAAAGGCTTGGTAATTAAAGCGAGCTGGCTTTTTATAAACATATAGAAAAAAATAAATATGTAAAAAATCTGTTATATCCATTGTTAATATCCAACATAAGTAAAGATGGCGCTAACATTTTGCATACTTATAGTTAGGAACATTATTCAAAAGATCGTACAGTAAATTTTCAAAAAACGAAATATTATAGTATGAACAAATACGTTTGTGTTTTACACTGGTCATTCATTTACTTAACAGAAGGTTTTCAAGAAAAGTCATAAGTGGTATGTTTTTGTGTTGAAAGTTAAACATATCTTATCAAGTCAAAAACATAATATCCCAAGCTATAAATTTATCCCATTGTTAATAAAATAATGTTGGTTTATAGCTAGATATTTTACATTGTGGTTTCATGTACCAATTTAGTATAGTGAATGAATAAATATAGGAAACCGAAAATATTCTAGCTATACAGTGTGATTAAAAAATATTGGTAGAAAATACTGGAGGAAGGAATTTGAAGTTTATTTGAAGCCAAAAATTGTGGTCATTTTTCACCATTTTTCATGGTTTCTTACAAAAATTGTCCAGAATTCAAAAATTTTTTTAAATTTTTTTTGCACCATCAAAAAGAGGGTAAAAAAATTACAAAAGCATTTGAACCATTGTTCTAAGTGAACTAGTTCTTGAGAAAAATTAAGAAAGTTGAATTTCTTTATAGGATAAATGTTTTGTTGTTTTAGCAAATTTGCGAAACGAAAATTCAGCTATTACAACCACTGTCATGACGCGACCTGAGCCCGGGTAGATGATAAAAATTTGTTTTGAGACGCGTTTTTCTCGAAGAGAGATGGGCAGTATCTATAACAATTTTCAGATAGCAGCCAAAAAATAAATTTTTTTTTCAAAATTTACATTAGTTTTACTAATTTATTGTAAGATGGTACACAAGGCTATTAAAAGACTATGTCTACCTATCATTAACGCCAGCTTTAAGTTATTTATGGAAATATAATTTATCTGTATTTAAAAAAAAAAATTATCGATCAAGCTGAGAGACTCCAAAATACTACGTGTACCGAAGCATCATTCTTTAGCGTTTTCAATCAGTCAAAGTCGCTTCGGAAATCATGTTCAAAAATATCTCCAATCATAATTCCTTTTGGATATCATTTTGGAGAGGTTAATAAATCATTTAAGACAAAAAAAAAGAGAAAGAGAAAATATTTCTTTCAATGTGATATAACGTTTTAATAAACAAAACTGATCTCTATTCACTTGCACTCCTAATTTTACTAGTGATTGGCGCTGTTTCGATGTATTTACACAAAAAATTATGTGTGCAAATAGCGAGTATTAATTATTGGTATTAAACCTGTGTAAACAAGGCCTTACAACGCTAATTCAAATTCTCAATGTATACATAGACACAAATACATATTATGTCCACCTAAAACAATAGTGTTGTTATGCCTATATCATATGAATTAACAATTGTGGTCCTGAAGGATTACTCGGATATATTTATTTCAAATGAGTAGACTATAAGTATTCAAAACTTGAAAAGGTACGTAAATGAACGACTACTTTTCAACAATGTATGATTTATCTATTTATCTACGCAAATAAAACATCTGCAATGGATTTTATCTAACCCTATATTGTGCCGAAAGGATTTGATCAAGTGAAAATTTTAGATAATACGAAATTTACCTACTGTTACAATTGTGTAGACATTTTTAAACAATTGAAAAGCTTGTTACTAACGAAGTGTTGTTTTGATTTGACAGAAAAAATTCAAAGTATAGTTGGCGTTGAAAGCACAGAACTTTGACCTTATATATGAGTACGTGGTGTACGTCATTGAGCAAGACAATATGCCTGTCAATATAAATTTTCTAATGTTCTATTAAGAAATTGTTTTAATTATTTTTCCTTCAAGAACATCGTACGTACCTATACCATTAAGACAGTACTGGGAAAAATTTTTTAAACAACGTAACAAATCAATTTTTAAAAAATGTGGATTGAACTTTTTTTTGGTTTTTTTTTGGAGCAGTGGGGAGGGGGTGAATTTTATATAATTATAAAGATAGAAATGTTAACTTGCACTTACAAAATCGGTTTTACTTTCACGTAGACGGTCATTAAAAATTATGACGAAATGTCCAACCGATACACTATTTTGACAACTAATACACCAATACATAATCAAATAGGTGCGATAAGTTTGATAGCTACTTACGGTGACTAGACAGAGCGCGAGATATTACGCACTCTTACGATGTTCATGTCCGTCAACGTGTTAAATTACCCTGACAATTTTGTTAAAAGTTGCAAGAACGCCTGTACCCTATCAAAATATCTTAAAATATACTTGATGATGTCACTATGGTAAAAATTGTGATGACATCATCATAGTAAAGTTGCAACTGCAAGTGAGTAGATCCGGTCCTATTTACTAAAGAAAAATGGAAACACCTTCCGTGATTTTACCATACACGGAGAGAAAATTCATATAAAAATTACTTTGCTCAGCACTACAATCGACGTGTAAACGCGAACATATTCAATTTTGTACGGTAAAAATATAAAAATTATAATTAATCATAGAAAATTTAAAGGATAGAATGTTCTTTCCGTGATATTAGCTCCGTAAAATTTGTAAAACAGCACAGTAAAAAGTTCCATTCCCGACAAAAAATATTTTTTAATTGTTCAACACAATCATACAGAAGGTCACATAGCCAGACTGGTGTGGCAAGTAACATAGCTAAGCTGGTCATTGCTGGTGTCGTGTCGTGTGCAAACAGTATTCATTAGAATGTCTTACAGGATGGTCACCGTTGAATTTATCATTTTGTGACTTCACTATATTCAGTATTAGAATATATTGTTGCCAATCATTTTGTAGGCATCATAAAGAATCGAAGGTCGGAAAAGATCGATTGATCCTCAGTGCGTACAGCCCAAGCAACATAAGGTTACGGGTCAGATGCACAAATGAAAGAGTACGACAACAAAAATTATAGAACAACAAACAACAAACTATAACATATATGCATGAGAGTGTGATAGAAGTTGTGTTAGCACATTAAATTTTACCATGCTAGCACAACAATTTTTATGAAGCCATGACTAATGCTTTTTACGATTCAATTTAATAATATTTACATGATCGTAAAATATTTTTTACTTTGGTCGTCGATCGCGCACGCATTATAAGAGAGCATGGTAATTTTTCTGAAATTTTATCTACAAAAATTATATGATTTTTCTCTCCGTGTAGTGAATGTTATTTTCGGCTTTTAGGGACCTCAAAATAAATTTCTATCATAGTTCCGGACTCAAGTCTTACCAGGTAATAGCTAAATTTTCCATTCGGAAATTCGCTAAAATAATAATTTTTTAAACTTACTCGCTCACAGATTTTTCGATAATACTGTATTTTTAAAATCATTTTTCTCACCAATTTCTCATTTTATTTAAATATTCAATATAAGTGCCACGTGATATTTAAGGAAACATTGGCGGACAACGAACTAGATCAACCTTGAAACAAAACACGACGCTATAACAATTGACGCACGTCGTTGAAAATTGAAAGTCTATTGCCTGCCATAACAAACATTATTGTTTCATATAAGTCAATTTAATTGAGGTTTTCTTGAATACGATATAGCGGTGAAGTGATGAAGCATTGAAATTTATATTGATACTGTATAATTCAACTTTAAACAAATTATAACAATATATCGACCATAATCAATATTGTATTTATATTGGTAAATAATTAATTAAATGAATTAAGAATGTTTGGGAGGTAGAATCGGAGATAAAAGTACATGAAATTAGAAATTCGTGAATAATTGCGTTCTATAACAAACTATGACGTAAATAAATAGTTATCTTTGTTAAATAATAGCTATCACTACAACTGATTGTATAATACATCAAACTATAGCTCTTAGCTGACTACAAGAGCTGAGTACATTCTGAGGATTTTTCGGAGGAATTTCAAAATGCTACGAGACGATTGAAAATTTAGTAGAATGTTCCTCATTAAATACTAAGGCCTAAATACAAAGTTATTAAAAAAGAAGAAACAACTAATTTTACACGTACTCTTATGGAAATTCGAAAACAGAACAGATTAAATAACTTTTTAACGGCTTAGTGAATCGGTTTGAAATTTTCACAGGAGCCTTAGTATTTAATAAGGAACATTCTACTAAATTTTCAATCGTCTCGTAGCCTTTTGAAATTCCTCCGAAAAATCCTCTGAATGTACTCAGCTCTTGTAGTCAGCTGAGAGCTATAGTTTGATGTATTGTACAATCAGTTGTAGTGATACTCTATTATTTAACAAAGATAACTATTTATTTACCTCATAGTTTGTTATACAACGCAATTATTCACGAATTTCTAATTTCATGTACTTTTATCTCCGATTGTACCTCCCAAACGTCCTTAATGAATTAATGAATAAAAATGAATTTCCATGAAACGCATGGAAAAATAATAATTATATGAAAAAGTTACGTCGAAAAATAACCTACTGCAGAAATAATAAATTTTAATGTATTGTTTCCAAGATTGTTAATTATAAAGTAGCGGAAGCATTATAATAATTTTTAAAATATGAAAATGTTTTCCTTGTAAACGAAAATTTGCAGGCACATGTTACGATTTAAAGCTTTTTGAACAATTTTGGTTTCTCACGGTCGGTCTGCCTGTCTGTTCATCTTTGTGTCCAAACAATCAAGAGGCATAACTTCGATCGTTTTTGATAAAGTCTAAAAAATTATGCGATTTAGTTTCTATAGATGGTCCCCTACGAATTTTAACTTTTTGCGAAGTTTTTGAATATTTTGTTTTTGTTCTATTTTTTTATGTGGTTCGTATGTTGTGCATAAAAGTTTTCGCTGTATTTAATTAGAATCGACACCTGGCTGTAGCATGTATTGGGAATTTAACTCACGTGTACTAGATTTCATGTCCGTAGGTAGAAATCAGTGTTACGTACGAACACAGGTCAAGATTGACGAAATTATAAGGACTCCGAAATTTAATTTTTTTGGGACACTAAAAACTGAAAAACCCCTTTTAAGCAATAATGTCTTAAGGAGAGGGTAAGGTTAATTCGTACAAAAAAAGCCATGTTTTTGTTATTTTTTTGTTACTTTTTAAATTAATTTATTAAAACCAGTGGTACATTAAAGTATAACATTCGAAGAATATTGTATAAAATTTCCACGAAGAAATATTAAAAAATACAGTAATGGCAGCAATTATCCGAACGTGTCTCGGAAAAAAGTAGAATTGCGGTGCCCCTCGTAGCTTGGTGCTGGATCATCCGAAATAAAAAAAATTAAAGTTCATTCGTTAGATAATAGTTTTCCTCAGGTAACGCTGGGGGGGGGGGGTTCTAAATTTCAATTTTTCACTTTTTTGGAACACTTAGAACGGAAAAAACACGATTTTTGCGAAAAGAATTGGCTAATTTGTTATTGTAAAATAAAAATTATTAACAAATTTGAATAAAACTCTCCAGCGTTACCTCGTAAATTAGTACAGAAATAGTGTTCAAAATTTCAAATGGATCAGTGCTGTAGTTTTGAAGTTATGAAGGGTACCGGCTTTGAAAACGTGAGCTGTGGGGAAAACACTTTAAAGTTTTGAACACTTAAAAATTCTTCTATAAAACTGATATAGAATACTTACTGCTAAACTAAATTTTGTACCCTACACTGACAAAATATACAGTACAGGTATAAACACGTTTGTACTTGCATTGAAATTTCTATAACTGAGAGAGAGAGATATATAGAGAGCGAAACATCTGCCAGGTAACAACAAAAATGGTTATAACTTCGTCAATTTTGTTCCAATCAACTTGAAATTTTGAGACAATATTCTTGAGATATTATGCAATCAGTTAAAAAAATAAAAAAAAAATGCAAAAAAAATTATTTTAATACCTTACCCTGCCCTTAAGTAACAAGAAACGTAATTCTCCTGAAACTGAATAATCACTTTTATTTTTAGATGGTGTACTAAAAACAACAATTCATAGAAAAATTTCTAAACAACAAAATTATTCAAATAAAAATCTTTTCCCAACAACGCATAACTTACAATATTTTACCTACAAGTAGATTTCGGGTTACATTTACGTAGGCAAATTAAATTTATCCTGTCACTTGTGATATTATTCTATATTATTCCCTTGAATATAAGGTAGGTAAAATAAAGCTGTCTGGTTTGATGTTATATCAAAATATTTTCTTTACCATATTTCTCAAAAAATTGGTTATTTTCGGAAAACATATTATCATAATAGAAACAGAGAAACAAAATTCTGTCAGGTCTGTTAAAGTTAAACAAAAACAAAAGAGCAGCCAAATGCGAGCTGAAAAATTCATAAAAGAAATCTGTTATAACCCATACTTTCAATAACCGAAATTTATTCCAATTTAAATTATTTTAAAAAGTTTTAGTTAATCGAGTTAGCTTTTTCACTTATTATTTACCTGTATGAGAGATTTGTATTTATTTGTGTTTAAATACATATAACAAAAATTTGTTGCCCAGCAATTTAAACAAGAACTCTCACTACGCAGCTGGAGTATTTTTGGCTAGTGATAATTTTTCGAGTTAAGGCATGGTCAGACCCTTTTTCGTCGCCCTATATCTTAGCTTTCAGATGTCTCAGGGTTTGTTTAGATCACATATTCTGTTTTATATCGTTAAAATTTAATCAAAATCGATAGAGTCCGGCTAGACCCCACTCAAAACCCAGGTTGTGTATCCATCTTGGTGAAGTCTATCCTCATACCAAATTTCATCAAAATCCCTTAAGTGGTTTCATAGATCTTCAACTCTGTAGGTCAAAATAGGTCTCCTTACATACAGACAGTTCGACAGACCAACATATAGACAGACGTTTTTTTGTAAATGACCAATTTGGACTCAGAGAACTTCAAAACGTATATTTCTGCTAAAAACCCGACATGGAATTTTTTCATGATCACATAACTTGGTATAGAGACATGTAATGTACAGGACTAAGTAAAAATTATTAGGAGACGGGTGTTAGAAGGATAATTGATGGGTGATAGAAAAAAATGTGATGGGAGATGGGTGTTAGAAAAAATAATTTTTCGTATTGGTGACCGAAAATCTAACAATTTCTCGCACTGTCACATTTGCCATCGCCAAAACACTTCCCGACTGTACAAACTAACTTCCAGACTAACTTGCCTAAAATTTAAATAGAATAAATTTGTGTGACCAGATATCCAAATTTAACAGTATTTTTGTTTTTATACAAGGGTATATTTTTGTAAATCTTACAATCAAACGCTCTAATATCACTTTAATTTCGGATTTTTATAGTATCGTATCAATCAAAAACTGTTTTGCCTCAATTTTTTTACCCGGAAAAATGTTATTCATAACAATAAAACACAACGGGTATATAAAAAGTTTTATAAATCTGACAACGTTGAAAAATATCCCAAAAATTATATGTAGGTAACGAAGGATATAATATATGAGGTGAAACGGTAGAACAATATTAATAGTTATTTTTTATTTCTCCTGTTAGTTCGCTGGTTGAAATTAGTTTGATCAAAGGCCTCTGCTTATTTCGCTACGCGGTCAATTCTAATCTTCTTCACAGTCGGAGCTCGTATGGCAAATTTGCCACACGAAACCCAACTGAGAGAATCCTTATTATGTCACAGAAAAAAACTATAAAGACAGAATTTCTGAACATCATAATATTGAAAATTCTACCAACCTCAAAAACTGTCAAATTTAATTTTTATACTTATGGCGTAATTATTCCATATTTTTAAGTGATTTATTGTGTTTTATTTCTATAAAATTACGACCAAAATATGTTTTTTTTTAACAATTCCACCCCAAATGACGGTATCGGAAAGTAAAAATTTACACGGAGAGAAAAATCCTATAATTTTTGTAGAGAAATTTTCAGAAAAATTACTATGCTCCCCTATAATCCGTGCGCGATCGACGACCAAAATAAAAAATATGTGCTAGCATGGTAAAATTTAATGTGGTGCTAACACAACTTTTATCACACTCTTATGCATGTATATTATAGTTTAATTCTTGTTGTCGTACTCTTTCATTTGCGCATCTGACTCGCGACCTTATATTGGTTGCACTGTACCTGTAAAAACATGTATATAAAAATGATTGCCAACAATATAATTCTAATACATATACTAAAGATAGGTAAATAACAAAAAGATGAATTAAACGATGACATCATCCTAAGAGAGTGTAAAAACAACTGACTACTAGCTGCTTCAAGGTGCTTGGTGGGAGCTGTCTGACAAAGTTTCTTCCACAGTCCACACCTATATGGTTCGCATGTAACCCATGTAACTCGCTGATTGAGGTACATTTCATTACAGCGATCCCAACAAAAGCAACCTTCTTTCTGTTTTTTTTCTCTCTATTATTAGCATGTTAGCATGGAAATTTTTTTAATAAACACAATTAAAAATTATATTTTTGTCGGTAATGGAACTTTTTACTGTGCTGTTTTACAAATTTTACGGAGATAATATTACGAAAAGAACATTCCATCCTTTAAATTTTTTATGATTAATTATAATCTTTATATTTTTACCTTACAGAATTTAATATGTTCGTCTTTTACACGTCGATTGTAGTGCTGAGCACAGTAATTTTTATAGGAATTTTCTCTCCGTGTACGTTTTCATGATTAAAATAAACATAAAAATAAAAAAATATAGAACGTATTTGCAATCAATAATAATACAATATAATCTACCCTATTTTTTTTTCCTTATATGGTCTGGATATCGGATTTCGAAAAAACGCAAAAACACGTATCCCCTAATATTTGGTGCTCTTTCTATTTATGATGGCAAATATTTGATATATTGAACCACTCAGGCTGTACAAGAAAATTTACCCCCTTTTCACCCCTCCAGCCCCTCTTATGAACCCGACCCTGGTTTAATCTATACAGGTGAATAAGCATTTCAATGAGTAACATTCCGCCAATTTAAAGTTTTCCTCTATCTCTTATAATTTTCGAGATATTTAAAGAAATACGATTTGAACCCCCAACTTTAGCGGCTGATATCACCCCGTAAACGTGGAAGATGGCCGATAAAAAAAAATACGGGTCCCTTATTTTTGCCTATTCTACACACCGGCGAAGTTTCATCAAAATCCCGAATTTTACTCTGGGTGCATCTGCTTGTAAAAGCCTACTCCTAAACCTACTTTCCCCAATAAATAGGTTTTATTAATATATGTAATAGTATTTTTGAGGTTATTTTATTAAATTTTCTTTTTTAATGGCAATCTAATGCCCCCTACGGTGTAAATAGATTATAATATAATTACTCGACTATTTCTGAAAAGCTATACCTTTTTTTACCCTAGATAGCCGTATGGCGAAAAAGGCATTAATCGATAAGAGATGTATTAAGAGTAGCGAAAACGGAAAGAATTTCATCAAAAATTTTTTCATATGGCTTTTATGATGACGATCTACTTAAATAAATCAGATAAACATTATATTTAAATAAGGATCTAATTTCTATATTTTCAAGTAAACACTTTTCAATTCCTTTTTACCACTATCTTTCTTTTATTATTGCATTATTTATATTACCATAGCGGGCCAGTAAGTACGCATTTGCCGCATATTTTTATATACTAAAAATATCTAGATAAATCAGTTTATTTGATTTGGGGGAAAACGATGAAATAAAATGATGTAAAAGGGTTATAAAACGGTGAAACTTATTTTATTTACTAATTCACTTGGTGATACAGACTGAAAATTTCTAATATGCGGCTTAAATCAATTTTTCAACACGTAAATAGATACAGGCAAAAGAACGTTCATAAACTACCAGCAGCCCGTCAGAAGAGTGGGAAGGGAAGTCAGGCAGGGAGCCGTTACAGTCGAACTACGTAGTTCTTCTTTGGTAAAAAAAAAATCTCAAAATGTTTTATGAAATTTATAGGAAAAAAAATACGTCCCTCCGAGGGAGGAAGTCAAAGACTTGGCAGTCTTGGTCTTGGTCTTGTTCTTGCATTAAGAGTCTTGGTATTGATCTTACTAGAACAGTTTGAGTCTTGGTCTTGGTCTTGCAAAATGCAGTCTTGGTCTTGGTCTTGGTCTTGTTATTGCTAAAAAATCTTGCACTTTCTTGCATTTTTTTATTAGCGAATTTTTTCTTCTAAAATCAGAATTTTTACTATCTTTACGTATTAATGATACTTTCAAACTATTTAAATAATTTAGCAAAAGTCTTGCTTTTTTCTTGCTTTTGTCTTGGTCTTGCTCACTTGAGTCTTGGTATTGGTCTTGCAGTCATACGTATAGTCTTGGTCTTGGTCTTGCTCTTGGTATACATAGTCTTGCTCTTGGTCTTGGTCTTGCATTTTTTGCAAGACCAAGATAAGACTGCAAGACCAAGACTAATTTTGCTCATCGAAAATATAATTTCAGGATAAAAATGTTTGCTGGAAAACTTGGAAGTTTCTTGTTTCAAACATCACTTTGATAATATGACACGGCACGAAATTTAAGACAAGAAGCAGTTTAAGCATAAAATCACTTTAAAGATTGTTTATAAATCTGTTACAAGTACGAGCAAGCTGTGTATCACACCTCATTGACACCTCATTGGCACAGATTATCATACAATACATAAAATACATCTTTCAAAGCTTTTTAGTCTAAAAAATCATTTGATTCAAGAAAGTAAAATGAAGGAGTAAATCTTTTAGACAACAAAGTAGACCCTGTATTTTTTCGGTAAATATGTATATAAAAAAAAGTGTTTATCAAACAATTTCGCTCAACATCTGATACCGTAGGAAAATATGAATATATTTGTTGTAAGAGCAATATATACAAATTTATACTTATGCTCCATTTTACTGATATTCATAGAAAAAGAGGAGACGAGAAAAAAAAGTATAAGAAATAAGAAAATGAAATTCTTAAATCAAATTTTTTGTAAAATTTTTTTTCTTTTGAACATAACATGAGCACGGATGTTTTGAATTCTTTTTTCTTTGAACATGTTCGTATTATTAAAAGACCTTTCAAACTAAAATAACTATTACGAATTTTCGAAAATGTCGAATACAACAAAAAAATTTGACATCGTATTATACCAGTGAGTATAAATTTCCGAGAATCGTTGAAATAACTAAACAATCAAAGTACACTAATGAGTATTGTGTGTTAAAAATAGGATAATGCAATAGAAAGTTTTGAATTTTAATCGAATCGAATTTTTCATTACAGGTTTCGTAACAAAATAGGTATTTTACTAGTAAAAATGTGAGACTCCCTGGATAGTGATTAATTATAATGGATATTGAATAAAAATTTTAATTTAGCTATTATGAATTAAAATGTTAACTTCATTCATCCGATTTCGATAAAACTTTGGTGAGTAGTTATGCACATGCCCCCGAATGTTTCTGAATTAGTACAAAAATTTTACAATAAGTGGCACGCGAGTCGTCTCAACAAATGTGTGTATTTCATATATAGGGTATGATCGTGTAAGATGGCGCCGGTCGGTAAGAATGCGCACCCCTGTTTCCTCGAAACAGGAACGAAATTTGTAACAAACTTTAATCGTGTGTTGAAGTGTTCGGGTATCCGAAATTGCTCACCAAAAAATGTTTGTTTACGACATAATCCCAATATTCTAGATAAGTTTAAAATTTTTAGTACATTTTGATATTATTTTTCTCGAATTTGAATGTGTTACTACGGCTTATGTCGAAACAAGTTAAAAGTTATGAATGTTTCCGTGGCGAGTAAAGTTAGTCACGAAGTAGCTCCGATTACTTTAATTTGTGTCAGTACGCGTGGATGGTTCCCACAGGACAGTGGCGGCTCGTGAGCTTTAAGACTGCGTATGCGCTTTCAAAAAGGTAAATCACACTTAATGTGTAAAGAGGTACTAAAATAGCAGGCGGGTCACGTGTCCCGGGCGGCAGGTTTTGAGGGGCGCCAAAATTAGGTATGTGAGGTTTTTTCTTCTTTTGCTCGTCACTTGCTTTTTGGGAGGAAAAAAGGAAATACTTTTTCTACAGAGGCGCCATTTTTTGACCTTGCCCCGGGCGCCACTTAGGCTAAGTCCGGGCCTGAATAACATACAAGAGAAAAGCTTTTTTGGTATCAAACAACCACCTAATTTTAGAATATTTATCAAAAGAAGTTTGGAAAATGATGTGCAAACGCTTTTTTGTAACAAACTGAGTTGTAGAAAATATAAGATTCAGGAAAAATATAAAAATATGGAATAACTTTTCTTTCACAGTCAAAGTAAAACACCAGCAATATTTTTATGAGGCTAAATAAACACGATTTAAATTACCTTCAATAGTCTAAAGAAAAATTATTTTCGTCAATATTCCTTAAAAAAAGTTGTGTTAATTACTTTATGTTGTGTTAATAACGCAACCGTTGTTTTTTAGTCATTTAAAAAAAAGACAGTAGGTAATAAAATCTTAATAATCAAATCACAGTTGACAGCAACGATAAATTTATAAGTATAGGAAGCATGCTAAAAGATTTAAAAGCTGAGGTGATTAGAGCACAAGTTAAGATTTGGTTAGTTCGGCTGTTATCGAATATACGATAAGCGCCGAGCCTGGTGCCTACGATGGAAAAGAACTATACGGTATTATAAGCCACTAATACAGCTGCACATATACATATACATATGTAGATTCAGTATAGCCATTACATCGACTGTTATCGAATATACGATATGCGCCGATCCTGGTGCCTACCATGCCAAAGGACTACCAGTATTATAAACCACTAATACAACTGCACAGATACATAATATACATATGCAGATTCAGTACACACGGATATGCTCAGATGATGATCGCATAGCTGAGTAGGTACATATGCGTATGTACGTCCTATACACAGCTACATAGACTGGCTACAGGGTCTATTGTTGATCGTGTCTATATGTAACACGTACTGTGGACCATATTTATGCATTTTAGGTATATCATAATTAGGTATGTATAATTGGTATAATATATGCATTCTAATGTGCAATATATATGCAATAATGTAAGGTAAATCTTATGGAAATTGTATATTTAAATTATTTTGTAAACAATGTTATTTTCGTTATAAATTTATTTCAGTTTTTAAGAAACAGCTAGGGTAAGCGGCGCCTACCCCGCATACCTGGAATAACCGCCACTGCCACAGGATAAGCCGTGTAAGACGGCGCACACATTCTTACACGACAGTTTCTTTTATCATGTTTTTCTTTAACTTTTCTAGGGAATTCTATACAGCAAACTTTTGTACAATGTAAATTCGTCTAACCCAAGTCCTATATCAAAAGTTTACGATTACGAAAACTAACGATAACGAAAAGTAATTTTTTTTAAATATTCTATTACTAATAAAGTCAGTGAGACTAGTGGAGCCTAAAATTAACCAGTTATAGCCAATTTATAAAAAGTAATTCAATATCGATAATTCGTGATAACGAAAACGATATTTTATTAGTCGTAAAATGTTTGGAATACCCACAACTTGCTTCGGTTAAGTCTTCAAAAATTTCGTTATTTTTTCGTTACGACGCGACGCATCGTTCACGAGATACTTACGATCATAAGTTTTCCATTACGAAAAGTTACCAAGATTAATTTTTTTTTAAATGTGTTACTGCTGACCGAATTAATTGGACTAATGGAGCCTAAATTAACCAGTTGTAATCAATTTATGATAAGTAATTCGGTATCGATAACTTTCGATAACGAAAAGCAGGGTTTAACAATCGCAATACGTTTGAGTAAAAGAGCTTTGACTGTACGGCGGCACACTACGTCATCAAAAGTATGACGTCACCCTGGCCCAAGGTGTACCGACAATTTTGACGCTATAGCATTAAGTATAGTACGGCGTCAAAAGTGTGGGCACAGCTTGGGTCAGGGTATTCCCATACTTTTGACGACGTAGTGTGCCGCCGTACTGTCATAGCTCTTCTACTCGTTTGGAATACCCATAACTTGTTTCACTTAAACCTTCAAAAATTTCGTTATATTTGGACTCCGAACTACCGTTACTTACGATCAAAGTTTAGAATAACGGAAAATATGAAGAGGTGCTGACATAAGAAATTCTCCTGTTACGTAGATGTGGGATTGTTTAAATGTGATTTGTGCTAAGTTCCAAGCTTTTTAATAAGTGCGCCATCTTACCGACCTCAATGCGCACTTTTAAACTGTCGGTCGTGTAAGAGTGCGCATTTCCCATTTTGTGAATTTTTTTTAATAACTCGATCGATATTGAGTTTTGTAATAAAAATCCGTTATCACAGCGTTAACTAATCATTAAGGTACTAGAATAAATACAATTTACTTCTATAACATTTTCCGTAATTTTTTTTATAGCCACCTAAATGTTAAGTGCGCCGTCTTACACGACACTACCCTAATTTATTGCGACAAAACTTTAGTGAGTTATTGTCAAACAGTGGATTAAGTTTGAAAAATCCATAATCCTTTGTCACATAAATATGTAGCTGTACGTGGCCTGTTCACACGTTGTAGAACCTTCTGATTTATTCGTGTACACACCAGGGGAAAATAAAAAGTATTGTGTATCCGAAAGCACTTCAATAAAATAAAGATAAAACACAAAGACTTTCTTTCTTTGAGTGGCATTACAATGCATGCGGTACACGCTAGTTTAAAGTAAATATGTTAAATTTTTTTATAAAATTATCGTTTCCCATTAAATTTTTCCATTTTAATTCAGAATTGCAAGAAATATTGTATGCGACACGGGCAAAATAGCTACTTTTTTTCACTCACTATAGTACGCAATACGCATCAGCAAAGTTTACAACTTAAATATGTCCATATCCAACTACAAAACCATATACTAAATAAACAATACTCCTGTCGCAGCATCCTGCATAACATAGCAAATTTCCATTTATAAAAATTAATTTTTCTTGAAAACTAGTTGACATAGAATAATAGTTGGGACCTTTTTTATGTGATTTTTTCTCCTCTTTACAATGGTGTAAAAAAATTTCACCAAAATTTTTGAATAAGGGGAAATTTTGGCAAAAAACAAATTTTTTTCAAGAACAAAAACCATGTTCCTGGCATCGGACGTGTCTGGCTAACGAACTCGTCCAACGGTTTGGGACTTCCAATATTTTCACCAAATTTCATAAACGTAAGACATTACGTTCGAGAGTTATCGCGCGGACACATACACACGCACACACACATATATATATATATATATATATATATATATATATATATATATATATATATATATATATATATATATATATATATATATATATATAAATTTTAGTGAATAATATTTTTGGTTTCTAGGGACCTCGAAACAAATTTCTCAATTCGCGTCGTGACAGTGGCTGTAATGGCTGAATTCCATTCTGGAAATTCGCTAAAATGTCTTCATACATATCTGTCTATACACTATATTACTAATTACCTACTAAAAAAGTTTTCTGTAAAGCACTTACCTTAAAAATAAGCTATTTATTTCATACAATTTGAATCTATAAATGGCGTCTTTAACATTTCGTCAATACAGACATTTCCGTCTCAACAGTGTTATTCAACGGATGCCCATTCTCGGTGGTGGTCATTGTCGTTGTTTCCAATTTCCGATTACGATTTTTCATCTGCGGCACAATTCGTGTTGTTTCACGATCGTTAATCGAGCCGCCCGGTGGTGTATTGCCGCGGCACAGAATATCTTTAAATTCTTTACGAAAATTGTCATTCAGCCAACCGTAAAGTAATGGATTCGAACACGCCGATGACATTCCCATCATGTGACAAACGGCGTACGAAACAGACATTGTTTGCTGGAAAATAAAAGAGAAAGAACATGACAATGTTATGATAAAAAATAATCCATTTTAAATTTAAACGGAAATTATCGTATAGAATGGAAATAATTGTTTAATTTTCTTAAAATTTTTGTAGAAAACAAAGAAAAATTTTTTGGGGCTATTTTTTTGTTTATAAAGATATACAATTTTTGTTTTTTGTTTACAATGTTGGCACAATTTAAACGCCCGTAAAACAACGTTTTTTTTTTAAAAATAAGGAATGGTAGGACTGCACTAATTTAATCCAAGTACTCCATCACTTCCAAATAATGTAGATTCAAAAATATAAGATTATTAGCTGTACTCAGGACATAGCTAGTACGACGTGTCAACAAGCAGAACTATGGAGAGAAATCTTGGACCGTATTACAGGGCACAGCGCAAAAAACAAATAAAATATTTCTCAAAATGTAACAAAAAAAAAAAAACTACTGACACGAAATCCCTAGCTTTTAAATACTTGTGGGCTCTGGACCCCCTATTCGGATCCAGACTCCGACGCCACAACTTCGACTGTTCCCCCCCCCCCTCGTCGAGCCTGTCGACAGGCAATTTTATACGATTATTTCCGTATAATTCTTATTCGGTTCAGAAAAGGAATTTGTATTAAGGTGAAATTAAAAAAATTAGCACCCCCCCCCCCAAATTTTTTCCAGTCCCGGGATTGTTGATAACACTATTTTTAACATTTATGAAAGAATTCGATAAGGTAACGGGCCTAGTTTCTGACCTTTTAAGAGTGACGGCTGAGGTTAAACGACAGTAATAAATATAAGTTTAAACTTAAGAGACAATTAATAATTTTATCAACTAGTTTATGGCTTTCAAAATAAAGTCATACAAGTAAAATAATTATTTGAATTGAATTAATAATTTAAATTAATGTTTTAAAAATTGACAAAAAGGACCCAGTTTCTGACCTTCAAAATTTCTCATGTGACAGTTTTTGACCCTGATAGTGGCCTAGTTTCTGATCCTTAAATTTAAAAATACAGTTTTTTAAAATTTAATTTATAAATAATTTTTTATTGATAAAAATGAATGTTTAATGTTATATACGTTATGAAAAATAACAAAAACTAATCGAAGATAACTATAAATAACAAAATAACTAACAAAAACTGGTTAGAATTTAATTGGGCCATACCACTTTAGAAGTGAGCCTAGTAATTGACCCTCATATTTCAATAATAAAAATCATTCTAAGGTATTTTATAAATATTTTAAAATAAATTTTAAACAAATATTAACCTGCTCATATATTTTTAATTAAGTTTTCATACTTACATGATGAATATTGCACAGATCAAAATGAGTACTTTGTAACATAAACTGTTAGCAAACTACCAAAAAAATAGTTTTTACAACCATTTTAAACTTAAAAATTTTTTTTTATTTAGTTAATATATTCTAAACTTTTTAAATTGCTGTTCATTAGACACAGAATAGATTACTTTAAATTAAGAATTTATTTTTTTTCTTATTTAAAATATAGTTTTTTTTATTAATTTATAACAAAGTTGAAAAGTTCAGAAACTGGGCCAGGGTCAATTACCGGGTCTTTTACCTTATATACTAACAAATGAAATAGAACGGAACTGCGCGAAATTCAAATTTAGTGGGTATTAACTGAAGAACTTATTAACGTTTTAATATCTTTACAAAAGAACAGCCCCCAGGATTATAATTATTTTCAAATTCAAGTAACCTTAAAATAAAATTTTAATTCATATTTTCAAATTTTTGGACCTGTCACAATCTCAAAAATATTTTAGGTTTTTAGACACCATTTGAAAATATATTTATATAAATCAGTGTAACACAATTTATAAGCAATTAAGCACAATTTAAAAACAAAAAAAAATTCTTAGAGAGAAAGCAATTAAGTCAGTAAAGCACTAATACACATTTACTATAAGCTGGGCACAAAATTTTAAAAATAGCACATTTTTAGATTGCTGCTATAGTAGTGTCATTTTCACATTACAAGAAACACTCTAGTGTCTAGTACATTTTAAACAATTAAAAGACATTTTTCTTAGAAGTGCAAATTCCTAACAAACAACAATTGGAAAACAAAAGAGAATCATATACCTGCATAAATTAAAAATGAAGTAGCTCAAGGGCACTTCAGATGCATTTAAGAATGCTTTGTACATATAACTATTTTTTTTTTTTTTTTAATTAAAAAGAAAGATAATAATTAAACTTGCAATAGGTATAATTGTGTAATTATATTTAGAAAATTGTGGAATGATCAAGAATTCTTACAACAGTTTTAGACTTAATAAAATATTTCATTAAATTACGATAATTTTACTGATATTGTGTGTTCAACAGCTGAATTTGATCTTAAATATTATTATATTTCGATTGCTTTCTACCTGTTCCTAGATATTCAAGTTATATCTTATTTTACTTTTTTAATGCAAAGAACATTCCAGCAATGTCTTGCATATTGTATGTATTTATATTAAATTGTTGGTAGCTATTAGCAATCCATTATCTATCAATCTCCAAGGCAAATGCAATTCAATTTTTAAACTAGATTTACAGAAACTCTATTCTCTAATATACGGTTTAATTTCAATTAAAAAAAAAGCTTCCGTTGTTGACATTTAATTCAAACGAAGAATCTATTTACAATATGAAATAGAATTTTAAATTAATTTTAGTAAATAAAATACTTATCTCATTTTTTAAAGAAATAGTTTATTTAATAGAAACAGAAAACGAATGACAGGAGATAGAAAACTAAATTTATAAGAATTGTGAAAGTTTAAGGTGGTTGGCATATTAGAGTATTATTTAATAAATAAAATGTCAAAACTGGAACCAGTCCTGATGTATACAGGGTAGCGGAAGCATTGCGATAACTTTTGAAATTTGAAAATTTCTTTCTCTCCGAAATAAAAAAAATTTTATATTTTTAAGTTTCCTGAACAATTTTGGTTTCTTGTATGTTTGTCGAAACATGCCTGTGTCCGTCTGTGTGTTCGAAAATCACACCGAGGGACATAACTTCAAAACTATTCGTTATTTTTTTGAAATTTTTAGAAATTGTACAGTTTGGCCCCCCAGATAGGCCTCTACGCAAACAGAGAAACAGTAGTCCGGCGCTTCCATGAAATTTCGCTAAAGTTTTTATGGTATTCTAGGGTTAGGATATATTTATATGATTCCTTAAAATTTCGATACAATCAGAATAATGAAAGTTATTGTGCATGCGCAAAAGCAAAATTGTTAAGGCTGGGTACATTGAATAGACTATCACTTCTTAAAAGCTTTTATTTAACTTGCTATGTTAGTATGTTTGTTTAGATTAAATCTTGGAATCAAAATTTGAACAGGTTCTAATTGAGCTAGATGTTTCAAATTTTGCATACGTGTATAACCTTGATGACAATGCAATATTGTATAATAAGTTTTGTCCTAAATCGCCTCAAACCAAAATTATTGATTTTTAGGCCTATGCAACTTTTTGACTTTTTCGAATTGTCAAATATTGTCCATTGATTTTACATTGCAATTTTTTCTTTCCATAGTTATGTTTGATTAGGGTAAATTAACCGATTAAAATATAGGTAAAAAAATTACTTCGTTAATTTTTTTTTAAATTAGTTTTAATTAGACTAAAAGTAGAAAATGTTTTTTAAAAAAAAGCTTTTAATTAAAAATGAGCTAAAAAAAAATAAAATAACTTTTGAGTGAAGTTTGGAGCAATACGCAACATAATTTATAAAAGCTTGAGGCGTTTAATTAAGTTTGGTAACTACTGAAAAGTAAAATAGCTACAGTTATATCCAAAACAGAAATACCTAATTAATGATAACGCCTCAAGCTTTTATAAATTATGTTGCATATTGCTTCAAACTTCACTCAAAAGTTATTTTAATTTTTTTAGCCCATTTTTAAATAAAACCTTTTTCTTAAAAAACATTTTCTTTAATTTAATTTATTTTCTGTAATTGTTTGACAATTCAAAGCGAGTCAAAATCTAATAATGTCTATTTTCGCTCTTTTATTTTTTATAGGGATTGATTTGGTATTGGAAACGACAAGAAACAAAAACTATGCAATCACTCTTTTCATAATTTCCATAGTTATCTTCTTATTTGTCAATTAGAAAAAATCAGGCAGCAGTTCACCCTATTCTTGTTTCAAACATGAAGTTAAAAATATGATAAGACAGAAAATGTAATATAAACTGCATTTTACGTATAAAGTCATGAAGATGTGTACCAACTCCACTATAGTGATGTATTTTAATTATGTTAAAACAAATTTCACTCTTAGCCAATATTAGTTGATTTTTTTAGAATTTATTACTTAAGCTCTAATACGCCACCACCTGAAAATAATTGATATTTCCTTTAATTTTTTTAAAAAAAAAAAAAAAAAAAACGTTATTGAAATTGGGCGGTAGTAATTTCCGCACCAAACAAAATATTATAGGTAAATTCCGCACTCATCTTTTGAAACTATCATAATCCTATGTGTATTTTCCGCACTAAACAATTGAAAATAAAACTAATTATTTTTTGATAAAATTATATTTAACTGGTGTATATGATACGTAAACAGGGTGTCAATTAAAAAAAAAAAGCCAGGCCTTGTATCTTTAGAACGGTAATAGGTAATTAAAATCTGTTAAAAACAGTTTCTAGAACATGAAGGGGGAACCATTATGACCGGCATGGGAAACTTTTACAACCAACTCCTTAGACTTCAGCCACCTCAGTCCTATTTTTTTAAATTGTAAGACCCGACTTATTGTATATCATTAGAAAGTTCTTTAAAAATGCTGTTCATTAGTACCAAACACGTAACATTAAATTATGGAATATTTTTTGAAGATAGGTTAGGTTAGTTTAATTAGTTTTGACAATATACTTCGACTTTGATATAAAGCTAGGTGGTAAGGTTAGTTAAGGTTAGGTTAGGTTAGTTTAGACAATATATTTCGACTTGGATATAAAAACCAGGTGGTGAGGTTAGTTCAGTTAGTTTTAATAACATACTTCGATTTTATATGAAATTAGCTGGTGAGTTTAATTAATGTTAGGTTAGTTTAGTTAGTTTTGATAATATACTTCGACTTTAATATAAAACTAGGTGGTGAGGTTAGTTAAGGTTTGGTTAGTTTAGTTTCCCTTTGCCCGAATTCTTATGAAATAAAATCAGTTAATTGAAAATGAGTCACCTGTCTGATTAGCATTTTTAGCATTTTCCTTTGCCTAAATTTTCATGATAATAAGAAGCTAGCTGAATATTAATCACCTTCATAATTAGCATTTCCTTTCGTCCAAATTTCTAAAAAAATTTCTTCGTTTTTTTTGTGAATATTTTAGGAATAAATGGAATGGCAATTATCAAAAACTCACCCGGTATATAGGTTTGTCGTGTACATACTTATGTTAATTTTCTGATTAGTGCGGAATTTACCACATAAATTAACAAACAGTTGATGAATTTTAAAAAAAAGTGCGAAAATTACATACGCTCTTGAAATTTTCTCAAAAATAAAAAGTATAAAAATTTTGGAACAAAATCAAATTATCTACATACATATCTACCTGATGATGTCATAAAGTTAAGTTTTATCATTTCCAAAATTAAGCCCTAATGATTTCCTGTTGTTAGTAATACTCACTTTTAACTAATTTTTACCGAAACTTTTATTTTTTATTGCTAAATTTTTTGAAAGAGAGGCTTCAAACAACAAATACATAACTCTAAGCGTAATCTATTAAATCCAATCCATTAATTTGTACGAAAAATAGAGAAATCGTAGACAAATTTACAACGTTTGATACGGCTCATGGCAGATGCCAAAAGAGAAAAAAAAATTGAATAAAAACAAAAATGAATAAAAATTACTACTCACCTGCGATGGTAATTGCGAATCTGGTATACGCTTAGGTTTATTACCGCCGTTAAACAAATTCTGTGGGTTTGGAAACACAACGCTTTCAGTTAAATGTACAAAATACATTTTCATTTATTTTATATACTAGAAACTAAAATATATTTACCTAGAATTGTCTATACGTATAACCGTATAACTCAAATCTCGGCGACTACCTATCTACATATTTTAAATAAATATAAAAAAAGTTTTTATTCAACAATTTTATATTTTATGGCTCTACATTTTCAAGTAGGTTTTGATATATATGTTTGAGTAATTAAAATTTTACTGTTGTTACAGAGGCTGTAAAAAGAACATTTGTGTTTCAGTTCCAGAAAATCAATAATTAGAAACATGAATTATTACTGTTTATAAAAGTTTCCCATTAAGATGTAATGCCTGAGTTCTATAGATAAAAATATTTTTCGGAAAAACGATGCTTGTATCTCATTTTTATAGCTCCGTTTAATTAGTTTTTAGAGTTCTGCACTACAAAAAATAAAAATCCCTATTTCACGAATTTCACTAATTTCTTAGTATTCTTGTATGGAAAATAACATAATTTTGAATCGTTTGAGATTTTGGAAGCTATTGCCTCAAATTTTATTTGAAATCATTTTGGGCTTTAGTTTAAATGAATAGTTAATTCTTAAGGGGTCTTTTACCAGTGATGTGCTAAAAAGAACACTTTTTTTGGAATTTTTTTTGGAGAAACTATTTATTGCAATGAAAAAAAGAGTCTTGTACATCAAAGTACCTACATATAATTAAGTGTAAAGTCCGATTGAACTAAAATTGGATACCTTCTCTTTATTATGGTGTTTTCTGTAAGACTATCTAGATTCAGCACATCAGACCTCATACTCTTTTTTTGGCGTCATTTTGAATAAAAAGTAAGAAAAATTGCTCCGTTTTTTGATCTTTCAGGTGTTCTAAAAAATCAAAATTTTTATATTAAGGGCTGATTCTAGATAGTCTTATAAAAAACATCATAATGAAACGAATGCATCCAGTTTTAATTCAATCGGACTTACAGTTTTCTTTGAATCATTGGCACCGTTTTTTTTTTTAGGCCTCTGACCTTCAAGAGGCTTACAAGCACAGACGGCAGAACAAAAATAAAAAAAAATATATTCAAGATACACTTAATTACATGTATTTTAATGTACAAAAAGTTGTTTTTCATTACGATAAATAGTTTCCCTCCAAAAAAATTCTAAAAAAGTGTTTTTTTTTTTAATAGCACATCACTATTTATTTCCACTTTAATATTATATAACAACAGTAACTGCCTAATTTTAATTCTGAGCCGATATAATTATTTTCCGTTAGATAATCCTTTCAGTATTTGTGTTAAAAATTAACAGTTATACATCAAGGTTAATTATATACATTTTTTATAATATTATACATTCTTCATTTACCCATGCATTGTTACTTTTTTTCTTCTACATTTTAATTTTTTTTTTTTCGTATTTGCATACGTGTGGTAGGTTGTTCAAAATGGTAGTGATTAATTAAACGACCAAAGAAAACAAAGAAAAGAATTTTCTCGTTTGTTATTGTTTGTTCTTTTTTCGAAACTCTTTTACGTAAATGTTACGTAGATACAACAGATACGTAAAAATTGTACAATTTTTATCTTATTTTTATTTTATTTAATTTTTTTTATCGGAAACCCTTTTTTTGTTGTATATTTTGAACCCTTTTTTCATCTACTAATATTGTTTTTCAAAAGAAAACCTTTTGAGTGGTTCATTTGCTTAGTCTGAATGTCGGTTGAATCCTGTTAACAAAAAAGTAACGTCTTTTTTCGTTGAAAACGTCTACTAAGATTTTTTTGCCATAAAAACAGTGTAAGGAAGACTGTTTCAATTATTACTAAAGACAACAATGTTTTTGATTCAAATTAATATTGGAATAAATAACAAAATTTTCATACGACATCACTATTTGTTTGCGTTTAAAAACATTTAATTCAAAATTTTCATATTAAATGTTTCTACTTTTTTTTTATTTTTAATTTTCCTTTTTAATATTTGTGGACTTTGTGGTTATAACAAAAATAATAATAATAGTAGAGATATATTTCAATCATGCATAAAGAACAATATGGAATCAAAGGAAAAATTCCTTGTATTCTACGCTTTGTAAATGAATGTTTGTAAAACATATTGGATGCGTTAATATTCTAGCAAGAGCAACATATACTCGTATTATGAAAAAATATTTCAACGAGTGATTATAAACATTTTTTCTAAAACTTCTCTGTACATTTTCAACAATTATTGTTTAAAGAAGAGTGTAAATATTTTAAACAGCATGTTCCGAACATTATGGTGCTCACTGTAGGCATATTCGCATCAAATATTACAAAAAATATTAATATAAAAAAACAAACCAACCGTAATATTATGTCGAGTACTAATGGCTATTATAATATTGGTATGTTAAAAACATTTTTTTCTTTTTTTTTTTTTTGAAAGTATGAAATTCATTGTATTTAAAAGGATATTACGCCCCCGTTATACACATTTCTGTTTCAACAATTACAAATTATTTCTATCAAAAATGTCGTCAATAAATGTTAAAATTAAATTGATACATTTAAGTAACATGCAACATTCAAATCTAAAAATTAAAATTTTCCAAAATTCTAGTTTGTATTTGAACGCCTTTTGGTTCGTACGTACAATGCCAGCAAATTATTAAAAAATGTATCCATACATGCGGTAATTGACCATGAATCATATTTGTTTGAAATTTTGGTAAGAAAATGAAAAAAATTTTGGATGAAACGCCAATCAGTTGTAAGGAAACCGTTTCAGGTTTAAGAACTAAAACATGCATTTGTTGTTTATTGTTGCTTAAAAATTAAGGAATACTGATAGAAATTCATTAAACACAGCAACATGAGCCTCATCTTACAGTTCTTACTAGAGATATCGATTCTCCAAAAAAAGAGCGATTTTTGGATCGATTTAAATCGAAATTAAAAAAATCGATTCAACAAAATTGGCTAAAAAAATCGATTCTGCGAGATCGATCTAAAAAATCGAAATTTTGAAAAGTTTAATAAAATTAGCTGATAATTTTTGTTAAGGGACCTAATTGATAGAGTACATGGGTAATATCGTGTAAAAGCGTCTTACATTATATGTATCTGTCAAACTTCAAATATAATTATAACAAAAAACGCAATTGAATATGTAGGACGAATACCACGGAATGAGCTAAGTTTATTCAAAAATTTCAAACAAAGTGACAAAAAAATATTTTCTAAATAAGTCGCTTTTGTAAGAAAGGGGTCGTTTGCTAGATAGGTAGCCTTTCTTCCTATTGCATTGATAGTCTTCTACTGGACGAGATAGTGCGTATATGTATGTATGTAGTTATACAGAGCCATATGAGGGGTTCGTTGATAACAACGAGTAAATAGTGAGAATTAACAATAACGTTTTTGGTGTTCCATTTTAACACATGTTTCTTTGTAGAATTACAATCAAAAATGAAATTATTTTTGGAAAAAAACGGTTATCGGTCTCCAACTATTAATAATCGATTCATAAAGCGATTCAAATAAAAAAAATTGACAAAAGAATCGATTTTTTAAGCTTTCATCAATCGATTTAAAATCGATATCTCTAGTTTTTATAACATCTGTACCAGAAACTGTACTTAAACGAAGCTCTAAATACCGCATGTATAGAGAGACGTATTCAATATCATTAAAAGGCAAACAGCTTATTACATAAATACATCAGTCAAAATCTGATTCAAATTTAAAATAATCTAACAATACATTTTACACACAAAAAATGCTATGCAAATACTTACAGTATCAACAGGTCCAGTCCATAGATCTGCCCAAACATTGAATATATTTAATGGTAACCAACTGATACAGAAAATCACCGCGATCGCTATGAGTAACGAATTCGTTCGTTTCATACGACGACCACGATGTTTACTTGGCGCTCGTACCGCTGTATTCGTACTGTGATTCCCCACCACGTAACGGTAACGTAATTTGTAATAGATACGAAGATACGCAGCCTGAAAGTGAGTAAGAGAAAAATTTAAATTTGTCGTGGATAAAAATTTTTGCACTGTTTCACAAACAAACTTTGTTATGATAATACAATAAAGAAACGAAAGGTAGAGAGAGGGAATGAATGAATGAATGAAAGAAGATTGAAGATTAGAGAGTTTTATTATATTCATCAATTTTTCGTTCCCGAACGATTAAGTGTGACAGATTTTAAAAACTTTGTAAGAAAGTTAGACAATTTTGGTAATTTATTAAAAAGAGTTTATGTAAATGAAATGTCATTTTCTTTAACACGTTGGCGATCATGAGGAATTATTATGTGGAATTACTGACGCGGCACAACGTTGTGTACTGCATTCATGACCGTCAACGTGTTAAAATAAATATTCACAAAAATCTTCTGGTTTACGAATACAATTTTATAATGGAAAATAAGCCCTTACAAATTTTGATGATCGATAAAATCGTTTCCGAGATATCTTCTTTACCGACTGTTATTCCATACTAAAATTGACAGAACGTAACAACGAAAAAATTTGTAATTTGGCAAAGAGATGGGATGTGGTGGTCCAGTTATATATATATATATATATATATATATATATATATATATATATATATATATATATATATATATATATATAATATATATATGAATTGTAAAAATTCGAGTTTTGATGCCAAAGGAAAAGTTATTGAAGCACGAAGGAAGTATCTTGGGAAATAATTTGGAAAAATTGCTTAAAAATTACTGTCCCCACCCTTATCAGCAATAAGATCGCTCAGAAAAATCGGAAAAGATTATAAATAGGTACCGGGTTTCTTCGGACAGGTCAGGACCGTACTTATTTCAATAAAATTTTTTCAACTAAATCACATTAAATTATGCACATTTGAATGAATATAATTTGTCAAAAATTACATTTTTCAGCATTTAGAATAGAAATTTCACCATTTTTTATTTGACGAAAGTAAGATTATTCGAAAAATCGGAAAAATTTTTTGTAAAATATATTGAAAAGTTGTTGAATATTTAGACGGTCCACTATAATAGCTAAGACGTACGTATTTACTAAGATTTTTTATTATCGAAAAACAAATTTTTAACAAGCAACTATATCACTCTAAGAAAAAAATGTACCGTTTTACTACTATTATAGGAGGCAATTAAATGCCTTCTATAATGACAGTAACATTACAAACCGTAATGTACGAAGGTGAAAATTACACCATCATGGTGTAATTATTACTCACTCATATGTGTAGTTTCACACCTGTCGTACGTAAAATTACGGTCCAGGTGTGTAATAGATTACGTTTTATTTGTGTATTAACTACACAACAAGATGTAATTTTACACATTCAGTTCGCAATAGTGCGCAGTTAAACGTAAAATTACATCATATTAATGTATTTTTAAACCACGTCTGTACACCTGAAAATGTAATTTTACACACTTATATAGTAATGTTTACACCCAGAAAAGGGTAATATTAATCCAACTGAATCACTCATTCTGATTCAGTTCAACTGAATCAGTATGAGTGATTCAATTGCGCTGAAAAAAATAAACTGATTCAACTTAATTGAAAATAAAGAATCAAAATAGATTATTGATGGTTTTTTTACATAAATATTTATAATCATATGAAGTATAGAATAATTTGAAATTATATACAAAAAGATTCGAGATGTTAAATATTTTGCTTATTATGTCTAAATTTCTATATAAGTGTGTCGTATGATAAAATAATAATTTTTTTGGTAAATTTTAAAATAAACACTCCAAAAAAGTAAGATTATAAAAGTTTTATTATGAACGTTTACTTGCTTTCATGAACATAGGTAATCTTTATTTTGCAGTGTAACTGCCAATTAAACTGGTCAAAATTTTGAGATATGACTTTTTTTTACAATGCTTACGTTTTGCAGACACAATTATTTAAGCAATATCTTATAAAAAATTTAACTGTAATTAGATTACAATGATAATATTAAAAACTTATGGATTAAAATTGTAGTTACATCATATCAAAAATATAGTTTAAGAAAATTAACTAAACAATACTTAAATATAAGAAAAACAATATTCTGCTGACTCTTGCCATTCTTAGAACTTCGCAGAAAATGCATGCTGTGCTTTCATAGATGTCTTCGCCAATTCCAGTTTCTAAACAAATCAGAAAATAAGGGTTACTTAATTTTATAACCATTTTTGATTATTATTTTTTTCTTTTTTTAATAACTATTTCACAGCAATTTAAAATTAAGAAAATTTCGCTTTCGCTACAAAATTACTTCTAGGCTATTTTAATGAATGTACAGATATTAGATTTTTGATTAAAAAACTCATCAGCAAAGTGACCCGGCTTGCTTATGGCACTGGCACTTCCGAACTGGTAGACGGAGGGTTTGAATTCCGAAGCCGGTTATATGCTGGCGAAAGTTTTCTGCTATTTCCCATCATAATTCCAGATGAATATCGACATTATCCTCAAGAAGATGGTTGCAAACAGACACCTACCAAATCCTTATACCGCTTTTCTTGTCCTCCGCCCAATATTCTGCTGACTCTTGCCATTACTAGAACTTCAGAGAAAATGTAGGCTGCGGTTTCACATATGTCTTCACCAATTTCTTTTTCTAAACAAATCAAAAAATAAGGATTACTTAATTTTATAACCATTTTTGTTTATTTATTTTATTTATCTTTTTTCAATAAATATTTCACAGCAATTTAAAATTAAGAAAATTTCGTTTTTGCTACACAATTACTTTTAGGTTATTTTAATGAATGTACAGATATTAAATTTTTGATTAAAAAACTCACCAGCAAAGTAACCCGGCGTGCTTAGGCACTGGCACTTCCGAACTGGTAGACTGAGGGTTTGAATTCTGTTACCGGTTATATGCTGGTGAAAGTTTTCTGCTATTTCCCATCGCAATTACAGATGAATATCGACATCGTCCTTAAAAAGATGGTTGCAAACAGGCACCTACCAAATCCTTATACCGCTTTTCCTGTCCTCCGCCCAATATTCTGCTGACTCTTGCAATTACTAGCACTTCAGGGAAAATGTATGCTACGGTTTCACAGATGTCTCCACCAATTCCGATTTCTAAACAAATCAGAAAATAAGGGTTACTTAATTTTATAACCATTTTTGCTTATTTATTTTTTCTTTTTTCAATAACTATTTCACAGCAATTTAAAATTAAGAAAATTTCGTTTTTGCTACACAATTACTTTTAGGTTATTTTAATGAATGTACAGATATTAAATTTTTGATTAAAAAACTCACCAGCAAAGTAACCCGGCGTGCTTAGGCACTGGCACTTCCGAACTGGTAGACTGAGGGTTTGAATTCCGTAACCGGTTATATGCTGGTGAAAGTTTTCTGCTATTTCGCATCGTAATTCCAGATGAATATCGACATCGTCCTTAAGAAGACGGTTGTAGACGGACACCTGCCAAATCTTTATACCGCTTTTCTTGTTCTCCGCCCATATCATCATGAAAAAGTTGAGAAATAATGATGTGAGTGACGTCCGTTACATACCATTGTCTAAAAAACGAACGTTAAATTCCATTATTATTATTACCATTGTTATTATTACTTAAAAAACTCGATTTCCATACGTCGTTTCAATTTAAACCTGTTATGAAATTATATTACTGTAAAGCAAAAAAAAAAAAAAAAAATTCGTTAAGTGCGTGTTCTTGACACGCACTAAGTAATGCCATCTCAGTGAAAGTGTTAATTTATGATTTTTTGTTAACTCTATAGTTGTTTGTTAATTCTATAGTTAGTAGCCCTCTTGCGTTTATTCAATATGGATGTACAACTCAATAATTATTCAATCACGTGTTCAATTCAATCACACAACGATATTAATACGTCATCTTCGATGACATAAAAACGAAATATTATATACCTACATTAATTAGGGCTTCTGTTGATTAAAATTTGATAAATAGTTGTAGGTATTTTGTTTCCCAAGTCAATAAATTTTAGTAAAAAAATATGTATAATTCTATTATCACTACAGATTTTATTACCAATTTACAAGCATTGTATAATTTTTTAGACATATCTGAATGAAAGATATCTGAATTGTAGATAATGTTTTAATTTTCACAGAAATTGACAACCCCCCAAAATAAATTATTAGTCAAATTGTAAAATAAACTTTTATCAAATTACATAACTATTTGTATGAAGCAAAATTAAAAAAATTAACTTACCAGAAATATTTTAAATGTATCATCAGGACAGCATTTTGGAAACAAGCAAATTTATATTACAGTATTCTTTGCACATTATTCCAGAGGCCATTTGCACAATGTATATAAAAACAAAACACCAGTACACCACTATAACACTGTTTTTGTAGCATATTTAAAGATTAATTTATCATACACGTTATAATCATATTAAATATATATCTTATCAAAAAATACTTTTGTTTAATTCAGCTAATTTGAAAACATAACTTTTAACCTTTAAGAGTATTACTTATGTACGTATAAATAATACAGCAATTCAGTAACAGATAATATTAAAATACATAAACTTATATGCGCGCGCATGGGTTTTGCTATTTAGTGGTGTAAAAATAAACCAAAAATGTTGTAAAAATCCAAAGTTACACCTTTATTTGTGTAATATTAAAAAAAACAGTAATTATACACAAATTATATAAAAATACACCAATTTTTTCATATTACACAAATAATAGTGCATATTTTCAGAGCGAGGAGTAATTTTGCTCTAAATTTAAGTTATTTTATACGTTTTTGACCCTTTTTTCTTAGTGTACTTCTATCTCTCAAAATTGAAAACAATAAAAAAAGATGAATTTATTTAATTTAAATGACATGTCACATAAATCACATACATAATATAAACAAAAATACTATTGATAGTCAATTAAAATTACAGTGGCACTTTTCAATTGTGCAGGTAATAAATAAAAGAAAAAAAAAGTATGTTTACATAAAATAAGTATAAATAATATTTTGATACACATATGTATGTGTGTGTATGTAACTTGTGTACGTTGTTTTTATGAAAATATTTTGAACTTTTAGTCACATTGAGTGCAATATATACCTGCATATATGCTAAAGACGAAACTGTCTGATCCGAAAGAAATCCGATACCTGATCATAAATATTGAAGATAAAGCATAAATTGAGTGAAAATGAACCGGATTGAAAAATTCGAACGTAAACAATTAAACTGTTTACATTAAAAAATTTTTCTCACGATGTGAAAAACAGTTTTTGTTCTTACACGTTTCTCAAAATTTTAATTTGTATTAAAAAAAAAAATAATAATAATAATAAACTTGCAGGCCTTCGTAATATTCTTAAAAATTAGGTAATTGCTAAAAATGAAATATCAATTATCACATTATTCTTTATTTGTTTTGATTCACAACTAGATATTAAACTTTAAGATCCCGCAGCTGATTTCTGCAGGTATCTGTTTAATGAAACTTAATTTAAATGAATCCTTAATGATAATGTATTTGTTCCGGGATTGCGGCCTCTAGGTTGCGGCCGATTGGGAGCTCGCAACCATTCTTTTTAACATTTTTCACATCATTTTCTTTCAAATGATGTTGATTTCATTTAAAAAAAATTATAGTTGGAATTCGTTCAAAAAAATGGATTACAGTATATCTAATTAAACGTACTTACGGCTAATTTTCGATAGGCAACCCGGGAGCAATGTATTACATTGCCATTAAGGATTCATTTAAATTAAGTTTCATTAAAAAAAAAAAACAGATACCTGTAGAAATCAGCTGCGGAATCTTGTACTGTTACCACCGAGTACAGAGGTAACACAACTATCTCTAACTCTATCATCAAATCTACAGTGTGCAATTCTGTGCAAGTTAGACTACATAGCAGTCACACGCTCCGTAGTAGTGGATGAGTGTAGGTCAATTGTTTTGATTGTTGTTTGCATTCACACCTACGATCACTCACACAAAGACAGATCACCGCACAAATACAGAATAAACCCAGTGCACATATATAATATATTTTCTATCCTTTACGGGTTACACTGGTTTCAGTAGTATAGAGATAGCAATGTTGTCTCTGGTACTTTGTGAGATATTACCCTTTAAGACAATTCAAAAGCTTGACCGACTAATGGAGACATGATATAATATCCAACCTTTCACATTGTGATATACTTTAATAAAGTTCACATAACAACAATAAAGTTCTGAACCAAAAAGTGTTTATGTCAAAGTTTTCACTATATTTTTAAATTTTTACGTTTTGAAAGAAAAGCATTGTGGACTTATGAACGATTTATAGTGAAAAATCAATATACAATATGTGGTATTGACAGTTAAAAATTTTCTTTCTTCTAAACAAATTTTATTTATTTTTCCTTCTTATGGAAGTCCGGAGATATAAAAAAAAAATATTTATACATTGTAACTTCCAGTGTGTTAAAACAACATATGAAGAGGTGGATTCCAAAAGGCACTAAGTCATTTTTTGCCTAATGTGAGATTTTAGTTGATGCAGAATGTTCAAGTCTGGCTCTACACGATTTTCGTAGTGCCACCCTTCAAAATATACTTAGTCTACTGTAAAATGAATGATGAAAAATGGAATGTTTTCCAAAAAAGCGCTAAGTCAGTGACAGTTTTATTTCAAAACGCTCTAAGTCAAATTTACTCGTAAACCATTGCATTTTTTTTTCCCAATAATAGCTGGTATTTTTTTCCAAATTTGCTTGTAGACAGATTTTCTGTTATGTCAAACACATGAAATAGGTAATAATGCACTGTTTAAAATGTTTCTTGAATAAAATATATCTGTATTTAAACAAACTAGGTTTATTTTAACCAACTCAACCCAACTTTTTCAAGGTTTTTTTATTTTAATATAATCTATTGAAAATTAGATGTATAAATAAGAACAAATAAATAACATCAATAATAATTATTATCTAAGAACTTGAAAATAATTTAAACAGATTACTACATTTGCCTACGTACACGGAGAGAAAATTCTCTCTTACAATAATATAACTATAATTTTTATAATTTTACCGTACAAAAATTGGATATGTTCTCCTGTTACACATCGATTGTAGTATGAGCACAGTAATTTTTATAGGAATTTTCTCTCCGTGTAGATAGTTTTTTACATTTCATGAAAAATTGGAAAAAGTGACTTAGCGCGTTTTGGAATCCACCTCTTCATATTTTAAGTGTGTAATTTGACGTATTTCTTTTCAGTACACAATATTTTTATACACTTAAAGTTATATTATATACATAAAGGTAACATATTTGGATTTATAGTGTATTCTTGTTAAACTACACCCATATCAAATTCAATTCTTTTGTCAACAATAATAAATCCTTTCTGATTGAATTTACAATACATAGTTGATTTCATAAAAAGCAAACTATTGTTGTTATATATCAATGCAAATAGTTTTCGTCAAGGTATTCTGGTCGTCAACTCGTATTTTTTTTTGTTTGATGAAGAGAAAGAAAAGCAATGGAAAATAGAGTTTTCTTGTCGTGTGTTAAGTGTGTATCGCAGTACATAAATCTAATCAAAACACGTGAAAATGTGGAAATTTTGTTAACATTGACTTTTCAACCGAATACCTTTCATATAAAAACGAAATTCGTGTTTTTCGGAAAATAATTTGAGCTAGGATTATAAATATAGAATGATTAAAAAGTTTGCAGATAATAGTGGAATTTTATTAGGTAGCTGCTACAGTGGATACGTAGCTGCTACTAAAAAAATTAATAGTTCTTATTGTATGAAAGCTATCATTATAAAATTAAAGAAAGTTAGTGCTTTTTTGTATAATTAAGTTTTTAAAATTTTAGATTAACGTAAAAGCTCCTATACTCGAATGCGTTTCAATACTCGAACAGTTTTGATATTTATCGGTTTCTTTCAAAAATAACTTTATTAATCTATAAAATATCAAAATTGTTCTAGTACCGAATCGCGTTCGAGTATAGGGGCTTGTACCCTAAATCATTTTAGAATTTTGGTATGACCTTCAAATTGTCATTAGGATCCATATTTTTTTTTTTTAATTCGATAGGTTGAATATCCGTATAAATATTCTGTGCTAATAAATAGTCTGTGCCAATAAATTTTCACACGAATTGGTACCTCATGTAATCGTAAACTTAGAAGTGCTTATAATTCCTTATTTGAATTACAATTCTTTCGTGAATGTCAAAAGGGGGATTAGGTGATTTGGTTAGATAATTGAAGGATAAAGTTTTGGAGAAAAATCACCAACAGTTACTAATAAAAATTAAGTATTTATTTGCGGCGTTTCGAAAACATTAAATTTTATAATTTTTAACAATTTAACTTTTTTTTTAATTTTATCATTTTGATTTCATGTGTATTTTTCTGTGTTTAATTATGACCATCTCTAGCACATGTAAGTATTTAATTTTGCATATATTCATTTTCTTTTTAATTTTTCTTATAAATTATTTTATGTATGTAGTTTTTTCAAAACAAAATACTTGCCTGATGATGAAAATTTAATGTTTTCGGAACGTCGCAAATATATACTTAATTTTTATTAGTAACTGTTGGTGATTTTTCTCCAAAACTTTATCCTTCAATTCTTTCGTGAAGAAATATGGCATTGCACTGCTTTTATTTTTATATTTTTCCTAAGACCAACTATTTCAACCTAAGAATTATTCCGCGATAATTTTTGTGTTTATACACCCCCCCCCCCCTCGGCCGTGCTCGTATTGTCCTCCTCATTCCAGGTGTAAGGTCTCAGGTCTACCTTTCTTCAGTGATTAGTCCTCATTTGGCCGGGATTCGAACCTGTAGTTACCATAGCTAAAGGTCAGTCTTTCATTACTAATTGTAAGTCAATCAGCAACATTCGAAGTCTAAAGACTAGACGATTCTTAAGGTTTTTTAAGTCAAAAATTAAAGATTGGGCCAATGCTTGTAATATTTTCCCATTCTGATCTATTAAAAGGATGTGTGTAAATGTTATAACTTATATATGGAATAAAATTTAAATTCTACACATACTGTATATTCATATAAGTAAAGATAAACAAACAATAATCCCTAATTTTCAAATAAAATCATGTGCCTGAAATTAATTGTCTGGAATTGTTGAAGAATTTTCACCTGACAATACGTTTCGTATTCATAACTTGTACTAAACATACAGAACATAGTATTCAATTTATAAGCTAAGGATAACAAAGTAATCTTTTATTTAATTTCCAAATAAAACTGACACCAATTTGTAAATATTGTTCAAAAATGAAAAGTTACTTTTTACCCATGAAATACGTTTAATGTAAGTGGTGTGTGTGTGATTAATGATTATGTTTCTATTATCATTTTTCTCGGAAACGGCTTAACCAGTTTTAAAGGTAATTTTGAGATGCGATTCTTAATCAGGATTGATGAAAATTGATTCCGCCGTTTTCGGGCCATTCCAAGATTTCCAGGATAAAAATGAAATTGAAAAACTTAAAAATTCACTTTGAAAACTGGTAATTGTGAAATGGTTCTTAACCCGATTTCATAAAAATATGGGTCCAACTGTTTTCAGAATAGGTACTCCAGGATGGCCAGGGAAAACGTAAAATTAAAAATTTTAACAAACTACTTTGCAGCGGCGTATACAGCCGAGCTTTTTGGGAGGGGTCACATTTCTGAGCGTCAAAAAAAAAAAAAAACGTCAACTGGTAAATTTACCGATATGGTGTTTAAAATTAAATAATATCTAGTGTATATTTTTTATTCTCGGAGGGGGTCATGACCCATTGATTCCCCTTGTATACGTGTTTGCCACTTTGAAAGTTGATGATTCCGAGATGGCTTAACCACGCTTGAAAAAAGATTGGTCAAGGGCAATCGTATTTGCGTAAATAGTGTTCCGTACAATATCAGCTCTAAAATATTTCAAACAAAAAGTTATTAAAAAGCCACAACGAAAAAGCTCTAGAAAGTTACACATAAAGATTCCTTGAAATCCATATTCTAAATTTCGTTAAGTGCAACTTTTCAGACCTTTTTCGTTGTGGGTTTTTAAAACGTTTTTTATTCAAATTTTAATAAGATTAATTCTACAAATTTTGAAAACAACGTAAAAATATACCCTATTTCAAATACAATTAATCATTAGTAATCGTTAAAAAATTAAATACTTCTTATATTCGAAACAAATCAATCTTCTATTCTTTTCCAAAAACAAACTGCAAATTTAAAATTTACATAAATGCATTAATGGAAGAGATAATGCCAAAAAAACGGAAATTATTTAATTTCAAAGTGATGAAGCATGGTTAAATTTAAGTGAAATAGATCATATTTTGAATTTAATGTCATTTGATATAATATGATCAGGACCGCGGAGAGAAATGGCGGGCCCCAGGAGTAAATTACGAGCACAAAACGAGTGACGAGAAAAAAAGTTCCTTTCGCTTTAATCACCTCTCAACAGACCAAAGCCATTGTTTTCATAATTAGAATCAAAAAAATGATTCGAATCCATAGCAGCAGACTCAGTTGTGACTCATCACAATTTTTACAACAGATTACTCCTTCAGGTACAATATGCGCCAAAATATACAGCATTGGAAATGATGTTAGTATTATTGTCATTAGTCATTACCTTACTTATCGAGATGATAGTGTAAATGTTCAAAATGTATTCCATTGCGCTGTATAGGCAGTGTTCATAACGATCACGCACATTTTCCAACATATTCTGGAACATAGGTTGCTGCAGAGTCCCGAAAAACGAGACGATCTTCTGACGTAATGCAAGCACACTTTTGGGTGGATCTGGACAATTGAAAATTTTCTCCTTTAAGAGGAGGTTTACTTTAGAGTCGTTAAAAAAAATCGATTTTTTTTTGTAGAAATTGGTAGCTAATTATGTGTAGAATATGTTCCCAAAGTGATTTTGCTGAAAGTAATTTAAAAACAAGATTCTTGCACATTAACCGAATCCAGCTTTCTATAAAAAAAAAAAAATTCAAAAAACGTAGTTCAGGCAATAATGAGTATTAAATATAAAATTTTGAAAATACGTTTCTTTATATATATTTTATAATATCTCGGAACTATATTTTTGGAACTGGCGGACACGATAACTCAAAAACTATTCGATGGATCCTTTTTTTTTATTTTTAATTTTAAAGATAATTCAATTCTTCGGCACCTCTACCTAAGTTCGATACAATTTCAATATTTTTTTTATTTTTAAGTTTACTTTAAAGAGCGAAAATTAAGATAAAAATCGTAATCAAAAGTTCAAACATCCGCCATTTTTTTTTCTTTCAACAATTTATTGATATTATAGGTATAGATGCCGGTACTCTTCATATATTTTATAAATCTTTTTTGTTTTAGGATTTCGGTGGTTTATTACCGGCGCTAGGATGTCCGCCAACAAGGCATTGGATTTTCGGATCGTCACACTGCAGTATCTATAAAATGGACAATTTTTTATATTTGTCCTTGAAAATTTTTTTTTTGTATTGTTTAATACTTAATAAATATGCGTACAAAATTTGAAATTTATATTTACTTCCGTTCTTGAGAAAAAAGTTCTAGAAAAATACATAATTTTTAAGGACTCTCGAGTAAACCTCCCCTTAAAATTCCCCACACGTAAGCATCAGGTGGTGTAAGATCGGGAGAGTGTGGTGTGTAGAGGAACTCAACTTCCTGGAAACTTTTTCTTGCAGCATAGCCATAGACTGTCGAGCGGTGTGGCAAGTCGCCCCGTCTTGTTGGAACCACTGTCTATTCATCTGCATGTTCTTGGCACGACAGCACAATGGAGAACATTTTTAACATTTACACTACCGTCTCGATAAGTATAGTAATGACAATAAGACTAACATAATTTCCAGTAGGTACTGTATATTTTGGCGTATACCGTATATAATGAAAATTTATGTAAATTACCTTTTATTACTTTAAGAATCCACATGAAATATTATTATTACATAATAGAATACTAACAATTATTTTCTAATATTATATTTCAAATAGCAATAAAGGTATACACACACACTTCGGTATCATAACGGTAAAAACAGGAAACTGATAATAAAATGATAAAGTATTATTAAAATGGAAATTATTTAAATAGCTTTTAAATTTATTATTTTGCAAAATTAATGGAACTGTATAAAAGCGAATGTAATCATAGTAAATAGAGGTGTTGTAATATACCTAGATGTTGTAAAAAAAGTGAATTTACGGCATATTAAAGATGTGACCTGAAGTACAATATCTATGAATATATGAATATATATATTTTTAAAGCGTATTTGAAGTTTAAATTGAGAGTTGGTATAGAAAATAGATACACACAATTAATCTAATTACCTTAAGGGCAGGGTAAGGTATTAAAATAATTTTTTTTTGCATTTTTTTAATTTTTTTAACTGAATGCATAATATCTCAAGAATATTGTCTCAAAATTTCAAATTGATTGGAGCAAAATTGACGAAGTTATAACCATTTTTGTTGTTACCTGGCAGATGTTTCGCACTCTATATATATATCTCTCTCTCAGTTATATTATAGAAATTTCAATGGAAGTACTAACGTGTTTATACCTGTACTGTATATTTTGTCAAAATAGGGTACAAAATTTAGTTTAGCAGTAAGTATTCTATATCAGTTTTATACAAAAATTTTTAAGTGTTCAAAACTTTAAAGCGTTTTCCCCACAGCTCACGTTTTCAAAGTCGGTGCCCCTTATATCTTCCAAACTACAGCACCGATCTATTTAAAATTTTGAACACTATTTCTGTACATAATTTACGAGGTAACGCTGGAGAGTTTTTTTTTTTTTTCAAATTTGTTAATAATTTTTATTTTACAATAACAAATTAGCCAATTTTTTTCGCAAAAATCGTGTTTTTCCGTTCTGTGTTTCAAAAAAGTGAAAAATTGAAATTTCGAAAAACCCTCAAAGCGTTACCTGAGGAAAACTATTATCTAACGAATGAACTTTAATTTTTTTATTTCGGTTGATCCGACCACCAAGTTACGAGGGGCACCGCAATTCTACTTTTTTCCAAGACACGTTCGAATAATTGCTGCCATTACTGTATTTTTTAATATTTCTTAGTGAAAAATTTATACAATATTCTTCGAATGTTATACCTGAATGTACCACTGGTTTTAATAAAGAGATTTCAACTGTGTCGTCACAAAAAAATAACAAAAACATGCCCTTTTTTGTACGAATTAACCTTACCCTCTCCTTAAATACTTCTGCCTCATTATCCTACGTAACTCAGTATATCTCAAAAAAAAGTAAAAGTATAACAAAAGTATATCTCAAGAAAAATTTCCTTCTATCAAAAATTAAATAACGTATTAATATTCTTCAATTATTATATTTGTACACCACTTATTTTTTTTTAATTTCAGCACGCTTATGTTATAGCAATATAAAAGCATTGTTGAAAAAGCATCGTAAAAACGTTGTAAAATGATGTTTAAAAATTATATTTAAAAAACTTGTGAATAATTTTTATTTATTATTAAATATGGTTTCTAACTTAGATTAAAAATTAGTAAGATTAAAAATTTTTTTGATTTTTAATATCTGAATGAAGAGCGCACTCTGCCTTGAGAGTGCGCTCTTTTCGATGGTGTAATAAAGATTTAAAAAAAAATATTTTATCGGAAAAATTGGTTTTTAATTTTCCTCGAAAATAAATGATGATCATATTGAATCCAAACACGTTCTAAGACACAACACACACAATAAAAGTGATATTTTTGCAAAGTAAAGTGTTATATTTGTTAATTGTTCTTCAAGATCACCCATGAAATCTGCTTAATTTTGTTGATTTCAACAGGCTACTTAAGAACTCATGTCACAATTTTGTAAGCCGTTTATGAAATTTGTAAAAATAAACGGTTTGCTTAATGTATATTTTAAAAAAAAAGTAATAATAAAAAAATTTCAAAACTTATAAATTTTTACTTAAATACTCGCCAAAAATTATGATTGTATAATAAAAATACGGCAAAAGCGCCGGGGAGACTAATTCTAGTATTATAAAAAATTTATTGGGTTCATTTTATATATAAATATGTTTTATATATAATGTTGCATAATTTAATACTAAGAATTTTCAGTAAATCTTTTTTTCTGTTTATGTGATGTTTATTTTACCTACAACTGTACTCATTTACTTGTTTAATATAAATTTTATACATTAATTTGGGTAAGTATTGATTCAAATAATTCCCATGTAAAATTTCAGTATAATAAAATGCTACGAAATACTTGACATGTCATTCATTATAAATATAAAATATAGGAGTAAAATAGGAGGAAAAATATTTTCATAGAATTTTAACTCAAAAATTTGCTCTTTATTGATAATTACTATAAACTGTGTTACTAGAATAAAGTAAAAATTAAATAGTACTCAAATTGGTGGGTTAAGCTAAATAGGACAGTATTATCAAAGCCTGGATTTACATAAGGGCACTTGGGACATGTGTCCCAAGGCCTCCCCAGAATAGGGCCCCCCACAATATCGAATAAAATCACAAAATCATGAAATAGAATAGAAAGGACAAGTGCTTTTTTGGATTTTTTTTTATTTTGCTCGCCAACTCTATTTTTTGGAAAAATTTGAAAAATTTCGGAAACTTGTCAAGGGGGCTCTACAAAAGTAATCCGGCCCTAAATATTATAATATTAATATTACGTTAATAATAAGACAAGATACGAAAAATATAAGGTGCAGTTTAAGCGCAAAATCACTTTAAAGATTGGATAAAAATCTATTACGAGTAGGAGAAAGCTCTGTGCCATCACTTTTGCTTAAAGTAACGCTTCTAAACGACTAATTTTTCTTACTTACGTGAAAGCAATAAGTCCCACTGAAAATACCGAAAAGTGTCGATTCGGGGTCGTCTTTATATTACCATACGCCCTAACAGAGAGGAGGTATTCAAAAAGTGTGGCTAAATGTGACAAGACGTTCGGCGGAATTGCCAATGTTGTAATTGGCAACAGCTAAAATTTTTTTTAAAAAAATAATTTTTCAAACCGTAAATAATTCCTTCAATCAAGTTTTCTGTAATATTCATTAACCGAAATTATGGAAAGTATTTTTAAAGACAAGTAAGAGCTTATTGTATTTAATTCTGAATATAGAGACAGTATTCACAAGAAGCTGACTTTGTAGCGTTGACTAACATTCCTTCAATTTTTTCTAAAAGTAAACAGAAATAGAAAGTAGCATTATATTTTTTTTTATTTAAAAGAGTGTAGATTGTAAATTTATATAAAAAAAAAAAAAAATAAAACTAAACAACGGAACTGGAAATAAATATACGTTATAAACTAAAAACTTACGTAGGTATATGTAACAGAAGTTTAAAACAAATAAAAAAAGTTGGAAAAAAGAAATTGGTTTTTTGCTTTTTTTATTTGTTTGTTATACTTTTACAGCTCGGAAGTAAGAGCAGGTATTAGTTTCTACTTGTTTTTGTTTATCTTTAAAAAACACAAGGAAAAAGCAACTTCTATTAGGGCAATAAAAGTAATTCTACCGATAAACATTAACAATACCCTGTAAACAAAAAATTACTGTTATCAATTTTCAATTTAAAATAAAATGCGGCCTTAATAAGTGTTTTACATTTTTTGTATCATGAATTTTAAGCGCTGCCAGTTTTGATTATTGAAAATATTTAAAAACAAACATTTTACAACTGAAGTTCCAAAAATTTTTTTTGGATGTCTTACGGTAAGCAAGATTGTTTTAATATTTTGTAGACTTACTTGCTATTGAACGAAGAGTTTAGAAAAATTTTAGGTCAGCTTTTCCTTAAGAAAAAATCCTCGTTTTCATTTTTTTGGCCCTGACGCTTTTCAACGAAACTATTATCTGTACGCCACGTATGCCAGATGCGACCCAAATTTAATGTTTTTAGTATAAAAATTATAGTTTTTTGGAGCTTTTAAAAAAATTTTATATGCGTGATGACGTCATCAAGTTTAATTTTTCATTCTTTAAATATCTGTAGCTACAAAAATGACATGAATCAGATCTGTTGGTAAAATTTGGGTAACACGAGGGCCAAATTTTCTTTCGTTCTATAAAACTGGTCAAGTTCGTCTAGAAAATATGAGTAATTTTTTGGATAAGATTTTTCTGTTAAACTGGACCAACACTTCGAATTTGTTAATTAAAATAGGAAATTAACAAAGAGTTAGAGACCCTTTCTATGGATAGTCTGTTCACCGATACAGCGGAGTTTACGTAAAAAAGCGCATATTTTCTTCCTTATTTTAGAATTTTTTCTTAGACTCTGTATTAAATCAGCAAACTTTCTAAATATTGCGTCGATTCTGATCAGATTTTATAGAAATATTCTTAAGGGGAGATTCGCTAAAAAGAAAAAGAAATTGATTTTTTTTCCTTCATAATTATGTTTTTGAAGGTGTTAGAAGTACTCTCCTAAAATTTTATTTTTAAAAAAAAATCGTAAAGTTATGTGCATTATTTATAATGCATGCACTTTACTATAATTCAATTTAAAAAAAAAAAAAAAAAAAAACTTTAAATACTATTTTCTCGAAAGTACGTTTTTCGACATCGTTCCTCATGTATCTCAAAAAGTATTTGAGATATCGACATAAATTAAAGTGCATATAATTCCTCGATATCGTCATTTAGGCAGGAACTAGGATCTTTTGATTCCGTAATATATTTTCAAAATGGCAGCTGTTTATAGTCGCGAAAAAGCCCAGATGCGAATTCTCGCCGGGTTTTTATTTTTTTTCCTTAGATCCTAGCTAGTGCTATTACTGTATATGTATATTTTTCAGAAAATTCTTGATTTTTTGATTTTGGTTCACTGGGGGATTTCAGAACGCGAGGAACCATCAAGGTGGAAAAATCTCGTAGTATCGACTTCAAAGCCATTTATACTCAGCTCATTTTTAAATTTAAAAAAGAAAATTTTTTTTGTAATCACAAGACATATATAAACAATGCTGTATATTTAGTTTCTTAAAAAAATATTTATTTGTATAAAAAAAGGTCGTTTTTTTATGTTGTTTGGCGAATTTCTCCTTAATATGATTTACTCAAAGAAAGTGTGATGAAAAAAGAAAGAAAAGAAGGGCCTGTACTGTTTAAAATCGAAATCCACAGTCACAAAAGTTACAAATTATAAAAAATCAGGAAGAGAAAAGAAAACATGAGAAAAATAGTGCTTGTTTTAGCTAGTAAATACTTACCGAAACAATTACAATTGGTAGTAGATATTGTACAACTAACGATGCGATAGAATAATAAATTCTGCCATGTTTAAATGGCCAGTCTTCTAAACAGTAACTGATACCATCAATTCCCAACGACTCAATTTTAATATCGTGATGTTGCAACGTACGAAACATAAACATTGGCGACGCCAAAATTAACGCGATAATCCAAATTACACTTAATATACAAATAGCACCCATAACCTGTAACAAAAAAAAATGAAAAAATGTAACAATATATCAATACTAGAATGGTTCACTCGAACGACTAATCGTACACGTCATAAATCAATAAAGAGGTGATAATTCTTAATATACCCGTGTCGCATTTGAAATTATGTCATCAAGTTAATTTTTAAGTAATTTTTTTTTTTGGGAACCAGAAGTTATCCGTGGTAAAAAGTAGCTGAATTATGTCTCTTTATGTCTCTCCGATTATCACTATCCAAGTTTCAAATCGATTGATAAAACCTTTGAGGGGTGAAACTGGGTCAAATGAACTAATAAACATATTAGAATGAATTTCGCAATATTTTTTCAAAATTTCCAGAATAAAAATAAAAGTAAAAATTTTTTAAATTTCGTTTAAAAAGCTGATAACTATGCAATGAAAATGGGTCCAGTTTTTTTCCGGATATTCCAGGATTTCCAGGATAAAACTAAAATTACAAATTACAAATTTTATGAATCCACACCAAATAATCTCAAGTAAGAAAATTTTAAAAACCTACGACGAAAAGATTCTAAAAAGTCTCACATAAAAATTCTTGCAATTCCATATTCTGAATATCAAGGCCAGATTAACCAATTGGCTAACTATGGCCTAGGAACGGCAAGTTTTTGGAGGGCGGCAGATTTTGAAAACAGGACGGCAAAAGTTGTAATTGACGTTGTTTTTTTGCTGGTCAGTTATTTTTTTAAGAGAAAGTTCAATAAATAAGTAGGAAAGGTTTAGATTTTCTTCTTTTTAAGCAAAGAGTAGGGGCAGCATTTTTCGCGATTCCTATGGAGGTACTTACAGTTAAGCTAGCCCTGGTCTGAATTACATTATAATTTAGAATAAGCTAATTTTCATTCATCACGACAAGACAAATCACACAAGATGGATGAAAATCAGCATATTTTTATATTTAAAACTTTTGAAACTTTTCCGTCGTCGGTTTTTAAAGCTTTTCTATTGGTCGCAATGCTATTAGATATATTTTCAGATGCATGTAGTTAAAATGTATGTGAAATGAGTTACATTGAAAATATATAGGGGAGACCGGGTCAAAACCGTATAGCTAAGGATTTAGGGCTGTAGATCATTCATTTTATCGTTTATAATTGGTCATTTTCATAAGGAACATAACCACGTCAACATATTTTGGATAATCACAATATTAAACAAAAATAACATAAAAAATTTAAATCACTCTTTATTACGGTATTACCCCGACACATGGACAAAACCGTATACTATATTTAACACCGAAAAAATCGATTTAAATTCTCTTAAACCTTTGCGTGTTAAAGAACTCAAATCATTTTTTTTGTTTGAATTTGTTGACTCAATCTTGTATAATGTTGATTTTTATACCTGACATGCTCCAGCAGTTTTGAAGTACCCTATGGTTCCGTCAAATACCGCTTCAATGGTTTTTCTCATATTATTCCAATATTTTTTACTAGTAGTAGCTGTTTTATGATTACGTAGCATCTTTTTTGCAACTAATAATAAAAAATCAATTTGGTTCATCCAAGACAAAATTGTATATAGACCGATTTTATCCCGTATGGTTTTAACTCACTTCTACATATGCAAATCGATTTCGCCGGTACAAATATTGTAAATTACGAGTAAATACACACACTTTAACCTAACTGATTGGAGACTAGCTTATAGTACACACAAACTTAACTATTTGTACTTGAATTTTCACAAAAATAAGATCAAGTCTACCGAACAATACGAAAATGAAATATTTTGAAAACATTCGTGCTTGTCGCTACAAGTGTTTGTTGACAAATAGCTCTCATTAGTGGACGCTGTTGAGCGGCTTGCGTTCCGGAAATTTTAATTAATGAGAAAAATAGACCTACTATACTGTTTTACCCCGGTATACGATTTTGTACAGGTTTCCCCTATTGAATAAACTAGTAATATAATTTAAATTTTAAAATATAGATGTAACGAAGATTAGAGTTTAATTGGACAAATGTTTTAAACAGATAGTTCAACTTGTGTATTAATTAAACAGGGATATTGTGTTTCGAATAATTTTACAAGGTTACAAGGTTTTTAAAATTAACTACGTTAATACTAGGTATGTTGGATATGCAAGTACTGTATAACACGGTGTATTACTCCGTGTGTCTAAATCTTAAGGCACGTATACACCAAGTGCGTAAAATATTTGCATAAATGTTTGTAAATGTTCGCAATAGTGAGGAGCAAATGCAAGACCAAGACCAAGACTTGGCAGTCTTCGCCTTGGTCTTGTTCTTGCATTAAGAATCTTGGTCTTGGTCTTGGTCTTGCAAAATGCAGTCTTGGTATTGGTCTTGGTATTGCTAAAGAACCTTGCACCTTCTTGCATTTTTTTATTAGCGAATTTTTTCCTTCTAAAATCAGAATTTTCTCTCTTTACGGTATTAATTATACTTTTAAACTATTTAAATAATTTAGCAAGAGTCTTGCTTTTTTCTTGCTATTGTTGTGGTCTTGCTCACTTGAGTCTTGGTATTGGTCTTGCAGCCATACTTATAGTTTTGGTCTTGGTCTTGCTCTTGGTATACATAGTCTTAGTCTTGGTCTTGGTCTTGCAAGAAATGCAAGACCAAGACAAGACTGCAAGACTAAGACTAATTTTGCTCATCACTAGTTCGTAAATACAATATTTCTTTGATTGAGGTGATAATCGTAATTTTCGATGTCGCCAAAGTAGATTAAGAAATGTATGCTGATGCGCAGATCTTGATGACGTAGATGGCGAATTACATGTATACAGTCTGAGTTTTTTGAGAGTTGCCATTTTTACTACAGCCAAACCGTTGATTTAATTGAGAAATTGTTCAAATAAGAGTTGCAGATATCGACGGGGGCAATCGATTGCTATAGTCAGGAGCTTTATAGCTCTTAGCTCTTGTCAACGGTTTGGCTGTAATATAAATGGTAATTCTCAAAAAACTCACACTGTATAAATATAATAATAAGTAATTGTAATGTTGTCCTTTTCTAAAAATTCAAATATGTGACGTATTATGACATAGATGGCGAATTGCGGTATAAAGCTTATTTTGGACTCAAATGTAGTGTACCTTTCTTAATCTACTTTGTCTATCGCTCTATTCATTTTTATCAAAATCTGGTATATAGAACCATTGGATAAAGGATTTCTGTTGATTCAGTTATATTTCTAGAAGTAATTTCGTTATTTTCGTTTTAAAAACAAAAATGAAAAAGTTTACCCTAATCCAGCCAATTATCGCAATTCGGATGACTTTAATAAAGCTTGATCTGAGAAAGAAAATAATTTTTTATTTCATGATATGATCAACTTTGTTAAGTGGCTTGCTCTTAACAAACTCTTTACCACTCTAATTTGAATCACTTCTAAAAAGCCGAATTTGAAAGTGGTACAAAAATATTTTCGATGGATACGTTCCTTTACAATTGAGCAGATAATGTCAATAAATTTAATTCAATCTGTTGTAATTTTGATATGAACGAGATTCTTCCTTTAATCAAAATTGTTGCAATATCTCTCTACTTGAACTACATAGCGCAATTTTAATTGGTACTTGTACTTTTAAATTAATCAACTAACTATAAAATTTTCTTCACAGAACCAATTGACTTATAATTTTAAAAGTTGTTACCATGAAAGTCGACAATACTTACGGTTTCATTATTTAATTTAGAAAGCAGGTACGTGAAATTTTAATATTAGGTCTCAACGCGTTAAAGATTACGAACGTCGAACGATTTTAATATTGATCATATTTGTACGAGAGCATTGAGTGGGGTATCAAAAGAAAAAGCTTATTAAAACGTTAATTTAATCATATTCATTTTCTTCCTTTTTTGGAAAAAAGTCTTGAAAAATGCTGACCCTGATTCTTATTACCAGAAAGATCGACCAAAAAAATCTAAATTAATTGATGAACATTAAGAATGAGGTGCATTTTGAACAAAAATTATCAGTTTTCTTACGTAATTCTTTTGGTACATAAAAACATTTGATAGCAAGTTTTGCTTTGATTAATTAGATGTGTGTTATTTTGAGCCAGTATTTTGGTAATATTTTTACAAAATGAGTTCTAGAAATTAAGGAAAAAGGGATAATTGATAAATCTATACGCAAGAAATATATATTTGCACCTGAATATTTGTAAATTTTTTATTAGCGTATCTATGGAAACAATTAATTGAAAATATTCAAAGAAATCAACAATAATATGAGGGGCTCTCAGAACTATAGTGATGTAAGTCAATTTTTTCAAGATTGGAGATATTGTGAAATTATTGTTATTTAACCCGATCTTTATTCAGTGCCAAAACGACAAAGACATTACTTGTACAATAAAGCCGGTAGAGACCAATATTTTATTATAGATCCCTATACTTACTATGCTTCACTCAAACTTTAACGTTAAATAACTTAAAACAACATATTTGACTTACACCACTGTAGTTCTGAGCACCTCATAATTAATTTATTCATTCAGGTAGCGAACGTCAGTAAATATCTCTTTCTTTCTGGTAAAAGAAAACAAAGGCCAAGTAGGGGAACAAAATTAATTCGTCAGGAAAAATAATTTCTCTACTCTCACATGCTAGGTATTAGCCATAAAAACCACTGATTGTACGGAACACTATTTGCGCAAGTATAACTTACACTTCACCATTTGTTTGTTTATTATTAATACTCCAAATATGTCAGTTGTGAAAAATTGAAATAATTCCCCAAAGTAATATAAAGTCGTTCAAAAAGAATTGATGATACAAAAGAATTTCAGTTCAAAAAGGTATACGGTAAAATAACTTTTTTAACAATAGTCAACAAAAATTTTCAAATAAAAATTCATTTCGAACCGTTATTTAAAAAATATCAAAACAATTCAAACATCTAATATATTATTAATAATATTTCTTCCACTTTTTTTTTTAACTTTTTTCTTTTTTTGTTAGAAAAACAATAAAAAAAAGTGGAAATAAACGCAATTGAAACAAAATATGTCAATCGATGCCGAGATTGGATGTCAAAGTTTATTTATTTATTCTTGTATCAGGCACACAGGCGTCCTCTCTCTCCTCCTTCCTTCTGCTACGACTTCCTTGAACACTTCCCTATAAACATCCACAACACATCAATCCATCCATTTATCGAGTTCTTGATCATCTACAAGCACCAGGACACACACGGAGAGTAATATCAAATAAAATCATTAGTTTAATATGTGGTGTAGAAATATATTTTTCTTCAGACGTTCAGTTGTTCATTCTCGTTTGGTATTACTATAATACCCCGTCTACAAAGATTTTGCTTAGTGAATAAACGGGAAAAAAGATCTATAAGTTCTTCAGTACACTACTTTTTATTAAACTTTTTAAACCCTGAGGAGGCCTAGTTCAGGATGAACGATGTTAATCTGAAAGATCAAAAAATCTCATCTAATGCCTCTCAATGTTATTTTTATCGTTTTCAGCTAGTTTCATACTTGTAGTTAGTGATGAGCAAATGCAAGACCAAGACCAAGACTTGGCAGTCTTGGTTTTGGTCTTGTTCTTGCATTAAGAATCTTTGTCTTGGTCTTGCTAGAGTAGTTTGAGTCTTGGTCTTGATCTTGGTCTTGGTCTTGATCTTGGTCTTGGTCTTGCAAAATGCAGTCTTGGTCTTGGTTTTGATCTTGGTATTGCTAAAAAATCTTGCACTTTCTTGCATTTTTTTATTATGAATTTTTTCCTTCTAGAATCAGAATTTTCTCTCTTTACGGTATTAATTGTACTTTCAAACTATTTAAAGAGTCTTGCTTTTTTCTTGCTTTTGTCTTGGTCTTGCTCACTTGAGTCTTGGTTTGGTCTTGCAGCCATACTTATAGTCTTGGTCTTGGTCTTGCTCTCGGTATACATAGTCTTGGTCTTGGTCTTGGTCTTGCAAAAAAATGCAAGACCAAGACAAGACTGCAAGATCAAGACTAATTTTGCTCATCACTAGAAGCAGTGACGAAAAAATACAAGACCAAAACCAACTCCTCAAGAGCCTCGGTCTTGAATTTGGTCTTGATCTAGTTCAAAACTGCCGGTGAAGCGACACTGATGAAGTGTGTTGAAGACGTCACTATTGGCTTTGTTACGTGCAGATACTCTTACTAAATTTCAAACATAGAACCAGTCCTATTTCCGTACTTGCTTTTCTGCTATATTTAACTATTAACCAATAAGAAAGTCGTATTTCTCGCATGATGGGCACCCGTTTACCCCCACTAACGGTGGACGATAGTGGCAGTGAACGCATGAAAAACGCACTGGAGCCGTCTATAGACTCAGGTCAGCAACACACAGCGTGTAAAGCCAGTATTGCAGGGGGAGCAATCATAATGTCCAGCACAATAGTTCGCTTGGAGCCCAGAAACGAAATTAAGTGAGTGAAACAAGACAGTATATCATGCGATGCGGACTATATAGACGAAGATGTGTACATTTGTGGGTAGATATGGAAGGGAATTGGTGATTTAAATAAGACTCCTCGATATGTTTGATTATGTATACTTTATTTATAATACTAATAATACGACTATGTACAAATTGTTGCGACGATACAGTTACATGTACATTTTAACGCACAATGTATCCGTCTTCCGTTAACGTTATGTGAAGGTGCGCGTCATAAGTAACGAAGTCGTTCCTCTTCGTTATAGTATATTCGTCGTTTCGATTGTTGTATGTACAGAGATTGCTGGTCGTTGTTCCGTGTTATCGACGTCGTAGAACACTGGCTCGTCTCCGGACTGGCTGACTCTTCTCCGTTTTGTGTTGTTGATTGACAGCGCCGTTTGTACTGGCTACTAGTTCGCACTGGTGATTGGTTGACACTGACTATTTATCACTGGCACTGATACTGACTAACTGGCTTGCTCGTATTAACTGCTTGGTGACTACTCACTGACTAGTTGTTGACGACTGAGTGATACTGGCACTGCTGCTGGTGTATTTATAGCGGCGTGTGTGATTCTATACGTTTCCACTGGCTTCTATTCTAGAGTTTTCTCTCACTTGCATGAATTTTGTGTGTGCGCATTATTGTCGTTTTGGTATTGTACTATTGTATGTGTGTATACTATTGTAGTTTGTAGGTGTTGTGTGTATGTACAGTTGTCGCCACACATTTAAAGGTAATAAGGTTGGAAAAATTGTTTGCAAAGAACATTCTATAGCAACACCCACTGTTTGTTGTGATGTTTTATCTTGGACTAAAAGAAAAAACTTTCGCTCCATCTATCATGTAACAGTATATTAAGTGTAAATAACAATTTATTTATTATTTTCAGTCGAAGTCAGTCAATCAGTAGCCGGCAACGGCTACTGATAGATTTAGAAATAATTTACTATACCATTTCCGTTTTTGACAGTATATTGATTTATTGAAAGGTGTCGGCTATTTGCCGAGAATTTTTCTCCACTGAACTAGATTTTATAACAGTGTATGAAAAAATATAATATGGTAGCATGACGCCCATCTCGTAATATGAGGACTATATATGGTTTCGAAAATAACCAGTTTCTGAAATATTGAAATGTGTAAAATTCCACACTTTACAGTGAATTCGTAAACATTGTATATATATATTGCACTGGTAATTGGGTCAATTGAAAGTTTTCCAACTAAATTCACGTGCAAAAATTTTTATTTTATAGTTTTCAAAAATAAACTTGCAGAACAGTTTTTATAATAAAAAATAGTGAACATTAAATAAAATTTTCATTGACTTCATTCAATTTTATTTCCTTCTATTATTACTTTTCTTTCAATAACTATAAAATTCTGTTCTAACAAAGAACAATCATTATACATATTTGGTTTGATCTGATAAAAGAGAAAGAGTTTATTATGATCAGCAGGTAGGAGAAGGTTTATGGTATTCGAACTTTCGCTCTATTTTCTTTCCTAGAACGATAAATTTGAATTTTTATAAATTTGAATTTTTTTTTTAAAATCTAATATACTATAATATCAGTTTATCCATATTTTGTGGATTTATTTTACTTGATATTTGCTTTGAAATTTTATAAATTGAAAACCTTCGCAAAAAGTTAAATTAAAAATGGATCCGAGAAATTCAGTTCCATTATCCAAAAACTCTGTTTTAAATTATTTTTGTAATCATAGTACTTTAATAACTGGCCTTCGTCGCACGTTTGCGCAGTTAAACCTCAACAGGGGCCCGTAATATTTTTAAAGAATTAAAAAAGAAAAATTCGCTAAAAAAAAAGAAATCGATTTTTTTTCCTTCGTAGTTATGTTCCTTAAGGAGTTAGAAGTATTCTTCTCAAATTTTATTTAAAAAAAGAAATGAAAAATCAAAATTCAGTTTAAAAAAAGCAAACTTTAAATGCTATTTTCTTGGAAGTACGTTTTTTGGCATGGTTCCTCATGTATCTCAAAAAGTATTTAAGATATCGACATAAATTAAAGTGTATATTATTCCTCAATACCATTATTTTGGCAGGATTCCGTAATAAATTTTCAAAATGGTGGCTGTTTATAGTCGAGAAAAAGGGGTGATTTTTGAAAATTTACTTTCAAAGTGCGATTTCTCGCTGGTTTTTTATTTTTTGTCTTAGATCCTATTTACCGTCATAACTGTACCAATATATATATATATATATATATATATATATATATATATATATATATATATATATATATTCAGAAAATTTTTTATTTTTTTATTTTGGTTCACTGGGGATTCCAGAACGCGAGGAATCATCAAGGCGGAAAAGTCTCACAGTGTCGATTTCAAAGTCATTTATACTCGGCTCATTTTTGAATTTTTTTTTTGTGATTCTCCACTTAAACCAAAAAAACAAAATCGTAAACAAATTCAGGAAATAATTCAACATACGTACAATATGCGGACACATATATTTTTCATAAAAACAATAAAAATAAATAGAATAACAATAAAGTGTTAAAAAAAATATGGAAAACACAAGCAACTAAAAATTATATTGTCTATAACGTTTAAAATAATGTCCACCTAATCATCAGAGAGTGTTTTACTGACCAATCACCGTCCGCGATAGTATCACACTCATCGGGCTTTTACATTTCCAAATAGATTTGATTATCATCATTATTCAATGAAATTTCATTACGTGACTTATTTACCTTTTAGAAGAAATATTGGTAACTACAGAAATCGGTCTTTACATAATTGTAAGGAGCACTAAAAATATATAGGTACTATTTTAGCGTAAAATGTTTTATGTACGACTGAATCATAAAAGCCTATTTTTTTGCATTGCTAAGAGATATGAAAAGTAGCACTTTTTGGCACTTGTTGCCTAATGAAAAGCAAAAAGCACAAGTGCCATAAAGAATAGTCTACTTGATAAATTTTATTTTCAATTTTACAGTAAACAAAAAACGCATTAACTTTAAGTATTATTTTGTATACCATATTTACAAATATTTGTATTATTAATATTAATTACACAATCTGAACTACTATTAATATTTATTCCAGGCAATTTCCTCCTCTCGTCTTTAAATATTAGTAACTTTTATGTATTGAGAAATCTTCTAAAAATGTCGCAGTATTATATTAATATCAGATGACAGATAATCACAACCAAAGCATGCTTTAATATATAATAAATTTTTCTATGCCAACTATATTATAGAATAATTTTCTTATTTAAAGTGTAGACGCCAGGTTCATAAATTCAATTTTTATCGATATTTAGGAATTTTAGCAGCCGTACATAAACCTTTGTATGCAACTTGTACATAATTTGACTTTATGAACTCGCCTTTTTTTATTGGCCTCGCTCGCAAGCTCGCTCAGCCATAAACACATCTCGTTCATAAAGATCTTCATTATGTACTTCAGTACTTGTTGCATAAATAGCTATTGTGTCTCAGAAATTCTGTAACGTTAAAAATAGCCCTGAGCAGTTCCTATGCTATATACCAACCACTTGAATGGATTTTATCTAATAATTAACATTAAATAACAAATGTCAGATTTACTTTAAGAATAGACTGATAAAGAAAAAAAACGCCGTGAGCAGCGGGGCCCCATCACGGTAGTCGAATTTTCCCCTTCATCTTCGGTATTGAATGTCTACAAGCGAAATGTGATTGAAAGTCTACAACCGAATTGTCATTTTGTTGGTTTCAAAACTGGTGATGTGTGTTCGGCTGATCGAGGCTTTAAAAAAAGGTTTTAAGTATTTAAGGGCTGTATCTCAGTAAATTTCAATTTTGTGCCGAAAACAGGTAGCAGAAAAAAAGCCAACACAATTCGTACGAGGACATTCCTGCCCATGTTTATCCGCTAATTGCCTTTATGTTTTAGTTTTAAAAATTAAAAAAGAACCTTAAATAGTAAACTGGAAGGCCTTTATAAAGATATTTTTTCTTTCCAAAAAAATCCAAAATTTCTATTTTATAAATACTAAAAATCCAAAATTGCTAATTTATAAATAAACAGTGACTTTAATAACATTTTTAAATGACTTAATATGTATGTATTTCATTTGTCATAAAAGTAAGTTCACTTTTTTTTAAATTTTTTAAAATTACTATTCGCCTACTTGTATTTAGAATAAACATAATGCTTTTAAAACACATTTAACAATAGCATTAAATTCCGATGTAAAAATGGGAGAAGTGGGGGGAAAAGTGATGCGGACTCCCTACAAGGTACTAGCTGGATACTAACTGAATACACGTACAAAATTTCAGCCCTCTAGGTTTCCTTATGGAGTCTCTAGACGTGTTAGAAAACAAGCAAAAAAATTAAAGAAATATTGGCGTAAAAATCGTGGGGGTAAGGGTTAAAAGTTGAAACCTCCAAAAAACAGTGTCTGGCTATTAGCTTAACCTGTACACCAAATTTCAGCCCTCTAGGTTTATTTGGGGAGATTTTGACCCGAACGAAACTGTTAAAAAACAAGAAAAATCATGTTCTTTTGGGTATAAAAATGGTGGGGGTAGTGGTTAAAAGTCGAGACCCCCAAAAGGCACCCCCTTGATACTAACTCAATCCGAATACAAAATTTCAGCCCTCTAGGTTTATTCGGGTGACCTGTGCGAGTGGTACAAACTTCGAAAACGTCGAAAATGCATGAAATTGTAGCTTAAAAATGAGGTGGGTGGAGTTAAAATATTAAAACCTCCAAAAAGCACAACCTAGGTACGAACTTTATCAACACACCAAATTTCAACCCTCTACGTTAATTCTGGGGGGCGGGGGGCCTGTTAGATCCAGCGAAAATCGTTTTTCCCCCCTCTACTCCCACCATATCATCCTAGGAAGCTGAATTTTGGATATGTTGTAGATAATTGACCGAAACATTATTTAAAACCGGTTTGAAAAAGTTTTATTGCTTTTCCGCCCCCCACCACCCCCTTAAAGGTCGGGTCAGAAAAAAAATTTGCCCAAAATTTGACCCCACTTTGATAGTATGAGGTGCCTCGAAAATGAGCCCCATTTACCAAATTTCATCTCTTAACTTCCATAGAAGGGCCCTACACAAATTAAAAGGTGGCGGGAAAATATATATATATATATATATATATATATATATATATATATATATATATATATATATATATATATATATATATATCAGACATTTTTTTTTTCTACATATTCGTGTTCTACGGGTCCGAAAACGGATAGCGCCCCTACTCTCGCCTCTCGCAGCTCTTATCGTATAGACTGTATAAGTCTAATTTTTCGGAGAAAATTCGACTAATAAATTACTAAACGTAACTTAATAAAACAAAAGTAAATAAAATCAAATTTCTTGTCAATAACAAAGGTAATTTAATCATGCAAGGTTATCTAATACGTTATACAGAATGTTTTACTTTTGATTAAACAAATAATTTCGTTAAATTAGAAGCACGCTAAGTTTGTATCTCTGATTTTTGTGTACACTCTGAAAATATGTATACCTACTTACTAGGGATGGGAAAAACCTACCGGTTATAACCGAAAACCGGTTTTTCTGTCTTGGTTAACCGGCTTATTTCGGTTTTTTTTTGACTCGGTTATTACCGGTGTTTTTTTTTATTAATCAATAACCGAAAAAAAAAACGGGCAAATTATTTTTAGAAATAAAATGTAAAAAAATGTAAGTCATTATTCAGTGACTGGTGATTTAATTTTGTTATTTTTAAAAAACCGCCACCCCTACTACTTACTTCGAAAAAATTAAGAGAACCCCAAGAATTTTGAGAATTTTTTCTCTATTTTCAGAAGGCTCTGTGTCAGTCAAAAATATAGTCCGACAATGATTTTGAAAAGAATGTTTTAAAATTTGGAGTGTATTTTTTTATTTTGGAATTCAAAAACTTTTTCTTCTCCCTCTCAAAAAAATAAGTGATGAGCGAAAAAAAAAACTCTCAACTTTTTTCCGGTCCTTCTGCCAGTAGCTACGGGCCCCCCTTCAAACTCCAGGCTCTTCCTTCAACACAGGGCTCCAGGGCTATAATGTATCAAAATCGATACACCTATATGTATACACATTAATAAATTTTTCACAAATCGGATGTTATCAATGTATAATGTGTAGTACATATTATATAGGGTAATTCTAGGAGAGTTAGACCACACTGTTAGAAAAGTAAATCTTCTTAATTAATTTCATTCTATTAAACATTACATTAGACCTTTAGCTTCGATTTAACATACAGTAATCTTCAAATTACAAAATAGAGAAATCACAAATAAAAGGCAAATTTAATAGTATGAAAAGTCCAACTCTCTTTTACTTTGCAGGAGAGTACAGTACAAATTATTGTTTTATTCCTTGTTATTTCTTTTTTTGTGACGTATTTCATGTGGCCAACGTCGCCAAACGTTTTATCCAATTATCTTTCCGTTTTATTTTGCGATAATATTCATTGAAATCAACACATTCATTTTCATAATTTTAATAGCTTCAGAAATTTTCGTCGCTAGAAATTTCATTAAATATTGAATTTCCCGATTCCACAGACAATGATGAAGTAGATTTTCGTAACTTTAATATTTTTGTTTTCTCATAATTTTGCCCTTTTTGCATGCTTATTTCATCAGCTATATTAATTACTATCATTCTTACTTCGTCTTTTGTGGGAGCAAAGCCATGTTTCTGAAGCTTCTTAATATATTATGGAAAGATCATTTTCTTTCTCCATCTTCACCTAAAGTTGAATCTGGCTCAAGACGAGCGCCTTTTTTAACGTCGTTATTCTTTAATCATCCTTTTAATATAATTCTAGGTATATTTTAATATTACGCAGCTTGATTAACTCTGATTTGTCATATCTCACACGCTTCTAAAAAAATGTTCTCGATTTTGGGTAGTCCATGTATCTCTTAGAGTCTGTCCGTTTTTTTTTTTTTTGATATACCGTTGGCATGATTGACAGAAGTAAAATATGTAAAAATTTAAGTCCGACTATCCTCTTTGAAACTGGCTTAACTATCCTCATTTGTGAGGTGAGATGGGCCGGTTTGTTATTTCATATATAATGAAGGTAATTTAATATTTTTATGTTAAATACATTTTATTGCAACTCAATTTAATAAATAACTGATAAAAATAAAAAAAGACTTACTTTTTTTGTTTTCAACGTCAAGTACACTAATTAATCTTAAAATTATGAGCACTACAAAAACAATTAATTACCTCTATATCTTTCAAAATACGTTAAAATTTGTGGAATATTTTAAATCCTCGTATGACTCTTCATATTATGTAAAAGCAGTATAAACAATTCTGCTATCTGTTAATTAGTTTTTGAATTATGTGAAGTGGACCATCTCACCTATTGGTCCAACTCTCCTAGAATTACCCTACTTAGCAACAGGTTAGTAACAAAAACAAATCAAGCTGTGTGTGCAGTTACGATATCTACAACATTACAGTTCAGAGTTAGTTAATAATATTTTTCCTTGTAAATAAATAAACAGGATAGGAAAAAACCTTCTTAAACAGAATATATAAAAGATATACATAATAAAATTATCCTACTTGCTTTATTACTTTGTAAGAATTTATTGTATCTTCTTGTTTGATCCTTTACCATAAGTTTGAAGGACGAGAAAGTTCAATTTAATAACGATATGTGCTCACTTGCTAGCAAGGATGTGTTCCTAGATATGTATATGACGTTGGAAATTTTCCTTCATATACAATATTTGTTTAGTGAAGTTGTTTTGATGTTAGCAGTGAATTCCTCGTTTTTCATTTATTAGCAACGCTAGAAAAGTTACTACACTGGTGTACAAATTTTTAGCTACGAAAGACAATTTTATTTGGTCTGTCTGCAAAGTTTTAATTTGCCGATTAAAGCTACCGGAAATAATTTTAGCTGACGGGAGTTTATTTAGGTTAAACATTAGTCGAGTTTTTTCTAAATTAAACCCAAATTTCCAACTTATCGGTTAAATTTCAATTTCGCGACGTTCATCATAGAGAAACATAGACTGTTTCCTTGTTAGCCGTTTAATCAATTTCTTTATCGATTCAGGGCCGGACCTAGCGTACGTGGCGCCGGGGGCAGCGTCAAAAAAAATATTTTTAAAAAAAAGTGACGAGCAAAAAAAAACGTTTCAAACCTAATTTTGACGCCCTCTTAAATCACTTTTTGGCGCCCCCAAGACTTGCCGCCCTGGGCAGATGTCCCGCCTGCCCCCCTAGATTCGGCTCTGTTTCGATCAGAACTTTTTATTCCGGTCACTGTACTACTGAGCTTTTAACTTGCCACAAGCGAGGAAGACTGGTAAAATTTTAATAAATTCGCACCAAAATTAACGAGGATCAGACAAGTTTCATAAAATGATGCCTGGAAGCTCAGATTTTGGCCTTATCCTACAACCTCATTTCCGTCATGCAAAACTTAGGTTTTGTGGTCCACACGCTACGTTTTATCTGAAGGACTGGTCGATTCAGACAAGTTGCGTCTGGACCAAACTTTTTCATCTTCATTTTACTTAAATTTAAATCGAAAATTTTGGTAAAAAATTTGGGGGACAGGTCTACCCACACTGTCAACTTCCCATTGGATGCCCTTAAAGACTATTGCAAATGAATAACTTTTTTTTAATTCAGGGGACTCCTCCTCTGGACCCCCGATAGAGGCTTTGCCCCTTGCACCACACCGGGGGCTTCGCCTTCTGTACCTAAGGGTGGGGGCTCCACCCTTATCAAACAAATGATAACATCATTTGTTCGCAAGATATGCGAGACAAAAAATATTTCACAATTATTTCGTTTTTCCGTTGTTTTTTTTTTTAAATTTTACAATAATTTGCTGGCGTCTTTAACATCACAGAAGGTTCTTAGGTCATTATATAATAAAGACATGGTAAAAAGTCCATATAATCTATGTTATGTTAATAAAGTTAATTCCGTTTTTTTATCACAAGAAACAAACCGCTAATCCGGATTTGCTGAAAACTTTATCCGGTCTTCATTTTTTGATTATGCATCTAATGAAATTAGTCCGGAGTTGATATTATCATTTGTTCTCGATATATGCGAGACGAAAAAAAATTCACGAACGAACGAACAAACTAACGAACGCATACGCAGACATCACACTAAAAACGATGGATTCGGATTCTAGTGACCTTGAAACGTGGAGATATATCAATATTAGCGATTCGTAAAATCGGACCCATTACAATAACTTCCAATGGGAAGTTAATAAGTTACGTATATTTGCGGTAGTTAAATTACTTACTTGTAAACTATCTCTTGTAGCATACACAATCACCTGATATCGATCCAAGGCGATCGCCGTTATCGATATCGTTGACACAAATATGCTGGTGGCTTGTAATGTGCCAATCATCTTGCACACCACTGGCTGTTTGCCCAACGGCCAATATTTACTAAGAATTTCCACCAACGTTAACGGCATTGTTACTAAACATAACAATAGATCGGATATCGCTAGATTCAATATGAATAAATTTCGTGCGGTACGCATTGCTGGCTTTCGAGCCACAGCTACCACCTAGAACAATATGAAAACAAATTTAGAAATTTCTCGAAATTGAACGGAAATCATATACGAGTGTTTCACTTACCACAAGCGTATTTCCGGCTGTACCGATCATTATCAATAGACTATACATAAGAATTAAGATATAAAAGGCTGGTGATTGGACATTTCGATTCGTTGCAAAACGTTCGACAAGACTTGGATCAATATCTTTACTCTCGTTTAATATCCAACTAATATTTACTGCTGATATGTTGCCATTTTCATCCAAATAGGGCGGTAGTGCCATCTGTAACAAAAGAAAAGATATTGTTAATTTTTTTCGCTATTGAGCACGGTTGCTAATGAGTAAAATAATCCGGGGTTTCTCAAATTTTAATAAACCTCCCATTTTTAAACAAACCAATTTCTAGTCAACGCTTTCGCAAAAATTTTGAAAACAAATATTAAGTAAATTAATTTTTTTCAACGAATTTTGGTATTATTTTTAAAAATTAATGTATAAAGCATAAATTGTCAAATATCCTATTTTTGTTGCAAAGGAGTAAAATAACCCACAGTTTCCCTCTTAATATTATAATCATTCATAAATATTCTATTATCATAACTACATTTTACTTTTCACCATGATATGGCTGATGGTTAAAAAAAATTCGTCAAGTGCGTGGTTGACACGCATTAAGTTAGGGCCCTCAGTTATATATATGGAACTTTTTTGTAAAGCGTCAGTTGGACTACAATATTGTCGTTTAACTTTTTGTCCTATATTGAATAGTTTAATCCTATTTCAAAATTTACCCCCAATTTTACCTGAACAGTCCCTCTAGTCGGTCCAATCCAGGATTTATATACATCACTAGAAAGCTCTCTAAAAACAAAGTGTTGTGTTAATACGGTACTTGACTGCATTTAAAATTTGTGTCAAATGTTAAATAATTCTATGCATTATCATTACATATTTAGTTAATATTTAAAAACATAGTTAATATGAAAAATATTATTTTAATAGTTTTATTTAATTCTAATTTTTAAAAAAATTTTTCTGTTCCAATAGTTAAAAAGCGTTTTTATTTATAAATTAAAATGAGTTAACGTTTTATATATCAAAATTGAATGTATAAGACGTTAAACATTAATTTAAAATGCAGTTGAACCATTTTTTGCCTGAACGTCTTGAGTGTCAAAATGGTACAAGCCAGAAAAAATGCTTAGAAAATTCATATGGCTTGACATTTTCAAAAAATCATATTGATACGGAAATCTGTATAATGGTCCGGGAGCTGTTTTCATCATTGATTACCACTCCTCCTTAACTTCGTGTGCGGCTTCGTTTTGACGAGTCTTCCAAGTCTTTTATCTACGAAAATTCTTATAAGTGCGGCGTTTACTAAATACGCAGTTGTGAAAGGCGTTAATTCGACGATGTTATAAACAGTTATTACCAACGTTTTACTTTTAAATTTACGTAAAAGGCAATGAAATAACAAGCCAAGTTACAGACGGCGGACACGGCGAACGACGCACCATTTTTGTCGGACAAATATATTTTCGCGTAGGTTATTTCATTATCTTTTACGTAAATTTAAAAGTAAAACGTTGGCAATAACTGTTTATAACATCGTCGAATTAACGCCTTTCGCAACTGCGTATTTAGTAAACGTCGCACTTATAAGAATTTTCGTAGATAAAAGACTTGGAAGACTCGTCAAAATGAAGCCGTACACGAAGTTACAGAGGAGTGGTAATCAATGATGAAGACACCCCCTGGCCCCCAGACTATAATATATACGACCGAAATTTTTTGAAAAATAAATTATTGTTCACCAACAGATTTTACTATCACATTTAAACTTTACAATTAAATTTCTCAATATTTAAGTTTATTCACTTGTACCGCTTTTCCACTGAGGACCTCATATAATATGTTCACTGGTCTGTGGTTCAGCCATATATTTTGCGTCTTATTTGGAGCTATAGAAACCTTTCTGATTTTATTACTATTTTATCAACTGTAAATCAGCTTACTGTTAAATAAAAAATAATAAAAATAGTTATATTAAATGTGTTTTAATTTTATTTTTCTGATTGATACTTGATTTAATTTAATATGTTGATTTTTTTTATTTAAATTGTATTTTCAGATACTTCATTTGGAGTACTTTTCTAAAAATAATTTTTTTCAATGTAATTAAATCAAATATCAATCAGAAATATTCGTATAAGAGTAAAAATGTAAAATGAAATTTGAGTGTAGTGGCATTTCAAACGCGCGCTTCTAAAATTTTGTTTTCTCTCAAACCGAGAGATGGCATCTAAATAGTCTTTCAGCTACAGAGTACAGAGATAGTGATCTTTAGTGTATTTGTCTATGGTTGAGTTTACATGTGACCATGTGCAAACTTGATACATCACTTAATAGTCAATTACAACTTACTAAGTTATAAATTCCAATAAATTAGCTTTTGAACATGCAAAATGGATAAAAAAATATATTTAATTTGCTATTAAATGTCCTCAAAGCTATTATAGGAAATTAATATTGTTCAGTATCAAATTTAAAGATATTTTGGAATTATGGGACAGTAAGAAAAAATTATTGTATCGTGTAAACTACGCTTTCAACATCAGTATAATACATATATTTGTACACAGGGACGTGGGAAATTTTTTAATGTTATTTGTTTGTTTTCTTGCCTCTGGTTGTTAAGTTAACCTTAAATTTAATAATAGTACGACTATTTGAATGTCAAACTATCTGTTTTGGTTAAAAAATTTCATTAATAGTTTTTTTTTTCTGTTTTAAAAATAGCCCCACAAAAGTGAGAATATATTTTCATAGAAATGTCAATGAAGTTTTCGACACATTAATAATAATAATGCTAATAATATTCCTTTGGTCACACAAGTAAATTAATAGGGTCCCTTCGGGCCCTAAAAAGGGGAAACGGGGGTCTTTTTAGTAGAACTACACCGATATTTATGTGAATTTACGAAGAAAAATTGTAAAAAAACTTTTCAAAACACAATTAGTCGCGAGATTTGAATTCTCGAGCTACCAGTTCAATTTATCAAAAACAATTTCAGTTTTAAGAACGGACACTAAGAACTTCAGTTCTGTGTTTTACTAAAAAATTAAATCTTATTGTATATCTTTGTTATTATTGATAGAAATCAGCTCATAATTAATATTAATTTTCTACACTTGTTCAGGTAATATTTTGATAGTATTTTTCACCAAAATATTAAATTATCTAGCTAAAACTTACAGCATTGAAAATACTATATCATCTACCAAAGCACACATTGAAAACGGTTAAATTTCTAACTACTTTCATAAAACCAAATAATAATTTTTAAATTTGCCAAGCACTCATTCAAATTTTTAAATCACAATTTTTTTTTAAACAACTGAATCAGAAAATTTTTAACTCACAGTCCCAATCACAGAATATACACACATATGAACACTATAAACATATAGAGAGAGTAGACGTTATATTTGTTTAATTAAATTCGGACCACTAATAAGCCATAATTAAATTAATAAGCTAGTAAAATCATTTAGGTATAAAAGCGACTGGTAAACGGTTGACCCTTAATCAGACAAATTGAGGGTCATATATACTACATATGTGTATACCAAACATTTTATTATAAACTAAATTAATTAACTTAATAATTTGATCACATTTTTGGTGGGATTTAGGGTTGCCAGAACACCTTTTCTTTCCTTTTTTATATAAAATTGTTCACTTTTGTCCTCACTTAACGACCCCCGCTATTTTTAAATGAGAAAAACCAGTACTGACGTTAGGTTAAGTTTGGTTAAGTTAGGATATATATATGTACGTAACACATCAGAATTGAGAATCTCTTGAATTTTTATTTGAAAAAGTTTTAAATTTTTTAAAACTTTTTCAAGAGGAGTATCTGTTTTCGATGTATCTATAAGCTGTCTTTAGAAATTCGTAGTATTACGTAATCTACCCGCACTTGATCGTTTTGTAGTAGTCAGTGTAGGATCTTACACAACTTAAGAGAGTGTCTTTTTTTGTTATTAAATTTTTTTAATCTCTCATGTAGGAAGTAAACGGTTCAGATACTAAATAAAAGCAAGAAATGTTTTATCCGGAGAATTTATTATGGAAAGCTTTAGCTACTAAATTACGAAATCCTTGTATTTCTAACGTACGCATATCGAATTTTTATTTAATGTAATTCTTGGAATCGACTGGAAATTTTCAGTGTATATTTCCAAACAATAAATAAAATCGTTAACATCAAAAAACAAAAATGTTAAATCAATTTACTTTTTCTTAGCTTTTCTTGTAAATTTCTATACGGGAACTGTGAAACTTTTTTCCCCTGATAATTGATTTTATGCCTCAATCTACATAAATTCGTGATGCAGAATAATTGAATTCGTGTATTCTACCTACAGTGACGGATTTATAAATTTAAACAATGTTTTCCTAGAATATCTGATAGTACAAAGAGGGTTATAAATTCGGTATTAAGCTTCCTACTAGAGATGTTGATTCTCCAAAAAAGATCGATTTTTGGATCGATTTAAATCGAAATCAAAAAAATCGATTCAAAAAAAATCGGCTAAAAAAAAAAATCGATTCTGTGAGATCGATCTAAAAAATCGAAATTTTGAAAAGTTTAATAAAATTAGCTGATAATTTTTGTTTAAGGGACTTACTTGATAGTACATAGGTAATATCGGTAATATCGTGTAAAAATGCCTTACATTATATTTGTAAAGGCGATGAATGAGTTAACTTTTTAATTATAATTATAAAAAATAAGGCAATTGAATATGTAGGACGAATACCACGAATTGAACCAAGTTTATTCAAAAATTTCAAACAAATTGACAAAAAAATGTTTTCTAAATAAGTCATTTTTGTGGGAAAGGGATCGTCATTTGCACAGACAGGTGGTCTCTTCTTTCCTTTTGTATTAATAGTCTGACTTATATAAAACCATAAGGAGGGGTTCGTTGATATAACGAGTAAAAAGTGACAATTAACAATAGAGTTTTTGGTGTTTCATTTTAACACATGTTTCTTTGTAGAATTACTATTAAAATGAAGTTATTTTTGGAAAAAATCGGTTATCGATCTCTTACTTTTAATAATCGATCCATGAATCGATTTAAATGAAAAAAATCGAAAAAAGAATCGATTTTTTAAGCATCGATTAATCGATTTTCGATTAATCGATTTAAAGTCGACATCTCTACTTCCTACAAATATAGACGACACCCACTATATAACTTAATTGACTATTATAAATTTATAATACACTATAAATAGGTTGAGCAGATTTTTTTTACATTTGTAGTCCCAATTTCCAATGGCTATATATATGCTTCTGTCGTGTAGAACTGAAACACTTGTAGAATCACTTTGGTATTTATCACAGACGATTTTCTGGCGGTTAATTTAAGAGATTAAACTTGTAACTGGAAAAAAAATCTTGACAATTATGTAGATGCAAGGCTCCGCCTATTTTTGGCTCTAAAAAAACTAAAAGTTCGATTTTAACGATTTCCTTTTAAATATTCGGCATTACAGTGGATTAGTTAAAAAAAAAATACTAAAAGTCGATAACGGTACTGTATAGGCTAAAAAATGTATTCCAATTAAATTTTCTTTTGTTTTTTGCTTATATGTGTTTGAGAGCATATTTTGATAAAACTTACCAAAACAAACAATTGTTCAAGAATGAAAAATATCGATAAGTATTTCGCTTCGTTTTCGAGATATCGAGCACGAAATTGTAGTAATTGATTTGATATTTGCGGCTACGATTTCCTAGACACCGTGATTTCAGTGCAGTTTCTGGCGAAATCGACAAAAAAAAGTTTATCAGGAATAAAAAGTTCGATATCTCCATTTGCTTTCGAGATATCGAACACCAAAATTTGAAAATAGAATATGAACCTCTGTTCTCTACATTTTCTACATAATTTATCAACATAAAATAACATTTTAAAACTATCAACAAAATATATGTTAACGAAGTTTATAATTTTAGTGAATATTTTTCCTGATTCCAACGACCTCAAAACTAGTTTCTGATATAGTTCCGGGCTCAAATTTCATCATGACACCTGCTGTAATAGTTAAATTTCCGTTCGAAATTTTGCTGAAAACAGAAAAAAAACTGAATGTGTAAAAAATAAAAACGACAAAAATACCCCTGTCAATACAATTTTTTAGCTTTAAGCCATTTGAAATAAAAAGTAATGAAAAGATGGGAACAAACAAAAACAATAATTAGGGTAAGTGCGGGAGAGATGCCGCAGTAGCCATAGTTCGTCCGTTGATTGATAGATAGCGCTATTAATAGATTATATGTTTAAAATAAGTTACTTGTTTAAGCTGTATATGGTAACATTCATGATTAAGTCCATCAGTTTAGTAATTATCCAACTTTTTATTATTGAAAAGTAAGTTTTTTAACATAATATTTTATCAAGCAATTCATTAGAATTTAAGAATGTATATTTCATTGTCTTAATGAAAATGAATTTTGTTATTAACTCAGGTATATTTTAAAAGTACTGTATAAAATTTTAGGTTGGAATTCCGCACTATGCTTACTATAGCAACATGCGGCATCTATCCCAACAAAAAGGAGAGATGCCGCATTTAAAGTTGGTATAGATGCCGCATTATATTACAAGTTAAAAACATAGACTTATATACCTTAATTATGCAATTTTTTTTTACTGTAAATGATGCCACGTAAATATAAAAGATCCATTAATGGATCAGGAAGAGCCCTCATATTAGTGAATATAACGAAAATAATGATGATTGTCTGTGTATTGAATATTTTGAAAGGTACTCAGAAACAAAAAAAAAGTTGACTGGTTAAGATCCGTAAAGTGCCAAAAATGGTTACATATGGCATGCATCATGTATGGAGATGTGTGTAAAATGCAAAATTTTTAATATGAACTATGCGAATGCGATCTCACTTTCTTTGATGCATCATCTTTTCCATAGGTGTTCGAGAGACGCCGCTTTGCAAGTTCTACAAAAACGTTAATTATGAATCCTTTATGGCTCAAAATTTAAAATTATTTATAAATAATTTTAAAGAACAATGTTTACATTTATTGTGTACCAAATTTCAAATCAATTAAATGCATACTTTAAGAATTATCAAGTGTTTTCAAAATGTGCGGCATCTCTCCCGCATTCACCCTACAATACATAAATAAAAAAAATAAATACCTTTTTGTATTTTCCAGTAACATGCAAACTGAACAATGTTTTTTCCTAAATATAGTTTTTTTTTTTTTTTAAATACCAAAAGTACTTTACTTGTGTTTGGCAAAAGATCACTAATAAATAATTTATTTCTCAAATCAATAAAATTTTTCAAATATTGTTAAAATCACTTATATGTATTATGTATCCACTTAGTAAACTAGAATACTTATATCATTTTTAGCATAAACAAGCCGTGAGGTGCAAACTCTACTTTCGTAAATAATGTTCCGTACTGTCATGCATTATTATGGATTTGACCCGGAGGAATTAATTTTATGCCATAAGTAAACTATAATTCTCGATTTCAAAATAATCGTATCTTTATTCTGACCTATTTATACTTAAGTCAGGTTTAGTTTAGAATAGCTTAGGTTAGTTTTCGGTTAGGTTAGGTTAGGTTAGGTTTCGTTTAAGCTAGTTTTCGGTTCGGTCAGAATAAGTTAGAATTCATTTAGGTTAGTTTAGGTTAGTTTTCGGTTCCGTAGTTTCGGATATTTTTCGGTTCGATTCGATTGCAGACGGACGAACGTCCAAGTGATTCGATGTGTTCCATTTTACTCATTTTGGTACGCAACACTAAAAAGGCGTAGTATGTAACGGACGGGGTGTAGGCGTCATTTCCGTCATCCTAAACGCCTGTTGAAATGCTCATCAAAACAATAATTATAAGTTTGATGAGCAGACACGTGGAATATCTTTAGAAAAATATTATCGGGAGTATCGCCTACTTGAACACACGACCTTAACTTAGAAAGAAGAATAGATTTCTTATTATTTATGGAACATGTAACGCTAAGGTCATTTTTTTCGTATCATTATTTAAACCGAGGAAAAACCAAACCTTCAGTTGATAGATGTCTAAGATAAACCTGATAAACCACTAGATATGATTTTATACAAAAAAAAAAAAAAAATTCGTAAAATATTTATCCAGACACGAAAAGATATTAATCTCAATCTTTCCTTTCTCTTTCACGTTTAAACTATATGTAGACATGTTAGCCATCTATATTTATAACTTATGGTTAGTGGATAAAGATTTATGGACGCTTGTTACGCATGATATAAATTCGTAATAATCCGTGTAAAATATGATTCGAACAGACAGGAAATTTTATATTTTATTTTCTTTAAGATTTTTATCAGATATTTTCTTACATTTTTGCCGAATTTCCAAATGGAAACTTCAACTATTATAGCACTGTCATTGTGAGACTAGCACTGGATCCGGGAGTATGATTGAAACTGATTTTGAGGTTATCAGAAACCGAAAATGATATTCGTCAAAATTTGTCTGATTCCCAAAACACAAGTACCTATGTGTTTCTTTAATTAAAATTCGAATTGGTGTGGTTCTCGAACAAAAGAGTTTGGTGGTCTAATAGGTAAAGCACTTGACTAGTTACCAAAAGATTCGGGTTCGAGTCCCAGCCGATTCAGTTTTATAATTTTTCAATCACGATTCTATTCAATCATTATTCCATGTAAGCTAGCTATGCTCAAGAAAAAGTCCAATTTTTAATTATAATACAGTTTGAATAAAATTTTAAATAAATGAAATTATATTTATTTTCATTCTTCTTTTAACTAAATGGGGTAAAAGCCCCCTTTGTGGAACGGTATCTAATACTGGAACAGTTTTGACATATACATATTTATTTCTTTAATTAAGTAAGGAAACTTTAAATGCGAGGTGAATTTAAATTGAAAAACAATCATTCTATTAATAATAATTTTTGTTATCAGACGTTTCTTTCAGAAATAACTTCATTAATATGTAAATGTTCATAATTAGATACCGTTCCACAAAGAGGGCTTTTACCCTATTTTAAAATATATAAAATGATAACTTTAACTTGAGAATTTTTTGTGTATATATATGTATAATACACACAATATGTACCTAGGTATATTTTTAATACAATTTAATGTAAAATATTTAGCATTGAAATAAAAATTTGAAAATGTTTGTTTCGATTTATTATTTCGTAATAGATACTGCATTACATGCGTGTTATACATATGAATCACGCTGTATACTAAATGATATGTATGTATATAGTATTACTCTAAAAATATAAAAATATTTTCCTTTCTCTTTTAAAAAGAATAGGAAATATATTTTTTCTTTCTGGTATCTGTATTAGCAGAAGAATAATTTCTGTAAATACAGCTAATCCTTTTTTTGTACGGTTGATAGGGACTGCATAAAAAAAGTCGCACAAAAAAATATACTTAAACTTCATAAATAGCCTATAGTTCGATCCAGATTGTAAAAGAGATTTTTTTTATACGGTGAATCGGGACCACATAAAAAAAGTTTCATCGAAAAAAAAACAACTTAAAACGCTCAAAACTTAGAAATTCCCTTAGAAGTTGCTTTTATAAACAAGATAAACCATTAATTTACACGTAGGAACATTTTATTTCATTTTTATAATATTATGAAAATTGTGAATAATACATCAATCTGTGAAAAAGCTAAATGATACAATAACTTATATTCTTATGCAATGTAGTGATTAAATGCTTAAAAACCATTAAAAAGTATTTTTATCAAAAAATGTATTATAGTTAACGTTTTAGATTCTTACTTTCTCTTGATTTTAATTCACATTATGCATTTTAATGACCATTTTTTTAAAAACCGCATAATAAATCACACAAAAAAGGACCGCATAAAAAAAGGTTTAACTGTATGTGTCGATAAATTTCTTTGATTTCCAAAAACTTGTTAATAATGTGACCCCTAGAAGAAAACTAAATTAGGTTCTGATTACCTAATATTCTTCTTTTTAAAATCTACAATTTTTTCCTGAACAGAATTTTTCAAAGTTTTGGAACACAATAAATACGTACTTAGAGGTAAAAAATTTATTCGGGGCAAAAAAAGTATATTGAAAATTTTATTGTTTTGATCTAAAATACTTGTTCTATGTGATAGGAAATCCTGGGAAATGCACTATGTTATACAGGGTGCTTTGACAGAAATATTGTGTTTTATTTTCTATTAAAAATTTCATTATAAAATAGATTGTACTATTACTATTCTATTTTTTTTTACAATAACTAAATATATTAAAATGGCTTTACCAAAAAAAAAAATGTTACAAAAACGCCAACACTATTAAATCTTTTTTTGCATATCAACGACTATGGAGGCTACACGTCGAACCCCTATAATTGAATATTCGTAAGAATTACTGAATACTATGAAAATATTTCAAAAAAATTTAAGTGGGAGTAGCTTGTTTACGTAAATACTGCAAATTTTTCATAGTAAAAATGTATCCTTCTAATGCCGGCTTTATTTATAGTAGGCGTAGTAAAAACTCGGATGGTAGTAAAATTTTTCTAAATATATATTCTTAAGAATTTTTTTTTTTTATACGGTCATGAGTAATTTTAAGCTTAAGATTTGAACAATCTAAAATGACATATTATAAGAAATTTTATTGTGTTTAAATCAGTCAAGCCTCACATGTTTAATTTTGGTAAAAATGGAAACAACGCTACCTCGAAATGCTACAATTCGGTTTCACTTTTATTATTTCATCTTTTTATTTTAACAATTTTAAACCTAAGTTCCCAAATAATTTGAATTATTCATTTATCCAAGGAGATGTAGAATTGGAAATAATACTCCAGACTATCTTCCATAGAATAAAATGTTTCTTTATTTGTCCAGAAATCTTTCGGTATATTTTATACCTTCTTCAGTGGCTACAAAAATATTTACAATGTAATAATATTTATATGTCTAATATTGTAGTAACAATAATATTTACAAAAATTTTTTGACATTTTTCAGTTTTGGTTTGTTGGAATATATGATAAAAGGTTTGTTGGAATATATGATATAATTGGAGTATTATTTCCAATCCTACATCTCCTTGGATAAATGAATAATTCAAATTATTTGGGAACTTAGGTTTAAAATTGTTAAAATAATTACATATATCCCAAAAAAACCATATTATATTTCATCTTTTTCTTTACAGCTTCTGTGGAACTAAAAAGTTTTTGTAAACTTGATGACGTCATAAAGTTAAAAAATAATTTCTATCGTCTCAAGCTGAGCTTTAATTAAAATGATTTGTTGAATTAGGATAACTTGCATATATAAATTTTTTATTTTTGCTGTCCAAATGACGAAATACCTTTTAAGAATATCACTCATCCGATCGAAATACGTTTTCTAGTAAGTCTATTGGGTCATCCGGAAAGTTCGTGTGTTTTTGATGTAAATGACCATCCCGATTTTCTTCAAATGGCCGGAAACTGTGGATTTTGAATGCTCAGAAGTTGCCGCTCATTCTTAACAGTTTGCCTCAGGTTTCGCTTTATTTCTTGACGGATAAATTCATCGTCTATACACACAGGTCGATCGGAGGGAGCTTCATTTTCCAAAGAAAAATTACCCTTTTGAAATCTAGCAAACCACTTTCTATAAGTTCTGTCAGAAAGTGCATCATCACACCATAAACACTTCAAATATTTCTCGTTGGACCAGCTGCATTATAATATCTTTTTTAAACTCGTATAACATGTCATGATGTTCCTTGATGTCTAAGATTGCTCATTATTACTGACAAAAAAAAATTATTTAAACACTGTTTAAACGAGCGACACTATCGGCCTAACACTAAAATGTTTTTGCATGTTTCGTTTGCGGTTGCTACTTGAAGAAATATGAACTCACCCGAGCGGCTCCGAAAATGACACGAACTTTCCGGATAACCTAATATATATTTAATTTTAGTAGAAACAGAAAGAGCGACTTCGAAGACCTATGGCTCACTTCCTGTTTCATTACTTTCTCGTTTTATTTCCAGTTTTTAAGAAACTGAAAAATTTTAATGAATTTGATGATATCAAATTAAAAAAAAAAATCTTTTCTGAAATCTTTAAAATGATTGGTTGAATCAGAACAATTTGTATGTAAAATTTTTTATTATTACTATTATATCAAAATTATAAAATTCTTTTTAGAAATATGATTAATTCGGCAGTAGTGGTCAAACATGTCTAATTTTGGTAAAAATTAAAAGAACGACCTATAATTCCGTGTCAATTTTATCACTCTATGATTTCATTTATAATTTTTTTGTAAATCTAATGACGTGAACCTATAAATTTTAATGCACATTCACACCCATTCGTATTCGCGATTACCAAGACATTTTCGTCCACAACTTTCGGTATCTCTTTTTAATACTTTCGTCTCTGATTTGTATATTTAGTAATAAAACAATCAATCAAAAATTGTGTTACAAACTTTTTGTTTTTTGTTGAACTTTCTTGATTTAATTTCCTTGTTTTAGCGAATTTCCAGAATGGAATTCAGCAATTACAGCCGGGCGTGACTTGAGCCCGGTACTATGGCAGAAGTTTGTTTCGAGGTCCCTAGAAACCGAAAATAATATTCACTAAAATTTATATATACTGTGTGAGTTTTTCGAGAGTTGCCATTTTTATTACAGCCAAACCGTTGATTTAATCGAAAAATTGTTCAAATAAGAGTTGTAGATATCGACGGGGGCAACCGATTGCTATAGTCAGGAGCTTTATAGCTCTTATGGTTTTCGAGCTATGATACAAACTTATAGATTTTTAAATGGGACTATATATTAATTTTTCGGTAAATCTGATCTAATGCATTAATTAACAACATAAATAAGCAAAAAAATTCTTTTAACCCAAGGTTAATTTTTGAATTTTTCTTTAATTTATCAGTTAGGCGTTAAAAATATGCATATGTACTAGAGCCCTGTACTAGAGGCTACTTCAACCGATACTGTTTTTCTTGGTTACATTTCCATTACACCCAAGACAAGAACCTTTTCCAGTACCATTTCTTATATATATATATATATATATATATATATATATATATATATATATATATATATATATATATATATATATATATATAAATATATATATAATATATAATAATATATAATATATATATATATATATATATATATATATATATATATATATATATATATATATATATATATATATATATATATATATATATATATACTGGGTGTCTCGGCCGGATGTATATATACGATTTACATGTTAATTTATAACATTGGATTCCCATAAGCAAGAAGTTATGTCACAAGAGTGCTTTGGATAAACATATTCCTATTTTTGGTAATTTTCTTTTATAATTTTTTTCCACCAAATTATCTGCACTATTTCTTCAACAGAATTTTTTTTTCTGGTATTTTTATTATTTTAATATTTTATTTTCAAGAAAATAAAAAAATTACTTTTTGAATTTACAGCAGATGACACAAATATTTATTATGTAAAAATGTGAATTGCTTGAAAATTGCGACATTCATTTCTTTATTTTACTGCATTATTGTTGTTAAAGCTATACTAACAGTATTTATAATATTAAATTAGTATTATTAGTTTGTTCAAAGCACTCTTGTAACATAACTTTTTCCTTATGGGATTCCAATACTAAAAATTAACATGTAAATCTTATGTGTCCGCACGATAACTCTCCAATGAAAGGTCGTACTTTTACGAAATTTGGTGAAAATATTGGAAGTCCCAAACCGCTGCACAAGTTTCCACTTATTCAAACATTCTTGCGAAATTTTTTTACACCATTGAAAAGAGTAGAAAAAATCCCATAAAGGTCTGTAAACTATTAAATATTCTATGTCAAATAATTTCCGAGAAAAACTAATTTTCGTAAACGGAAATTCGCTATGTCTGGCAGGATGCTGCGACTGGAGTAATTCAATTATCTGTTCAATGTTTTTATAAATACTTATCCACATACTTTCTTTCTATAGGTACGGCGGCCAAAACAATTAAATTTAAATTTAAATTTAAATTTATAAAACAATACTTTCTTTCACTAATTCTTGAGTATCGAATCGAAAATGTAATTTAATTTCTGTTTTCAATTTACTGGAACACATTTGTTTATCGGATCATTATCCACACCGCGAAAATTTCTCACCAAAACTTTCAAACAATTAACAAATAAGGTTTCAGCAAATATTATTAATTACTATACATTTGGGATACGTAATTTTATAAGAGTAATATAGAAACATCTTATACGCATCAGATATTATAACCTAGTGAGAAGTTGGCGCATCATCACCCAATCGACCACTCCCCGTTGTCGCCACCCACGCACTGCTTGTGAAAGATTTATTATCAAATTCTAAGTATAAACAACCGTGAACAACATAAAAATTTGATCAGCCCTAAACGTTTCAAACTAGATACTAGACAGGTGCTCCATTGAAAATGTCCGGATTTCTATAGTCGCTAGTGTTTTAAGAGTAAAATTATGTACATATTTTAGACACAGGTGCCTTATTTCATAGTGAATATCTCGTTTATAAAAGTTGTTAAGGTTGAATTCTCATGATCTTTAATTTCATCAGATTAAAGTTATTAACAAATTGTTTAATTTTCGCTTCTAAAGTATTTTAAATAGAAAAGTTAACAAACTAAAACACGATTAGGGAAAGACGGATCTAACAGAGCCAAATTTACTTAAGGGTTGAAGAACGCATCAAAGATTAAAATAATTAATTTCCTAATTAGTTAACCTTCAACAACTGAACGCGTTAAGACAATACAGCATAACCTTTTCTTATGCAATCTTTTTTTGTGTAATTGTTTTATGCGGTTTTTAAAAAAATACCCATAAAAGTATGTATAATGTGAATATAAAATAACAAAAAGTAAGAAAATTGAACAATAATTTGCGGTAAGATTAGTTACTGTTTGTTAGTGATGAGTAAAATTAATCTTGGTCTTGCAGCCTTGTCTTGGTCTTCCATTTTTTACAAGACCAAGACCAAGACTATAAGTATGGCTGCAAGACCAATACCAAGACTCAAGTGTCCAAGACTAAGACGAAAGCAAGAAAAAAGTAAGTCTCTTGCTAAACTATTTAAATAGTTTGAAAGTATAATTAATACCGTAAAGAGAGAAAATTCTGATTTTAGAAAGAAGAAAATTCGGTAATAAAAAAATGCAAGAAAGTGCAAGATTTTTTAGCAATACCAAGACCAAGACCAAGACTGCATTTTGCAAGACCAAGACCAAAACTAAGACTCAAACTGCTCTAGCAAGACCAATACCAAGATTCTTAATGCAATAACAAGACCAAGACCAAGACTGTCAAGTCTTGGTCTTGGTCTTGCATTTGCTCATCACTACTGTTTGTTTTTAAGCATTTAGTCAGTACATTGCATATGAATATAAGTTATTTGTTGTATCATTAAGTCTTTTTTCCAGATGTATTTATCGCAATTTTTATAATATTATAAAAATGAAAAAGAAAATATTCCCATGTGTAAATTAATCCCTTATCTTGTTTAGGAAAGCAGCTTCTAAGGAAATCGTGAGGTTTTGAACGTTCTGAGTTAGTATTTTCTATGAAACTTTTTTATGCGGTCCCAATCCATCGAATAAAAAAGCTTTTTTTTAGAATCTGGAGCGGAACTACTAGAAATTTTTGAATACTTTTCTGTGAGATTTTTTTATGCGCTCCCTATCCACTGCATAAAAACCACCGGTTATGCTGTAATTGATAACATTTGTTTACTTTTTACATACATTTGATTGTCTTTCTTCTTCTTTTGGCAAATTTTCAACTCGAAATTTGTTTTTTTAATAATTGTTTTCGTGACGTTTCTGTCATAATTAATCCAAATTATCTGAACATATCGGCAAAGAAATTTACTAAATAAAATCGAACTGTCTATTTCATTTTGATGGAATATTTTAACTTATGTTCTAGATGTATAATTTAGCAATTTTTTAACTTTGAAAGAATTATTAGCAAAATAATAATATGGTCTTTTTGGTATATTTTTGTAAATGCAGTAATTTTTTGTAAATTTCTATTAAAATCATTTTACAAGAGACCTCTAATTTCAAATAAATATATTGTCGATTACTTGTTACATTTACTGTATCTAATACGATTTTCGACATTTATAAATGACTATGTGTTCACCTAACTTCAATGACTACGGATAAGTTTTATCACATAAAGTTGTTGTTAACTTTCGAAGTAAAAGTCCGTCCATATAAACTGAAACTATAAAATAGCAACTTTCACCCAATTTGTCTAGTTTGAAATTACTAAAATATTATTTGCTTACTTAACGGGAATGTGATCAAAGTGATAGAGCTATTCACATATTTCTCTAAATGTTGCCCTAAATGAGTATAACTATTTAATATTTGACAAATAATACACTTAGCGGAGACATAAGTGATATTTTTGTGTTCGTGCAGGCAATTTGAGAATCCGTGGCTAAAAGTCGAGGACACTGAAGCACTCATCACCACAAAAATGAACTTACGGGCCGAGTACGAATAAGTTATTTTTTTAACCGAAAAATAATAAATAAATTGAACAAAATTAAGTTTCAAAAAGTGTTTATTATAGGTATACCTATAATTTTTGAGCTATTTTTGGAAATATAACAAAAGTAACGAAGTAATAAGGCAATGGAATAAAGTAATGAAGAAGAAAATTATTGACCAAGTTGCGAGATTTCGAAATATTACACACAACAAATGACAGTGGCTATAATGAAAATTAAAAATCATAAAGTGATTGAAAAAATTATCCGGATCGGCCGGGAATCGAACCCAGGATCTCCTGGTAACTAGCCAGGTGTGCTATCCATTACACAATCGATCCTTTGCTCGACAGGCGCCCGATACAGACAACATTCAATCACCTATGCGTATGTACTCTCTATGATGCGAGAAGCAGTTTTTCAATTTCAAATATTATCGAGTGCAGGAGTGTGCACACCTGGCTAGTTACCAGGAGATCCTAGGTTCGATTCCCGGCCGATCCGGATAATTTTTTCAATCACTTTGTGATTTTTAATTTTCATATGTGGTTTTTGGTCATGTTAACCAAAAGAAGTCGAGTGCTTAAAGTTTCAGTTTAACTGAACGATAAGTGAACATATGAATACTACGTGTGTTTTAAGTGCAGACAAAAGTATCTCATACGTAGTAGTGTTTCACAAGCACTCGATAATATTTGAAATTGAAAAGTGGCTATAATAGCTAAATTCCGTTCTGGAAATTCTCTGAAAGGTGAGACGTCCAGAGCTACACGACAGCAGCCCCAATTAAAGTTTTAATGGTGTTAAAATTTAATAGAAATAAATTTTTTATCTCCACTGTATTTACATTGTTTTAATATTAATTTAAATGGTGTTATGTAACTGAAAGGTATCGTTACATGTATATTGTCATAATATAAATTGATAATTATAATATTCTTACAAACATATTTCGAAATTTTCAATAATCAATTTTAATTACAATATGTTTGTACTACGTAGGCATAGCATTTGTTATTATAAGCAAACATAGCGGTAAAGGCCTAGATTGAAATTAATATTGTTTACAACTTTGTAATTAATTTTAACTGATTTTTGAATAAATAATTTCTATAGTGTATGTACATACATACATGTTTTATCAGCGTCGTTGATAAACTTCGATATTAATAAGTTATTTTGATTAAAGAAATTAATAATTATAAGAATATCATTGTCAGTGTACAAAATACGAAGATTTAAAACCATAAACATCAAAAGAAAATTGTTGGAAAATATTTTCCACATGAAATCGTATACTAGGCGGTTTTCTTTTTGACTTGAAAACGATATTTTCGGACGAATCTAGCTCTCAAATTAGAAGAGGGTGACATTTTTTTAGAGGTTTCTCAATACTTTTTTGACATTGCGAATTATAAAAAAAAAAAATGTAACAAAGTTTAGTATTAAAGGAACGACTCCGAAAACTAATACTTTTAGTTTCATCTTTTAAATCACTGAAAATTTTTAGTCAACTTGATGATACCGCATTTAAACCGTGACAAAGTTTGACTTAATCTCTGTTCTAAGGGGAAATGACTCTCATGACCACTCCCCTGTAGGTATTCACTTTTGCGTTAACTCTCAAGCTCGTGACTCAATTTTTTTACCTTCAAACTCATATGACTGGATTTCAAATGCACCCAATTGTTTTCTTGAGAATAAGTCGAATTTATGACTGATAAACCGACATTATCGTATATTTTCTTCCTTTTTTCATAAGGGAGAGAATGGCATACATAAAATCTAATTTTATGCAAATTCAGGTCATAAAAAACCCATTAAAACATTAAAAACCGGAAAAAATCAGCAAAACGCTCACCTTTCAAAAAAAAATTTGTAACTTTTTAACCGCTCAAGCAATTTTAAAATTTCCAACGGCGTTATGAAGAGAAGAATTCCGGCTATCGAAAAAAATTACAGCCACTGTTGAAAAAAGTAAAATTATTTAGACACTTGAAAATGACGAAAATTAGTAAATTAAAAATTATTTTTTAAAAAATTTTTTTATTACACAAGCATTGAAGTAACTCAACAGGATAACCAATTATACGAGTACAAGAATTTAGTCAATTACCGCACAATAGGTGCAAAACAGGAGTTTGTGCTTATCGCATATGGCTCGAAGACACAATTTGTCAACAGACTGCGTAACAACTAACCAACAGCGAGAAGTGCGACCGACCTGACACTGCTCAAAGACCTTCAAACTAAATTTATTATTGATCAGACTAGAGATGTCGATTTTAAATCGATTAATCGAAAATCGATTAATCGAAGCTTAAAAAATCGATTCTTTTTTCGATTTTTTTCATTTGAATCGATTCATGAATCGATTATTAAAAGTAAGAGATTGATAACCGATTTTTTCCAAAAATAACTTCATTTTAATAGTAATTCTACAAAGAAACATGTTAAAATGAAACACCAAAAACTCTATTGTTAATTGTCACTTTTTACTCGTTATATCAACGAACCCCTCCTGTGGCTCTATATAAGTCAGAATGTTAATAAAAAAAGAAGGAAGAGACCACCTATCTGTGCAAACGACGATCCCTTTCCCACAAAAGCGACTTATTTAGAAAACATTATTTTGTCAATTTGTTTGAAATTTTTGAATAAACTTGGTTCAATTCGCGTTATTCGTCCTACATATTCAATTGCCATATTTTTTATAATTATAATTGAAAAGTTAACTCATTCATCGCCTTTACAAATATAATGTAAGGCGTTTTTACGCGATATTACCGATATTACCTATGTACTATCAAGTAAGTCCCTTAAACAAAAATTATCAGCTAATTTTATTAAACTTTTCAAAATTTCGATTTTTTAGATCGATCTCACAGAATCGATTTTTTTTTAGCCGATTTTTTTTTGAATCGATTTTTTTGATTTCGATTTAAATCGATCCAAAAATCGATCTTTTTTTTGGAGAATCGACATCTCTAGATCAAACTGGTAATATTGCTGCACTGGTAATACAGTCGCGGTAATATTGCTCGCTAGTTCAGGAGCGTAGTTCAAACTTTGCGTGGGGTGCATTTGGACCCCAGTCGTGAGCTTGAGGGTTAAATTTGTTTCGATTCTAAGCAATACAATTTTTGTGTTTTATTTTCAAGAAAAATATAAAGAAATGTTAATATTGATATTTGCATAAAAGACAAACCGATAAATAAATAAATCTTCAATTGAATTGCATTTGTAACATTTTCTATTGAATTTTGCTGGAACTGTTGAAAATAGAGAGTTTTGATCAAAATGTATTTTTCCTATTGGATAATAATGTATAGATGTGAACAGCTGAAGTAACAATGGCAATTCGTGTTATATTATAGTTGAATAAACAATGTTATTCTCTAGTTGTTATCAATTGCAATTGTTGAGTCTTCTGTGGAGAGTATTTTTAAGTATTTGAAATTATTTTTCAATTTTTGTATTTGTCTTATTAGATTTTTAAAAACGTTGAGTACAAATGGTTTAATTTTTGTGTACAGTCAGGAAAAAATTCTACGATATTTGGAATTTTATTGTGCTCAATTACGATTTTGCAAGTTATATACGATTGCTATGTTAGATTTAAAGCAGCCTTACGAGATTTTGTCGCAGGTTTTTGATAAAATAATTCATTTTGTTTTGTCTAAAAAAAAAAAATTTGAATTGACGTATCGTGTAAAGTATAATTTGAAAGAACCACCTCTAAAGATTCTAAAAATAGTATGTATATTGTACAATAAATGCGGGGAAATTGTCGATTATCCACGAGAGTGAAGGTGCGTGCACGATCGAAGTGAGTGCGTTCATTTACTTGATTTGAAACATGTCCAATCTTTCCTAAATTCTTTTCCTCTATTTAACCCCTTATCGCATACAAAGCCATATATGGAGTCTAAGTTTTACTATTTTTTTTTTTTTCAAAATAATAAATTTTTTTTAAACTAATGTTAAATCCAAATTTTTGTTGTCGTTGGTAAGTACGGGTTGTCAAATTATTTGAAGTTATGTTCAGAGTGTCCGACCGTTACAGTGCAATTAATTAGTGCTAATTTTATTTGTGAAAACTAAACAATAAAACGGTAAGTACTAAAATAAAAAATTTTCAAAACACATTCTTTATATATTCAAGAACATGGAATAGTTGTAATTCGTGTGTTTTCTTGTTTCCTTCCATTTTTGGGGCTTATTTTGAAGTTGCCATATTTGGCTTCGTATGCGTTTAATCCAAATTATTATTGGGTATATATGGCTTCGTATCGCTTTTATGGTACATCCCAGCATGTCAATTCTATTCCTGGTGATGGCTTCGTGAGTGACAATGATTTTGCTTCTGATTCCCCAGTACTCCCACCAGCCAAGGCAGTCCATTAACTTTGGTGGCCAGAAAATATACTGCAACAAGCCGAATAGGTACTCCATCTAGTTTGCCCGGCTCACCTATACTCATTGACAAACTCCAGCTAGGCATCAAGACCTCCCTTTGAAGTCTGTGCGATCAGATAAGGTGACCATTTCCCCGAATGGACAAAACTAAATTGACAATTATGTCAAAACTGCTCAAAATTCCCTTCATTCGCCAAATGTGGAAAGTGTCAAGTTTATTTATGTTACAATGGCAAATAAAATTGCATACAGATTTTCATAAAATATAATTGTATTTTTTATTTAACGCATACTAAGTCATATATCGATTATAATTATAATACTAGAATGCATACGAAGCCATACATGGCTTCGTTAAGTAATATCTAAACAATAAGGCTTAATTGTTTTTTTCTTAATTTGACTACTAAAATAAAAGAAGTGAAAGACATTTTCAGTAAAAAAATTTTTTTTCTTCACCTCCTTCATAATTCATGCAATAAGGGATTAAATATCTATACGGGTAGAATTTTAAAACGTAAATTTTACAATTACAGTTTAACTCGTACATTTGATTATACAAAATACACACTTGATTGAAAACACTATTTGAATGGAAATAACTCGGCAACAAAATAATGCAATAAAAGTGAGCTAACAAATTAAATGACAGTGAACGACTTATAAGCATGCTCTATTTCTATGCTCATGTGTAACTATTACATAGAATGTTGAAAAACAAATTGCATTTATTTTCAACACGCTAGAAGCTATGTATACTACCAATCAAAATAAAACAAATATGCAACATACAGCTAGTATTACAATCAATAAACAAAATTGATATTAGTAAGGTTGGTAGTTTTAATAACAGAGTAAACTATTGCATAGTTTTAATAGCTTTGCAATTAAACGTACCAATATACGAGTACGAAGGAAGCTACGCTAACAAATGACAAATGAGAATTAGAGATTCTAATTATAATTCTAATAAGATTGTAACTAACTAGAAGGTACAAAAGTTATAATATAGTTGACTAATTTCATGGAATTTGCTACCAGGAAAATCTCGTATAATTAGCGAGCGAGAATTTCATAGAAATATCTATTAATCTTCTTGAATAATATCTATTAGAGTCTAGAGGATTTAATTTAAAGCCTGCTTATTTTGATTCCACGAATTTACTTTGTGATTAAAACTAGAATGTTACTATTCGATTTTCGATTTGGATAAAATGGTATCATTTTTATAATTAATTATCTGGGCAGATTGTACAAAAAATCTGTTTCTTGAAACAGAATTTTAGCATGATTGTTCTCGAACTGCTGAAAAAACTGTAATGGTCGTTACCGAATTTGGATAGGAGTGCTACGTAAAACTTCCAAAAAAGTAGGTTTACTGATTTTTTCGACAAAATATAATTCTTTCCCGTATCGAACTCCTAATATTTCGAATAATTAACATGAACATTAATGAAACTAAAGTCACTTTAAATCATTATCGAAAATATGTTTGATTTTAGCGAATTTCCATTCTGGAAATTCAGCTATTACAGCCGGTGTCATGACGCGACTTGAGCCCGGGACTATGGCAGAAATTTGTTTTGAGATCCCTAGAACCCAAATATAACATTCACTAAAATTTATATATACATATATATATATATATATATATATATATATATATATATATATATATATATATATATATATATATATATATGTATGTTTTTACGTATTTATATATTTATGTATCAACGCGATAACTGCCGAACGAAATGTCCTAGGTTTACGAAATTTGGTGAGAACGTTGGAAGTCCAAAAATCTTGGATGAGTTCTTCAGCCAGACACGTCGGATGCCAGGAACATGGTTTTTGTTCTTGCAAAAAATTAGTTTTTTGCCAAAATTTGCTATAATTTAAAAGTTTTTGCCACATTTTTTTACACCATTGCAAAGACGGAAAAAATCACATAAAAAAGGTTTTTGAACTATTATTGTAGGTTTGCTAATTTTTGAGAAAATAAGAAAAAAAAGTCAGTAGTAAGAATTGGACAGTTCTGGACCCACCATCGGATTTTTTTGAGCGACCTCAAGGAGGAGGTACCACTTCTAAAAATGAAATACCCCTGTCGCAGCATCCTGCATAACATAGCGAATTTCCATTTACAAAAGTACGTTTTTCTCGGAAACTAGTTGATATAGAGTAATTGTAAATAAAAAAACCTTCTTTATGTGATTTTTCCGCCTCATTTCGCCAAATTTTTTTTATGTTTACTAAGTGTCCGCACGATAACTCAGGAACGAGACACCTTATTTTTAAGAAATTTCGTGAAAACGTTTACGGTTTTTTGGACATTTTTCGTGAAAAAAATTTTGCGAAATGAGGCGGAAAAATCACATAAAGGTTTTTTTATTTACAATTACTCTATAGCAACTAGTTTCCGAGAAAAACGTACTCTTATAAATGGAAATTCGCTATGTTATGCAGGATGCTGCGACAGGGGTATTATTATTTCTAGTATCTGTATACAATGTACATACATGTAATCCGTGTTATCGTCTATTAAATTGGTACATTTGGTCGCACTTTGAACCGTAATGAAATGAACAACTTGCAACAACAATGGAATTGCATTTATGTACGTATACACATTCTAACTAGAATAATAGTTACTAGAAAGGCGCACCAGGAAACGGAATATCTACCTATAATTTTCCATATAAAATTACAGCAATATCTATCTCTACACATGTTCTAATATTCATAAACCGATTGTAAACAAAAGTATTAAACATAAGAGAAGAATAATGATTATAGTACAGGTATTAACAAAATGTCAAGAGCGAATCTGGCTCGCACAATTAGGGTTTCGTAAAGTGAGTAGTTATTTATGCATATTTAAACCTTATCCAAATTTTTGACCGCTTCAATCTTCGAGATTAGTTACGTTCCAAGACTAATTTTTTTCAGGAAAGTTGAGGTTAATAGAAGTTTTTTCCAAACCAAATTTCATATAAAATGCATACATTAAAGTAAATAATTTTGTATATATACAGCTGAACTCTTTTCTATGCGGTCTTTTTTTGTGCGATTTTTTTATGCGATTTTTTTATGCGGTTTGTAAAAAGTGGCCATTAAAATGCATAATGTGAATCAAAGTCACGAGACAGTAAGAGACTTAAGCAATTACTATAATAACTTTCTTTGATAAAAATACTTTTTAACGGCTTTTAAGCGTTTAATCAACACATTGCATAAGAACATAAGTTATTGCATCATTTAATTTTGTAACAGTTGTATTTTTCAAAATTTTCATAATATTATAAAATTGAAATAAAATGTTTCTGCGTGTAAATTAATGATTTATCTGGTTTATAGAAGCAACTTCTAAGGAAATTTTTAAGTTTTGAGCGTTTTGGGTGATGTTGTTTCGATGAAACTCTTTTTTTATGCGGTCCCAATCAACGGCATAAAAAAGTTTTTTGTACAATCTGGATCGAACTATTTTTATAGCTATTTATGATATTTTTGAATATATTTTTTTTTTGTGTGATTTTTTTTATGCGGCCCCTATCCACCGCACAAAAAAAGGATCAACTGTACAAGTTTTAAAAATATTATGATTTAAATTTACTAAATTGACATGTGAGTTTCAAGGGCAGATGGAACGCCAAAAAAGCAAAAAAAGTATATATACACTTAGTTATATGTATTTTAATGTAAAAAAGCTTTTCTTTTTTTTTCATTAAAAGATCCCTTAGTAAGAGTAACAAATATTTTTTTCTACTCCTACTATTAAAAGTAACATTTTGTGCACGGCTAACTATATGTAAAAATTAACAATTGCCCACACAGTGCGGAAATAGCCGTGGGAAATTATTTCCCACGGCTTAATATAATAAAAAAGTAGGCTCTGTCTTTGATTTAACATATAATCTATATAATTAACACTAAAAATATACACATGTTTCAAAGTATGCTTTTGCAAAAATTTGAACATCTTATCATTGACATTATAAATTTAAAAAATTTTTACTACTTATTTAAATTTTATTTTAATTATTTATGTTAAATTTTACGAGAAAAAATGTGCTCGTAGAAAAAGTATAGTGTAAAATACGTGGGAAAAGCTTATTTCTCACTCATACGAATTGTTGAGAAATAAGCCTATTTTCCCACTTATTGTACAATATACTATTTTTAAATTTAATTTTATTTTCATTCAAAAATCTCTCAAAAAAATTGTCAATCCCAAAAAAAATCCATCTGCGAAATAATTTTCTATAGAACCGCCTTTATTTGTATCCCATATTTTCCCTATATTCAATATGATTTCTTACAATTTTTTAAACATTCACGTACTTACTATCCGTATGTGTATGTATGATATTATTGTTATCTCTCAATGTTCGACAAACAATACGATGAAATATATAGCGAACGTAAAATAGAATCGTACATGTTTTCCTGTTACCATCGTATTGTTCTTTAGGGGTTACTACACCTAGGTAAAATAGTAGGAAAATCCTATTTATATATATAATATATATGGCTCTTTTTTATTCATTCCAATGTTTGAACTCTATATTTTCACTGTGAATATTTTATGTGACTAAAAGGAAGAGATGTTTGGGATTATGTTTGATTTTTATGTAGATATCCAAAACAACGACGTCCTACTTAAAATATTGGTCTTGAGCGGAAAAATGGAATCGTCCTGATGAATATTATTATTATGTTCTAGTTCTTACGGTAGATATAAATTTTACAGTTAATTTAATTTTCGTAAATGTTTCAAATTTGTTTTCTAATACCAAACTTATTCCCAATAGGATGGCAATTTAATTCAGATCCCTCTCAGTGTGCGGTCAACTTAATAACGAAATCTGTCTGTTACGTTTCATGGAAAATTTACCTAATAATATAATATTCAATCCTTTCCGCGAGAGAGAACAAATCCAATTGAATACACAAGAGTCAAATCTAATTTAAGATACTCTATTGGTTTGTTCTAATTTAATAATTACCTGATAAAAGAGAATTCGGTTACACGTCCAATGCAAAAAGGCTATTGGCTAAAGGCTAAAGGATACAATATTATAGCTACATATAAGAGTAAGTTCTTACTCGACAACCAAGATTAAGATACTACATAGAAGTTTACCCAAGTTTAGTAAAAAAAAAAGTATCTGTCGATATATTAAATATTATTCTTTATTAGTCTCATTTGCAGTAGATAATTGTTATTTTGATGGTTTCAAAGACTGATGATAAGTGTTCGACTGATCGAGGAATTTTAAGATTTGAGTCGACTATTTTCTTTTTTTTTTTCGAAAACTACACAAACGGAATCACAAACGTTCTTTCCAATCGACTGAGTACCCGGAAGCCTATGCCTATCTCTAAAAAAATATTTTCGGACATTTAATTTTTTTAACTATGATGCACCCGGAAAAAAATTCTAGAAAAATTATATGTTCTATCAATCAAAGTGAGGAGCCTGTAGAAACAGTTTGATGATTGTACAACGAACATAACCTTGAAAAAAAAATATTTTTTGATATGAGGAAAAATCTAAAAAAATTATATGTTATATCGGTCATAGTAGGAAGCCTGCAGAAAAATTTTGGTGACTGTACCGTAGCTACAAATTGATGAAAAAAAATATTGAAAAATTAAGCAATTTTTTGGGAGGGTTATAATTTTTTTTTTTTTTTTTTGAAGCTGATAATTTTTTCTGAGATACACTATAGAGGTGTCCAAAACATATAAAAATTTCAGCCAAATCCGTCAAGCCACTAAAAAATTATAAATTTTTTTGATTAAAAAAATAATTTTTTACCCCCAAAGAGTGAGTTTTTAAGGGTTGAAAGTCAGTAAATTTTAATCTTATATCGAAAGCAGTTAGCAGAAAAAAAACCAACAAAATTCGTGCGGGGGCATTTCTACCCATGCTTATCCGCCAATAGCCTTTGTTAAAATTTAAAAGTTTTTTGACATTTTTATTATACCGTCGTAAGGAGCGAGAAGCTATAGGTTTTTAAATCACTATTCTATGTACCTATGTGGGTTTTCGAAAAAAGTAATTTTTGTAATCGAAAATGCGCTATGTTAAGCAAGATGCTGTAATAGCGGTACCTATTTTTTTTTTTAAATTAGATATTTTTAAAAGAAAATCCCCATAATGTACGTTCAAAATTACATTTAATTAATGTTTATGTAATAATAAATAATATCGTTAAAATACAAAACGAAAATTATCTTACAAAAAAAATATATAGGGTGAGAGTGCTAAAAGTCGGCCACTTAAACAATTAATGATATGCAGAATTCTGAATTTTGAATTTACGCGTATTTTTGTCATCTCTTTAAGTACTTTTAAGTATCGCCTTTCTAACTAAATAGAGATTAAATTTCTAAATTAATAAACAATTACAATATTTTAATTTTTATCTTTAAAAATGTATTTCCCTTAAGTCGGCCACCTGTGCCCTAAAGTCGGCCAAAAATGTTCCTAAGGTCGGCCACCCGGATTTTTCATAATAGAAATGAATTACCTGATTGTAGTTGATTACAAGAGTAAGGAAAACGTTTAAAGAAAACTCTTTAGCATTAAAATATTTTATTAATTTAAATTTAAACTAAAATAGAATTATAAAAGAACATTTTTAAATATTTTTTAATCAATAACAACATTACATATTAATATTAAATAAACTGATAATTTTTGGCAAAAATAATACATATTAACGTTCAATAATTATCGTAATTTGTAGTTTCTAAATTACAAAAGATGTAATTTAATTACATTATTACGATTACTTTTGCTTAAGACATAAATATGCATAAAACTGCTATTATCTAAATTAAAGCAATTTCGATTGTTAAAAGAGGAAATTAAGGTCAAGTTGACAAATAAATTTTTTGTTATGTCAATATTGGGACTAACAGAGCCTGATTTAATCAGTTATAATCACTTTATGATAAGTAATTCGATATCGATAATTTTCGATAACGAAAAGTAGGTTTTAATATTTGCAATACGTTTGGAATACCCATAACTTGCTTCGCTTAAGCCTTCAAAAATTTCGTTATTTTTTCGCTACGACGCACCGTTTACGAGATATTTACGATCAAAAGTTTATGTTTTCGAAAAGTAACGAAATGTAATTTTTTTAAAAATATGTTACTGCTTACCAACTCAATCGGACTAATTGGGCCTAAATTAACCAGTTATAACCAATTTTTGATAAGTAATTCGATATCGATAATTTTCGATAACGAAAAGTAGGTTTTAATAGTCGCAATACGTTTGGAATACCCATAACTTGCTTTGCTTAAGCCTTCAAAAATTTCGTTATTTTGTCACTACGACGCACCGTTTATGAAATTTTTACGATCAAAATTTACGATTACGAAAAGTATCGTTTAAATACAAATAATAAAAAACATTTCGATTTTAGAATAGCGTAACTTCAGAAGCACTTATTATGACCACTACCTACAACTAGTGTGTTAATAATAATAATATGTACATGAAAAATAGTTTGTTGACGGCCTGGCCGACCTTAGGATTTCTTCACAAATTTTATCCCTAATGTCGGCCACCCGTTTATTTTTTAAATTTCAAACGATAAACGTTTTAAACAATTTCTAACTTCTTTGGAGGTGTATAATGTCATCAGTTTCATAAATTTAATCGTTACTGTTAAAAACTTTAAGAATAATTGCTTATTTCCCGCACTGACTAAACTTACAAATTATAGAACGGCCGATTCATTTTCAACACAAATTGCCATTTATCAATCGATTAAGTGTAATAAAACACTAACTACTTGACAAAAAATATTCATTTTAGAAATCGTACATCTAGAATAGGTGAACCTTTTGTTTCCATGTGATTTCCAAGCATTTTTTATTTCTTAAGGCCTTATTTTAAAAAAAAAAGCAACAAGTGGCCGACCTTAGGGCACCGGCCGACATTAGGCAATCCCACCCTATTTTCATTTTCTTATTCTATGAAAATCTCACAGAGAGGAGTGTTTAAAATCATTTACTTTTTCAAAGTACCCGCGTGCCATCATAAATTTCATAAGATAATCAAATTTTATTACTTTATTTAAACGAAAATGATGTAAATGTAGGTATGTTGTACCTAATATATAATTTCATATGTGATAGAATCAACCATACGCCAGATGCGTAATTTAACAACATTATTGGAATAAATAAACCATTTATTTTTGCGGAAAAGAAAAAAATACTTATGTTGAGATGTATATCTTGTTAGCTATATAAAAAATGAATAGATGTAAAGGTTTTGTTACAGAGGGCTCAATTTATACAGTCATTACGTATATGATGTAATGCGGCTCATACACGGTTCAACTTGTTGTACCACCCTAGTTGTACTACAAGTTGAACTGTTTCCCATACAGTAATAAACTATTCATTCAACTTGTTGTCCAACTTCAGTTATTCACAATTTTTGAAAAAGAGAACTTCCTTAAAATTATAAATAAAATTCTTGCCTTAGCAGTAATTGCAGAAACTAGTAAAGAAAGCTTGAGTAAACGAAAAAAAAAAAAGAAAATGGAGCAAAAAGTGGTTGGGAAAAAAATTTTCTAATGAAAAACTATTAAAAAAATTAGTAAATGTGAACCAATTATAAAAATTATATGCGAATGAACGAAGAAATTATTAATGATATTTTAGTCAAAATAACACCTTTAATAAACAAAGAAGATACGTTTATGCGTGATGCAATTTCTGCAAAAAAACGCTTGACAATTACATTAAGGTTTCTTGCAACGGAAAATTCTTTTGAAGATGCAAGCTATTGGAAATAACAAATAAAATCAAATATTTAAACTTTCCAATCGTTACCGCTGTAAATATTTTGTTGATTTACACCCTTTACACCATATATGTACTGGCTTTGTTGTTCAACTACCCCACACACAGTACAACATGTTCATAGACCATTTGCTCCGCCCACGTAATATCAAAATATTTTGATTTTACTTCAACCGTTTATATAGTTGATCAAAATAGTTGATCAACTGCCCCACACACGATTCAACATGTTGTACAACTCAACCAAGTTGTACAACATGTTGAACCGTGTATGGGTCGCATAATACACTTTTTACTCGTTGTAAGCAACTTGAAACAGAATAATATATCTGACTCTTTTTAGATAATAAGATTCGCATATACGTAAAAAGAGTAAGGCATATGAATCTGTTTCAATTTTGATATTACTTACAACCAGTAAAAAGCGTATTATAATAAAATTATGTGTAATGCTTAATGATTCTTTATATACACAAATCGTTATAGATGAAAAAGACAATTAAGGAGAAATGGTTAATAAAATAAAAAACATTAAGATAATTGAAGTAATTTTTCTTTAGGCAACTGTAGTGAAATTTGTTTTTCCCCAATTAGTTTTTCTTTTACATTGGCAAATATTAATACTACTCGTACAACATGGCCCCCGTCAATCTAAAATAACTGTAAATTTCCAGAATTGCTTGGGTAGCTTTTTTTAGCGCTTCTGGGCCCCAAAGACTCTGGCGAACATGATATAACATCATGTGATATAACAAAACTTTTGAAATTTCAGACTAATATTGATTCCAGTGATTTCAGACTAATATAGAAATTTACGTTATTAAAAATCTATAAGTTTGTATCATGACTCGAAAATCATAAAAGTTAAAAAGCTCCAGACTGAAACAATCGACTGTCGCCACTGGTATCTAAGTACAACTCTGATTTGAACAATTATTTTATTAAATCAACAGTTTGGCTGTAATAAAAGTGGAAACTCTCAAGAATCCTTTATATTATGATGAATAAGGACAAAAATCGCCAATTTTGAATAAAATATTTTAACAAATATAATTAAAAACTAATATTTTTCTGCACTATTCAGCAAACCGGTCTGAAAACAGCTACATTTCGTGATAGCTTATTTCGAAAATTTATTCGAAAAAATACAAATTTCTCGTGAATAAAAATTAAAAACCTGAAGTTCAATTTTTAACTTTCACTAAAAATTATGTTATATATTTTTTTACTTTATAATTTTCACTGATACCGCAAAACGTGTCGGTAAATGTGAACAACGGAATTAACAAATTTTTCATTTTCAAGGAAGAGGTTAATATTGCCAGCGAGTTAATGACGCATATCTAACGAGACAAGATAACAGATTTGTTGTCTTAAATTTTAAAATTATCTCAAGAGTATTTTAACATTCACATTACACAACAAAAGTCATGTTCTCATTTTCAACAAGATATATGTAGGTATATGTTTTTGTATTTACAACAAAAATTACACAAGGGAAACAAAAGTAAATAATGAAACAAGCTTATTTGTTTTAACAGATGCTACATTCATCAATTTGACGTCTTACAAAATTTACCTAACGCTACACCTTCGGATGCATTCTATTATGTAATATTTTGTTTTTAGGTACCTACATCTTGTATAACAGATACACAAGTTTTTTTTTTTTTTTTTATGATACATATTAAAACTGATTTACATATTTTTTTGCTTACTTTTTCCTGCGAACATATGCAACACCGTTTTTTTACGATTCTTTTTATAACAAGTTTATTAAAAATTATCTAATAATATTTTTGATGTAGCCGGGAGAATGGAATCGAAAATTTAACAAATTTTTATGATCAATTTTATAACTAATTTATGACTCTTTTATTGTTATCAAAATTTATTTTCAATTCATTTAAGATAAAATAAATAATTTTAGGATAATTTCGATGTAGGTGGTTTCAGACAGGCCCATCCCATTGAACGAAAATAAATTTAAATTTAATAACAAATTTTCAATTATCACGTCAAATATAGATGTATTTATTGAATAAAAAAAATTTCATTACAGTTTTTTTTTTTTTTTTTTTTTTTTATTGCTAATTTAAAATTGAAATGTCAAAAGTGAACTACGAAACCATTAAAGAAATGTGACTACTTCCTAATTTCGAAACTTAATCCAACGTTCTTTCCAACTTTCCCAAAATTCGGCATGTAGGACCAGTAGTAAAAAAACTTCTGTTTTGAGGATTTTGGGAAAAAATTATAGGTTTTTGAATTCGATCTTTCATTTTAATCAAAACTGGGGTAGTAGGACCAGGCACAAGTATGAGAGCCGCTCTTCCCCTTGAATTTTGATATTCAATCAAAGCTTTTATTTTGTCAAAAATGAAGAAAACTTACCATTTGACGAAATTAATCAAATTTTCTAAAACTTTTGGCCTATAACAAATAGCTCCTTTCACTAAAAAAAAATTTCTAATAATTATATATTTCGACAACACAGACGTGTATGATGAGTTTCTGAGAAAAAATTGTTTCTCATAATTGGAAAAATGTAAGCCATAAAATAAAAAAAGTGATAATTATTTTTTACTCGAAAACCCTATACTGAAAGTATATGTATACTTTTGCAGTTGTCTGTCTTCTTACAATTAAGGGAACAATACCGACACTCAGCCCCGGATCTAAGTCATGGCAAATGGTCCAAAAAAAAAAAGTTGGTTGCTCGACCATTTTAGAAAAAATTAATATTCTCCCGGTTGTTTCCATTGTATTTGAAGTATTAAGAACAATTCTTAAAAAAAATTATCTTAAACCGTTTAAACGTAGTGGCCATTTTTGGTTTCCAATTTTCGCTGACTTTTGTGTTAGCAGCCTTTTACGCCAATACACATATTTCATAAACCGTTCATCCTAAAAGGTTGAATTAAAAACAATTTTAATAGCAGGTAATAAAGTTCTCTTTATTATAAGTTATGTCTATATTTGGCCTATTTCCGTCCATTCCACAAAAAAAACTTTAAAGTTGGATATCAAAATTTAGCAAAATTCACTTTTTGAACATTTTAGCGAATTTTCAGAATGAAATTTAGCTATTACAGCCATTGTCATAACGCGACCTGAGCCCGGGACTATGGCAGAAATTTGTTTTAAGGTCCCTAGAAACCGAAAATAAAATTCACTAAAATTTATATGTATATATGTATGTATGTATATACATATGTGTCAGCACGATAACTCTACAACGAAACGTCCTACTTTTACGAAAATATTGGAAATCCCAAACCATTGGAGAAATTCGTTAACCAGGCAGGTCCGATGCTCGAAACATGTTTTTTTGGCAATTTTCGTGAAAAATATTAGTTTTTTTCTAAAATGTACCTTTATTAAAAAATTTTTGCGACATTTTTTTACACCATTGAAACGAGGAGAAGGAAAAGGGCTTTAAACTATTATTGTATATCAACTAGTTTCCGAGAAAAACTAATTTTTAAAACGGAAATTCGCTATGTTATGCAGAATGCTGCGACAGGGGTATTTTTTAGTAGAAGGAGTGTTTTAAACAGTTTAATATTTTTTATGGGAATAGTTGTATATGGGTACAACTACCCCAAAAAAATTTCAATTGTGAAACTTGTATTTTTTAATTTTTACAAACTTCCAAAAATTGACTTTTTTCACATTTTGAAACTTTGATTGGGCTGAGGATAAAAATGTGAAATTTGCACAACTTGTTTTCGGAGTAGGATTATTGAAATAAAAAATCAACTTTTACATTGATCCTTTACAAAACCTTCAATTTTTTCCGCAATGGGAAAAATAGGACTTTTGTAAATGACTTATATAGGTACTTATGAGTTTCTTTAATAAAAATTTATCTCAAACACTGAAGAGAGGGGGCGCCACTATCAGGTTTCTGCCCCGGTTCTAAAAAATCGTAGATCCGGGCTGCCGACACTCTTCCTTAATTATTGTAAAGGATTCAAACCCTCGAAATACCAGCCTAAGGTCCACAACCCGATCACTTTGTCAATAGTCGATTACCTTTTATTAGCTACTTGAAAAATTTTATACCCTTAATAAATGCACCAATGCAACGTTCAAATTATTTCTGTTCAAACTATCAAATTTTATCTTTGACTTGAATAATATTTCATAACATATCCCGTAAAACTGTACTCACTGCAAATATACTCTTAATATGCAGTTAAGACAAATAAATACATATTAGAATTCATTTTATCATCTAGCTAATAAAAACTTGATATTTTAAAACTCTAAAATTTTAGTATTATGAGATAATATGCCGTAGTTAAGTATCAGTATAGTTTCACAAGCCATAATAAAATATCATATACCCCTGTCGCAGCATCCTGCATAACATAGCGAATTTCCATTTACAAAAGTACGTTTTTCTCGGAAACTAGTTGATATAGAGTAATTGTAAATAAAAAAAACCTTCTTTATGTGATTTTGCCGCCTCATTCCGCCAAATTTTTTTCACGAAAAATGTCAAAAAAACCGTAAACGTTTTCACGCAATTTTTTGAAAATAAGAAGTTTCGTTTTTGAGTTATATATATTACTGATATATATATATCTCCTCCTTGAGGTCGCTCAAAAAAATCGGATGGTGGGTCCAGAACTGTCCAATCCTGCTACTGACTCTTTTAGCGAATTTCCAAAACTGGAAATTCAGCTTTTACGCCAGGTGTCATGGTGCGACCTAAGCCCGAGACCATATCAGAAATATGTTTTGAGGTCCCTAGAATACGAAAATGATATTCACTAAAATTTATATATATATATATATATATATATATATATATATATATATATATATATATATATATATATATATATATATATATATATATATATATATATATATATATATATATGTATCCGCGCGATAACTCTCGAACGAAACGTTTAATGCTTATGAAATTTTGTGTGCGAATTCGATTTTCCAAATCGTTGGATGAGTTCGTTAGCCAGACACGTCGGATGCCCAGAAGTGGGTTTTCCGGGCGTTTTTTGTCAACAAAATGAGTTTTTTGCCAGAATTAAGCAATTTTTCAAATTTTTTTTTACACTAAGCCATTGTAAAAGGTAAAATGCATAAAAAATGTTTTTATACCGTTGCTCTAAATTACTTACTTTTCGAGAAAAACTAGGAAATATGTCGTTCTCCATTTCACTCGCACTCGCATTCTTTTTTTTTCTGTCTCATTTTTTGCGAGCTAAATTCGAAAAAAACCGCTTTATAAGTAGCGTGTCATGATTTTTTTAATCCAATTTAACGATTCGGCTATATTCTATTTCTCTGTCAGTTAAATGTTTTTATAATGTATCTCTGTTCCATTTTTTTTTACAAAAAAAATCCCGACGATATCTGTTATGTGATATGATCAGAATTTAGATTATATTTACACCTTCCTAAAATTAATAAGAGTTTGCTTCAATCGTATAAAAATTACGTTAAATCATATTCAAACAATAATATTTTTACGTAATTTTTTATCCAATTGACAATACAGTTATGATTAGAATTGTATAATCAGAGCATTCTAATATTAAATAATTTTGCACATTCAATTTTTTTTTTTTAACAAAGAAAAATTTTTTTAAATTTTGACACATTCTTTTATGAAATTTCGATTAAGAAATATTAAAAAATTTTAAAGTGAATCATTTAAAAAGAGTTAAAAATAAATTAAAAAGGAAACATTTCTCTATTTTAACATATTTGTAAAGAAAATTTTACAGTTTACTTACAGTTTTTTGAAAAAATGTAATAACATTTTTACATACAATAAAGATTATATTTGAACGGTAGGAAATCCACAAATTTTTTTTTATTTCTTTAATTAATTATTAAATTTGGTTTTAGAAGAAAATCTTCGTCTAATTCGCTCCAAGCCGAAAGTATAGCCACTAATAAGGACATTCCACTGTTAAAATAAATGGAAAATATATTGAAATTTATTTAATGAAAGCCATTCATACACATTTTTAAAATATCCTTTTGAATTATATAACAAATAAAATCTGTGTAAAAAAATCTAATTGACGTGTTTTTTCTCAATTTGCTAATATTAAGTAAGGCTCGTTAATTAGGGAGTGATTGTGTTAAAATTTTAATATAAAATATGGTAATTTTAACCCTCTTTAAAAGAACATTTCGATTTTAACAATAAAAAAATTTTAAAAAGTGTTTTCGTTTTTCCCGGATTACCAAAAACTGTTCATAGGCATATCTGTGACTAAAGTTGCCTCCCTTTCTTAAGAAAATAAAGTATTTTTAAAATTTTGTGCAAAAGAATAAAACACAATTAACGAAAAAAAAGTACGCGTTTCCATATTTTTAAGATTTTGTAGTACAAGAAAATCCTTATAAATTCATCATATCTGTTATTGCATTTACTAGCTTTTACGCAATTTAATAAACAAAAGTCTGAAAATGGACGTAGAATCTCACTGTTATTAATTATTATGTCTTAGTCTTTTGAAAAATTATTTTTTGAACTAAAATAAGAATAGGAGGAATATAAACTTAGGGGTAAACGACAGGAGTATATAAACTTTATTTTAGATTCTACGTTTATTTTTACAGAAAATCATCAAGTACCTATTATTTCTTTTTTGAATGTATAAATACAAAAAGTTCGAAATTATTTTATATTAGAATTTCAATTTTGGTCGACCCTACGGGTTGTCCCCATTTACTCTTTTCTCGTCTCTTTTGACCCCAATTTTTCATAGAGAAGAAATTATACGATTTTTGTTAATTTTTCAAAAACCACCGATATTTTTAAATTTTTTTGGATACTGCTGATAAAGTGACCATCTTCGCGTAAATTTTTAATATATTAAAGATTAGGTACTCATAAAATAAATACAAAAAAATACGGTGTGAAATCTGAATGCGTACCTATTCATCCTTGTCTACGGTAGCACATTTTTTATTGACATAAATATTAGAAACGCAGGAAAAGAGACCAGGAATCAACATAGAAGTGGATTATGGTACGATATATTTTCTGAAAAAAGTGCTTAGGACCAAAGTTATAGAGTTCAAGTGATGACTTGAAGTTGACCTTGAGGTCAATTTCCAAAGTCATTTGAAAATCATTTAATATTTTTCAAAAGGAGTAGTTTACTTTTCATCCCTAAATGGTTCAAAGTATATTCGAACGAATTTCACATGCAAGATAGAAAATAAGTGATCAAGAAGTAATTTTGAAAAATACTTGCTCAATCGCAATCGGAAAAATAATAGTTAATCATATGTTCAATTGAATTCCTAATATGATAACTATAGAGTAGCAATAAAAATTTTAAAAAATTTTGAAAATTTCTAATATAACATAAAGTTAATGTTTAACTTACAATTGGAGTGATATTAAATCTTTTCTTAACTTTACTTCTAAAATTACTTACAAAAATGTTTTCTTCTAATTTTTTCTATAAATTTGCGCCTATTTTTTCATTTCGTCAGGTTTTTATTTTTTTTATTTTAGAAAAATAACGCAACAAATCAATTTTGAAGATAGATTGAGTCAATACATGAAATTACTGCTTATAGGTACAGGATATGGTCAAAGTTCGGCAATGGCTAATCATTTTCAAATGACCTTGAAAATCGATTTCAGGGTCACTATCAAGTGCATCGCTTTAAATTCTACAAATTTGGTACTCAGCCCTTTTTTCAAAAAATATGTCGTTTCAAAAATATTTAGCTATAACTGTTTTCATCTACAGAGGTTGAATGGTGTTTTCTACCCCTAAAAAGCGTATTTAGCCGAAATAAAAAAACACGTATTTAATATTTTTCGCAGTTTAATAAGTATGTTAAGTTTCATTCAAATTGGCAAGTATTAGTTGGGTAGTGTTATTTGTCAGAATGTTTTGCCGATCTAGTTTTTTCAATATTTCTTTGCTCGTTTTCAGAATTTGTATTTTAATTTCTACGGACAAATAACTCATTCTTTTCTTCGATTTTAGTAACTTTTATTTGCTGATGTTGACCATTAATTGATCGAAACATATCAAATATTTTTCAATGATTTTTTTAGCGAATGTCGAAAATTTTGAAAATTTTTTCACCGTTAGTAAGTTAAAGTATTTGAATTCATTAAGTAATTAAATGATGTCCACAAGAACCTTACGAACTACCATAAGTTATATGAGATCCCTAGGACCCGTTTTTTACTGTTAGGATAAACTTTTTACTAAAATTATTTTAGATGAATAAAGGTTATGTTGTATGATTTCCGCCAGGGTTTACTGTTCCCATTATTGTAAAAAATAAACTAACCGACCGATTTTGAAAATTTTTTCACTGTTAGAGAACTAAATTATTTTAGATGGATACAACTATGCTGCACAAAGTCCGTTCGGGTTCTTGGGTTCCAAAAATATCAAAACTAATTACCCAGCCGATTTTAAAAAATCTTTTACTCTTAGAAAGCTAAACTATTTTAAATAGGTACAGTTCTTAGATGAGATCCGCCAGTCCCCAAAATTTGGAAATTCGCTATGTTATGCAGATGCTGCGACAGGGGTATTTTCTTATTTCGTCAAAAACTAGCTAACCTAGAATAATAATTCAAAAACCTTTTCTTTGTCATTTTTTTCCGTCTTTGCAATGGTGTAAAAAAATGTGGCAAAAACTTTTAAATTATAGCAAATTTTGGCAAAAAACAAAATTTTTACAAGAGCAAAAACCATGTTTCTGACATCCGACATGTCTGGATGAAGAACTCATCCAAGATTTTTGGACTTCCAACCTTCTCACCAAATTTCGTAAGCCTACAAAGTTTGGCTAGAGAGTTATCGTGCTAATACATAAATACATACATAGATATATATATATATATATATATATATATATATATATATATATATATATATATATATATATATATATATATATATATATATATATATATATATATATGAGACTTACTGTAATAGCTGAATTTCCATTCTGTAAATTCGCTAAAATGATCGCTCTATAAAGTGCTACTTTTTGTTTCTTTTAATATAATATTCTTATTATTATAAGTATAGTTATAAAAATTTTAATAGCATATTTTATAATAATGATGTCATTGAGTTTTGACTTTAATATTATGATATAAAATTAAATAGAACGTGCAAAAAATTTATTGGAAAACATTTTTATAGATTTTTAAAATTGATAATAACATTAAAATCGATTATGTCTACTTAAAAAGTTTTATTACATCTGATTTCATACGTCCGAAAAAGAGTAATTGGGGGACACCGTCTAGCAATCGAGAACGAGAAATGGGACTAATTATTTATTGAAAATGCTATCAAACCAACAAACTACACCCAAATTTCTAAGGTTCTCTCTTTTTAAACACCTTGACAGTCATTGATGTCATAAAACGTTCTCACATCTGAGGACGTCACCTTTAGTGATGTCGGATGATTAATCGATTAGTCGGTTTAGGCGACTAATTTTGTTTACATTTAGTCATATTTTAGTCGACTATTTTACTTACCTTCGACTAAATGATTAAAATGATTAATTTTTTTTCAAATGAGTAAAAGCGACTAATTTAACAATTTTTCTGTATTATTTATTGGACGTCAAAAAATTGAAACTAAGAAATTAGCTATCTATATGATTTTTAACTTTTATGTGATTAATATATTGTGATATTTCATATCTTTCTTTTTCTTAAAAGAAAAATATTAAAAGTCCATAATTAAATTTGAAAAAAAACCCTCGTTTTTAAAAGAGTTACATAGGTTACCTTACCGTGAAGTCGACTAAAAATTTAGTCGATTAGTCGACTACTCTGTGATCGATATTTTCGGTTAATGACTAATTTTATTTGAAAAACAATTTTAATCGATTAATCGATTAACTGCTTCTCGGCCCGACATCACTAGACTCACCCTTATTAATTCGTAGATCACGTCGTGATTTTTTTTATATAGTCTTTTTGGCTTATGGCTACTTTGAATCGATTATCACTGTGACAGGCTTTTTAGAATCAGGCGACCGCTTAAAGGTTAAAAATGTTTATTTGTTTTATTCGGGTAAATCGATAGGTACCTTTCTAGATACATATTATTCATATATACCTAATAATATTATTCAGAAATATACTTCTGGAGGCTAACTATATTTTGAATATCAGACAAAATCTTCGAAAGCTAGGTAAATCATATTATCTTCATGTATAATTTAGGCTTGATTAAATATGTAAATTAACTGTATATTTCCATCATATATCATTTATTTCTACCGGCAAACAAATGAGTAAATCTTTTTTTAATGACGAACCAACTTTTCTAAGTAAATAATTTTATTTTCATTTTCCTTTACAGTTGGGTTGAAAAGGTTCGTATTGTTAATTGTATACGGCAGAGTTGATTTAAACTTATTGTTTATTCTTTCCAAAAAAAAAATTACATTTTCAAATGATTGTGTAATGTTAAAGATTACACAATCATTTGAAAATGTAAATTTTTTTGGAAAGAATAAACAATAAGTTTAAATCAAATTCTGTCGTATATTTAATTAACAATTCGTACCTTTTCAACCCATAACTTTAAAGGAAAATGAAAATCAAACTATTTACTTAAAGTTGGTTCGTCATTATAAACTTTAATGCTGTTAAAGATTAAAGTTTATAACAAGTCGAAAAATGTGTTTTGTTTTAAAATTTCTCTGCAAAGAGTTTTGACTGTAGATTTTTTAGATCAATAAGAAAAGTTGAGGTATTGTTGTTTAATGTCAATCAATACATTGTTGTAATAAATTTAATAAAATTTTAATTTAATTAACTGTATATTTTATTAAGTTTGTTTAAGAAATGTTTAACTTAATATTATTGATTTAATGTTAAAGTTTATAAATTCCTTGACAAAAAATAAATAAATAGTATTTTATTTTTTTTAGGATTTGACCACTTTGTAATAGTCAGTGTCGAAGCTTACGGAATTTAAGAGACAGTGTCGCTGTTAAATGTATTACTGAAATTTTTTTTAACTCATATAGAAAGTAAAGGATGTAGATAATCATTATTATTAACAAATTAAAAGTCAATTTTAATAGTAAATAGAATTAATTCTAACTATACTGAACTAAGAAATCCTGACTTAGTGAGTGGCTTGTCGAACTTTTATTTTTAAATTTTAACATGGATATGAATTTTGGCTGGAGTGCTGGGGTATAGATAATGTGAGTTAGTGGGTTAACGAGATAAATAGTTACCTAATCTTTTTTGTTGTTTCTATGTGTACTTATTGAACTATAAAACATATTCATGATTCAATGTTTTTCCGTACAGTTGAAAAAGTTCTTTTACTAGCTTTTTTCAAAATTTTACTGTTTTATCTCAAAAAAGTGTTTGACAATGATTATTAAAAAAGGTACTAAAAATTGCTACTACGAATACCACGATTCCTGCACTAGTAGCAGCAAGTCGTTGCTTGTACGTATTTTGGAGCTTCATTTAAAGGTACATCGATATACTATGTCTATACACTTTTCATTTTCCTATGGACTTAATGATAAAAAATTTGTTGTTTTTGTTTAAGGTATCATCACAGTGTAGAATTTTAAAAAAAAATTAATTTTATTTTTACTTATCTTGAAGTACATACAGATATGCATGTTCATTGAAAATTTCAAATTGAAATTCAAATTATTTCGGTCGCTACGACCACGGATCAATGGATTCAATCTAAATACAAAACGCTGTGGATCGACTGGCGCCTTTTGGCGGGATGTTATACCACTTTACATTCAGTCTTGCCACAACCAGTGAACGTATAAGATCAGTTGTTATCACCATTTTAAAAACGGTACCCACTCTCAGAAGTTGACAGAATATTCTTTATTCCATTGTCCATGTTCCTATGGAAGCTTTTTTTTTTAAATCTTCCTATTTTTTCACACGGAAAACAGGCCTAAATTTTTTACTTTTTATTCAAACCGCCACCATTTTTTCAAATTTAAAAAAAATCCTCCATCGGAACATAGCGGCTTACCTATAGATTGGTAATCTATTTGATTTTTTTTTTTTGTTTTTTGGAAGAAAACTGCGGCTGCAATCGTGGGCACCAATAGCCGCCCTTTTTTAAAGACACTTTTTTCAAAACATTATAATAATTATAAAAATTAAATAAAAATAAAATTAAATTAAATTAAAAAAAATATTTTTGTATTGTTAAATAGTGGTATTAATCGTAAAAAAAAATTCATCCCTATTTTCCCATCCTATCCATCCGGAAAAAATTAAGAAAATTGACTATTTTTCGGCCTGTCACACTATGATGGTACCTTTAGCAAAATAAATTTTTATTAAATTTTACCTAACCTATAAATACGAAAAAGAGAATTATGAGGATTACACTGTTTTTCTATTATCCATTTTCTAAACACTATTAGTTTTAGACATGGTGTACTGATTGAATTTAAAAGTTTTTCCAACAATGCATGTAGGTTACCTCTATTATCTATCATCAGCTAACTAAAAAACAAACCTTTCATAGCATATTATATTTTATACAAGAAGAATACTATATGTCGCTTATAATGCCGTATTTACACGTGTTTAGTAGCTAAAGCAGGTTACTTAATCAAGTTACTAAATATAGTTACTTTTGCCATGTAGACAGTTGTATTTAGTGCAAGTGCAAGTAAGAAATTTAGTAATCTGTTTAGTCAAGTAAATAGAAGCCTGTTCTATTTACTTGTGCAAGTAGCTTACCCCCACTTTATTTTTTTGAACTTGCTGTTATTTGTATCAGTGTAAACACATTAGTTTAGTAAGTGTTTAGTAGATTTCGAATATACAAATATAAGCGCATAAATATTTGTTTATTGCAAATATTTTTTTGGGAATTTTTGTACTTATTGTATTATATCAAAAAAAGTCACTGAAGGTAACTTGATAAAAAACTGAAATTCGTGTGACAACCACTCTTCATCTAATCATAATAAAAAAAATATATATAACATTTTTTTCATTTTTATGGGATATTTTTGGGGCAAATCATATATCAAAATTTGGGGGACAGGTCTACCCACACTGTCAACTTCCCATTGGGTGTCCTTAAAAACTAGAGACTACTGTACATAAATAATTCTTTTTTCATTTCTGGCGACTTCTCCCCTGGGCCCCCGATAGAGGCTTTGCCCCTTGCACCATCCCGGGGGCTGTACCTAAGGGTGGGGGCTCCACCCATATCAAATAAATGATAACATCATTTGTTCTCAAGATATGTGAGACAAAATATATTTCAAAAAAAGTTTCTTATTTCGTTTTTTTTTCCTTGTTCTTTTTTTTTCTAATTTTATAATAAAATGCTGGCGTTTTTAGCATCAAGGAAGGTTCTTACGCCATTATATAATAATGTTATGGTAAAAAATTCATATAATCTATGTTATCTTAATAAAGTTAATTCCGTTTTTTTACCACAAAAAACAAACCGCTACTCCGAATTTGTTGAAAACTTTATCCGGTCTTCATTTTTTGATTACGCATCTAATGAAATTAATCCGGACTTGATATCATCATTTGTTCTCGAGATATGCGAGACGAAAAAAAATTCACGAATGAACGAACGAACTAACGAACGCACACACAGACATCACGCTAAAAACGATGGATTCGGATTCTAGTGACCTTGAAACGTGGAGTTATGTCAAAATTAGCGATTCGTAAAATCTCGACCCATTACAATAACTTCCTATGAGAAGTTCAATATATAATAAAAGGTCAAACCAGCCACTCAGTTCAAACATAAATGTCACATTTTTTTCTGATTAAATCGCTTATTAATATATCTGATATATTTTTGTAGTGCACAACGAATTTATTGACAACTATGTATCATTTTTAATTTAGTTTTACTAGGTTATGTATTACTATTTCAACTAATACTAAATCAATTTACTAAATTGTGTGTAGACAGCCACTAAACAAAAAAAATTATTCAATTTAGCTACTTGCTTTAGTTACTAAACCCGTGTAAATTCGGCCTTATACACTTTTCAACTTTTTGCACAGCAAATGGTACGTGAAAATTCACAAATACTTATGTACCCACCGCCTGACATCTACTGGTGCACTGCAACTTAAGTGTGTGGAATTATTATGGCACCGTAAATGGCTTCTTATGTAATAACATCATTTCTGTTTGCTCCAATACGATTTTCCAGAGTAGGTATTTGCTACTTTATTTTTCACACTTTTTCTTTTATATACTTGTTTTTGTGATCAATGTGCGCGACCATGAAGAGATAGGTGGTGTTATGTGGTGGGTTTAATGTAGTGGATTTTATTTTCTTTTGTTTGAAAATGTGACAAAAAGCTTTTAGAAAATCATTAACTGAACTTCAAAATTTATCATCGTAACATACATGGCCATATAGCAAGCTAATGGTGTATAGCCAGGTTGTTTTACTCATCTAATTAGATTAAAGTGAGTTCACATATGAAACTCGATCAAAAAATTCATTGAAGAACTTTTGTGTGAGAGTGTAATGAAATCTGTAATGGTCGATATTGTAATGAAACTGGTAATGCTTTGGCTGTAATGAAATTCTTAATGATCTTAACAAACACTAGTGATTATTCGGAATCGGATCATTGCTAACGATAAATAATTAACCCTTTGCGCTTATAAGACATGTACAGCATGCCAAGGTGGTTTGTCCATTAACTCTACCATATTTAAAGGTATTTTGTCTGTTAGATCATAAGACGTACCACATGACACACTGAATGTTGAACTGTAATGACTGCTCATACTTCACATTACATGAATATTTTATTTAATAATTGCAAACACATTCATTTATTAGAAAAATTGTAAATAAAATAATAAAAAATCACGTTGAATTATCTTTTTAAAATTAAAAATTAATAAAAACAGCATTGAGGACGTATTTAGCGCATTTAGTATTCAACTTTGGGGAAGCAAGGTTAGAACGTCAAAAGAATCCGTCAAAAAAAGAACGTCGGTCGTTGTCATGTGCTAGGTACATGTCGTACCAGCCTATTTACAACTCACTTTTTTTTGCTTGAGTGCAAAGAGTTAATATTTTATTAACATTCTTGATGTCATATATTTTGTATTATTCAAACTTATATTAGGTCCAACTCGGTATAAGGGTGCAGTAGTAAAAAAAAATTTCGAAAGCGTAGCTAAAATGGAGCAGGTGGAACAGTCGCTCTAGGACGTATGACAAAAAAGGGCGTAATGGGGAAGCGTATGGGCCCAAGAAGGGAAAGTAATTATTTATTTGTTAATTCTCAATGCTCAGAATTGTTTCATTATTATCTTAAAAAGTGAAGAATGGAAGTAATTTAGGAAGTAAAGAAAATACTTATTAGAAAATGTACTTGAAATCCCAAAAGCACTGAATGACATATATTTTCGACTAGCAATTACCCACGGTTTCGCCCACGTGGTGTTTGAAATTATTTAAAACAGGTAAAGTGTACTTTCATTGCGTCACTAATGGGAATTATTACATTTTTCTTGGAAATTTTTCCATAGAAATAAAATATATTCCCCGCATAAGAAATTCTATAACATTTTTCAACAATGTGATTCTTTTGTATATCGTTTTAAATATATTTTCCCACGGGATTGAGATATTTTACCGGGATAAAAACTAGCCTGTGTTCTTTTTTGTTCCTTCTCTTACTTTTGTAATTTTATATATTTGTTCCCGGTAATGAATTATTTTTCTGGAATAAAAAGTAGCCTATAAACATTTCTATCTCGCAAGCTATGTCTGTGTAAAGTTTCAAGTTGAGCTTGAAAGCAAGTCAAACAAACAAACATTTATAATACTTATTGGCTAGGATTCTGTTAGGGCTAGTCAGTTTTAATTTTTTTTTTTTTAATAATTTAAATTAAATATGTGAAGACAATTTTGCTGTTAAATTATTTTTATTGGCACATTACTATTGTGCCTTGAAGTGATATTTTTCTTAAAAGCAAAAATAAAAATAATTTCCAGTAATACGAAGATCTTTAAACCTGTTTGTTATTGACATTTCGAATGATTTCGAAAAAACCGTTTCGTTTGTGCCTCGAAGGTTATTTAATTTATTTTAGGAAGACTTTGAAAAATGAAAAAAATGAAATTACAGATATATATCTTGTTATTTGTGGTTTAAGCGTTTAATGTGTTGATAAAAGGAAATAAATATATTTACCGATTGTAAAAATGAAATTTTCTAGTACGATGAAACACCGAATGCGTAAAATAAATAAAATTTTCGATAACTTCATCATTGACTTATGATCAAAGAGTGTATGATGATTCTAAAGTTGAAAAGTGAAACGAAATTTTGAGAAAAAAGCAGTTTTTGATTGAAAATATTCCAAAAACTAATATACAGTCAAGAACATAATAAATTACACCGATATCTTCTTAAGGAAGTAGGGTTGGTACAGGTTGTAAAATATATTTATATAATATAATGTGCTATCGTTCGAAATGTTTTTGGGCTGAATTGAAATTTTGTAAATTAAATACTTTATGTTTGAGTTTTCTGTCACACTTCATTTAATGCGACGTTGTTAGATGTTGCCAGATTTTAGGTCAATAATACATTTAGTCCAAGATTTTTTCCGACAAATCAACCCCTAATCATTTTTAAACTTCATATATACCACCTGCTTACAATGCAAAATTTTAGATTTGGATCATTTTACTAAACAATTAGAGGCTTCCTAATCAATATGAATTTTGAATACGTCTAATCAACTAAAAATGGTTGGACGTCATTAATAAATAAAGCAAAATTAGACGTACAACATTAAGTTACTATAGTTGCTCTAATAGAAAATACCAAAAAATAAAACAAAGAGATAGAAAACTAGGTTCGCCCAATTTTGCTTAATTTTTGGATGTTCATAGAATGTTCATAATTTTTTTAAATTTTCACCTATTAGAATTAGACAATGGATTCAATGTTTTTTCGCGCAACGAAGAAAATTTCTTTTGATTTTAGCTGGTTTTCATCATTTTTTTCGTAACACTTCACGTTCTTAATTAAATTCAACATACATACTTACTATTGACGAAATGTAAATATTGACGTTAATATTTGACAATCATCATTAAAAGCTTTCCAAAGCTTTCTCTCTCATTGATGACCTTGAATTGTTAAAGACTAGGGTGTATATCAAACATCGACATAAGTTTATTAATAATTAATTTTTTAATGTGTGTACATTCTAACGACGTACATGAAAAATTTTTAAATTTTTAATGAAAAACGGCGGAATTGTGTTTGAACAATACAGAGATAGATTCCACTGAGAATTGAGCGAGCTTCCTGTCAGAAATATTTTTTACTCAAACCTATAGGTATACATATCGCACCATTAGTTCAATAGGGTGATATGTGCAAATTTTTAATTTTGAGATATTTGAGAATAAAGATTTTAAAAATTCATATAAATGAACCTAGTGCATGAAATTTTTTGAAAATTTAGCAATTTATTCTTACACTCGCTCTTTACTTATTATAATAATTAAATTTTCTTTAGTTCAAATAGGAAAATTTTTTTTGCAGTTATAACCGCGAAAATCAATAGCATAACAAAAAGAAAATTGATTATATAGTGAGAGCAATGTGGTTACAAAGGCATTTGTAACTTTTATGCAATCATTTTCTTCGTATAAGGAATTACTTTTAAAATTTTTGGAAACATATGATATGTAAAAAAAAAGAAATGTGGAAGTGGTGTTTATTTTTCAAAAGTTAAATTATCAACTTAATGTGGCAAAATATATGTATACATATATATTCTCTTATACATATATATTCTTAATGTGGCAAAATATATGTATACATATATATATATAAGTTAAATTATGTATTTAAAATAACATTTTTAGATATACATTTTTAAATAAAGGCTTGTACATTCTAATATTTTATTTAAAAATTAAATAGTTTTTCTTGAAAATATAACATGCTCATATTTCTTTATTTTTTATTTCATTTTATTTTTTAAATTTTATTGTAAATAAGCTTAACTTAAATGAAACAGAAATATAAGTGCTTTGCGCTTATTTTATTTAATAGTTACAAATAGTTTTTTCTTGATTATTGAAATTGTTAAAAATAGATAATTTATAATTTTTACTGAATTGTTTTCAAAAGCTTCCTTAGGCTAGTCTTCAAATCCAGAGGAAAATCTTCAGCCTTGTAATCAGAGCCGTATTTACATAAGGGCACTTGTAGCACGTGCCTTGGGGCAAGGGCCTCCACACAATAGGGGCCTCTACAAAATTGATAATAAATCTCTTAAGGGGAAAAAGTTAAGTAAAGGCACATTTTTTCAAGTTTTTTTAAAATAAAAATGGGGAAGCTTATTGAATTGATATAAAACCTAGCTTAAAATACAGAGTATAGGTCTCAGCAAATTTTTTTAGATAAAAATATTTCAAAATGACGGTGCTACAGCTGCGGGAAGTTGGAACCTTAGTTTTGCGTCGCGACGTGCAGTCTACGGGGTTCAAATCTTAATTAAAATCAAAAAATAAAATGTCCATCGTTCAAATTTATAAAAACCATTTATGTAATGAAGAAAAAAGAAAAAAAATAATCAGAATCATTTTGAAAAAAAATCGCTTAAGTATTTTTTTTATAAATATTCGGTAAAACACAATGTTTATAATTTTTAAAAACTCTAAACGTCTTGCAATTTACGTAACTTTTCTTCCTTAAAAGAGTAGAATAGAAAAAAATAGAAAGGATAAGCGCTTTTTTGTTTTTTTGCTCGTAAACCCAGTTTTTCGGGGAAATTTGAAAAATTTTGGAAATTTTCTTACTGCTTTAAAAGGGGTCTCCACATGAAAAGTGCCCCGGGGCCTCCACAAAGGTAAATCCGGCCCTGCTTCTAATAAAATTTATAACCCCCTAATCCAAAATATTTTATATGGCGATTCTGTTAGGGACCACTATTTTCTTAAATCTAGTAATAACTTATATTACTTATACACAATACAAAATATATTTAAATATAAAATTTAATTATAACTATACAATAAAATACATAATAACAATACAAAAATGAAGAGTTATTCCTGTTAAAACAAGTATGTACATATGTATGGAACAGCTATACTGTTTATCTCACATAATACCTTTATGGTACCTAATAGATAAATAACATGATATACATGAGAAGAAATCGTAGCCTAACTTAATAACAAAGATAAAAATATTGCTACCTATGTATGTATGATAAGGATACCTATAGATTATTCAAACATAAAATGAATTTTATTTTTAGTTATCGGTGGATATAACAACAAACGTTTCTTAATTGATCTTGAAATTTTATTGCATTGTATATATATTCACCAATTCAATGAAGTGATATTAACTAATATGACTTTATTTTATAAAAAAATATTAGAAAAATGCCAAAAATTAGTAAAATATTGTCAGATATGTCCTAATTGTCTTAATAAGATTTAAATGGGGGAAAAAATTCCATAAAGTTATAACTGTTAAAAGTTATCATATTTTTGTTATTTATTAACATTTATTTATACTTTTGGGTTAGGATAGTGTAGAAAAATATGCTTAATCCAAATATACTCTTAACCCGAAAAAGATATTTTTGCATATATCACCCTATTGAACTAATGGTGCGATATATGGAACTGTTATTGGGAGATAAAAAAATATAAAATCATAAAAAATAAATGAAGTAAATTCAATTGTTGTGCATTTAACCCAACGCTGTTGTCATAAATATATGAGACACAATCATTATGGTCGGGTATATTATACCTAAATTATTTGATAGGAATTGTGTTAATAATACTGTATATTACTTCAGTTTTTCAAATACTGCAAAATTTTCTGATAATTAATTAACGGTATTTGCGCAGGTATTTCGACAGTATAATAGCTGTTGAAAAAATTTGATCTACATACTGACTGCTTATTGTATGGAACTGTTTTTGACTGTTTAAAAAATAATCAGTTTTTAACAATTTATGACTTTTAAAAAACAAATGGTGCGGGTACAACAGAGTTATGCCATGTGATGTAAAAAACCAGTTTTTTACATTTTTATGTAAAAAATTGTAAAATACGTAAAAAACTGTAAAAAACCGTAAGAAATTGTAAAAAATGTAATATACTTAAATCATTTGTCATTTCACTGACAAACAATTTATTTTGACGGTTATTACTTGTTTATAAGTTCACATGAAAAAATGTGTAAACAAAATGTCGACACAAAAATGATTTTCTGCTGGTGGAAGGCCATCCACAACTGACTACAAAGCTTTAAATTTCCAAATTAACAAACTGAGTTTTGACAAATCAAAAAAATCTAGGTACTACATATTATTTATCTCTCTTTAAATTATAATAGCAATAAAATCACTGATGATAATGATGATGAAGGTGATTGATAGCTTCAATAAAATTTAACTGAATAAATAAAAATCTTTTGAATATTGAATTCTTACATAAACTATTCTATCAAAACTAACCTTTCTTTTTCCTGTTTGTCCCCATTTATATTTTTAATTTTCAAATTACTTAATTATAAAGTTTTACTTTGCAAATATAGCAAATACTTCAACAGCAAATATGGAATACCATCAGTAACGCTTACATATCTATTAAATTTAAAAAATTTAGTTTTTTACATTTTTTACATTTTTTATAGTTTTTTTATCAAAACAAGTATGTGTAAATTACACAGTTTTTTACATGTAAAAAACTGCGTAATTTACCCGAAGTAAATTACACACACAACTCTGGAGTACAACTACATAGGATTTTACACTGAATGAAACCTTTACGTGGCCAAACATCCAAATTTGAATGAAATGTGGTACTCTAAATAATAAACATTATTTAGATTCGATTACCTTGGGGGTTTTTGAATAAATTACGATTGTAATACAGATTTCCGTATTGCAGTACTGTTCGAATCAATACAATAACTAGACCTAACGTCAATTATTCAATAAACCATGAAGCTGATAGAACACACTACAGTGGGCATTCTGAATATTTCCGCTCTCAATAGTTCCGCTTCCCCAGTTTGAGACTCAAGCGTTACCCCCACTTTGCCACCTATTATAATATTTATTTCAAAAGAGCTAAAAATGTTTTGTTTATATTAAATGAAAGAAAAATTACCTAAATTGAATAAATATAGTAAGACAATTTAAGTTTGTAACATCATTATTCGACTAACTGATCAGCATTGTTTATACGGTTCCACTGTTTCACTGATATGTATCAATTAGTGTTCTCATTATGTAAACAGATAGACATAAATTATTATGTGACATATATCGGTGTTATGCATGCAGGTATAAAAATTAAATTAGAAAAATACATTTAGAGATGCGAGCGTATTCTTGCAAAATTTTATGAGGAGATACATATTTGATCAGTAAAAGAAAAAGGTTACACAATAGTCAATACTTTTTAATTAATAATTAGATTTTTAAAAATAAATAAAGAAGAAATAAAATAAACTTGTTAACTGCGTACATAAATAGATGATTATAATGAAAATGATATACCATTAAGTAATTATACCTAACTGTAAGTCCAATACTGTACACAGGTACATTATACTCATATAGTACAATTATGCATATCAGCATATCTATACATATGTTAAACGTAAACCACTAGAGTTTCGTTACATGGTTATATAAATATTAATTTAAATTTTTAAGTTATATTATTATTTTTAGACCCCCGTACTTGTTTTGACGCTCCTGGAAAAATTTGACACAATCATAAATTACTGAACTACAATTTCTGAATTTAGACATAAAGAAATTTATTATCTTGCTAGCGAGCAATTGGAATTCGGTGGGGGAACAACAATTCCTGGAAAAGCTATTCCCCTCGTTTCATTTTGCGGAACTATTGAGAAGGAACACTGTAGTATACTATGAACTATACCAACCGTACCAAAATTGTATTTACCTGGTGTACCTGGAAATTTTGTAATTACAAATACAATTACTTATTAACATAACTAAACAACTGGTTTTGATTATTCAAATTTCCCTTAGAATCTTTTTAATTTCTTTATTATATATTCTTTATATTTTTACATAATTCCTTTTATAATACCTATTTCGTTCTATTTAAAATTCCATCAAACAATCAAAATAATAAATTGTAATAATTAGAAATTTAAATTTCTATTCTTAAATTTAAATTTCTTTACGTTATCAACTGAACGAACGGGACACCATCTAGGCAGATAAATAAGTACTAACGAACGCCCATCTGATTTTCATTATTCAAGGTGCCAAGCTAGTTAAAGTGTAAACAACATTTATAATAGCAAATTGATGTTGAAAGTTAATGGATTTGTAATTAAAACTTGTAAATTTGTTTGCGTATTATATTTCACCGAAATTCGCACTTCTAGTACTTTATTATTCGTACAAAATAATTGCGTTGACGGTTCTTAAATATTCAGTCCAGTCTTTATGCGTTATGAATATTTAAATGATTTTCGATTAATTGTTGGAATCTTTCTTTTCGATTTGACTTTCAATTAAGTGCTTATATACCCAAGTGTTTTGAACATTGTATTAATTAAATAAATATTGGTATAATTGATAATAAAATTATTTACATGGAATTGATGTTGACTTCTTAATAAATTACTTATATTTTAAATTATTATTTATTTAGTAGGTAAGATAGTTATTTATGTAATGAATTTTTGGAAAAAAATCACCAGTTTTTTATGAAAGGTTCTTTTTATTCGCTACGCACGTTTCGAGGCCATATAATCTCATCGTCAGGCCTTAAACAATAATATAAAAATGTTACAAACATTTTTAGGGTAAAAATTAATTAAAAATTAAAATTACTTAGTTTTTTTTGGAAAAAAAAAACAACTTTTTAGTAGAATGTCAAATAATAAAATTAATTAAAAACATTCATTATCACATATGTAAATAAAATGATACAAAATTTTTTTTTCATCTGTATAAAAGGATTAACAGTTAAAAATTTCGAAAAAATAAAAGATTATAAATTGTGTAATAATGAAAGTAAAATGCGTTGGAAACATTTTCATTGACTAGTATACTGTTGCCATATCTATATGGACCATTGTATTTCACGATTAAAACAGTAGCTGCATTATCGGTTATTTCGACAGCTAAGTGTGTTCTGCGCAGTTACACACAAATTTTGATATGCTGTCAAATTTGCGTTGTCAGTTTGGTTATTGCATTTATTGTATGTATTTATCCAATTCCAAAGGCTTTCTAGGTTTAGTCTTTTTTAAAATTTTTTTCATATTGTATCACTGTCGTTTTTTGAAAATTAAAGCGATGGTCTCTTTCGTTGGAGTGCTGCGCCAGACCAGTACGAATATCTCCCCTAGCCAGATCGCACTGATTGTGTTTGAGACATTGTTCCAGCTGTTTAGACGTCTGTCCAATACAAATAAAGTTAGCATCCAGAACCAGGAATGGAATAAATTAGGTTGTCTTTCTTTTTAGGTGGCATAGCTGATTTTTAACTGGTGAAAAGGGAATTTTTAAGCGCAAATGGATGACAAAATACCGGTCGCAAGCCATTTGATCGCAGAAGAGAGGATACGAGGGCAGTATGTTGTCCTAAGTGCGGTATTTTTACAAAATTATATTTGGTTGTTTTGTCAGTATTACTAACAATAAATGGTATGGAATTATTATAGCTTCGGAGTACGACTGTTCTTATTACGCTATTAGTTACTGACAACGGAAAATTGTTTCTTTTTAAGGATTTCTTTGGCAATTTTAGGCGTTTCAGGGCGGTATTTTGGGTGAGTCAGACTAACGACCCTATTTATGATACTGTAGGCAGTATTTCGTTTAACATGCAACGGATGTCCGGAATGCCAGTTAATAAAAAAAGAAACCTTTCATAAAAAACTGGCGGTTTTTTTCCAAAAATTCATTACCTAACAACACATCACCAAAAATCCTTGATAGTATTAGTTGCCAAGCTGTTGCCAAATAAATGTGCTTTTTTTTATTGACAACTAATAAGTTTGTCAAACGAGGCCGCAGACCGAGTTAGACAATTGAGATTGCGACGAGTAAAAAAAACACTTATTTTACACGTGTTGCATACAATATTTTTTGAAATTCTGAATTAAAAAAAAAAAATCTCAAATCACTTAAAGTTTTTAACAACTACCTTTGTACAATAAAAAAATTATTTAAACATATTTATTTTGAATTCATTCATGGATGATCAATTTATTATTCATCATTTTTTTCAGTTGAAAAAGTAACTAACTTACTGATAATCGAACCATAAGTTTATTTTTGTGGCAACGGATGGTTATGAATCCTTGAGTTTCAACCTCGAATTCTCAAACTGTATCCGAGAGGACAAAAATATTAATTAATAAATATTAATTAAAAAATATTAAAATTTATTAATAAATAAAATTTTTATTAAATGTCCATTTTAATAAAAGGAAATGGTTAAAATACTTAACATTTATGCAACTGACATAACATAACAATATCTAGAATGCTTTTGTTGACAAATTCCAAAAATTATTTTTCTCATCAGTCAAGCATAAATAATATTAATGAGCTTATTAGCGAATTTCCAGAATGGAAACTCGCTATTTCAGCCACTGTCATGACACGACTTGAACCCAGGACCATGGCAGAAATTTGTTTTGAGGTCCCTAGGAACCGAAAATAATATTCACTAAAATTTATATATATATATATATATATATGTATATATATATGTATTTATATATATATGTGTCCGCACGATAACTCTCGAACGAAATGTCCTAGGTTTACAAAATTTGGTGAGAACGTTGGAAGTCGAAAAATCTTGGATGAGTTCTTCAGCCAGACACGTCGGATGCCAGGAACATGGTTTTTGTTCTTGCAAAAAATTAGTTTTTTGCCAAAATTTCCACTTATTCAAAAATTTTTGCGAAATTTTTTTACACCATTTAAAAGAGAAGAAAAAATTACATAAAAAAGGTCTTTAAACTTTTTTTCTATGTCAGCTAGTTTCCGAGAAAAGCGATGTTGTTTAGATTGTGATCATTTTATCGTATAAAGTGTGAATCTAAGCACAGTCTAAGAACATATTCGACACAGTATGGATATTAGCGAATTTCCAAAACTGGAAATACGCTATTACAGCCACTGTCATGACGCGACCTGAGCCCGGGACCATGGCAGAAATTTGTTTTGAGGTCGCTAGAAACCGAAAATAATATTCGCTAAAATTTATATATTTCCACTTTTTTTTACATATATACATATATATATATATATATATATATATATATATATATATATATATATATATATATATATATATATATATATATATGTATATATGTATACATATATATATATATATATATATATATATATATATATATATATGTGTCCGCACGATAACTCTCGAACGGAATGTCCTAGGATTACGAAATTTGGTGAAAGTGTTGGAAGTCCCAAACCGTTGGATGAGTTCGTTAACCAGACACGTCGGATGCCAGGAACATGGTTTTTGTTCTTGCAAAAAATTAGTTTTTTGCCAAAATTTCCACTTATTCAAAAATTTTTGCGAAATTTTTTTACACCATTTAAACCAGAAGAAAAAATTACATAAAATTGGTCTTTAAATTATTATTCTATGTCTACTAGATTCCGAGAAAAATTAATTTTTATAAACGGACACTCGCTATGTTATGCAGGATGCTGCAACAGGGATATATATTATTTTGTTACTGAAGTCAAATGACGATATATAGAATTAGTACATATGTACATAATATATGCTACGGTACTACCAATATATTCGTCAAAGATCTATATGCATGTACAATATGTACATAATAAATTACAAAATAAAAAAAATTGTCAAGTGCGTGGTAAACACGCATTATGTCATCTTTTAGCGAGTTTCCAGAATGGATACACGCTATTTCAGCCGCTGTCATAACGCGACCTGAGCCCGGGACTATGGCAGAAATTTGTTTTGAGGTCCCTAGAACCCGAAAATAACCTTCACTAAAATTTATATATATATATATATGTATATATATATGTATTTATATATATATATATATATATATGTGTCCGCACGATAACTCTCGAACGAAATGTCCTAGGATTACGAAATTTGGTGAGAACGTTGGAAGTCCAAAAATCTTGGATGAGTTCTTCGGCCAGACGTGTCTGACTTCAGGAACATGGTTTTTCAATAAGGAGATATTTGATATGGATTATCCATATACTATATTTCGTTACTGAAGTCAAATAACGACTTATAGAGTTAGTATGTACATACCAATATGTATGTAGTAAGATACTATATATGTACATATTCCTCAAAGACCTATGCATGTACCATTGATATATGAATACTATTCATATATCTATGGCACGTACATAATTACGAATTAAAAAAGCCGCCAAGTGCAAGTTGTACTTGCACCAATAGTGTTCCGTACAAGCAGTGATTATTATAGATTTAATGTAATATGTAGCATATAAAATACCTCTGTCGCAGCATCCTGCATAACATAACGAATTTCCGTTTACAAAAATTAGTTTTTGTCGGAAATTAGTTGACAGAATAATTATTGTTCAAAAACCTTTTTTATGTGATTTTTTCAATGGTGTAAAAAAATGTTACAAAAATTTTTGAATTTGGGGAAATTTTTGCAAAATTTAATTTTTTTCACGGAAAATGCCCAAAAAACCATGTTCCGAGCATCGCATTTATGGCAAGATTTTTGGAGAATTTCCAGAATGGAATTCAGCTATTACAGCCACTGTGATGACGCGACTTGAGTCCGGGACTATGGCAAAAATTTATTTTGAGGTCCCTAGAAACCGAAAATAATATTCACTAATATATATATATATATATATATATATATATATATATATATATATATATATATATATATACATATATATATACATATATATATATATATATACATATATATATATGTATATATATACATATATATATATATATATATATATATATATATATATATATATATATATATATATATATATATATATATATATTTTCGCACGATAACTTTCGAATGAAATGTCCTATTTTTACGAAATTTGGTGAAAATGTTGGAAATTCGTTAGTCAGACACGTCTGATGTCGTAAGCATGTTTTTTTGAGCATTTTTCGTGAAAAAAATTTTTTTTCTAAAATTTTCCCAATTTCAAAAATTTTTGCAACATTTTTTTACACCATTAGAAAGATGAGAAAAATCAGATAAAAAAGATTTTAAACCATCATTGTGTATCAACTGGTTACCGAGAAAAACTAATTTTTATAATCGGAAACTCGCTATGTTATGCAGGATGCTGCGACAGGGGTATTTTATGTCATCGAAGATGACGTAATAATATCGTTGTGTGATTGAATTGAACACGTGATTGAATAATTATTGAGTTGTACATCCATATTGAATAAACGCCAGAGGGCTGTAGAGTTAACAACTATAGAGTTAACAAACAACTATAGAGATAACAATACCCCTGTCGCAGCATCCTGCATAACATAGCGAATTTCCATTTACAAAAGTACGTTTTTCTCGGAAACTAGTTGATATACATAGAGTAATTGTAAATAAAAGAAACCTTCTTTATGTGATTTTTCCGCCTCATTCCGCCAAATTTTTTTCACGAAAAATGTCCAAAACCCCGTAAACGTTTTCACGAAACATCTTATTTTTAAGAAATTTCGTGAAAACATGATTTATCAAATTTGGAATAACAAGGACTTTTTTTCATACGTTATGGCAGTTTATCAACTTTTTGTCTGCAAAAAAGGTACCCACCCTGGTGTCGTGTCAACAAAAAAAAAAGTTTTATTTCTTATTGTTTATCGGAAAAATGATTTGAAAAGCCGGAAAACCAGTCGAAAAATATTTGCTTCAAGCGTTTGCAATTGTTTGTAAATTTTTTATTTCTGTTTTACGGAAAAAAGTTTTGTTATTTTGATAACAAAAATGAAAAGTTCACATCCAAATTACCTTAAAGTAGTTTGTCCGTAAAACGATTTTTCAAAGGATTTTAACGAAACTTCTCTAGATATTTATTTAATTCAATACCAATAATACGAGCCTATTTCGATTAAAATTGACTACCCCAATTTTGAGAAAAACGATTTCAAAGTTTTAGAAAACTATTTTAGCGAATTTCCAGAATGGAAATATATATATATATATATATATATAAATACATATATATATATATATATATATATATATATATATATATATATATATATATATATATATATATATATATATATATATATATGTATTTATGTATCAACACGATAACTCTCGAACGAAATGTCCTAGGTTTACGAAATTTGGTGAGAACGTTGGAAGTCGAAAAATCTTGGATGAGTTCTTCAGCCAAACACGTCGGATGCCAGGAACATGGTTTTTGTTCTTGCAAAAAATTAGTTTTTTGCCAAAATTTGCTATAATTTAAAAGTTTTTGCCACATTTTCTTACACCATTGCAAAGACGGAAAAAAATCACATAAAAAAGGTTTTTGAACTATCATTCTAGGTTAGCTAGTTTTTGAGAAAAAAGAAAAAAAAGTCAATTTATTATTTTAAAGAGATATCTGTAAAAATGAAGCCAAGTACTTTTTGTGTTGATGCTTCAATATTTATTTAAAATACCCCTGTCGCAGCATCCTGCATAACATAGCGAATTTCCATTTACAAAAGTACGTTTTTCTTGGAAACTAGTTGATATAGAGTAATTGTAAATAAAAAAACCTTCTTTATGTGATTTTTCCGCCTCATTCCGCCAAATTTTTTTCACGAAAAATTTCAGTTCACGAAAAAAATTTAGCGGAATGAGGCGGAAAAATCACATAAAGAAGGTTTTTTTTATTTACAATTAGCCTATATCAACTAGTTTCCGAGAAAAACGTACTTTTGTAAATGGAAATTCGCTATGTTATGCAGGATGCTGCGACAGGGGTATTTCAAATTTTTGCGAACCAATAATCGAATTTCGATTTTGAAATAAATGTCATACCGTTCAGTTACACAATTCCGAATATTTCGTTTGTGTTTCGGAAAATATAATGGATCTGTATAGTACGCAAATTAAACGCGTTAGTACGGTTTTGTTAATCAACGTTATACTATTACAATTTCTATAAATTTATAATATTATTTAACTACGCGGCAAAATATAGAATATTTTATAAATTATCGCTCGTGTGTAAAACTGACTTGATTACATAATATAATTTATATTTCATTGCAATTTTACGTTTCTGTTAATATTATTTCATATTGTTAAATTCAAATTTTGCCAGCATTTATCGCACAAAGCCAACATATAAAATATTAATAATACGTTTAGAATATTGTAATTAATCCTCTCCGTATAGTTTACAATTAAATTCATATCAGGCTATGCAGTTAATGAGGCTATATGAATGTTACGTTATTAGGTATTATTTTAACATTATACGGTCCGCGCATCTACGCAATAAACTTCCCCAGAGGCCCGTAATATTTTTAAAGAACACAATTATAAAGAATATATAAACAAAACGAAATAACTCAACATACACCCCCCGACAGAAAATTTGAGACCACTTCAATTTTTTTCTTAAAATGGTTTTATCTATGCAATGAAAACTTTAATTTAAATAAGGTTGTGTTAGGCAATTTAGGCATTTCTTTGACGATCACGTCACATCAAAGTGTGAAAGTGAAAATTTTCTATTTTTCTAAATATTGAAATATAATTTTTTTAATAGATAAAAATTGTTTTCACTTAACTAATGTTTCTATCATATTAAATTACACATTTTTAGCTTTCTAACGACCACCGAAAAATTTCCGTATGATGATTAGTTACGAAGTTATGAACAGTCAAAGTTTAGTGCGTGCTCTACTTTTTGAATTACTACAACTCGGTTAAAAATTGTCGTACAGCGATGAAAGAAAAAAACGAAATTAAAGGGAAGAAAGTGATCTTTTTTGAATATAATATTAAAATTAATTGAAAAAGAATTCTTCGTGCTAATACTGAGCTTTGAACGTAAAAACTCCATTTTAAATTTTTATATCAAGTTTTTTTTTTAACCATAAATTAAAAACAGTAAAACATAAAAAAATTTTAAGGAAAGATTTTGAAAGTAGAAATTCTAAGCTTTCATTCTGTATTAAAATTAACGCTCTCTTATTTGTTTTGCCGAAAATGCAGGGACTTAAACATAAAACACAATTTTTATAAAGACATGTAGAATCGCCAATTATCTATTAAAAAAATTATATTTCAATTTTAAAAAGAATAGAAAATATTCACTTTCTCACTTTGATGTGACGTGGTCGTCAAAAAAATGCCTAAATAATCTAAACAAGTGCATGGATTGGAAGCCAAATATGTAGTCAAATCGTATACACAAACTTATTTAAATTAAAGTTTTCATTGTATAGATAAAACCATTTTAAGAAAAAGAAATTTGAAGTGGTCTTAAATTTTCTGTCGGGGGTGTATGTGTAAACATATACAGGGTATAAAAAAAATAACTCTCGTCCTTTTGAGAGGTGACTCATTGCACCCTCTAGACACTAAAACCACGGGAATTTTTCCGGAATTAACAGTTTGAAAAAATCGTAAATTAACGGGCAACATAATGTTTCAAAATATTTCTAAGTACGGTCCTATTTAAATTACGCATAAATACCTTCTTAATATCACTGGTAGAAAATAATTTTATTGACTAAAATTCAATAAAATTTTGTAAACATGTTTAGGTCGTAAACGTGTTTCCCAGTTGGTTTTATAAGAACAGAAAATTTATCTTACAAAGATGAGATGATCCGAGCCGGATTAAAAATATTTTTTAAGGCCCCCTTTTTCGACCCATATTTTGTATCAAATTTTTTCTATTAAAAAACAGTTTTGATTCAAATTTATTGCCAAATATTAATTACATGAGTGAGATCTACCCACTCTTTTCATAGCGAGATTTAAATACTTTACACCCACTCACAGTAGATTTCTAATTTAACAAACGTCGACATTTGTTGACAATTTTTTTAATCAAAGTCCATATCACCTGTGACTCGGTAACTAAATTATAAATATGAAAGATATTATGCGTATAACATTTTTTTCGGTATTATAATTACCGATTTCAATTTTGAATTTTCCAAAATATAATATTTTAGTATCGAATCCCACGAACACAGGTATACTTGGGAATTCCATGAAATGATGGAATTTTAGTAAAAATTAGAAAATAAAAATAATTAATCAAAATCATGCCTATTTGATACTCAAAAGACTAAATCACTGATATACAACGTTTTTTTTTATCTTTTTACCTTTAATTGTTTTTATTTTGTAAACTTATGTAAATTAAAAAACACAAAGTGATAGAAAAAATTATCCGGATCGGCCGGGAATCGAACCCAGGATCTCCTGGTAACTAGCCAGGTGTGCTATCCGTTACACCACCGGTCCTTTGCTCGGTAGGCGTCCGATACAGACAACATTCAACCACCTATGTGTATGTACTCTCTATAATGCGAGAAGCAGTTACAACTTTTCAATTTCAGATATTATCGAATGCTTGTGAAACACTACTACGTATGACAGACTTTTGTCTGCATTTTAAACACACGTAGTATCCATATGTTCACTTATCGTTCAGCTAAACTGAAACTTTAAGCACTCGACTTCCTTGGTTAACATAACCAAAAACCACATATGTAAATTAAAAATCACAAAGTGATTGAAAAAATAATATTAATTTTAATTTTTTCAATCACTTTGTGATTTTTAATTTACATATGTGGTTTTTGGTTATGTTAACCAAGGAAGTCGAGTGCTTAAAGTTTCAGTTTAGCTGAACGATAAGTGAACATATGAATACTACGTGTGTTTAAAATGCAGACAAAAGTCTGTCATACGTAGTAGTGTTTCACAAGCATTCGATAATATCTGAAATTGAAAAATTGTAAACTTATGTTAGATTAAAAATTTATTACTTAATACAAAAAAAAATACTGTAACTTTTGATTTTTTTCAAATGAATATTAAAATACAGCTAAATTTACCTTTTTCTTTATGCTGAAATAATTACTATACTCGTTTTGAGTATTATTTTGATTTTTTGTCAACCTACGAATTCGAGTAATGGAGGCTATCAAAACCGACAGACGTTTTATTAATTACTAAAAATAAACTTTTATCTTTGTTATCTATCATATTTTTCAAAAAACAAACTAATGAACTACTTACTTTTTAATAAAACTTGTTGTAATGTAAGTGACCAAAGAGGTGTAATGTAAGTGACCGATCAAAAATATATAATATTTTATGAAATTTATTATTAAAATAATTTATTGAAACATTATTTGTTTAAATTTACTTAAATGAAGCTGTTGATTATCAAAACAGAACAGAAAATCCTCATTGTGTACAAGATGCAAATTGTATTCCTTTTTGAGTAATGTAAGTGAGACCACCTACTTTATCTTGTATAAAAAAAATTTATATACATTGTTGGTTGTTTGATTTCCTTTGTTTAAGGGGGGGGGGGGGTAAGGTTATAAAAGCGAAAAAATGGCATATTTTCATGATTTTTTTTTGGAGATATGAATAACGTTGGCTTATTTATTTCATGTACACGTTATAGTATAGCATCTGAAGTATCTTTGAAAAAATTATCAATTACAAATATCGATAAATAAGTCCGTGACAGCGAATTTCCGGAGGCGTCTCGAAAAAAAGTTGTTTTGCGGTGAACATCATAACTTGGTACCGGATCATCCGAGACAAAAAAATCGAAATGCGTTTAAAAGGCGATATGTTTCCCTAGGGAGTCAGGAAGAGTTTTTTGTATTTTTTCGATTTTTTTATTTTTGGCAGCATTTTGAAGTGAAAAACGCAATTTTTGCTAAAAATTTCGGTTAATTTTTTATTATAAACTGGAAAAAAATAGCAAAAAAAAAAAACTCGACCTGATTACCTGTTGATTTATGTGTAGAAACAGTGTACAAAATTTCAATAAAATTAGTGAAGTAGATTTTGAGTTATGATGTTCACGGTCTTCAAAAATGTTGTTTGCGAGAAAATGGATTTAAAATTTTTTATACTCAAAAATCCAAAACTAAGTATCAATAAAATGATATAATTTTTTATACTTACGCGGGTAATTATAATAAGTATTTGTTTTGTATAAGATTTGTAAGTATAAAATTAAAGTAAATTTTATACTTAGCAGGTAGGCGCGTCGCGCAGCTACCAGACAGGTATAAAAATCGAGCATGAGGGCCGGTCGCTTGAAACGCTGTATCTTCATTAGTTTTGCTCGGATTTACTTGAAATTTTGACACAACACGCTCGACATGTTATACATTCAGAAAAAAAATTTAAAAAAAAAATGCAAAAAAAAATTTTAAAAACCTTACCCCCCCCCTTAAATGTTCAAATCGTATTCGATTTAATTTGACTAAATTTTAGTGGATTCTCATTAAATACGAAAATTCAAATGATTTTAATCCCAATTTTAAATCAAATTGTAATGTAAGTGAAGTGACCATGGAATTACCCACTTTTCTCAAACTAACTAGGTACCCGATTTTAAATGGAATTAGTTAGAATTATGATAAGTACTAAGCATAATTTAACTTTCATTAATTTTTTCCCACAAGAATTTTTTTCACCTTTATTTAATAATCCATTTACAAATGTTTACATTATTAATTGAAAATTTGTTTATGCATTAATTGATTGGCATCAATTCTGATTTTAAAACAATTTATATATTACCTACCTAATGCGATATATTTCATTTATTTTTAGCACAATTCTATGTAGGTAATATGTAGTGATACTGGCATTACCAGGTAAGTATGGGTACATATATATTTACATCTATCGACCAACAGGTTGTTATTATCTTCCATGATAAAAAAATATGTTTTCCTAGCCCATAGTAATTGATATTTTATAAACAGATATACAGAATGATTAACGAAAGTCGGATTTAATCAAAAATATAAAATCAGATCGATGCTATTTCGAGAACGTCATTCAATTTTCTCCAAACGAATTTAAATTTAGCTTTTCACGTACGAAAAAAGGTTAATCCATAATATCAAATGGTCCAAAAAATAAAAAAATAGCGTTGGTTGCTCGACCATTTTAGCAAAAATTAATTATGCCCCAGTTGTTTCTATTGTATTTGAGGTATTCAGTTGTTTCTATCGTATTAAATCGTTTAAGCGTCGAGGTTTGTTTTTATTTTCCAATTTACGCTGATTTTTGTGTTTGCAGCCTTTTACGCCAATGCACATATTTCATAAACCATTCATCTTAAAAATTGAAATAAAAACCATTTTAAGAGTAATAAATTTCTCTTTAAGTTATGTGCAAATTTGGCCTATTATTCTCCCTTCCATAAGAAAACTTCACCTAAAGTTGGATATCAAAACTAAGCAAAATTCACTTTTTGAACATTTTTTTTTCTTATATGGGGCTTAGTATTTTTTGTGGGAATGGCTAGCTGTAAATGGGTACAACTACCCAAGAAAGATTTCAATTGTGAAACTTATACACTTTTATTTTTACAAATTTCCAAAAATTTACATTTTTCCAAATTTTGGAACTTTGAGTCCCTATGGATCTCTGATGAGGCTGGTGATAAAAATCTGAAAAATATACAACTTTTAGTGTTTTTATTGGTCTTTCACAAAACCCTCTATTTTTACCATTGTCGCATTGTGTGTTTATATCTATAATTTTTGAGAAAAAGTAATAAATTAAATCAATGGAATAAAGTAATAAGAAAAAGGTATCGATCAAACTGAAAAGCTCGAAGATGCTGTGCGTAGCGACGAGGCGTTCCTAAATGTTTTCATACAATATAATGTAAGCCAATAAAAAAAATTTAAAACAATTTTTTTTTGAAAGTATTGTGACGTTTTAAACCACATATTGGATCACTCGGTATAACGTTCGTACCAATATTATTTTTGGTATAATAATAATGAATTGATGACTATCAAATTTGAATTTATTGATTGGTTATGAAAAAAGAGTAAATATTTATGTTAAATTTTTCAGTTGAAAAATTTGGGTGATATATGTATACCTACAGTATTGAAATGTGCGTACTCAATAAAGTGTTATAGTATCAGTTTAAAATCATGACCGTTACCTAATTTTCGATATCAAAACACCTTCTGCATTCGTTAACCATTTGCTTCCAACTTTGAAGCATTTATAAATTGAGACGTGATATTATATACCGAAAATTTCAATCAAGATAACTTTTATTTAGAATTTAAAAAAAGATATTGCTCAATAAATGAATTTCGAAATTGCTTTTGATCGCTACAATATAGATACAGTATCAGACTTTGCGCAATACTATTGATCGTTTCCGACAAGCTTAAGGGGAAAAATACATTTACATCGGTAAAAATAAAAGCAATTTCAGGAATTTTTTTTAACAAGGAAATGATTGATCTAAATTTTTGCGACTTGGTATATTTTATTCACTATGATCTTAAGGTATTATAACATAAAAAAAATTCGAAATTTCATAAAATTTTTGTCTATTTTTGCATTAAAAAAATATTTTTGTACGGATATTAACATATAGATTTGGTTCATATAGAAGGTAGAGGAAAAGATGCAAATATGGGCTACCACTTGTATATTAAGGCTTTTTTTGGAAACAGTAGAGAATTCAGGACTATTTTCATTTCTAGCTGATTTATTGATATTTTTTACATATATTGTGAAATTTTCATGAAATAAAACACTACTATTGTTGGGAAATTTAGTTTATTGTAAAAGGTTGTAAAAAACAATTATTTTAAGACATGGTCCGAATATGGGCTACTCTCTTAATTGTAAGAAAAAGTCAATTTATTTGAAAAATACGAGGAGAAATATCAATAATTTATGTATGATTATCGTGTTTTACAAAAATTACAAATATCAATATCTTTCTCAGAACATTCTTGATGTGCCCACATTGAACACTAAAAACACTTGAACTATAGTTACCAATTGGTGTCTTGAGAAAATAAACGATGGCAAAATATACAAGATGCATCTTCATCCTCCGAATAGTCACCATGAGGCAACTCGAAATCACTTTTATTATCTAAGGGTGGAACATTTTCGTCATCTGTGTCTGAGCTTGTTCTCTTCGTTTTTTAGGTCGCTCAGAAATTTTACTTTCAGATTTTTTTAATTTTCGTATATCATCCCACGACCCATTGTACACCAAAATAAACGCATAACACCTCGTTTCAAGCAACAATAGCAATATAAGGAGTGGTGTGACAAACCCGTCCGTGAATATACTACCGTACTTTTACGGGATGGTTTGGCACATTACCATTCCACGGAGCCCAATACCGTGCTTAATGCCGGTGTAGGTGAATCTTACCCAGTACCTACTGTTCGACAGAGGTAGTGAGCACTAGGTTGGCGTGAAGTCTATGATAATAATAATAATAATAATAATAACATTTAAAAAAAGATAGGTCTGAATATGGGCTAGCTCATTTTTAGACCACATATGGTAACCCATATTTAGACCAACAGTTACCAGAACTTCCGAGGACAAAATATAAACGTTAATGTGGCACAATATTTCAATATATCACAAAATCACTTTTATTAGACATTCATTAATTATTTTCCAAAAGTATATAATACTCCAAAACATTTTCTTAATAGAAAAAAATTATAAGTCACCCACCTGTTAAATATTTCGATAGTAAAATGTTGATGTCACAAGATACTTCTTAAAACTAAATGAGCATGCGTCAATAAAAATGGCTGATTTACTCATATTTGCTTGTTGGGCTAATAACAATGAATTTTATTAGTTTCTCACTAAATAACAATCATGGTATCAAGGTGAATTTGCTGCTAGCCCATAACTGGACCGCATAGCCCATATTTACACCTTTTCCTCTAATATAATGTATATCTGGTACAAATTTAAAAAAAAAATCCATCAAGTAGTTTTTAGAGTTTCGTAGACATACGAATAAGCCAAAGATGACATTTCACGCTCTCGAAGCTCTTTTGCGTTCAGAGGTTAAAAAATACGAAAGACTTTCAATATCGTTCCGAAAATTTGGTGTGACATTCTGTGGCATTCTTGAGATATCTAACTAATTAATATTTTATGAAATAATAAAAATTCCAATATTTTTTTCAATTCTAAAGGTATTGCCCCCCTTAAACAATTTAAACATTTTTGAACAAATGGTCAAATGAAATCTTTTAAATAAACAAAATAGAATATAATAATAATTACATTAAGTGCAAAGCTTTTTTCAATTAACAGTTGAAATAAACAGCTTTATTCCTCTATACATTATAATTTTCACTTTATTCTGTCGTAATAATTGAATAAAATTTTGAACAAAACACTAATAAAAGTTTTTGTTTACGTTCCAATGAATTATTCATAAATTGGCAGCCAAAATTTAAATTTTTATTAATATATTATTCAACGAATATAATTTTTAAAACTCTCTGCTTAACCAACCAATATTTTATAATTAAAAATTAGGATATTTTAAAATTTCATTTCCTTACAAAATTATCTAGATTCTTTCAGAACTCATCAGATAAAATAGTAGGTACCTACTACTCCGAAAGTGCTGGATTCTTTTCGACAAGTACGTTCCCAAAAAATATCTCAGGATAGTTCAGATTACGTACAATGTACTTAGAAAGCTTTATATTAATTGCGTTATTCGTAATGAAGAAAAAATTTCCTCATTAAAATCTTTTTGTCTGGCATCTTAACTCTAATCCCAGCGTTCAGTGAGTGCAACAATGAAAACCTGAAAATATGTGAGATTGTTGAATTATTCCTTTACCGATCCAAAATGTTCTACCTAAGTATTGTCGGAAAGTAAACCCGTCGGAAAGCGAACGTAACCATTGGGGATAGATATTTAAAGGTTTTACTTTAAAAATTAGATAATATATTACCATTTTAACTCCTCAAGCTCTACATGGAGAGAAAAATCATATAATTTTTGTAGATAAAATTTCAGAAAAATTACCATGCTCTCTTATAATGCGTGCGCGATCGACTACCAAAATAAAAAATATGTGCTAGCATGGTAAAATTTAATGTGCTAACACGACTTTTATCACACTCTTATGCATATATGTTATAGTTTAATTCTTGTTGTCGTACTCTTTCATTTGCGCATCTGACCCGCAACCTTATGTAGCTTGGGCGGTACCTGTAAAAACTTCGAACCTGTAAGAACTTTGTGATGCATACAAAAATAATTGCCAACAATATATTCTAATACTAAAGATAGTAAAGTAACAAAATGATGAATTAAACGGTGACATCCCCGTCCTCTAACACAGTGTAATGAATACTGCTTGCTGCTAGGGTTTCCGATCTCGATTCGATTTAATCGAAAATCGATTTTTCGAGAGCCGATCTTCGATTTTTCGAATCGATTCTTTGGAGACCAAATCGATACAGAGATCGTGAAAAATTTACGGGATCGGAGATCGATCTTTTCCAATTTAAATTAGAAAATTTTTAGTAAAAATATGATATTTTTTTCAAAATGATTGTAAAATATATTTTAACCTTTATGTTGTCAAATAATTTTACTACTTTTATGCAGTGGCGACGCGTGGGAGTAGACAAGGGAGACAGTGTCTCCCCAAAAAAATTAAATTTCATAAAATTTAAGATCCTTTAGAAAATTTAAAATAATTTATTATCTAAGTTTTATAATATTGGCCATTTTCAATACATTCACATTTTCAAATAAAACGTATATACGAATATATGTACATATAATATATATACGTTTACACTTTACACCCATATACAATAATATATACATATAACCTGAAAAATATGAGCCTCTGTGGTCATACAGAATGAAAATAGGGAAGTTACAAGCACATTACAAGTCTGTTTAAAGGCAAAAGACATATTTACATTTGTTTATCCTGGCTCTACATATATGTGTGGACAACTGCCTATATATTCACACACACACACCGTCTGCATGTATGTAGACTATTCTTCAACATATTTTTTACATCATTAATTCATTATTACTCAAAAACTAAGAACGATTTTGGAATAATTTTTTTTTATCTATGTGTAAAATGTAGTATTCTTCTTAATAGTACAATAATTATCAAAATATATTCAATACTTTTTGAATAATAATAAAAAAAACTGAAACAATAATATAAAAACGGAAAAAAGACATTTTTATTTTTGTTTACCCTGGCTTGCATGCATGTGTGACAAGTACCCATTTACACATTCACACACACAGTCTGCATGTATGTATGTAGTATTCTCCAATATTTTTTTTACATCATTATTACTCAAAAACTAAGAAAGATTTTGGAATAATTTTTTCTTATCTTTGTGTAAAATGTAGTATTCTTCTTAATAGTACAAAAATTATCAAAATATATTCAGTACTTTTTGAATAATAATAAAAAAACTGAAACAATAACACGATATGCAGCATATGCAGTGTCAGGGGAAACAGAAAGATTTTTGTCTTCGCTACTGATACGTATGCGACGTATGCCTTTGGTTACTGATGTATACGTATATATATATATATATATATATATATATATATATATATATATATATATATATATATACGTATACATACCAACTGAAGAGTATTTTATTATTACGACTGCCAGATTGGGCGGTTTTCCGCAAACTGGACGGTTTAGAAGTAAAATTTGCGGTGAAAATTTCTGGTTTGCGACTTTCCGCTTTTTAGGCGGAATTGAAAATCAAATAAAATTTGGGTGTTGATGATTCTTTTTGCTCGCCAACAATATTTTTGGGGAAATAAATAATTTTTCTCGTTTTTTTTGCTTGCCAGCAGTATTTTTCGGGAAATTTTGTGAGATTTTATTGTTTATTATTTAAACATTAGATAGAATCTTTTAATAAAATTTGTATTTATTTCTAATTTGTTTTTCTTTGTTATCTGTTTAAGGCTATTACATCAAAAGTTTTAATTTTTTTCCTTTTTTTTTTAGCAATAATAAAATGTGAATCTAATTTAAAAACTATACATAATATACCTAAACTGACTAATTTCAGAACTAGTTATTTTAAAATTTTAAATTTTTTGAAGACCTTTAATTCACACTAACCGCAATTAACAAAATAAAAATTTCAATATCTTTTACTCTTGGCGCAGTAAGCACAAATGGCTGGTCAAAAATTTCAATATTTTTATTTTGCAATCAAAGTGCTGGGTCAGAAGGTCTGTTATAGAAAAAAACTAGGCTAAGAAAGACTACAGATTTCCAAATAAAAATTCCAGATTTCCAGATAGAAAATAAGTCTATTTAAAAATATGGTAAAAAAAGATTGTCTCCCCAGGTAATAATTTCACGCGTCGCCACTGCTTTTATGATTCATTTATAGAAAATTGAGTCAAATTTTTGATTCATGTGACACTTTTAGCGCAAACTGGGAACCATTTTATTCATATTGAAGTCAGCAGTTCATCTTTAAAGGAAATTAAAAAATTTTTTGAAACTGATTTGTGATGACCCAATAAGAAACTTCCTTAAAACTTTTATATATCTTTTATTTTCTGTAAGTACAAAAATTGAATCGATTTTCGTCAGATCGATCTTTTGTAAGCCGATTTTCTCCTGCATCGATTTTTGGTTTGACGATTCGAATCGATCCACAAGATCGATTTTTTGGCCAGAGATCGGAAACCCTACTTGCTGCTTGTAACACAGTCTAATAGATCAAGGTGCTTAATCCGACCCGTCCGACCAAGTTGGTTGTCCAAACCTATGGTTGGCTATGTGACTTGCTATGAGTGAGGTACATTTCAACGGCGTTCACAACAAACACAACCTTCTTTCTATTTTTGTCTTTCTACTATTAGTAGACAGCATTTCAAATATTATAATACAGCACGGTAATTTTTGTAAGAAAAACAATTAAAAAATATTTTTTTGTTGGCAATGGAACTTTTTACTGTGCTGTTTTACAAATTTTACGGAACTAATATTACGGAAACAATATTCTATCCTTTAAATTTTCTATGATTAATTATAACTTTTATATTTTTACCGTACAAAATTGAATATGCTCGCCTTTTACACGTCGATTGTAGTGCTGAGCACAGTAATTTTTATATGAATTTTCTCTCCGTGTACAATTTTCAACATTTCAGTAATGGAGTGCCACCACATAAAAACCAAAAAAAAAAAAAAATTTATACATCGCCGACATAGATTGTATGATAACTTAGCTTTAAATAAAATTTTCGAAAATTGTGCTAGTGACACTGTAATTAATTAGTCTGTCAGTCAACCGTTACATACATGTTTCATTTCAATGCAAATTATCATAAAATTATTCAATTTTCTAATAGAATTTTTTTTTAATTCAAAATTAAATTTGTTTTCATTAGAATGGGACCGGTTATTTATGGATTTAGATAGAATTATCTTCAGAAAACAGAAGCACTTGATTGATAACTTTTTTCAGATATTTAATTTTTTTATATTATTGGTTTATTTTGAATACAGGTGAGTCTCATAAAGGCGAACTTTACGCATCCCTGATCGCAAAAATAATGTAAGAGGCCAAGTGCGAGTAAGTAAAAAATGAGTTCCAAATTAATTGACCGTCATAAAACTCACCTTCGCAGCAGGCAATTTATATTTTTAAGAAATCTTTTCTTTTTCAAGATATAAAAATTTGGGGGACAGGTCTACCCACACTGTCAACTTCCCATTGGGTGTCCTTAAAGACTAGAGACTACTGTACATAAATAATTCTTTTTCCATTTCGGGCAACTTCTCCCCTGGGCCCCGGATAGAGGCTTTGCCCCTTGCACCATACCGGGGGCTTCGCCTTCTGTACCTAAGGGTGGGGGCTCCACCCTTATCAAACAAATGATAACATCATTTGTTCTCAAGATATGCGAGACAAAATATATTTCAAAAACAGTTTCTTATTTCGTTTTTTCTTTTTCCTTTTTTAGCGAATTTCCAGAAATTCAGCTATTCCAGTAGGTCTCATGACACGACTTGAGCCCGGGAATATGGCAGAAATTTGTTTTGAGGTCCCTAGAAACCAATTGTGGTAGTCTACAAAGGAAGGTAAGTGTATAATTTTATTACTTTGTTCATTACTAAACTAAATTCAGATATGTTCATCTGTCAACCATTCCGTTAATTTTTTAAATTAAGGTTTTGATAAATCAGTAAACTAACCTTAAAATTAGGGTAACTTGAGCCCATTAAAACTTTGGTATAAAATGGTGCAAGACTATAGCAGAAATTCCTAAAAATCCTAAACTGTTGTACAAGTTCGTTAACCAGGCACGTCTGATGCCCAAAACATGTTATTTTTGGAAGTTTTCATGAAAAAAATTAACTTTTTTCCAAAATTTCTCCTTATTCAAAAATTTTTACACTGTTGGAACGAGGAGAAAAAATCACACAAAAAAGGTCTTTAAACTATTATTCTATGTCAAACTAGTTTCCGAGAAAAACTAATTTTTGTAAACGGAAATTCGCTACGTTATGCAGGATGCTGCGATAAGAGTATTGAATAAGTAAAGTTCCTTATATGTTTGTACAATATTTTAATTAGTAACCAACATCCTACATGGTCTCAAACTGTTTTCAAATGAAAATCACCTGGAAATTTAGGTTTGGGCTCAAGTAACCCGATCTTGAGGTTAACTTGAGCCCAAAATCTAAAAAGCTATAAAATTTATGAGCCATAAGAGAAAGATTCATATTATATAATAAACTAACTGTAGTCATATATAGATTAATATACTGAATTTTTGAAATTATCAGATGATTTGCAAATCTGGGCTCAAGTAACCCGCAAACACGATATTTGTATTAAATATTCTTGACATATATAAACTGAAATTTCATTCAAAGAACCATTATTATACTCGCAAGATATGCAAACCAAATAAAAGAAATAAAAGAAATATAAAACAAATTAATAGTTGTCTTTCGAAGATAACTTTTTCTGATACGTATATTGCAGCCTACTTGAGAGTTCACTACACTCTTTACAGTCACTACTAATTTCATTAATTCCATTATCGCCTTATAGTGTGCTGTCATTCACAGACTAATACAGCCCAGAGGGGGGTGTCATAAAATGAAAAGTACTTTTTTTAGATCATTTCCCACAGTAATGGCATGCTTCTGTAATGATATCACTTGCCTGGAATTGTATAGACCGGATACAAACAAACGAAAATAATTTTTTGATAATTGCTCAGATAATTAATGACCCATAGTTAACGATGCAAAATGTAATGTTCATGTTTTATTTTATACATAGAAGGCGTAGCTCTTGTATAGTCGGAAATTAAAAAAAAAAATGTGAAGTTTTTTTTTATTTTCCATTTTAAGGGTTCTGTATCACTCTCGTGTGCGTCTATCACAGACGTTTTTCTCGAAAACTATATGACGTAGGGATTTGAAACTGGGAATAGTGTTATGTCTTAACGACACGCACATATATCGCCAGTAAGCGATTAGAAAGGAAATAAATTTAGATTAAAGAAGGGGATCAGTTTGGTTCAAGAAAAAAAGTTTTAATAATATAATCTATAGTGGTCTTAAGAGGTGAGGGTCCTCCAGAACTTTCAAATTTTTCACTTTTTGTTTTGCTTTAAAAGTTCATTTGAACCTTAAGGAATATATTTCTAATGTTTTAATCTCAACAGAAAAATTGTCTTAGAAAACGATAAACTGCTTTAAACTCTACTTTTGAAGAACGAAAACTTTTTAATAGCGTTTTTCTCAAAACAAGTATTTTCCGCACTGTGGAACATAACTTAAAAAGTTATTATGGTCTTAACTTGAAATTTTGTATATATATTCTTTAAGATATTGGCCTTTGCATATACCTAAAATTTTGCATAAATTATTACTATAAATATTGTTCATAACAATTTGTTTATAAAAAAAAAGTGAATTTTTTTTCTTTTTGATTTTAAATTGTGAAACAAAAAATTTTTCTCATCAGAAATAGGTTTGTGCAAGACGTAATGACTTATTTTAATAAAATTTTTTTGTCTGATTGAATTCAGTTGATTACAAGAGGCAGGGCATTCCACGGCGCAAATTAAAAGAGTCAACTTGGAACAGCTGTAGCGCCGCCATTTTTTCTTTTTTTTCATAAAAATTTATGAGTGAATACACCATAAAATGTACTATACTATGTGTAGCTTCATTTGATACAATAAATGTATCCGGTTTCTTAAAAAAAAAATTATTAAAAAAATTGTTGTCTGGAGGACCCTTCCCCCTTAATAATCTAACACCCGTTGTCTTGACTGTCCTCCCCTGCTCTTCTAGGTTTATAAAGCGAAAATTCTAATTTTTGTAAAATTAGAATTTGAATAAACCTTAAATATACACAGGGTTGTGTAGAGAAATGCTGAGCTCCAGGAATAATTAATACCTATTTTTAATAAAATTTTTCCCAAAAAAAATAAATGACGAACAAAAAAAAGCTTCTTTTACTTTTTCCGGAACCCCCTACCTAGAGCTTCGAGCTCCCCCTTCAAATTTGGGTCCCGGGGTTACAACTTTGGCTGTCCCCCTCCCATTAGGCCTAAAAATAAAAAAAAACAAATAAAAAATGTTTAACTTGGTTTATTGTATGTTCACAGTAAGGAATCCTAATTGTGTGAGCCCACTTAACAACTGGAGGAATTTTTTCTTAATTTTCACTTGTTTACATAAATACTGCATTAACCTCAATTTGAAATGTAGTTATAGGATGGCTAGAAATTATTTGACATAATTTTCCTCAAAGATATCCTTCGAAATTTCGATAAATTTTGGTAAAGTGTTTAAAATAATCCAAAATAAATTTTCCCAAAGCAGTGATTTTACGTAAAATTAAATTTTTAAAATTTAAAATTACAAAAAAGCCGTTTTCTTAAGTCAGTATACGTATAAACATGCGAATTATGTTATTTGTTATTGTATTTAAAAAGTTTTGCAAGTGATTATTGATTCAAAAATTGAACAGTGAAGCGCTTAATTGTACAACATTAGCTATATATACTTCTGATACTCCGCCATTTTTATATATATATATATATATATCAAAATATGCTGTCAAATTTTCAGACATTACTAATATTGACAATTTAGCTCATGTGTATCAAGTTCCATAAGAATATTGTAGTTTTTTCACTTTTACCATGGAAAAAAGTTAAGACAGATTTTTACAACGAAAAAAATGGTACAAAACATTTCATTGGTCATTTCACTGTAGGTAAACACGACAAAACGAAAAAATTCGTATTGGTAAATTTAACTGGTTTCAGAACCATAGTAACAATGTATTAAAAACAATAATATGTATTATACTAGTTTATTTTATTCGTTAAATTGTCTTACACTTGAGTTTTAAATTTTTTCTGAATAAATTTGGGTTTTTTACAACTCAAATATCTTGTCTAAAAGCAATTTAACTCGAAGAACTTTCAACTAACAAAAACGCTTCAGCTTCGCCGTCGCGTTTTTGTTAGTCGACAGTTCTTCCCATTAAATTGCTAGGCAACAAATTTTCGTTAGACAAACACAAATTTATTCGAAAAAATACAAACCTCTCGTGTAATAATAAATGAATAAAACGCCTTGTTTTTCTTTTCTATTTTACACTTTTTTTAATGTTTTGCAGGGTAGCGGGTACTGGATGAGTCCGTGTGCCAGGTATATGATTCACTTGTAAAAAGGTCATTTTTATTACACTACGACTCCGTCCTCATCTATTGTTAGAGGTTTTACCACCCTCATTACCTGCGTTTATTAATATGGCCTCATCCAGTGGATTAAGGGCACATTTTTAAAAATGAATTCTAATCATAATTATATAAGTTTTATAAGAAATCGCTTTTTATTTTACTTTTTTAAGTAATATTTAAAAAGTATCAAACCTATACATATAATAAAACTGTAATGGGTCGTCTCATGTCTTTTTTAATTTTTGCCCAGTGACTCTCTATATTTTGAGTGTGAATATTTCTATTGTCGGGACACACAAAATTCACTGAATGATTGACACACAAATGAGTAAAGCCATTTCTATCCAATGAATTGTATCCTTTCCACATATCTGTAATTATTGTTGTCCCTGCCTCCACATTTTCCAAAATCACGTTTAATAATGTTTCGGAATCACGTTTGTCCACAATTTTTAAAAAGCACTTTTTACTGGACCTGTCTATCCCTCCTACTACCCATCGGGTCTTCGTTAGTCTTCCTCTGTTATATTTTCTCTTGCCAAAAGCACTTTCATCCACTTCCACGATTTTATCGACCCCTCCAATTTTCGTACTTTTTTCCAACAACCATACACTTAAAATTAGAGATGTCGATTCTCCAAAAAAAGATCGATTTTTGGATCGATTTAAATCGAAGTTAAAAAAATCGATTCAAAAAAAAATCGGCTAAAAAAAATCGATTCTGTGAGATCGATTTAAAAAATCGAAATTTTTAAAAGTTTAATAAAATTAGCTGATAATTTTTGTTAAAGGACTTAATTGATTGTACATGGGATATAAGGTATCGTGTTAAAACGCTTTACATTATATTTGTCAAGGCAATGAGTTAACTTTTCAATTATAATTATAGCAAATAACGCAATTTAATATGTAGGACGAATAACCACGGAATGAACCAACTTTACTATTAAAAAATTTCAAAGAAACTGACAAAAAGTTTTCTAAATAAGTTGCTTTTGCACGAAACGGATCGTTAGCCCCATAGGTGGTCTTCCTTTCCTTTGTATTACTAGTCTTCTACTGTACAAAATAGTGCGTATATACTCGTATATGTATTTATATAAAGCCACATGGGAGATTCGTTGATAATAATGAGTAAAAAATGACAGTTTATTAACAATAACATTTTTGGAGTTTCATTTTTATATATGTTTCTTTGTAAAATTATAACTAAAATGAAATTATTTTTGAAAAAAAAATCGGTTATCGATCTCTTACTTTTAATAATCGATTCACGAATCGATTCAAATGAAAAAAATCGAAAAAAGAATCGATTTTTTAAGCTTCGATTAATCGATTTTCGATTAATCGATTTAAAATCGACATCTGTACTTAAAATGTTTCTAAATTCCGAAATTAATTTCCTTGTTGTTTTCCGATTGAGTTCCGTTTCTTTTGTGATAACTGAAATTGGATATTTTAGTATCCACGCCGTTAAAACACAAAGCAAAGTTTTCGGGGAAATCCTTGCTATTGATAAAAATGAATTTTCGCGTAAATTTTTTCTTGATCTACATTTATTAGATCTACATCTGTAGCCAAAATTATCGATACCACGTTTATTAATGTGCATTTTGCCGCCACATTTAACACATTGAATTGTTTTTTTTACAATGCCCCAATCAATAAGACATTTAATTAGTCCCTTTTCATCAATGAATTTTCTAAATGATGTTATGCTATTAAAATTCATTTTTACACGTAATGACACAATTTTCAGAACAAACTGAATTGAACAAGACGTTACAGTCGAATGCCCTCAATCCACTGGATGAGGCCATATTAATAAACGCGGGTAATGAGGGTGGTAAAACCTCTAACAATGGATGAGGACGGAGTCGTAGTGTAATAAAAATGACCTTTTTACAAGTGAATCATATACCTGGCACACGGACTCATCCAGTACCCACTACCCGTTTTGCATAACTAATCACACGATTCTACAACATTTTCAAGATTCTATGACTCTAAAATAATGATATCTGGACCCCTTAATGTTATAATGCAGATATCTACAACAGAATTATCAAAGGTATCTAGAGTACCTATATATGTGTAATAAATATTTCCAACAATCTTACATTAATCAAATTTTTCTCATAATTAAAAAGTATGGCTATTAAAATGTAATTTATATTTGATGAAGTGTTTCTTACCGGAGTTTTTCATTAGTCATCAAAAATTTAAAAACTTCACAAAAAACTGGACACATGAGAATATATTCTACTCGAAAAAAAAAGATAGCACTTAAAATTAATATTTAATTTTTTCATTGAGATGAAAAAAAATTGTAGCACACGGTCCCTAATAAAATTTTCACAAAGATTAATAACGGTAATATGAAAAATTTTTAATATTGTAATAAAACGTTGAACACGGATATCTTTACACTTTTATGTAGTGTTCTATTTTTAGGAAGGAAATTTGTTGTAAATTTTTAATTACTGCTGTATAAGTGGATTGTAATTTTTAATTTTTTAGAAAAGATACATCTGATAAGTGGCTCTTCAAACTGTTTTTTAAATATAAATTGAAAAATTCCCTGCAGATTTAACACCAACTGACAAAGAGTAAACTGTTATCCAAATTCTTTATACGTTAACGCTTAAAATTTTTGGTTACTCCAAAATCTATTCGAATTATGGTGGTTGGCACACTAGACATTTCCAAAAATTAAGAGATTTTTCAGGATTGTAAAAAGTAGTTCCTAAAAAAATTTATCTCTTCTTTTCTGAACCAGTGTAATTTTAGGTTTAGTGACCCAGAAAATTGGTTTCTTTCAAAACCGTGTTTAATTTTGCAATTTCTGACCGCCCGTTGTAGCTATAATTTTCAATAATAGTTGAGCGACTTTTTAGGACTTAGTTCTATAATCTTCAATGCATCAACTGTCTTAATTTTCAAAAATATTAGGAAATTTGTGAGAATTTTTAACGTTTTAAATTTATATAATCAATTGTAGATAGTTTTATCTTTGTCAAATTTTGTGGCAAGAAACGAGTTGGCAAAAGTATGAATCGATGTTAAGCAAGTTTTGGTGTATAACAAAAATAATGGGCGGGACGATTGCACAATGAGGATTAGAAATTAAAAGATATTAACTGATTGAACTTCAATTTGATAGTGATTAAGAAATATCTTAACAGAATTACATATATTGGACAAAAAGTAGTGAAATGGATTAATTAAATAGGTTAAGAAGGGGAGATTTATTTAATTCAATTTGGTCATTCAAAACGATTACATTTGGATCAATATTTAATTTGTTAATTTCCAAAACTTCAAATATATTCAATTTTTCTCCCTTTTCACAAAAATGACAGATTTTGGGTTTGTAGTCTGATTTAACAGAATGTTCCTTTTCTAAAAGGTGAAGACCAAAGTTTGAAGATTTCAGTTCAATTCAGAGTTCACCTGAAGATGGTTTAAGAAACCGAAACTAGTTTGTGAAAAAGTATTTTTCTACATTTAAGTGAAAATTTGACAAAGTTAAATGTTCTTCGCCGTATATAATTATTATTATGTTTTAAATTTAATCTTTTTCATTTTAAGCAATTAATTTTTTTTTTCAATTCATTATATTTATTTTTTATTTTTTTTTTTAGCCTCTTATTTAAATATTTAATTCAGTGTAAAAATACAGTCCCAGTTTCTAATTTATTTTGTTGTCAATATAATAATAAATTTTAATAAAATAACACGTTTATTTTTACTCGCTATGTATTCAGAATTATGATTCTTACTTGTGCTAAACAAAAATTTTTACAAATTTTTATTAAAAATAAGTACAAAATATCCGCTTACTGAAATAATACCATCAATAATTTAGCAAGCACGTACAAGTCTACGCAAACATATAGCGAAAAAATTTAAAAATGCTTTTAGAGAACATTTTAATTATTTTGTATAAACAACTCAAGGACATAACGGGATTATTAATAATAAATAGCGTTTTAAATAAAACAAAAATTAAAGCAATTTTTGAGTGGTTCACTTGGCTGGGATATTTTTTAGCGATCTAATAGTCAAGATTATAACAATAATTAGTACTTATACATTAATTGTCAAAATAGCGTATCAGTCGCGCGTTTCATTTCGTCATAATTCCTCACGACCGTCAACGAGTTAATAATGTTTGTTTACCATATCCGATATTCTCAAGTATCAAGGATCTGTACCTAACCTTTTTTGACTGTAAGTCAAAGAAGACAACAATTTCCTTGTAAAATTTTAAAAAAATATACAATAAAATAAACTATACGATTGTGGGGCTTTAAAATATTTAAAAAAAAATAAAAATAAATCCAAGCGAAACAAAGCTAAAAAAAGACAATATTTCTAAGAAAAGGATGGAAGATCATCGTTTTATCATTTTATATTATAAGGTAACGGGCCTAGTTTCTGACCTTTTAAGAGTGACGGCTGAGGTTAAACGACAGTAATAAATATAAGTTTCAACTTAAGAGACAATTAATAATTTTATCAACTAGTTTATGGCTTTCAAAATAAAGCCATACAAGTAAAATAATTATTTGAATTGAATTAATAATTTAAATTAATGTTTTAAAAATTGACAAAAAGGACCCAGTTTCTGACCTTCAAAATTTCTCATGTGACAGTTTCTGACCCTGACAGTGGCCTAGTTTCTGATCCTTAAATTTAAAAATACAGTTTTTTAAAATTTAATTTATAAATAATTTTTTATTGATAAAAATGAATGTTTAATGTAATACGTTATGAAAAATAACAAAAACTAATCGAAGATAACTATAAATAACAAAATAACTAACAAAAACTGGTTAGAATTTAACTGGGCCATACCACTTTAGAAGTGAGCCTAGTAATTGACCCTCATATTTCAATAATAAAAATCATTCTAAGGTATTTTATAAATATTTTAAAATAAATTTTAAACAAATATTAACCTGCTCATATATTTTTAATTAAGTTTTCATACTTACATGATGAATATTGCACAAATCAAAATGAGTACTTTGTAACATAAACTGTTAAGAAACTACCAAAAAAATAGTGTTTACACACATTTTAAACTTAAAAATTTTTTTTTATTTAGTTAATATATTCTAAACTTTTTAAATTGCTGTTCATTAGACACAGAATAGATTACTTTAAATTAAGAATTTATTTTTTTTCTTATTTAAAATATAGTTTTTTTATTAATTTATAACAAAGTTGAAAAGTTCAGAAACTGGGCCAGGGTCAATTACCGGGTCTTTTACCTTATACTGTACTTCCATACTTAAAGTAACCCTATGAACTGAGTTGCCTGATAAAAAAGTAATTTTTTTTCTAAAACTTAAAAAATTATTTTGTTATAATCACAGACCACATTTTATCCATTTGAGTGACAAATTTGAAACCATAAATCACATCTATGATAATGCCGTGATAATGTTACGTGTCTCAAATTACGTGTTTCTAATTTTATTTTAAATTCATTTAATTAGGATGTTTGGGAGGTACAATCGGAGATAAAAGTACATGAAATTAGAAATTCGTGAATAATTGCGTTGTATAACAAACTATGAGGTAAATAAATAGTTATCTTTGTTAAATAATAGCTATCACTACAACTGATTGTACAATACATCAAACTATAGCTCTCAGCTGACTACAAGAGCTGAGTACATTCTGAGGATTATTCGGAGAATTTCAAAATGCTATGAGACGATTAAAAATTTAGTAGAATGTTTCTCATTAAATACTAAGGCCCCTGTCAAAATTTCAAACCGATTCACTAAGCCGTTAAAAAGTTATTAAAAAAAAAAAAAAAAAAAAAAACTAATTTGCACGTACTCTTATGGAAATTCGAAAACAGAACAGATTAAATAACTTTTTAACGGCTTAGTGAATCGGTTTGAAATTTTCACAGGGGCCTTAGTATTTAATGAGAAACATTCTACTAAATTTTCAATCGTGTCGTAGCATTTTGAAATTCCTCCGAAAAATCCTCAGAATGTACTCAGCTCTTGTAGTTAGCTGAGAGCTATAGTTTGATGTATTGTACAATCAGTTGTAGTGATAGCTATTATTTAACAAAGATAACTATTTATTTACCTAATATTTTGTTATACAACGCAATTATTCACGAATTTCTAATTTCATGTACTTTTATCTCCGATTGTATCTCCCAAACATCCTTTAAACCAAATAAAGTTTTATTTCAAATGATAGTAAAATATTTTGAATGTAAAAGTAGTTTATTTCAAAAGCGCTAGGTGATTGTTGCTATATGCATTTTGTTTAATAAAGTTATACAGGTATTCAGTTGTAGCTCGAGTTATATAATGGGAAAAGTTTTATTAAATAACCCAGAAAGTTTTAAGCTTTGCAATCCAAAGGTTTGATTGCTAATAAACATTTTGTGTTGCATATGAAAAATAATTGAAAAATATTAAATAAATTAGCGCTTTAGTGCATAATATGCACTACACCTGCAATTAAAATTGCACTACTTATAAAATTTGAGTTAATAGGAATTTTAATATTATTTTCACTTTTTCATTATTGTATACATTTGAATTTCACTCAAAAAAAGAAAGCGTTTGTGTTTTGATTCTGTTTACTGAAGCGCTTTTAGATACAGAAAATTTTTTTTTGGTACGTACTAGTAATGTCGGACAATTAATTGATTAATCGGTTTAGTCGACTAATTTTGCTTATTTTTAGTCATTTTATAGTCGATTATTGTACCCTCGATTAAATGACTAAAATGATTAACTTTTTTAATGACTAAAAACGACTAGCTTAATAATTTTTCTGTACTATTTATGACTCCAAAAAATTAAAACTAAAAAAAACTATCTGTTTGTATGATTTTTCACTTTTATCTGAATAACATATTTTAATATGTTATATATTTTCTTTTTCATAAAAAAATATTAAAAGTCAATAATTAATACTATTCATGAACTCGAGTAAATATTTAGTCGATTAATCTATTGACTAATTTTGTTTGGAAAAAACTTTAGTTGATTAATCGACTAACTGTTCCTCGGCTCGACATTACTAGACTACGTACATGAATAAATCAAAAAGTTCGAGCAACCGGCGTACACCTAGCCACGTGAGAAATATGAATTTTCGTTCTTTGAATGTAACTTATACACTGAATTTAATATAATAGGTAATATTATCGACGAAGTTGACTATATTTCCGTAGATTAAAATTTTTGAAAAATAAATGTGATATGTCACATATTTTGTCACAACTAGATGTTTCAAAAATCTCTGATTTGACAAAATGTAATCTACAAATGCCGCAGATGCCATATACAGGCTGTTAGTGAATAAGTGCGAAAGATTAATGGGTAATTGCTGTGGTTTTCTTCATGGAAAAAAGTTTATATATACCCAGATCCGAAAACTTTCCAAGCTTAGTTTCCAAGATACAGAATGTTCAGTATTACATTAAAAACAAATTACTTGGTAGAAGTGAAGCATATTCGCCTTTTTATTGGTAAGACTTTTTCATAATATTACCTCTTTGTGGTAGGAACAGTAATTAGAAATTATTTTTTATCTTGAAAACGTCTACATAAATGACAAAATACTAAGGGGTCACTTTTGTCAACAGTTTATAGAACATTTAAAAAACATTTCCGAGTTTGAGAAAATCATTGGCGTGCCTTTATCTTTCTTCAAAAATATATAATCACATGGCCGTACGGACGCCAGTGGTTTGAACGAAATTTTCTGTCTACTTCAGAATATGGGTATTTATCCTGTCGTAGCGTGTCCCAAATTTTGTGTGAATATTTCAAAACGTTTTTTAAATATTTAAAAAAGACGATAAACTGAACACTCTGTATTTTGGAAACTAAACATTTTCAGACATGGGTTTATATGAATTTTTTTTATAGAAAAAAGCCTCAGCAATCACCCGTTAAAAACTTTCGCACTTCGCATTCACTAACACCCTGTATATTTGTTGACATTCTTGTAACACTTTTGATAGATTAAAATCATATAATCAATGATTTATAAGTATTATGTTGTCTACATTTAAGCGAAAGAAAAAAAGTAAAAATATATTTTCTTTTATAAAGGAAAAAATAAAATGAAACTGGTATTGTTCAAACAGCAACATTTACACGATTTAGGGTTGACCGGGGTAATTGTGAATGCATTTTCATGAGTTGAGATAAAAGCGCTGTTTTAAGTATTTTTTATTTTATAGATCACATTATGGCTGATTTATTTTTAATTCTACATTATTCAGGATGCACCACACAAATTTTGAGCAAATTCGTATGAAAAACAAAAATTTTATAAGCCGTTCACATTTCCCCGGTGCGGTTTTGCAAATCTTATGAATTTCGGGGTAAAAGTGAATGCCATCAGAAAAAATATTTAGACTGAATTACAAGAGAAGTGAGGTACATCAGAGTAAAGCCCGACTCAAATTCTTCACATTTACCCCATTTTCAAATTTTTCATCATACTTTAGCTGTCACAATTTCTCTTTGTTTAATGCAAGTTACGCATAGCTCAAATTTCTACAAAAAATCAAGGTTAAAAAAATAACAAAAATTGTAGGAACAAATTTATTACAAGTAAAAATGATATTTTGATGATATTTTGTCATTTTATCATATAAAAAATCAAAAAATTACATGTATTCACGAAAAAAACAAGGAAAATAAGACTTTTTCAAGGAAATACATTTAGTTTACATGAATGAAAAACAACAATTTTTTTTTGTATTGTTTGTACAACGGAAACTTGTACAATAAGGTCACCAGCACCTTCATCAACATTTTCAACTCTGAAAACGACACTACTGAAATTTTTGACCGAATGGGGGCATTTGTGAATGACGTTCACAATTACCACCCAATTTTAAAATCATGGGGTAATTGTGAATTGGTGATAAATTGTCCAATTTCTTTAGCAGTTAATAAGAAATCCTTTCAGGGTTTAAACTGTTTCTTTAGAAGTACTTTTAACCATTTCTTACCATTTAAAAAAAGAAAATGTATTTAAAAAAATTTTTTTTTGACGATTGGTCGAAGTAAGATACATAAAATTTTGCAAGGGTCTTTTCAAAATAAAAAAAGATACTAATACTTATAGAATTGTTATGAAATTTTAATAGCATATTAAGAAAGGACAGAAAAACATATTAAGAGTTGATTTTTAACAATATTAATGTTATTTTAGAAATTATAGGCGCCGTTCACAATTGCCCCAATTCACAATTACCCCGGTCAACCCTACACGATTTGCGCAGACAATTTATTTGTCTGCTGATAATTGCGACCACGGAATGGCAATGCTATAGTGCCAAACAATAAATTTTAAAGTATAGAAAATAAAATTGTTTTATTGGACACGATACCATGGTTGTTACTTGTTACCACCTACAGTACCTTATTGATGTTGTTATCAACGTATAGTATGTAAGTAACTTATCTACCATAGTGGAAAAAAGTGTTAGAATAAAAGTTGAAAATTAAGTAGTCTAATACGGCTGAGCAATTATTTCTTTATACCGGACCCAACAAAACAAAACCAGAATGAAGAGAGACAAAAGAAATTCAAAATTTTTCAAGTGCAAGTTAACTACACATTAATTTACGATTTCGTAATCACTAGCTAGAATTATTCACAATTCTTGGGAGAATAATATTTTCGCTTTTATTAGACGGTGGCCTTTAATTTGTCAATAATTACAATATGAGTTAGAAAGCGCGCTTTGGTCGGGCCGGCTCTGCAATCTATATATGAGGCGGTAAAATTTAAAGTGGTGCAAGTCAAGTTAGTATCATTTTGAGAAAACAAGGCGTTTACTACAAAAACTATAAAAAATTCCGCTATATTATTTTCCTAATCATATAGGCTTTAGTCTTAACGACAGATAGGTGTTGTATTTTCTCAGAAATTTTGAATCCTTAGAATAATGGTAGGGGCGAGTTCTTGGAGGCCGAATTGACTTACACCACTTTTCCTGTAAACTAATTTCTCTTTCTGGTGATTTAGGAAAAAGTACTTAAATATTTTAAAAAAGGAAAATATTAATTATTAACAGACAACTTTATAGGTACCGATATATTCTTATACAGATTACATTGCTTATTTTATAGTCTAATCAAACAATCAAAAATGTATAAATTTTATAAAGAGATGTAAGTCCGACTTGCACCACTATGGTTACCAACAAAAAGCCCTTATTATTTGATTTCTAAATTTAAACTGTCATCTGTGAGGAGAAAGTTGAATCTATGACTTACACCATCTTTCCTCCTAACAAAATTAAATATGGAGATTACATTTTTGCCGTCATTTAAAAAAAGTTGAAAATGTGACTTACATCACTTTGCCTTTCATCGCCTCATATCATTATTTGCAAATTTATTATTTTGGTAAGTGTTTTATTTACTTATTATTACATGAGAGATTTGTATTTTTTCGAATTGCCTAGCAATTTAACGATAAAAACTGTCAACTAATAAAAACGCGAGAGCGAAGCTGAAGCATTTTTGGGTTGACAGTTCTTTGAGTTAAATTGCTTTTAGGCAAGACATTTGAGTTGTAGAAAACACAAATTTATTCAGAAAAAATATAAAACTCAAGTGTAATACGGTAAGACAATTTAATGAGTAAAATAAATTAGTATAATTCATATTATTATTTAATACATTCTTACTATGGTTCTGAAATCAGTTAATATACCAATACGAATTTTTTTCGTTTTTATCATTTTATCATGCTTACCTACAATTAAATAATCAATGAAATGTTTTGTACCATTTTTTTCGCTGTAAAAATCTGTCCTAACTTTTTTTCCATGGTAAAAGTGAAAAAAATATTCTTATGGGACTTGATACACATGAGTTAAATTGTCACTATTATTTTCAATTTTAAAAATTATTATTAATTATAATATTAGGATCTAGCGTCCGTTCTTATTTTTTACATTACGCATTTTTTAAATTCCAGGACTTAACTGGATACTTTGTTCGATAATTGGCTTTACTTTTAAACGTCTGTATGCAGAGTTTTTTACCTTACTGTATATTTCTCGGTCCTTTTGGATGGACGTGTTAGATTAACTTTTGTTACATAACGTTTTTAGAAAAATTTATGTTTCGAATGGTGGTAAAAGTTTAAAAAAGGAACATTACATTTCTTTCAATGTACCTACACTTTTTCGTTATTTTTTTCTTTTTTTCTCCACTTTTTAAATATTTTCTCGTTTTCCAATTCAAGGATTTTCTCTTTACGAAAATGTTTAGTGAAAATTATATTTCCGTTAGAAATTCAACGTAGAAATTAACCTGACCAATAAAGTAGTTTCTTAACAAAAGGGAAATTATTTATATTTTCGTTTTAATACTTAATTTTCGTTTTAATATTCTAGTATTTAATTTTCTTTTTAGCAAAGTATTCTGTAAGAAAAAATGTAAATTATTTTTTCCCAAAAACACTTTAAGATATATACTGGAAAATTTTTTTTCACATATTTTTATGATATCAAAACTATTTTCCCGTGGTTAAAAGTAACCTATATTCTTCAACGTCTGCCCGACTACTACTACTCAAAGTTTCAAATTGATTTGTAAAGCAACTGAAAACAGAAGACGCGACAAACAATATTTTAGAATCCTTTTAGGCCACAAGAATTAGGTGTTTGCCAAGGCCGTAACTAGGTCTTCAGGGACCCCGGGGCCGATAGTATATTCGGGGTCCCTCCAAAACCAAAAATTCCTCCCCCTGGCAAAAAAAAGCTGGGACCTTTTTCTTTCTTTTTTTGCTCGTAAATACCGCCCTTAAAATTAAAAACCGCCAAGAAATTTAGAAATTTGGAATTTTTTGTATTCCCTTGGAGGCCCCGGGGCAATGCCCCGGCTGCCCCAGCCTAGTTACGGCCCTGTGTTTTGCTCGGGATAAAATGAAGTCTCTCACATTTTACGTCTCGGCGACCGTTATGATTCAAAGTTTTCGTGAAAGTTTTGATGAAATTTGGTATGATGATAACTTATTACCTGGGTCAACATCGAAGATACTTGTTACTCAGGGAAAATGTCTCTTTCCCACGGGAAAATCGAAAACCCATTTTGAGCATGTGCTCACATTACGCAAAAACTATTGAACAGATTTTGATAAAATTTGATGTGGTGATAACTTATTATCTGGATCAACATTTAAGATACCTTTTATCCAAGAAAATGTCAGATTTCCACGGGAAAATAGAAAAATCATTTTGACCATATGTACGCATTAAGCAAATACCCCTGTCGCACCATCCTGTATAACATAGCGAATTTCCGTTTAAATAAATTAGTTTTTCTCGGAAACTAGTTGACATACATAGAATAACAGTTTAAAGACCTCTTTGGTGTGATTTTTCTTCCTCGTTTCAATGGTGTAAAAAAATGTCGTAAAAATTTTTGAATAAAGGAAAATTTTTGGAAAAAACTAATTTTTTTTACGAAAATTGCCAAAAAAACCATGTATTGGATATCGGACGTGCCTGGATAACGAACTCGTTCAACGTTTTGGGACTTCCAATATTTTCACCAAATTTCGTAAAAGTGGGACGTTTCATTCGAGAGTTACCGTGTGGACACGTATAGGACACACATATATATATATATATATATATATATATATATATATATATATATATATATATATATATATATATATATATATATATATATAAATTTTAGGGAATATTATCTTCGGTTTCTAGGGACCCCAAAACAAATTTCTGCCATAGTCCCGGGCTCAGGTCGCGTTATGACAGTGGCTGTAATAGCTGATTTCCATTCTGGAAATTCGCTAAAACTATTAATTGTTCTATGCAAGTTCTGTATAATTATTACACTTATATATCTCCCATTGATTTTATAATAATGCGTGGCACGAACGACGTTGCGGGTACAGCTATTTAGTCATATGATGTACTGTATTATAACATACTTCTGACTATGACTGTACCACCTAGATTACTTTCCCGGCGCCCACACCATACAACACAATAATTTAATATTTCATCTTTTCAGCTTTTATAGATATTTTTTTCTTTTGATTGTTCATACTGATTTTGAAAAATTACTTTCGAAAAGTTTGTGAATAAATTAAAACTTTATTAATATTTTTTTTAACCTCTTAGAATTATTTAGTCATAAAATTTAAGTAAGTTACAGACTTTGAAAAAAACAAATTTCTGAATATTGAAAACTGAAAAAAGGAAAATATTTATAAAGAATAATAAAAAGTTGGCTATATTGTAAGTAAAATGGCGTAAACCGTAAACCAGACGGCAGCGGGAGGGCGTAAGAGGAGGTTCAATCTCAAAACAATCATAAATTTTATTACTGAAATATAGAAATTTACGTTTTTATAATTATTTATTTGGAATAAGTTCAAAATCAATATCTTTCTACATTGTTATGAATATTATAAAAAGGTTAAGACATTTATAGCCATAGTTAATACGTAAGGCAAAGAATCTTCTTGGACGTCATGTACCTTTGGTTTCAAAAAAATCTGAGCCACTTTTTTTCTCGTTGTTTACTCGCTGTGATTCAACACTTTCATTGCCAAACTAAAAATATATACTTTGTGAGATGGCCAAACATTTTATGTTAAATATAGGTTCTTATATTTTATCACGCAATATCGAGTGATCGGCCATATAGTAAAGTAGCCGTATCACGGGATATCGCCTGATCGGCAATGAACGTGTTAAAGCTAAAATTTTTATCACTAAAATCTGTTACAACCTTAAAAATAAAGCTACAGTGGTCAATCTAATACCCGTGTGAATTTTAAGAATTAATTCGAATAAATTGACCATTGTAACTTAACCGATTTTCAGCTCTTTACAGGGCTGTGTTAAAATGTTTAAAGACTTAACCATAAGACTTGTCCCAGATTTTTATGAAATTAATTGTACACAATCTATTAATAATTTCTGTAATTAAAGAGGAAAACTTGATTCATTTCTCCCGGGTTTACGCAACGGAAATTCTTAGAAAACTTTAATATACATAATATACATGACGTTAAATAGTTTCCTTCCGTTTAAGTGCGTCCCAGATGTAACGTCGTAAGTATAATAGCTACTCCGGTCTGAGAATTGAGATACCAACGTCGCTTGTCAGATTAAACATTCATTCATCAAGTCATTCTTCTTTTTTCCTAAATAAAATATTTACAAATTTGTTTTAAGAAGTAAACAGCCTGTATAACAAGGAATATAATAAATTTCTATATACACAAACATGTCTTTGATGTTTGAAAATTACAAACATAGTTTCATAGTTTGATAAAACATGAACTGAATTAAAAGTTGAAAATTGTTTTTCTTCCAAAGCTCACTTGACCTGTATTTATTCGAGTTGAAACAGTTTTAATAATTTATTAAAAAAAGGTCAACTAGTTTTGTTGTAACATTGTCAAAAAATAAATGTTTTCCCAATTATTTTAATGAGTCCATTGTTATAATTTTAAATGAGTTGGTGCTTTTCACTCAATAAAGAAAGAAAAATTTAATTATCTAATTTAATTGTAAAACAACAGAAATAACATTTTTTAAATTGATTTTAATTTTACTGTTCATTTATTAATAAAAAATTTCTTGAAGGCAAAGGAGGGAATATTATTATTTTTTGTCAATTAAAAAAAAAATGCCACGTGTATTATCCTGTATGAATTTACAATATTAATAAAAAATTTCCTCGGGTAATTATACAGAAGTGTGGCTGCAATTATTTTTGGCTTTAAAAAATCTGATGATACAATTTTAATGATATCTTTTTAAGTGTCAAAGCAATTCGATATCAATACTGAAACGGCTGGGAACCTACCCTTAAAATTTTTTTAAAATTTTTTTATTTCAATTTTTCAGTTGTTTTTTTTGTGTGCATGTGTGTTTTATATGTGTTTAAGTGTACATTCTGACAAAACCAGCTAAAAAAATTTGGGGGACAGGTCTACCCACACTGTCAACTTCCCATTGGATGCCCTTAAAGACTATTACAAATGAATACCTTTTTTTTTAATTCAGGGGACTGTTCCTCTGGACCCCCGATTGAGGCTTCGCCCCTTGCACCACACCGGGGGCTTTCGCCTTCTGTACCTAAGAGTGGGGGCTCTACCCTTATCAAACAAATGATAGCATCATTTGTTCTCAAGATACGTGAGACAAAAAATATTTCACAAAAAGTTTCTTATTTCGTTCTTCCGTTTAGGTTTTTTTACTGTTTTTTTCTTTCTTTCTTTGTTTTTTTTTTAATTTTTACAATAATTTACTGGCGTCATTTTTAACATCACAGAAGGTTCTTAGGCCATTATATATAATAAAGACATGGTAAAAATCCATATAATCTATGTTATATTAATAAAGTTAATTCCGTTTCTTTATCACAAAAAACAAACCGCTAATCCGAATTTGCTGAAAACTTTATCCGGTCTTCATTTTTTGATTACACATCTAATGAAATTAGTCCGGAGTTGATATCATCATTTGTTCTCGAGATATGCGAGACGAAAAAAAATTCACGAACGAACTAACGAACGCACACACAAACATCACGCTAAAAACAATAGATTCGGATTCTAGTAACCTTGAAACGTGGAGATATGTCAAAATTAGCGATTCGTAAAATCGGACCCATTACAATAACTTCCTATGGGAAGTTAAAAAAATCGATATGTCGCTTCGTTTTGAAAATTTTAAAACTTTATTCTTCAAAATATATATTTTTTTTTACAATGTCACCTTTTTTTCAAAATGTCACCATTTTATAAAAACACACGGATTTTAAATAATCTTGACTACTTCGTTCCCAATTTTGGTACAAATAACCAAAAAAAAAAAAATTTTCCATTTTTTCTATCCACGACAAATTTTTATTTCATTAAAGATATCAAATATAGTCTTTCGTAGGTCACATTTAAAATTTTACAAAATTAGTCAGCGATGCATCGCCCTCAAGCCGGTCCTGACCAGTAGTGAATGTTATTTAAAATATACATAATTAAAAATGTTGTTTTATTTCGATATTCGGTGGAATAGTCTGTTCAGTATTTGATATTTAGCCGAATACACCGAATGGCGAATAGTTGCCGAATGTTCGTTGCAAGCCTGATTTGCACGTGCCAAACACGTTGATAGGAATTTCATTCAATTTATTCATATTAGAATGTCAATCGCACACCCTAGTTCCGTTTAATACGTAAATAACAAACGTATTATAAAAACATTGAATACAGCGCATATGTTTTCAGATTTCGAATGATAAAAATAATATGGGTAGAAATTATATAATGAAAATGATAAATGACAGAAATTATAAAAATAGATTTTGTTCGATTCTTTTATCCGAAGAAAAAGTATTATTACTATACGGAAACAAAGACAGACATTTTCTGACCTTTTGAATGATGTAATTGATTTTTCGAAATTTCACATTTGGGGTGCTAAAGTTTTTGAATGACCTTGAAAGGCTTTAACCCTTAAAAAACAAATGTTCTATTGCTGATCAATTAATGAAACCAATTGACCTTTTATGACCATTTTCTGACCTTTAAATTCATGTAATTGGTCAATCAAAATTTCACATTTGGAGTGCTAACATCGCGGAGCCCAACTTTTTGCCCTTCTTTTAAAAAATTGTTGAATAAATTGAAATAAATAAATAAATAAAATATAATAAAGGTTATTTCTATAAGTAACTATTTTCGTAGAATAAGCTGTCTACTGAAAAGGACCATAAGCGATGACTTAGGTGCAGAAAGTATAAGTAAACTGTTTGTTCTGTAATTTTTTTGTCATCGAAGGATGACATATTAATATCGTTGTGTGATCATAGTGGGGGAAACATTATTATAGAGTTGTATATCCATATTGAATAATATTATCGAGTTGTACATCCATAATAAATAAAAGCAAGAGGGCTGTAGAGTTAACAACTATAATAGAGTTAACCAAAAATCATAAATTAACACTTTCACTGAGGTGACATTACTTAGTGCGTGTCAAAAACACACACTTAATGAATTTTTTATAACTGTAATAATCAGAAAATAGAATGGTAAACGTTGCTTGTGCGTCAAGTAAGCTGTTATGTATACTCGTAAACGCGAAATTACGATTCAAATGATTACAATTCTACTTATTTAAAATTCAAAACCAGTTCATTCCTGTCATGTCAGTAAATTTAAACCAAATATAAAAATGAAAATTTTTCATCTCCTCTTTCACCAGATTTCTAATAATTTTTCTTTCAATTTGACAAACCTAAAAACATCATAACAATTTTCATCAGATGTATTTAAATTAATGTATCCCACATAACTCACGTTATATTTGCAGAAAAATCGTATCATTTCTATAAGAAAAAACTTTGTATTCTTTGAATATCAATGAATAAATATTTTTTCTTTACCTTTTCAACAAAAAGAAAAAAAAATATATGAGGAAAAACGAACAAGAAGAAAGTGTAATTGTATAGCAAGAAAGAAAAATATTTTTCACACTCTTTTACGGCGCTCTACAAGAAGCAAATAAAAGGAAAAACAAAAATTTTATTATTACATTGTTGCAGGATTTTTTTTTTTTACTATTATATGTAAGGTACTAACTACCTGGCTTCTACTTCCATATAGATATATATTCTGTATAGATACCCATTGCTACATAATAGGTTCAAAAGTATTAAAAAAAAAGAATAAGAAACACCTGCGAATCGCATAGTTAATACAGGTTGTAAGCAAAAGTGTTGAGCTTACGAAGCACGCCTATCTGATCGGTAAATTATTCCAGCACTTCCACCATTTACAATCACTTCTTACAAAGTCTCTATTGAAAAATGAATTGTCTTTTGAAGAACTTAACCTAAACCAATTCCTCCATCAATGTAAATACTGCATATACTAGATCTATGGCTACACTGACATTATACAGCCGACTCGCCTTATTAGGCCGCTCGTTATGAGTCCGCCGATTTATATTTCTATTGTAAACATTTCCTCTCCATGACTGAAAAAAATTCATTTCAGTCTCTCTAATTTTTTTTATAGGTCCGTGTTTACATAATACATGTGTAGTTGACCAAGTTTTATTCGTTCATGGCGCGGATTATATTACAAACTTTGTTTGACTAACAATATTATTTACAATTTCTACAAAAGATTTAAAAAAAATTTTTAAAGAAATTATGTGTTGACAGTATCGTTTAAACACTTGTCACACAAACTAGAGATCGTTTTTAGAAAATATTAGTAAATGTATTAATTAAAAATAGGTACATTTTGTGCCGCTTCCAACGAATGGTAATACTACACTAAACGTCCGGGTTATTTGATTATAAATAAGTACACACTCACACGCTTGAAAAGTAGGGGAAGTGCGAGTTACGGCGGTCGACTAGTAAGCAGAAGTGGGGGTAGAGGAATTCTTAGAATTATATTCTCCTACAGCCCCGTAAGCGGACTGATAACCAAAGTCGGCTGTATTTCAATACTGGAACCTATGTGGCCCATTTTTTGACGTGTTTCTTAATAATCACCAAACCAGTTTAATTAAAATTATATTCTTACTACCTGAATCGAAAGTTTAGTAAAATATGACTTGAATTCCCTATGCCCAATAGTTTTACATATTTGCAGTAAAATTCATAATTGTTTACTCCAGTGTCTTTATTTGCAATAACAATAGGTACATGCAATACCGTAAATAATAATTTCAAAATTTATTTTCCAATAAGTTGTTATTCCAAGAGAATATTATGGAGTAGAGAATGCGGAAAAAAATGGAATAATAAAGTATCGAACAGACTGGTACGACAGACCGTAACACGATCGCAATTTGACCGGATTGTGGGGCGTGGCATCAAATTGTAAAACTGTTTAGATAAAAATAATATTAGATATTAGGTATTGAGTTGTTTGTACGTAACATACTTTGAAATTATACTTCTTGATCCATACCTAAACACTCAAGTCGGTAATTATATAACAAATTTAAAGTCAAGTAGATATTGATTATGGACAAAAAAAATTTATTCGTTTATGACGATTTCCTCTTTTATGTCAAGTATACAATATAATTTATTAACAACTAGATCGGATTGGTATGAACACGTACATTTAAATACATGTATTGAATTGATCGTGCGATCGGTCGACCGTCCGTCCTATGTAACAGCCTACCGTACTAGTCTGTTCACACACTAAAGAAAAAAAGGGATGCCATAAAAATATATTCGGTTCAGTTCATTTTTTTTTACTTTTTCCTTTTTATTTGCAATAAATGCAATTTATTATTCAAAACCACACATTGCAAAATGTCGAATATGGGTAAGTGAAAATCTGATTTCCGATTTTCAGTTGTAATAAAAATAATAACGAAAAATCATGTATGATAATGTTAATTGTCACACAAAAAATGAAAAAGGAAAACTTAAATTTTTGAATATTATCGTAAAATTTTGATTAAAAGAAAAATGACAATATCTAAACCTCCTACAAAAATCATATAAAATTTTTTTGATAAACTTTATGAATTTTTTCCTACGAAAATTTGATATAACGAGTCCAAACTATCAGGTCATACGGCGAAACGTTTTATACAGGGTCGTAACAAGAGAGGGAAGCCAAGGGGTCCGAACCGCTCTTAAAATTACGTACACCCCTCATAAAATGAAAATTTTTCCGACACATAATTTATTATGACAACCAAGTCAGGGTCGAATCTAGGGGGGTAGCCGGGGCACATGCCCTCCCTACAGATGTAAGGGGGCGGCAAAATGTTGAATTTGAGTTTTTTCTTTTTTTTTGCTCGTCACTTGTTTTTTTGCAGAGAATTTTGGATCTTTGGGTTTTTTAGTGTTCGTCACTTGCATTTGCCTGGATCTTTGAATTTGGAAATTGGAATTTTTCTCAGGAAGGGCGCTAACAACAAACATTGCCCCCGTCCCCTTATAATAATTGTAGATCCGGCCCTGATGACAACTCTTACGTAATAATCGAGAACAATTTTTAATAATTTTTTATTTGACATTCATTTTGCATAAATTTATATTTATAATTTATTTATTTGCTAATTTACAATTTAAGAGTGTTAGGTGTACGTGTGTGTACTTTTATGTACAGTCCAGTCCAGCCAGCGTTTGTGACCGCAAAAGTGTTAATAATATTCAACAACGACCACTACGTAAATCTTTGTTTGTAGGTAAGACAAATTTTTTCAGAGGTTGGCAGATTAAGTCGACTTTTGATGACGTGCCCTGCCTCATTTTGTGAAGCAGAAAGAAGTTTTAGGGTCTTGCGCAGAAACATAGAATCTAAGAGAGCGGTAGCTGTCGTCGACGAGAATATTTTGCCCCTCCCAATCCCAATAAGACAGTGAGCGCTCTATTATACAGATTATAACAAGATCTACCAATATGTACATTTTTCTTCTCGTATTTACGTAATAATTATTGATATTTATGTCAAAATGTCTTTAAATGTCTTATATAAATCAACTATAAGCTTTCCATTTTTTCTACTAAAAATCATTTTCTCTCAATATTTCCATAGATAATTTGACCAAAATAATATACCACGCCCCGTGCACCGTCAAAACGACAAAACGATAAATAGGATTTCTCCTTTTTTAGGGGAAAAATATATTTTGGACTCGATTTTTTGGCGATATCTGAATATATAAATACATATATACTTGTTCTTGTTTTTTCTTAACAAATTCTTTATTATTTAAAAGTTTAATTTTGGCCAGGAAATACGATACGTCATTCTTTCATACATATGAAAACAGTCAAACCGCAGTAGGAGAACACATACGAACGAGTCACGCCCACGGAGTCACCCCTATTCTAACGTATACAATACAATATAATGTTAATAACAACATTTTAAACTGCTACAGTGAGTCTCAGAAAAATAGTTTCATAAAAAAAATATTACTACAGTATAAAATAATAAAGGTGATTACATATTACAGACCACAGAATAACACAGAACGAGCGGTAATATTTCTATACTACTGAAATCAGTGTAATGCTAAAGCATAAAAGATATCCCACCACTATATGTTCACGCGGAGTTGTGTGTGGTAGTGCGCTAAATGGTTATGTGTATGCGTGTCTTGTATACGCATATGTTAAAAAAAATGTATAATATGTATGCGCTACGTAGATGTACGTATACACGGTAACACAACACCAACCACACCAACAATATGACAACAATTGAAACACACCCACTGGTAGCTTGTAAGTCAATGACAACATAGTTCTGTAAAATGCACATAAGTGATTGCAGAAAAGAGACAGTTATATTCGTTCTATTTGTTCTGTGTTACAGACAGTAACGTATCCCACTTTCTATCCTTTTTTGATATAAGCACAAACAATTAAGCAAGTTCTTTTTTGCATTTATACATATGAAATTCAGAGTTAATAATGGTCATCTTAATTTATATGGACAATTAAAAGCAACTTTTTTTCAAAATGAATTGTGACAATAAGTTGATTAATAGTATTCAACACGAAAATTTAGATCGTCAAAACCAATCAGTATCAACCACTGTCGAAATCTAAAATATTAACTGAATTATTATAAAATATTAATAATTATTATTTAACGTATATTTATTTTTACATAGTCATTCAAATTATAATAATACTTACAAATTTGGATCAAACGGTACGGCAGAAAAAACTCAAATTGAAATTTTCTTTTGAATGATTTAAACAAATTTTAGCAGCTCAATAGTTATCACCAAACATTTTAAGCCACCATAATAATTCCAAACGTAGACTCTTACGTCATCTCGTTTCGTAACTATTTGTGAAACAAACTATTATTATTTATTTATTACAATATGATGTGTATTTGAAATACTCCCAAAATATTTATTAACTTGTTTGGAACATACTGTACTGGAACATTTCCTTATTGACTCCAATATTTTTTTATGTCTCAGACAAATATAAGAGTGAAAAAACTAATAGTTAGGATGGGTAAATTAGATGGATGTATCTAAAAGTAACCCGTAAGAAAAGAACCAAGCACACAAGAGAGCTGTACATTATATGAGCCGTTTATTATGAAAGTGGGGCAAGTCCACTTTTGAAAAAAATGGGGATAATGGTAGTTATAGATAAAACTTAGTATGATCTTTTCATTTATCAACAATTTATAGTCAAAAAAATTCAGAAGCTTAATATTTGAAAGATTGAAGTTTTAGCTCTTAACAGTATTGTAAATATGTTTATTTTGATAGTGGTGCAAGTCCATCTTACAAGTAAAATTTCCGAGACTGGACCTATTGATTTTGATGAAACTTAGATATGTTGTAGAACACTAAAAAATAAGTAACACTTGTTTTTTTATCTGCGGAAAAGCGGTTTGAAGGGGTGAAATCATCCTTCAAAAATTGGGGTGAAAATTTAATTTTTCAAATATCTCGAAAACGGTAAGAAATAGAAACAAGCATTTCTTAAATAAATTGGCGAGATTGCTCTTTTTTTATAAAGCTATCTATTGATATGTAATTTGTTTACATTACATCAACAGGGGTAGTTTAGGGCTAAAATTTGAGGCGTTAATTTTTACAAAAGAGGTAAAAAATAAAATATAATAAAGTTTTATTTACAAATTTCAAGTGTACGTAAAAAAATCTAATCGACCTGTTTTTACTCAATTTCCTAATATTAAATCCAGGGGTAGTTAACTGCGGGGGTGACTGTGTCGACATAATCGTACTATTTGAGTAATTAAAAACTTCTTCAAGGAAAATAGTTTTAAGATGGTCTCTCACAATAAATGTAGACTAAAATCAAATTTGCTCTGAAAAGAGATTTTATTTAACAAATCAATATAAATTAACAAACTGATAGAGAATTACAATAAAATTTTAGTTACCTGAAAAGAGAAATCGATTTTCAAAGTCACTTTCTTTTTCTATTTTAAATAAAATTAAAATTCTCAGAAATATTAAATAAATCAAACATAGAAACTTTAATCATAAAATATGTTACAAGCGTATAGAGTATAACAACTACTTTATAGTTGTTATACCCAACGCGCCTAATTCAAACATCCAATATGCATAAACATCAACAGTGTAATTTAGAAATGCTTGTTTCTATGCATTTCCAAATTATATAGTTTAAAACAATTAGAATAAATTTTCAAAATTAATTTTAAGCAACTCTGCAAAGGGGGTGAGTCACCTTTTTAAAGTACATACTTATTTTCAAACACTCATTTCTACTGCTAAGGCACTGGCAGGGGGTAATAATGTCATAGTACGTGTTTCTAAAGTTGAACTGTGGTATGAAAAGTTTTTATTTTTAAATGATAAAACTCAAATATTATCCTTTTAAATTAACGAATACAATAATTCATTAATTTTGAAAGTGGGGCAAGTCCATTTAGTTATAATAAAACCTGCTATTTTTTTAGCCAGCGTTATAAACACTATTGGATCATAAACTTGCATTATCTAAGACCACAAAATACAAAAAGTATGTCTATTAACAATTACCAATATTTTTAAATTTATTGAAACGCAAACCCTTAAATATCTCGCAATAGCAAAATATGGACTTGCCCCACTTTCAAAATCAACGGCTCATATGTACATATATAGTAATGATATATAAGGTACAAATATACAGATCGTTTTTATCTAACCATAACATAGATATTGAAAAAATACAAACTTGTCCAGAAAGTTATTCTTATATTGTATACACATTTTTGTATTGAAAGTAGAAATCCGATTTAATATAATTTTAACCCTAGAATCATACGTACTCGTCAAAACGACGAACGAACTTCTCTACCTACTCCAATACTACAACTTGTCGTTGTCTGCTTGCTGTGAAAATTCTGTTATCTAATTTATTTATTATAACACATAAGACGTATAAATTTTGTTTATAGCTATTGTCGTTTTTTTTTATACTGAAATAGTGTGCGTCAAAAGGACGACGATGTATGATTAACCTATATTTTTTTTAAAGATTTCGTACTTCACATATAAAAGGGTTCCGAATTTTTTTAAAATTTATTAAAGATATGGATGTTATAATTAATTTATTCAATGATTATGATAATGTGAAAGATCATTATAGCTGTTTGACTTATAGAGACGACATAATACTGAAATTTTAATATATTGAATCGAAAACTAAAGAATGCGTTTCGAATGACCTAATAAAAGATTAACAATTTATTTTGTGGAAAATATTTTAATTTTTATTATTTTTTGAGATCTTATTCGAAAAAGTACTAACAAATTTTAGAAAATTTACAAATGTGCCTAATGGGGAAATAACTACATATCTATAGGAATATTTATGACTGAGAAATTTCACATTCTGTAAACTCACACATGTCCACTGACTCATAATAGTTCATAAATTAATTATTTGAAAGACATGTTTTATGATACAATTGATGTATTTATCTATTTTTTAATTTTTGTAATGAAAATATGCTTTGATAAAAAGATTGAAAAAATTAATAAATATTTATATTAATAAATTTTTCCAAATTCAATTTTTTTAAATATTTTGTTCGCTTTTGTAGTACTGTTATGTAAAAAAAACGTTTTTTGCAAATAAACTTTGAAACTCCCCGTAAAAAGTGCATTCGTCAAAGTGACGCCGATGTATGATTAACTGGACTCGTAGACCAACGTATGATTCTAGGTTAAAACAAAAATGAAATACCTAAAACTTCGATATTCGTTTTTCTAATATAAGATTATTCGTCTAGTTTTACTGCTAATGATGGGAGTGTTCCCTTGAAATGTATACATCCAGTGTACAAAAATTCAATTGCGGTATAAAGAAGTGCTATTACACTTTTGCATATTAAGTCTTTTTTGTTTTAAATAAGTATATATAGGCAATGGAATCAACAATAGAACTTGAGAAATTTTTGTTAATACAAATTGGGACATAATGCATTAGAGGCCACTAGAATGTGCATTTGGAGAAATTATAATTAATGAAAAAGTTTGGTAGACAGTGGAGGGAATTGGTAATTACTTTTTAAATATTGACGAAACAGTTAGTGCTGACTAATGAAATGAGTGAATGATTTACCATCGCTGGACTCGAATGATAGATTGTAATGACAATTACCTTGTAAAATGTAAAAGAATAAGAAAATTATTTGATAATATTGTGTTTTAATTTTTGTATATAAAATTCCACATTTCACAAAGAAACTAATACATTGTCCTCCTATGTTATGGTTAAAAAAAAACAACCTGTTAGTTATCAAACTTGTTATACATAGCAACTTGAATAACCAATGGAAGCAGTTATTCAACAGTGTTATTATCCTATACATGAAAAAAAATAGGGGAACATAACTAAATTTGAATAAAGACAAATAGATAATGTTCATAGTGATTTAGATAAAGCTGTAGTGCATGATTATTATTCATATGTATATGTGTTGATATTTATATGTATGTGTTGATATGAAAAATAATTTTTAATGGATTTTAAAATAAATTAAGGAATTGATTTTTTTTTTAGAAAGAAATGTTTACATTTTAAACATTTCAACAACAGAGAATATACAAATATGATGTATTTTTTACGGAAAAAAATTCATTTGCATAATTTTTTTTGCAATTTTGCAATCGATATAAAATTTTTACATGTAATTTTAATGCGAAAAGTTATTAAATTGGAATATAGTTAAAATATAGTATAAAAAATAAAACTCGCAGGGATGAAATTTTTAATTAATAGAGTTTAATTAACTCTAGAATCATACGTACACGTCAAAACGACGGACGAACTTCTCTACCTGCTCCAATACTACAATTTGTTGTTGCCTGCTTGCTGTGAGATTTCTGTTATCTAATTTATTTATTGTTTTAACACACCACACGTATTTATTTTGTTTATAGTTATTGTCGTTTTGTTTGTATTGAAATAGTGTCCGTCAAAAGGACGTTGATGTATGATCACGCGATCTTTTTTTTTAAAGATTTTGTATTCCACATATAAAAGTTTTTCTAATTTTTCTAAAATTTATTAAAGATATGCATGTTATAATTAATTTATTCAATGATTATGATAATGTGAAAGATGATTACAGCTGTTTGACTTATAGAGACGACATAATACTGAGATTTGAATATATTGAATCGAAAACTAAAGAATGCGTTTCGAATGACTTAATAAAAGATTAACAATTTATTTTGTGGAAAATATTTTAATTTTTATCATTTTTTGAGATCTTATTCGAAAAATTACTAACAAATTTTAGAAAATTTACAAATGTGCCTAATGGGGAAATAACTACATATCTATAGGAATATTTATGACTGAGAAATTTCACATTCTGTAAAGTGTAACGGATATTATGGTACGGGGGCTGACATCTAGCGGTCAAATTTTGAATTAATGAACTAAAAATCAGATTGGGTTTGATATCGGCTATGATAATTAGCGACATCTGTTTGCAAAAAATATGAACAACCTAGCGTTGTAAAGTTTAACTATTATCTTTTGTATGAATTTATAATATTAGATCATTTTGGGATTCCCCGTTTTTGGTGTTTAATATGTATTGAAAAATAGTTAAGCGGTGGGGAGAAGTGGCGAATTGTTCATATATGTGGAAAAGGGATGAGAGAGAGAGACGAGATTTGGACTTGTTTGAAATAGGCCGTAATTGATTGTTGCGCTAAGTCCAATAAAAAATATAATTGTTTTTATTAAGGCATTGTTAAGTTAATAAAACGTAAAAACAGTTCGGAAATGTTTATTTAAACATAATATTATATTTATAATTTATTTATTTTAAAATAATTATTGAACTTTCGTTTGAAATAATGTAAACCATTATTATAGAATTTTATTTAAAAAGAATTTTTTTGAATAAAGTAATTTCGCAAAACACACAACGGAGAGTAATTCTTCGACAGAACCCGACTTTGGACATTTTTAGGCTTCCGATTAGCGTTAAATCTGCATGGGACAATAAGTAACAGCATTTTGGCGCGAATTTTAAGTATTTTTAAGTATAAGCTAAACCGCCCCAACTGTTACAAAAGTCACATATGTCCACTGACTCATAATAGTTCATAAATTAATTATTTAAAACACATGTTTTATATTTTGGGTCATGAATGAAAAAAGTTTAAGAAGCCTCGGTTTTCGCGTAGAGAAATAATTAGCCTACCTTAAGCCCGGCTGCACACCTAGCAGATACGACACAGCAGATACGACATGAGCGACACAGACATTTGTCTTAAGACATGGCATCTGCATACCTAGGAGATAATTTTATTTTCGGGAAAATATCTCCTTCCCTTGGGAAAATACAAAAACCATTTTGAGCATGCGCATGCATTACGCAAAACTATTTTTCTATGCAAATTCTTTATAACTAGCTGTATACCAAACAAATGGGCTTTACCATCGGCAACATCTCAGGATGTCAGTCAGTGCTAAAGATTTGTTATTAAATACGTTATTTACATTAATAGCCATAGTAACATATTTTTATATATCACTAACTTCAAAAATAAATAATTTCTATACAAATTTTCATCCCCTATTTAATCCACTTAAGGGACGAATTTTCAAAAGGCTTTTTTTAGTGCTCACCTACGTTACATAGGGAACTCCTGTGCAAAACTTCATTCTTCTAAAGCCAACAGTTTAGGCTGTGCGTTGTCTGTCGGTCAGTCAGTGTTAGAGACTTATTAAGTAGAATTATTATATACTTCTCATTGAATTTATGCGCGAATGACGTCGCGAGTGTACAGTTAGTGTCAAATATTATACTATTTCAACGCCTACTTTCTATTATAATTTTTTTGAATGTTTTACAAATATAACTTTCTGATTGATCTACAGCAGCGGTTTCCAAACTTTGTGCACTAACGCACCCCTTACCTCTCCTACCCCGCTCTGGAAAAAATTTATAAACAATTCGTAAATTACTTTTTTACTGAAAGGACTCACATTCTTGGCGGACGGGTCTATACGACACTTGAGAAGAAACCGTTGATCAGACACGTTATTCGATACTTACGCGCTAACATGACTCTGACCGCTTGAGAATTGTTATTGTTAAAGTATTACCTACAGTAGCGAGCAGGAAAATCATTGTTAAGAGTTACATGGTTTTTTTTTTGCAGAAAAACCTAATTTATTCCAACTTTTAGCAATTTTTTTTCTATAAGTAAAAGCTTATGGCTTGTACTTGAACAAAGGGATTTAAAAAAAATGAAATTTCAACTTTTGACAGTGTTTTAAACAAAAAATTTTGATTTTTGGCAAAAATTTTCGTGTTTTTCATTGACTTTCTACTTGTAAAATGAGATGTAATGAACGGAAACAGTAATTTTTCGTTCAAGTACAAGCCATAAGCATGTAATAATAGAAAAAATTTTGTTTTAGCGAATTTCCAGAATGGAATTCAGCTATTACAGCCACTGTCATGACGCGACTTGAACCCGGGACTATGGCAGAAATTTGTTTTTAGGTCCCTAGAAACCGAAAATATTATTCACTAAAATTTTTATATTTATTTTTATACATATATATATATATATATATATATATATATATATATATATATATATATATATATATATATATATATATATATATATATATATATATATATATATATATGTATGTATGTGTGTGTGTGTGTGTGTGTGTGTCCGGACGATAACTCTCGAACGAAATGTCCTGTTTTTTCGAAATTTGGTGAAAATATTAGAAGTCCCATACCGTTAGACAAGTTCGTTAGCCAGACACGTCCGATGCCGGAGACATAGTTTTTTGGGCAATTTACGTAGGAAAAATTAGTTTTTTGCCAAAATTTTCCCTTATTCAAAAATTTTTGAGTAATTTTTTACGCCATCGAAAAGAGGAGAAAAAATCACATAAAAAAGGTCTTTAGACTATCATTCTATGTCAACTAGTTTCCGAGAAAAACTAATATTTTTAAACGGAAATTCGCTATGTTATGTAGGTTGCTGCGACAGGGGATTTTATTTTAGGTCAGAATTTCAGGGGTTACTCTGCCTACGGCAAAAAATCAGTTATTTTCAAAAACTAGCTGTCAATGGCCTAATTATTTTTTTTTTCACGGAAATTTTTTCACAGTGTCCCAAAATAATTTATAATATGCCAAAAGTTGAAATAAATTATATTTTCTCACCTTGTAAAAAAAAATCAAAAAATACTGTTTTTTTTTGCTAAAAAAGACCCATGTATGTAACTCCTTAACATAAAATGTCCATTATTTGGTAATTATATTTGCGCGCTTATTCTTAAAACCATGATTTTATCAAAACAACGACGATATTTGCAATTAACCTGCGCCCTCCTGGTGGACATTGCGCGCCTCCCAGTTTGGAAACCGCTGGTCTACAGTTTATATAGAGTGATGAAAATTTAAGGTATATTTTAACAGATGTAGAAAATATATACATTATGCACCAGTAGAAAGCTGTAAATATTTTACTGTTTAACAAAAAGCAAAACAAAAATAAGTTAAATCCTACAAAACACAGATATTTGGGAATATCTGTACAAAAATGACGCCGAGAATATTTTGTGTTAACACTTTAATGCTTAAAAAAAGAGTTGAAATCCATTGTTATGCCGAGAATAGGTGTAAATAATTATGCTTTGGTACAGGGACTATTTGAAAAAATAATCCAAAAGAAAAAATTACAACAAATTTCCGGAATGAAAACTTTTGTTGTTCTCGGCTCTAATTTTTGCTTGATATTGAATAAAAGTAAAAAAAATTTGAGCCAAGAACAACAAAAGTTTTCATTCCGGAAATTTGTTGTAATTTTTTCTTTTGGATTATTTTTTCAAATAGTCCCTGTACCAAAGCATAATTATTTACACCTATTCTCGGCATAACAATGGATTTCAACTCTTTTTTTAAGCATTAAAGTGTTAACACAAAATATTCTCGGCGTCATTTTTGTACAGATATTCCCAAATATCTGTGTTTTGTAGGATCTAAAATATTTTTTTGTTATATTAGATGCATATAGGCAATTTAAAATACTTTTTTAAAACACCCGCTTCTAAAGTTCAATATTCGAGCGTTGTGTAGTGGGCGTAAAGAGCAGTTTTCATATCATTGTAAAACAAACGACAGTAACTGTGCGCGAAAGTACAACTGTGCGTGAAAGTAGTTAAAACTATGCGAGAAAATAATTCATTATTCAGATATTCATTTGTCAATGATAATCATATTTAAATTAACATGGAAACGACCAACAAATTAATAAAAAAAATATACCCCTGTCGCAGCATCTGCATAACATAGCGAATTTCCAAATTTTGGGGACTGGCGGATCTCATCTAAGAACTGTACCTATTTAAAATAGTTTAGCTTTCTAAGAGTAAAAGATTTTTTAAAATCGGCTGGGTAATTAGTTTTGATATTTTTGGAACCCAAGAACCCGAACGGACTTTGTGCAGCATAGTTGTATCCATCTAAAATAATTTAGTTCTCTAACAGTGAAAAAATTTTCAAAATCGGTCGGTTAGTTTATTTTTTACAATAATGGGAACAGTAAACCCTGGCGGAAATCATACAACATAACCTTTATTCATCTAAAATAATTTTTGTAAAAAGTTTATCCTAACAGTAAAAAACGGGTCCTAGGGATCTCATATAACTTATGGTAGTTCGTAAGGTTCTTGTGGACATCATTTAATTACTTAATGAATTCAAATACTTTAACTTACTAACGGTGAAAAAATTTTCAAAATTTTCGACATTCGCTAAAAAAATCATTGAAAAATATTTGATATGTTTCGATCAATTAATGGTCAACATCAGCAAATAAAAGTTACTAAAATCAAAGAAAAGAATGAGTTATTTGTCCGTAGAAATTAAAATACAAATTCTGAAAACGAGCAAAGAAATATTGAAAAAACTAGATCGGCAAAACATTCTGACAAATAACACTACCCAACTAATACTTGCCAATTTGAATGAAACTTAACATACTTATTAAACAGCGAAAAATATTAAATACGTGTTTTTTTATTTCGGCTAAATACGCTTTTTAGGGGTAGAAAACACCATTCAACCTCTGTAGATGAAAACAGTTATAGCTAAATATTTTTGAAACGGCATATTTTTTGAAAAAAGGGCTGAGTACCAAATTTGTAGAATTTAAAGCGATGCACTTGATAGTGACCCTGAAATCGATTTTCAAGGTCAGTTGAAAATGATTAGCCATTGCCGAACTTTGACCATATCCTGTACCTATAAGCAGTAATTTCATGTATTGACTCAATCTATCTTCAAAATTGATTTGTTGCGTTATTTTTCTAAAATAAAAAAAATAAAAACCTGACGAAATGAAAAAATAGGCGCAAATTTATAGAAAAAATTAGAAGAAAACATTTTTGTAAGTAATTTTAGAAGTAAAGTTAAGAAAAGATTTAATATCACTCCAATTGTAAGTTAAACATTAACTTTATGTTATATTAGAAATTTTCAAAATTTTTTAAAATTTTTATTGCTACTCTATAGTTATCATATTAGGAATTCAATTGAACATATGATTAACTATTATTTTTCCGATTGCGATTGAGCAAGTATTTTTCAAAATTACTTCTTGATCACTTATTTTCTATCTTGCATGTGAAATTCGTTCGAATATACTTTGAACCATTTAGGGATGAAAAGTAAACTACTCCTTTTGAAAAATATTAAATGATTTTCAAATGACTTTGGAAATTGACCTCAAGGTCAACTTCAAGTCATCACTTGAACTCTATAACTTTGGTCCTAAGCACTTTTTTCAGAAAATATATCGTACCATAATCCACTTCTATGTTGATTCCTGGTCTCTTTTCCTGCGTTTCTAATATTTATGTCAATAAAAAATGTGCTACCGTAGACAAGGATGAATAGGTACGCATTCAGATTTCACACCGTATTTTTTTGTATTTATTTTATGAGTACCTAATCTTTAATATATTAAAAATTTACGCGAAGATGGTCACTTTATCAGCAGTATCCAAAAAAATTTAAAAATATCGGTGGTTTTTGAAAAATTAACAAAAATCGTATAATTTCTTCTCTATGAAAAATTGGGGTCAAAAGAGACGAGAAAAGAGTAAATGGGGACAACCCGTAGGGTCGACCAAAATTGAAATTCTAATATAAAATAATTTCGAACTTTTTGTATTTATACATTCAAAAAAGAAATAATAGGTACTTGATGATTTTCTGTAAAAATAAACGTAGAATCTAAAATAAAGTTTATATACTCCTGTCGTTTACCCCTAAGTTTATATTCCTCCTATTCTTATTTTAGTTCAAAAAATAATTTTTCAAAAGACTAAGACATAATAATTAATAACAGTGAGATTCTACGTCCATTTTCAGACTTTTGTTTATTAAATTGCGTAAAAGCTAGTAAATGCAATAACAGATATGATGAATTTATAAGGATTTTCTTGTACTACAAAATCTTAAAAATATGGAAACGCGTACTTTTTTTTCGTTAATTGTGTTTTATTCTTTTGCACAAAATTTTAAAAATACTTTATTTTCTTAAGAAAGGGAGGCAACTTTAGTCACAGATATGCCTATGAACAGTTTTTGGTAATCCGGGAAAAACGAAAACACTTTTTAAAATTTTTTTATTGTTAAAATCGAAATGTTCTTTTAAAGAGGGTTAAAATTACCATATTTTATATTAAAATTTTAACACAATCACTCCCTAATTAACGAGCCTTACTTAATATTAGCAAATTGAGAAAAAACACGTCAATTAGATTTTTTTACACAGATTTTATTTGTTATATAATTCAAAAGGATATTTTAAAAATGTGTATGAATGGCTTTCATTAAATAAATTTCAATATATTTTCCATTTATTTTAACAGTGGAATGTCCTTATTAGTGGCTATACTTTCGGCTTGGAGCGAATTAGACGAAGATTTTCTTCTAAAACCAAATTTAATAATTAATTAAAGAAATAAAAAAAAATTTGTGGATTTCCTACCGTTCAAATATAATCTTTATTGTATGTAAAAATGTTATTACATTTTTTCAAAAAACTGTAAGTAAACTGTAAAATTTTCTTTACAAATATGTTAAAATAGAGAAATGTTTCCTTTTTAATTTATTTTTAACTCTTTTTAAATGATTCACTTTAAAATTTTTTAATATTTCTTAATCGAAATTTCATAAAAGAATGTGTCAAAATTTAAAAAAATTTTTCTTTGTTAAAAAAAAAAATTGAATGTGCAAAATTATTTAATATTAGAATGCTCTGATTATACAATTCTAATCATAACTGTATTGTCAATTGGATAAAAAATTACGTAAAAATATTATTGTTTGAATATGATTTAACGTAATTTTTATACGATTGAAGCAAACTCTTATTAATTTTAGGAAGGTGTAAATATAATCTAAATTCTGATCATATCACATAACAGATATCGTCGGGATTTTTTTTGTAAAAAAAAATGGAACAGAGATACATTATAAAAACATTTAACTGACAGAGAAATAGAATATAGCCGAATCGTTAAATTGGATTAAAAAAATCATGACACGCTACTTATAAAGCGGCTTTTTTCGAATTTAGCTCGCAAAAAATGAGACAGAAAAAAAAAGAATGCGAGTGCGAGTGAAATGGAGAACGACATATTTCCTAGTTTTTCTCGAAAAGTAAGTAATTTAGAGCAACGGTATAAAAACATTTTTTATGCGTTTTACCTTTTACAATGGCTTAGTGTAAAAAAAAATTTGAAAAATTGCTTAATTCTGGCAAAAAACTCATTTTGTTGACAAAAAACGCCCGGAAAACCTACTTCTGGGCATCCGACGTGTCTGGCTAACGAACTCATCCAACGATTTGGAAAATCGAATTCGCACACAAAATTTCATAAGCATTAAATGTTTCGTTCGAGAGTTATCGCGCGGATACATATATATATATATATATATATATATATATATATATATATATATATATATATATATATATATATATATATATATATATATATATATATATAAATTTTAGTGAATATCATTTTCGTATTCTAGGGACCTCAAAACATATTTCTGATATGGTCTCGGGCTTAGGTCGCACCATGACACCTGGCGTAAAAGCTGAATTTCCAGTTTTGGAAATTCGCTAAAAAACGATCTACAAATTAATAAAAAAAAATTTTTTCATATAACATTATAAAATAAAATTAACCTTACTATTTTCTAAAATTGCTTAAAAATAATTAATTTTTTTCTCTCTATTAAACTTTAGAAGCCGTCGTTATAAAAAATTATGTTCGATACGTATGCGTAAAGTGAGGTATCCAATGGGCTTAAACTGGGGCACTCGCTAAAGGGACTGATGCATACACAACGAGATCTCGTGCGCTTACCCCCACTCGCCTGACGGCTCGTGGGGGTATACAGCGCACTCGATCTCGTTGTGTATACGTCAGTCCCTTAAGCCGCTGCTACACGATGCTACGAACACTTTCCAACATTCGACGTTGGATGGTTCATAGCATCGTGTAGCCGTTGTTCGAACCTACGAGTGTCCAATGTCGAGCGTCAAACGTTCGCATTTGGTCGTGTCCCGTTCGATGTCGGTATTCTTGCACCGAGTCAAAAGGATGCTTCGAACGTTTGAAGGTCAATGTTGGTTGCGTTCGTTGGTTGCGCACGACTCGTTCATGTGAAGAGAGACAACATCAGTGTATAACATTAGAGATAACATCAGACAGATAACAGCGTTGTCCACTGAGTACCAACACATCATCATTCGTATTGGATCAAACATTCGATTCACCGTGTAGCAGATACATTCGTCGCATCAACTATCAAACTTAATTGCCTCAAACGTTCGATCGAACGTTGGAAGGAACGTTCGTTTCATCGTGTAGAACCCGCTTTAGACTCGTGCCCCAATTTAAGCCTACTAGAATACCTCTCTTTACGCATATGTATCGAAAAATATTTTAGAACTTTTTCGACGTAGGTTTTCAAAAACTTTTTTATTTTTTTGATAAATCTCTCTAATGAAGACACATTTAAAATAACAAATTAATTATGTTCGATGACGTTGTAAGTCTTATCTAAAAATAAAGTAGCTACACTTTATAAATACACTGAACTTTGGGGGAATAGATTGTATTTCAATTTATCTTTGTCAAACTAATACGATTACGTATAGGTACTGTACGGATGATAAAATGTTAGATAAAAAAATTTGTGTATCATGAAAAATTTATATCAAATTTCCCGATTGAATGGTGTTTTCTCAAACCCACGTACAATAAATTATCTGTAGTTAGTGTTCATTAATGTTTATGAATTAATTATAATTTGATATATTATTATATAATATACAATTAGTTATTATTTATAGCTTTGTATGCAGTATGTAACCGACATAATATGAGGGCTGTCATTCCAAAGTCAACAATCTCCACCTTGCTTAAATTTCGCGAAAATCGCGAAAAACTGATTTAGACTGTTGGAATATACTAACAAAAATTAGTATATTTTGTATATTAAATTAGTATATTAAGTTAGTAATATACTAACAAAAATTAGTATATTTATAAATCTGAGCCATAAAAAAAGATTACCGGTGTTAAAATCCACGTAATTTTTAAACTTTCTTGAGTTATTCAGCTCTAAATGTTGGAGATAGCTTATTATGATTTTAACTAGTGGTTATTGTCGACTTTGTTTCAAACGGAATTGGATTTTGTTTATTTTGATCTAAATATTCATACAATTTGAATTTTATTTCACGGGATTCTAGGTTCGAATCCCGGCTGGGTAGAAATTTTCTACTCTGTACTTTGGATGTTCGGAGTGCACTCATACTTTGTGAGGAAAAATGAATAGTTACTTGTATGAGTAGTAGCATTACTAGAGTAAAAAGAAAATAATGTTAAGGATTTAGAAAAATGATGAGGTTCTTTGTGATACCCACAAAAATTGTAAAGAGGCTTTTCGTTCACCAAAAAGAACTCATAGTTTACTTAATTACATTTAATTAAAACTGATGGAGATGAAAAGGAACTGAAACAAAATGAATACAATAATGTTCAGCTTTCTGAAAAAATTAGTATTTTTTCAGAAGATTTATTTTTCAGATTTATTTTTTATAAAAGCTACAAGTTAACAATATAGGTGAACATTTTTTTACGGTAGATAAGGACCATATAAACTGATGACGATAAAAAAGTCGAAAAAAAAGACCGTACAAAAAAGACGCATAAATTTTACACAACTAAGCAACAAACTCGGTCAATTCAGAACACTTGCATAGGAACCTGCTTCATTTTTTAATTTAATTATCAAACATCAAACTAAACTAACAAATTATTACAAAAAACTGATAAACTTGTGTCGTGTGTCCAGATACAGCATCAACAATACTGATTGTAAGCAACTAAACCAAGCGGTTAACCTGCCACACGTGCTTCTGTTCTTCATTCTGATTGGTTGATAGGATATTGTCGAGTTAGTTATAAATTACGCATGGAGATTGTAGTATTTGAAATGAACGGCAATGTTTAGGCTTAGATTTCACCAGGATCTAGGTGATTTTTAAAAGAACTAAATTTACTAATCGATAGAGGAGGAAAAGTAGTACTATTATCCATTAATATCTCATTTTTTTTTAAAAGTGGAGATAGCTGACTTTGGAATGACACCCCTCATATATTTTATCGATCCTAGGAAAATTCCTGTTAACTATGAATGCTTGTGAGAGCCACTAAATTCATGAATAAATTATATAATCTATAATTTCATAATGTTTTTAACAAATTTTTATAAAGTAGGTATGTACCTACTCAATTTTAAATAATCCTTTTTTTTTTTAAATAAAAAGAATATCATATTTTCTTATTTTAGCATATCGTGTGGGTGTTATTCAGCTCCGCTATAGAAATGGGAGCTTTTATAGAAATTTTTTTCTTTTTTTATAAAAATTTTACCTTTTAATAAATTTGAGAAATTTTTACATACATATTTCGGCCACACTTTATATACTCTTAAAATTTTTCAATCATCTTTATAAAGTTTCTTTGTTAGCGAACCTTTGATCAACGTAGTTTAAGCCCGCATCACACGACGCCTCTTTCGTTGCTGCGCTGGACACTATGATCAGTTTTCTACGGTACTGGCTTCACACTGTTATATGTGTGAAGCCAGTACTAAAATTCAACAAAATTAATTGTAATAATTATGGTATGTTGATTCTTATTCTAACTAATATTTGCGAAATAAAACCAAATTTAAATTTTAGTATAATTATTCTCAGTATCTTCACAACAGTTTAAATAAATAATATCAAAAAAGAAAGATAAGGAAATGAAAGGTGAGTCCTATATCCCATAGAAACCTTCATTTGGGATCAAGTTACCATATGTGTTAACCAAAGACATATTTTTTCGAAATTTAATCTAAATCGGTTAGTTTAGTAGGTCGAAGTATAATAATTTATATTCCATGGGAACCCTTAATTGAAATATATCATTATCATCTTGTGCACTATTCCAACATCAATTATATTGTTTAATGCATAAGTATTTACAGACTTACTTCGATTTTTAACAGATTAATTCTAATACTGCCCACTTACTAATTTTTAGACGACAAAATAATTACTAAACGGCTCATTTCAAAATATATTATCGTCCGTCTTAATTTTTTTACTGCTCATATCTTACCGCCCAAGCTATTATTATACAATTTTTATATTTTTATTGTAACCAAATTTATAATTTTTTAATAACCTTTCAAAACATATCCTTTTGTAAACAATGCGGGTAATGTTATAAGCGTTTATCCTTGTTAGGCCGGAACTTTAAGCTTTCAGTTACTCACTTCTCATCATCAACAAAATACCAAATAATTTTTTTTTTTATAAAAAATGTAATAATGGTAACAGAAACTGTATCTAAAAAATTCGCAAAATTTGAGCTTTTTAATATAAACATAATTGAAAATTTAAATAAATTTTCTTAATATCATATTACCCGGGAAAAACACGTAGGCACGCAGAGGACTTACCTCACAGCGATTAGTACTTAAAAACCACTTAAGGGGGCGGAAAGGAAAACACACACCTACGTGTATCGTGATGGCGACGCTGGGAAGAGGTACCAAAAAATAAAATAAAAAATTTTTGTGACTTATCTTGTTTTTCCGACTTTCGAAAATTGGAACCAATGAATTGAGTAGAATTTCTACGAAATTAAAGTATATGTTGGAACTGTTAATTTCAGATGAACTTCAGTATTGCACGTTGCTAAATAATGCACAGTAAAAAAAAATTTGGGTTCTGCGTAAAAAAAAGATAACCAGTGGTAAAAATTTTTGTGTTAAATACGTAACACAACCCTGCATTAATGTAACATTTCGTGTTAGATAACGATATTAACACAAATTTCGATTTAACAGAATAAAAATGTTAACCTGTTTTAAACAACAAGGAAGTAACACAATATTAGTGTAGAGCAAAAGAATGCTATAAGTATCAAACTTACATTAGGTATATATCTACCAAAATATACATAGTAAAAAAGATGAGAGTAGTTCTTATTATTAAACAAAACCGAAAAATTATAAGTTTTTTCAGTTATTGACGAATATAGTTTTATTAAACGTTTAAAAATGAAACAATTTCCTTACATTTCAAAGTTATTTTGTTACAGATTCAGTTACAAAAAATCATGTAAGCTTACTTGAGATTATATTATATAACATACAATCTCGTAAGCTTACATGATTTTTTTTAACTAAATCTGTAACAAAATACCTAACTTTAAAATGTAAGAAAATTATATCATTTTTAAACGTTTAATAAACGTATATTCGTCAATAACTGAAAAAACTTATAATTTTTCGGTTTTATTTAATAATAAGAACTACTCTCATCTTTTATATTATATATATTTTGGTACATATATAATATATAAAAGAAACAAATAAGAATTTTTACAAAAGACTGCTTACTTTGTATTCTTTGAGTCTCATTTATAATAATATATGAACAAAATCGTTATAATTTTTGACGATTTTCAAATATCTTAAGTGGAAGTAAAATATTGAATAAAAAAGTTTAACAACTAACTCTGATAAATCTGAAAAATTAACACAAAATGTATGTCCTCTTGTGTGTTAAATCATTGACACAAATCTTATGTATATAAAGATTCGACACATATGCTTTGTGTTAAAATATCACAAAAAATTCAATGGACCGTTCTGGACATGTGAAATATGTTAATTTTAACACAAATTTTTTCACTGTGTACTTTTTTGTAATTCCGGCACTCAGGTGGTATATAGAGAGTATTTTTAAGTCCCTTACCCATTTTATAATCTTTGTATGTCCTCAAGCAACAGACTTTACACTCTAGATCAGCGTTTCTTAAACTATGGGTCACAAAAATTAAGTTCAAAGATATTGTTCAACAAAAAAATAAATAAATAAAACATGTTTCATGTATTTATTTGTATGTTTAGAGTCGCAAAAGATCTCATAATGAAAAAACAGGTCATGGAGAAAAAAATTTAAGAAGCGCTGTTTTAGGCCAAAAATCATATTTTACTGCATTTGTTTTTAATATAGTTTTAAGTTAAAAATATTTACGGCCAAATTTTAATGTCGTCAATCTATACAGGGTGTTTCGAGCAACTACGAACATATACATTTTAAGGCGGAAAAATTTTGTTGTAACCAAAGATACTTTATTTTGTACTAGATATTTAACATAAAATGAAATAAAATTGTCACAAAATAATGTTTTAAAATAATTAAAATTGAGTTGCAGTAAATTTATTGTAACAAGTAAATATTAAATTAATACTGAACCATAATATTGTACTTTTGGTTATGCACCAACGTGTGACTCAACGCAGAGGCGACGCAAAACCAAAATCGGAAGTGAACTCTGCCAAGCACTCGTTTTTGATTTTTTTTTAATTTCTCCCTAAAAATTAGACGAGCAAAAAAAAAAAAAAAACTTTTCAACCACTTTGATCAAGTTTTACCAGCCATCTTGCACGTGCCAAATATATTTTGAGAGGCCCCTTTTCTCTGATTGTTTCCAAAATTTCTCCCTAAATACTACCTGACGAGCAAAAAAAAACCTCTTTGCAAGCACTTTAATCAAGTTCTACCAACTTCTTTATATGTGCGAGGCCCCAAAACTACCAGCCTTCTTGCATATACCAGACCCCAAATGCTGCAAGGCTCAGGGCGGTCTCCCACTTCGCCCACACTGTCTCTGGTCCAACGGATTGTGAATGTTGGAATTTTATTTTGTTCCTGAATTCGTAAATTGTAAATTGTTCTTTTTAATTAGAGGTAAAACAAAATTGTTTATTTATTTCTGTAGTAATAGATAATTGTACTATTATTAGTTAAATATAAAAAAAAAAAACTCTCTAAGTTAGCCGTGATAATAATATTTTCTAATACATTTTATACATTACATATACATACTTAAAACAAATTATACGGGTCATTAGATTAATATTATTTTCAAATACCAATTCAAATTAATTTTAAAATTTTTCCGAAAATTAAATATAAAATTAATAAAAGTGTTAGCAACGCTCATCTTACCTTTGATCATAATTTTTGTATCAAAAAGTTTTGGAAAAATTTTCGAAAACAACTAGTTTTATTAAAACTTTTGTTTCTAATTGAGTACATTAAATACAATGTCACTTAGTTTCTAAAGCAGGTTATTTAAAATAAGAAAAGGAACTAAATAACAACACCAAATTTAAATAGTTTACATTTTTAAAAATTTAGTTTAATCTTAAAAGTCTACACATGCATCAAAACACACAAAACACAAAAAGTTGTACTTTTTAAAAAAAAGTTTACACCAATTTTGTTTCACATCACAAGTTTTTGTTTTTAAGTTTTGCGAACGTTTCAATTGTTATCAAATTTTTTAAAAAAAAAGAAGTTGTATAAAAAACTTTCCGAATTCCAACCGGGAATATGAATATGAACAAAATGAGAACAAACCAGAGATAATTTAATGTACATATATAATTATTGTGTTGTATGATAAGCGGCGATCAGACGCGTCGGAGTGAAAATGAACTATATACATTTTGTACGACGCTCTTATATTTCACCGTGACGCTTATAATACAACATTCAGTGTACAACTGCGACGCCTCACATATACAGTATTACGTATCTCTTCGATACCCACGATGTTTTTCTTCGCCAAATACGTACGATGTGTTGTATTTTCTTTTATTCAATTTAATATGTAAAATAATAATAATATATGTAATACACCCATCGTATTGTAATATCTTGTGTATAGAATAATAGCAATATAGAAAAAAGATAAATAAATAAAACCTTGCGAACAAACAACCGGGGATCTTGAAAAAAAGCGAGTATACGCGATGATCTTTCGAGAATGTGGAATTTAATTGAACATTCTCTGATATCTTTCGATATCGACCGAGATGAATATATTTATTTAAAAAAAAAAAAAAAAAGAATGAAAAAATATAGAGAATTATTGAATAATTTATATATGTTGCAGCTATATTGTCAAAACCGTTTTATTATAACTCTAGTCAAATTGTAAAAAAGTCGTCAAGTGCGTGTTTGACACGCATTAAATATGGGTCCTCAGTGATTATTGTTTCTCAATTTTCGGGATAAAGTATACAAAAGCATTTAAGTACATTTTTATGTTTTATTAAAGAAATAGAAATAGACATTCCAAATGAAAGGACCAGTAATTTATATTACGTACGAAAGATAATACGTACACTTTAAAAAGAGACAAATATTATAAATAGCATGTAAAATGCCAATATATAATTCTTTTTCTAGGATACCCCAAACTTTAAAATTAAAATTGAAGCATGTCAGCCATGTTTGCATTAAAAAATTTGAAAAAATAATGTAAAAATTGTCACTATTTTCACTTTTTAAATTGTGTTTTTTGTTATATCTTTTTTAAAGAAAATATTATGGCAACAAATTTTGCAACTACAAAATATCAAATCAAAAGATAGAAACTATATTTTCTAATTCAACAAAAATTGTAAAATAAATTTTTTAAACACTTTTTTATTAAAATAATGATAATGATAATAATAATACGTTGAACTCGATTAAATAAATATAATTAAACTCAATTTAAATAAAAAATAATAACAAATATTACGTTTTTTAATAATAACGAAAAATAATAAATTGCATTAAAATCAACAATGTATAACAATTGCAAGAATCGATTCAAAACCAGTAATATAACATGCATAGGTAAATTAATAATACTTTAAGATAAGCATACAATATGACGATACATGACCGTCTATGACTAAGGCGAATACGTTGTGTGGACACACACACATACTTAAGAAGCAGTGTACGTGAGTAAACGAGGTATTGTCTCTCCCCTCACTTAATGTCGACGTCGCACTTCTTGGAGTGTGCGACAAGTGGATATTTGCTGTATGCGCTACTGATGTTTCAAGAATAGCAAGAATTTGAACGAAATTATAATAGGTCCGAAGATTGACGAATGTCTTCGGACCTATAAAAAACGAATTATTGTCAACGGATAATGTTCCTTACTATTCAACTAGTAAAATTCAGAGTTATCATAATTTCGTTAAACACTTTTAGAGATCTTGTGAAGTGAATAACAAATTAATTTGTATCAAAACTACTAAACCGATCTCAATAAAATTTACTAGGAATATTTATATGGCTTAAAATAACTAATAGGGTGATAATTTACATGTTGATTGAAGGTTACTGCGGGATATTAATTCCAAACTAATTAGTGTAAAAACAACAAAACCGATTTCAATCGAATTTAGTAAGGGGTACTTTTATGCTTTGGAATAACAGAAAGCAAAATTTGTTTCCCGATTAAAGGCTCGCGAGGGATACAAAATAAATTATTAAGTCAGGTCAAAACTATTGAGCAATTTCAGTCTGATTTCGTATATAAACTTATACATTTTCATATCAAATTTGATTGCAATCGATTCAGTAGTTTTGACATTAATTAGTTTCATATTCCTATCCCTTAGGAAACTTCAATCGGGATATAAACTATTCCATCAGTTATTCTAAATATATAAATATCAAAATTAAATTTAATTAAAATCTGTTCAATAGTTCTGACATGATTGAATAGTTTTTGAATAGTTTTGTTTCCCGTGGGAATCCTTAATTCGGATGAAAATTTTCCTGTATGTTGTTCCATAGTAAATAAGTATCCATAATAAAACTAACTAAAATCGTTTCACTAATTTTGATCTGACTAAGTAATTTGTTTTCCTTGGTAAGCTTTAGTCGGAATAAAAATTTTCCTTTCTGATTTCCAAAGCATAAGAGTATCCATATCAAATTTGGTTGAAATCGGTTTTGTAGTTTTGATACTGATTTGTTTCGTACTCATGTCCCGCAGGAAACTTCAACCAGGATATAAATCATCCTGTTAATTGTTCTAAACCATATAAGTATCCCAACTTATTGAAATGGATTTAGTATCTAGTTAGGACACTATTTATTATTATTTTAGTATTCACATCCCACGGGAACCTGTAATCGAGATAAAAATTCTAGTTGGTTAGTCCAAAGCATACAAATGTCTAAATTAAATTTGATTGAAATTGGTTCGATAGTTCTGACATTATTAGTTTCGTACCTTCTCTCATGTAATGTTTATATTTACGATATTTTCCTGTACGCTGATTTAGTTATATTGTCAAAAAGCATTATACTTAACAATTTTTCTAGATGTGTCTAACGAAATTATAATAACACTGAAATTTGCTAGATGTGTTGTAAGATACATAATAAATTGACAATATTTCGTTTTTTTTTTTATAATTTGACTAGAGTTATTATAATAAAACGGTTTTGACAATATCGCTGCAACATACACACTGTGTGAGTTTTTTTTAGAGTTGTCATTTTTATTACAACCAAACCGTTGATTTAATCGAAAAATTGTTCAAATAAGGGTTGTAGATATCGACGGGGACAACCGATTGCTGTAGTCAGGTGCTTTATAGCTCTTACGGTTTTCGAGCTATGATACAAACTTATAGATTTCTAATGAGATAATTCATTTTTCGATAAAACTGATCTAATGCATTAATTAACCACATAAATGAGCAAAAAGAATTTTTTTACTCAAGATTAATTTTTTAATTTTTCTTTAATTTATCAGTTAGCCGGTAAAAATATGCATACATACTTGAGGCTACTTCAACCGATAGTGTTCTGGTTGGTTACATTTCCATTACATCCAAGAAAAGAACCTTTTCCAGTACCATTTCTATCATATAAATTTGGTTGTAATAAAAATGGCAACTCTCAAAAAACTCACATGGTATATATTGTATATCTACTATTTAGAACAGACATATGATTTAAGGGGTTCTATACAGTTGCGATGGTCGGATTTTCGAATTTTTTATCGCATGTTCTTTGAGTACATTATCTCAAGAATCCTCTCACCAAATTTCGTAACGATTGGAGCATTAGATCCAAATTATAGCTATATTTATAGCGCTGCCGCTCAATATAATATAAGCGGTACGTCGACTTTCGTCGCTCTATTGTATTGTTCGAAATGTATGGCCTTGAAACTTTAGAACAGTTGTGTGTATAAACTTTCGAACGTTTAACATAACGACCGATGTTCATTCTTTGTAAATTTGTTATGTTATGCAGATGTTGCAATAGAGGTACCTATTTAAAAAAATGCAGCGAAACATGAACACTGCCGCATTACACATCCTTCTCACAGGCTCCGCGATCTTAGCACCCCAAATGTGAAATTTCGAATGACCAATTAGATCATTTAACGGGTACGAAAATTGTCACTTAACGGGTCATTTAACGGGTACAATAAGGTCAATTGGTTTAATTAATTGGTGAGTGATAGGAAATTTTTTATTAAGACTTAAAGTTTTTGAAGGTCATTCAAGCATTTTGGCACCCCAAATGTGAAATTTCAAAAAACCAATTACATCATTCAAAAGGTCAGAAAAGGTCATAAAATGTCAACTGGTTTGATTAATTGGTCAGTGATAGAAAATTTTTTATTAAAGGTTAAAGGGAATGGCTTTGAAAAACTTGAACCCTTAATAAAAAATTTTCTATTGTTGACCAATTAGATCATTTAAAGAGTCAGAAAATGGGCATAAAAGGTCAATTGGTTTGATTAATTGGTCAGTGATAGAAAATTATTTGTTAAGGATTAAAGGGAATGGCTTTGAGAAACTTGTACCCTTAATAAAAAGTTTTCTATATCATTGACCAATTAATCAAACCAATTGACCTTTTACGACTATTTTCTGATCTTTTAAAAAACTTAATTTGTCATTCAAAATTTCACATTTGGAATGTTAAAATTTTTTGAAAGTTCTTGAAAAACTTTAACCCTTAATAAAAAAATTTCCATCGCAAATCAACTAATTAAGCCAATTGACCTTTTGTGCCCATTTTCTGACCCGTTAAATGATCTAATTGGTCATTCGAAATTTCACATTTGGGGTACTAAGATCACGGAGCCCTATTCACAAGCTTCAAAATTCAGGTACAACGAACAAATCGTATACATAAATTACCGCGACCTTGTACGCTGTAGTACTCTGTCGCGAAAGTGTTTTTCCTTTAATTAATTTTTTACCTTAATTGACAATTAAAATATTTTAAACAATAAAATTGATAGAAACCACAGCAATCCTTTTATTTGCTACCTACATAAAATTTCAATATTTTAAGCCGACTCTAAAGTAACCATTTTCATATTTTAATAACAGAAGTAATTGCTAAGCCTTAAAACATTTTCATAAATATTCGTACTGATAGTTTCAAGATTACTTCAATTTTTAGACCTTTCAGTGGGACTCAACTCTCAGGGAGATAATTTTAAACCCACTTTCATCTTTTTGCGGAATCATAATGGTACTTGAGGAGAAATTTGCCAAGACCTGTTCAGCTGATTATTCCGTTCACCCAACAACTCTATAGAAGTATAGACAATATTCATATACTTATATTGAACCTATGTTTGAGGAATCATTTTAAAGACCTCACGTTCACTTTTTCCAGAATTTCAATAAAACTGGATCTAGATTTCTAATGCTACTACTTATTCTAAGTAATTTTTATTTAGGGTTTTAGGTCCGAGCGGACCCAATGGAGAGCAATTTTGATCTAACGTTCACTTTTCTCAAATCTCAACAATATTTAAGCAAAATTTGGTTGAGGTATATACTTCTAATCGTTTATTTTGAACCTTTTGAAATAGTTAGGTCCGTGGAGAGAAATCAAGGACTCCAGGAAAAAAAATATCCCTGACCCCTCATTAAACATTAAATTTACTACTGACACTCAAAATCAGTGTCGGATGGGGGGGCAGCCCCGGGCGGCAGGTCATGGGCGCGCCAAATTGTGATTTAAGAGAGCGTTATAATTAGGTATGTGAGTTCTTTTTTGCTCGTCACTTGTTTTTTGGAAAGAAAAGAGAAATATTTTTTCTACAGAGGCGCCAATTTTTGACTCTACTCCGAGCGCCATTTAGGCTAGATCCGGCCCTGCTCAAAATCACGTAAAAAATAAGGCCTGATGGGTTGGCTTGGACCCTTCTTGGGATTCTGGTGCCAGAGCTACAGCCTCAACTGCCACCCTGTCTCTCAAGTCGAGTTGAGGAATAGTTTAGCTGCCTAACAGTGAGAAAATTTTCAAGATAGATCCAGTACTTTTTGACTTCACTTCGGACACACCAACAAATTGTCTTCCTTATCATAAATATTAGTATAAATAGACCAAGTGTGTAGTTCGGTTTTACTGCAAAAATTGATAACCTTCCCAGAATTTTTGCAACACCAAATTGTACATAGCGCGAGAAACTGGAAAAGTGAATAACCCTTCGGTTGGAAGAAACACTTAATTTTATTTATGTAGATATATATAGGTATCCTTGTATGATACGGAGCTTGAGCTACCTACGCGTTAGCAACAAACCAGCAGGTTATCACTTACAACGCGCACTCAAGCAAGTCTGCTTGTGTTAGGACGTTGAAGAGCATTGTTTAAAATTAAAATATTAATTAAAATCAACAACGTTTAATAGCTGCTGTTTCGACATTGTGCTTTCGTTTCATGACGTTGTTGAATGAACGCTAAAAGCATCGTTGCAGAGAAAAAAGCCGTACAGGCACGAAAAGAATTCATGACCAAGCAAAAATTATACCGTTACGGATGATAAGAAAAAATGAAAATATTGATTCATGAAAAATTTATGTAAAAAAAAGGGATGTGTACGGGGTGTTGCGAATGCAACGATATACAAAGAATGTTTTATACAAAGAATACTTTCTCTGTAACTCATTTAATCCAGCCAAGATCTCAGGAAGACATTTCTGTCTTATGATAATCTCTGTTAGATAATACGTTTCTCGTCATACTGAATTACCAACAACATAGATAAGTTCAAAAGACAATTTTTTTTTTTTTTGAAAATAGTAATTTTTTCTTTACATATCAAGAAAAATACCACTGAGAATTATATCTTGGAATAATAGTTATTTCATAGTATATTCTAGTTTGGTAAGAAAAAAAAAGAGAAATAACTTGCGGCTCCCAATTTAGCTATTCGGCTTTTATGGTTTCTAGTTATTTCTGTAATTATGTGGCTTTTATGGTTTCTAGTTAGGTATCCTATTTCCATAATTATGTTTGGTTTATGCTTGATGTCATAATTTTACATAATTGTCATTATTTTGAAAATGCCACGTGGAAATCTCCCGTAAATGAAACTTTTTAATACTGTAAAACTTTTTTTAACGATGTAATACAACTTTTTCTTTTTTTGCGTTTACCGTTTAAAAGACGCTTCAATTAAAAATAATTAATTTTTTTATGTTAGACCCACACCAAGTGTATTTCTTTCAATCACTCTATCTTCAACCCAATTATCAGTTGTCCCTCAAAATGGTATCAAATTTACATCAAAGTCAGAAAAAAGATTACGTTAAAAATAACATGACTGATTTTTGCTTTGTGCTTTTCTCATAAAAAAAATTATAATGATTTGCTATAGGTATATTTATATTAGAAAAAAATTATGATAATATTGAAATTTATCAAAGAAAATTATTTCAAAAATACCACATAAAAATAATATTATGTTTTACAACATCTCAGCAGCCGCGGATCTAAGAGGGGGGGGGGCAGTTTTAGGGGGCGCCAAAATCATATTGGGTCGGTCTATATTAAATGGTCCAAAAAAAAGTTGGTTGCTCGTTCATTTTAGAAAAAATTAATATTTTCGCAGTTGTTTCTATTATATTTAATGTATTAAACATCATTCTTAAAAAAATTATCTTAAACCGCTTAAGTCAAGTGGCGATTTTTGTTTTCCATTTTGCGCCAATTTTTGTGTTAGCAGCCTTTTACGCTAATATACATATTTCATAAACCGTTCATCCTAAAAGTTGAAATAAAAATAATTTTAATGGTAATAAATTACTCTTTATTTTACGTTGGGTCCATATTTGGCCTATTTTGGTCCCATCCACACAAAAACATCTAAAATTGGATAACAAATTTAGCAAAATTGAACATTTTCTTTTATAGAAGGAGTGTTTTAAACAGTTGAGTATTTTTTATGAGAATAGCTGTATCTGGGTACAACTACCCAAAGAAATTTCAATTGTGAAACTTGGATCTTTTAATTTTTACAAACACCCAAAAATTGACTTTTTTTCAAATTTTGAAACCTTGAGTCTTTATATTTCTAATGGGTCTAGTGATAAAAATCTGAAATTTGCACAACTTATAGTGTTTTCGGAGTAGGTTTATTAAAATACAAAATCAACTTATAGAATGATCCTTTACAAAAGCCTCAATTTTTACAATTGCCGCAATGGAGAAAATTGAAATTTTATAATGGACTTATATACTTATGAGTTTTTGTAAGAATATATCTCAAACACTTTAAAGAGGAGGCGACACTATCAGGTTTTTGCCCCGGTTCTAAAAAATCATAGATCCGGGGCTGCATTTCAGTTTAAAAAAGTCGTTACAAGTTATGTACCTACTTGCGGAAAGTGTTCCATACAAACAATTTTATGGATTTTATGTAAGAGCATTTTAATTAGCTAAACTATAATTAGCTAAACACGATAAAAATAAGACCAAAGTTTTTATTGCTAACGTGCTCTGCTGTCTTTGAAGCTGTCTTTTTGATTATACTGATAAGGGTCGAAAAGAGCAAGTTTTAAGCATCTCGCTTCCCAAAAAAAAGTGAAGAAATATATCGTATATTAGGGATGATCGATATTCATCGATGGTAGAAAAACATCGATGTTTAGGGGGAAAACATCGATGTTATGTCCTCGATAACATCGACACATCGATGTTACGATAATAATATCGAAACATCGATATTACCCTAACCTATCTAGTATTTAAAAAGTCCTGTAGCTGATTTAAAATAAGATCCATTATATTTATAGCAAGTTCTAGGATCCACTTATCCAAACTTGAAAAATTGCCATTAAATATTTATGTTTCACAGCAACTTCAAGAGGTTTTTTCAAAAGCTGGGCAGTATTTGCATCAACAAAGGAACAAATTAAAAGGGAAACTTCTAACAAAGTGACTTTTTTTGCAAAGTGTACCAAATACAGGCAATGTTAATTTTTAATAAATAAAATAATAGATTATAATGGTTGTTTATTTTGCTACATAAACATCGATGTTTTCGAACATCGATGTCTTTCTTTCGATATATCTCGTATATCGATACTCTTGAATCGATGTTAACATCGATGTTTCTCTAATATCGATCATCCCTATCATATATATTATTAAACTCATGCCTCAATTAGCTTTCCCCTGAAACTTTACATAATACCATAAAAAAAATTTTTTTCTGTCCCAGAATCGAAATTCAACTTCACCTTTATAACTCCGCCAGTGTGCTATATTTTAAATTTTTACGTCGAATACAGTTTTATAGAGAAAATCACCAGTGACAGACATTTTGATACTGGACCCCAAAACATTAAGTCAAAAATAACTTGACTGAATTTTTATGGTTTATTTTAATAAAAAGAATATGTTGTACCTATATGTATAATTAAATATCTGCTGTGTTTACAAAATATATTGACAATTCATTTAATGATATTGGTTTATAAAAGGAAATTATAAAAAAAATTCCTTTTTTTCGACTTCCGATTGATTTTCGTGGTTGTCAATTTACATTCGACGAATTCTGTTTAAAGTCGAAAGAGTCCTATTAAGAAACAAATATCAATAATGAAAACAAATTCTATAGCAGGTATAAAATTTAAATTATTTCTATTACTTCATCGGAATATTTTGTTTATATTCTATTTCATATTAAAATTCAGTCAGGAGTAAAATGAACCAACACAAAATTACTTGTGGTCCTTTTTTATATGTCCTTTTTGTATGTACCCTAATCCCTTTCGTTCCTGATCAATCATAATAAAAACGGTTGAAAATATGTGGGAAGAATACTATAGGATAAATTTTTTTATGCCACGATATACATGCTAGTATTTTGAAGAAAATTTATGATATGAAACGTAACTTAATTGGGTTTTCAACATTTCTTGTATACCGGTAATATATTCTACGATATATACAGTAGAACTTCGATTAACACTCACTTGATTATCCGTCAGTTTCTGTTAACCGTCAACGCCTAATAAGAAACAGAATGCAGTCTCTAGCATTAGGAATACAAATTTAGTTTCCAAACACATACAAAAATAAATCCCGTAGAAATAATCGGAACTGCAAATTCGGGGCCCGGATCCGAAAAAGGACCCTGAAACCGTTGGTACGGGGCCCGATGAAAGTGTGAAAGTATTTTTTTTGCTCGTCGACTGTAAATTTTGTCCCCGAGGTCCATTATTTTTCTCCACGGTCCTGCATCGTCGTTGGAATTTAAATCTTCATTATTAGTAGATACCAAAAATATTTTTATAGCTATTATTAAACTATTATTGTATGTCAACTAGTTTCCGAGAAAAACTAATTTTTATAAACGGAAACTCGCTATGTTATGCAGTTATAAATTTTTTATAATATTTTCTAGCACTTTAAATTTTTTTTTAGTTAATACCTTCACTAAGCGATTTCGATATAATTTTTCATTATTACTATTAAACAGACGAAAATATTTTTTTAGAATTTTGACTAATTCCATAAAGGTTTTTTCCTGGTGGTCCGATTTGTTTAATTTTGGTAAAATTGAACGTAGCGACGATGGTCATTGAACACTGCACATAGATAATGTACTCAAACGGGGGAATTGCCAGATTCTGTCCACGCAAATCATACATATTTCGATTTTTTTTTCTCGGCGCTAATATTTTGTTTTTGTACTGTAATTTGTAATTTATTATTATCGTTTACTTATTTATTTTTGACTATTTTTTAATAAAATTATTGATTTTATTTCCATTATTTATATTTAAACAACCTAAATGACTTACCTATTTTATCTCTGTTTCAAACTGCCGTTTCACTCCCATCCGCTTTGGTACACACGGACTACTAATACGCTCTTATTTTAAGAGCCATTGCAAATACATGGGTGCGTATTTCTTGTGTAATTTCCATGGTAGCGACCGCAGATGAGACAGATCAAGCCTAGGTATAAAAAAGTGAAATCTTAAAGTTGCAGTAAGTAGCAATTTACACCATTACTGATTTAGTCTGTTACTGACTACCGTGGTGTTCACGTCAAAATAAAAATCATTTTTTTTTAATCAACTTGTGAAATTTAAACAGAATAAAATATGAAGTGTGTCGTATTTAAGTGTAAAAAGTCTATTGAATAAAAAATTTCTCAAAACAAAGGGATATCTTTCTTAAAATAAATAAATTTATTTTTAATTGTTGATTAGTTGTCAAATATGTTGGCCATCATAGTATATAGTGTATGTATGCGAACTGCATATATCATCATCAAAATATATTACTAACACATTGGTATATTCGTGTCCGTACATCGTGTGTTGTGATTGTATGTGTGCTGTGTTACGTCAATCATTGATTACAGTGAGCACAGTTTGGTAGACATTCTAGTTTGACCCCTTGGTATCGACTCTGAAGAATCTCCGTGATCATCCCCCAGTTACCGCAATCGGTAGCAAAACAAAGCTTGCCTTTCATTTTTAATAAATTTTAACGTTTGAAAATTTTTTTAGTAATCGGGGCGTGGCATATTTTTCAACATAAAGCTATCAAACTTTACCCAAAACATAATCTTTATGTAAAATTATCCAAAAAGTAAATAAAATAGATAAAATTTCACTTTATCTAAAAATAATAATACCAAAAAAGCTATAAAATCGTGATTACACAGGCTCTAGATTATGTAAACAATTATTTATTAAAGTGGAAATATTGTTATAAAAAAATTCCAATAATTTTTTCTCATAATAAATCCTAATGTACACACATACAGACATACTATAGCATGTATATTATGTGAAAGCACCACATCATTATCAGTATAAAAACATTAATGATTCTGTTATCATAACACTTGTGTGTCACGCAATTACACCATTTTACAAAATTTTCAGGGAAAATATTGAAGAGGAGTAAAAAAATTTTTGTCACTTACAGTGACTATTAAGTTGATTCAAGTATAGCGTCATTTACACGAAAACCGTTAGGTATATCAAAAGTTTGCATATAACATAAATTTTAGATCATTTCATTGCAAACAAATTTAAAAAAAAAAAAATCATCACTCTGCGATCAATAATAAGCAAAATATAAGCGATCTCCTGATCGGCTTTTTCCGCAATTTTCCTCCCTCTCCTCCCTCAAGTTGTCGACCCATGCCTAGAGGTCGACGATATGCGTTTTCATACTCACCTAAGACCCCCTAATAATAATCAAGAGTCATATTCTATACCTCTTTCAGTGCATACTCAATGTCAACTAGCGCCTCGTCTAATAGTGAGAGTGCGCAAGAATGTAATGAAATCTGTAGTGGTCGACAATGAAAACGGTAATGTTTTGACTGTAATGAAATTTGTAATCCGTTGTAAGGTGAAACAAACGCTAGTGATTGCCAAGAGTTAATATCGTTCAGATTATTTAATCTATTCACAACATTCTTGATGTCTTATTCTGTATTATTTAATTTTATATTCAACTCGGTATACTGTGTGAGTTTTTCGAGAGTTGCCATTTTTAGTACAGTCAAACCGTTTATTTAATCGAAAAATTGTTCAAATAAGAGTTGTAGATATAGACGGGGGCAACCGATTGCTATAGTCCGGAGCTTTATAGCTCTTACGGTTTTCGAGCTATGATATAAACTTATAGATTTTTAAATGGGACTATATATTAATTTTTCGATAAAACTGATCTAATACATTAATTAATCACATAAATGAGCAAAAAAAATTTTTTTACTCAAGTTTAATTTTTTTAATTTTTCTTTAATTTACCAGTTAGGCGGTAAAAATAGAAATGGCAACTCTCAAAAAACTCACATGGTATATAGTAGCAACATGTTATTTTCCAGAAATCTCATTTTTAATAATGATACAAGCGCATTCTTACGATTAAATTAATAATTTTCTATCCACTAAAAATTAGATAAATGTAACTCCACTATTATACTCTCATTATTATTACCAATCAGTTAACTCTGTCCTTTTCAGACTACTAAAATTCAACAAATCTATGGAAACCAAAATATTCAAAGTAAATTTTGAAATTAAAACAATTGAAATCATATGTACCAATAAACCTTTTTTTATGCGGTGAATTGGAACTGCATAAAAAATGTTTCATCGAAAATACATAATTCAACGCGCTCAAAACGTCACGATTTCCTTAGAAGTTGCTTTTCTAAACAAGATAAAACATTAATTTACACGTGGGAACATTTTATTTCATTTTTATAATACTATGAAAATTATGAAAGATACATCTCTAAAAAAAAATTAAATGATGCAATAGCTTATATTCTTATGCAATGTACTGATTAAATGCTTAAAAACCATTAAAAAGTGTTTTTATCAAAGAAAGTTATTATAGTTAACGTTTAAGTTTCTTACTTTCTCTTGATTTTGATTCACATTATGCATTTTAATGACCATTTTTTTTTAAAATCGCATAAAAAAAATCGCACAAAAAAGGACCGCATAAAAAAACGTTTAGCTGTAATTAATATCATTTTTTTTATTATTATTAGATTCAAAAAAGATTTTTGACTGTATTTTCTGTATCACTCGTTACCCATTATACCAGCAATCGTCCAGAAATTTAAAAATTTCCCACTTAAAAATCAATCGAGAAATTAATAATGATCTAATTAACTCCAATATTAAAGGTACATATACATATGACTGTTATAGTAAAGTAATTACTAAATGCAATGCAATTATCAATATTGACAGTATATTGACTTACAGTACTTTAGTACTATACGTTACAAAAACTTGGAAAATACGAGTATATTACTGCCTTACTGTCAGTTTTGAATGAATTTGGTCATTTTGATAGTAAAAATGTAGAGTTCGCACCAAAATTACCCCTATTCAGCCAATTACTCTACTTCACGACGCTTCCATTAAACTTGATTTGAGGACAAACAATTTTTGATTTGATAACGTCATCAAGTTTACTAAAACTTTTCAGTGTTTTAGAAACCGTAAATAAAATCCCAGAATAATAAATTTGGTAGCAAATTATAGTTTTTAGAAGACCACCAGAAAAAAAAAGCTTCTATTGAATCCATCACATTTCTAAACGGAATTTTGTCACTTTAAGAGTAAAATCGAAGCTTTAGTTGGGGAAAGAGGAATTTTTTTCTAATTTTATAGTCTCATCAGACCGCAAATAAAATTCCAAAATGGTGAAACTAAACGCGAGTTATAGGTTTTCGAAATCGTTCCTTTCATTTTTACCAAAATTAAGCATGTAAGACCACCAGAAAACAGGGCTTTTGTCAAAGCAGCCATATTTTTAAAATGATTTTTGTCATTTTGTTAACAAAAGTCAAGCTATATATATATATATATATATATATATATATATATATATATATATATATATATATATATATATATATATATGACATTATGTATTAAATCAGACATAGCCAACTTTTTTATTATATTAAGCCGTGCGAAATAATTTCCCACAGTGTGGGCAATTATTAATTTTTACATATACTTAGCCGTGCGCAAAGTGTTACTTTTAATAGTAGGAGTAGAAAAAATTTTTATAAGCTTGTACTCAAATTTAAGACCCTTCTATTCTTCTGACCTATGAATTTTTCCAAATATTCAAATTGAATTTATATGTCCAATGGATAAAATTGTAGCTTTTATAAATTTTTACAAAGAATTGTGTTATCGACAATGAAAAGCTATAAACTCTAATAACTCAAAAAAATTATTACTTAAACTTAAATAATGTCAATTTTTTGATAAATCAGTTTTTACCGGAAGATGATGAGACCAGAGATGAAGAATTAGGCCAAGAAGAAAAAATGAAGGTGTTTTTAATATGTGTCAGAAAATATTAGATTTTCTTGTTGGTAAAAGTTCATCTTCTTCCCAATCATTTTTGGTTTGTTGACTAATATAATATTGACAAGTTTTTTTTTCACTATTACTTTCAGTCTTCCTAATTTTTTTTTCTACTGGGTAATAGAAATTATTTTGTCAATATTTTGGACATGAATCTCCTGGGCCGTTATTCAAGCTTTTATTACCTTTTTGAAAACTATCCTTTTAATCATCGCGTTTCCTTGAACACGTGTTTGGAAGAACAGTCTGCATTACAAACCCGTGTGCGTTTAGAAGACGGGAGACTTGAATTGTACACGTGTTTCGAGTGTTAGAAAATCGTACGGATTTCGAGGCAACAGTACCTTCTAATCAACACGCAAACGGAAATATGCCTCCTGGCCAGTGTATGGTAATATACATACAACAAACAAACTTACAAACAAGCATATAGGGTAGCTTCGCTAGTTTTCGTCCAATTAGTGGAGTTGATAGCTTTGTGACTTAAAAAGAATATGTTCAATTTATTGATCTAATGCTAATGAATTATATTGCTATTTATTGCTTATATAGTCTATTTTAAGTTGACATAAAATGATAGCTAATTACGTTCATTGTTTTTTTTTATAAAAAAAAAAAATAATAATGACAAATATACGGATTTCGCTAGATTTCGTCCAAAAATATTAGTTATCGTCCACACGTAGGCTAGTTTTCGACCACCATTTAGGTTAAAAATTGTTATAAAAAAATTAATTTTAATAAAAAGCAAATATGCTTATATGTATTCAGAACCTCGTATCTTATTAACCCTAGAATCATACGTACTCGTCAAAACGACGAACGAACTTCTCTACCTGCTCCAATACTACAACTTATCGATGCCCGTTTGCTGTGAAACTTCTGTTATCTAATTTATTTGTTATTATAACACATAAGACGTATAATTTTTTTATAGCTATTGTCGTTTTTTTTTTATACTGAAATAGTGTGCGTCAAAAGGACGACGATGTATGATTAACCTATATTTTTTTTAAAGAATTTGTTCGATTTTCCAATATGGAAAATCGAATGGAGGCGTGGTTTAATATTTAGCCTATTCGCAGTAGTTTTTCGATTTGTCACCAGATGGCAGCTAAAGAAATAGTGGCAATTTTGAATTGTCCATTTTTGCTTGGCAACAATAAATTATTATAAAAAAAATAGGAACAACATTCCAAAAATTTGCTAATTTTTTTTTTCGTTAATTTTTCAGTAGTCGTTAATGTTTGAAATGCTAGTTGCAATACTTAATTTGCTATCGGATATAATAAACGTAGAAAATTTTGGGAACACAAAATCGCTAGAAACATGTACTTTGAAGTCAGTCAGTTCCTTTATGACACTGGTAACATTCGATTCAATTGTAAATTCGATTTCATCAATTTTTTCTTTCATGACATCAAATACATACATTGCCTTCTTCATCTCCTCTTTCTTTTTTTGTTTTTCCTTCTAGATTGTTAATTGCTTCTAGATTACCGTGAGAAATAGTCGATTATTTATTATTTGAACATTTTTATGAAGAAATCTTTCTTAAATGTTTTCTCTCTTAATAGGGCTCGAGTTTCTCTTAATGAATCAAACTTTGTATTGATTGTATAATATTGAAGCTTGAGAGATGGGACATATATTTTCTTGATGTATATTACTACCTATAGTAGATAGATTAAAATATGATTAAGTAGTAAAAAATAAGTTTTGTAATTATACTTATGTACTTATGGTTTAAAATGAACTGGACAAACTCTCATTGAAGGCATAACTTTTTTACTCACTTTCTGAATGTTTATCCATGCTAATCAACGACCAACCAATTCTTCTTTGTTATATTACGATTGTAGCAACATTTGTATATCATTCTTGGGACCTTCTACTGTTGCATTCAAACACACAACAGTATACTTTTACTTTTTCGTGATGAAAATTCCATAATTTGAACAATTTTCATGTATTAAATTTAATTAAATTAGGGTAAAATATTTTTAATGACAGGTTATAAAAAAAATTACAGCTGATTAAAGTTCACTTGATTTATATGAAATGTACAAATAGCCTTTCCGCAGTAGTTTATTTTCGGGCCACCAGATAGCATATCAAAATTCTCCGTTTTCCAATAAAAGTTTTCCTAATTGTTCTAAAATTTATTAAAGATATGGATGTTATAATTAATTTATTCAATGATTATGATAATGTAAAAGATGATTACAGCTGTTTGACTTATAGAGACAACATAATACTGAAGTTTTAATATATTGAATCGAAAACTAAAGAATGCGTTTCAAGTGACTTAATAAAAGGTTAACAATTTATTTTGTGGAAAATATTTTAATTTTTATTATTTTTTGAGATTTTACTCTAAAAATTACTAAGAAATTTTAGAAAATTTACAAATGTGCCTAATGGGGAAATAACTACATATCTATAGGAATATTTATGACTGAGAAATTTCACATTCTGTAAAGTCACACATGTCCACTGACTCATAATAGTTCATAAATTAATTATTTGAAACACATGTTTTATGATACAATTGATGTATTTATCTATTTTTTAATTTTTATAGTGAAAATATGCTTTGATAAAAAGTTTAAAAAAATTAATAAATATTTATATTAAGAAATTTTTCCAAATCCAATTTTTTTAAATATTTTGTTCGCTTTTGTAGTATTGTTATGTAAAAAAAAATGTTTTTTTCAAATAAACTCTAAAACTCCCCGTAAAAAGTCCATTCGTCGAAACGACGCCGATGTATGATTAACTTGACTCGTAGACCAACGTATGATTCTAGGGTTAAACCTTTTAATTTTATTTTATTTTATAATTTTTTTGATTCCAAGGACGTTATCTAAAAGTTTGAAAATTTGATTCATACTAAGAAATATATGCACGAAAATTAAAAAGTACAATTTAATGCAGTTTTCAGTTTTCGTCCATATAAATTAAACTTTTGTAATTTATTCAACGCAAATAATTGAGCAGTGGACGAAAATTAAATCTCTAATTAAGCAGCCAATTGTAATTGTCTAAAACAAAGCTTTTTACTATTTCACAATATTTAGCTAGATTGAGAAATAAAATAAATGTCAATTGATTGTTTCAGTTTTCGTCCAAGTGGTCGAAAACTGAAGTTTTTAAGGAATTGGTTACTTAATATCCGTCCACCAAATTTTTACAATTTAATTTAAATTTTTAAAAAATTTTCACTTCTAATTACGTTCAATGTGTCTTAAATATTAGTATAAAAACAAAAAATAAAACTTAATCACGCCATAACAGTATTAAAATTATCCGTGAAATCTCATCATGTCACTATTTTTTTTGAGTATTCACACACTGTCTGCCCAACATCAAAACAACTGGCTGATTAATAATTTTTTTTAAATACGCAACGCTATCAAGTAAGTATTTTTTATCGCTGTTGTCACTTGTTTAAGTATTAGATTTGTAACAAATTCAAACATGCTCGGTTATCTATTTTTATATTACTATTATATGCGATTGTACAGGCAATGGACAAATACTGGACCTGGACGCGAAGCTACCCTATACACTCAAGTTAATAAAATCAATTCTGTTCCATCAGATTCCTATCGACGTATCATACGTCATTACTGTCATTAGTAAGGTGAAGCTTGTATATCTAGGTAATTATCTATATGTGAAACACACATTGATAATAACTGATATTAGTAATTCAAATAACAACTGCCCCATTATATTATTGTGTAAATGTCGAAGCAGAGAATTATCTATCATCTAAGTGTATCTACTATAATTTTTCTCTATACAATTTCTCATTACATTATATTATTGTATTGTCTGAGTGATCACTTAATTCGCTTGTTTGTTAATTATCTAACAACATAGCTATTACTGCTAACATCGGTGGTTCAGGATACATTAAAAAAACAAATGTAAATTAAGGCTGGTGGAGGCGCACCCCAATGGTTGAAGTCGATTGTTCGATATCTTCAGAATATACGTTTTTCTGATAACCAATTCGAAAAAGAAGTTAGCTTTTAGACTTTTAGTTTTCCAGTAAGACGTCATCTACATACCTCGCTTGTTGCATAAATAGTTATTTTATTGAACTGTTAAATTTTTTTTTTTTTTTTTTTTATTCACCCAACTAAAGTTTAATTGAGTGTCAGATTGATGTAACTTTAATTAACAACTTTAACATTGACATTTTGAAATAGTGTAAAAAGTCTTCTATATAAATAAATTTTTGGAAAAATGTCAAACAGCTTTCAGCTGATAATCGATTATTTATAAAAGTAGTTATATTGTTGTATACAGGGAAGTTTTTAATAGTTTTTCATTTAGAAAAATCAACTGTTGTGAATAAAAGATTATGGTGAAATATCTAATTTGTAAATATTCACTTAAAACTAAAATATTTAACCATCTTCGGAATTTAATCATCTTAACCAACTAGAGTTCCAATCTACCTGAAGACAGTTAAATCAACAAAAACCTAGCTCATGGAATTATTATGAATTTTAATAAAATTCAATTACTTAGGAAGGAAAATATAAAGCATATAGTCGATATAATTTTTCCTTGGTTTGAAAATGTACTATTAAGCTTGAAACAGTTGTCACAATTACAAAATAAACGTAGTATTTTTGCTAACAAGGAAAGGGCAAGAAGTCGAAAATTCAAAAAAATCTGAAACTTTGTCAGTATGTAGAGGGTGGCTACCTAATAACATAAAAAATATCAGTTGCTGCTAAAAAACGTTTTTAAGGGGTGAAACATCCTCTCTAAATTGGAACTCAAAAATTTAAAAAGCAATGAAATTTTGTTTATAGGTACCTTAAAAAGTTCTATTAACAAATATAACATTATTTTTTGCATTTACACATTTTTAAGGGTTGAAACCACCCCTCAACTGTGTACTTAAAAATTTAAAAATTGATGATATTTTGTTTATATATACTATACAGAGCTTTAATAATAAATATAACATTATTTTTTGTATCTACAAATTTTTAGGGGTTGAAACCGCCCCTTTATTTGTGTACTTAAAAATTTATGCAAAAAATAATGTTATAATTATTACTAGAGCTCTGTATAGTATATGTAAAGAAAATATCATAAATTTTAAATTTTTAAGTACACATATGAAGGAGTAGTTTCAACCCCTAAAAATTTATAGATTCAAAAAATAATTTTATATTTATTACTAGAGCTCTGTATAGTATATATAAACAAAATATCATCAATTGTTAAATTTTTAAGTATACATATGAAGGGGTGGTTTCAACCCCTAAAAATTTGTAAGTAGATGCAAAAAATAATCTTATATTTATTATTAGAGCTCTGTATAGTATATATAAACAAAATATCGTCAATTTTTAAATTTTTAAGTACAGTAGAATTTTAACTAAAAGAAAGAGCATAAATTCCTCTTAGTTACAATTGATCTCTTTTTATTGAATATAAAAGATATATAATTATCTCTCTTTCATTTATTTGTCAGTGTTGCCTTGGTTAACATTTAAAATATTTGTGATCCCCTTACCTCAGAATTCCCCTTAAAAAACTTTCTTTTAGTTAAAATACTACTGTACATAGTTGAGGGGTAGTTTCAACCCTTAAAAATGTGTAAATGCAAAAAATAATGTTATATTTGTTAATAGAACTTTTTAAGGTACCTATAAACAAAATTACATCGATTTTTAAATTTTTGAGTTCCAACTGTGAGGGGATGTTTCACCCCTTAAAAACGTTTTTTAGCAGCAACTGATATTTTTTAGGTTATTAGGTAGCCACCCTCAACATACAGACAAAGTTTCAGATTTTTTTGAATTTTCGACTTCTTGCCCTTTCCTTGTAAGTAAAATATTTAGAAAGTTACATTTTCGGAAAATTTCCATTCGAAATTTTTGTTTTCCATGTTCTTCAGATTACAAAACGTTTAGATTCGGTAAAAACTCAATTTTCGAATTTGTCTGATTTGATTTATCATACTTTTCCTTTATGAAGCAATAGCTTCGTTATATAGCCTACATGGTCAGGAAAATCTAATCTAATACTTGTCGGTAGTGTCGCCACTGTATGTTTACATAAAAGCACTACCTATACGATTTATATCTATATCGAAGCTTGACTATCTGACTGATTTGTATCAATGCAAACATGTTGTGTCCATTAACGCTATTAACAAATGCATTAAATAATGTCGTGGCGTGAGTAATTAATGCTTTTGTAAATGCAATTACAAGTAATAAAATTATTTAATATTTTAAATTGAATTACAAGAACATGCAAGTGTATAATAGAGAGAAGTCCACTATAAGGCCAGGCGCACATTGAGTTGCGTCACGCAGTAAACACAGATCAGGGCAGAGCACGGCAGGAAAGCACGAGAAATAAACTGTGTGGCCGGACGCACATTGGCGCGCATTCTGTGACTCTTATTGTAGAACGAGATAGCAGAGCAGCACTGCTTTTCTTAAATTTCTTCAATTGTTTTCATTTCGGCGAAATAAAAGCTTTGTTCTTTTTCCAAAATGATGAACGGTTCAAATAATAATGAATTTGTCAAATACGCATGATCGAATTGAATTATTACTTGAACTAATAACTCTGAATTTTTTAAAAAAAAGCAATAAATTCTAAATATATTCTATAGAGGGCATAGAAGTGTGACACTACCATCATAGAGAAAAGCAACAAAAATCCATTGATATAAGAATGTGTATGTACCATACACTAGATGGAGTACACATTATCTTTTTTGAAGCAAATCGCCACATTGGTTAATAAAAATCCAAAAACTTCCCAAATTAGTTTGTCTTAATAATATTTTAAATATATATATTTAAAATCAACAAAAGTATTTTAATTATTATTTAAATTTGAATAACTTTGCTTTTTGCTCAGGGGCTGTCCATTAATCACGTGAGGCTTGAAAGGGGGGGGGGGAGGGGTTACATAAAAAATCACGAAATATCACAAGGGGGAGGGGGGGTAAAGTAATATATCACGTGTATTTATTTTTTCGGCAAGTGCGCGATACTCAACCGAAAAGCGGCGTTACATGTATTTATTTTTTCGTCAAACGCGTACAAAATCAAAAACGGCTTGTAGTGTGATCTTGATTCGCTATCAATATAATAGTCCAGAGATGCACAATGTTCGTCCTTCCCGCATCCTCCGCGACGATCGAACGGTAGATCGAGAGAGATTCTCTGCGTAGTGCGCGAAAATGATGACGCCGAGTGGCTTGATGAAACCGATGTTGATCTTCAACAAAGCACTGTGCCAACAACTGATTTGCAAGATGCTTATCCAGTTATTGGTGTTGAAGAAAGTCTTGCTAATCCGTGGTCCGAAAATACTGTACATTAAGTAATGTTCATGTATTAGTACAAAAAAGTTTTTCGCATTTCTATTATTTTTATGTCAATCAAAAAAAAAAAAAAAAAAAAAATTGCAACCTTTCTGTCTACTTCTGAACGTTATTATAGTAGTGTTTAATTTTCTATAATAAAATTAGATGATACTTATACCAGTATTTTATAAATATTAAAAAAAAATTAGATTCTTTGCAGGTACGAAAAAATACACGTGATATACGGGGGGGAGGGGGTAGCCTTAAACCTCACCACGTATCACCAAGGGGGAGGGGGGGTTAAAAAATGAAAAAAAAAACATCACGTGATTAATGGACGGCCCCTCACTCGTATGACAACGCTACCACGCTAACGACTCTAGCCGTAGATATGGTAGATATCGTAAATATGGTAGATATCGTAGAAGTAGTTATTCTTCATTAACTTTTTTTTTTTTTGATAATTTTTTTAAAACTGTACACAGACTGAAATTCTAGTTTAAATTCTTGAAAAAAATCCCGGACTGATTGAACTGTTTTGAACTCAGTTCAAATTCAAATTCATAGTAAAAGGAACATTGAACTATCAGTACAAGTAATATATTTTTTTAAAAGGAACGCATTATTTTCAACTTTTCCAACTGCGCATAGTTTTTACTGATTTGAACTAAAAATTCGTGAAAAAGGAACAAGGCTAAAACCAACTAAAACTCGAGAATGTGTTACAATGTCGCGCAGCATCGCGCAGTTTCTGTGTCACATTCACGAGTGCCAGATCGGTCTCGTGCGACGCAGTGCTGCTCTGCTCTGCTCTGCGTTTCAATTCGCGCTATCCCGTTCTACAACACGGGTCACAGAAACTGTCGCTGCCCTACCTGCGTTAACTGCGTCTCAATGTGCGCCCGGCCTAACTACTAATATTACTTATTGGATGCACTAATGAAACTTTAATAATTATTAGAAAAACATTTTATGTGTTTCCACGTATTGTATTGTTTGAATTTTAATTATCGATAATGACAAAGTTGCAATTTCTAAAACAATAAACGTTGTTAGCAATATAATTACGTTCAATAATTCGGGTAATTCAGTTTTGACAATGTTTCAAAAGTTAAATTCTGTTTTATATTATGCAAACTTTATAAAAATCTTCTCAAAAAACTGCCCTTATTTAGATTCAGTACGTTTGATGTATATTTTAATAACTTTTATTTTTTACCCACGACGGAACGGAGAAGGTATATATGCATTTGGGCTAAGAGATGTGTGTGTGTGTGTGTGTGTGTGTGTGTGTGTGTGTGTGTGTGTGTGTGTTTGTGTGTGTGTGTCTGTTTCCATTTATCTCTAAAATTCCTTAACCAATTTTTTCGCGTTTTTTTTTATTTTAGAGCTGGTAATTCAGGGATGGATCTTAACCTAGTTTGATGAAAATTGGTTCAACCGTTTCCAGAATATTCCAGGATTTCCGGGGTAAAAAAATTAAAAATTTTAGAAACCCATTTTAAATGCCGGTGATTTTGCGGGATTTTTCCTAACCAATTTTAAAGAACATTGGTATGATCGTTTCCAAGATATTTCAGGTTTCCAGGATAAAAGTAAATTAAAAAATTTTAACAAGTTTTTAGTTATAACTTTTTAGATTCTTCGTCGTGGGTTTTTAAAACTTTTTTATTGTAAGTAAAACTGTTGTTACAATAAATAGCACCTATTTTTGGCTTTAAAAGTTGTGGCTTTGAGTGTACATTCTGCTAAAACCAGTTAAAATAATCACTTTTTTGAGAATAAAAAATATCGATATTTTGCTTCGTTTTTGAAGTATCGCACGCCAAAATTTCAAAATGTTTGCATTGATAAATTACGTATAAAAATATAAATAAATGATTCATATTCTATTTTCGAATTTTGGCTCTCGATATCTCAAAAACGAAGCGAGATATCGATTTTTTTTATTCTCAAAAAAGTGTTTATTTTGGTAGGTTTTATCAGTATATGCACTCAAACACTCACAGCTATATAGTTACAAACAAAATAGCAAAAGAAATTTTTTCAAATTTAACAGCGGTTTTCCAGCCATTTCAGTACCAGTGCCGAATTGTAGTATTTTTTTAACTAATTCACCGTAGTACTCCAAACATTTAAAAAAATCCATTAAAGTCGAAACATTAGATTTTTTTAGAGCCAAAAATAGGTGGAGTCGTGCTTCTGCATAATTACTTTTAAAATATGTTTAGCAAGAATATTTTCGTCGTTTAACGTAAACCTGGTAAATGTTTAAATATGTATACGAATTTTAAAAATGATTGTAATTAGATATATATTACTAAATCGCAGTTTACAAAGATATAAGATCGTAGAAATTCAATTTCTTTAAATTAAACCACCTTCTTACAATTTATGTTATTTAAAACTATTAGCTATTCAATAAATAACTAGTTAGGTTAGTTTTTCATTGAAGTTGAACGTTAATTGGAATTAAAACTCCAGAAAAGTTTGCTTACATATATATAAACAAACTTTTCATCTCGACAAATGATAAAGTAAGAGGAAAGTTTTTATGTAGTTATTTTTAGAAAAACGTACAGTGATGAAAAATTGGAAAATACTTTAAAAACTGTTTATAGAGAATAAATTACCTACTTCTGATTCTAAAATTATTTATTGAATATATAGTAGGGGAAAATAGCTAAATATGGAATAGAGCCCTAATAGGGAGTACCGCCTAAGAAACATTAACTAAAACGTTTGAAACTGGTTTTATTTGGTGGAGCAATAAAGTAAATTTTATAAAATATATTTGTATAAGGTAACGGGCCTAGTTTCTGACCTTTTAAGAGTGACGGCTGAGGTTAAACGACAGTAATAAATATAAGTTTAAACTTAAGAGACAATTAATAATTTTATCAACTAGTTTATGGCTTTCAAAATAAAGTCATACAAGTAAAATAATTATTTGAATTGAATTAATAATTTAAATTAATGTTTTAAAAATTGACAAAAAGGACCCAGTTTCTGACCTTCAAAATTTCTCATGTGACAGTTTTTGACCCTGACAGTGCCCTAGTTTCTGATCCTTAAATTTAAAAATATTTTTTTTAAAATTTAATTTATAAATAATTTTTTATTGATAAAACTGAATGTTTAATGTTATATACGTTATGAAAAATAACAAAAACTAATCGAAGATAACTATAAATAACAAAATAACTAACAAAAACTGGTTAGAATTTAATTGGGCCATACCACTTTAGAAGTGAGCCTAGTAATTGACCCTCATATTTCAATAATAAAAATCATTCTAAGGTATTTTATAAATATTTTAAAATAAATTTTAAACAAATATTAACCTGCTCATATATTTTTAATTAAGTTTTCATACTTACATGATGAATATTGCACAGATCAAAATGAGTACTTTGTAACATAAACTGTTAGGAAACTACCAAAAAAATAGTTTTTACACACATTTTAAACTTAAAATTTTTTTTTATTTAGTTAATTATTCTAAACTTTTTAAATTGCTGGTCATTAGACACAGAATAGATTACTTTAAATTAAGAATTTATTTTTTTTCTTATTTAAAATATAGTTTTTTTATTAATTTATAACAAAGTTGAAAAGTTCAGAAACTGGGCCAGGGTCAATTATCGGGTCTTTTACCTTATTTACATTATTAAGTCCCATAAGAATATTTTAGTTGTGCAAAAAATAAACCAAAAAAAAAAATTTCTTTGATTCAAAGAAATATTTTTTTGTTTTTGAACAAATACCTAAATCGATTTGAAAGTGTAAATTTCGATTCTTGTAATAACTTTAAGTAGGACACTAAATTTTTTATTATTCAACGAATTACTGTTTACTTATCAAATTGTTATAATTTCTTACCGCATAGTACTTTAGTCGTTATTTGGACCGTAAATTAACGTCAATAGTGAAAACTGTTTGTCTTATTTTTTGTATGCGTAATATTTTATATAGATAACTGCCTAATATCTAGCGCGGGTAGACAAAAGTAGTTAAGTCCAGTTTTGACTTTTTTATTTTATTTTATAATAAGGGCCAAGAGAGTCTATCTCATATATTTCCAAAAGGGCAAATATCAATTCCACCCCCAACATCATTTTTTATGCACTTGTTATAAAAAAATTCTTTTCAGAAATTGACAAAAGAAGTTAAATTCTTGAAATTTTTAATAAAAAAAAAAAAAATAAGTACATAGTTTAATTAAATTGGAAATGTAGTTTTATAGCAGCAACTATACCCGCTAAAACAGATTTAGTCCACAAATGGTTTTAATAATGAAATTTATTGTTGTTTTTTATATGTTAAGGGGGACCACTAGTGTGACATTTTGAAAAAATTGGAAAAATTTTTTTGCAGGTTTCGATAGTCCATACCTTTAAAAATAACATACTAAAATTTCAAGTGCATATCTCAAATAGTTTTTGAGTTACAGCCATCCGAATAGCGGATTCTGATTTTCATTGTTAACTTTAAGGTATTGAGAAATGTATGAAAGTTAATAGTTCGAGAGTTTCTGGACGTGGCTGCCAGTCGCATGTTCTGGAGAAGCTAGATCCTAGCACATTTAAACGGCTCATCTAGTTTTACTATGACCGTTATAGTGAGTATAACGTAAATACTTTTAGTAAAAATTCTCAGTGATTAAAACTAAAAGGTAAAGTAAAAAAAACTACATTTATCAAATTTGCTGCAGTTATAATTCGAAGACAAATCATCCGATCGATTTGATTCTTATTGCAGCTTCTTTCATACATGTTTCTTCGTGCCATGAACCTCCGTTTCGTTTTCCGATCGAATAAAAAATGTAATTTTTGCAGACTAAAAATCACCGAATTTTCGCGCAAAATTGGAACTATTTTTTAAAAACTCCGCCATTTTGTTAAATTTCAACTTTTTTTTCGATTGAGTTTCACGGCACGGGCAATACTTTCTAGTTTAATAGGCTTTTTGGTTTTTTTGATTTCAGGCACTGTGAAGATAGCTATAACTGCAGCAGTGGGGGAACCTTGGGAGATCGCGAATAACTCACTGAATTTTCAATCTTTTGGTCCAAAAATTTTATCATAGATTTATTATATATCAGCGAATATATCCTTAAAATATTAAAACATTCCATACAGTAGTTTTCTTTAAAAAAATTCCCAAAAATCACATTTTTTCAGGCGGTCACACTAGTGGTTCCCCTTAAATCCATAAAAATGTCTTAAAAAATTTTAGTTTAAGGTTTAAAGTTTATTTTTTTTAAATGATTTACTGTGTTACATGTTAAGAAAGTAATTGATTAAAAAAATTGACAAAATGTTATGTAAACTTGAAAGTAATTCAAATAAACTGATGTTGCCTGCATTTCATTTTAGTTTTTTTTCTCTACTGTAAAGTTGACATTTTGGACTTAACTAGTTTTGTCTACCTGCGCTAGATATATACATATAGAGTTGATACTCATACATGATTACAATAACATTAGAATGTCATTAACGAATAATATCTTAACTGATTTCGATCTTTAATGATCAAAATAATTAATTAATTTTTTATTTTTGGTAAAATTTTAACATTTACTTTCAGGCAGGGCCAGCTTAGTCAATAGGCCACCCTAGGCCATGGCCTAGGGGCGGGAGATTTTTAGGGGCGGTAAATTTCTAAATTTCTAAAATAGGGCGGAAAAATGAGTAATTATCGTTTTTTTTTTTTTTTTGCTCGCTACGAGAATGTTTGTAAAGAAAGGTAGAAATAGGGGCGGCAAATTTTTAAAAAAGGGCGGAAAAATTAGTGATTGACTTTTTTTTTACTCGTTTCCTTTTTTTAGGGATAGGGGCGGCACTTTTCAAGGTGCCTAGGGGCGGACTCAGGGATAATCCGGCCCTGCTTTCAGGCACACGGGAAAACCACATTTCGGCAATAACACAAGTTATACTGGTTTATAAAGAGTCAATAGTTGCAGATTTATCAACACAAAATGAGAGACTTGACATTGTACCCAAAGAAAATAATAAATTGGGGTCATATCACAAATATCAAGGCCAACTTACTGGACCATTTATTTTCTACCATTTATACTCTTCTCTTAGTAAATTTTAAAAATGCTGGAAAACTATAATTAAAACCAAAAAAATTGGAGAGATTTTAGAAAAAAAATATTCCATTGAAGTTTGTATGTACTCTTATAAAAAATAGAGAATTTTTGCTTTATTTTAATGAAAAATGATGCTGAAAATCTAAAATTTTCCATAGTCAACAGATGAAAATTTATGAAATCTCAGTTTAGCACAAAAAATTTCCATTGATCTTTCAATTTCTTTAATATATTTTTTATAAGCAGTTTGTAAAATATTTTAAACTTTACTAAATAAAAATATTAAATCGGAGACCACCAGTTATTAGCGAATTTCCAAATGGAAAATTCAGCTATTACAATCACTGAAAAATCCACATAAAGTACATTTCGGACCATTATTCTTTATATGCGGGTTTTCGAGCAAAAATAATATTTACCTATTACTAGAAATTCGCTATACTACGCAGGATACCGTGGCAGGAGTATTTTTGATGTTACAACTATCCCAATGAAAAGTGCCGGCACTGTGAAAAAAAATCTCAGTCATCGAGAGACTTTTTAAAGGATGCTCCACGTGCTCATACTCAACTTGCTCCATGTGCTCATGTTTACTTTGCTTCATTTGCTTACAATAATTTTCGTACTTACGTACATATATACCTACCTACAGGTATGTTCCAACAAACACTCGAATTAATTCTCGTTTTAATGAGCATGCGCATAGTTGACTTTACTGTTCCAACTAAGCAGAATTGTAATTCCAGTTTACACACAATTTGAAATTCTGTGTTCCAACAAGTATTTAAATCTAACCACCCGAATTGATTTTTAAAATTCTTGCTTCAGAGTAAGTATTTCAAATCCTAGACATGCGCATTAACGAAAATTTAATTTTTAACCTTATAATTTAAAAATTTATTGCACAAATTTGAAGTTTGAATTGTTCTATCAAAAGACAAATTTCAAATTTTTGACTTTATTTAATTTCTATAATAGGTACAACACATGTACGTAAGTACGAAAATTATTGTAAGCAAATGAAGCAAAGTAAGCATGAGCACATGGAGCAAGTTGAGTATGAGCACGTTGAGCATGAGCACGTGGAGCATCCTTTGGAATGTCTCTCAATATCTACGTAACTTGAAACTTAACCCAAATTTTTTAACGTTTTGGTATTAATGAAAAATTCAATACAAACAAAAAAGTCAAAAAACAACACAATTTATTTATTATAAGTTCGATATTGTTTTTTAGTTGTTTATTAAATATTTATTTGTATAAAATTAATGAATAATTAAAATAAATAAATAAATTATTCAATAAGTTAAATAATATTAAATTAAAAAATAAATACAAAAGTTCCAACAATTCAAGTAAAGTTCATAATTATTAACTGAAAATAAAGAAAATAAAATCAAAAAAAAATATTCCAAAAAAAAATTATAAGTATCAGTCAGAATATTTTCGGTTCTCATTTATGTTTCTTATCTCTATATTTTGCTTCTTCCTTTATACTACCTACGACAATAATAATCTAACAAAACACTATTTGGCATATTAAAAAAAAAAAAAAAACGTTTTTCATTTGCAGTCTTCTTGTCCTACGATGGCTTATAAATTCGATCGTATCCTCCAACGCTTCCATAATCCTTGCCCCCGACTTGTGCACTGGAATATCCACCCCCATTATACGTGCCAGAATATCCATAATCACCAACATAATCCGCGCCATAATGTTCATGGTGTAATCCATGAATTGGCATTGCCAAATGTTTGCACATCTTCAATGAATTTAATATTGACGGGAGAATTAACGCTGCACCAATTAACATTTTTTTAATTAGTATAACTCCAACGACAGTGATGATTAGTAAAATTTTGATTTTGAATAATTTCAAGAGCGTTAAAAGTGGAAAAAGTAATTGTAATTTTTTCTTCTTACGACCACGCATTTCTCCGCTTGAATAATCTGAAATAAGGAATAACAAATTTAAAATTTTTTAACTGATACTTTTTTATACTAAATTAAGTTAGTGTGAAAAAAAAAATTATAATGAATCAAACAATCAAATAAATGAAAATAGCGAAAAAATTAATGTAAACAAAGAAAATTTTAATTTTCGTATTTTTATTTATTTAAATATTTTTACTTCAAAAATCATCGAACCAAAAGTGATTGATTATAAAAATATTATTAAGAAAGACACACCTGTGAAATTTTCAAATTAAAAAAAAAGAGATACTTATTAACAAAAATGATTTGAATTTGGTATATTTTCTAAGACAGAAAAAGAATGGGGAGTGTCAACAATAATACAAAAATGTATTGTCCCATAAATTTTTAAAGTTTTAAAATTAAAGATTTACTGTGAAAAATGTATAGACATTGAATAAAGGGATTGTTAGTGTATAATAATGATATCGAATGATTAATCGATTAATTAGTTTAGTCGACTAATTTTGTTTACATCTAGTCATTTTAGTCAACTATTTTAACCTCGATTAAAACATTAAAATGATTGTTTTTTTTTTTTAAATGTCTAAAAACACAGAGTACCAGAGAGAACATATCTATGTATCTCTGTACTACTGAAACCAGTGTAACCAATAAAGGATAGAAAATATGTTATCCCTAGAATCATACGTTGGTCTACGAGTCAAGTTAATCATACATCGGCGTCCTTTCGACGAATGGACTTTTTACGGGGAGTTTTAGAGTTTATTTGCAAAAAACATTTTTTTTACATAACAATACTACAAAAGCGAACAAAATATTTAAAAAAATTGGATTTGGAAAAATGTCTTAATGTAAATATTTATTAATTTCTTTAATCTTTTTATCAAAGCATATTTTCATTATAAAAATTAAAAAATATATAAATACATCAATTGTAATAATTAAATTATGAACTATTATGAGTCAGTGGACATGTGTGACTTTACAGAATGTGAAATTTCTCAGTCATAAATATTCCTATAGATATGTAGTTATTTCCCCATTAGGCACATTTGTAAATTTTCTAAAATTTATTAGTAATTTTTCGAATAAGATCTCAAAAAATAATAAAATTAAAATATTTTCCATAAAATAAATTGTTAACCTTTTATTAAGTCACTTGAAACGCATTCTTTAGTTTTCGATTCAATATATTAAAACCTCAGTATTATGTCGTCTCAATAAGTCAAACAGCTGTAATCATCTTTCACATTATCATAATCATTGAATAAATTAATTATAACATCCATATCTTTAATAAATTTTAGAAAAATTAGGAAAACTTTTATATGTGGAGTACAAAATCTTTAAAAAAAAAATATAGGTTAATCATACATCGTCGTCCTTTTGACGCACACTATTTCAGTATAAAAAAAACGACAATAGCTATAAACAAAATTTATATGTCTTATGTGTTATAATAACAAATAAATTAGATAACAGAAGTTTCACAGCGAGCAGGTACCGACAAGTCACAGTATTAGAGCAGGTAGAGAAGTTCGTTCGTCGTTTTGACGAGTACGTATGATTCTAGGGTTATATATGTGCACTGGGTTTACTTTGTATTTGTGCGATGATCTGTCTTTGTGTGAGTGATAGCAGGTGTGTTGGCCGTGGTGTCGCATACATATGTATGATACTACAACGCGTGTATATGGCTCCGTGTGGGGGTTCCAACAATGCCAACAACAATCAAAACAATTGACCTGTGATTGACCTACACTCATCCACTGCTACGGAGCGAGTGACTACTATGTAGCCTAACTTGCACGGAACTGCACATAGGTTACATAGGTTGCTTATGAGTGAATATGACCAAAAATTCGATGAACGAAAAATGACTGTTCGATCGATAAACGAAAAATTTTTGTCAATGAAAACTGAGATATGTATGTAGGTGAACACAATTTGAACTGTAGAAATTTTAGCTGACACGTCTGTCTGCTGAAACATCGGTTTTTGCGGGACAGTTTTTGAAAAATGTTTTGCTTGTACCCGACACCCACATATCGCCCTACAATCCTGTTTAACAACAAAATATTATTGGAAAAAAACCGAACTACTAGTAATACTAATGCAGCACCCCATCATATTCAATCAATTGTCAATAACTGAATTCGATTTTTTATTATGTTTCAAAAAACAATTGTTGATAAATATCTTTACTAACAATACAATCGAATCGTATAAAACATATTGAAAAGTCATTATGTACGATTTTAACGCATCAAATAAATCACAAATGGGAGTAATATTTATAAAAAAAAAATTCCAAATTATTGTTTTCAGTTTTGTTGCTTGCTATTGGTAATTGAAAAAACAATTTTAATGAAAAGAAAATAATTTTTTTCGGAAAATAACAAGAGAAATATAAATAAGAAACAATACATTTGTTTTGATCAATTTGTATGTATTTTGAAAAATGTTATCTTAATCTTTGTTTTCTTGTTTTTACTATGAAAGCAAGTACAACATAAACTCTTTTTATGCGGTCCTTTCTTATGAAATTTAAGGGGGGAGGGTCCTTCAGAACTTTCAAATTTTTCATCTTTATTTTGTTTTGCTTTAAAAGTTCATTTGAACCTTAAGGAATACATTTCTAATGTTTTAATCCCAACAGAAAGATTATCTTACATAACGATAAACTGCTTTTAACTCTACTTTTCAAGAACGAAAACTTTTTAATAGCATTTTTCTCAAAACAGGTTTTTTCCGCGCCGTGGAACATAACTTAAAAAGTTATTAAGGTATTAGCTTGAAATTTTGTACAGATATTCTTTAAGATATTGACCTTTGCATATACCTAAAATTTTGCATAAAATTTTAAAGAAAATTATTAAAAACCTGTTGTCTGGAGGACCCTCCCCCTTTAAAGAAAAGAATTTTTAAATGCCCAATTTAAATGCCCATTAATTTGCGGTAAGATTAGTTATTGACAGTTTTTACGCTTTTTATCAATACACTACATAAGAATATAAATTACTGCATTATTCAGTTTCTTGACATATTACATATGTATATAAAATGTTCCGTATATAAAACTGTTCCCAGGTATAAACTATTATTTTATTCTGTTTTAGATAACCAACGTCTAGGAAAATCGTGAGGTTTCGAAAGTTTCAAATTATGCATTTTCTATGAAATTTTCTTTGTGCCGCCCCGATCTATCGTGTAAAAAAAGTTTTTTTTACAATCTTTAATGCGCTATACTTATTATAACAATTTTTGAAGTTTTTGAATATTTTTTTCCGATTTTTTTTATGCGGTCCCTATCCACCGCATTAAAAGAAGGTATGCTGTACCTGTAAAAACAAAAGCAAATTCAAAAGGAATTTTGTTTTATTTGCAGAATTATTTATTTTTAAAAGCTTTTATTTAACTTGCTATGTTAGTACCTATGTTGGTTTAGATCAAATCTTGGAATCGAAATTTAGACAACTTCTAATTGAGCTAAAGGTTTCAAATTTTGTATACTTGTCTAACCTTGATGACAGTGCAATATTGTATAATTAGTTTTGACCTAAATCGACCCAAACCAAAATTGTTAATTTTTAGTCCTATGCAATTTTTTGACATTTCGAATTGTCAAATATTGTCCATTGATTTTATATTGCAATTTTCTGTTTCCATAGTTATTTTTGATTAGGGTAAATTAACCGATTAAAATATAGGTAAAAAAATTACTTCTTTTTTTTTTTTTAAATTAATTGTAATCAAACTAAAAAGTAGAAAATAAATTAAAGTAAAAAAAATGTTTTTTAAGAAAAAGCTTTTATTTAAAAATGGCCTAAAAAAAATAAAATAACGTTTGAGTGAAGTTTGAAGCAATATGCAATATAATTTATAAAAGCTTGAGGCGTTTAATTAAATTTGGTGACTACTGAAAAGTAAAATAGCTACACTTATATCCAAAACAGAAATAATTAATGATAACGCCTCAAGCTTTTATAAATTATGTTGCATATTGCTTCAAACTTCACTCAAACGTTATTTTATTTATTTTTTAGGCCATTTTTAAATAAAACCTTTTTCTTAAAAAACATTTTTTTTTACTTTAATTTATTATATCAATGATTTTTATCCATGAACATAGAAAAAAAACACTTTCAACACAATAATGGTTACTGTTTCAAATAAATAATTGATTTCATTTGCAACAACCTAATATCTAATATACTGCTCTTGTTAAACAATAGGTAAATGAGCTACCAATTTGATAATTTACAACAAATTTTAAATCAATTTTTCGAATCATAAGCGTAACATAAAGCAAATGTTTTATATATAGTGACACGCAGCGGAATCAGATAATAATACGGTAAAACTGTTGGCGGAGATAAAGTAACAATCACACATTAAACTTCAAGTAATTCAATATTAAATTATATTAATTGTTTTAATTTTGTGTTAATTTAACTAGGCAGGCTTCTTTTTAAAAGGTATACATAGCATTTCGTTATTACACGATCGTCTAATACCTATTATATTTATTTTGTTACTTTCGAGACTACTAAAGTATAGCGGAAGCATTGTGATCACTTTTGAAAAATAAAAATTTTTTCCCTCAAAAATAAAATTTTTTACGCAGATTTTACGCGACGTCTGTGTGTCGCCAGTTTACACCAAGTGGCATAATTTCTGAACTATTCGATTGTTTTTAATGAAATTTTCAGAAATTATACAGTTTGGTTTCTAGATGGTCCCCTATGAATTTAATCAAAATCGGAGTAACGGTAGCTACGCCGCTACCATGTCATTCCATTAATATACTAAATTGCACCAAGTGGCATTACTTCTGAGCTATTCAATTCTTTTTTATAAAATTGTCAGAAATTATGCGATCTGGTTCCTAGATGGTCCTCTACAATTTTGATTGCATTCGGAGTAATAGTATCCACGATGTTACCATGAAATCCCTTTAAATGTCAATATCTTATTTACTACTAGTTCCACTTTGCTCAAATTTTTAAAATATTTTGGGGGTTAGTCTCTAAAATATTTTTGCTATTATTTTATAATTTAGCCTTCAAAGTATTTTGAGTTACAACAATTTTTTATGAACTTTAAGGCGAAAGTTTTAAAGTATTTTACGAATACGAGGAAGCTGTGTGCCACACCTCATTGGCAGCGTATTTAAGGTTCCGTACCTTAAAAGGAAAAACGGAATCCTTACAAGAAGTGTTCTTAAACAAATTACGCATACGTCACCATTCTGTGTTTTTCAAATTACCCAACACTTATTCAATATACGGAAAAAAAAATGTAAAGCACTTATAACACTATAGTTTTTGACACGCACATGGTGATAATAATGTCGTGTCGCTACGTGTAACTATTAATAAAATTCAATAAAACACTTTAAAAAATCATTTTCAAAGGTCCATTAATCAATCACACACTGCGGTACTCCATAATTAACTTCACATTATCCGACAAGTGCGACACCTATTGTCAATTATCATACTACCAACAAAAAAATCGATATAACGCTAATATACCTACTACTTTAATTCGAATGATACGAAAACGCGTATACGTAATGTGTGTAATTAAGTATACATATCGACTCAAATAATTTGAGTTTTTAACATGGATATGGTTTTGGACTGGGATACAATCACTCTCCAAACGATTTCTTTGTTCAAAGGTTACAAATATCTTTGAGTTTTCTTTCTTTAAATCAAAAAAAAAATTTCTTTGAATGAAAGAAAATATTTTTTTGAATCAAGGAAATAATCTTCTTTTTAGTAGTCAAAAAAATATTTCTTTGATTCAAAAAATTAATTTTTTGTATTCAAAGAAATTTTTAATCTTTGAACAAAGAAATTGTTTTGAGAGTGATTTAAAAAAAAAAGTAAGAGAATCTGATAAATAGCTAGTATTTGTTGTTGTCTCTATGTGTAACTATTAAACTATAAAGCATGTCCATGGTCAATGTTTTTCCGTGTAACGGAAAAAATTCTCGTGATCAATGTTAAGATTTTTTTAATGATAAGTGTGGGTGATTTTTCTGACGATTAACCGTTTTTACAGAAAATGTTTTTAAAAGAATACATAGAAAATGACATCCTACGTGAAGTCCTTGATATTTTCTAGTCTGTTCTTGAAACTAACACCGAAAATCAAAATTAAACTTTTGATATTTCACGGCGTTACTTTCTCCCGGGGATAAAAGTTATTATAAAAAGCTCCATTTATTTCACATTGCGGGACCAAAGTCTTTGAATGCTACGAAACCTTCTGGTACGTTCTAAAGCATTCTTGAATATCCTAGAACATTTTCGAATATTCTGAAAGATTCTAGAACATTCAGAAATATTCTGGCAAGTACTAACCACTTCGGCACTCGATTTCCAACTGCTTCCCATAAGAAATTCATTAATGCGCACTCTTTTTGACACCCTTATCTCCGAACCCAACCCCTGCAGTTTTAAACTGGAACCTTCTTCATTAACGGAAGATTGACAGCTACCGTACCATATAACCACCATGGGGCTGCGGAGATGAGAGTGCGTTACGTAGTTATAGCGGGCAAAGCAAATAGTTTCAAAAAAAGTTGTTTGCAGTAGACGAACAGACACCGAAGTGGTTGTAAAAGTGTTCCGTTTGGCAGTTTCGGTACGGATTACGGAGCACTAAAAGTTATTATAGGTAAATAAAACAAAAAATAGTGAGTAGGGTTAAATAGCTCTATAAATTGTTAAACATAGATAACTTATATTAATTGAATTCATGTACAATCGATGCAACAGATTAGATAAATCTATCAATTAAATAATAGAATTTATCACCTATTTTTTTTTTTATTTTAGATAAACGTTTAAATAAATTCATTGAATAAAAATGCAAATCACGCTTTCATCTATTTGTACTCTAAAATCTGTTTCAACCTCCAGAGATGATATTCAAATTGAAATATGCAAATAGGAACTTGACATACGGCTATAACTTACTATACCACTTACTGTTAGATATGTATATGAAAATACACTTAAATGAAAAAATACTTTTTCTTTATTTTAAATTATTTCAACAATTTATCAATTTATCTCTGACTTAACCAGAGCGTTAAATTGTATTCTTGTATGTACACATAAAAAAGGGATAAACTCTTATCAATTTTTTTTTTTTTAAATCTGTAATTGAAAATTTTTTTTTATTAAGTTGACGAATTATTTGATTAAAATTTAATAATAATCTTTTACTATTATTTTAAATTTGGATAGTTATGTGCCCTGGGAAACTGTTAAATATCATTTTGTGTTTGTGATGTAGGATTTTTTCATAAAATTTTTATGAATTACCTATTTGAATGAATATTCATTAATGTCAAATTTTTCATTCGATCCCAGTTTTCATATGTGACATTGATGGTCCACTGTCCAAACGATTTTTAACATTGTTCTTTTTTTTAAAAGGAACAATTTTAACCAAGAAGAAGTTGACGCCGGAAGTTCAAAATTTTTGTTTTTGTTTTTCATATAGCTAAATTGCTTACAAATTGCTCCACTAGAATAGCTATTTATGCAACACGTACATAATGAAGATCTTTATGAACGAGCCGTGTTTATGACTGATTGTGAGCGAGCTTGCGAGCGAGGCCAATAAGAAAAGGCGAGTTCATAAAGTCAAATTATGTACAAGTTGCATACAAAGCTTTATGTACGACTGCTAAAATTCCTAAATATCGATAAAAATCGAATTTATGAACCTGGCGTCTACATTTTAAATAAAAAATTATTCTATAATATAGTTGGCATAGAAAAATTTATTATATGTGTATGTTAAAGCATGCTTTGGTTGTGATTATCTGTCATCTGATGTTAATACTGCGACATTTTTAGAAGATTTCTCAATAAAAGTTACTAATGGCACTTGTACTTTTTGCTTTTCATTATGTAACTAGTGCCAAAAAGTACTTCTTTTCATATCTCTTAGCAATGCAATAAAATAGGCTTTTATGATTCAGTCGTACATAAACTAAATTATTTAATTAGTTTTTTATAAATAATTTTTTTTTAGTTTTTCAGTATGTCGTTTATATATTTAACTCGGCAATTCCCAGTGTCACCTGTAGGTGACAGACATTTTTAATTGTAAATTGTATTAATTTGTTTGTTTAACTTATAGTATAGAGTTGTCACAAGAAAGAAATATAAAGTCATCTATTAGCCTTCTAATGGTGGTAACAGAACGTAAAGATTTAATTATTTTATCGTTGAAAAAAATTGAAAACATCTGTCACCTCCAAATAACTCTGGGAATTGTCGAGTTAAGGATAATTCGATTTTGATCGATGGATATTGTTATAAATAAACAAATTATTTTAATAATTATTCAAAAGAAAATAATGTTTAGCTTTTAAGTTAAATGGAGCAAACTGGGACCAATTTATTTGCCATAAAGGAAAAGATTTTCCAGCTTTCAGTGCCAACTGTACAATTTTAAACTTCACAAATAACGCGAATTGTAATTTAACCTAGCATAAATTAACATAACCTAACCTATACATTATCGAAACTACCTTGAGTACCCCTAACAAAGGAGTTTAAAAAAAATTAACACAAAATGTTTACTTTTAGGGTAAGTGCGGGAGAGATGCCGCAGTAGCCATAGTTCGTCCGTTGATTGATAGATAGCGCTGTTAATGGATTATATGTTTAAAATAAGTTACTTATTTAAGCTGTATATGGTAACATTTATGATTAGTCCATCAGTTTAGTAATTATCCAACTTTTTATTATTGAAAAATAAGTTTTTTAATATAATATTTAATCAAGCATTTAATTCATTAGAATTTAAGAATGTATATTTCATTGTTTTAATGAAAATGAGTTCTGTTATTAATTTAGGTATATTTTAAAAGTACTGTATAAAATTCTAGGTTAGAATTCCTATAGCAACATGCGGCATCTATCCCAACAAAAAGGAGAGATGCCGCATTTAAAGTTGGTATAGATTCCGCATTATATTACCTGTTAAAAACATAGACTTATACCTTAATTATACAATTTTTTTTGGACTGTAAATTATGCCACGTAAATATAAAAGATCCATTAATTGGAACAGGAATAGCTCTCATATTAGTGGAGAAAACGAAAATAATGATGATTGCGTGTATATTGAAAGTTTTGAAAAGTACTCAGAAACAAAAAAAAAAAAGTTGACTGGTTAAAATGTATAATGTGCCAAAAATGGTTACATATGGCATGCATCATGTATGAAGATGTGTGTAAAAAACAAAATTTTTAATATGAACTATGCGGCGTCTCACCTTCTTTGATGAGGCATCTCTCCCATAGATGTGGGAGAGACGCCGCTTTGCAGGCTCTACAAAAATGTTAATTATGAATCCTTTATGACTCAAAATTTAAAATTATTTATAAATAGTTTTAAAGAACAATGTTTACATTTATTGTGTACCAAATTTCAAATCAATTAAATGCATACTTTAAGAATTAGCAAGTGTTTTCAAAATGTGCGGCATCTCTCCCGCATTCACCCTATAACGAAAATTGGACTTATCAAAAAACAATGTTTTTCTAACACAAGATAAAACGTTATATTACCTATTTCATTTACGTCTGCTTCCATCCTTTGATTATCATCGTCATCCCCTTCTATAACAATTAACGTTCGTCCATCATTTGGCAATGGTACTTGCACAGCATACGATTTTAAAAATTTCATTAACGTACGCTTTAAAAACTTGATAACTTTTTGAAATTCGCTATCATCGTTTAATTGCCGAATTTCACTGAATAAATTATTCACTTCTTTATTAATTTCTCCATTATCCTCATCCGTTGTCGTATGACTAACATTGTTATTTTTCACACCAATTTTCACAATTTTCAATGGACCAACATGGTCGTAGTGTTTAATAAATTCTTTGTCCTCAAATTGTAAAATATATTTAAGTGCACGATATTTAAAACAGTCAAAGGATTTTTTATTATTTTTACAAATTTTATATTTTTCATTGACATATTCATCGTCAAATCCAAAAACGTTTGTTAAAAAAATTAAAAGGAAAAAATATTTAAACATTTTAATTGTTAAGTACAAATCAATTTTAAATTCAATTGTTAAAATACATAATTTTTCAACACCACTCAAAACACCAATTTTAAAAATCAACTCATTAAATTCAAATTTAGCGGCACACTGACTGTTTTGTTTATATTTTAAATTGAGCGGTGATTTTGAATAGAGGGTTTCATGTAGAATGTTACACTTTGTAAACATTGCTGTCGTTTTTATATTTGTGTCATTATTGAGGTCACTAATCTTTATCAAAAGAAGATGAATATTGTAAATTCATTTAGATTATAGTATGTTATATTGTTAGTGAATATGATTTGTCTCCATGAAAATTAAAAGAACAAATAACATTTTATTTTTAATTTTAATTTATTATGGTATTAATCTGGCAACTCACGCTGTTTTTCATACCTATTTTTAGGTAGTGATGAGCAAATGCAAAACCAAGACCAAGACTTGGCAGTCTTGGTCCTGGTCTTGTTTTTGCATTGAGAATATTGGTCTTGGTCTTGCTAGAGCAGTTTGAGTCTTGGTCTTGGTTTTGGTCTTGCAAAATGCAGTCTTGGTCTTGGTATTGCTAAAAAATCTTGCACTTTCTTGCATTTTTTTATTACCGAATTTTTTCCTTCTAAAATCAGAATTTTCTCTCTTTACGGTATTAATTATACTTTCAAACTATTTAAATAGTTTAGCAAGACTCTTGCTTTTTTCTTGCTTTTGTCTTGGTCTTGCTCACTTGAGTCTTGGTATTGGTCTTGCAGCCATACTTATAGTCTTGGTCTTGGTCTTGCTCTTGGTATACATAGTCTTGGTCTTGGTCTTAGTCTTGCAAAAAGAATGCAAGACCAAGGCAAGACTGCAAGACCAAGACTAATTTTGCTCATCATTATTTTTAGGGGAATTTTTTTGGGAAAGAACAAATAAAGAGTTTTGAATTTTTAATATGTTTTTATTTACATCTTAAGGTAACAAAAAAAATTTTTTTGAATTAATTAAATTTTGTTTTATTATTATTATTATTATATCTTGAAGTTGGCGCCTCAAAGAAAAAGCACTTGGCTGGCCCGGGTAATTTTGACTCTTGGGGACATCTGAAATCAAAAATTCTTAATTAGTTTTAATCTATAGATATGTCATTTGGGCGGAACTGGAATTATGAAATTTTATCGAAAAATAACAAAATAGCGGATTTCGAAAAAAAAAACTGAAATTGAAATATTTTTCGAAGTCCGCCATTTTGTTATTTTTCGGTACAATTTTATAATTCTAGTTCCGATCAGAATGACATATCTATAGATTAAGACTAATTAAGAATTTTTGATTTCAGATGTCCCCAAGAGTCAAAATCACCCGGGCCAGCCAAGTGCTTTTTTTTAAGGCGCCAACTTTAAGTGGTAATAATAATTAAAAAACAAAATTTAATTTATTCAAAAAAATTTTTTTCTACTCCTGTTGAAGAACACATTCATTACATATCCATTAATTCTTGAGAAAGTTAGGCATTATTCAAAGGTGTGGAGAAATTTTCATTACTCACTACGTTTTTGACCAATGAAAACACCGTATTAACCATTATTCAATGGGCTGGCTTTTGTTTTGTGAATAATATACGTATCAATTTTTAATTTCAAATATGTTGCATAGTAACATCCACAGAGGACAGAGACGCCGCAACTATCTCTTTTCTGAAATCACGAGTGTGTACTTCTGTGCTCATTAGGCTTCTTAGTTGTCAGTTTGTCAGTGGCAGTCGATGATTGAAGATCAACCACACGATAATGGACTTGATTGTTGTTGGTATTGTTACATCGGTTACATCCCCTAGTACATGCGTGTGGTGTCTGACCCACGTGACTGCCCCCTACTATCTGCGTTACTCACACAAATACACAAAATCGCACTAATACAATGTAAACCCAGTGTGTGTATACAACATATTGTCTATCTCTTACATGTTACACTGGTTCCAGTAGTGTAGGCATAGATATGTTGTCTCTATTACTCTATGGTAACATCTAAGTAAACAAAGTAGCCTGGATTTTGTTTTCATCGTTTGTACATATATAAACATTTAATGAAATTAGAGATAGATTAAAAATTGTATTCTTTTGATTTAAAAATATTCAATATTTAAATAAAAAAAAAAAAAAGTCGTAGAAAAAATATCGGATTCTACTCAGATGCATTACGACACTCGCCTCGCAAGCTCGGCTCGTGTCGCAATTTCATCTTCGTGAGTAATAGCTATCATTACCAGCTTGTTGAATAATATACTGTTCTTGTTACCTTAAGATGTAAATAAAAACATATTAAAAACTCAAAACTTTTCATTTGTTCTTTCCCAAAAAGAACTGCCCCTAAATATAGGTATGAAAAACAACGCGAGTGACCAGACTACTAGCTTAAAATAGTTTGTCTCATTTTATATCCGATTTTACAGTTTTCTATCAAAAATTCAAAAAAAAAGGCAATCAGTTGTAATCAAATATTTCATAAAACACCAAATTTTAGTTTGAAGTTTCATTTGAAGCCAAAATCTGTTCGAGAATTCCTCATTCTAATTTGAAATAAATACTTATATCCTTATAACTTATATAGAAAATTTAAAATTTGAGTAAGAAGCTAAATAAGGAACTTCCAAAATATATCATTCAAATTATATCATTTTCCAAAACAGAGAATTAATTATGTCATGATAATTACATTGAACTGTAAATATGTTAGACAACAATATAAAAGAGTAATGGGACTTGAATAACCTTTTGATTATTTTCATTTCCTCAGAATAAGCATCTAGCACCATTTTAATTGTAAAAATGAAAACTTCTCACAGTAATTATCGTAATTCAACCAATCATCCTTATTCAAATCACTTTCGTAAAGCTTTATTTGGGAAAAAAGAAATATTTTAATTCGATGACGTCACCAGGTTCACAAAAAAATTTCAATGTCTTAAAAACCGTAATGAAATGAGATAATGATAAAGCTGGAAGCAAATTATAAGTTTTCGAAGTCATTCTTTCCATTTTTGTCAATATTAAGTACGTAGGACTACAAGAAAAACGACTTCTGTCGAATTAGCATACTATAAGGAAATTCCTCATTTTGATTGCAATCCCACATTCACATCTAAGTTACCCTAAGAACTGAACTAATCGTCCTTATTCAAGTCACTTCCATACAACTTGATTTGAAAAAAAAAAGAAATTTTTTGATTTGATTACATCACTACGCGGAGAGCAAAATTATATAATTTTTGTAGATAAAATTTCAGAAAAATTACCATGCTCTCTTATAATGCGTGCGCGATCGACGACCAAAATAAAAAATATGTGCTAGCATGGTAAAATTTAATGGGCTAACACAACTTTTATCACACTCTTATGCATAATATGTTATAGTTTAATTCTTGTTGTCGTACTCTTTCATTTACGCATCTGACCCGCAACCTTATGTTGCTTGGGCGGTACCTGTAAAAACTTCGAACTTGTAAGAACTTTATGATGCATACAAAAATGATTGCCAACAATATATTCTAATACTAAAGATAGTGAAGTAACAAAATGATGAATTAAACGGTGGCATCCCCGTCCTCTAACATAGTGTAATGAATACTGCTTGCTGCTTGTAAGTCTAATAAATCAAGGTGCTTGGTCCGACCCGTCCGACCAAGTTGGTCGTCCACACCTATGGATGGCTATATGACTTGCTATAAGTGAGGTACATTTCAGCAGCGTCCACAACACACACAACCTTCTTTCTCTTTTTTTCTTTCTACTATTAGCAGATAGCATTTCAAATATTATAATACAGCATGGTAATTTTTGTAGGAAAAACAATTAAAAAAAATTTTTTTGTGGTCAATGGAACTTTTTACTGTGCTGTTTTACAAATTTTACGGAGCTAATATTACAGAAAAAATATTCTATCCTTTAAATTTTCTATGATTAATTATAATTTTTATATTTTTACCGTACAAAATTGAATATGTTCGGCTTTTACACGTCGATTGTAGTGCTGAGCACAGTAATTTTTATATGAATTTTCTCTCCGTGTACGTTTACTAAAATTTTACACCTTAAAAACATGTAAGACCAAATATGGATACAGGCAGTTCCGGATTTACCTATAGGTAAATTAGGCAATTGCTTAAGGCGTACTTTTTGGAAGGGTATATTTATTCAAACTGAAAACATTAACTTTGATTTAATTGTTATCTTAAAGTTGACTTTTGTAGCTTCTTATTTTTCAATTATTTATAAAAATAATTGGCAACAATTTATCTGTCATTCCATTTTCACTTCAAAAATAATAGTCTCTCTACTTTCTATAGTGTTTTTTTATATTCTCGATACTGAACTTCCACTAGGGGCACACGGATTTAGTGTCCAGGGCGGTAAAATTTGAAACACACTTATTTTTTATAGAAAAAAGTAAAAAAGTTATTAGGAATTTTTTTTTTGCTTGTCACTTATTTTTTTAGTGAAAAGTTGATGTGCCCAAGGCGGCACTTAGGGTAAATCCGGCCATGGATACAGGGTATAACCATGAAATTCTGTAGACATAAACTACTTCGATAAATAGCAACTAAAAACGTCACATGTCCCATTTCTAAAAAAATTTAAACACGGATTGTTACGCACTTGACACATTAAGGACTACTGTTCTAGTATGTTAGAGTATTTTTTAGTAATCAATACCATTTAATACGTATGAATAGTAACCAGTAATTATTAAAAGAGTATCATATAACAATATTAAGAGGATTATTCTATAGTTTCTACACTAGCAAAGCTATGTATATGTATTCACATAATTATGCCTGTATACAGTCTATTTCAGAGAAGTGAGAACATACAAAATTTAACACGGGAAAAAATTATTGGGATCAAAGTGTGGTTATTTTTCTATGAATATGACTTTCCAGTGAATACGAATATCTAGTAAAAACAAAATTAAGAATCTTATTTGATCACAACAAATCTTTCCCATGTTAAAATTTATATGTTCTTAATTGCTTAAAACACCTTGTATAATGTAAAGCTACTAGTGATATGTCAGGGTAATTGTACCACTGTGTGAATTCACACATTTTTTATTAATACTTTAAAAGTATACTTTAAAGAAATATTAAGTTAATTATATCGTAAAACATTTTAGAAATTCAATTATGTTCATGGTGGTAGCGCTGTACAAATATTCTTATACTTCAAAATTGACAAAATTTTGTTACCCAACTGCAATGTAAATTGCCTATCATCACAATATAACCAATACAACCAGTGGAATGTAAAGGATATTGTTGCAATTTCAGACCAATATACCATGTGAGTTTTTTGAAAGTTGCCATTTTTATTACAGCCAAATTTGTATGATAGAAATGGTACTGGAAAACGTTCTTTTCTTGGATGTAATAGAAATGTAACCAAAAAAAAAAAAAAAAAACACTGTCGGCTGAAGTAGTCTCAAGTACATATGCATATTTTTACCGCCTAATTGATAAATTTAAAAAAAAATTCAAAAATTAAACTTGGGTAAAAAATTTTTTTTTCCTCATTTATGTTGTTAATTAATGCATTAGATCAGTTTTATCGAAAAATTAATATATAGTCTCATTTAAAAATCTATAAGTTTATATCATAGCTCGAAAACCATAAGAACTATAAAGCTCCTGACTATAGCAATCGGTTTTCCCGTCGATATCTACAACTCTTATTTGAACAGTTTTTCGATTAAATCAGCGGTTTGGCTCTAATAAAAATGGCAACTCTCAAAAAACTCACACGGTATGTATTGTGTTGAGAATTGTCTTAAAAAGCATAATTATACATATTAATCTTCAAGTCTTAAGTATAAATTTTTCAATGAGTGTACATATTTATCCACAAAATGAATAAGTCAATTCGAATTAAATATAAAATTTTCGCTGTCAACAATGATGAGTAGCTTGACTTGATTTATTCTTCTATCAATTTAAAAGGAATTTAGTTTGTTTCTTACAAAAATTCAATAATTTACTAATTTTTCAGGAAGTAAGTAAAAATTTGATGGGCTTTTCCTGGTTTAATTTAATAATCGTCTTCTAACAAATTCGGGTATTAATCTAACAAGGAAATCTTTCTTCGAAAGGTACTAGTTTTTTAGAACAAACTTTTAGAACAAATTTTTATACGAAAAATTACTTAGATTAGGTTAATTTAGGTTATGTTGTTAGGTTAGATTAGGTTAAGTGTGTAAATGGAGATAAATTGTAATACTCTTTACGTTTCTTAAAATTTCTTTTGGGTTTATATTTATGGAAATATTTATCCGATTAACATTCAAAAAATTGTGAGTAATTGCATTTAATAACAAGTAAAATATTTTTCTAGTAATCTAATATGAATGATAAAATATTTTTTACTGATCAGTGAATAATATTTTATATGTTATAAACAATAACCATTAAATATAAAAAAAAAAAAAATAGAACAGAAGTTGGAGCGTTAAAATTAGGGCGAGAGTAATTAAGTAGTACAAGTTACAACTAAAGTGTTAAACAATTCAGAAAAAGGTTAAACCGGATGTCATAGGATATTATTAAAATTGTACTCAAAATTCATTGATTTCTTAAATTAGTCTTCGAAACGTAACGAATTTCTTTCTAAGCATGCCAAATAATCTTTTTATTTTGGATAAACTTTCACCCAAGTAAAGGAAAAATGTATACAAAAGCAATAAACCAAAGAAAAATAAAATTACCTTTCAAAACTAAAAATATTCTATTAAAGAAAAGAAACAAAAATAATTAAAACATTTGTTATAAAAATGGTAATCGTTTCTAAAAGGCGTAAAATCAAATTTTCAAGTTGTATTAATACAATTCTTATTTAAAAATATAAACACATTTTTTAAATATATTTTATTATACTTTTAAAACTAAATTTTACATTCAATTCTTTTAATTGTATTTGAATAAAAATATTTGAATTTTTAATTTATTTATTCTACTCATTTGAATATAACATTTTGAAAATATAGAATAAAATATTTCGTCTCATTATAATGTTAAAATCGTTATAAACTTCTTAACATTATTGTGTTCATGTAGTTCTATTTCCACCATTGTAATTGTGAATTTTAATAACAAAAATGTTTAAAAACGGTTACAATTAATATGCTGAATTGCCATAAAATTTGACATACTCTACTGAAAAATTACTTTTATTTTTGGAAGTTCCAGTATCAGTGAAAGTTTCTCGTGTGAATCGATTCTGGAGGTATTTTAAAGAAAAAATAAGGAAAGCTGCGTAAAGCTATCACCCCAGTTTGCTATCTACTCTTATTTTTTTTTTCAATCGAATGTCTTTTGATAATTATTTATACGTAAAAAATTACATTAATTAATTGTAATTAAAACAAGCACTAATTTATATTATGAGTTGACTTTATGAAATGAATAAAGGAAAAAAATTTTATAATTTTTAATTAAATAAAGTTAAATCACAATAAAATATATAACCTGTAATTTTATATAATCGTGAATAGACTTATTACAAAGTTTTTGAAAATTGTTTAAACTTAACAATAATGTTATTGTTTAAACTTCATTTATACAGAATGTTGCAAGTAACTAACATACAAGAACATATAAACTCCAACACAGAGAATAGTATTTTACAATATAAGTTCGGTAAGTTGCTTTTACTGATTGAGAAAATATTGCGAAAACGAGGCCCGCAGGGTCGAGTTTTTGCAATTTTTTTTTTTTTTTTTTATTTAAATTTACGTTTTTAACAGTTGCAGTTTTCGAGATCAGTAAATGCACTTAACGCATCGTGTATTGTATAATATTTTTTTCACGATCGATTTAAAATAATTAAAGAATAAAAATATATTAAATAAAAAATAAAATTCGAATAATATAGGTGAAATTTATATTTCTATATTATGACATAGAATGTCATGAATAAATATTATAAATATTTATAGAAACTAATACGAATCTTTGTAGTAACAATTGACAACTATATTTGTAAATAAAAAATTAACTGTCAATATTTCATTGGTGTGAATATTTTTTTGAAAATTCTATTAAGGAAAATAGTTTGTTAAACTATAATATTAGTTTTAAATACAAAATGGAAAATGGTTTGACCAAACTTATTTAAAATAAAATCATTTTAAATAGTTCCCAGCCGTGGTCCCTAGAATAAATAGAATCGTGACGTCATGTGTGCTGAACACTGATTTGTTCCGGCATTTTTTGTCCAAAGTTTGCGTAAAATACATTGGAAATAGATAAATATAAACAAATTAAGATCATTTAGTTTGACCTAGGATGAATAATTTAATTAAAACTTTTTAATTGTTCATTAATTCATAATTTATTAAGAATAATTATGTACTCAAACATGTGATAAATAATTTTGAAGCTTTCCAATCCGTTTTGGACAGAAAATGAATGACATGTCACGACTGTATTTATTATACGGACTCTAATGCCAGTTAGAGTCCCTATAATAAATAGAGTCGTGACATGTGTGCTGAACGCTGATTGGTTCCGGCATTTTCTGTCCACAGTTTGCATAAAATACATTATAAATAAATTAAATATTAACAAATATCATTTAGTTTAATCTAGAAAGAATAATTCGATTAAAAATTTTTAATTGTTCAGTAATTCATAACTTACTGACACTAATTATGTACTCAAAAATATTTACTGAAGCATGTGATAATTAATTTTAAAGCTTCCCGTTCTGTTTTGGACAGAAAATGGATGACATGTCACGACTCTATTTATTATAGGGACTCTAATGCCAGTTAGAGTCCCTATAATAAATAATGCTAGTTAGAGTGCCTATAATAAATAGAGTGGTGACATGTGTGCTGAACGGTGTTTGGTTCCGGCATTTTCTATCCAAAGTTTGCGTAAAATACATTGAAAATAAATTAAATATTAACAAAAACCATTTACAAAGAACCAAACTTAGAAAGAATAATTAAATTAAAAATTTTTAATTGTTCATTAATTCATAACTTATTAACAATTATTATGTAGGTACTCAAAAATATTTACTCAAACATGTGATAATTAATTTTAAAGCTTCCCGCTCTGTTTTGGATAGAAAATGGATGACATGTCACGACTTTATGTATTATAGGGACTCTAATGCCAGACATATATGAATGCCAGTGACCCTGTTGCGACATCTCTACAAATTCTAATTAAACACTCAATCTGTCGCTTGTACTACAGATGGCACCAATGTACTATTTGTTCGTGATTTGTTCTTTGGATATCTTTTTAGAATGTAACAATTTTGACAGCTCCATATAAATTATAAATGGCGGAGCATTTCCTAAGTTATTTATTAATTTATTAATTTCAATTATAGTTTTTAGTTCGGTTCAATTACATCGCTTATATGAATTACTACACAAGTATACAAGGAAATCGAAACAGAAATTATGCCTTCTGTAAGTATACTACTTACAAGATAGAAATTTTCTTTATTTGAAAGTACCCAAGTGTACCTACTTAAAACAATGAGTTGTATATTGGCCATGCATGATTACAAAATTTAGCTGATATGTATTTTTTTTAGAATAGTTTGCCGATGGTCAATCATCAGTCGCCAGATGGGAATCAGCCACCGTGTATGAAAGTATTTATCCAACGGGATTATAGTGAAGGAACATCCGTGCGTTTCCAAACCCGATTTCCACAGGAATTAGAAGGCAAAGTATGTAACCAATTTTTTGTTTACAAATCTATTTTTAGTTAATTTTGTTTTTGTTTTCACATAAACAAAAATTACCGCTATTGCACGTCCGAATTCGCATATTTCATATTATTTCGTAATAATTGTTCATGCTTGGCATGTTCGGTGTTATCAATAATTTATGGAACATTCCATTTTCGTGTACAAAGGAAGGACCTTGTTATGTAAAATGATTTCAAATGCTTTAAGTTGAATATGTAATGTAGATTGTGTATTTAAAGATACAAATTGACTAATAGTGAATAATTTTATTTGATTTTTAACACTACTAAACACAATATTTTCATTCTTTTACACGCTTTAACCCTTTACCGACGTTAGTTCTGTTCAATTAACTTCCCAGCACACTAAAAATATTTAATTCACTAGCGACAAAAGTTGATTGAAATTAAATTTTTTTGTATTATTTTCATTGTTTCATAACTAATAATGCGTTATTAACAATTTATAATTTTGGTATAATACATATTTAAAATAAACATTTGAAAATTATATAGAGAAAAACATAGCTTACTTTTTCTCTCGGGGTAAATGTTCGATTTTCGTTAGAAAATATATTTAATTTTTCAAATCCAAAAATTCATTCAAAACAAAAAGGTGATAGTAGCCTTTTATGTAAGTCCTAGATATCCAAAATAAATAAAAAATTAGGCTTGGCGACGCAAAGATTACGCGAGCGCTCCTGGTTTTTAAAATTAGAAGCTGTATCAAGTAAAAATTTTTGTATAAGTTTAATTGGTCATAGAAATATGTAGGTATTATACAAATTATGTGCGGATTACTAGTTTTTATATCATTAATTGAACGTACGCGTATATTTTTACTTGATACTAGTTCTAATTTTATCACCAGAGGCGCGAGTGTGAATCTTTGCGTCGCCAATACATGAATGTTCAGTTTTAGTTATGATTAAAATATTTCAAGTTAGTTGTAAAACCCATTCATTAGTTTTAGTTTTACTACGATGAATATTATCTTTGGCCCCAAGGGCAACATTTAAAGTGACTACTCATTTACTCAGAATGAAATATGTACTTTAAATGTATTATTATCTAAAGTTGGTAACTTTGTTAACTATATATTATGTTCAGGAAACAAGATTGCAATATATTAAATTTGAAATGATCTAACATCTATTTTTTCAATTTTTCTATGAAAATATAAAAATATGAAGGTACAGTAAACTCAAATTACAAGTGAACTGTAACAAAATTTCTGTAGATGTCACTATTATTTATTACAAATTTCAATGGGGCAACAACTTTGATATTTTATTTTAGTTTTTGTTTTATATTAGTAAGCAAATCATATCTAGACGAGCTTGAGTTGGCGCATGAGTGGCGCAAAATTATTTGCGAAGAATTTTTATATATTTGTAGTAGTAATTATAAAAGCTTATGTTGCCATCTGGCATTTTGGTCAAATTTAATCCGAAATTGTTTATACGAGCGAAAAAGTACATTCTTAAATTTTTTTCATATAAATCTTTGATACATTACCAACGATAATTAACGCCTCTTAGTTTTTTGCCATAAAGTTGGTATTTCCGAATTTTTTTAAATTGAAAAAGTTTCATTTCAAGTCGTCCTAACTATATTAATAAAAAATACCGCTCTCCTACCATTCTGCATATAATGGCGAATTTTCTGTTGCAAAAATTACTTTTATTCGAAAATCTGCTCACATAGGGTAATGATTCAAAATATATCTTTTTCGTAAAAAATTTCCTTTGTCAAAAATGTAACTTTTGCCATGGCATAAAAAATATCAAAGGACCTTATATTTTTGACAAATTTTTATAAAAAGCTCATTTTTTTGAAGTTCCGGACATCAGACAGGTGTAAAAATAGAATATATTGATCGAAAATTTTGGAAATGTGAGTGAGTGCCTTTTTTGTAAATAGAGGGGGAGGACAACAATTTTTCAAAAATTTTCATCACAAAAAATTCATATCAGCAAAAAGAAGTGACCACACGCCCAATCATAATTAATTCGCCATTTTAATCTCCAAAAACAACCTTTAAAAACAAAATCCATCTTTCTTTACCAGACGTCTATGATCTCAAGTAGTTTTCGAGAAAAATGCCTGTACCAGACGGACGAACATCGAAGTTATTCCACAAGTGTTCAGTTTCGCCAGTTTTGTGATACGAGACATTTAAAAAGAGAAATTCCAGTACCCATTTTAACACCTTGATGGACGCAAGCGATTATGAAAACAATTCTGAATTTTATTGCTGCGTGGCAATGCTGCGCGGTGTACGGTTGAAAAGCGGGCAAAAACTAGTGATGTCGAACCGAGGGACAGTTAGTCGATTAATCGACTAAAATTGTTTTTCAGACAAAATTAGTCATTTAGTCGAAAATATCGAGTCTAGAATAGTCAACTAATCGACTAAATTTTTAGTCGAATTTATAAACAGGGTAACCTAGTAACTTTCTCAAAAAAAGCTTTTCTTTTGAAGTTAATTATCGACTTTTAATATTTTTCCTTTAACAAAAAGAAAGATATGATATCATAATTTGTTAATCATACAAAGTGAAAAATCATATAAATAATTTTCTAGTTTCCATCTTATAAGTAATACAGAAAAATTGTTAAATTAGTTGTTTTTAGTCATTCAAAAAAAAAAAAAAAAAAAAAATTAATCATTTTAGTCATTTAGTCGAGGACAAAACAGTCGACTAAAAAATTATTAAATGTAAACAAAATACGGTACTTGTAACTTGACTGTATTTAATTTGTGTTAAATGTTAAATAATTCTATGCATTATCATTACATATGTCTAATTTTAATTATGAAACATAAAAAAATTCGAGAGCTATTTAGAAATTCTATTTTGATAATCGCCATTTTTCAACAAACATTCAAATTAGTGAAAACGCGCCATTTCTTGAATACGACGTTACATTTTGTAGCTAAATAAGGTAACGGGCCTAGTTTCTGACCTTTTAAGAGTGACGGCTGAGGTTAAACGACAGTAATAAATATAAGTTTCAACTTAAGAGACAATTAATAACTTTATCAACTAGTTTATGGCTTTCAAAATAAAGCCATACAAGTAAAATAATTATTTGAATTGAATTAATAATTTAAATTAATGTTTTAAAAATTGACAAAAAGGACCCAGTTTCTGACCTTCAAAATTTCTCATGTGACAGTTTCTGACCCTGACAGTGGCCTAGTTTCTGATCCTTAAATTTAAAAATACAGTTTTTTAAAATTTAATTTATAAATAATTTTTTATTGATAAAAATGAATGTTTAATGTAATACGTTATGAAAAATAACAAAAACTAATCGAAGATAACTATAAATAACAAAATAACTAACAAAAACTGGTTAGAATTTAACTGGGCCATACCACTTTAGAAGTGAGCCTAGTAATTGACCCTCATATTTCAATAATAAAAATCATTCTAAGGTATTTTATAAATATTTTAAAATAAATTTTAAATAAATATTAACCTGCTCATATATTTTTAATTAAGTTTTCATACTTACATGATGAATATTGCACAAATCAAAATGAGTACTTTGTAACATAAACTGTTAAGAAACTACCAAAAAAATAGTGTTTACACACATTTTAAACTTAAAATTTTTTTTTTATTTAGTTAATATATTCTAAACTTTTTAAATTGCTGTTCATTAGACACAGAATAGATTACTTTAAATTAAGAATTTATTTTTTTTCTTATTTAAAATATAGTTTTTTTATTAATTTATAACAAAGTTGAAAAGTTCAGAAACTGGGCCAGGGTCAATTACCGGGTCTTTTACCTTACCTATGTCGATTTTGATAATTTTCATCGGTGAGGTGAAATTGTGTTTTCTTTTGAATATTTCTATTAGCTTATATGTATATAAAGTAATAATAACCGATCAGAATTCAAATAAATATTTGCTTTTACTTTGATATTTTATGAATATAATCAAAGTTTTGAGGTTATAAATATTGACATTGACGTTTAGTTGCTTCAAACTGTGACGTCACTATAGTGAGGTGTTTTTCCCGCCACTTTCTCATTTAAAATTGTAGCGTTATTTTTTTGATGATTTTTTTTACAGAATCTGTCGAAAATAAAAAAATCACTTAACTGATATGAAAAGACAATGCTTTTAGAATATTTTTGTAACTTCAGTCAAGTACCCTATTAATCGACTAAACCGACATCACTAGTAGAGATGTCGAATAATTAATCGATTAGTCTATTTAGTCGACTAATTTTGTTTACTTTTAGTCACTTTTTAATCGACTATTTTACTGTCGACTAAATGACTAAAATCACTAATATTTTTTTAAATGACTAAAGAGGATTAATTTAATAGTTTTTCTGCATTATTTATGACTCGAAAAAATGAAAACTAAAAATTATCTTTTTTTATGATTTTTTACTTTTATGTGAATAATACATTGTAATACGTATTTTTTTTTCTTTTCTTTTTTTTAAAAATAATAATAATAAAAGTCAATAATTAAATCTAACACATTGTTTTTGAAAGAGTTACAAAGGTTACCCTATTCATGAATTCGACTAAAAATTTAGTCGATTAATCGACTATTCTATGCTCGATATTTTCGACTAATGACTAATTTTGTCGGAAAAACAACTTTAGTCGATTAATTGACTAATTGCATCTCGATTCGACATCACTAGTAGAGATGTCGAATAATTAATCGATTAGTCGATTTAGTAGACTAATTTTGCTTACATTTAATCATATTTTAGTCGACTATTTTACTTATGATTAAATGATTAAAATGATTAATTTTTTTTTTAAATGACTAAAAACGACTAATTTAACAATTTTTCTATATTATTTATTGGACTTCAAAAAATGAAAACTAAAAAATTATCTATTTGTATGATTTTTTACTTTTATGTGATTAATATATTGCGATATTTCATATCTTTTTTTTTTCTAAAAGAAAAAAATTAAAAGTCCATAATTAAATTCGAAAGAAAATCTCGTTTTTGAAAGAGTTACATAGCTTACCTTATACATGAATTCGACTAAAAATATATTCGATATTTTCGACTAATGACTAATTTTATCTGAAAAACAATTTTAGTCGATTAATCGACTAACTGCTTCTCGGTCCGACATCACTAATCACTAGTAGAAACTACATATTAACGCTGTACAGCAGTTATGTTCATTAAAATTGGTACCAACTTTTATACATTTTTTCTTTGGAATGTTCGATATTTATTAACATTTTATCTGTTTTTGATTCCAGATCGACCGTCATACATTCACCGGTACAATCAATCAATTAAATCAGTATTTCGCGGAAGCGGAAAAGGCCGCATGTAGTACATACTGTGAAGGATGTCTAGCCTGTTTAACCGCCTATCTAATATATATCTGCACCGAGACACATTACGAGAAGTGTTTACGAAAAGTGTCAAAATTCATTGCCGAGGAGAACGAGCGTGTTTATATGCCGCGCGGTTTAATGCTAACCGATCCGTGTGTTCGCGGTCTACGTGTGTTAGAGATCAGTTGCCTCGATCGGCCACCAACTGCATGACTGACACTCAGCCACTCCACACAGGAGTTCTTCATGTGACCACACCTCCATTCGTATGGACGGCTTTGGTTAATCGATACTCCGCTTAATTATCCGGATTTCATGTTTAATAATTAAAAAAAAAAAGTTAAAATAATAGTTGAAAACAGTGTTTTTGTTTTATAAGCCTTAATCCATTTTTGTACCAAAAAAAAAATTTCGAATTTTGCGTTCAGTGGGCGGGGCGGGATGATGGAGAGGAAAATCAAATTAAAATCACTAAACAGTCACATAACGTGTAAAATTTGTCGAGGATATTTAATCGATGCGACAACAGTGACCGAATGTTTGCACACATTCTGTAAGAGTTGTCTGGTGAAGCATCTCGAAGAGAACAACACGTGTCCCACATGTAGCATCATCATACATCAATCGCATCCACTTCAGTACATTTCGCACGATCGCACCATGCAGGATATCGTCTACAAACTCGTGCCGAATCTACAAAAAAACGAGGAGCGTAGCGAACGAAAATTCTACAAATCGCGCGGTCTACCGTGTCCACGCGATCAAATCGTACAGAATCATGGTGACGATCACAATGACGACAAAGCGGCGATGGATTCGCACGCCGAGGTGGATTATCATCGACAGGACGAGCAAGTGAGTGTGTGTTTGGAATGTATCAGTCCACATTTGAAAACGTTAAAACGACGATTTATACGGTGTTCGGCGCAAGCCACCATATTACATTTGAAAAAATTTGTGGCGAAAAAAGCGTTGGACGAGATCGAAAAGTATAAAGATATCGATATATTGTGCAATGATGAACTGTTAGGTAAAGATCACACGTTAAAGTTTGTGTATGTGACAAGATGGCGGTTTCAGAATCCACCACTTATACTACAGTATCGGCCTCGGATAGACATATAGCATCAATTGAATGGTTACTTTTGGGGGTAACTAATTTTTTTTTTTTTGTATAGTGAAAGTGTCTAAGTCAATATATTGTTTCGATTTGTTGATTTCCACAGACAGAATTTTTCGTTTTTAAAAAATGGACATTGTAAAAAGTGCAGTAAAAAAATTTTAAAAAACAAAAACAATATACAATTATTTATATGCAGAGATGCCCTCTACGAAATGTGGAGGTAATTACAATAATTATGGGAAAGTAATTTTTTTTCGGATAAAATTTATATATTTTTCTTTTACTCTTGTTTAAAATGTATTGGAAAAGGTAGACTTGTAATTTTAAAATGTGGATATTTAGTGCTTCTCTAGATAATTTTGTCATTAATATTTAATGTAACACGTGTTTTTATAAATGGATATTAGGTATGTTCATTTAATTCTAAAATCAAAGTACAAAATACAAAATTTTTTTACTTTAAAAAAAGAAGATGTTTTAAAAGATGTGTAATCCATAGCGGTGTCAAATCCAACAGCAGTTAGTCGATTAATGCGGTATTCTAGTTTAGAGACGCGAATTTTGATCATTTGTTAATGTTTTAAGAATGTACAAAGAGAAAATTCGTAAAATGGCGGTTAGTTTTTATTTTTTCTTTTATTAGTCAATTTTTTTTTTTTAATTTCTAAATTTGAAGACAGTCGATTGGAGCGAACTCGAGATTTTGGCTAACTTCAGAAATGCATCACTGCTTGCATGAGGCAGAGTCAATAGTTCAAAAACACATCACAACGAAAAATCAAAAGTTAATTTTTGCATTTGATGCGTTAAAACAATGCATCAAGAAATTTGGTGATGCGTCTCCAAGATGCATGTCATGTGTATAATGTAGAATTATAACTACTTGCCATATTATGTAGGTATTAACACCAACAGGAATAATTCCGAAAAACAAATTGTTGAAAAAGATTTACCTTTGATTGAAATTGTTTAAACTATTTGAGTAAATCTTGCACTCAAAATAGGTATGTAAGATTTTTTATTCAAATAATTTCAATATTTTCAGTTTCAAGTAAGTTCAAGTCGAAATTTAAAGATAATATACCTATACAAGGACTGTACTGCTATATTATCTATAGTCTATCTGTAGCCAAATCAGAGGCTAAATGATGCCAATTTTCCATTCAAAAACATCTAATGTGCATCAAATTTGAAGAGAGCATCAGCAGCGCATCATGTAGTATTAAACGGATCAGAAAAGTCATGATGCTGCATCGATGCGGTAAAGTTTACATTTTTGAAGTTACACTGAATATCGTTTTAATCGACTAAAATTGTTTTTAGGCAAAAATAATCATTAGACGAAATTATCGAGCATACAATAATCGATTAATCGATTAAATTTTTAGTCCAATTTCTTAATTTTCGATTTTTTAATTTATATTCCAAAAAAAAAAAAAAAAAAAAAATTAGTCAACTAAACCGATTAATCGATTAATCATTCGTTATCACTCATCATTGATATTCCGTACGTTAGGCCCGATCCGACCAGTACGAGCGCCCGAACCATTGTCAGCAATAACTATAAAATTTAGTTGTACTATTTACCCTAAACCCAAACCCAAGTGGGCAATAATTGGTTTTGTACAAAAAATCGTACTTTACGTGTTTAATATGTGTCATGTTTTCCTCTTGTATCAAATACTGCTTTTATAACTAATGCGGCTAATAGTCCGAGTACCCGTACTGGTCAGATTGGACCTTTAAAACTGATATACGTTATTTCTATAATATACAAACTGTCTTTTTACATAAATGATTGAAAATATTCCGATTTACTTAAATTTTTTGTAACTAATCTAGTCTAGGATGCTGCCTACACTATATTGAATCAGGCTTGCCAACTTTTCGATAATCGACGACCGAACATCAATATTTGTTAGAAAACTCTATGAACTGACGAGTAAAAAAGTAGAAACTAAAAAACGAAAATACCCTGGCGTCGTTTTGATTTTTCCATGACTTTGAAACACCAATCTTTAAGTATTTAACTATTTCCCCAAAAATACTCGTGACGAGCAAAAAGTAAACCACATTCAGTCACACATACAAGGCCGGACCCAAACAAATCATGTCAAAACGGGACAGTTGGCAACCCTATCTTGAATAGTCATTGCTTTTAAAAGATTAACTTCGATATATACCTATAATGCATTCTTTAAAACGCCATTGACTTTTTAGTCACTTTGACTCGAAAATTATTAAACTGAAATTTAAAAGTTAATAATCTGAAAACAGTTGTTTTCATAAAAATTTCTATTCTTCTTTCATGACGTAGAAAAAATCAATTGTCAAAATACTATTTCAAAAAATTCAAAATATTGTGCCATTTTATGTGAAGGATGTACTAAAATTACATGCAGGAGTGCATGGCACATTTTCCTCGATTTCAATTTATTTAAGAAATTGTAAAAATTATATTTTTATAAATCGTTGTAAAAATAATTATCGTAGGACTAAATTACAACAAATTTCCCGTTGATAATGTGTTAAAATTTAGTATCGTCGTTTAAATATAAATGAAATTGTATAAACTATTTAAAAATTGTATATTTTTTAATGAATTTTATTAATAGGGGATGTAATTTAATTCAATAAAAATGTTTATAATCCATAAACATTATTAGATATTAACCCTCTTATTATTTGAATATAGAATACGAATTTTATCGAAAATTAACGATCGGCGCTCGAAGTCAGCATGCATTGTTCGTTTTGTTGACGCACGCACGCTATTCACGTGATCAAGGACATTTAAAAAATGTCTTCCGACATTTAAATTAAAAAAAAAAAAATTGTGAATTTTTTAAAACACAATCACGAATTAGATGAACATACCTACTTTAAATTAAAAAGTAAGATGAGAAAATAACTGTCGAGTAACGTGCATTTGAATTTGTACTAGTTTAATTATTCCAGTAATTTATTAAGAGCGATAATTAAATTATAGACTGATTTTTAATTAAAAATTTTTCAAGTAATTTTCTCATATTACTTGATCAGTTAACAGAAATTATAAATACCCTCTTACGTATTAAATGATATTTTTTTCATTGTTATTGCAAGTGTTCTTTTATTTATACCGACGCCATTTTGAAATTGTATAACGACAAATAATAGGGGTGTTTCAAAATAAGACTGACAGATGTAGTTGATCTCACCGAAATAATTATGTATCCTATAATCATGGTTTTTGTGACAGATACGTTACCGTCCTTAAGTTTAATGAAATCACCCAAAATTGTTGTTTTGTGGATGACTTGAAAGACTGACGATTCTCATATTTGTTTATGCGTAGGTCTTCCTTTATTTATTTAACTGGGATTATTTTTGTTTTTTACTTGCAATAGTCAAATGAAAAAAGTATAGTTTAAATATTTCTACATATTTTGAAAATGGTATATGGTTAAGTAATGTAAGCGAGTCAATGGAAAAAACGAAATACCTATCACATACAAAACAAATATATATTTGAGAATACTATTATTTTAATATAAAAATATATTGTTTTCAATTATTGTTCTCTTCAAAATATTTTTCAAAATTAAAAATACATGTATTTAGAAATAAAAACGTATTTTCTTACTTTTTTCACTTTTACAGGAATAAATGAAATATTAACGAACAATACGGTAAGTAATTTGAGTCCATCGGATAATTCATGTGAAACAAAATTTTAATGACAGTGCGCATCGTGCGCATAATATTGACATGACCGTTAATTGTGAACGAATTTCTTACAAACACAAAAGGGGAAGTTTTAAACAATTCATTTCTTTTTAATTATTTCGTACTTTATCAATAAACTAAAAACTATTTAAATAAAATAAAAAAGGCGACTCTCATAAATAACGAAAGGACAAAAAGATAGTTTTACTTACCTTACACGTAAATTGTTTCTCAAGTGAAAGGGATAAGCTGGAAGCTTGGAAATAATTTAAAAAAATTGACGTGTAAGTCAGAAAACTTTTTTATTTAGAAATAATTTATTTTTTCAGATTAATGATTGACATTTTTTTTACTAAGTTCAAGAAACAATTTGAGTAGAATGGTTTTCGGTTTTATTTTTTTTATTTAGACAATTTTTTTTTTTTTTTTTTTAGTAACAACAATTTTATTTTAATAATTATTCTAAAAATATTCATAATACTGGGTATAATTTAAAAAAAAATGTTACATCTAAACGAATAACTTTAATCTAAAACATTCATTTTTTTAATTTTCAAATAATTATTATTACAAAATTTAATTTATCATCATAGAATGTTTCTTTTTGTAAACATTAATAAAAATTTAATGATCTGATTCACAATGGCTGCTTGTAATATCAGCTAAGGTCTTCTCACAGCTAGTGAATAACGTTAAGACCTCTAGTTAAGACTAGAGTGGACTAGAGTGTCTATAATAAATAGTTAAGACGTAAAGAGTAGTGTCATCTAGTGACTTTTGATGAAATTTTGTGTAGTTTCTTAACCTAAGTGATATTCAAAAAGAAAATCCTACAGTTAGTTGTTATTTTATCTTCGGAATAGAACAAAAAATCTTCATTTTATATGTATAGAACAATGAAAGTTTTCAACGTTATATAATATATGAATAAAAAGAATTTTGGGATTAACTGTAAAGCATGAAAAATAGTCAATAAATATGACATAAAAGATAAAAGAAACATTTTATGTATGTAGTTCAATTTTATTATTCTAGCGCTGAATCAGTTGTGAGATCTTGATAATTCACGCAGCTGAATTTACATGCAAAAAAATTCGAAAAATACGTGTTAGGACTTCGTAGTTCAGAAACTAGCATTTTTCACAATCGTCTAAATTTATTTATAATATGAATATCTAAACCTTTTACTTTTTATAAGAGTTTACAAAAATTTCAATAATAGTTTTTAGAAAACAAGACTGTCTTTTAGATTGTGTGAGGTCCGACACTAAGTATTACAAGGTAATCAAGTGCGAGTAGACCAGGCAATGCAATGATAGAAATGACGAATCTATAAGGATTTCCTGGTAGAATTACGAAATCCTAAAAACCTCCCAAAAAAACGGTTCGAAACAGAATTTTCCTTACTAGTTATGTTTTTGCACATAATATCAAGTTTTTGCACGAGTTTGTCCGCTTATCACCGAATAAGTGATTCATTTGGAAGATTTTTTTTCTTGTTTCCCAATAAAATATTTCCTCAAAAAAATTTTCATGAAAATCGATTATTTTTTTTTTTATAGATCCTCGGCTTTTTTATCGCGCTATTTTATTAATTAAGTACGTTATCCAAATTTTTTTTAGATTGTCCATATTTTTTTCTGAGCTTATTAATAATTTTTAAATCTAATTTCGTAATTTCTATTATCAATTATCAGATTATCACACATAATATTATTTTAAATTTAATTTTTTTTTTAAATATAATTAAGTACATATAAATTTTTTTGAATAACATTTAAAAAATAAATATACATTTAAATAATTAACAAACAAATATAGTTTGTGTTCAAGGTCATTTATATTTTTCTATTTATATTCTGAAAACACTTAATATCGTAAAATATTGAACACTTAAAATTTAATAGAAAAAATTATTCAATTTAAATTCTAAATCTTAACAAATAAGTTAAAATGTGACAAAATAGACGACCTAGAACACATCTTTTTAAAGTAAACTATATTTTGGACGGTTAATTTTAAAATATAATAAGCGTTTTCAATAATATCATAAAGAAGAAAAATAATGTGTCTTTACTCATTCTGGAAGTTTAAAATAACTGTCAATTTCCTCATTTCCTTTGAGTTTACGATTCAGTTAAAATAAAATTATATATTATAATTATTTTTTCCTTTTATGTAACTAATACAAAACATTTTTGAAGTAAAATTACTATTAAGAATATAATTTGTTGAAATTTTTTTCATTATAATACATTTTGGGAGCATCTTCCATTCATTATAGTTTTTAAAAAAAATTATACTCTCAAATACATATAGGTATAATTACAGTTCAAAATTTATTTTCTCATTGTAAAATTATTACAAATAGGTTTTCATATTTACTTATCCATACTTTTTATCTAGATTTATTGTATTTTTACAATAACAATTTTTAGTACATTTAATTATTGCAATTCTAGAAAAAATTTCAATCTTACAAATATCTACAGAAGTATTTTTTTCATATAGAATTTAATTTAGGAAAATTTATGAAATAGAAAAATGTAATGATTACATTATGAAATACTAATCTTATATTGCTATCTTACAAGAAAACATTTTTAAAAAAATTGACTCCTAAGTTTTAAGATGTAAAATTTAAATACTATTGCACACCCCACCCCGTGTATATCAACTAACGTGCCAGCTTCGATTTTTACCGATAAAAGTCATCGTATTGTGGGTGATTTCCATATTTGAAATTTTTACATAAATATTTTCTACTGTATATATTCTGACATACGTAAGTATATATGCTTAATGTACGCATGCGTAATAATGTCAACAATACGTTATTATTTACATTAAAACAACTTTCGGGGTGTGCACTTTTGGTTTCAATATTCGTAGAAAAAAATTCATTTTAAAGTCATCTTCCAGAAAAAAACAATTTTTATCCAACTTGTCTAAAAAATCGAGTAAATTTTTCAAACACTAAGACCATCCTAGTATATAAATATACTCAACGATATTCTTAGTTTTCCAATAGTCTGAACAGTGGAAGGTTTTTAAATATTATTATCAGTATTAGTAAATTTACTCAAAAATGAGAATGTCTCGTATTATGCAATTGTTACTCAATCTTTTTCTCAAATGAATATTTTGACTAGTACAAAAGTCTCATCGTATTTTACTATTTGATGTGGACAAATGACATTATCAGGTTTTCCTTTTTAAAACACGATTTCAGCACAAATTTCTTGCTATTTTCTTTGCTTATGAGCACCACTCTTATCCTTTTTCACCCTTTCAATAAGGACTGAAACAGAAACAAACACCAGTCTTCCGATGAAAGACTTTTTTCCCACATTTTCGTCTACTTTTCAGCCTAAAGTGTTGTCCCATCATCGGTACTTCTTTGTCACAAAAGATTACATAATTTTGATCGAGCTTTCGGTTTATGTTTGGGCGTGGTTGGTTGTGGTGCAATGTGTTTTTGTGGATTCACTGGTTCTGGCGCTTTTGTTTCAGCGACAACATTTGTCGTTGTGGTACTTGTTGGTTGCGGTTGCTGGCTAACGGGCGGATTATTATTTGTCGATGATCCATATAGGGATTTTGTCAATCGTAAACGTACAGCTTTCGTTAGCGATTTTGATTTAATGCTGGCCAATCGACTGCGTTGACCGAATGGCACGTTACTTTTAACTGTCGCGTCTGTCGTGTTAATTGTTGTATTGTGCTGGTGTAATGTTGTTACGGTGAATTCCAATTCTTTCACCGCTTCAGCTTCTACGAAAAATTATTGACGGTTAGAATTTTATGTTTTGATGATTAAAATTTGAACGTAACTGTACATGTCACAAAGAAAACATCTAAAAAAAAAAACTTTAAGGAATGAATAAGGTAACAGGTGCATTGTAAACATTCTTGGGCTCCATTTTTGATAGTAGTGGTTTTAAAATATTAGAAATAAATCCAATCAAATCTAAAGATTTTAGCTACAGAGATGTAGAATTACTATTTTTTTTTTTTTGTACAACTTTTGAAATATATATACAAAATTTCAATTTCATATAACTAATCGTTTAGAAATTAAATTTTTCTGACTTAAGTCCACCCAGAGTAGAATTCAAACGGCGTCCACAGAAAGCTCCGCAAAATCAAAATGGTTTCATTTTCTTTTCCTTTCTTTTGCTTTTTTTAATTTTATTAAAATATCTTGGCAATTTCTTAATATGCGTGAAATTTAAAATTTTTGAAAATATTTGCTTTTTTCTTTGGATTCGAGCACAAAGCGAAGGTAAATAAACTTAAAAATTGTCGGTGGCGCTTGTTTCTTATAAATTTTCTCCAATTACTAATCATGGAAACAATTTGTAAATGGTTATTTTTAGAAATAATTCAACATAATTCACGGATCTTAACCCAGAAAGTGTTAAGAGAATTGAATTAGATTTGTTTTAATTAACTGCAAATATAGATTTTTGTTACAAACTGTAGGTAATCTTTAATTTAAATTTTGTAAAAAGATCTTAATATGTCCAAACTAGATCCGTTGTAAATCAGGTATTCTAAACAATAAAGGGATAACAATTTCCTTTAACTGTTTATCCATATTTTCGAGGTAAGAATACATGACTTAGAATGATACAAAAAAATAAAAAATTTTCAAAAAATTCTTTATTGATATATACTAAGAAATACCTAATTCAAATTGCAATAAATTGAAATAATTGCAATATGAAATTTGTTTCGAAGCCTCGCATATTAGCTTGCCACCCTTTTGTATTTGGATCGATTCTGGCTAAGCAAATAGAATACACTTAATTTTTGATTGGATTTATCTTAAATCCTTTTCGATATAAATTTACATTTGGTCAGAATAGTTTTTATTTTTGATAGGAAAAAACATTTTCTTGAACCAATTAAAAAACACAAAGCAATAGCTCTTAAAAAATAAATCAAACAAAGAGCCGAAGGAACAATTCAAGCAAACAAACCAGAAAATCATCAAGGCAAAAAATATTGTCGTATGTTTTGTACAAATCACTTGAAAGTGCATTTTCAGTTTTCAATAAATTGTATTCAGAAAATTTTATTGGCATAAAATATTTTGTGCAATAAAAAAGGATTTTAGAAAATTGGTTAAACGACATTTAAAAAATTCATACAAGTGATAAGGCGTTAGAGAATGACAAGTACAGGTAGAGACGATAATGAAATTTTGAGAATTGTTGAAAGAAAAAGGAGAAAATATACTTTCTTTTTTCTTTACCAGATTCATCCTGTTCACTAATTTCTAGGACAAAAAAGCCAATTTTTAACAAAATTTATTTTAATTAATCAAATTAAACACCTAGGGTACACTTGCAAATTCCAATTTCCGAAACACCGAAGTTAATTTGCAAATGTACGCTCCTGTTTTAAATGATGCTTGTTACCAACCTGCTAATGTTTCGATCGGTTTATCAATAGTGTCATGATCGATCCACGTTAAACCCATCTCCACTTTTTCAGCCAAATCTTGCCAATGTTTTCGATTTTCTAACGTTCCTTGATAGAGTGGTTCCATCCAGGGAAATGTTTCCGATAGAACTTTATACAATGGTAGACAAATTACATCGATGAAACCAACTTGCATTTGTGGCAATTCGTCTTTGCGTTCGCGATCCATCATTGCCTAACGTAAAAAAAATTCTAAAAATGATATTTCAAAACAATCACAAGCTCCAAAGAAGTTTACTTACCACAGGTTCTTCTTTTAATTGTAATCGTTCCAGATCCCCTTGATCGAAAAATTCATCTGCCACCAACTTAGCAATGCGATGCTGGACTTCCCACGGTTTGGCGATGGCGCTAACATCACAAGCGGTCATCATCATTCCACAGAGCACTAGAATTAAGTATCGGTTACATTTTCTATACCTTGAGTCACGTATCTTGGCAGTGCGTAAAATAGGGGAAGGTCGCCCAAAGCGGGTAAGCGCTTGTATATCTTTGTATCGAATGTTTTTGTCAGGTCGTGTATATACCGAGATTAACCGAATATCAACCAATACCAATCAGTTGCACTTGAACGCTTGTGTCGTTTAATGTCCTAGTTAAGCTTCATCAAATTTTTTTGTTGGTTTTGTTAAAAATTTTGACGATAAATATTCTGTGACTAGTCACAAACCTTTTTATTTGTAATCTTTTTGGTATTACCATATTATGTTATCATCATTTGACTTTTAATATAGAAATAGGTAGACATGTACCGGCTTTCATTTTGAAATTATTCTAAGTTAACAAAATTAAGTCTTTTGGGCAAAGCGGGTAGACAAAATAGAAGCATCTTAATGGAAAAAACTGTTGGAAGGGAAAAGAAATAAATAATCTTCTTTTTACGATCGAATGAGGGAAAAAGCTTAAAAAAAATACTTCTGCCTTGTTTGTGGTGATTTTGATCTGGAATCACCCGAAGTAATGTATTCCAATATGGTGGTTGTAAAGAAAGTTACAGTTAATTGTTATAAATTTATTATTTTTGTCTTTTTTCAATTTTTTTTCTTAATTATTATTATTGTTAAGTTCTATATGATTAAGAAAATTTATATTAAAAAATAATAACAGTATTTAAATACATAGTGTACTTACCCGCTTTGCCCAAAGAGGGTTACCCGCTTTAGGATACCTATACGGGCAAAGCGGGTTTTTGCAGAGGTTTTGTATTTTCTTTATTAAAAATAAATATCGTATAAACATTTCTTAAGCGAAGTTTCATTTTAAAGTTCGATAACTATTCTATCTGATAATATAAAAAAGATCTGCTTATCGAGGTCAAAAGTCACTTTTTTGGGTGTTTAATCTTAGCATACCCGCTTTGGGCGACCTTCCCCTACGAATTTAACATGTACATGTAAAAGCAAATTATAAAAGAGGGAATAAAAAAAAACCAATACTTATATTTGTTATAAAAGTGTCTCTTTTTAGATACTGCGAAGTAAAGTGACCTTTACGATGTTACATTTGTAGATTCCTATTAAACATCTTCAAGTCCTGTATTTGGTTTATTTCGAACAATTTTTAAAATTTTGCATAGTTTCAAAGAAAACCGACTCTAGGGTAAATAGAAGACTATGGAAAAAGTTTACTTACTGGATAGTTTCGCGAGAGTAATCGAGAAAATGATATGAAAATTAAAACGATTGAACACATTCAAAAACTAAGTGAGATTTGAGGAGTGAAAATAATTTATTCGTACATATTCTATTTTTCAATAGAATGCTTTTTATTTCCCATTTTCCTCATCATTTATTTTGTAATATTATGCACGACGAAGTAATTTAATTAAGATATGGCGTCAGTATTAGGTAAATAAAACGTACAATGTGGCGCTGCTATAGTGTGCCCATTCTACGGATATCTTAATCCGGGGATTCGTTGTCTCCCAAAACTAAAACTTATCGATCGGAACGGATCCAGTTGTCAGATTAGAAAAGTTTTGGTACTATTGCTTAATTTTGAGTAGCAATAAAAACAATGATCTCAAAAATGTATAATTTGCTTCCAGTTTCATTATTCTATGTTTTATTTACGGTTTTTAAATCACTGAAAAATATTAGTAAACTTGATGACGTCATCGAGTTAAAAATTTTTTTTCTCCAAATTAGGCTACGGAAGCAATTTGAATTGGGTTGAACTGGGGTGATTTGTGTGTGAACATTTCATTTTTGCTGTCAAAATGGTGGAATTATTTTTTGAAAATATAACTGATTCATGCATAGTCTTTTTTTCATTGATCCAACATGCTTAATTTTGATAAAAATGAATAGAAAGACTTTGAAAACCTATAATTCGCTTTCCGTTTAACCATTATATCATTTTATTTATAAATTTTAAGTAGGCCTGACGAGAGGGTGGGGTAGTCGGGGCTGAAGCCCCGGGGCCCGGATTTAATGAGAGGACCCGGAAATTGTTAAGAGGTTTTTTGCTCACCACATATTTTTTTAGAAGAAAATTTTTTTAAAATGCTGTTTATTCTCGAGGCCTGCTATTTTTCTTCACGGCCCTGGTTTTTAGATTCTAAAAAATTTTTGTATCGTCATGACGTCATCAAACTCAAAATTTTTACTTCCTTATTTATTTCCATGCTTTATGGTGTGATGAAGAGTAATTTTGACAAGGATACTTGATTGATTTAGGGTAACGTGTGTAAACTTTTAATTTTTGCTATCAAAATGACGAAAATTGTTTTAGAAACATGATTTCACGAAGTTTTTGCTAGATAATATATTTTTTCGTTTCTTTGCAGGGTTGTGCAGAGAAATGGCGGGCCCCGGAAATAAACCGGATTTTTTTAAAAATTTTCGCCCAAAAAATAAGTGATAAGCAAAACAAAAAACTATTAACTTTTTTCCGGGCCTTCTTCCGAAAGGTACGGGCTTCCTCCTCAAACCCGGGCCACAGGGCTGCAACCTCGGCTACCCTGCCCTCTCGTCGGCATGTTTTTTTGAATGCTTACGTTAGTAACTAGTTACTAATAGCAAATATTTATAGATAACTGTCAGATTTTAAAAGGTCCGAATGACTTGGTAGACCTCGTACTATAGTAACACCGGTTCGTTTTTCGAATAGAAGCAGGATACGTATATTTCTGTTCTATTAACGTTAATTAAATGTGTAGTTGATGGATTTAATGAATGATGCCTTTATAACGTGTAGGTATAATATATATATGAATGCGGTTTTTTGTAGTTAGCACATTTTAAAACGTGAAATGAATCATGTACATTAAAATTAAATACAGGCTGATTCTAAAATGATTTTTGACTTGACTTACACTCTTTCTTGTCTTCACTCTGCCAATCAAATTCACCATTATCAATCAACTCCATAAATTTATTCTTCTTTTTAAAGTACATCGCTAAATCCGTGGACAAAATGGCCTTTTCAACTGTTTTCATCACACTTTTGTAATCTTCGGGAGATAGTGCCTGAATAAAAATATTCATTAGGTACATTATACTTTATTTTCCGTTTAAATTAAAATACGAAACTAATATTTTAATATTTATCGTAGTTTAAAAAGTGTGAAAAAATAAATCGATAGTTCTATGATGCAACTTCATATCGCAACCCCGCAGAATAAAATACAATGGAAAATTAATGATAAAATCCTCTGTTAATGGACGAAAACAAATTTAAAATATATATTAATTCCGAGATACGAGTTTGAAATAATATTAATAATTCATTGTTTCAAAAGATATTGATTAAAAGTAATAGTCTAAAGTCATTTACGAGGTTGTGCTAAAAAATCATAGAAAATGTCTTTGTGATTTTAAAAAAGAGAAGACGAAAATGAAATTATAATCTTTTATTTGATATGCAACTGATTGTGAGAGAAGATAGAAATAAAGAAAATACCAGAATATTTTTATTTTTAAAATCAATACGATTGAACGATATAAAAATTTACATTCGTGATTTTCTATTGTTCTGCAAATTTTCGTAAAAATATTTCTAAATCTCGACAAAAATATGCTAAATAATGTTAAAAAAAATTCCTATTTATGATGATTCAAATCTTTTCACAATTTGAATTGCAGATAATTTAAAATTCCTCCTTTTGTTTTTCGATATTCGTACGTTAGAAACATACAGGATGAGTCATACAACTTACTTGAAAAATATTATTACAATCACTGTTCAAAATCATGACACACTGATCGAAATGATGATGTTCCATTGTGCTAGTGGTGTAGAGAATCGCCAGTGGTGATTCTGTTTTCATTTGAAACGCGTTATTTGTTCCACGATGATCTAAATCGTGACAGAGACATGCCACTAGGAGACCCAGTATTTCTAAATCAGTCATAAAACGTTCCATTTTACCAGTTTTCAACATTGCGAACATTGTTTGTGCCACATTGAGCGCGTGTCGCCAATTGTGGTATTTGACTGGACGGTAATTTTTCTTGACACTCAATATCCAACGACAGAGAACCTTTAAAAAAAAGATTTTGCAAATATGAATCCAATTTTCAAGCGTGTTAAAGAGAAAATTTCTGAAACTGAAGCATCAGGTTTAATTCCTGATTGACGTAAAGACTGAACCAATACATATTACTTCAGGTCTAGTGACGCGGAAATGCAGCGATTATGCACAAGTCCTACTGAAACAAGACCATACTGAGGTTTAGTGTTGTGCTTATCTAGATAACGTTATCCGAAATTTTATCTAAATAACGTTTTCGTTATCTATTATCTTTTATCTATATATTTTTAAAAGAAGTTATCTTTTATATTATCTTTTTATTAAGCGAAGGAAAAAGATAAGATAATAAGAATACATTTTTATTTTTTCTAAAAAAAAGAAAATTAAAGCTAAATTCACCATTTACCTATTTATTCACTTGGCCAACCATATAATTCAGATAAATTTTGACACTTTCTTAAGAAATACAAAAATTTTTAAAAGTAATTATTTAATTTTAAACAGAATTCTCGTTGTCTGGAATCATTTCCGCCATTAGTTGGAATAACATTTAGTCGTGTAATATGAAATGTCGTATTCCGACCACTGGGTCTATCATGTAATTTAGATAAGTATCGACAATTTTTTAAACATTAGAGAAATGTTTTAGAGCTTTTCGTTAATTGTGAACAGAATTATTATAGCCTGGATTCATTTCGACCATTAGTTGGAATAACATTTAGTCGTGTAATATGAAATGTCGTTTTCCGACCACTTGGTCGATCATGTAATGTAGATAAATACCGACACATTTTAAGCACTTTTTTGAAATAAAAAAATGTTGTACTCTACGTTTGCTGTCATGGGAATAAAGAAACTAAATTCCAAAACATGTAATTTTGTCGCCAAAAACCTTTCTTGAACATTTTTGTAATTTATAATAATAAACACATCTTTTTGGGGACCGGTGAGCTACTTTCGTAGCCCGGCACCGGTCCACGGATGGGCGGTTGAGAAACACTGACCTAGTGCATTATCTTATCTATTACCTAAAATTTTATCTAGATAACGGTTCAATTATCTGTTATCTTTATCTAGATGTTTTAAATTATGTTATCTATTATCTGTTATCTAGATAATAAAATTCGATATCTTGCCCAACACTGCTGAGGTTCATGTTATTGTAAACGTCTTAGTTATTATCCCCATGAGTAATATTCATCATTATGTCATTCTCGTTAAATAATTTACGTAATACATGTTATCTTACAATTCTCCGATTACCATATCCTATTTCAATATTACAAATCGATTTAAAATTTTACATGTGACTGGCACCTACTTTGAATGATTAAATTGCATTGTTAGGCTAAGAGCTCAATGCGGGAACAATTTGGCCAGTAATATCTAACCTGGAACATGATTCGACGGTGAGGGGAATTTCGCTTTAGGTTCAAACTAGTTGCCTGCTACTTTTTCAGTTGTGAAGTTTTCTTTTTTTATTAAAGCGTCATCTTGGTTACTTACATATTTTTCAAAGAATTTCAAAAGTTATTTTTCTAATAGATAAATGATACCTTACATTCTATAGACTACATTTTAATGGTTAAAATTATCCCCCACAGTCCTGAAGTCCCAAAAAGAATTCAAAATGAATGGTTGTATTAATCTTGATCAAATTTTACTCAATCTTTACTTAAATATGGGACAAAAATAAATAGCCAAATGAATTTTGACAATTTCTTTTTTTAAGGACTGTTGATCCTGGAGAAGATAATGATAGAGTTAAAATTGTTTCTCAAACATGCCCCAAGCAAGACCTAAAATTAAAATACTCCCAAAACTATTAATATCGATATTTACGGAAAGATTTCAAGGTGTGGAAATTAGATATGTTATTAAAATATGAATATGGCTACTTTAAAGCCGTTTGACGAGTAGAGCCATCCGTTATAAGGAATTAATTTTAAGCTAGAAAAGCCGATTATAGATAAAATTCTCCACAATTAGACCGAGATAAGTATGTGTACCACCGTTGAATCAAGTTCCTAACAATGAGAGCTATTCTTGAAATATTTTATGATTTGTTATGATACGTTGTTATTAGTTTGGAAACAAACCCAAAGAAGTATATTTTTGTAACTGTGACGAGGGTGCTCTGTTGGCACAATTTATTACTAATAACTGAATCTTTATGGCACTAATATTTTGATTTCCATCTATTAGTTCTTTCGGAAACCAAAACAGTACCATAACGAATAAACATTCATTTATTAGTAATAAATTTCGCCGTCAGAGCATCATTGTTGCAATTCTGCATACTTATCAACTTACAAAAATACATTTCTTTGGGTTTGTTTCCAAACTAATCATAACATATGATAGCACACCATAACACATTTCAAGGATAGCCTCCCTCCTCGATGTCTGTCGCTGGTTACCATTTTTATCACAGAAAGTTTCATCGATAAGGGAGTGAGCTCGCCGTCTACGAGAATGTCTTTTATGATTGTGTCAAATGAATTTGATCTGATTTGCTTACGTCGTATGGTATGTGAAATTGTTGTACAAGATTGCATTGTAGAAACATTCGTACGGTGGCACGACACGTGTCATCGTCCGACAAGTCAAAGTCGATAAATTTAAAGCTGTACAGATTGTAGCTCTCGGCCGATGGTATCGTCTCACGGGTCAGTTGCATTGTGGCATCGTTGCTCGCAGTGGCATGATACGAGAGACATTCCAACGCCACCTGAAAATAAATTATCATTTCATTGCATTGTTAACAAAACCAGCAGCAGTACAGTATACACTACACTACACTGTATAAAGTGTATGCGGGGCATTGAATAAAAATAGAGAATATTTTTTTGTGAATTCTATTAGTATGTAGAACAGGGGTCGGCAACCTGCGGCCCTTCGCAAGCTTTCATGTGGCCCGCCAAGCAATATAACTTTTCGAACAATTTGCTCTGCCTATGCAGAGTTGAGCATACTTTAGGTATACTTTTTCCGATGTTTTATAACATGTAAATAAAACTGTTACTAAAAATTTTTCCTCATGTTGATTTTTAATAATATTTATATTGTGTTAAAAAAAGAAAATACCCCTGTCGCTGTATCCTGCATAATATAGCGAATTTCCGTTTACAAAAATTAGTTCTTCTCGGAAACTACTTGACATAGAATTATTCTTCAAAAACGCCTTTTATGTGATTATTTTCTCCTCTTTCCAACGGTGTAAGAAAATATGGCAAACGGTGTGAGGAAATTAGGGCAAAAAACTCTCTTTTTCCACAAAAATTGTTTAGGCAAAAATGCCTAAAAATCCATTCCGGGCATCGGACGTGTCTGACGTTTTAGACTTCCAACTTTTTACCAAATTTCGTAAAAACGGGATTTTTCGTTCGAGAATTATATAAATTTTTGTGAATGTCTTTTTTGGCTTCTAGAGACTTCAAAGTAAATTATTTCTATTATAGTTCCGGGCTCAAGCAGCATCAAGACAGTGACTCTAATAGCTGAATTTTCGATTCGAAAATTCGTTTAAAAAAACCTACTTAAGCCACATACTACATTGAAAAATATTTGAGTGTGCGGCCCGCTAAAAATTATTTTTTTTTTTAAATGGCCCGCCATCCAAAAAAGGTTGCCGACCCCTGATGTAGAAGATTAAAATCTGTAATTTTTTAAAATTTTTAAAAGTAAGAAATTTAAATATTAATTTACGGTAAGACTAGCTGCTGACTGTTTTTAACGCATTTTATCATCACATTATAAAGTATATAAATTATTGCACCATTCAGTTTCTTTACATGACGTGCATGTATTGCAATTTTTGCAATATTATAAAAATGAAATTAATGTTTAAAAATATTTCATATGTAAATTAATTATTTATCTTGTTTAGAAATGTAAATTTTAAAGAAATCGTGAGGTTCTGAGTTATACATTTACAATGAAACTTTTTATGTCGTCCTGTTCCATCTCACAAAACAGTTATTAGTACAATTTATGTTGCGAACTGTACTTTTTATAACTACCTATTTATGAAGTTTTTGAATATTTTTTTTTACGTGATTTTGTGTCTGCAGTAGTGATGTAGGGCCGAGAAGTAGTTAGTCGATTAATCGACTAACATTGTTTTTCAGATAAAATTAGTCATTAGTCGAAAATATTGAGCACAGAGTAGTCGACTAATCGACAAAATTTTTAATCGAGTTCATGAATAAGGTACCTATGTAACTAGTAGTAGTTTTTTAAGAGTTTGGGAACCACCATCCCACCATCCGACTTTTTGAGCGACCTCGGATGGAGGCAAAACTACCAAGGCGGTTCTAGAAGCCTCCGGCGGTGGGTGGAGCAAAATTTTTTTCTAGCCTAGTGGAACTTGATCCAGCCTAAGAGAACCTAAGGAAATTTGGTGTAACCTAACAAATATTTTCTAACCTAAGAATTCCCTAATAGATGGCGCAGCCACCTTCGAGCCCTGTAAATTCCCTAATAGATGACGCAGTCACCTTTGATAGCGTTGCTGGTCTGGATTCCTGTGTGTAAGTTTGAAAAATTGTCAATAGATTGCATCGAAAACCTTTTTGATAGTTAAACTTACCATTAAAAGATGGCCTTGCTTTCATAATTTTATAATATTTTTATCTGAAAACAGGCTTAAACTGTCAGCTGACGTCACTAAAGGTAAACTGATATCAAATAGCGAAGATTTCTCTCTAATATGCAAAAATGAATTTTATCATATGATTGTATATTTTTATCTGAAAACAGGTTTAAACTTGTATAAATTGCCAGCTGACGTCACTAAAGGTAAACTGATATCAAATAGCGAAGATTTCTGTCTAATATGCGAAAATGAAGCAGCAGGTTTTAACCTGTATGGCTACATAAAGTGTGACAGCTGACGTCACCATACTATTTTTTCTGCTATAAAAAGGACGCGACAGAATTTCATCAGTTACAATTTTGTTCGAAACTTTAGTGAAAAAAACATTAAACCTTATTGTTGTGAATTTTCAATTGTTGTGTGTTAAGAGTTAATTGTTGCCAACAATGGAATCCATTACTGCTGGTGCTTCATCTGGAAACAGAGACTTAATTCAAAAAATGGCTGGAAATTTTGTGGATGAATTGAATCATCTTGGCGCTGTTAAACGATGGATTAAACTTTCTGATATGGAAATTGGAAAAGTATATAAAATAATGGGAGCCAGTCAACTACCATCGAAATTCGATTCATCGAAAATGAAGACAATATTGGAATTGGAAATTGGATACATTTCGTTACCAGCGAGATTTGACAATTTGAGCGAGCAGATGCTGGCATGGTTGCAAAGCAATCCAAAACTTGGTATTATGAATAATGGACCCATTGGACTAACTCATAAATTGCAATTTAAAACGTTGGATCTTCTTGAAATCGTGGAGGATGCTGAATGGTGAATTTTGTAATTTATTCTCTTCAAAATGTATTATTTAATTGTACTATGTATTTTAAAAATTTCAATATTGTATCAATTTTTATATATATTTAATAAAAAAAAATTATAAAAAAAACAAAAAAAACAAAACAAAAAAAAAACAAAACAAAAAAAACAAAAAAAAAAAAAATTTCGATTTTTTTTCAATACCCATCGCTAGACATTGATTTATATTCTAGTTTTGATTATGCCAGATTAATAAATAAACATTATTTGGTGTTTAATAAAAAATTTAAAAAATCGATTTTTCAATTCAGGTCTCGTCTCTAAATCACAATTTTTGAACTAAGTATAAATCAATAATACATATGAGTAATATTTGATATGCATCGTATTATTAGGTTTTATGGTGAATAATTATAAAACAAAAAAAGATTTAATATCCCCTGAAAACGAAAAATTTAATTTTTCACATGCTTAATAAAAATTATTTTTCAAGTTTAATAAAAATTATTCTTTATAAAATTGTCTATCAAATATTAGCCTTGCACATACATATAAGAAATGCTGATCTGCTAAAATATAAATCTTGGAATGTGGATACATAATGTTATAAAAGTCCAATACGTTCATACATATGTATATATGAATATTACATTGTAATACAGGTATTCGCTATATCTATATGAATCGTGTTTAAAAGCCAAATTTATTTTCCTGAATTTTTTAAAATATATATAGTAATATAATATTTCGCATATATACAGTACTCTGTTAAAAGTACGGGTTTCTACACCGTTAAAAACATATATTTTACAATATCAATATATTGTAAAAAATCATATTTCTTAATATTTTTAAAACTGAATATGTAATATCAAGAATTTAAAACAGTTTTGAAACATTAATTTCTCCTCATAATATTTTTTTAGTCTTAAATTAATAGCACAATGTTCCATATATTTTAAGAAAATTTTTCTTTTAATATTTTATAACTTATCTAAAAAATTTATAGCTATTTTTTATCCAAAAATTTATTACTTGCTATTGTTAAAAAATTAGTTAAATATATCTATAGGTATTAAGTGACCCCTAGTTTTGTGAAAGACGGTAGTAAGAGCAATTCATCTTAAATACGAAATTATTTTATCAATGCTAAATAAGCGTTTTTTTTCTCATATTATCATACTCCAATATATTGTATATTATTATAATTTATAAAAATGTGTTTTATTTATTAAAAAATTTAGCAAAATTTTAAATAATATCACGTCAAAATAATATTCAGAAGTCAATAAAAGACAATAGCAGTAAATTTATTAAGATAACTATAAATAAATATTAATCTAATGTTGAAATATTTATTAACAAATAGTACTGCTTAGTAGAAAATTAGGTACCTATTGTTTTGTTTTCAAATTTACCTTTTTGCAATTAAAGAAAATTTTAGTAACTATCGATACCTATATAAAACGATACCCATAAAAGACAAGCATGCTCTGATCTCAACAATTTTTTCCCATGTTAAATTTGTATGTTCTTACTTCGCTGAAACTTATTATGTTTATATATTCCCCCAATATTTTCTACCATAAACAATAGTTATAGCAAGCTAGGTAGGTATTGAATAAGTATTTTTTGTTTGTTAATTTATTGATGATAGAGAAAAAAATTTATGATTTTATAGACAGTGAAATACATTTAAACTATTTTTTGCAGTTTAATTTTGTAAAAACACCTAAAAATTATCAGTCACAGACAAATATTTCTAAGCAAACGAATTGAAAATGTAGTTTTATATCATAAGAATAAATGCGTATATATAGGGTGGACAGTAAATAACTCTCATAATTTTTAAAGAGCGGATGAAAACTTTAATTTTGGATTACGAAATTTTATTTTTTTTTCCGGAGTTAAGCTGCATTCAATTAATTAACCCTTTCCTGCACAGCAGTTTTAGATCATTACTGTGCAAACGATACTTCAAATTAGCAAATCATTAATAACATGGGTAAATACTTATTAGCAAGAATTACATAGTTTACACATATGTTCTATCGCACCAGAATGTTAATAGGACAATGCGATTTAATTGCCTATATTCAGGAGCAAGCAAAAACATTACCTATTTTAATAACTTAGAAAATACACATTACATAGTTCGTTGTAAGAACAATCATTTCGGTGATCTTTTTTTTTTTTTTAACGAATTACTAAATTTGCTTAAGGACTATGGTATGTAAGAAATAACAACACTCACATAATTTTAAAATAATTAACATATAGCTATTGGAAAAGTTACAAAGATTTTTTTAACAACTTATTAAATGCTGATAGCTTATTTTAATATCTCCTATAGGGCCTTAAGTATAACCCTTCACCCGAAATTTTTTCATCACCATCGTTGGCGACTGTATTCTCGTCATCATCAGCTTCTCCTTCGCTCGCAGTATCTTCGCTATCGCTAGTAGATGTTTTTTCATCATCATTGAATACATATTTTAACACTGGTTCAATAATATCATGCTTTTCCAATTCCCTGGTTATTGAGATAATCCGCTTTCCAGTGTCACTTTCCTTTAATTTATTAAAATGGCTTCGTTTTTTCTCGTTTTCGATATAATCCGCGAAGCTGGGATTTATAATATAACTCCTTTCCATTAAATTGCACACAGTATTAACCATTTCTTCTCCAATTTGCGTCTGAGTCGCTAAACTTCTTAGTTCATCAACTAAATGGTTCGAGTCATCAAAATATTCTTCTCCATCAACAGGTTTCGAATGGCCATTATGAAGGTTAGTATTTTCATCATCATATTTGAAACGTTTAGCTTCTCCATTTATTGAATTAGATGTTGAAGGTTGGTCCTTTTCTTCCGAATTTTTATCTTCTTGTTCTTCATCCTTTGCGCATGCGTTCTGAAGCTCTTTGACCATTAATATGTCTAGAGCAGTTTGTAAGAGACCAGCTATCTTTGGAGTAAAACTTGTTTCTTTGTAGTTATCAGGCGATGGTAAATGCTTTTGTTCATCAGATCGATTATCTTCGACATTTACCGATTGTAGAATATTATGCGAGTTTTTTAAAGCGTGGAATTTACTTCTGATTGCTTCTGCTGCAGCCATCATACTTTCATCAAAAGTATTCAAGTTTCTTTTAGATAGATCTGTATCATTTTCGTGTTGATTTTGAAATACTGGTGCTTTATCTTCCTTTTCTTCATTTCTTGCTTCAAAACTATATTCGGTTTCATTATCATCATTTTCATCATTAGATTTTGACGATTCACTTTGTCTCCTGTTCTCCGCGCTGTTCACTTGTGTCCCATTATTTACCGTGGTATATTCAAACTGATTATTTGCGATCTGGTCATTATTGTTTGTTTCATGTTCCTGAGTATGCACTCTTCTTTTCATATGACGTAAAAGAGAACTTCTCCGCGAAAATGTCTTGTCACAACGTATACAGTTAAACATTTTGATAGATGTGAAGAGTTCGATTTATAACATAACACTGATTAGTTTTTATATCGACATGATCTTATATAGTACAACCAGAGCAGAATTGACGTAAAGTAATGACACCAAAATGCACCAAAGGTGCACCAAATGACACCAAACTGCACCAAAGGTGCACCAAATGACACCAAACTGCACCAAATGACACCAAAATGCACCAAAGGTGCACCAAATGACACCAAACTGCACCAAAGGTGCACCAAATGACACCAAACTGCACCAAATGACACCAAACTGCACCAAAGGTGCACCAAATGACACCAAACTGCACCAAAGTTGCACCAAATGCCACCAAACTACTCCAAAGGTGCACCAAACTGCACCAAAGGTGCACCAAGTGACACCAAAATGCACCAAAGGTGCACCAAATGACACCAAACTGCACCAAAGGTGCACCAAATGACACCAAACTGCACCAAATGACACCAAAATACACCAAAGGTGCACCAAATGACACCAAACTGCACCAAATGACACCAAAATGCACCAAAGGTGCACCAAATGACACCAAACTGCACCAAATGACACCAAAATGCACCAAAGGTGCACCAAATGACACCAAACTACTCCAAAGGTGCACCAAACTGCACCAAAGGTGCACCAAGTGACACCAAAATGCACCAAAGTTGCACCAAATGACACCAAACTGCACCAAAAGTGCACCAAATGACACCAAACTGCACCAAAGGTGCATTTTGGTGTCATTTGGTGCAGTTTGGTGTCATTTGGTGCACCTTTGGTGCAGTTTGGTGTCATTTGGTGCAACTTTGGTGCATTTTGGTGTCATTTGGTGCACCTTTGGTGCAGTTTGGTGCACCTTTGGAGCAGTTTGGTGTCATTTGGTGCACCTTTGGTGCATTTTGGTGTCATTTGGTGCAGTTTGGTGTCATTTGGTGCACCTTTGGTGCATTTTGGTGTCATTTGGTGCAGTTTGGTGTCATTTGGTGCACCTTTGGTGTAGTTTGGTGGCATTTGGTGCAACTTTGGTGCAGTTTGGTGTCATTTGGTGCACCTTTGGTGCAGTTTGGTGTCATTTGGTGCACCTTTGGTGCATTTTGGTGTCATTTGGTGCAGTTTGGTGTCATTTGGTGCACCTTTGGTGCAGTTTGGTGTCATTTGGTGCACCTTTGGTGCATTTTGGTGTCATTTGGTGCAGTTTGGTGTCATTTGGTGCACCTTTGGTGCAGTTTGGTGCACCTTTGGTGCAGTTTGGTGCACCTTTGGTGCAGTTTGGTGTCATTTGGTTCAGTTTGGTGTCATTTGGTGCACCTTTGGTGCAGTTTGGTGTCATTTGGTGCACCTTTGGTGCATTTTGGTGTCATTACTTTACGTCAATTCTGCTCTGGTTGTACTATATAAGATCATGTCGATATAAAAACTAATCAGTGTTATGTTATAAATCGAACTCTTCACATCTATCAAAATGTTTAACTGTATACGTTGTGACAAGACATTTTCGCGGAGAAGTTCTCTTTTACGTCATATGAAAAGAAGAGTGCATACTCAGGAACATGAAACAAACAATAATGACCAGATCGCAAATAATCAGTTTGAATATACCACGGTAAATAATGGGACACAAGTGAACAGCGCGGAGAACAGGAGACAAAGTGAATCGTCAAAATCTAATGATGAAAATGATGATAATGAAACCGAATATAGTTTTGAAGCAAGAAATGAAGAAAAGGAAGATAAAGCACCATTATTTCAAAATCAACACGAAAATGATACAGATCTATCTAAAAGAAACTTGAATACTTTTGATGAAAGTATGATGGCTGCAGCAGAAGCAATCAGAAGTAAATTCCACGCTTTAAAAAACTCGCATAATATTCTACAATCGGTAAATGTCGAAGATAATCGATCTGATGAACAAAAGCATTTACCATCGCCTGATAACTACAAAGAAACAAGTTTTACTCCAAAGATAGCTGGTCTCTTACAAACTGCTCTAGACATATTAATGGTCAAAGAGCTTCAGAACGCATGCGCAAAGGATGAAGAACAAGAAGATAAAAATTCGGAAGAAAAGGACCAACCTTCAACATCTAATTCAATAAATGGAGAAGCTAAACGTTTCAAATATGATGATGAAAATACTAACCTTCATAATGGCCATTCGAAACCTGTTGATGGAGAAGAATATTTTGATGACCCGAACCATTTAGTTGATGAACTAAGAAGTTTAGCGACTCAGACGCAAATTGGAGAAGAAATGGTTAATACTGTGTGCAATTTAATGGAAAGGAGTCATATTATAAATCCCAGCTTCGCGGATTATATCGAAAACGAGAAAAAACGAAGCCATTTTAATAATTTAAAGGAAAGTGACACTGGAAAGCGGATTATCTCAATAACCAGGGAATTGGAAAAGCATGATATTATTGAACCAGTGTTAAAATATGTATTCAATGATGATGAAAAAACATCTACTAGCGATAGCGAAGATACTGCGAGCGAAGGAGAAGCTGATGATGACGAGAATACAGTCGCCAACGATGGTGATGAAAAAATTTCGGGTGAAGGGTTATACTTAAGGCCCTATAGGAGATATTAAAATAAGCTATCAGCATTTAATAAGTTGTTAAAAAAATCTTTGTAACTTTTCCAATAGCTATATGTTAATTATTTTAAAATTATGTGAGTGTTGTTATTTCTTACATACCATAGTCCTTAAGCAAATTTAGTAATTCGTTAAAAAAAAAAAAAGATCACCGAAATGATTGTTCTTACAACGAACTATGTAATGTGTATTTTCTAAGTTATTAAAATAGGTAATGTTTTTGCTTGCTCCTGAATATAGGCAATTAAATCGCATTGTCCTATTAACATTCTGGTGCGATAGAACATATGTGTAAACTATGTAATTCTTGCTAATAAGTATTTACCCATGTTATTAATGATTTGCTAATTTGAAGTATCGTTTGCACAGTAATGATCTAAAACTGCTGTGCAGGAAAGGGTTAATTAATTGAATGCAGCTTAACTCCGGAAAAAAAAATAAAATTTCGTAATCCAAAATTAAAGTTTTCATCCGCTCTTTAAAAATTATGAGAGTTATTTACTGTCCACCCTATATATACGCATTTATTCTTATGATATAAAACTACATTTTCAATTCGTTTGCTTAGAAATATTTGTCTGTGACTGATAATTTTTAGGTGTTTTTACAAAATTAAACTGCAAAAAATAGTTTAAATGTATTTCACTGTCTATAAAATCATAAATTTTTTTCTCTATCATCAATAAATTAACAAACAAAAAATACTTATTCAATACCTACCTAGCTTGCTATAACTATTGTTTATGGTAGAAAATATTGGGGGAATATATAAACATAATAAGTTTCAGCGAAGTAAGAACATACAAATTTAACATGGGAAAAAATTGTTGAGATCAGAGCATGCTTGTCTTTTATGGGTATCGTTTTATATAGGTATCGATAGTTACTAAAATTTTCTTTAATTGCAAAAAGGTAAATTTGAAAACAAAACAATAGGTACCTAATTTTCTACTAAGCAGTACTATTTGTTAATAAATATTTCAACATTAGATTAATATTTATTTATAGTTATCTTAATAAATTTACTGCTATTGTCTTTTATTGACTTCTGAATATTATTTTGACGTGATATTATTTAAAATTTTGCTAAATTTTTTAATAAATAAAACACATTTTTATAAATTATAATAATATACAATATATTGGAGTATGATAATATGAGAAAAAAAACGCTTATTTAGCATTGATAAAATAATTTCGTATTTAAGATGAATTGCTCTTACTACCGTCTTTCACAAAACTAGGGGTCACTTAATACCTATAGATATATTTAACTAATTTTTTAACAATAGCAAGTAATAAATTTTTGGATAAAAAATAGCTATAAATTTTTTAGATAAGTTATAAAATATTAAAAGAAAAATTTTCTTAAAATATATGGAACATTGTGCTATTAATTTAAGACTAAAAAAATATTATGAGGAGAAATTAATGTTTCAAAACTGTTTTAAATTCTTGATATTACATATTCAGTTTTAAAAATATTAAGAAATATGATTTTTTACAATATATTGATATTGTAAAATATATGTTTTTAACGGTGTAGAAACCCGTACTTTTAACAGAGTACTGTATATATGCGAAATATTATATTACTATATATATTTTAAAAAATTCAGGAAAATAAATTTGGCTTTTAAACACGATTCATATAGATATAGCGAATACCTGTATTACAATGTAATATTCATATATACATATGTATGAACGTATTGGACTTTTATAACATTATGTATCCACATTCCAAGATTTATATTTTAGCAGATCAGCATTTCTTATATGTATGTGCAAGGCTAATATTTGATAGACAATTTTATAAAGAATAATTTTTATTAAACTTGAAAAATAATTTTTATTAAGCATGTGAAAAATTAAATTTTTCGTTTTCAGGGGATATTAAATCTTTTTTTGTTTTATAATTATTCACCATAAAACCTAATAATACGATGCATATCAAATATTACTCATATGTATTATTGATTTATACTTAGTTCAAAAATTGTGATTTAGAGACGAGACCTGAATTGAAAAATCGATTTTTTAAATTTTTTATTAAACACCAAATAATGTTTATTTATTAATCTGGCATAATCAAAACTAGAATATAAATCAATGTCTAGCGATGGGTATTGAAAAAAAATCGAAATTTTTTTTTTTTTGTTTTTTTTGTTTTGTTTTTTTTTGTTTTGTTTTTTTTGTTTTTTTTATAATTTTTTTTTATTAAATATATATAAAAATTGATACAATATTGAAATTTTTAAAATACATAGTACAATTAAATAATACATTTTGAAGAGAATAAATTACAAAATTCACCATTCAGCATCCTCCACGATTTCAAGAAGATCCAACGTTTTAAATTGCAATTTATGAGTTAGTCCAATGGGTCCATTATTCATAATACCAAGTTTTGGATTGCTTTGCAACCATGCCAGCATCTGCTCGCTCAAATTGTCAAATCTCGCTGGTAACGAAATGTATCCAATTTCCAATTCCAATATTGTCTTCATTTTCGATGAATCGAATTTCGATGGTAGTTGACTGGCTCCCATTATTTTATATACTTTTCCAATTTCCATATCAGAAAGTTTAATCCATCGTTTAACAGCGCCAAGATGATTCAATTCATCCACAAAATTTCCAGCCATTTTTTGAATTAAGTCTCTGTTTCCAGATGAAGCACCAGCAGTAATGGATTCCATTGTTGGCAACAATTAACTCTTAACACACAACAATTGAAAATTCACAACAATAAGGTTTAATGTTTTTTTCACTAAAGTTTCGAACAAAATTGTAACTGATGAAATTCTGTCGCGTCCTTTTTATAGCAGAAAAAATAGTATGGTGACGTCAGCTGTCACACTTTATGTAGCCATACAGGTTAAAACCTGCTGCTTCATTTTCGCATATTAGACAGAAATCTTCGCTATTTGATATCAGTTTACCTTTAGTGACGTCAGCTGGCAATTTATACAAGTTTAAACCTGTTTTCAGATAAAAATATACAATCATATGATAAAATTCATTTTTGCATATTAGAGAGAAATCTTCGCTATTTGATATCAGTTTACCTTTAGTGACGTCAGCTGACAGTTTAAGCCTGTTTTCAGATAAAAATATTATAAAATTATGAAAGCAAGGCCATCTTTTAATGGTAAGTTTAACTATCAAAAAGGTTTTCGATGCAATCTATTGACAATTTTTCAAACTTACACACAGGAATCCAGACCAGCAACGCTATCAAAGGTGACTGCGTCATCTATTAGGGAATTTACAGGGCTCGAAGGTGGCTGCGCCATCTATTAGGGAATTCTTAGGTTAGAAAATATTTGTTAGGTTACACCAAATTTCCTTAGGTTCTCTTAGGCTGGATCAAGTTCCACTAGGCTAGAAAAAAATTTTGCTCCACCCACCGCCGGAGGCTTCTAGAACCGCCTTGGTAGTTTTGCCTCCATCCGAGGTCGCTCAAAAAGTCGGATGGTGGGATGGTGGTTCCCAAACTCTTAAAAAACTACTACTGTAACTCCTTTAAAAACGAGGTTTTCTTTTGAATTTAATTACGGACTTTTAATATTTTTCTTTTAAGAAAAAGAAAGATATAAAATATAACAATATATTGATCACATAAAAGTGAAAAATCATACAAATACCTAGATAATTTTTTAGTTTCCATTTTTTGAAGTCCAATAAATAATACAGAAATCTTGTTAAATTAGTCGTTTTTAAACGTCGTTGTTAAATTAGTCATTTAAAAAAAATTTAATCATTTAATCGATGGTAGAATAGTCGCTAAAATATGACTTAATGCGGACAAAATTAATCGACTAAACCGACTAATCGATTAATCATCAGACATTACTAGTAGTGATGTCGGGCCGAGAAGCAGTTAGTCGATTAATCGACTAAACTTGTTTCTCAGATAAAATTAGTCATTAGTCGAAAATGTCGAGCACAAAGTAGTCGACTAATCGGCTAAATTTTTAGTCGAATTCATGAATAAGGTAACCTATGTAACTCTTTCAAAAACGAGATTTTCTTTTGTGTTTAATTATGGACTTTCAATATTTTTGTTTAAAAAAAAAGAAAGATATGAAATATCACAATAATTAATCACATAAAAGTGAAAAATCATAGAAATAGATAATTTTTTAATTTCCATTTTTTGAAGTTCAACAAATAATACAGAAAAATTGTTAAATTAATCGTTTTTAGTCATTTAAAAAAAAAATTAATCATTTAATCGAAAGTAAAATAATCGATTAAAATATGACTAAATGTAAACAAAATTAGTTGACTCAACCGACTAATCGATTAATCATCCGACATCACTAATCACTAGTCTGCAGTAGTGATGCCGATTCGAGGAACAGTTAGTCGATTAGTCGACTAAAGTTGCGTTTCAGACCAAATTAGTCATTAATCGAAAATATCGAGCATACAATAGTCGACTAGTCGACTAAATTTTTAGTCGAACTCATGAGTAAGGTAATCTATGTAACTCTTTTAAAAACGATGTTTTCTTTTGAATTTAATTAGACTTTTAAATATATTTTTCAAGAAAACGGAAGGTATGGCATATCATAACATTTTAATCACATTCAAGTGAATAATCATACAAGTAAGTCATTTTTTAGTTTTCATTTTTTGAAATCCAGTTAATAATATAAAAAAAATTAAGAAATTAGTCGCTCTTAGTTATTTTCAAAGAAACTAATCATTTTGGTCATTTAATCGAAGGTAAATGAGTCGACTAAAATATGACTAAATGTGAACAAAATTAATCGACTAAACCGACCAATCGATTAATCATCAAACATCACTAGTCTACAGTAGTGGTGTCGATTCGAGGAACAGTTAGTCGATTAATCGACTAAAGTTGCGTTTCAGACCAAATTAGTCATTAATCGAAAATATCGAGCATACAATAGTCGACTAGTCGACTAAATTTTTAGTCGAACTCATGAGTAAGGTAATCTATGTAACTGTTTTAAAAACGATGTTTTCTTTTGAATTTAATTAGATTTTTAAATATATTTTTCAAGAAAACGGAAAACATGTTAATCACATTCAAGTGAATAATCATACAAATAAGTCATTTTTTAGTTTTCATTTTTTGAAGTCCAGTGAATAATATAAAAAAATTAAGAAATTAGTCGCTCTTAGTTATTTTAAAGGAAACTAATCATTTTGGTCATTTAATTGAAGGTAAATGAATCGACTAAAATATGATTAAATGAAAACAAAGTTAATCGGCTAAACCGATTAATTAATTAATCATCCGACATCACTAGTCTGCAGTCCTTATCCACCGCGTAAACAAAGGCATTACTGTACTCAAATGTTTACATGTATTAATTAATTTATCGATTACATAATTCATTTAATTTTCACTTGTCAGTAACATAAATTGTATCTATTTTAAACAATTACTTAAAATATAAAATAATTGTTTATTGTATAGTTACTATGATAATAAATTATCAATTTACAGAAGTTGTACATTACTTGGCAAGTCAATACTATTTCTATGCCTTCAAATATAGTCTGAGAATTCAGTTTATCGAGTGGGTTATTTTTTCAACCTAAAAAAATGGCATGAATAAATTGAAAAAAAAAAAATTATAAGATTTCTGCATTTTTTCTTCAAAATACTAAAAAGAAAAATGGAAAACAAATACACGTGGCAAAAATTTATTACCTTCTGTTTCGCCATCAGTTTACAGGCGCTCTCATACATTTGTGTATTGTGTATACCCAATCCACAAAATATGGCAAATGCTTCAAATAATGACACATCCCCATCCGTAAATAGGGCCCCATTTGTCTTGTTTATCAGCTGCGCCACACCAATTACATTCTTCTGCCCATTTACGATCGGCATACACAGTATGGAACGTGTATTCTCAGCGTCGGCGTCCAAAGTCATTCCGGACGATTGTAGCCAATTTTTCACGTCAGCAATATTCAATATTTGTCCGGTGTTTGCAACGTATGCCGCGATTTGAGCCAGCGTTGAATTCTGCAACAAAAATGATTTGATATACAATAGTGTGAATTTTATCTCTAGCTGTAGACTAGTTAACGAATAAATTAATATACCTATAATGAAATTTTAAATTAATATTAAATAAAAAATTATTTATGCCAATCTATGGATAGTAGTTTAATCAAACCATAATATCTACTTTTTTATTTTGTATAAATTTTGTTATGATTATTATTGAATATAAATTTTTTTTAAGTTATCCTGAAATTTAAATCAGAAAAATTAATTGATTTTAGGCAATTATCGAACTGAAAATGGCTTCCTGACCAAATTTAAATACACTATTTAAAAATTTTGTACGAAAAATAAAAAAGCCATAATATTATTGACCTAAAATTGAAATTTGGTCAGTTACATCGACCCGTGAACTCAAAAAATGTGGCTGGTGTTCAACTTTTTTATTTTTTTATTATGCGAGCTATTTCTCCCAAAATCATTCAGGGAAAATGATTTAATTCTCGCATGTAACTTTTTTTGTTGTTCTTACAATACCGATTTTGTTAAAAGTGAAAAAGCATTTTCCAAAACCTATGAACACTTTCAAAATTCATGTTTCTAATACCAAAACTGTGATTTTTGGAACTTTTAAAAATTTAATGTAGAAGATGACGTCATTAGGTTCAATTTTTTTTAAAATTAGGTGCAATTTTTCTTGAAATAAAAAAAATAAATAAAACTTAAAGAGAAAACATTGTATACAAGGTAAAAGCTCCCAATAGTGCTAGTATATTTTTCAATAAGGCAGTTAAATTTTTGGAAAAGTTATACCCCGACTCTGGCTTCACGTTTTCACCAACAAAAAAAAAAAAAAAAAACTGATTTATTTATCTTTCAGCATTTCGAAATGACTCATCAAACTGTTGCTCATAGTATATATAGCTTTACTTTCATTGTAGTAATTTAATTATGTTTTATTGGAACATCCTGTATCAGGACAAGTTGTCTTTTTTTCATTCACTCCAAATCTAATTAAATTCGCGCTCATATTGATTGAACAAAACAAATTAAATAAACTGATTAAAATGATTCAAAAGAAAATTTCTAGAATCGAATAAAGGAACGGATATATATCTGAATAGATTGTTTATTTTACTTTATTTCAAATTTAATATTTAATTTGTAATTAAAATTTTTCTTACAAAAATTGTTTTTACCTTCCCTTCTCTTCATTCCGCGCGCACTTTGTTTGCCAAAGTTTACTTAGTTTGGTCATTAATTTTATCTCTTTAAATAAAATAATGGAATTTAAATTGGTTATTAATATAAAAAGGGAATTGAATTAGTGTATAGGCAGAGGGTAGAAGGGAATTTACCTAATTTTCCCTTTTTTCATTTCAGTCGCAGTGAGTTTAAATTGTTTTCTTTGTGACTGAATTGTCTAAGTAACAGAAAATGAATACTTCTTTTCTTTTGTAACAATTTTCCTACTTCGATTTTAAGAATACTTATTGTTTTAACATTCAACTCAAGCGTCTGTTACAGAAATATTATTTTTATAATTTTTGTAGCTTAGTAAAAATTATTTATCTTTTATTTGTGCCTTAAACAAAATAGAAAGGCAAAAAATATATTAATAAATATTTTTATAAATACACTGTTACTGTTGCAAACGAATCGTATCCTTAAAAAAGATTCAATAATTTTTTTTTTAACAAGTTGCCAACAAGTTTCCATTTTTTAGTAACCAATTGAGTATCTGCGTCAACAGTATTTCATGCAATAAGTTGCCCATAAACATAGATTTAAGATATTTAATAAAAATTTCGAAAAACTTGTGAGATCTAAAGTTGTTTCTTACATAGTAAGAATATCTTTGCCGAAAAAGTATTTCTCTGCAGGTATCCAATAATTGTAAAGAAATAAACAGTTGTGTGTTAGAATTTTTTGGTCCTGAAAATTTTGGTTCATTATACACCTCATTCGATAATTAGGGAAAAATTTTTCCAAAAAAAAAAAAACGCATAAAAATATACACCATATGTGTTGTTGAATTCATGCTTTAAGAAGCTTTCTTTTTACACTTTACGCACTGACTTCCTTTCCAAATTTTTCCGCCTGAAATTTGCCCCCAGAATCAAAATTTAACATTTTTACTTTACGTCTATAATTAGGTTATCAAACTCTATCTTTATATTAAATTTTAAATATTTACGTCGTCGAATAGTTTCAGAAAAATCATCTTAAACTTTTTACTGCTGTGCTAATTATTTTTTTTTTAAAGGAAGTGTTAACATATTTTTTTTTTATTTAATTAAAAGTTAGATAAAGTTTTTACACAGATATTCTTTATATGAAAGTACGCCTGATAATTAATTTTCAGAAAGTTGAAGCGTAACTTATTTTTTGAAAAATTGTTACTTTTTTTCAAGATTTACTTCTTTGATTATTATTATTATGAAATTCTACGCGTTTAAACTTTTTTTACTTTTAACGTATAGGTAATATAAAATATAATTCATATTTTTATTTAATTCTGACTTGTTGGTAAACTGCGAATTTATTTTTAAACTTTATTTTTGTAAAGCACTGACTTATTAAGTTCAATTGTGTTCAACATTTTCCTGATACCGTAAAACTCTCTAACTTTACCATATAATATTTTGTGTTACTGGTTTATAATGCCTATAGATACTATTTTTCTCTTTTAGTGACACAGCTATCTCTAACAAACTATAGTGTTTTATAAATTTTTTTGACATTGCTCGTCGCCATTTCTTTAAATCGTTAATTTTTTTCAGTTTACATACATTCATGTTTTAAAAAAGTGTGCAAAATTTAGTTGATATTTCAGAAGCTATAAAACTTAGGTAGGTAATTTTATCATAGGAAATAGTAGGGCAAAGCGTGGTACTTTGGGACAGTTGTACCTTGGGACGAACTGTATTGCTCAGCCGTCTGTGAGCAACAAATTAAAATAACTTGATATAACTTTTCATTTAGCCATTAAAAGTCAGTGTAGAGTGACTGGTAACTGTGAAGAAAGTTTTATGGCAGCTACAGACTAAAAAAAAGAATCTCTCAAAGGTAAGTAAATTTTTGTTGATTCATTATTTGTTTTTTGTAGCTTTGTCTCTTTAATTTGTATTAAAAATGTATATATTCACTGTTAAAAAAATATGTATTATTACAATAAAAAATATGGTAATTTTTTACAATATGTGTCTTGAAAATTGCAATGTGTCAGTAAATTTAAATAATTTAGTTGTAAAATATGAAATTTTGTGTAAAAATAAATATTCACTGTAATTTTAAATATTTTGATACTAAAATTACATATAAAAGTGGTATTTGACATTCTAAATTAGTAAAATTACATTTCGAAACGAAAATTTATTGCATTTGTATGTAAATTACTGATCTTTTGGACGTAAATTACCGGTATCACGTGATTGATTCTGCGCAATTGACGGCGTCAGTTGAGTTGACAGTGTAATTTTGCATGTCGTACGTAATTAATTTACATTGAGTGGATTAAAATTACATTCGAAATGTAAGGTAAAACATTCTACAATGTAATTTTACATAGAAAAATGTTCTAAACATTTCGAAATGTAATTTTACAATATTTAATGTTGGCAATTAAATGCCAACATTAAATGTGGTAAAATTTTTTAACAGTGTTGCATTAAACTGTGAAATGTGCTCTACTTAATGCTATAGTTAATTAACCTATACAACTTACCTACAACACTTTTAGAAATCATGTTTTCGTTTGTTGCAACTTGTTGTACCTTGGGACTGAATTATGTTTAGTACTTTGGGACGTCCTAACGTAAAACACAGATCGATTTTCCCAAGTGAAAGGCTTAACTATTATGCACTGTTTAGATCTAAATTTTATGCTGATGTGTTGAGGTAGGTATTTATTATATTGTCAGTGAATCTAGGGTGCTTGGTTTACCATTAAACTACTTATATAGATTATTAATGTTTTTTTTTTCAGAACTATGCCTCGCAGCAAGGAAGGAAAGACGCGGGTGAAGGTATGGGTTAAGTAACTTAACTGTAAGTAGGCATTATAAAACATATCTTGCATTAGGATTAAATGAAGACCAGCCTCAGTTTGCCTACGACAGTAAAAAAATGTTGTAAAAATGCTTACTCAAGTTCCATGTAAATTTCAGTGCATATGACATGTCCATGGAGTAATCCGGTAGATAAAGTAATATTGTTGAGGTATTTACTTTAATGTTTTGTATTTTTATGTGCATTAAATAAGATTCATTTGCTAAATTGCAAAGGTGTAAAAAAACCTTTATTACTCCCTTATCAAATAACATATTTTAAATTTAAAAATGGTGATAGATCCCCTAAATGGTAGACTTTAAGACATTATTAATAAAACTATTATAAACTTTACCCACGTAAAAATAAAAATGTTTGTTTTAAAACTGTCCCAAGGTACAACGCATTCCCCTATATTATGCAATAAGTGCGTGAAGTTGTCGATTGCCCACGAAAGCGAAGTTGAGCGCACGATCGTAGTGAGTGCGCTCATTCGCTCGAGCGTAATTTAGATGAGGAAATGTATTAAATTTCGTTTAATAAAATTTTAATGAAGAACTATAAAGCTTTATGCATACATCATAGATAAGGATGTTTCGAATAGTGAAAAAAAAATACTCGTGAATAAAAGTATTTGCGATTGCGAATATGAATTCGAATGCGAATAGTATTTAACTTAACCTTTTCATTCGTGGGTATAATTTTTTGAATAAGTATTCGTTTACAACATAATAGATACGAATACGAATGCAAACACTTGTAATTTGGCGAGTATTCGACAAAATGAATACGAATATACGTATTTGAGACATTCCTTATTTTAGCAATACGTGCATCTTACGGAAATGCAATACGTTGTGTTTAAAATTAGTTTATGGTACGTGTAAGTTTAAATGAAGTTGATCTTGAGATATAAACAAATAACTACACTCTAGAATTCTAGATCACTTACACTCTGAACTTAAAACAATCAATACTGGAAGGTTTTTGTTGATATTTTCATGTAAAAGTTTTTTTTCATTTTTTATTTTTATTTATTTTTAATCCTCAATAATTACGGTAAGTAATTTTATCGTACATGAAGGCGTATTGACCTAGCAAAAATTTGCAATGTAGTATTTATTTTGTCTATGAAAGAGATATCTATACTAGCGTAGAAGATCTGCAGTACTTTACGAGCAGGGTCATTCGATTTGGACTACTGAAATTTGGTCTAATAAAATTCTTATGGACTACTGAAAAGTACTTTTTTCTACTCTTACTATTAAAAGTAATATTTTGTGCACGGCTAACTATATGTAAAAATTTTCAATTACCCACAGCCCACACTGTGCGGAAATACAGTGGGAAATTATTTCCCACACCTTAATATAATAAAAAAGTAGGCTGTTCCGTTATTTCCGTTAATATATAGAAATCATACTAAAAATATATATATATATATATATATATATATATATATATATATATATATATATATATATATGTTGATTATTTATTATTGTTTCCATAGTTTCAAAGTATGCTTTGGCAAAAATTTGAAATTCTTAGCACTGACATTATAAATCTAAAAAATTTTTACTACTTATTTAAATTTTATTTTAATTATTTATGTTAAATTTTACGAAAAAAATGTGCTCGTAGAAAAAGTATAGTGTAAAATGCGTGGGAAAAGCTTATTTCTCATTCATACGAATTGTTGCACTCGCCCTGCGGGCTCGCGCAACAAACTCATATTCGTGAGAAATAAGCCTCTTTTCCCACTTATTGTACAATATACTATATATTAGAGCATTACTAAACGACTTGAATGAACTCTGGGATTAATGTAACTTTCTAAAGACTGAAATTCTTACACGTTTTCTCATAGTTTTTTGAATTTTGGGAAAACCAGAAATTTCGGGAAGAAGTATAGACTTGCGCAATGACCTATAATTCTTTGGATAGAGAATAAATCTAAAAGCAAATGAATAATAATGAAAAGTTTACACTCAAATTACCTTAATTCAATCAATTACTTTAATTCAAGAAAAGAAATATTTTGATTTTATGACGTCATCATGTTGACTAACGAATTGTAATGCTTTAAAAACGGCTGAATCAGGGGCGTATACAGCCGAGCTTCTTGAGGGAGGGGGGTTCACGCGGAAAATAATAGGACTACAAAAATTTCTGAGACAAAATTAACAAAAAAAAATCAGTTGAACTTCTATACAGGTGATGACCAAAAAAAAAAAAAAATAATAAACGTCAACTGGTAAATTTATCGATATGGTGTTTAAAAATAAATAATACCTAGTGTATATTTTTAATTGGGGGGGGTCATGACCCTTGACCCCCCCCCCCATGTATACGTGCTTGCGTTGGATAGTCTCTGAAGTCTGCTTGTCTCACATCAACAATTTGAAAATTGAGATCACTACCCACATTTGACCTTTAACACTTTGTACCCGTCATCATCTAATAATGAATGTACGTATTACGTACATTCCACTTTGGGGTTCTGCTGTGTGCTTACTTATATATGTATAATATGCGCTATGTACTGCTGTTTCAACAAATATGTCATGTAAATTTAATGAGAATATTTAGTTAAGCTATTTTGTACACTGACTATTGTGAACGTTTTAAGTTACACTTGTGAGTTCATTGTTAGTTGATAATTCGAGACATTCTCGTGGTAGCTGCGCTTCTAACAAAGTAATACAGGCTGCGCATGTATTTACGGCATGCCAGATAACCGAAGCGTCGCGTCAGTACAATGGTTCTTAGTTTATTTAACACTGAATTTATGTAAATACTAGCCGTACCCGCGACGTCGTTCGCGCAAAGCATTGTTATAAACTCAATGAGAAGTATGTAAGTATGATAATTATACAGAATTTGCAAAGAATAATAATTTTTGTGTAATGCATGCACATGCTCAAAATGGTTTTTCTATTTTCCCGTGGGAATGAGGAATTTCCCCGCAGTAAAAAGTATCTTAAATATTGACGCAAGTAATAAGTTATCACCACACAAAATTTCATAAAAATCCGTCTCATAGTTTTTGAGTAATACGTGCAGATGCACAAAATGGTTTTTCTATTTTCCCGTGGGAATGAGGCATTTGCTCGGAGTAAAAAGTATCTTAAATGTTGCCCTAGGTAATAAGTTACCACCACACCAAATTTTATTAAAATCCGTCCAATAGTTTTTGCCTAATTGTGCACATGCTCAAAATGGTTTTTCCATTTTCCCGTGGGAATGAGAAAGTTTCCCGGAGTAAAAAGTATTTTAGATGTTGACCCAGGTAATAAGTTATCATCACACCAAATTTCATTAAAATCCGTCTAATAGTTTTTGCGTGATGCGTGAACAGACAGACAGACAGACAAAAATTCTAAAAATCGCTGTTTTGGTATCTACATCGATAACTAATTACAGTACCAGTATAATTTTCAAAAAATATTCCATGTACAGAAATGGTCTCGTTACAATTTTATTATATGTATAGATTGAATTAATTTTGAAAATTTTAGTCTAAAAACCGTATACGAGTATAATATGTGAGATTATTAAGCTTATGTTTCTTGATTTTAACACTGATGTCGGTGTAACACTGACACGTCTTACCCTGAGAAAACTGAACTATCGTTACTTAAAAAAAAACATAGTCAACTAGAAGTAGTTGCTCTAAAAACCTTTTATAATTTACGGTACCATAAATAAAATCATTCAAACAATTAAAAATTAAATGTGATAGAAGTTCTAATAAAATAGTATATTATTCAACGAGCTAGTAATGGTAGCAATTATTCACGAAGATGAAATTGCGACACGAGCCGAGCTTGCGAGGCGAGTGTCGTAATGCATCTGAGTGAGTAATAGCCATTGCAAACGAGTAGAATACGATATTTTTTCTACGACTTTTTTCCTTTTTGATTTAAATAAAATTGAATATAAATTTTAAATCAAATTTTTAATATATTCCTAATTTCATTAAATGTTTGTACCTATAATATGTATAAAACGATCAAAACAAAATATAAACTACTTTGTTTACTTGGACGTTACTACGCAACATATTATATTAAATTAAAACTTGATACATACATTATTCACAAAACAATCGCAAACCCGTTGAATAATGGTTAATATTGTGATTTCATTGGTCAAAATGGTATTGAATATTGATCATTACTCCACACTTTTGAATAATGCCTAACTTTCTCAACAATTAACAGATATAATATAATGAGTGTGGTGTACTTCAACAGGAGTAGAAAAAATTTATTAACTTCCATTACATTATGTTTACAATCAGGACCGGCGTGAGGACACTGCAAACGGTACACCGCACCAAGTACCGCGTTTTCGACAGCCCCACGCTACTGACTAATTTTGTAAAATCAAAAATTTAAGTGTAACCTTTGAAAGATGATATTGATCTAGTTAATGAAATCAAAATTCGTTGTGAATTTTTACATTCCAGAATCATAATTTTACAAACATATATTACTTAACTATATTAACTTTATCAGTTAAGCTGTTACCACTGTATCGACACAAACATTTTTAAAAGCTTTTATTTAACTTGCTATGTTAGTATGTTGGTTTAGATCAAATCTTGGAATCAAAATTTAGACAGGTTCTAATTGAGCTAGAGGTTTTAAATTTTGCATACGTATCTAACCTTTATGACAATGCAATATTGTATAATTAGTTTTTCCTTAAATTGCCCCAAACCAAAATTGTTGATTTTTAGTCCTATACAACTTTTTGACATTTCGAATTGTCAAATATTGTCCATTGATTTTACATTGCAATTTTTTGTTTCCATAGTTATGTCTGATTAGGGTAAATTAACCGATTAAAATATAGGTAAAAAAATTACTTTATTTTTTTTTTTAAATTAATTGTAATCAGACTAAAGAGTAGAAAATAAAATAAAGTAAAAAAAAATGTTTTTAAAGAAAAAGCTTTTATTTAAAAATGGGTTAAATAAAAATGAAATAACTACTGAGTGAAGTTTGAAGCAATATGCAACATAATTTATAAAAGCTTGAGGCGTTTAATTAAGTTTGGTAAGTACTGAAAAGTAAAATAGCTACACTTATATCCAAAACAGAAATAATTAATGATAACGCCTCAAGCTTTTATAAATTATCTTGCATAATGCTTCAAACTTCACTCAGTAGTTATTTCATTTTTTTAACCCATTTTTAAATAAAAGCTTTTTCTTAAAAAACATTTTTTTTTACTTTATTTTATTTTCAAGACTGAAGATAATAAAATATTACTTCGGACCTACCGTTGTTAGTCAAGATCGATTTACCTCTTCAGTAATATTATCTATCAAATTTTGCTACCAAAATTAGCTCGTCACAGTCGTTCTGTACCAAAAGTAGTAAGGTTACAGCGGTTCTAGACGGCGCAAGTACCGAAATACTGCTTAACGTAATTGAGGAAAACGGTGTAACTCTTGGACTACCTGTACAGTACTTGCATCTATCGCTCTCTCCCCCCCCCCCCCTCCCCTACTTTTTTGTTAATAGCATATTTACAGCTAGAATGCATTTATACTGGCAAGGCTAGCAAGTGTAAGTTTATTGTTACAAGTGTATGTATGCTGTGTAGGTTTCAAACTCGAAAAGTTAAGAACACTCTTGTAAAGCTGTCATGTCATACATACACATAACATAATTTATGTGTACGCTCAGAGTGATATGTACACCTGGTGTTTGTTGAAAGTTGATACTAAATATTTCCGACAACGGTACCTAAGTAGTTTGTTCATTAATTAAAGCAAAACAAAATTTGCTTTACATATACTTACAAGTCGACATTGATGATAACATTATGTCGAAATATTGTCAAACATGCAACATAATAAAAATGCGTAAATTGAACCTTTCTGGGACCCCGATTTTTTTTTAAATTTTCAAGTAACAGGGAAACAATACTCTTCAGATACAATTAATATATTCAAAAAATTTTACCATTTTGGTAACAAAATTACCCAAATTCCACATTAAAGCAGCAAAAATAACTTTAAACTTAAGGGGAGGTTTACTTGAGAGTCGTTAAAAAAAATCGATTTTTTTTTATGCAGAAATTGGTAGCTAACTATGTATAGAATATGTTCCCAAAGTGATTTTTAAGGGAAGGTTTACTTGAGATTTGATAAAAAAAAATCGATTTTTTTTTGCCGAAATTGATAGCAAATTATGTGTAGAATATGTTCCCAAAGTGATTTTACTAAAAATAATTTAAAAACAAGATTCTTGCACATTAACCGAATCCAGCTTTCTATAAAAAAAAAAAAATTCAAAAAACGTAGATCACGCAATAATGAGTATTAAATATAAAATTTTGAAAATACCTTTCTTTATATATATTTTATAATATCTCGGAACTACATTGTTGGAACTGACGGACACGATAACTCAAGAACTATTCGATGGATCCTTTTTTTTAATTTTTAATTTTAAAGATAATTCAATTCTTCGGCACCTCTACCTAAGTTCGATACACTTTTAATATTTTTTTTATTTTTAAGTTTACTTTAAAGAGCGAAAAATAAGATAAAAATCGTAATCAAAAGTTCAAACATTCGCCATTTTTCTTTCTTTCAGCAATTTATTGATATTATAGGTAGAGGTGTCGGTACTCTTCTTATACTTTATAAATCTTTTTTGTTTTTGGATTTCGGTGGTTTATTACCGGCGCTAGGATGTCCGCCAACAAGGCACTGGATTTTCGGATCGTCACACTGCAGTATCTATAAAATGGACAAATTTTTTTGTATAGCTTAATACTTAATAAATATGTGTACAAAATTTGAAATTGATATTTACTTCCGTCCTTGAGAAAAAAATTCTTGAAAAATACATAGTTTTTAAGGACTCTCGAGTAAACCTCCCATTAAGGGGGTATTGTAGTCTAGAAATTCGAAAAAGTCGATTTTCCTTTTTTCATATTTTTAAAGTTCAGACCTTTAAGAATAAGCCTCTAAAAGGATTTACGGAAATTCGAATTATTTTCAGAGTTATGGTTATTTATTCCTGTGTACTGTGTATCTCTTCAGTGTTAAATTGAAATTTTTAATATAAATTACTCGAAACTACTATTTTCGATACGGTTGACATGATATCTCAAGTTCTGATGCATCGAATCACTTGAAATTTGGTACAGTCCTTCTTAATACCTGCTATCAAAATTGGTCCGACGTAGGGGTTTTTAGAATTTCTTTTTTTTTACTATTTTTAAGAAATTTTCAAAGTTGAAAAAAGGAGGCGAAAAAACGATTTTTTTTTAAATGGACACCATTTTGTGCAAAAATTTATTTACGTTTCAGATCACTAGGAGGGTTGGAATCACGTCAACCAGGAGACACCATTTTTTTTTTAAGTCCCCACTTTGCCGGCCTGTACCGATTTCAATTTTGAATTTTTTTTAAATTTTTATACTTTTCAAATATCAATAAAAACTGTTAAAAAAATTGATACTAAGAATGTTGACTGTATTTTTTTATTATGCCCGTAAAATCACCTGAAAATCGAGCCTCTAAACTAGAATACCGCCTTAAAGATGTCTAGTTCATTAACACCTTATAATCCGAGCATCTATGTAGTCAATTCAGGCCTGATGAGAGGGTGGAGTAGTCGGGGTTGTAGATTTGGGACCGGGCTTGAAGAGGGGGTCCGTAGCTATCGGTTGGAGGCCCGGGAAAAGTGAAAAAAACTTTTTTTTGCTTGTCACTTTTTGGGGAGGAGGAAATTTTTAAAATGTGTGTGTTTCCCCGGGTCCCGGCATTTTTTTTCAGTAAATGTTCCTAGAGGCCGGTGATATTTTTAGCATGTTGACGAAACGCTAATTATTTGCTTGTCTGTTTATAAATAATTAAGTTTCTAATGAGGCAATTTTTAAACTCAATAGAACAATTTGGGAGCAATTTAGCCATATAAAAAACAAAAACATTTTTCTTTGGGTTCATAAAAAATTTTCAAATTTTTCAGTATATATACTCGAATGGTCGATGATACTGATTTGGTTGGGCGATTCATAGGGGTGATTTCTGTCTTTTTTGTTCTCGATTACAAGTTTGTTTTTCGATGTTTTGTTGTTTCATGTTTCAGTTTTCGTGTGTCATTTATAAGGATGCACGTATTTTCTTCTGCTTCTTTGCAACAACGAGTTGCTATATTTGATATTGTTGATTCGTTTTTTGATCCAAACTAAAAGGTTTTTATTTTCTTTTATTTATTGAAAGGACTGTTTTTTAAAATTTTTTCATTTTATTTATTGTATTTTTTCTTGTCTTGAGAATGGTGTTTTGAGACACCGAAACCGGTCGACATGTTTAAGATTGCTTAAAATTCAGTTTTTTTTCCGGTCTTAATATTGAGTTTTTTATCGCCAAATAAAGTCAATAATGAAATTACAAATATAAAATTTTTTGGCGAAAATAGACGTAACAATTTATTTATTTTCAGTATACATTTCATTTTAAAATATTTTAGTCGAATAAACGAAAAAGTCGTACGAAACCTCGTACGAATAATTCGCAAGTAATGTAACCGCATGTATTCGTACAAATTCATATTATGCAGTATAGGTAACCACAAATCTCTACACGGAGAGAAAAATCCTATAATTTTTGTAGAGAAAATTTCAGAAAAATTACCATGCTCCCCTATAATCCGTGCGCGATCGACGACCAAAATAAAAAATATGTGCTAGCATGGTAAAATTTAATGTGGTGCTAACACAACTTTTATCACACTCTTATGCATATATATTATAGTTTAATTCTTGTTGTCGTACTCTTTCATTTGCGCATCTGACCTTTGCGACCTTATGTTGGTTGCACTGTATCTGTAAAAACATGTATACAAAAATGATTGCCAACAATATATTCTAATACATATACTAAAGATAGGTAAATAACAAAAAGATGAATTAAACGATGACATCATCCTAAGAGAGTGTAAAAGAAACTGACTACTAGCTGCATCAAGGTGCTTGGTGCGAACTGTCTGACAAAGTTTCTTCCACAGTCCACACCTATGGTTCGCATGTAACTCGCCTAACTCGCTGAGTGAGGTACATTTCATTACAGCGTCCCCAACACAACCAACCTTCTTTCTGTTTTTTTTCTTTCTATTATTAGCATGTTAGCATGGTAATTTTTTTAATAAAAACAATTAAAAATTATTTTTTTGTCGGTAATGGAACTTTTTACTGTGCAGTTTTACAAATTTTACGGAGATAATATTACGAAAAGAACATTCCATCCTTTAAATTTTTTATGATTAATTATAATCTTTATATTTTTACCTTACAGAATTGAATATGTTCGTCTTTTACACGTCGATTGTAGTGCTGAGCACAGTAATTTTTATAGGAATTTTCTCTCCGTGTAGGGTATTCATTTTCAAATAAATTTTACATTTACGGAGTAGAAAAGGTTAATTTAAATTTTTCTTATCCAAATGAATTGTTATACGTACAAGTACATACATACAGTGAAAGCACACAAAGTTCTATATTATTGACTAAAATTTATAACAGAAGCTTTATACAATATTATTCACTGTACCAGCTTCACATTAATTTATAGAGGGAACGACAAAAATGAATTATAAAAGTTTTCCGTAACTCTATTACGTGGAGCTTTAGTAAAGCTTTATGAAATAAAATGTAACAAATTTATTGGTGTTATAAAAATGAAAAAAAAGCACATCTCTAAGATAAATAAGTACAGAGACAAATAAAAACGAAGATGAAAATACAATATATATATATATATAGGTATACATATGTGAATGGAAGCTTTAAATAACAGATATGAACTTTTATTTTTAGACAAGCCTAATGCTACTTTTTTCTAATAAAACAAAAGAAAATAAGAAAATTCAATATATTTCAATATTATGAATTGTAATGGCATAGCTTTTAGCTACGTACATATATACGGAAACATCGAGATGGTTAATATTGGATATATGGGGAAATCTGGATTTTTGCCAAAGATTGGATTTTTATAAAAATTATATTTATGGTACCAGTTATCAGATTTTGATATTTTTAAATTTTTATTAAAATAGAATACATACGGAATTTTTTCTCTCAAAAGTATTTTAAAAATTTTAAACGTATTTAACTGTCAAAGGAAATGGAGGTTGCGTCTTGTATCGGTGTTGATTCTTATATTAAAGAGGCTCCTATCTTACTATAATATATTGTTTTGTTGTCTTTTAACTTATCATTAAACATAACATGTAGAAAAAGGGGAAGCTAAGCTAAGAATGATTTGAGCTCTCTTCTAAAGGAATTAAAAATCGAATATTTTTATTCAGTTAAAGTGAAAAATCAATAGTGCCAATAAAACGGTAATTATATAGTAATACGAACATTTTTATTATAATACAAATTGAATGAAGTTGCTACTTGTGTAAATAACTAAACTGATATGAAATGTGCTACTCTGTCTTAGGTTAGTAGCAATTTTTAAGATAAGAAATGGAACAACCTGAAGATACGTTTACAATTAACAACAGTAAAACTTAATAAATACTGTTAGTTAACAATAGTGATGAGCAAATGCAAGACCAAGACCAAGACTCGGCAGTCTTGGTCTTGGTCTTGTTCTTGCATTAAGAATCTTGGTCTTGGTCTTGCTAGAGCAGTTTGAGTCTTGGTCTTGGTCTTGGTCTTGCCAAATGCAGTCTTGCTCTTGGTCTTGGTCTTGGTATTGCTAAAAAATCGTGCACTTTCTTGCATTTTTTTATTAGTGAATTTTTTTCTTCTAAAATCAGAATTATCTCTCTTTACGGCATTAATTATTTAAATAGTTTTGCAAGAGTCTTGCTGTTTTCTTGCCTTTGTCTTGGTCTTGCTCACTTGAGTCTTGGTATTGGTCTTGCAGCCATACCTATAATCTTGGTCTTGGTCTTGCTCTTGATATACATAGTCTTGGTCTTGGTCTTGATCTTGCAAAAATGCAAGACCAAGACAAGACTGCAAGACCAAGACAAGACTGCAAGACCAAGACTAATTTTGCTCATCACTAGCTTAACAAGGACTTGCGTAGTTGAAGTACTATAATAACCAATATGTAACTCTATTGTGATTAAATATTTAATAATTACTGAAATAAAAAGTAAGAAATGTAAATAATTTTCAATGAGTTAATAAATGTGGGTTAAATTATTAAATTACTAGTTAATTTAAATGGTAATCTTTTAAACTGACTTATTTCGTTACGAAAAAATTTTTAAAAAAATTCAAAAAACGAACTTCTAAAAAAATGTTTTATCAACTATATGTTTATTTGGCGCATTGAATCAGTTTTACCAACAAATTAATATATAGTTCCATTTAAAAAAGTGTAAGTTTGTATCACAACTCGAAAACCAAAGGAACTGTACCCCTAGTTATAGCAACTGATTGCCCACAGCAGAAATTAATTATGTCAGTAGTATAGTCGAAATAAAAATGGCGGCTCTCAAGAAACTCACCTGTATAATGTACACTAGTGGTCCGATTGAAAGAAAGAAAAAAGTGTATGTATTGGTCACACGGATATAAAAAAAAAACATTAAATTTTTTTTAACGTAAACCAGGGGTAGCCAACCTGCGGCCCGCGGGCCGCATTTAGCCCGCCTTGAACATTTTTTGGCCCGCGAGATTCATCACACTTATACCAATACATATCTAATATGGGAACGCATAATTTTATATGCGACCCGCGGAGTTATGATGCGCTTCCAAAGTGGCCCGCAAGGTCATATGGGTTATATACAGGGTGGAATTCTAGTAACTCTTATATATTTTGGTGAAATTCAATAAAATTTTACGATGTTTTAGAATAGAATTTGTTGAAAACAACATAGCTTATAAAATAGCTATGTTCTTGAATTTCACCAAAAGGTATAAGAGTTGTTATAATTCCATCCTGTATACATATATAATGACTTGTTTACATAAAAAAAAATTAGTGTTTTTTTATATCCGTGTGACCAATACATACGCATTTTTCTTTCTCTCAGTCGGATCACTAGGCTACATGGAAAGTATATGTAAAGTACAATAGATTAGTTTTGACCCACCAAACATGTATCCTATCTTTGTTACACTATGTTATATCGGTATTGTACTAATGCAATTAAAAAGATACATAACAAATAGAATTGGACTTTGAACGGTCAGAACCAATCTCTTTTACTGTAAGTAAATAAAATATTTAAAAATGATTGGAAAAGTAACTTCCAGTTACACTGAAAGATTTTTTGTGCGGCCCTTATTCCCCACAGAAAAACAAGTTTGAGTGTAGTACAAGAAAAAAAGTACAATTTGTTAGAAAACCATGACTTTCGCAGTCACGTTTTTACTATCGTAACCCATCTGTTGTTATGTGCTACACTCAATAATAATATTAGATAAAGAAAATCGTCCATTTTATTATAACACTTATAGCAAACACCTCCGCATAGATACAACATTGTATGATGTCTTGTGTTATATCTTGGCGTAGCTGTCTCACTATCTTTAACCTGTTATGTCTGTCGATAAGTAGGTTATTAGGAGTGCATTCATGCTCGCTATATGCTCTACATGCGAGTAAATAACTTTAATTCAGTTACTGACTGCTTCTCACTTCATGGCGTATCGTGTCACTGCATCTAAAGCATGCACTACACTACTCGTAAAAGTTGCCTGAAGTTTGCCGAGCACTTCTACCGAGTATTTTCTCATATTGTCTCAATCAACTTTCATTCTGGCTCGGTTTTTTGCCGAACACGAAGCGACTCACTATACTACTTGGTCTACTTCGTCTACTTTAAGGCAAGAAATACCTTTAGGATGGAAAAAATTTGTAATTTTCTTCTTTCATAGAATATTAGTATAATCCATTTCACTTAAATTTAATCATGATTAATCACCTATGAATTTAAAGAATTTCCATTTTATTGGCTTTATCTCTTTCATTATTGCACTTGCGTAAATTTTAAATTTGCAGTTTGTTTTTAGAAAAAAATAGAAGATTAATTTGTTTCGGATAAAAGAATTATTTAATTCTTTAAAGATGACTCATGCTCAATTGTATTTGAAATTGGGTACAAATCATCTCAAGAATATACTCCCAAATTTTCAGAATGATATTCGAAGTTCTTCGTATGTTTTAGCCTCTAAACATAAAACATTCTCGAGGGCGTGAAATGTCGTCTTTGGCTTATTCGTATGGCTACATTATACACATTTTTTAATTATATACCAAATTTCTAAACATGTTAATCTCGAAACAGCATTTTCAAAACTGACGGGAACACTCACTCAAAAACTATTCGACAAAATTTTTTGAAATTTATATCAAATATATACTCTCTATTCTATATGATTAACTTCTATGTGAATCAAACATTTATGTCAATATACAAACAAAAATATTTTTTTTTTTTAAGCAAAATTAGACAAAAATTTCATGAAAATTTAAATTTCTTTAAAAAAACTTTTACATATTCGTCAGTTTTTTGCTTTTTTGAATTTTTTTTGATTCACCGACATTCTATATAATATGTTAACAGCATGAAACAAATTTTTTAATTTCTGCAGGTAATAATTTTGGTTATTAGCGTGGCCGCTATTTGGGAACTTTTTGGTTTCAATAAAAAGTTCTGTAACCGCTATTTTCATATATGTAGGTATATGTATTGAAACAAAAAAAAAAAATATGATGTAAGACTTTAAGGTCATAGTAAATTAAAAGCCAAACCTCAGAAATATTAATCAATTTTTTCCTTGTTAAAAAATGCTCGAAATTGTCTTTATTTCTGCCTGTTCAAAAGAATTTCTGCCCTTAATTAATACGAGTATGCATTTAGATGTGTTCAGATGTCTTTGAGTGTGTGGTGATGTTACTCGGGTCTCGTCACCGAATTCTTTGGCGAGTAACTTTGATCGAGAGTGTAGAGGAAGCATAACCACGTCATATCAGTTTAGTTATAGTATATCTTGTAGTTAGACGATATGGATTTTATAACATATTTACCTATAAGACATATAAGACATATATTTTTAGAGATGCAATCCAATAATGCAAGTGCTTTGCTAACTCTAATATTATCAGATATGTATTTTTCTTTCTCATAATATCTATTTATTTGCGGTTAAAAATATAGCAACAATGTATCTCCTTCTTGAGTATTAATAATAAAATATCCATTACAAACTATATAGAGATAAGTATCTATCCCGGTAGCTTTTACAGTCCCATCAAATCATTTCAGTGTCTAGTAGCACAAGGACAAGTGATCAACGAGTTTTAAAAGATCAATCTTCAGAATTTTAATTGGAATTTTGTGATTGTAAAAAATTGCTAACCGAAGTTTTAAGGAGAGATTCGCCCAAAAAATATCAAAAATTGACCTTTATTATTATTATTTTTTTATATAAATAAATATTTTATTAAAAAAATAAATACACAACATTGTTTCCACATGTCTTCAGATTACAAAAAAAAAAAAAAATTCAAAAATGAGCTGAGTGTAAATGGCGTTGAAGTCGACACTGCCAGATTTTTCCACATTAATGATTCCACGCGTTCTGAAATCCCTAGTGAACCAAAACCAAAAAATCAAGAATTTTCTGAAAATATATGTATATACAGTTATGGCACTAACTAGGATCTAAGAAAAAAATAAAAACCAGCGAGAAATCGCATTTTGAAAATAAATTTTCAAAAATCACCGCTTTTTCTCGACTATAAACAGCCGCCATTTTGAAAATATATTACGGAACCAAAAGATCTTAGTTCTTGCCAAAATGACGGTATCGAGGAATAATATGCACTTTGATTTATGTCGATATCTCAAGTACTTTTTGAGATAAAAGAGGAACCGTGTTGAAAAATGTACTTGGGAGAAAAAGCATTTAAAAAAATTTTTAACGAATCTCCCCTTAATTATAAAAAAAATATTCAAAATGTTTAGAGTTCAATAATCAAAGATTAAGAGCGGGTTGTAATTGATTTTTTTATTGGAATTTCATTAAATGATAATTAATTATAAATAATGAAAATGTTTGATAATGAATTTGGAAACATTTTATATGCTTTAATTAATTTAAAAGAAACAACGTGAGAGTCTGAAAGGAGAAAGATTAAAATTTAATTGTAGTTTTTATGAGTGTAAAATTCGTATACATACAACATTCCTTTACCTTATTATTAAATTTGTAATTATAATATTATTGAACTCAAAAGATTATTTTTACTGGTGTAGTGTTGAAGCTTTCATATTCTTCAGTTTTATATTTTTTTAAATTCAATGAACTGATATTGTATATATAGTATTGAACTTAAAAGGAATCCAAACAAGTAAATAAAATAACAAAAAAATAAAAATAATACAAGAAAAATATCAATGACGTAAAAAGAAATACTCTAACAGCTTCAATGGTGTTTCGCCAGAAATACCATAGTATTCACTGTACACATATAACTGAACCTTTTTTGTGCGGTTTTTTTAAAAAAAATGGTCATTAAAAGGCATAATGTGAATCAAAATCAAGAGAAAGTAGGAAACTCAAACATTAACTATAGTACCGTCATCTGGGATGAAATTGATCATCGCGGGTGAGATTGTTCACTAAATCATATTTTCAAGTTCAGCTGGAGTTCCGTATCTTTAAAAAAATTCGTGTATTAAAAGAAATCGTATTTTTGGGTGAAAGAGAACTTTTAAAACTTTATCTGATAAGTCAAAATTTAAACATAGTTTTTATATTTTAATAAAATACATATAATTGTTGATGCTTTGTGACCATCACGTGTTTAGCTGTACATAGTCAGTGCAGTATTTTTTGTCAAATCGGACATATTATTGCGTGGGGTGAGATTAATCATATAAATGGGATGAGATTTTTTTAAAGATACGGAACTGCAGCTGAACTTGGCGTGTATAGGATATTTTCAGCCATCTTATTTCTTCCATTACCGGTCGGTAAAATCGCATTCTAAACTATAGTTCTGACGCTATATTCAATTTAAAAAAATATGATTTAGTGAACAATCTCACCCCGATGATCAATTTCACCCCAGATGATGGTAACTTTCTTTGATAAAAATACTTTTTAATGGTTTTTAAGCATTTAATCAGTACATTGCATGAGAATATAAGTTATTGCATCATTTATTTTTTTACAGATATATATTTCACAATTTTCATAATATTATATGTAAATGTGTAAATTAATGCTTTATTTTGTTTAGACAAGCAACTTCTAAGGAAGTCGTGAGGTTTTGAGCGTTTTGAGTAATGTATTTTCGATGAATCTTTTTTATGCGGTCGCGATTCACCGCATAAAAAAGTTCTTTTTACATTCTGGGTCGAACTAAACTTTTTATAGCTATTTATGATATTTTTGAATATATTTTTTTTGTGCGATTTTTTTATGCGGTGGTAGGGATCGCATAAAAAAGCTTCATCAGGTTCAGCTGTACTTCAAATATTTTTATTAATTATTATACAGAAACGATAGGTCTCTGTTTCTTTTATTATATTTCTTAATACAAGTTTCTTAATATTTCACATAGAAGCTAATATAGAATTGTACACAGCCCAAGAATTTACTTTTTAATGTTTTTGGTTACTTTTATAAAATATTTTTATTTTATCTAACATTTCTTCTAAAGTCTTATAAACTTTTTATTATGTTGTTAACTAATACAATTATGCTCTTCTCTTTTATATAACTTTTAAATTTCCTCTGGGATTAACATTCTTTTTTATTTTAAAAGAATAAAAAAGATTGATTTTCGCATTATAACAAAAATATACTACAGCATCTGTCGCAGCATCTGCATAACATAGCGAATTTCCAAATATTATAGTATAGTCTCTGTCTATCTAAAATGGTTTAGCTCTGTAAGAGTGAACAAATTTTCAAAATAAATATTGTTATTGTAATGACAAAAACGTTGAAACATTTACTGTAAAGAAATTTCGCAAATGTTTAAATTTTTCTCAAAAACTAGTTCACTTATGACCGGTTTTACATTCATAATTTTAAAGGTTCTTTAACTGAAGCTACTTTTAATTTAAAGTCGACTTTATTTTTAGCATTGTTTTACAATGATCAGGTCTGCTTACTTTTGTTAAAGGACTTTTAAGTGTTGCATGGCTAAACCGAACTATGAATGATCATAGCAAATCTTACATTTTAAAAAAAATAACTAGAGAAACGAAAATATCAACATGATTGAATTTAAAAAGATACGCATTTCACTCATTTCGCTACTGCCAGTGCGATTGGAATAGAAAGCTACATTATTTCTTTTCAAAAGAAATTTATCATAAACACAAAGAATCATAAAAGAAATCGCGGGTAGCTCAGAATTCGTTCAGCCAGTTTAACTCAAACGGAGTGTTTGATATTAACCCAAGACGTAAAAATATTATTGAAAATAAGCAAACAAATAAAATTTTTATTTTATTTATTTAAGATACGAATATTTTATAGAAAAATTATGCTTATAAACAAAATTCAATGATAATAATCAGTAGTAATAAATATGTTAAAGCCAAGTTTAAGCAGTAAAGTCGAGATAATTCGTACTTTAGTTTAAAGTCGACTTTTACACTAACGGGGCTTTAAATTTGATTGTAAAACAGTACCAAAAATAAAATAAGTTTTAAAGTTGGCTTTAGTGTTAAGGTCGGCTTTAAATGTGAATGTAAAACCGGCCGAACAATAATTTGAAAGCTTTTTGTTGGGTTAAAAATAAAGTTTTGAATTCTGATCAATTGTTGCAAGAAACCGTCAAAAATGGTGAAAAATAGTCAAAATTTTGGCTTCTAAAAATCGAACGTGTCTGGCTGATGAACTCGTCCAACAGTTTGAGACTTTTGATCTTTTCACCAAATTTTGTAAAAATTTGATATTTTGTTTGAGAGCTATCGGTCGGTTTTACATTCACATTTAAAGCCGACTTTAACACTAAAGCCAACTTTAAAACTGATTTTATTTTTGGTACTGTTTTGCAATCAAATTTAAAGCTCCGTTAGTGTAAAAGTCAACTTTAAACTAAAGTAAGAATTATCTGGACTTTTACTGCTTAAAGTCGGCTTTAACATGTTTGTTATTGCTGATTATTATCATTGAATTTTGTGTATAAACATAATTTTTCTATAAAATATTCGTACCTTAAATGAATAAAATAAAAATTTTATTTGGTTGCTTATTTTCAGTAATATTTTTGGTTATTCTTACGTCTTGGTTTAATATCAAACATTCCATTTGGGTTAAACTGGCTGAAAAGAAATAATGTAGTTTCCTATTCCAATCTCACTGGCAGTAGCGAAATGTGTGAAATGCGTATTTTTTGAAATTCAGTCATGTTGATATTTTCGTTTCTATATAGTTATTTTTTTTAAATGTAAGATTGGCTACGATCATTGATAGTTCGTTTTATCCATGCAACACTTAAAAGTCCTTTAACAAAAGTAAGCAGACCTGATCATTGTAAAACAATGCTAAAAATAAAGTTGACTTTAAATTAAAAGTAGCTTTAGTTAAAGAACCTTTAAAATTATGAATGTAAAACCGGCCGTATGACGCAGACACACAATATGTATACAGATTTTAGTGAAGATCATTTTCGGCTCCTCGAGGCCCCAAAATAAATTTCTGTTGTAGTACCGGAGTCGGGTCTTATCATGAGAGCCGCTGTAATAGCTGAGTTTACAAAATGGAATTTCGCTAAAATACCCAAGCGAAAACTCAATGGAAATCCTAAAACGATATCACAACAGCTTAACATTGTGGCTGTTGTGAAAAAGTTAAACATACTGGAGCATCGCCACTGTGCTTTTACATTTTTTTTTCTATTTTCTATATTTATAATTTCAATTGTTACGAGGAAGAATTATAGCAGCGATCGTATATAGTTTTTTTCTTTTCTTATGATCTTTCGACTTGATTCGACATCTACAATGAATTTTTACAATATAATGGTTTCTTCGAATCTTATTGTAAGTAATTCAATTTCATCGTCTTGTGAAATATAATCATTTTCACACCTTTTCTAACCGATATACGTTCATAATAATATTACTACGTTAAGTAACAGGGTCAGAATAATCCACTTTGGAGCGCTAGACATTTTTTTCTTATCGGGCCCCAGGCTTGACAAATTTTCAATTTTCTACGACCGGCAAATTTTTTTTTTTTCATTTCCTCATTTTAGAATTTTATATTTTCATTCTTTATCAATTTATTGGTAGGATTTCAATGGTTTAAGAGTATTTTTAACTTCCCATAGGAAGTTATTGTAACGGGTCCGATTTTACGAATCGCTAATTTTGACATATCTCCACGTTTCAAGGTCACTAGAATCCGAATCCATCGTTTTTAGCGTGATGTTTGTGCGTGCGTTCGTTAGTTCGTTCGTTCGTGAATTTTTTTTCGTCTCGCATATCTCGAGAACAAATGATGATATCAACTCTGGACTAATTTCATTAGATGCGTAATCAAAAAATGAAGACCGGATAAAGTTTTCGGATAAAAAAACGAAATAAGAAACTGTTTTTGAAATATATTTTGTCTCGCATATCTTGAGAACAAATGATGTTATCATTTGTTTGATAAGGGTGGAGCCGCCACCCTTAGGTACAGAAGGCGAAGCCCCCGGTATGGTGCAAGGGGGAAAGCCTCTATCGGGAGCCCAGGGGAGAAGTTGCCCGAAATGGAAAAAGAATTATTTATGTACAGTAGTCTCTAGTCTTTAAGGATACACAATGGGAAGTTGACAGTGTGGGTAGACCTGTCCCCCAAATTTTTTAAAATCAAATTATGTACCATCAATTAAATATTGTCTGAATGACTTAAAATATGTGATTGATGGTTTTACAGCTTCAGCGTTAATAATATGGTAATTTTTTTTTTTAAACACCTGTATATACAATAGAATAGAATAGAATAAAATTTTATTGCACAATTTATGATACATTAGCTGGTTACTTTAATTGACATGAATGTACCCTTACAAAACCATTTCATATAAAATTAAGAATTATTAAATTAAAATTATAAGCTGATAAACTTTTATAAGTAGGGAAAAAAGAGTATATATATACAATAAATTATTCAAACATTCTATACTTTAATTATGGTTATTTAATTGTTTATGGTAGTATGTGTATAGTATACCTATTGGAAACATTTGATCTATCTAATATTACTTTATCAGTGGCGGTTATACTTCATATAACATGTTATATATGATATATAAACACCAATAGTTACGCCTTATCAAACATAGTTTACGCCACCAAAGTTTGCAGGAAATTGACAGTTTTCACCGTTCAAACTGACAGTTTTCGGAAGAGAAAATCTCAGGGGCCCACGGGACGTGAGAATATATTTTTTGTTTATCGTTATATTTTTTTTCTTTTTTTAATAAAAATTAAATATTCATTAAATTTTTAATGAGTAACAAAAATTCTATTTAAAAATCTCCTTTATCTATGTTTTTTAGTTGACTGACATTCAAAATATTTTTCCAGTTTTTGTGAGAGCACATCTCTTCAAATTTTCATTTCAACAGATTACTTATGCTAGATACTCTGTGAAAATATGAATCTCGAAAGGGGGACCATCATTTTTTGGGCAACCCTGTATAAAAGAATTAACTGTATAAAGAAAATTATACCTTTATTTAAGGTACCATCACAGTGTGGTAGGTCGAAAAATAGTCAATTTTCGCGATTTTCTTTCGGATGGATAGGATGGGGGAATGAGGATCTTTTTTACGATTAATACCACTATTTGACTATATAAATATTTTTTTTATTCATTTTTATTTTATTTTTATAATTATTATAATTTTTTGAAAAAAGTGTCTTTAAAAAAGGGCGGAAATTGGTGTCCACGATTGCAGCCGCAGTTTCCTTTGGAAAAAAAAATCAAATAGATTATCAATCTGTAGATAAGCCGCTATGTACCTATGGGAGCATTTTTTTTTTGAAATTTGAAAAAATAGCGGCGGTTTGAATAAAAAGTACAAAATTTTTTAGTTTTCCGTGTGGATAGGAAGATTTCAAAAAAAGCTCCCATAGGTATATAGCGGCTTATCTACAGATTGATAATCTATTTGATTTTTTTTCCAAATGAAACCTGCGGCCGCAATCGTGGGCACCAATTTCCACCCTTTTTTAAAGACACTTTTTTCAAAAAATTATAATTATAAAAAATAAATAAAAATGGATAAAAAAAAATATATTTGTATTGTTAAATAATGGTATTAATCGTAAAAAAAATTCATCCCCATTCCTCCATTCTATCCATCCGAAAAAAATCGCGAAAATTGACTATTTTTCGGCCGATCACACTGTGATGGTAAGTACCTTAAATAAAAAAAAAAAAAAAAAAAAATAGAAAAATATATCTGAAGAATCAATCTTTACTTGAAGATCGATTACCTGCGCCAAACTATAAATTACTATTGCTACCAAAAATATTTTTAACGTTCCTGACAAACCTGACAGAACTCGTAGGCGAAATAATATACATGTGTATGCTTCCTTACTATTCAAAATTCGTGTAGTAGACAGTACCTATATCGTTTCATATCGTCCAAATTTACAAACTTTGTTGGCACAAACTGTACATTATTATATTATGCTTTCCTTCATATATCGTATATGTATATGCATACATTATGCGTATACAGTTGAATAATTATTTATAATCTAATTGTGGTTTAACCTAAATGTAAATTTTGTTCACGGAACAATAGAAAATGAGCGCGCTCAAATGCTCAATTCAATAATAATACAATTAAATGTAAATATTACGTAGGTGAGCTTATTTTAAATATATATATGTTATGTGTCGTCGTTAAATTGGTGTGCAAGGTTCAAATTTGCTAATTATATTATATATTTAAATGTTAATTGTTTTAATCGTTTTTTAGATTGCGTCTAAATCTATACATATAATAAAATTGTAACGAGGCCATTTCTGTAGATGGAATATTTTTGGAAAATTGTACTGGTACTGTAAATAGTTATATCGATGTAGATATCAAAACAGCGATTTTTAGAATTCTTGTCTGTCTGTCTGTCTGTCTATCTGTCTGTTCATGCATCACGCAAAAATTATTGGACGGATTTTAATGACATTTGGTGTGATGACAACTTATTACCTGGGTCAACATCTAAAATACTTTTTACTCCGGGAAAATTTCTCATTCCCACGGAAAAATGGAAAAACCATTTTGAGGCACACATTAGGCAAAAACTATTGGACCGATTTTAATTAAATTTGGTGTGGTGATAACTTATTACCTAGGGCAACATTTAAGATACTTTTTACGCCGGGAAAATTCCTCATTCCCACGGAAAAATAGAAAAACGATTTTGAGCATGTGCATCCATTACACAAAAATTATTATTCTTTGCAAGTTCTGTATAATTATTACACTTAATACATATATACTTCTCATTGAGTTTATAACAATGTTTTGCGCGAACGACGTCGCGGGTACGGCTAGTATAAGACTAAAACGAATGACGGACATCATATTATATATAAAATTCAAGTTAGAAAAGTTTTTGTCTCCACATTCCAAGAGAAGAAAGTACTTCAAAAAAGAGAGAAATTTTTTTCTACTGCATATTAATTGAGATTTCTACTGCTAGAAGGTACGTGCAAAATTTTATGTTCATACACAAAAAGATGTACGAATTATGGCTTTGATTTAGTTTAAATAGTTTTTGTATTGCCTACTTTCTGTTTCTATATTTGAGAATAATTTAGTAAATTATTATTTTTTTCCGTGTATTCAATTTTGATTAGTTCTCTTAAGCTACATTTTAGCGAATTTTCAGTAGGAATAATCAGCTATTACAGCCACGGTCACCATGAGACTTGAATCCGATAGAAATTTGTTTTGAAATTCGTAGCACTCGAAAATTATTTTACGTTAGTACAATAACTTTCGAACAAAATATTCTATATTTACAAAATGTGAAGAAAACGTTAGAAGTCCAACCTTCCTGAATGAATTTTTTAATCAAACATGGTACAATTTCCCGAACCGGAAAATTAATTTTTTGCTAAAATTTGCTACAATTCAAATTTTTTTTTTTTTTAAATTTTACCTAGGTAATCAGAAGCGTAAAAAGTTACTTATGATGAATTTTTTGAACTATTGTTCTATTTAAACTGATTTTCGGAAAAAATTAGAAACAAATTTCCAAAGGGCAATAATTTCGAATTTTTTATGAAGCGAAAAGAATGTTATAAAACAAATTTTTAGATTATTCTATGTAAACTGGTTTTCAAGAGAAATTTAAAAAGCGCATTATTTAATTTGCTTAATTTACATTTTGTCTTTATTATTGGATTAAAAAAAGATAAATTTCGTAACTCACATTCCCGTTATATATGACCATAATCTTCTTCCATTAAAAATAAGTGCTGTAAAATTCGCTAGGTTACGCAAGATGCTGCGACAAAGTTTTTTTTATTTTATTTTATGTACATCGTATCGGTTAAATTTTGAAGAAAGAAAATTCTGATTACATACGATACACAAAGAAAAAAAATTAGATTTTCATTTTAATCTACGAGAGGCGTATTCGCATACATACATCGTTCATTTAACAATTTTTTCACACTAAAAAAGAACGGAGCATCGTCTAGAATAACAAAAACGAAAATCCAAAGAAAGAATACTCAGAAAAAACCTTTTAGGTGACTTTAAGGTTATTGATATAAGGCTATTATTTTTAACATATCGCTACGTCCCAGTTTATTCGCCACTATCTGTCCATACAGAGGCACCTATTTACCTCCATATATTCTAGTTATAATGTGGTGCTATTTCAAGCACGATAGTTTAGCTTTCATAGACTGATATCGATTGCCACTTTTATAATATATATTAAAATAATGACAAATATAGACTTGCTTGCTACAACAAGAAACGCGGTGGTTGATTTTGATTTATTTGCAATTTATACGGAAATTTTCGAGTTTCGGTGCCAATAATATACTCGAAATGTTCGAGATATTATCGTGATGTCGTGTTCGTGTAAAATGGCGTTAAAGTATGATAAATTTTATATTAGGTAAAATACTCCCATCTCAGTCAGGCGCGACGAGAAGGTGAGGTAGCCGGGGTTGTTGCCCGGGGAGGGGACCGGGCGGGAAAAGGGCCCGGAAAAAATAAAAACTTTTTTTTGCTCATCACTTTTTTTTGTCGGGGAGAAATTTTTAAAAGACATACAGTTTAACTCTTTTTTGTGCGGTGAAGAAGAATATATTCAAAAACATCATAAATAGCTATAAAAAGTACAGTTCAATCCAGATTGTACAAGAAACTTTTTTTGTGCGGTTGGTCGGGACCGCATAAAAAAAGTTTCATCGAAAAAACATCACTCAAAACGCTTTTAACTTAAAAATTTCCTTAGAAGTTGCTTCTATAAACAAGATAAAGCATTAATTTACACGTAGAAACATTTTATTTCAATTTTATAATATAATGAAAAATTTGAAAAATACATCTTTAACAAAATTAAATGATTGACTTTATGATAGACCGAAATCAGAAGACCTATACACAAATATTTGAAATAAGCAATAGAAACAATTTATTGAACAAATAAACCGACAAATAAGAAGAGAAAATAAAAGAGAATAAAAAAAAAAAACTTTTAACATTTAGCCCCACCAATGATTTAACACTTAGCCCCAAGGTACGTTTTGAGCTTTGACAACGATCACACAAATGATGACGATAAATATACAAAAAATTCTTAAAGATTCGTATTCACAGTACATAAATGAACTAATATACTTACTTTGATGAGGATATGTCCGAAAAAACTTCGTTTCGAATGAAAAGTATGGCAGCAAAGAAAATTACTTTGGCATTACCGAAACTCAGATGAACTTCACATTACTAACGTCGTTTGCTTTCTAGTCAAGAAGGCCCTCTAAGGTTAAAATTTGAGCTTCATAACTGTTAACATTCAAAAGATAAAGCAGAAACCATGTTTTGGCAATTTACCATTTAGCCCCAGTCTCCCCTACTATACAAATTTTTTGTTTATTTATTACTATTATTTTCAAAAATAATAATGAATTAATTAAATTCTCTGCAACGTTTTAAACTAAGCAAACTATGTGCCTACATATTTAACGAAATGAAACGGTCCACTGTTAATATTCAATCATATTCAAACTGGTGCGGACACGAATCCACTCTGTTCTATACCCTAAAGAACAATTAATATACATATACATAAATAATAAACAATAATGAAATTCAAAGTATAGTTTTAAATTAGTTGTAACAATTTGTTACAACAATAGTTAGTTTGAAAATGGAACGACAGAAATTTAATTAAATTTAAAACATATTCAAACAAGCGCATGTCTGGGACACGCAAACTATCAAACTCAAATAAATATTCTATAATTTTCGGATATACGATACTCGATTCAATGTATGTTAGGTAGGTATAGTTGAGGAGAAAATTTAGTTACAATATTAATGGAAATAAACTGTATAACTTTTATCATCCAATAACGTATTTCAAAAAGAGTCTTGATTTGTACATTTAAATATTTTTCGCTTAATATCACAACTAGAGCCGGGCCTAAACAAAAACCGGGCCCTGAAATAAATTTTGTACAACAATTTAACAATTTACAATAAATTCTAGTAATATGCAACATAATATAAAGCTAATGTAACTTTACTATTTTAGGGACAGAACCACTGTAACCTTACTGCATTTGGTACAGAATCGTTGCAACCTTACTACTTTTGATAGTGAACTACCGTGACCTTAGAACTACTGTCAGTGATATTGCTACTACTTTTGGTATAGCACCGCTGTGGGCTCGTCGCTTTTAGTACAGAAATTTAATGGACAAAATTACTGAAAAGGTAAATCGATCTTGTCTAACGATGGGTCCGAAGTAATATTTTATTATATTCAATCTTGAAAAAGAGCTTTCTCTAGATACCACGAATAGTAACAAAATTCAGATACAATTCAAATAAATTACATGTTTTTAAATAAATACTGTAACACGTGTTTGTAAAATTGTGATTTTATGGAACGCAAAACTCTACTCAAATTTTGATTTTATTAAACTTTTCTCAAATTTTGATTTTAATAAATATCAGTATAATCGTCTAAAAGTATATTGCAGTATTTATAAATTTCTATTGTTTCTAAAAGGGGTAATTTGTATTTTTTGGTTGCACCGTGTAAAGTTTTAAGTGTGCATCTCCTTTTTGAAAGATGTCATGTATCAAGTAAATTTCGGGCAAGCGCAGAATCGGTTTTTATCAATTTCATCAATGTAAGAGCTATCGCAATTGTAGCAATTTAGTTTAGAAATCCTCAACTTTGTCATTTATATATTTTTATTATTAAATAATAATTTTACTTTATTTTGTTCGCAGCTTTGATTATATTTTGTTAATAACTAACTGTCGATTACTTTTTGAGGAAAGTATCAGAACTAATTCCAGTAAAAGCACGGTAAATATGAATATATTAATGTTAATCCATACCTTTATCTCTTTACCAAAATCTAGAATGTTGTATTGTGTGTCTAACGTTTATAAACAGGTAGTTTATTGTTATGATTATTATTTGAGAATTTGGTTACAAACACGTTTAACATGTAACTAAATTAGGATATTAAATTTAGAAGCTAAGGAAAGTTAAATTAAGGGGATTATTACTATTTACTAAACTCAGATTTGAAATCTGAGAACAGTGGCGTAGTATGCGGGTTGCAAGGATGGTCCCCGCCATGGGCGCCGAAGTAGGGGGCGCCGCCGCGACGGTTTCGCTTTATCGTCTAAAATATCACTTAATTTTGATACTAAGAACACTGAAAGAAAATCACTAAGAAACTGAGATAACTAAATCACCATAAAACACAATAATAGACTGAGATAAAATGACATATGCGGCTACACTGGCTATAGTCTTAAACTATAGGCTAAAAGTTGAAAGTAAAAAGATTTCTTACGAAGTATCTTTTGGGTAGCTAATAAATATAAAGTTGATTCAAAATTCGATCATTTACCCAACGAAAGACAAAATTTATGGAAAACAATCAAAAATTCCACCGAATCCAAGATATCGAAATATTATATCTGGACTGACCAGAAGTAAATTTATTTTTTTATTGGATTCGTTGGAATTTTTGATTGTTTTCCATAAATTCTGTTTTCCTGAACTTTGGGCGAATGGTCGAATTTTGAATTAACAAAACGATTTCTACACTGAGAAAAAATTACAGTAAAAATTACGGAGCTGCCTCCGGTAAACCAGGCTCAAGTGACCAGTCGGTAGGAAATTATCAAGCAAAAATATAAAAAATTCATTTGAAAGTTTTTCTTGTACAGCTTAAGAATTTTTCCTATACAGCTCTGTAAAATTCGATGGGCTAGTAAAATTTTAAGTGGATACCAGGAAAATTTACTTAATTTTTGTAAAATTATACTAGAAATAGAAGAATTTTTACGGAACCAAACTGTAATTTTTACTAAGCTAGAAGGTAGACTCTCTCTCACACAAGCATTCCACATAACTGACGGTAAACATCACCAAGGTCGTTTTGAATAACTCAACTTACGGCGACCGTTACCATTTTAGTAGCAGTGGACCCATGCTAGTGAGTGGATGTGTACCATGCAGGAGTGTCATCAATTTTTTTTTTTTTTTTTTTTTTTTATAATAAACTATTTAATGGACTTTACATTTAAAACAAAGAATTGTTACTTGTGTTTCACGAATTGTTGTTTATTTTTTATTTTAATTGTTGTATGTTTTTTATATGTATTGATGTTTATTGAAACATGTTTTTCCACAAATAATAAAAAGTCACAGAACATTTTTTCAATATTAATAATTTGATTTTAATCCTTACCCTCCTATCAATATCTTTTTAAACTATTTTAATTCAATTATTTATTAATAAATAAAAAAAAACCTTATAAATAATACGGTAAGAGAGTAGAATTTTCCCTGTACAGCGCCGAAATTTTTACGGAGGCATAGGGTAATTTTTAATATACTCATCGTACTTTTTTCTTTGACTGTCACTTATGCCCGCATTACCAGAGAGCTCCGTAATTTTTTACTAGAAATTTCCGTAAAAATTACCGTACTTTTTTCTCAGTGTAGCATTTCTACAAGTCTGGGAAACAAATCGGGGCGTCGTTATCGTATAATTTCGTGAAGTTTGATAAATCGTCCAGGTGGTTGTATAGTATGCGCAAAACATGAAAGGAGACGTATGATGTGATTGTGGGTAGGGGCGGATTTTTTAAGTTACTGCCTCCCCCTTCTCTTGTTATCAAAAAGGGGGCGCCATTTCCAATTTTGATTAGAGGCGCCACTCTCAAGCCTGGCCAGGGGCGCCACTCACCTCAGCTACGCCACTGTCTGAGAATATATAGGTATAGTGAATAGCGGGAATGTCAAATACAACGGATATGCATTTGGGGTAAGAGGTGTGTGTTTGGTTGTTTGTTACCCTTTATTTTTAAAACGGATCAACCAATTTTAATGCGGCTTTTTTTATTTGAAAACTGGTAATTTCGGGATTATACATTAATCCCAATGAGGAAACATTCTTTTGCAGGATATTTAAATTAACTTTGAAAGCTGCTAATTGTGGTGTGATTCTTAGCCAAATCTAATGAAAATAGGTCTAGCCGCCTTTAGACCCAAAACTAAAAATGGGTATTGTTCTGTATAAGAAAAGCATTGCCAGCAAGGCACTCTCCTGTTAAAGTTAGAAAAAGTTATAAAACTCACAACAAAAAGGCTTTAAAAAGTTTCAACTAGAATTTCCGAATTTCCGAATTTCCATATTTCTACTTACATTATAATTTAAAATGAACCGATTTTCATTCGTCATATGTGACATTAGATTAGACAATACATGGAAAGACATATCACACATGACAGATGAAAATTTATTTATTCTAAATTATGATAAAATTTAATAGGTATATGCGGAAGTGTGTGATAGTTCCATTAAATTTATAATCATGAATTTCGTAAAAAAGAATAACAAGTTTTAGAGATGGTTGGATTTTTTTTTTAAAATTTAGATTCTATCCAGAATCTAACCGCGCGCCACTGTACAGGGATATACATAATATATAATAAGGTACCTAAGGCATTTAAGGCTCACTTAAGTAAAAAATGCTTATTATTTATATATCTTATAAAACACGAAAAATAACGAAAAATATAGAGTGCTTAATTATACAAATTTACTTATTTTTTGACAAAAATACTAAAAAAAAATTAACGAATTTATAATTATGTAAGTCAAAAATTTGATTCTAAAATGTTTCTGCAATCGGGCCTTATTTCCGACTAGTGTGGAAAACAAGGCCCATATATAATACATTTATTTATTTTTTTTTTAAATTAATTGAGTGAATTTAGTTCTAATTCTAAGTTCTATATATAAAAAAAGAAATAAAATATATAATTTTTCTCGAAAAAAATTAATTCATTTTTTTGGCCATACACTTAATTCATACATTTGATACATTGTCTCATACGAGTATGACGTAATTCACATTTCTTGCAAACGTGGCAGAGCTAATAATTTTCCTTTTTTCCTTTTTGTTATTTTTACAATAGAGTAACTATAATTGTGCGTCTAATTTTGCTTCATTTGTTAATGACCAGACCTATTTTAATTAATTTGTCCCAAACAAAATTCACATGGGCCTTATTATAAACATGTCAGTATTTATGCTTATGTACATTTTATATAGATATTTTAGAGATAAACTAAATTGACTGATACAAAACTTAAAGAATATTTGTAAATAATAAACAAATAGTTTACTTTGCAAAATACCACTTTTATTTTTGAAGCTGTGACAATATTGTTTCAAAAATAAAAGTGGTATTTTGCAAAGTAAACTATTTGTTTATTATTTACAAATTTGGAATACTATAAAATAACGCTCAAATCTATTAATATTAAAGAATCTTAATTTTTTTCAATATTTATAACACTGAAAAAAACATAATTTTAAAATATCATAAATACATATCAGGAGCTTATTTTCAAAAGTGATCAACTCCAAATTTATAATTTTTCAACTGAAAGAGGTAGATGGTACTTAATATCATTCTTCATAGTCTGTGACTTTCAAATTTAATGAAATCTCATACATAAGCATGTAAAATATAAATTTATCTTTAGTTTATTTTCAATAGTAGCCAAATCCAGACGTCTTTATTTTCAAAACGTATCAAGTCCATTTCAACTAATCCTATAATCGCAAATGTGGGTGCCATATTTAAAATTTTGTATGTTACAACATGATTCAGACTTCTGTAGACTTGTTTTCTTTAACTGGTTTCTTTTTAAAATCATTAAGATTTATGCAATAAAATGGAAAAGTTCGTAAAAGAAGTACTGCCTCATCAATCCAGGAAAACAACAGCAACATTACAAAATAATAAACGCTTGCAAGCAACGAGAAAGATACGTTATTTTCATGCACTTATAATAGGTTCAAAAGATTAAGGTTACACATTTCATAATAAATTTTTTTATTTTATAGTTGGAATATAGTCATAATCATAAGTTTGTATATAATATATTATATCAGGGCCGGATTAACCCTGAGTCCGCCCCTAGGCACCTTGAAAAATGCCACCCCTATCTTTTTTACAAACTGTCTCTTAAAACAAATAAGTGACGAGCAAAAAGAAAAAAAATGTTAGTTACCCATTTTTCCGCCCTATTTTAAAAATTTACCGCCCCTAAAAATCTCCCGCCCCTAGGCCATGGCCTAGGGTGGCCTATTGGCTAAGCTGGCCCTGTATTATATTATCATTAATTTGTATTAAATATTGTTGTCAATGGATAATAGAAATAAAATAATTACCAGATAATAGATTAAAATTTTTTTTTATCTCTTATTATATTTAAACTTTTATTAAAAATTTCTTTTAAAATGTACAATATTTAAAAGCTGATAAAAATGTACATGTACAAATTAAATATTTTCATGATTTCGTTTTAACCAATTACCCAATGATTTAGGAACCGGATATTCAGGACCCCAATAATTAGAGTTGAATTCCAGAAAAACAATATTGGGTAATTGGTTAAAACGAAATCATTAAACTCTTGAAATCCCAATTAAAACTACGTTGATTAAATTTAAATATTTTCAGTTGTTTTAATACAATTTTTTATAACCCTGATTCCAATTTTATGATATTAATGATAGTCATTCAAATATAGTCAAATCCTAATCGATCTACGTCATAATTGGTCAAATAATCCACTCTCTTTATTTTCAAATTTGTCTAAATCCCTACCTAATAAACAAAATTAATCAAATCTAACTATAAATTCCTTTTTTTTCCTGTAATCTCTGTAAATGTTTATACTTTTTATAGTTCTTTATATTACTTGATGTTTAAATAACTCAAAAAAGTTTTTACTAGCGAGCCTAACTTTTTTTTAAAACTCGTACAAAAACTTGTGATTTTCTCTTAATATCATAAACTGGCGATGACCACTTTTGAAAATAGGCTTCTGATATACAGCATTTACAATGTGTACAGTATTTATAGCAAGAATGAAAACTTATCTTCAAAATTTGTTTGTTAAAATATGGTATGAATTTATTACTCTGAGTAGCTCCACCTTTGTATTTAGTTTTGAAATGATTGAAAGTTCACTTTAAGCTTGTTAATAAGTCAGAGAATGCTTTTTGGTAAAAAGTGTAGTTAATGGGCCTTATCACCCGCTGGGCCATAAATGCCTTAGGTACCTTATACGTGTTTTCTTTACTCTAACAAGAACAAGAAAAAAATTATTAATGCTAAGAAATAAAATAGCTGATGGTTGTTCATCATTCTTCACTTTCTGTGTGCACCAGAGGAAAAACGGAAAATTTATAGCTACGTACATTATCGTTGACGTTGATGAAACTGTTTAATTTTTTTCTCAGCATGTATTTTCACATTAGGATAAATCGAAAAAATATTCATTACGATTAAAATTCATCCTGATAATATTAATTATTTTAGTTTCATCGAGTAATTCAATAAGGGCTTAAAATTTCAAAATTCAAATTTTCAAGTTTTCTTCAAGAATAGCATTTAGAATATTATTAAGAGGTTTTCTATAGTCTAGAGAGCTAAATTTTCGGTTTTTTAGGAACTAATAAAAAAAGCTATTAATATTTTTACCATATACATTTTTTTACCGTCTATTTAACTTCAATTCTATAATATCGAGCACCACACTTTATTTTTGTGGTAAATTTCAAATTTTCGCATCGAACAGTTTGAGCGAAAATCGCATGTGATAGACCGACTGACAGCGAAGTAATTATATAAGTGTTCTATTTTGCCAATTTTTTTACGGAACACTAAAAATTACAGCTTCAACTTATTCACTTATTTTGTCCAATTTTATTTACTTTTCATCCTGAAGAAATCGTTTGGCGCAAAGACGTAAGAACAAGAATTGTAAATAAAATTGTACATTTCGAAACTGTACTCGAAATCTATATCGACCAGCAGTGTTTAACTGCAATTCGTGTTCTTATACATATATATGCCAATTTTATTATATGGTCCATTTCACTTAAATTTAACCATACTTCATCACTTATGAATTTAAATAATTTCCGTTTTCTTGGCTTTATCTCGTTCATTATTGCGCTTACGTAAATTTTAAGTTTGCAGTTTTTCAGGAAAGAATAGAAGATTGATTTGTTTCGAATATAAGAATTATTTAATTTTTTAACAATGACTCATGATCAATTGTATTTGAAATGGAGTATAGAAGAATTAAGCTGTGTGTATATGGGCGACTATTCAATCAATGTATATACGTTTTATGTCTTTATAGCAGGGATGCAGGATCAGAAATTACGGGTCCCACATAGTAAATCGAGCATAACTTCTTTTTACCCAGTCTTAATGACTTCAATGGCGCTAATTCTCATTTCTTCTGTTACTTTCCTATCACTGTAGCAGTGGCGATCTTAGTGGATAGGCCGGATAGGCCCGGGCCTACCCAAAAATGTTGAAAATTCAGACAATTAATATGTAATTCAGACCTTGTAATTCAGACAAATATCCACACATTTTTAAGCATTGGAGAAATGTCGAAAAGCAATTCGTTTACACTTAGTAGCTTGAAATCATTTCCGCCATTAACTGGAATAACATTAGGTCGTGTAATATGAAATGTCGTTTTCCAACCACTTGACTAACCATCTAATTCAGAATTCAGACAAATATCAACACCTTTTTAAGCATCAGAGATATGTTTAAAAGCAATTCTTTAACTCTGAATAGATTTTTTGTAGCCCGGAATCATTTTCGTCATTAGCTGGAATAGTATTAGGTCGTGTAATTTGAAATGTCGTTTTCCGACCACTTGGCCGAGAATGTAATTCAGATCAATATCGAGACTTTTTTAAACATTAGAGAAATGCTTGAAAGCAATTCTTTTATCTGAACTATAATTCTTGGAGCCCGGAATTGTTTTCGTCACTATCTGAAATATTATTGGGTCGTGTAATAAGAAATGTCGTTTTTCGATCACTTAGTCTAGGAATAACCACTAGGATCATATCATAAATGAATGAGACAAATGGCTAAGGTCCCATTTTTCGAATGGTCTGGTCAAACTGTCGATTTTGAATATTTGAAATTATTTGAAATTATTTATTGTTTTATATTTTTTGTGTGCTCTATATCTTGTGGGGATGGAAGGAGGTCCGGTAAGAAGAAAATATCTAAGGTCCCAAAGTTGGAAAATCCGTCCCCGATTGTATATAAGCTCTCCTAAGCAGTATGTGATTACGTGAAATGTCTTATAAATGTTGCTAAAACTACATTTCGTTCAGCTTAAAATTATGCAATAAAAAATGTCCAGCTTCAAGAAAAATGACACATATAAGTTACGAGGGCTGTTCAAAAATTATCGGACCTTCTGTCCTCCCGCTTAAACGAATGAAGCGCTGGCGGCCAAGTTTAGTAGGGATGTGGAGGGGACTATCATGCGCGCGCATGCCTGTTTCGTGTCATGACAAAGCTTCAGACGCCGGCAGTCGCCTAGTAGTATAGACCTCTCTGTTGTGCTCGGCGATTTTTATCAAGTTATAAAATTCAAACCATCACAAAAGAATACTATCTTGAGGTTCTTCGTCGCCTACGTGATGCTGTGCGGCGCAAACGACAGAATCTGTGGACAACAAAGACTTGGCAGCTCCATCACGACAACGCACCTGCCCACTCTGCACATCTAATTCAGAGTTTTCTCGCTAAAAACAACAATCCTCGGGTTCGCCAAGCTCCGTACTCCCCCGACATGGCTCCCCGCGACTTCTGGCTATATTCTAAGCTGAAAATTCCCCTGGAAGGAACTCAATTTCAAGAAAGAGAAGACATTATACAGAATACGACGGCCGAGCTTAACAGCATTCTAAAAGATGCCTTCCAGAAATGTTTTGAACAGTGGCAGAAGCGCTGGGAGAAGTGTGTGCGTCACCAAGGAGACTACTTTGAAGGGGATTAGAGGTTTGTAGCTCTAGTTCAATAAATGCACTTTTGATTAACAAAAGTCCGATACTTTTTGAACAGCCCTCGTATATGTTTACAATACAGAGAAATTCGGGCTTACCCAAAAAAAATCCTAAAATCGCCTCTGCACTGTTGTGTACATTTTAACTCTGCTCCCAATCTTAGTTTTTTATAGGTCACCATTGTTTACATCCCCTCCAGAGTGTTTGGGCTCCTAATGGATAAAGGCTCAATCGGTAAAGGCTCTTGGCTTGCAACCAAGAGATTCGGATTCGAGTCCCAGCCGATTCAGTTTGGTAATAATTTTTCAATCACCGTAAGAATTTCAATTAGACAGTTTGCTGTAAGTCACAACCTTTAAAAAAGTATTGCCCTAGCTTTTGGGTGGAAATTCCCAAACCTGTAATGTTTTTATTCGTTCAATCTTTTCTATATAAATAAATAAAATCTAAATTACCTTGTGTTGACCAATAAAAGTGTGTATATTTAGTTCTTGTTTGGGTTCTGTTTACAACAATTTTATGTGTCAAATATTTTCACCGTTATTTAGATAACATTACCAGCGTAGGAAAACTACGGGAAAATGGGGTGCAAGGAGGGAGGTGGAAATTGTTTTGTGTTTGTTTATTCAGGCAATAAAGTCCTTTTGTTGAATTTTAATAAAGATATTCTCCGAATAATGTATCAGATTTATTAGGTTTTCAGTTGTTTTTTTTTAAAGATAGGTGTTTTCTGATACAAAAAAGTCATTTTTGCATCTTGTCTAGCACAGCGAATTCTCGGTTTAGAAATTACTTTTCCTCGAAAATCCGCTTACACAGAAGTGTTGGCTAGTAAATACCTATTACGTAATTTGTTTATTTCTCGATTTATTAATTTCTTAGTTGTTATTTTTAAAGATAGTTATGACATATTAATGATCTACTGGTAGAAAGGGGAGAAGAACTGTACCAAAATTACCTCACTACGTTTCACAGGAAATATAAAAGTTCGGGATCTTGGCAAAATTTAAATTGCTTGTAAGAAAGTGCTATAAAATGTGTAAATAAAAATCGGCCGATCTTACCGGTAGAGAAGGAGATTTTCAATTTTTAACTACAAGGAATTTTTTAAGTAGGAACAGTGCTGGATTTACACTAGGGGCACGCGGGGCACTTAGGGGCGGCAAAATTTGGAACACACGTGACAATTTGTTTTTTTTTTTGGTCATCACTTATTTTTTAATAGGAAAATAAGAAACGAGAGTTTTCTTTTTGCCCGTCACTTATGCTTTGATAGGAAAAGGGGAAAAGTGGAAAAATTATTAAGAAATTTTTATGCAAGGGCGGCATTTTTCACAGTGCCCTGGGCGGCACTTAGGGTAAATCCGGCCCTGTGAAGGAAAGACAATATTCTACACCTCTGATGCTTCTGTATAATTTATATAATTTAATCGAAGCTGTATTCCTTACCATTTACGAGATATCTACTGGAAATTTTATTGGAGAAAACTATATACTAAGGATATAGTAACATATCACCACTAAGACTTGTTGGATTTTTAGATAGAATGCTTGCGACTCAATATTTCTAAAAATTACACACCAACAACTTGACCAGATAAATAGACAGGTTATGTTGATAAGATAAAAAAGAAAAACAGAAAAATGAATAAAAACCCCTGTCGCAGCATCCTGCATAACATAGCGAATTTCCATTTACAAAAGTACGTTTTTCTCGGAAACTAGTTGATACAGAGTAATTGTAAATAAAAAACCTTTTTTATGTGATTTTTCCGCCTCATTCCGCCAACTTTTTTTTAACGAAAAATGCCCAAAAAACCGTAAACATTTTCACGAAATTTCTTAATAATAAAATGTTTCGTTCTTGAGTTATCGTGCGGACACATTTATATATATATGTTTACTAAGTGTCCGCACGAAACATTTTATTTTTAAGAAATTTCGTGAAAACGTTTACGGTGTTTTGGACATTTTTCGTGAAAAAAATTTGGCGGAATGAGGCGGAAAAATCACATAAAGAAGGTTTTCTTTATTCACAATTACACTATATCAACTAGTTTCCGAGAAAAACGTACTTTTGTAAATGGAAATTCGCTATGTTATGCAGGATGCTGCGACAGGGGTATTCTCTTTATTTATGCTTCAAATTCTACAACTCTGTCGAATTTCATCAACCTAAAATTGTTAGAAGTGCTTTATATTTTTGATGATAAGTGGAAAGTCAATCACAAAATTGCCGTTTTTTGAGGTATTCAGGCTTGAAAAGAATAAGTCATTAACGTATATAAATTGAAGATTTGTTTTAGTTTCAGAATAAATCAATTTGGCACCAACAAACTCAAAAAATCATTTTATTTAAAAGCAATATTTTAAACAAATATGAGTCTCCACCCACCACCGGAGGATTCTAGAACCGCCCCGGTAGCGGATGGTGGGTCCACAAGTTGTTTTCTTATTTTCTCAAAAACTAGCTAACCTAGAATAATAGTTCAAAAACCTTTTTTATGTGATTTTTTTCCGTCTTTGCAATGATGTAAAAAAATGTGGCGAAAACTTTTAAATTATAGCAAATTTTGGCAAAAAACTAATTTTTTGCAAGAACAAAAACCATGTTCCTGGCATCCGACGTGCTTGGCTGAAGAACTCATCCAAGATTTTTGGACTTTCAACGTTGTCACCAAATTTCGTAAAGCTAGCAGTTTTTCCTGAAGAGCTATCGTGCTGATACATATATACATACATAAACCGATACATACATACATATATATATATATATATATATATATATATATATATATATATATATATATATATATATATATATATATATATATATATATATATAAATTTTAGTGAATATTATTTTTGGGTTCTAGGGGCCTCAAAACAAATTTCTGCCATAGTCGCGGGCTGAACTTCCACCATGAGCAAGGCTGGAATAGCGAGTTTCCATTCTGGAAATTCGCTAAAAAGTAAAGCAGCCAGAGGCCATGCATGTTGTAGCAATTTGAACAAAAATATCTGATGCCTCCGACTCCTTTCTTTTTTATTCACTTTTCTGTTTTTTTATTTCATCTTCTTTCCATCTTTTTAGTTCGCCCTGAACGCAGTTCGGTATTTTTTTTTATTTTGTCCTGATTTCAGTTGTAACTATTAAATAAAATGTCGATTATTTACAATTTATTTTGTTTTTTTTTTTTCATTCAAATTAATATAAATTGTAAATGGATGATTTGACAACGACAAAAAAAATATATTGATACAAATTATCTAAAAGAAAAATAAAATACAATATTCGATCAAACCCAATTTCGATTTTCGTTTCATTAACAACAACATTTTGACGTTGACATATTAACTCACTCGCTCAGCAAGAGTTCCCATTTACGTTTCACATAATAAAATTTGATGATCGCATTCGCATACAATGAATACAAGTTGAGAGTACTACCTGCTAGTGTTAAGTGGGAATAGGTTGTTAGCACTGACTGACTGGTGTTAGATTGTCAACACTGTTTGTCACATGATTCAACTTCAATTTCAATTTTTAAAAAACAGCACCACACATATAGTAAAATTATTGAAAATTTTTTTTCCACAGAGTGTTCTGAAAAGAACTGACTCTGTCTTTTCGCAAATTACAAGTCATTCATTGAAAAATTAAATTTTATAATGTTGATTTTTGAATGGAAAATTCAATTTTTTTTTTAACTTTTTACTTTTCTAACAGTCACCTATTATTCATTAAATTTGAAAATTAAGAAAAAAATTTTTTTTTCAAAATTTTTTTCAAAATTTCAGAAAAATTAAAAATCAAAACTAAATGTTAAAAAAAAATTCTTATTTATTTTTGAAAAAAAAAAAATTTTTTTTTCATATTTTCAAATTTAATGGACAAAAGATGCTTAACTGTGAATGAAAGTTGAAAAAAAATTAAATTTTCCATTCAGTTTTACTCATTCAATTTTGCTCCTTTAATTTTTTTCTAAAATTTTGAACAAACGGTTTAGGAAAACCATTTGATATATCAAACTGCCGATTTGCAGAGTTATTGGGGATACAGTAAGGTATAAAAATTCGTACAAAGATTAGATTCCTCATCAATATTCGCAAGGATGCGGACAATTTTGTTGCAACAATGAAAAAAGTCCTTTTTTCACATTTTTCAGATTAAAATTAAGGATGAAGAGAAATTTTTTTCCTTAAGGCGGCACAGCCTTGTAGGAAATTTATGCCAGATTCCAAAACTGCTCTTCAATTTTCTTTCCGATCACTGGTTACTGAGATATCGATGGTTAAAACAAAACGGATCCTTTTGTATTCAAAGTTGGATATCTCCGCAACAGATCAACGTAGAGAAAAATTTAAAAAAGGAAGTTGAAGCTGAATAGACATGCTATCAAGTCAATACCATGGTTTTACTGTAATAAAATTATTCAAGCCCGTAAACCGAAAAAAGTGAGCAAAAAATTTGCAAAAATTTTTTTGTGCTATTCCTTAAAATTGCTCCTAAAAATTTTTAGACGGGAAATCTGAAAACTAAAATCTTGGAGCTTCAAAATGCTTTTTCTATCATCTCGATACGACCATTTTTCACGTAAATACAGCCCTTTAAAAATCACAAAAAAATTTCCAATTTTTTTTTGCTTTCTTAATTTTTTGTAGTATTATGTGTTTGTGAAATTCAGATAAAAAAATTGTTTGTTTGTTTGTTGGAGATAAACTCGAAAATTACTGGACTGATTTTGAAAATTTGTTCACCGTTTTTCCAGATGGACATAGGCTACGTTTAATTTCAAATGGTGCCAGAACTTTGTAAGAATACAATAAGAGAATGTCCAATAAACTTGACCAATTCTCTACATTTAGTCAATTAAAACAAATAAAGAACTCTACTCAAGTGGAAATCTGAAAAATTCTAGCTAATTCCTTTGAAAATTTTTTGACAGAATGTAAAACTTTTCCTTTATTTTCTATTATATTATTGATTTTATCTTTTTTTCTTTTTTCATTTAAACAATTTTCCAACAAAGTTCCATTAACGTGTCATATTTAATTTTGTTGAAGTAGAATTATGATTATGTGTTTCGTTGACTCTATCGACTGATAAAAAAAAAATAAAAAAATTAAAAAGTTGGGTAAATTGGTATCTAAAGCATACCATCGTACATCGTAAGAAATCGTTTTGAAAGAGTGGTGTTGTTTTATTCAATTATAATAAGATTGTATTGAACACAGTATATATACAAAGTGATCATTTAAAAATGAGTTATTTTCTTCTACTCCTACTATTAAAAGTAACATTTTGTGCACGGCTAACTATATGTAAAAATTAACAATTGCCCACACTGTGCGGAAATAGCAGGGGAAATTATTTCGCACGGCTTAATATAATAAAAAAGTTGGCTATGTCTGATTTAATATATAATATCATATGTAATTCTAAAAATATACATATGTATGTTGATTATTTATTATTGTTTCCATAGTTTCAAAGTATGCTTTGGCAAAAATTTGAACATCTTACCCCTGACATTATAAATTTAAAAAATTCTTACTACTTATTTAAATTTAATTTTGATTATTTATGTTAAATTTTACGAACAAAAATGTGCTCGTAGAAAAAATATAGTGTAAAATACGTGGGAAAAGCTTATTTCTCACTCATATGAATTGTTGCACTCGCCCTGCGGGCACGCGAAACAAACTCATATTCGTGAGAAATAAGCCTCTTTTCCCACTTATTGTACAATATACTATTTATTACTCATGCGGGAGAAGTACTAACTTGGCGCACACATTTCTATACGCAAAATAGCTGTTTGCCCACTGTACTCTTCCCGCATACTTTTTTGCGACTGTAACTTTTGGAAAGTAATTTTCCACCCGCAAATTGACAATAAAACACGCAAAATTTAATCAAAACACGCAAAGCCGCCTCTTAATTTTTCATTTAATAAATATTTCATAATTATTTCTATAGAAACAACCAACAAAGTAATTTAAACGTTAATTAATTCAGAAAAAAAAGACGAACACTTAAAAATATTATTTTAAAAAGTATAAAAATATCAAAAATAGTGATAATAATAGAAAAAAGTATGTGAAATTCGTAATAAAAAATAGAATGTGCAACTCGTGCCGGATTGTCGATTGCCCCACTCAAGCGAATGAGCGCACTCACTACGTTCGTGCGCTCAACTTCGCTTTCGTGAGCAATCGACAATCCCGCACTTATTGCACAATATACTATAATTATTTGCAAAAAATTAATAATAGTATTGGTGTGAAGTACAAGAAATTCGAAAGTTCGTTTTAATAAGCCTTAAAGGATGGGCCTATTTTTGGAGTTTGTTGCTAACATTCTTGTTTTGTTATTTTATAAATAAATACGAATTAAATGATGATGGTACAAAAATATTAAATTCTAGAAATGTTCTAAAATCTAAATTATCATCAGTTAGTAATTCAGAACGTGAGAATATTGGTATGGAATATTGATGAATCCTTAAAGTGACAACTTTTAAATAAACACCTTATATATATAAAAGAACTATGTAGAAATATTATTTTGATAAAATGGAAAATTATATAAAAAGCAGAAAAAAAAACGTTTTGATATCTTACTAGAACAAAAAGGACGTTGGTTAAAGACGGTTTCGTTATACGTTTGAGTGAAACTGAATCCTTTTAATGTATTCTACTTTCTACAGGATTAGAAGAACAGAAGCGTTAACACTTTCCTTATCTTTGTCTTTAATAAAATATTAAAAAGGATGAAAGCCATTTTTAATTTCATTTATCTGTAGCTGAATTAATTTTCAAAATTTAATTTTAAAAAAAGTATTCTAAATAATTTTATAACATTTTTGTTCTTTGTTTTAAAAAAATGAATTTTTAATGAATATAATAATGCTGCAATCTTACCTGAAGATCGGCCACTGTCGGTCGTTTTACAACAGCTTCGGAGCCAACTTCGTGCAGTTCGAACACGGTGGTGAATATTTGACGACTCGTATTGTCGCTACAACTTAGTCGTATATCATCGGCGGTGATACTGTCCGATTCTCGACGACTTAGTGGCTTATGTTCAGCAGTTAATGCACGTTTCGGTCGTTCGAGAATTTTCTCTAGATGATTCTAAAACAAAGAAACGGACAATTTTAGCAATGGAACTATAGGAAAATTTTAATAAAACACCAGGTATACATGGAAATTTTATTTATCAAGTCATGTTTCGTTTGATGACTCAATGTCGTAGTATTTTCATTAGCATTTGTAGCTCCGTTAAGTCGGCATGTAATTTGAACAATAAAAGTAACGTGGAATAGGATAGGGATTAAATTGCCATTAGATAAGTGAAGGATTACGGCATATTAGTAAGTTTATACCACTAGATTAATTATTATTGTTTTTAAGAAGAAACGACTTTCAGCAACACAAAGTTTGCTACAATAGTGAAATAAGGCGGTTGGCACATTAGAACATTCTGAAGATTAATTAGGGATGATCGATATTCATCGATGGTAGAAAAACGCCGATGTTTAAGGGGAAAACATCGATGGTAGAAAAACATCGATGTTATGTCCTCGATAACATCGACACATCGATGTTACGGGAATAATATCGAAACATCGATATTACTCTAAGCTATCCAGTAGTTAAAAAGTCCTGTGAAACAAGATCCGTTACTTTTATGGCAAGTTCTAGGATCCACTTATCAAAACTTGAAAAAAATTGCCATTAAATATTTATGTTTTACAGCAACTTCAACAGCTTTTTTCAAAACCGGGGCAGCATTTGCATCAACAAAGGAACAGATTAAAAGGGAAACTTCAAAAAAAGTGACTTTTTTGCTAAGTGTACCAAATAAATACTGGCAATGTTAATTTTTAATAAATAAAACAATAGATTATAATGGTTGTTTATATTGTTACATAAACATCGATGTTTTCGAACATCGATGTCTTTCTTTCGATATATATCGTATATCAATACTCTTGAAACGATGTTAACATCGATGTCAACATCGGTGTTTTTCTAATATCGATCGTCCCTAAGATTAATGCACGATTTTTGAATTTAGCCCCATAAAAAAAAAAAAAAACAACGAAGGTCATGATCTGACTTATTGACTTGGAGGTTGCTCTGTTTAATAGTGCGCTGCGACCATTGGGCAATAAAAGTAAAAGAAATTTTGATCTTCCACATCTTCTTTCACTCCCGTCCAGGAATACGTAGTTTTGACCACTTTAGGGCGTTGGTTCTTTGGCCGTACTTACCCTCTACCACGTCATTCCCTTATATTCTCAAGCGCTTGTAAGCTAGAAGCTTTCATGACGTGAATCTATGTCCGGAAAAAGGTGTGGAAGGTATGTATCAACCCTTTCTGGGGGTGTTTAGCCCTTGGTGGATCTCTTGGCAATACTATGAGAACACGATGACTGCAACGTGCTTGCCCATTGATGTCCTCTTCTGTAATGATTCTAATATTCATAATTTTACACCTGTATTGGCTCTCCACAAAAATTTAAGGGGAACACGAATTGTTTGACATCGAATTCGGATTTAGTGTCGCAAAATACATAGGGCAGTAATATTTTTCCATATTTTAATAAACAAAATAGAAAATTTGAACCGATTTGGATGTGCAGTCTATGAAAATGAAAAAATTTCAAAATTATTTTTTTTAACACGCCGCTAATGGAGTTTTTTTCTCAGAATCCACGAATGATAACGAAAAACCCATTTAAAAAACATTAATTCTTTTTGAACATTTCAAGCAGAAGTTTCCAGAGGTTTGAGTCAGTGGATCAAGAAAAAAATTTTATGTAAGGAAGGACACAATGGAAAAATTCAGTTAGTTTACTTACACTCACTCCGCTGTTTCGATGAACGAATTATATATATCCAACTTATACCCTTTTTTTTACTCTTTATCTAACATATACCCTACTTTTCATATATCTAACCCTACCTAACATATATTTAACCTTTTTTTAATTTACAAATTGAAAGTAGTCGTATAAGTCAATAACTGAAAGTCTGGAATATTTGGAATATATTTTTCAAACAATTCTGGCTATTGTTACGCTAAAAACGAAAATTATGTACTCGAATTTTATAATTTCCATTAAAAAAATCCAATTCATTTGGTTTCTATAACTATTACATTAAAAAAAAAAAAGAAATTAAACCTAATGACATCATTACATATACCGTAAAACCGTCTAGACCCGGACACTTTTTTACATTTTTTGGTATAATTTTATGTTTATACATGTTTCTTTCATAGATATCACCAATAAAAGTATTACCATTAGAAAGAGCGTATATTATTTGTTATATCCCTGACCTATTTGTTTCATTATAAGTAAAAATAAAAGAAATAAAAAATAATTAGTAAGTGTCCGGGTCTACACCCCAAATCCGTCTTGACCCGGACACTTACTTAAATAATATAATAACATGCAAACTAACCTCTTCCGTCGAGGTTAGGACATTGTTTTATATCGTCTGATGTCTTTGAACGTGTCAAAGACTTCAAAATATTTTGGGGGAAGGGAGAGGGGGCAATGCATAGTAGGCTTCTCGATAAAGTAAACATACGGTATGACATCAGAAGGAGGCATAAACCGCGTAATTCTGGCGGGAATATAACGTATGGATAGTGGAAGTTACAGCCAGTGCGAATCACGACCATAGTGTAATAAACTGATGTGTCCGGGTCTAAACGGATATATGTATATAGCATGGAACTTTATATATATATATATATATATATATATATATATATATATATATATATATATATATATATATATATTGATCGAATATAATTTCAAACATCATTAAATGATGCGCGATAAAATTCCGAACACATACATAAACAAATTAGAACAATATGACAATTATGACAAAAATTACATGTCTAAGTTAGACACACATTTTATTTTTTTGAAAAACTGTAGGATAGTAATCCTATAAAATGAGATAGTAAATGTTGAAATCCGTAGTTTTTATTGGTACAGCTGTTTAGAGGATGTTTTTCTCTCGCTAATGACGTCAAGAACAAATGTTTATTGTAGCAGGTTAATGTAGAAACTACTTACTTTGAAGATTGGTCCGGGTGTGGTAAGAAAGTGTCCGGGTCTAGACGGTTTTACGGTATACTTAATCAATTTTAATTTACGACACTAATTGGTAGATTCTTACCAAACTTTTTAGTTAGTTACTTAAACTCGAACGCACTAAGAACCTTAATTTAGTTTCAATAAAATTTTATCTTAAATATCGATAGAATTAACTTTGAATAAAACTGATATTGTCATAGAAATTTTCGAAAACTGTCCATACGAACCAACAAGTTATAACAAAAATATCAAATTATTTAAGTAAGATACGAAAAACTTTCAATTTATCAGATAATAAAGTGATTCTCTAAATTGCACGAATAAAGAATCGCCAGGAAATCTCCGGTTTATAACGTAAAAACAAAACAAACACTTTATCTTTGTGATTCATTTTCTTCAACAGATTATAAAGACTGATAACAGTTGATAAATTTGATTGAAAACATACAAACTCTGTAATATGCTATATTGTTCGAATATTGTGTTAAAACATACGTAGGGGACGGTGGGAATAGATGGGGAGTATCACGTCACTTGAACGCACCAATCACAAGAAAATATCCACGTTCGGTCTGTCGTTCCAATTAAAGTTAGTCTTTCCCTCACATACTAATGTGACTAAATTTTAAATTGGTTGCTTTTTAATAATTTATTCATTAAAATGGTGTATTTTTTGTGCAAAATGATTAGAAAATTTAAAGACATGAGTGGATGAAGGTGTTATGTAACATTTTTTTTTTTTTAAATTCATAATTCAAATTTCGTAACATTTTTTGCCAGATTTTAAAATATTCTATGTTGAAGTATCATATATTAAAATTTGGTTTCATTAGGTCCAATAGTTTTGTAGAAATTGAATAATAAACATGTGCTATTGTATATGGGAAGTATGTATGTATATGTAAATAAAAACTTTCAAACGCTTCTACTGTAAAATTATAAAAAAATGTTAGATAACACCTTCATCCACTCATGTCTTCGTTTATATTCGTACAAAAATATTATATTTGTGATTTTTATTTTATTTTCATAAATATTTTCATATAGAACTATACTGTAACTTTACTACTTTTGGCATATCGCATTACTGTTACAAGACTTGCAAATTCAGTGTTTTGAGTTATTTATACTACGTTATGTAAAAATGAATGAATTTTGCATTGCTATATTTGAATATTTGAAACAATTCGAAATTTCGAAGTTATGTTGAAGTTATAAAGTTAGTCGTAGATAAAGTACAGTACGTATCTCGATTGTAAGGCACATTACACACTCGCGCAATTACGCACTCGTCGTTGCGCGGCTCTTGCGTAACTTTTTCACTCGTGTGTAATATGCAACTCAATAACGTAATATACTATTTTTTATACATTTCAAAAATTACGCACTTTGTAATAACAAATTTTTTACAGTGTAATTTCAAATACTTCACGATTTTGTTATATTACAAAATAAAAAAAAAGAATTGCCTTGGTAAAACTTTATAATTTATTTCTCGATAAGAAATTTTACATTTACCACCCAAATATTTCATTTATTCCATCAGCTCAAAAAACTATTTTGTCTGTTAAAAAAAAGTGAATGGAAAAGTGATTTTCTTACTTTCTCATCAATTTAAAAGCATTTTAAAGTTAAGAAAAAACGTTTTCTTCTTTTTTTAGGTGAAAAATTGTTCTAGTTTATTGCCTTTGTGACATACAGTTATCGGTAATATCAGAAGCTTTTTTTATCTCCGACAAACAACGAATGGTGGAACGCAGAATGAGAGAAAGAAAGGAAATGCCATTTGTTTTTCCTTAGTGGCTCTTACGAATAAATACCAGGTGTACTATCACAAAATAATTTAGGATAATATATATATATATATATATATATATATATATATATATATATATATATATATATATATATATATATAATATATATATATATAAGTATATATATATATATATATATATATATATATATATATATATATATATATATATATATATATATATATATATATATATATATATATATATTGAGAGCGTTTGTAGCATTTTTCTTGATCATTCAGATTTTATCTCAAAGTGCTGGTAATATTTGGTAAAGGCAATTTATAAAAAAGGGATTTCAAACCAAATTTTATTAGAGTGGGCGACAATGGTAAATACAAGGACGTGGTCATGGGATTATTAATACCTTTATTTACTTTCCCGTCAAATGGCTTACTATAATTTTCCAATGTATTAAAGACCGAAAATGAATTGAGAATCTCATTAAACTGGAAGCGAATTAGGAAGTTTCTGATGCCATTGTTTCAATTTTTATCAAAACTAAAGATGAAAGATAATCAGAAAAGAGACTTCTGTCAAATTAGTCAGGTTTCTATAATAGGAATTTCATAATTTTGATAGCAAAAATGCAAAATTCACAATTTAATTACCCCAATTTAATCCATCCACCATGATTATGACTTCCATAAAGCTTGATTTGAGAAAAATTAAATTTTTTAACTTGATACCGTCATCAATAATTTTTTGGTGCCTTAAAAACCGGAAATAAAATAATAAAATGATGAAATTCGAAGCGGATTGTTGGTTTTCGATGTAATTTTTTTTTTATTTTTATCAAAATTGATTATGTTAGGCGCAGAGGAGATTAATGGCGGTAATGACCCCCTTCTTTTAAGCGGAGACAAATCCAAATTTTATCGGTTTTTCAATTATTACCTCAATTTTGAATAAGAAAAATCGGAAATACGAATATAATTTTTGAAATTTTCTGAATTTTTTTCAATTTTCAATTATATTCGTTAGAACTCTAAAGGGAAACTTGAATCACCTTGTATATTTTTTGCGTATTTCTGTTTAAGTACATATGCGAAATACATTATCGAACCAAAGAAGGCATTACAGAGATTAGCAAACATAGTACAATGAAAGTGAATAGGTGTGACAGTTTAGTAAATAAATAATTCAAACAAATCATTAAGTAAAGTACACAAGAGCGAAGGTGTGCTTTATATTTTTTTTCAACATTTCCTTTTTTGTTGTCCTTTTTGGGTTCAGGAGTGATGGTGTGGGCGAGTGAAGAAGTTGAGTGACAGTTATTCTTTTTTACAATCAAATTTTGTTCTGACCTTTTTTTCACCTACACGGGATCACAGTTTGATTTTGTAATTTCTTGAAATTATTAGTATTTTGTTGAAAATATTTAAAATTTTCGTTGTTTTTGATAATGGAATTATGAGGGCTTCATCATAAAGTTATGAAAATAAATTTAGTTATCCTTCAACTGTTTGTAGACAGATGCGGATTTAATTATGAAAATATTTCCAACGATGATGACAGCGGTGAGATAAAGGTTTTTTTTAGATACAGTTTTAGGAATTGAAACGTTCCATTTACTTTACAATTTTTGAAAATTCTTTTATGATGAGCTATGATTTTGTGAGTTATATACGACTTTATTATTATCTTTTCCTTTTTGAAATTCCTGTCATGCTTCTTTTAATGCGACGCAGCCAATTAACTTTTTTTTCAGTACCGACTTCCTTAAATTTTAGATTTATAATATTATTTTTCATTGGGAATATTGGGATATATAACAAAAAATGTTTACTTTCGATAGGAGTATATGTATTTTGTACACATATTATAATGCATTTTTTTCAACAATGGACTTGCTAATCAACATAACACTTCAAGATAACTTTGATTCTAAAATTTATCCAATTTTGTTAACTTCAACTGTTTTTGAATTAGAAAATCTTTTGAATTAGTGAAGCAATGACTTCTGGGATTTGTCGAATTATAGTAGGACTCAAAAAAATTTCCCTGTTCAAAGAAATTTTTAATTTGTGAAAGAAAGAAATCGTTTTTGATGTGTGGTGTTAAAAAGTTAAGCTATTCTTAATTCCTAGTAGGTATATGTATACATATAATTGATTTGATTTTTACATTTCTTGACGGTTAATCATTTATTTCATCTCATTTAGATTTCAAATTTGATGTTTATCTAGTGTAGGCTATAATACTGACTACATCATTTACGCATTTTTCCGTATATTTTATCATATTTTAAGTGTTTTACTAATGTAAAATCCCCTCTCCTTCAACCCCCCTCCTCCTTTTTTGGTTCGGACTTGTGTTAATCCAGGTATTAACCAATAGTTTTAATCACAGAGGACAGAGGTACAATACGTATCTCTCCACTACTAGAATCAGTGTAACCAGTAAGAGATAGAAAATATGTTATATACGTGCACGGTGTTTACTTTGTATTGGCGCGCTAAACTGTGTAGGTATGCGTAATCGAAGATAGAGGTGGCAGTTACGTGACCGTATTTCGCATACATATGTATGACACCACAACGCTCCGTGTGGGGATGTAACAATGCAAACAATATCTAATCCATTTTACTGCGATTGACCTACACTCATGGACTGCCGATGAGCGTGTGACTATTAAGTGGCCTAACGTACACAGAAGTGCACACTGCAGATTTCATGATAGAGATAGTTGCTGCACCTCTGCTCTGTGGTTTTAATATTTAATATTTTTGAGCATTAACACTTTTTTGTCAGTCATTTTTTAAGTTGTATCCATCTGAGTGCTTCCATTTTTTTTTCTTAAATCTTTACAAATAATTTGCATACATTTTTTATAATGCTCATTCATGGCTATATACTATATTTGTTCTTTTGTTATTATTCAAAAGACACATCTCTTCCGCCGCATTGTTTTACTCCCCAGTCTTTTTACCCGTGAGGTACATAGTCTAGGTATATATTCACCATACCGGACGCATTACACAAATATGAACGTGTTCCGGTTATTTTTACATGACAAGAAGTGTTAATTTCCACTGAGATTTGCAAACTTACGACACTGATATATTGTTCAATTCGTGTTCTGTTTTCCCAAACCATTTTCACATTCTACATTACGTCATTACATATTGCTGTTACGTTGTAAAAAAGAGAAACAGGACAAACGAAAATGGAGATACATAGATCGAATGGAATGGAGTGGTTGTAAACACAATGTGATAAATGTTTTTGAAACTGGTAACTTTTGTGTTGTACAGTTTTGTTGACATTCAATATTTAATCCTACGTGACACTTATGGGAACGTGGTGCGGATCAGATATGTTACTCACTCAGTGAGGTTAATAAATGTGAGGTCAATGTTAATTGTGTAATACAGATAAGGATACCCCCGGGGGGTTTTTCCATTTGGTAGATATAAATGAGAAAATAAAACAATATTTATCAAAAGAGTTAATTTATTCATAACGTTGTCAAAGAAGTGTGTTGTTTTGCGATATACACAAAAGTTGCGACGTTGCCGAATGTTTTTTTCGATTTCAAAATGTGGTAAAGTAACAGAGTAAAATCGGACGTACAGGCTGTTCCTGATAAAACTTCCAGCATGGAAATCTTCCAAAACTGTTTATAATTTCGTCATATCAGTCTGTCCATCCGTTCGTTCGTCCATCTGTCACATGCACAAAAAAACTTTTTTAATTTTTTTTAGGTACTTTCCCGTAATGAAAAGTACGAGTAAAAAATTTTTTCAGAGTTCCACATCGTGTACGGTATCATTAGAACGTGCTCTTAGAGTCAAATTGCTATTTTTCATCGCTAAACTCCTGATTCCAAAATTCCTGATGCCAAAAATTATAAAAAAAAATGTAGATACTAGTATAGGTACTTACCAAGAAAAAACAATTAAAATCATTTCCGTTAAGTAAATAAAATTTAACTTTTTTTTGTTCTCTAAGGGGAATAAATTTTTAAATTGTTTCGTAACATTAATTAATTTTGAGCACTATGCGTATTTATTTTGTTGTAAAAAAAATAGTATTTCAACTAAAATTAACTTGTATTTGACTGCTTGAAAAACAGAATAGTTTAAATATTAATTACATTAAAGAGAATTTGAAATATAAGATTAAAAAAAATGTTTTTTATTTTTTTAAATCACTGTTACAAAACGTAAAATTTATAATATCACTCTTTTTAGTGTTCCGTACGAAAATAAACAAAACGAAACACTCATACAGTCACTTCGATGTCTGCCTCACTAGTTGCCTCAATAAGGTCACTATAGTGTGACTCGCGAGTGAACTTTAATGGCCTAGTGTGACGTGGCACCAAAAAGCTATGGAGTACCACTGAGGAACCCTGACATAATGTGCGTCCGACACACATCTGACGAATTTAATTTCACTCAAATAATCATTTGTAAATAGTAATTTACATACAGAAGCAATTTTGTAAACGGTTGTAACTGGTGCTATAAAAAAAAATTTTGTAAACGATGTTCAGCATCATTGTTGTTGAGATGATGTCGGGGCTGTTAAACATCATCAGTTACAATAATGAATGTAATCCACTAACATGCTGTATAACAATTTCCATCTATTTTTTCAACCCTCTGTTACATAATATTTTATAATAAAGACCCTCTAACTTGAGCTCTATCCCATACAACATTTGTTTATTAGCCCATTATGCATATTTTATGTATTATGTTTATGCATAATATTGTGTACCGTATTTGTGTATACAAAACATCCCATTTTTATCGTAGCATAGTTAAACTTTTTTTTTTATTGAAAATTCTAATGAATTTTTTGTCGCGTATGTTTATCTCGAAATATTTAAAAATATTTGTTTGTATGTGCGGTTTGAAAATGTACCAGTTATTCCAAACGGTCACGGATTGGTTGAATGGGTTATGGAATACACTAGTTGACGGGAATTTTGAAAATATGTACACTTGCGTCGAATTACTGGGGCTTACAGTACCGTAAAACGGATGAATCGAAACATTTATATTCTGTTCAACCGGAAGGTGTAATTTTGACAGGCGGAATATTCACTAGTAATAAATTATTATTGAAAAATGAAAATAATCCTGAAGAGAAAGAACAAATAATAAGAACGTCCGAAAAACGAGAGACTTAAAAAAAAAGACAGATTATACAATTAACACGAATTATACCCTATGTCTCTTTATTTTTAACAAGAAATACCAAAAGTAGTTCATGATCAGTATTATTCTATCCATCTTTTATTACTAATATAATTGTAGGTGTTTACCCACTTACTTTAGTATATTTTTTGTTTGATCTTAGTTTAAAGGGGTGCGAAATGAATATGATATGATTGTATGATTGTATACGGCAATACAGCATATTCTAAAACAAGAAGATGCGTTGCGGAACGTACACAATTTAATTGAATATGCCCAAGAACGTTTTATAATTTATTTAAATGAATCTTCCTCAACAGATTCAGCTGATAGTTCCGAATTACGATTGTGACTAATAAGAACAATAAATTAATAAATATTATTTCTTTAAATTTGTCAAAGTGTTTTCTTCTATATCACTATTTGTAAGATAATTTTATTTAATAATCAAATATATTTTTCAAATTGACTAATCGAACAGTAAAAATATTTAGATTATTTTCTGGGAAGTTGTTTCTATTCATTTTATATTATAATATAAATATCTGTAAAATATTCGTTTAAAGTAATCGATTGAACGTGCACGTGTGTACTACTGAAGTGCTAATGCCAAGTCATAAATTATACTAAGGACTAAAATGTCAAAATTGCACCTACCGGTTGAACAGAGAATAGATAATATTGAATAGAATAATTCTAGTTTTTATCATTTTGGAAATTCATTTTCTTTTTTTCGTTGAGCAGAAAAATCACAAGAAGATCACTCCCAACTCATTCTGCTTATGGTTGCAGTAGGTGGGGAAAAGGGGAACTAAAATTTGTTTACTAATACGGCCAATATACATGAATACTCATATACTCAAGGTATTTTAAACTAATGTATATTTTCGGGGGAAATACGAAATTTAAATAAAGAATAAGCAAATTATTTAATTTTACTGTAAATTATTGTTTCACTGTTAGATGCTTCGTTTTACGGTAACTTGCTTTGTTGATGTAGTTATTTAGTTTTAGAAATTTTAATATTTTAATATTTTTTTATATTTTTTCTAGAATAATCTTACACAATATATATTTTATTATTCATGCGAGAGAAGTACTAACTTGGCGCACACATTTCTGTACGCAAAATAGCTGTTTGCCCACTGTACTCTTCCCACATACTTTTTTGCGTGCGGAAAGTAAACTTTCCGCATGCAAATTGACAATAAAACACGTAAAATTTAATCAAAACACACAAAGCCGCCTCTTGATTTTTCATTTAATAAATATTTCATAATTATTTATTTTTATTGAAACCACCAACAAAGTAATTAAATTAACAATATTTGATTCAGAAAAAAAAAGACGCACACTCAAAAATATTATTTTAAAAAGTAATAAAAATGTCAAAAATAGTCATAATAATAGAAAAAAGTATGTGAAATTCGTAATAAAAAATAGTATGTGTAACTCGTGCGGGATATTGTCGATTGCCCACTTAAGCGAATGAGTGCACTCACTACGTTCGTGCGCTCAACTTCGCTTTCGTGGGCAATCGACAATTTCCCGCACTTATTGCACAATATACTTACTATTTTTTCACACAAGAAAAATATAAACATAAAACATTCTATAGGTACCTATTTTTGAGCGACTGGGTTTCCGTAGGCTAGAAACGCGTCAGATACACATTCGCAGTCCTAATATCAATGTTGAGCTTTCGAAAGTATTACCTACGTTTAATATACTCACGTATCTACCTAAATACAATTTTATTATAACTTCTTGTAAATTTTTTTTTGTATTCATTTTTATTTTTTATGAAAATTGATAAAAAATTTTTCCCCCACAAGCAGAAAGGCAGATATGTAAATAAAAAGAAAAAAGTTAAGATAAAAGGGAAATGTTAAGAACGTCTGTATTTTATTTATTTTTCAAACGACAAAAGGAAAATTATAATAAATTGTTATAAGCTGGAATTTTGAAATAAAAATATATGTAAATTCTTTAAACGTTGTCTTACTTTTTAAGGAGATTCGAAAATGATCATTGGAATAAAAAAATTAACATTACAATTCAAAATTTATTATTTTCTAAAGTATTACCTAATAGAAAAATAAAAGCTATTTACGAAACAAGTCCAGAAAGTGATCGTTAGAATTAGAGAGTCTGTGGTGTTGCGAATATTGATAGAAAAATTATCCGATATCAATCGTTTATTCGTTTCTATCGAAATCGATAAAAATTTTATGGGACTAGCCCGAACCAATGTTACTCTCGGAACGGTTTAATTAAATAGTAGAAAAAGAAAGTGATTCTCAAGAATAGAATAAGAATCTTTTCTATTTAATTAATGCAGGATTTAAACATAATCTAGAACTAGACTACTGATACCCCCTTAAGGTATTTGGTGCGAGATAGTCAGTTATAAAAGTATTGCTCAGTGGAAAAAATTTATTTTATCAAAAATTAAATAATGTATAAATATTCTTCAGTTATAATATTTGTATGCCACTTGTTTTTCTAATTTCCGCGCGCTTATGTTTTAGCAATATAAAAGCATTGTTGAATAGGCGTTGTAAAAACATTGTAAAATGATGTTTATAAATTAACGGGCACGGTCAATAAGTTTTATTCGTTATTAAATATGATTTGTAACTTAATATTTTATAATGTTTTAAATTTTTATCAAATTCCTTTGACACGTTTTCATTTTATTAAAAAAAAAAAATAGAGTTTTCCCATAAAAGCCAGTAGCGTTAAAATTACAAAACTTTGAAACCGTTTTTTTCAAAATTAGGGAGGTCAATTTTTTTTTTTTGGATACACAGTGAAAAAATTTGTGTTAAAATTAACACATTTCACGTGTCCAGAACGGTCTAATCAATTTTTTGTGTTATTTTAACACAAAACATGTGTGTCAAATCTATACATAAGATTTGTGTCAATGATTGAACACACAAGAGGACATACATTTTGTGTTAATTTTTCATATTTATCAGAGTTAGTTAAACTTTTTTATTCAATATTTTAATTCCACTGAAGCTTAAGATTTCAAAAATTATAACGATTTGTTCACATTATTATTATAAATGAGACTCAAAGAACGCAAAGTAAGTCAGTTCTTTGTAACAATTCTTACTTGTGTCCATATATATCTACGAAAATATATATAATAAAAAAGATGAGACTAGTTCTTATTATTAAACAAAACCGAAAAAAAGTAAGTTTTTTCAGTTATTGACGAATATAGTTTTATTAAACGTTTAAAAATGAAACAATTTTCTTTCATTTTAAGGTTATTTTGTTACAGATTCAGTTAAAAAAAATCATGTAAGCTTATTTGAGATTGTATTATATAATATACAATCTTACATGTAAGTAAGCTTACATGATTTTTTGTAACTGAATCTGTAACAAAATAACCTTAAAATGTAAGAAAATTGTTTCATTTTTAAACGTTTAATAAAACAATATTTGTCGATAACTAAAAAAACTTACAATTGTTCGGTTTTGTTTAATAATAAGAACTACTCTCATCTTTTTTATTATATATATTTTGGTAGATATATATTCTAATCTAATTTGCTTATATATTCTTATAACATTCTTTTGCTCTACACAAATATTATGTTACTTCTTTGTTGTTCAAAACAGGTTAACATTTTTATTCTGTTAAATCGAAATTTGTGTTAATATTTTCATTTAACACAAACACGAAATGTTACGTTAACGCAGGGTTGTGTTGCTTATTTAACACAAAAATTTTAACCACTAGTTTTTTTTTACGCAGAACACAAATTTTTTTACTGTGTTTAGGCTCGTATTACTGGTATTGAATTATATAAATGTCTATAGACAAGTTTCGTTAAAATCCTTTGAAGAATCGCTTTACGGCCCAACTACCTCAAATATTTGGATCTCCTTAATAAAATAAAATACTACATCTTTTCATGTCAAACGCACCTGTTTCATGTTTATTTTATATCTTACGTTTATACTTTATTACAACATGATTTGTTCAAACCGCATTTTTTCATATGAAAATATTCTTAAAATTTGTTGGCTTAGTTTTGCAAAAGAAAATTGTTGAATAAACATACTTCAGAAAATATTTTATTAAAAAATATTAACAGAAAAAAAATTTTTATTCAAAACTTTGAGTTATAATACATTTAAATTTGTGTTTCTTTTTAATATTTCGTACCTAAAAGGTAAAAAAGAGAATTTCAATATCCGTCTGTTAGTATAGTACGGTCAAATTGATATAGATTTTTACGCGTGTCTATCACTTGGATTCGAAATGGGTATGTAAGGTGTGGATTTACACATCTCAAAAATACTTTCATTTAATTTTAAATCGCGTCAGCTCTTCACTTATAGCCCAAAATGTGCGAAAAGCTACCCTTTCTTCACCCTATTTCCAAAGTTTACAGACTGAATTGAATTGGATATTTTATATACCTATAATATATTTTCAGAACAAAAAAGACGAACTTCTATACAAATTTTTATCATACTAGAGTACATTCTGAAAAAATTTGTCTTTCACTAAAATTATGTGGCATGGAAACTAATTTCGAACATGGAAAAAATTTTGAACTTAAAAATATTATCTGTTTAATATCGATTTTTAAACATCAGTATCTCCACGCAACACCCTTTTTTCTTTTTTAATAAATTTTTTCCATTTTTAAAATACATCTTGTTTAACCCAATTTCCATGCAAACGGGAATTAAAAGCTGTTATGTATGTATGAAAGTTTGCCGGAGACAATTAAAAATTTATATTATTCCATACACTAAGTAAGTACTAAAACGCAAAATTAAAATTTAAACGAACGCGCTACCGAAATTTATGAGTTTCAATTGGATCGAGCGTTTGAAAATAATTTATCGTTATTCTATTGAAATGCATGCAAAAGCACTAAAGTGAATAAATGTAGGGGAGAGGTGGCATACAGGGTACATTTTTTTTTAAACAAATCAAATAAGAAATTATGTACCTAGTTACGAACAGAATTCGATACGAACAGTTTCAGTTTAATCCATCCAGCCGTTTTTGTGTTTCATTCGATTGAATTTTTGAAAAAATTAAAGGATCATTTTTTTGATATTAAACTTTCATAATCTTCAACCAAATGAAAAGAAAAATTTTCTCAGCTTTTTTCACATTTTTATCAATAACAGTATTTAAATTCATAAAAAAAAGAAAATTTAGAAATTTAGAAAATTTAGAAATTTTTGAAAAATTGTTTTGAAAAATTCTTAAAAAAATTTTTTTTTGAAAATTTTCTAAGAAGTTTTCTTTTTTTATACTAAATTTAAATACTGTTGTTGACAAAAATGTGAAAAAAGCTGAGAAAATTTTTTTTCATTTGGTTGAAGATTATGAAAGTTTAAGATCAAAAAAATGATCCTTTAATTTTTTCAAAAATTCAATCGAATGAAACACAAAAACGGCTGGATGGATTAAACTGAAACTCGGTGGAGTTTTTGTGGGTATATTGAACTATAAAACCACAAACATTAGTGGTTTTCTCGAAGTTTTTAATTCAGCGCTTGATTTTCCAAAGAGTCACCAAAAGCTCTTTTTTTCTTGATTTTTCAAATTCATGTAAAGTATGCAAAAAAATTTTTTTCTGAAAAAACAATAGCTGATCCTTGTAGAGAACTTATTCGAGTTTTTAAAACACCCGTTCAATTTTCCGTGTGATCATTGGTTGCTGAGATATCGATGGTCAAAGAGGAAATGATCCTTTTCCATTCAAAGTCCGATATCTCAGCGAGAAATGGTCGTATAAAAGTCTATAACAAAGCAAATTAAAGCTGAATGAACAAGTTATCCGGTCCATATGGTGGTTAAGTCGGAAATATTTTTTTCAAGTCCCTGGACCAAAAAAAAAACCGAAAAAATTTCGAAAATTTTTTTTTTCAGTGTGTTTATTAGGATTGCGCCACACACGTTGTTTTGAAAATTTTTTTATCGCAAGATCTCGAAACTAGAAACTTCCAGCTTTAAATTGCTTTTCTTACGACTCCGATACGACCATTTTTCACGAAAATACAGCCATTCGAAAAATCGCTAAAAATTTGGAATTTTTTTTTTTTTTTGATCCTTTAATTACTTCCGCTAGTGTAGTAAGGTTTTACTTGTCATTTTATGACCATCAAAATGTTAAAAAAGTATAGATTGTCTCTTTATAAGTTTGGAAAATGTTATGAAAAATTGACTTTGCAGCACAAATAAATTTAAAGTAGCAATACCGCCATTTTTTGAAATGACCGCAGTTTGAGGTGAAAATCGAATGAATATAGATTGGTGTGGTCATACAATAAAGATAGTTTTGTTCCAACGGGATTTGTAATTAGCGCGTAATTTATTTTGTCCCTTACAAAACCTTGCCACCTCTCCCCTACAGTAAGCCACCTTATTCATTTATAATTATTTAAGTGGTAATATTAACCAACGAAAGGTATAAACAAAATATCTGTTACCAACAGAGTTTACTCAAACGATATCAATATGTATTAGGGATTAGTTTTTACCATTATGGTTGTTACAACTGTTTGAGTTTCGCCACAAATTACAAATAGAGCTATTATATTTTTATAGGCAATGTAAAACAAACCAGAAAAAATTATCAGTTACTAAATGTTTACAGTTATTCGGTTTCATATAACCAAAATTTGGTATGCAGAAAGGCCTCGAACTACATCGTTCCAAGTTATGGGTTTTAGGGTTCCGAAGAAAAACCTCGGAAGACTTATTATTTTGGTACTTAGATTTTCTGAAAGCTATTATTAGACATTTGAAGCTAATAAAATTTAAAGAACGGAGGAGAAAAAATTGCCCGAAATAATTTCACAGTTTCTTCGGGACCCTAAAACCCATAACTTGGAACGATATAGTTGGTCAAATTCTAACAGTGTAGTAAAATAGGCTTCTATGGTTCAATTGTACATAAAATTATTTAGTTTTTCAAATCCACTATAAATTAAGAATCACTCTATAATCTAACATCTTCACTTGATATAAATATATATGAATAAAGTAATACGAATTACGTTGATTCGGTTTACGAGGCATAATCGGAGAACCTAATATGGCGCAAGTACGAAGACTGCCTGTATTAAAATGATAATTAAATATCGACAAATAATGTTGAAAATCTCAACAACATTACTTTTTGACAACTTAAGTACTTAGAAACAATTAGGTATGCTTTCATTCGGTATGTCTGTTGTATTATTTTGCAGAAGAATAGATATATTTTAACCTACGTATATTTTGCGAATAATTAAATGAAATAATCTCTTTAAATACAATAGCTACCTACATTTTCATACGAACGGAAAAAAGACATTATTTTCTGCATCATAAATTCTATTTCGAGTGAAAATTTTGAATTACGTAATAAATGCTTTTCATTGATAGAGACAAAAGCTATACTTCGAAAATAACTAGCAACTCAAGGACAACTCTAAAATAAATTTCATATTTTACATTTTTAATTAAATACCGTTAACCAAAATCTAATTTTATTAGGATACCTAGTGATGAGCAAATGCAAGACGAAGACTAAGACTGCCAAGTCCTGGTCTTGGTCTTGCTAGAGCAGTTTGAGTCTTGGTCTTGGTCTTGGTCTTAAAAAATGCAGTCTTAGTCTTGGTCTTGCAAAATGCAGTCTTGGTCTTGATCTTGTTATTGCTAAAAAATCTTGCATTTTTTTATTAGCGAATTTTTTCTTCTAAAATCAGAAGTTTAGCAAGAGTCTTGCTTTTTTCTTGCTTTTGTCTTGATCTTGCTCACTTAAGTCTTGGTATTGGTCTTGCAGCCATACTTATAGTCTTGGTCTTGGTCTTGCTATACATAGTCTTGGTCTTTTTCTTGCAAAAAATGCAAGACCAAGACAAGACTGCAAGTCCAAGACCAATTGTGCTCATCACTACGGATACCAAAGAAAAAATTTTACTCCCAAAATTAGGTTATGCCCAAGGGACCAAACTACTATATGATAGTTAGTATTCCGGTTGTAACCAAAATTTTACGTCACAAAAATGGACGGAGCATTCCCACTTTCTATGGTTATATACATATTTAGAGTTTGTGTTTGTATGTGTAGTATTGTGGATATTAGTATGTATCATATTCGGTATATATGTAGAGCTAGGTGACTGGTGGGAGCTGATACATACACCATACATACACACTCGACAACATGTATGTATCTCCTAGAGTCGTACGTAAGTGTATGTACTACATTGTTGTAAGTGGTTGCTAAACAATTACCAATAATCGATGTCTGCACCGCCACAAGTGGTGCACACGACTGAATCACCTAAGCTGTGACAGATCAACAAATAACTCCAAGCGAGTTACACTTTTTTTTTAATATTAGTTTGCTTCTAGTGTTCTATGGTTATGCCCGACAGTTGGTCACAGCACCATAATTCATACATTATTCGACCTATGGATATGAAACAGAGGCGTAACTACAATGGAGCAGAGGGGCAGTCACTCCAGGGCGCATGATAAAAGGGGGCGCTACAGGCGGAAAGAAATAGGGCGCAGACAGTTTTTCACTGCTCGCACCGGTGAGTCACCCTAGACATGTTAAGTTTGTTTTAGATTTTCCCAAAGTCTTTTAAAAAGGACCTCACGAATTTGTCTATGTTTAGAAATGTTTATCTTGGAATTAAAAAAAAGGCTCACCTTGTACCGAAGCAAGATAAATCATTAATAACGAACTTGACATTCCGACAGAAGACACCGAGAACATTTGTCTTCGGCAAACTCAAATAAATAGAATCGACAATTCGATATAACATCCACGTATATAGTATACATTACAAGACAACCATTGAATGACATATTAAAATGCCGCGTCTAATAAATAAAAACAAAATATATTGAATTAACAACGTTACATACAACATAAAAAAAATATTTATTTATCTGACATTCAAAACAAAACGAACATTAATCTACGTTGACCTTTGCTGTCAATTAAGCAAGAGCAATATGTACTTGTAGCAAGCAATGTGGTTGATAAATTGGAGAATAGCTTAACCTTTGACAGTATAATAAGGGTTGCTTCACACTATAGAGCCGTTCACACTTCCTTCTTGAGCCGGTCTCAGTTTGGTAAAATATTATTATCTACTTAAAGAGGGAGTTCAAATAAAAAAGCAACTTTTTTATTTATGATTATTTTGCTTTTTGAAATTTTTTTTCAAATTAGGGAGGGTTTCAAATAGAAAATTTTGTTTTTGAAACATTCATTACTCTTCCCTGTGGGTTGAGGGGGCCCTATTTCACAAGTTTTTAAACGTTTACAAGGAACGCCATATCTTAAAAAGTAATGAATATTTTTTAAATATTTTTTCATTATTTTATTCCTAAAGGACCTGTCCATAAAGCTGAGTATGGGTTTTAGGTGATTTTAAAAATTAGCTATAAAATTGTAATCCCAAAGTTCTAAAAATTATAAAACCCAATTTTTATTTTTAAAAAAAATGTTTAAAAATAGTTACAATTGTTCAAATGGAAAAGCATACTCCACTTTATGCGCAATATGTTTATGAACAAGATTTTAAAAAATTAAGTCTCTATCTTTTCTAGAACTTGAGATATGATTTTCCTTGTCGGGAAAAAAACAACTTTTGGGAAACAATAAAAAACAAAAATAATAACAAAAGAAGCGGTTTACTCACTGTTTATTAAATCGTCTACAAAGGCATACAAATAAAAGAACATTATCTTAGTGCATACTATAACTCATGTACACACCAAAACTAAATATTACTGAACAAATCGTGAGGGGGAGCGAACGTTATCTGCAAAGGAGCAGCAACTTGGCTGTGCGACGGCTCACAAATAAATATTTTTCTACTTGAAAAGAAAATTTTTTGGCCATGTTTTATATATTACCGTGTTTGTAAAGAACCACAGAACAAAATAAAAACAAAAAACGAGATTCGAAAAAATTTTAGTTTATTAGCCGTTTCTGGCGTGAACTCCGTTCTTAATAAATCTCTAACACTGACTGACTGACAGATAACGCACAGCCCAAACCGTTGGGTTTAGAAGGATGAAATTTTGCACAGGGGTTCCTTATATAACGTAGGTGAGTACTACGAAAGTATTTTTAAAAATTCATTCCCTAAGTGGGTTAAATAGGGGATGAAAATTTGTATGGAAATTCGTTATTTTTGAAGTTAGAAATAAATAAAAATATGTTACTATGGCTAATACCTTATTTAATAAATCTTTAACACTGACTGACATCCTGAGATGTTGCCGATGATAAATCTTATCCGGTGAGTATACGGTTAGTTATACAATATTACTCTATCAGTTAAATTCCAAATTAAAAATGTAACGTGCAGAATACTTCACGGATCTATTTTAGGTCCGATACTATTTATTATATATTTGTAAATAACTTACCCCATAATTTCTGGAAAGGAAAACTGAAATCTATCTTCGCTGACGACACTAGCCATGTTATAAAAGCTCAGGATATAAACCACTTAGATCAAGAAAGTGAATTAACTTTAGTTTAAGCACACAAATCGTTCGTTAATACTTATGAACGACAAGAAGGAGAAAACTAGTAAAAGCCAATCTTTCTCAACGAGGGGAATTTCCAATAGTTCTCTTCCTCCTAGACTTTTACTCCGGTTGACTTCTAGACATATTGAACTATTATATAATAAAATAAGTACTCCTGTCGCAGCATTATGCTTAACATAGCGAATTCCCGTTTAAAGAAATTCGTTTTTCTCGGAAACTAGTTGACATAGAATAATAGTTTAAAGATCTTTTTTGTGTGATTTTTTCTCCTCGTTTCAATGGCGTAAAAAATGTCGCAAAAATTTTTGAATAAAGGGAAATTTTGGAAAAAAAACTAATTTTTTCATGAAAATTGCCAAAAAAACACGTTTCGTGCATGAGACGTGTGAGATTAACGAACTCGTCCAACGGTTTGGAACTTCCAATATTTTCACCAAATTTCGTAAAAATAGGACCTTTCGTTCGAGCGTTATCGTGCGAACACACACACTGGAAATTCGCTAAAACACAAAAATGGGACTCTTAAAATTTTCAAGCCCACGTATCACCTTAACTTATTCAGCATTCAATTTTCTAAATAGACGCCTACGTCAATTTAAAATATCTATTTACATATATAGAATACAGTTAATTTTTTTATACATCGCCCATTATCTCAATTCATTCTTGTCACAAATTTTACCGAGAGAATATTATAGTTGATAAAATATTCTGGCATTGTGTACTTTATACTTGCCTATTGTGTATGGCCCTCGTTTACTTGTACACGAATAAATTTTAATGAAAACGTCCCGTTTTCTTCTACGTAGGTATATCATTTAATGAAACATCAAATTTAAATATCCATTGTTTTAAAGGCAACTCCATCTCATAATCATGATTATACTACCAACCAACCGGCTAGCGGCGCTAGTATTTACCATACAGGCATGTATAGGTACATAAGTGCAGGTATTTGTAGTCCTGGTATAATATAAGAGACTTGATTTTCCTGGGCGGCGTTCGCCAGGCATGCAATATAAAATTAACTACGAAAAATTGTTTTTGTTACTAGGTATATTTAAGCTACGCTGCTTCCAGCTATGATATAGAATGATAATGTTGTAATATACAGAGTGTGTCAATTGAAGGCACACCAATCAATCAGGTTTCAAGTTTAATAGATGCGAAAACTGGTAAGCAAGGGTGAGCCAATCAATAGACTAAGGTGGGAAAAGATAAATGAGGGGATGCAGTAAATATGAAACTTATTAATAACCGTGAGCTTTCAGCGATCTCTATTGACAAGTGTACTTTTCCCGAAAAACGTACCTGATGGACAAAAGAAAACTTTCTAAGGCATTGAAAAGCAGTCCTAAGAAAAGAGTTTCTCAACGTAAAATTACTCTTATGGATGGATATGGAAGAGGTATAGGCGTGTTCAATAAGATTCCTTAATACGTTTGATAGAACAAACTTTATTTATAGAACTACTATGTACAGTTCGTTGTTTGCGTAATGTCCACTTGCGACCGTTGTAATATACCGATGGTACGGTCGATCCCGTTCTCGCACTGGTTGATGTTTGCCCGCTCGTGTAGATTGTTTGGCACTACCGATGATGATTGACTGCTGATGCACTCGTATTGACAAACTGATGACGACTACCTTGGCTGACGCTTGACCACTGACTAATAAGTTGACGACTGACTGCTGGTGCACTCGTATTGACTGCTTGTTGACGATCCACTGTTGATGACTAACTCCACCAGCACTGTTGTTGGCGTATTTATAGCGAGATGCGTTGTTCGGTTAGTTTCCAATGCCTTCCATGCTAGAATATTCTCTTTAAAGTGCCGGGGCTTAATGGCGCACTGCCGTATTGCTGAAAAGTTCTGTTCTAGAGAATTCGGTCGTTTGATGTGTGTGTGTGTATTATTGTCGTTGTAGTATTGTAGATATTGTATGTGTGTACAGTTAACGGGATTTTTATTGCGTTGTACGTAATGTTGTCTTGTTGTTGCAATACGCGTCGTTGCCAGAATTTTCTGTTACACGTCTATACGTTTGTATGTGTTGTCGCCACACTTTCCCTTTTTGCGCCCATACTTATCCTTGCTGCGCCCTGGGCGACTACAGGATCACTCCATATATGACAAATAAATTAACAAAAAACAGTTTTGTTCCTCGTTTCAATAATCCTTGGCATTATTCAGAGGAGGTGAAACGAAATATGACTGTGAAGAACGTGAAACTAAAGTGGGAGTCTAGTTTCCCCAAAAACTCTACTCTTATGCTGGACAAATTTTCATTATTGAGAGTTTTTACTGTATTTTCAGCGAAGTCCAAAAATATTGGATGAATTCTTTAGCCATCAGACATGTCTGATGGTAGGAATCTCAAAAAAATTGATTTTTGCAAAAATTTGTCAGACTTTAAACGTTTTAATACCATTCTAGACTAGAACGCCATCTTAATAATATCGTTTCTGAGAGATTTCCAATCGACACGAACACCCCGTATATTACTGGAAAAATTTGTTTTGTAAGTATGAAACAGAGCAAGAGATTATTTTAATGCGTCAAATGATGTAAATAGTTATTTGGACTTACAGTATCCCCTGGAACAAAATTTGAGATGTTTAACTATTACGCAGAGCGGTAATATTAATGAGATATGATAATGAAAATAATGTTAAGAAGGGAGGGGTAGAATAGAAGTGGGGGTTTACATAAAGGAAATAATACCGATAGATATGATTTTTTGCTTAAAATTAAAGTAGGGTAGGGTCGTGTAAGATGGCACTGTCGGTAAGAGTGCGCACTCCCGTTTTCTCGAAACAGGAACGAAATTTGTAACCAACTTTAATCGTGTTTTGAAGTGTTTGGGTACCCGTAATTGTTCACCAACAAATCTTTGTTTACGACATAATCCCAATATTCTAGGTTTAAAATTTTTAGTACAATTTGATATAATTTTTCTCGGATTTGAATGAGTTACTATGGTTTATGTTGAAACAAGTTAAAAGTTATGAATGTTTCTGTGGCTAGGGAAAGTTAGTCACGAACTAGCTCCGATTACGTGGAGGTACACGTGGATGGTTCCCACAGGATGATTTTGTTGATAATAGGCACGCGTGTAAGATGGCGCAGTACAAAGGTGTGTAAGATTGCGCACACATTCTTACACGACAGTTCCTTTTATCATGTTTATCTTTAACTTTCCTAAGGAATTCTATACAGCAAACTTTCGTACAATGTAAATTCGTGTAAACCAAGTTCCTACATCAAAAGTTTACGATTACGAAACCTAACGATAACGAAAAGTCATTTTTTTTAAAATATTCTATCGCTAATAAGATCAGTGGGACTAGTGGAGCCTGAAATTAACCAATTATAACCAATTTATAAAAAGTAATTCGATATCAATAATTCCTGATAACGAAAACTATATCTAAACACTCGTAAAATGTTTGGATAACCCAGAACATGCTTCGCTTAAGCCTTCAAAAATTTCGTTATTTTTTCACTACGACGCATCGTTCACGAGATATTTACGATGAAAAGTTTTCCATTACGAAAAGTTACGACAATTAACTTTTTTAAAAATGTGTTGCTGCTGACCCAGTCAATTGGACTGATGGAGCCTAAATTAACCAGTTACAATCAATTTATGATAAGCAATTCGGTATCGATAAGTTTCGATAACGAAAAGTAGGTTTTAACAATCGCAGTACGTTTGAGTAGAAGAGCTATGACAGTACGGCGGAACACTACGTCGTCAAAAGTATGGGGACACCCTGGCTCAAGGTGTACCTACATTTTTGACATGGTACTGTACTATAGCATTAAGTATAATACGGCGTCAAAAGTGTGGGCACACACTCGGTCAGGGTATTCCCATACTTTTGACGACGTAGTGTGCCGCCGTACTGTCATAGCTCTTCTACTCGTTTGGAATATCCATAACTTGTCGTTGGAACTCTACTGTATCAACCTTGCGTACGGCATAGCAGAAGACTACTGTACCCAACACCAATTGTATCTACACGCGTGTCAATGCTTCAACACCGAGCACTAGTATCATCACGGTCCGGTGTAGCAGTGATGATGTGATCGGATCACCGATGCCAACGGTCCGGGTTCAATCCCCACCGACAACGATGTCCTACACCTTTCTTTTTGTAATTCTTTTTTTCTTTTCTTTATGTAATGGTGAAACATTCGAGAATGATCTAGAAGCTCCATACTGAAGAAAAACAACCACGTAACTGACATTACAACAACAATACATCAGCACTCTGATAGGTATAAAAGTCGGTCACGCCAGATGGTGAGAACCAGTCGAAAATCAAGTGTGGAACGAAAATCAGTTGTAAATCGAGTGCCACGTCGGAGACTAAGGAAGATCAAGTGTTGGAGCCATTAGTGAAACGTTCAGTGGAAGGAAGTAGTCGATCAGTCAATCGGAGTGGTTAGTCAGTGGACATCGTTGATGGAACACGGAACTCGGAAAAAATATTTCTATTAACAAACATTGTTAATCACAATTTAAAAAATTGCTAAATAAATTATTGTTTTGGAATCTTTTTATTTTAAAAACTTACGTTGGAACGTTGAGTGCTCCAAAAGTTTTCGTCACAACGAAACCAGAGTACCACAACATTGTTTCACTTAAACCTTCGAAAATTTCGTTATTTTTTGACTACGACCTACCCTTACTTACGATCAAAGTTTAGAATAACGGAAAATATGAAGAAGTGCTGACATATGAAATTCTCCTTTTACGTAGATACGTAGATTGTTTAAATGTGATTTGTGCCAAGTTCCAAGCTTTTTAATAAATGCGCCATCTTATCGACCTCAATGCGCACTCTACACTACCGATCGTGTAAGAGTGCACATTTCCCATTTTGTGAGTTTTTTTTTAATAACTCGATCGGTATTGAGTTTATAATAAAAATCCTTTATCACAGCGTTAACTAGTCATTAAAGTACTAGAATAAATACAATTTACTTCTAAAACATTTTCCGTTATTTTTTTAAAGCCACCTAAAGGTTAAGTGCGCCGTCTTACACGACACTACCCTAAAGGTGGACATATGTACTTAAACTGACTTAAGACGTTTAATCACCTTGAACAAAATTTTTTACCTTTTTTTGTTATTTTGGGAATATATTTTTGAACAATTTTACTAACAATTTATGGAATAAAAATTTATCGTAAAAGCCAATTTGTCATCTAAACATATTTTCCCTTTTAAATTATATTTTACAGGTCGTCTTGTATACACACGTATGTTTTTCTTACGTCTTTGAAGTTATGGTACACTAAATGGTTTTTATTATTTTAGACAAACCTCTCCCCTACTAAAAATTCCATATATTGAAACTAATAACATAAATGAAGTCAATTTGCTCTAAGATTGGACAAACGAAAGAAAATTCATATCCTGAGGGACTGTTTTTACCTACACTTTCAATTGTGTACTACATGTAGTATTAACACTTAACATAGAACCTTTTATTCTACGTCCTTTAATAATCCTGAATTTTTTTGTGTGCTACTGTTTATTTGATAACGTTATTAAAGATACTTTGAAACAATCCTTCTGAGGCGATAACAGTACAACAAGCGTCGCTTTGATTATGCCAACTAGAGCAAAATGTATACTTATCGGATATTGTCTGTATTTAACACGGTTTTTCTCTTTAAATATACACAATATACGTGTTAAAGGAGACCCGTGTATGGTATAAAGTATCAGGTATTCACACGTATTATAAAACATGTACTTCCCAACTTCTTTAGTTAACAAACTTTATAAGTTAAATAAAAACTTGCTATTACAAAAAAATTGTCTCTTTTCTTCCGTAACGTTTTTATTGAACCGTGTGTTGTATTCGATATTTACGATACATTATCGTTTTTACGTTTCAAAATTGCAAACTATTCAGAAATACTTTAGCGCAGTGTTTCGCAATCGCCGGTCCACAAAAATATTTCACTGGTTCGCAGAAAGATGGGTGAATTACAATATATAACACAAATGATTATAATTTTTATTTTTTGCTTTAAAAAAAAATAACAGGGCTAGCTTTATGCAAAAAATTTTAGTATTTTATTTACGGCACATATACGGCAATAACTTTTCATATTACACAACCTAAATAGTATTTTACAATATAAGTTCGGTAAGTTGCTTTTACTGATCGAGAAAATGTTGCGAAAACGAGACCCGCAGGGTCGAGCTTTTGTAATTTTCGAGATCAGTAAAGGCACTTAACGCATCGTGTATTGTATAATATTTTTTGCACGATCGACTTAAAATAATTAATGAATAAAAATATATTAAATAAAAAATAAAATTCGGATAATATAGGTGAAATTTATATTTCTATGTTATGACATAGAATGCCATGAATAAATATTATAAATATTGATAGCAATAATACGAATCTTTGTAGTGAAAACTGACAACTACATGTATTTGTAAATAAAAAATTAAGTGTCAATATTTCATCGGCGTGAATATCTTTTTTGAATTTTCTATTAAAAAAATTGAGGAAAATAGTTTGTTAAACAATAATATTAGTGAGAATAATGAAATTGATGAAGTATATTATTTTTGGCTGCAAATTTATTCTTGTAAAATGAAAAGAAGATTATGAAAACGACAGAAAATTTTAATGATTGAACGACCTTTTGAAATGTCAATAAAATAAGAAGATTAATGCCAACAATAATAATAACAATGTGCAAACTAGTGAAAATTTTCATATTATTAATGGATTTATTTTCCTAATTGTTCAAATTGTACTTTTAATTTCAATATAAATAAATAATTACAATTATTTTTGAGCTAATTTCACTTACCACACCCTCATTCATTTACCTCGCATCTATTTCACTTACCGCACTGTTATTTTTTGGTTTCCGTGGATGTAAACAAACGTTCGGGAAATGTAACTTACCAGCATTGTCAACAACATCGGTAAATGCATGAAAATACACGATCGTAGAAAAAATATTATTCCAACCAAGAGTGAAAATGATTCCAGACTGCAAAAATTCTATTTAAATTAAAAAAAATACTTTTAGATATTTCTCTAGTGCTTAAGAAAGTGTTAATATTTATCTGAATTATATTGTAGACCAAGTGGTCGGAAAACGACATTTCATATTACACGACCTATTATTATTTCAATTAACAGTGAAAATGATTCCAGGCTGCAAGAATTCTACCTATTTAGATTTAAAGAATGGCTTTTAAACATTTCCCTAACGCTTAAGAAGGTGCCGTTTTTTATCTGGATTAGGTACATGATAGATCAAATGGTCGGAAAACGACATTTCATATTACACGACGTAATGTTACTACAACTAACGGTGAAAATATTTCCAGGCTGCAATAATTCGATTTATATTTAAAGAAATGCTTTTAGATATTTCTCTAGTGCTTAAGAAAGTGTTAATATATATCTAAATTATATTGTAGACCAAGTGGTCGGAAAACGACATTTCATATTACACGACCTATTATTATTTCAATTAACAGTGAAAATGATACCGGACTGCAAGAATTCTATTTAGATTTAAATAATGGCTTTTAAACATTTCTCTAGTGCTTAAGAAATTGCCGATATTTATCTAAATTATATTGTAGACTAATGTAGACCAAGTGGTCGAAAAACGACATTTCATATTACACGACCTAATGTTATTCTAACAAATGGTGGGAATGATTCCAGACTGCTGGTTGGAAAACGCTGCTTTAACTGATATACAGATAACTTTTTTAAAAATTTGGTTAGGATTTAGTCAGGGGTTTTTAAAGTCAATAGTTTCAATTCTGGAATTGATTTTTTTATTAAAGTCGAACTTACTTTTTATGTCCAATTGAAGATTTGGTCTCGATTTCTGTCAGTTTCGACCCAAAATTAAAGTTCTAGTTTCGGTTTTGATGATAAATTAACCGAAACTACGATTCAACCGAACCTAATCGAAACTGTGATCATGAATTATTGTGTTACCTTCGTTGACGATCGATACAGTTCTGACCGCATTTTACACTTTTGTCACTGATTGTAGTGCACTCGGCGCTGTTAATTTGTGAATTAACAGTAAACGAGGGAAAAAGTTTGAGTGTCGCTGGAACAGACCAACAATTTATTTTATTCACTTTAAGAAAATTCTAGGTAGTCAGTTAATCGTATAAATTTGTATAGCAGTTGAGTGTTTCAAATTTACATAGTAAAAAAATTTGTGTTCTGCGTAAAACAAAAAACTAGTGGTTAAAATGTTTGTGTTAAATAAATAACACAACCCTGCGTTAATGTAACATTTCGTGTTTGTGTTAAATGAAAATATTAACACAAATTTCGATTTAACAGAATAAAAATGTTAACCTGTTTTGAACAGCAAGGAAGTAACACAATATTTGTGTAGAGCTCTTATTATTAAACAAACTGAGTTCTTATTATTAAACAAAACCGAAAAATTATAAGTTTTTTCAGTTATTGACGAATATAGTTTTATTAAAGGTTTAAAAATGAAACAATTTTCTTACATTTTAAGGTTATTTTGTTACAGATTCAGTTACAAAAAATCATGTAAGCTTACTTGAGATGGTATGGTAGATAACATACAATCTCGTAAGCTTACATAATTTTTTTTAACTGAATCTGTAACAAAATAACATTAAAATGTAAGAAAATTGTTTCATTTTTAAACGTTTAATAAAACTATATTCGTCAATAACTGAAAAAACTTATAATTTTTCGGTTTTGTTTAGTAATAAGAACCACTCTCATTTTTTTATTATATATATACTAGCTATATGCCCGATGGGATTTCCCATCGACAACATCGTTTTATTAGGTACTCAATTTTTGCTCACTTTTAATGTTTTTCAAAAGCCTAAATCAGTATCCACGTTTATAACTTCAAAAATGATTAACTTCCCATATGAACTTTCATTTTCTGTCTTAGGGAATAAATTTCCAGAAACAACTGACTTTTATTTATAAATAGAAGCCTAAACGCCAATTTTCATAACTCCTGTGCTTAATTTCGTCCTTCTAAACCCAACAGTTTAGGTTGTGCGTTGTCTGTCAGTCAAAGTTAAAGATTCATTAAGTAAGATATTATTTATTTTAATAGCCATAGTAACATATTTTTATACATATACCACTAACTTCAAAATAACGAAATTACATACAAATTTTTATCCCTTATTAAACCCACTTAGGGGACGAATTTTCAAAAATCCTTCCTTAGTGCTCACCTACGTTACATAGGGAATTCCTATGCAAAATTTCATTCTTCTAAACCCAACGGTTTAGGCTGTGCGTTGTCTGTCAGTCAGTCAGTGTTAGAAATTTATTAAGTAGATTTTGGTACATATATATGGAAACAAAGTAAGAATTTTTACAAAGGACTGACTTATTGTGCGTTCTTTGAGTCTCATTTATAATAATATGTGAACAAAATCGTTATAATTTTTAACGATTTTCAAATATCTTAAGTGGAAGTAAAATATGGAATAAAAAAGTTTAACAACTAACTCTGACAAATCTGAAAAAGTAACACAAAATACGAGTATATGTCCTCTTGTGTGTTAAATCATTGACACAAATCTTGTGTATAGATTTGACGCATATGCTTTTTTATTAAAATAACACAAAAATTCGAGTGTACCGTTCTGGACATGTGAAATGTGTTAATTTTAACACAAATTTTTTCACTGTGTAGGGATTTATTTTCCGCTATAAATTCTGCTCAGCTGCGTCCTTTCAAAACAACGCTTTGTGTACTAAAAATCATTATAAATAAAGTACCTTATACATATATATATATATATATATATATATATATATATATATATATATATATATATATATATGTGTGTGTGTGTGTTTGTGTCCGTAACCCCTGGTATGTACTCTCTTTGACTGCGACTATCCAATCCTTAAATTCAGCAAAAAATCGAATTTTCACCAATAAGTCTTGATTAAACATACACATGGTTTATACACACACAAATCCAGCCAATGAATTATTCATTAGATTATGTAAATTTTTGCTTTTAGAAAATATACAAAAGTACGTAGGTATATACGGAAACAAAAAACGAAGAAAATTCTTACAGTAAAGAAAAGCAGTAACCAAAGAAAAATGTGTTCCACTATCCGCACGCCGCACCAAGCTCTTTTCAATTATCGCGAAAATCTTATGGTTGATTCATTGCATTTTGATGAAAATATTAGGGGTACCCATAAGTAATCAATATTGTTTTTATTTAGGAAGATTTGCTTCAGTTTAATTTAAGAGTGATGACATGTTAATACGCGTGTTAGTACGTAATACTACAACACATGAGCTTGACTTTGGGTCCATAATAAAAATTTAATTTTTTATTACATTAGTGAACATTTACACGTCATTTTTCATTTTCGATCAGGTTTTAATGGAACAATTGCAATAACAAAAAATTTAGGGGACAGGTCTACCCACACTGTCAACTTCCCTTTGGGTGTCCTTAAAGACTAAAGATTACTGTACATAAATAATTCTTTTTTCATTTCAGGCGACTCCTCCCCTGGGCCCTCGATAGAGGCTTAGCCTCTTGCACCATACCGGGGGCTTCGCCTTCTGTATCTAAGGGTGGGGGCTCCACCCCTATCAAACAAATGATAACATCATTTGTTCTCAACATATGCGAGACAAAATATATTTTGGCAAAAACTAATTTTTCAAGTTTCTTATTTCGTTTCTTTTTTTTTTCTAATAAAATACTGGCGTTTTTAACATCAAGGAAGGTTCTTAGGCCATTATATAATAAAGTTAATTCCGTTTTTTAACACAAAAAACAAACCGCTAATCCGAATTTGCTGAAAACTTTATCCGGTCTTCATTTTTTGATTACGCATTGATTACACATCTAATGAAATTAGTTGATATCATCATTTGTTCTCGAGATATGCGAGACGAAAAAAAATTCACGAACGAACGAACGAACTAACGAACGCACACACAGACATCACGTTAAAAACGATGGATTCGGATTCTAGTGACCTTGAAACGTGGAGATATGTCAAAATTAGCGATTCGTAAAATCGGACCCATTACAATAACTTCCTATGGGAAGTTAAAAATTGTGATGTGCATAAGGACGTACTGAAAGTCAGTAAGTGTCAGCGTAGGTTTAGAAACTTTCACAGTGGTGATTTTGACTTGTCCGATAGTGATCGAAAAATTCAATAGTGATAGGAATAATTCATTTTGAGCTACTAAAACAGGGGGAAACAGTTACAGCTAAACTGTATTGCTAACAATTAGATAGATTACTACACCACAACAATGCCAGGTCTCGTGCAGCAAAATTAACTCAAGAAAAATGAGGCAGCTGAATTCGGAAGTGTTACCACATCCTGCTTATTCTCCCGATATAGCGCCATCTGATTTTCATTAATTCCGATCCATGAAACATTCCCTAAGAAATAAAAAATGTAAAAATTTCGTTGATGTGCGAGCTCACCTAGAAACTTTTTTTTTTTGGTCAAAACAAATTGAATTTTATAAACAAGGGATTGAAACTCTGTCAACAAGATGGCAAAAGGTCCTCGATAACGACGGAGATTACATAGATATTAAATAAAATCGTTTGTTTGGTTATCAATGAAATAATTGATTACTTATGGGTACCCCTAATATATAGTAAAATGTGGTATTATTCTTTTCAATTCTCATAGACAGAAACGTGTCATTGTACATGCTTGTGGAAATTGTATGGCTTAGTTTACAAGTATGTGTATGTACGCCCATCCGTTTCAAATTATCGGTTTGAATAAATCAGCGAAATTGTGTAATCAGTTTTGAAGTAGCTGGTTCCACTTTACAAAAATACCACTTTTATTGTTAAAACTTTTATGACATGTTTCGGTCAATATGACCATTGTCAAACAAGTGAAGACTAAATTCAAATACATGCCTACTTATACTAAAATGTAACTTACAAAAAGTAGTAGTGGATTGTGGGAAAATAGTAGGGATAGAAATGGGAGGAGTCAAAAAACAAGTTAGGTGAGTTGGGTACATGTTGCAGATAAACAAATAAAGTAAGAAGTACAGTTGTATATAAAAACTATAAAACAGAAAATAAAATAGAACTATTAATATCGATATAATCGTTTAAAAGTAATTAAAAATTTCTATTCTTTGAATAGTTAGTCTGGGACCTTTAGTTGCTTCGTGTAAAACTGTAAGTCAGATTTTTTGTTTCTGTAAAATCTGGAGTATTCGACTCTGCGGGTTTCAAAATTTCTGCCAGTTTGACCGATATAAAAGCTATCACATTCTTGACAATTTAGTTTATTAAGTTCGTCTATCACGTCTATTAACGCAACCAGCTCCAGTGAGATATTTGAATTATTTGTAATACTAGTTCCTAGAAACAACAACAACTGAACACTACCTTGCCATACATTAAAAGCTTTAAGATTATGATATTTATGTTGTTGAGATCAGTTCATATTTCTTCCGAAACTAAACCCCGGAAGTCCCAAAGGATGAGAACGTCACTGAAGAAATATATTTTTAGGATTTGTTTTTTTGATTTTATATTATTTCTATATTGTAATATTTTTAAACCGGAACTAATATTTCATATCCCAAGGGGAGTAGCAAAATAAATATAATAAAATATACAAAAATGTCCCTCAGGACAAATTGACAAATTCAATTTTTGTTAGGTGTATCTGCGTGTTTTATTGAAATAACCATCAAAATCTCATCCATTTTTTTTAAAAAAAATTTGTATTAATAATGTTTTTCTGTATTAGTAGAATTCATTTTATTTTTTTCTGTAAAAATAGTTAAGTTAGTTCAAAAAATGCTTTTTTTTTAATGCGATTTTCCTGTGAGGCTATACCCCTATTTTCAGTTTGTAAATTAAAACTCGCTCTCCTATCGACTGATCGATCACAATCCATGGATTGACCCCCACAGTTATATATAGTTTGTTCATTGAAACGACAGAGTTTAAGTAAACAAATAAATTTCTCCTTTGTGTTCTTCCTTATATTAAATTTTTTTGGCCCATCAAATATTTTAGTATTTACAGTTTGTTGCGCCAATTATTAGACTGTTAAATAAAGAGTGTTTTATTTGTGCAGCGAAACCTAATTTAGATTTAGGTCAACTATCGGTTATATCAGATGTTTTACTTGCCGCTGATTCGACCCCTTCTTAAGATCTGATATAACTTAGTTAAAAAATGTCCAGTCCTAAAATAATACTGGAGTTGCAATTGTCTAAATTTCGGTCAGTAATTGAACCTTAGACCATGCAGACCCACACAAGAGTATAGTAAATTATATTCAGTGATTTGAGCGTTACTTTATGGTATTCCATATTTGTCAATAAATAATAAAACAAATATTTTAGGTATACTTAGTTATCAAAAACTGTGACCTTGTTTGAACATGGGTTTTTAAGGTTGAAGAAATCGTCACAATTTTAAAATAAACGTACTATTTTTTGCTAAGTAAAGTTATTTAAACTATTTGTTTTTTTTTCCTATATCTAACACTTTTCTTACATCCCGTACATAAATATTTTATGCTAGAAAATTGAGTGAATGTACGTCATTCACTCGTAAATTATTAAATGATTCAAAAAATTACAATTATTCCGGTTTCCATTGATGTTTCTTTTTATAATCAGGACGATATTTTTCCTCATTTTTTGCATGAGTTATTTCACATAATTTAAATTTGAAAGAATTTTTTTTACCGTTAAAATAACATAAGAAAATGAAAAAAGAAAAATCTATACAATACGTTTTCTTTGGCTATCCGTATTGTTAATATTTTTCCTTGAATAAGTAATCACATATTTAATTGAAATTTTTTCTTTTTTTAGATTTTCATTTCGTTTTTTTAAATAACCAACAAGAATATTTTTGTTATCGAAGCACATAATCAGGTCACATAATAGAGCCTATTTTATTAACCCTTATTCTGCAAATAGTATTTTTAGGAAAATTGTATTAATAAATTACTGGGAAAGCTTTTTCTGTCTAATAAAAAAGGTATATGTAAGAGGATTAGAGGACGACAAACATTTGTGATCATGGTAGCTAATCGAAAATTTGAAAAAATTCGGATAAAATCTCGGTCTAGTTAAACGCAAGTTGAATTTTGATGTTCTTGTTAACTAATAATATTCTCACCACCACTTAAGGTTGGTAGAGCCGACTTTCGTTATGAGTCCGCTCGTTATGAGTCCGCCGATTTATATTTCTATTGTAAACATTTCCCCTCCATGACCGAAAACAATCATTTCAGTCTCTCGTTATAAGACCGGAATATTGGTGTTGATGTTTAATAGCGCAACTCATAAATCATCCTGTCAGAATCTTTTTATTCACTAAAATAATTTTTTTTTAGGTCCGTGTGTAGTTGACCAAAACAAGTTTTGTTCGTTCATCGCGCGGATTATATTGCAAACTATGTTTGACTAACAATATTATTTACAATTTCTACAAGATTTAAAAAAAAAATTTTAAAGACAATATATATGTGGACAGTATCGTTTAAATTCCTGTCACACCAACTAGAGAACGCATTTAGAAAATATTAGTAAATGTATTTATTAAAAATAGGTCGATTTTGTGCCGCTTCTAACGAATTGTAATACTATACTAAACGTCCGGGCTATTTAATAAATTATAAATAAGTACACACTCACACGCTTGAAAAATAGGGGAAGTGCGAGTTATGGCGGTCGACTACTAAGCACAAGGGGAGGTACTGGAATTCGTAGAATTAGATTCTGCTACAGCCCCATCAGCGGACTGATAACGAAAGTCGACTGTAGTTAATATAAACGTAACTTTTATGATATGCTGTTTCTTAACTTCAACGTTGCTACTAACCTAAGGTAGAATACCACATTTCAGTCAAGTTATTTACACATGTATTCATTGCAGAAAAATCTAAAAATTTCATGTGGTACTTATTCCATTTTCATAAATTGTAAAAGATAGTATATTGTGCAGTAAGTGTGGGAAGTTGTCGATTGCTCACGACGGCAAAGTTGAGCTCACATACTAAAAATTTTCTAACAAGCAATTATTTTAATATTGGTCTTAAAATAAAATTATGATACTAATACGATGATACAATATTATATTATGATATTCCGCTTATTTTACTATACATAACATTCAAATATTGTAATAAATATTGTATTATAATAGCTATAAGTATATACGTTTAAGTATAATTCACACGAACAGAAGTGGTAGTTTTTTAACGCCAGTGCAAACATTTCCCTTATTTGTCTCCGAGAGTAAAAATCTTTCAAATTCGTAAGTTTCAAAGAAACTATTCGTAACGAATTAAATATTAAAAATTCAAATCAATTGTTAAAAAAATTCAAAAATTTGAAATCTTCCCATTATTTTGAACATTTTAATATAGTTTGAATATTTAATGAACAATTCGACTAATTTCTCGATTAATTCAAAAACTTTAAAATGGCTTCATTTAAAATTTTAAATTTCTTGCACTGTTCGAAAATTTTTTAATTGTTTAAGTTATTTTGCATCAAACAGTGAGATTCCATAGAACATCTTCTTTTACTTCATTCTTCTTCTACCACCACAGACGAAGTGATTACTTACTCGCTTTGCGTTAATTACACATTCACATTCGTTACACATTCACATGTTGATGCATAAGCGGCTACGCGCTTTATCAAAAATTATTGTTGGTTTGGAGAACTACCCGCTTTGAACGACCATCCCCCACCTAATATAAAATATCATTTTTGTTGATGTAAACTGTACACACTGTTGTAATAAATAATAACGATATGAATAATCATAATAATATTTTGTATGGTATATGGCTGATGGCACGATGTTTATAATTTATCGTAAACTAAGCGTAAGCAAATCAAACCGTAGGTATAATTCAGAATTAAATTTGCAATATTTCCTACCGGAATATATGCACGTATGAACGAATAGTAGTATAATAATTGTAATTTATATCCCAGGGATATTTTTTATTTAAAATTTTTTTTATGTCTTATATACGAGGTGTGTTCAAAAAGTAAGGTGACTTTATATTTTTATCAAAGACCTTTTATTTATTCAATATTCATATTGTTCCCTTAAAGTAATCCCCCTAAGATACAATACACTTGTGACAACGCATTTTCTAAGCCTCGAAGCACTTCTGATATGCACTTTTTGGTATAGCCTTGAGTTCTTCCGGCGATGCAGTTTTTATCTCCTTAATCGTTGCAAATCTCCATCCTTTCATGGGTTTCTTCAGTTTTAGGAACAGAAAAAAGTCGCAGGGGGCTAAATCCGGTGTGTATGGTAGCTAAGGCATGATTATGGTGCTGTTTTTGGGCAAAAAGTCACACACAAGCAACGATAAGTAAGCAAGTGCTTATCGTGATGAAAAAGCCATGAATTGTTTTCCCACAATTCCGGACGTTTTTTTTTCGTATGGCTTCTCGCAAACGATGTATGACTTCAAGTTAATACTCAGAAGCTTCTCTAATGGTGATTCGACGATTTCCCAATACCATTTTTTTCACTTTTTCAACGTTCTCATCAGTTCTTGACGTGCTGTGGCGTCCAAAGCGAGGTTCGTCATTGACACCTTCTCGGCCTTCTTGGAAGAGCTTGTAATACTTATTTACATTTTTTTTACTCAGAGTAGACTCACAGTATACCACTGTTAACATTTTGAGTATTTTGAAGCACTTAATTTCATTTTTCACACAAAATTTGATGCAAATCCTTTGATCCATTTTTTTCGACAGCAAAAAATCGCCGAGCACACCAAACACTTTCTAACCTTTATGCCTCTCACAAATGAACAAAGAACGCTATATAGCTGAAACTGCGAACATATGTTCGGGACGAATGTACTAACGCAATAAAATAAAAAAATCGAAAAACGAATGTACGTAACCCAAGAAATTTGAAAAGTCACCTTACTTTTTGAACACACCTCGTATATTATGTTAAATTGTTACATTTCATGGAATATATGTTATTTAAATGATTTTTATTTAAAGTATTTTTTTTTTTTTGTAGGTATATCTACATAATATAACATGTTGAAAGATTTAACTGTAATAAATAAAAAAATCAAAAAACCCGATTGCATTTAAAGTAAACTAAAACGGTGGAAACAAGATGAAATAGAGAAAAAGAATAATGAATAGAAAGTAAAGCAGTCGGAGGCATCAAACTTTTCTGTTAAACTTGATACAATAGGTATGCCTCCGACTGCTTTACTTTTTATTCATTCTTTTTTTCTCTATTTCATCTTGTTTCCACCGTTTAAGTTAGTTTAAACGCAGTCGGGTTTTTTGATTTTTTTAATTAATTTTTTTATTTAGATCTTTTTAGCGTTGTTTAATTATTTAGAAGAAGAAGTATACATATAGATACGCATATGAGATTACTGCGGCTGGCAGCCTAAATTATCACGAATTTGATATTAAAAATTTTTTTATACTAGCGCTAAAATAATAGCTTTTGTCTACGACTTCGTCCGTTTAGAGTCACTGAAGGTTGATTAAATGATTTCGTACACTTACTATGTCGTCATCGACTCCACACGGGTGAATTCATCGACAAAAACTAGTTGCCATATAAATTTTCAACCCTGGTCCTACCGGCTTAGGATATGAAATTTTAAAAATCTGCACTTGGTACTCGCTTACATTACTAAAAAAACCCCTGTGCAGAATTCCACGTTTCTAGACTCAATGGTTTTCTATATAAATTTTCATCCCCTATTTCATATCCTTACGAAATAAAATTCCAAAAATCCGTTCATATAGCTCACCTACGCTACATAAGGAAATTCTGTATAAAATTTCACGTTTCTGAGCCTAGTAGGTTTTTTAAATAAATTTTGACCGCCTATTTTACCCCCTTAGGGGATGAATTTGCAAAACTCTTTCTTGGTGTTCGCCTACATTATACAAAGAACCCCTTTATAGAATCTCACGTTTCTAAACACAACGGTTTTCTATATAAATTTTCATCCCCAATTTTACACCCCTAATGGATAAACTTTTACAAAAATTCTACCTCTTAACGCTCATCTACATTATTAAAGGATCCCTATAGCCCTATGCAAAATTTTACCTTTCATAAATTTTCATCCCCAGCTTTATACCCTTAGGGGATGAATTTCCAAATTCTTAGTGCTCCCCTACGTTACATAAAGAACTTGTCTGCAAAATTTCACGTTTCTAGACCCAATGGTTTACTATATAAATTTTACATCCCCTATTTAGGGGATGAATTTTGAAATTTCATGTAGCCTATAGCAATCCCCAGATTAAGACAAATCCAACGACACCTTTTTTACCGAAATCCGTCAAGCCGTTTAGGCTGTTGGCTGCGCCACAGAAACAGACATAATCAGAGGATAACTACATATATTCTTTGGAAACATATTACCCTCCTTCTGATGCAGTCGGGTAAAAATATGCGACGTTTTAATTTTTGTAAAAATAAGTAAAAAATCGACCGAAAACGAATCTTGGACTCTTGCAATTAGGGTCGCATATACCAATACCACAGTGGGTATAGTTAATGGACCTAACATTTTTATAAACCGACGGACACGAGATGACCTGATAAGGATTCCGTTTTTCTTTTTAAGGGACCGAACTTTCGAGGAAACTAGTAAAACTATTGCATTTGACAAAACGTTAATATTTGTTCGCGAAAACCAGTTTACTTAGAACGACGTTTTTCAAAATCCATTCAATGTAATTTTTCCTGCTCTTCCGAATGGTGCAAAAAATATAGATATATAGCCTGGCAAAGACATTTTTTAAACAAAAAATCTTTAAATAGCTTACTTAAAGGTTTGGGACTTCCAACATCTTCACAAAATTTCGTAGGATCGGGATAATACTAGATCGGGAGTTATCGCGCGGATATATAAATATAAATTTCGGAAAATACCATTTTCGGCTTCTAGGAACCCTAAAACTAATTTCTACCAAAGTCTCCAGCTCAAGCTTTACCATAACAGCTGCTGATACAACTGAATTTTCCTTCTGGAAATTTGTTTACTTTAACAACCTCTGTATTGACAAAAAATACAATTTTAATCGAGTAAATAGAAGATTGATTAGCTTAATATGAATTATTTAATTAATAAATTAATTAATTATTATATTTACTATATATGTTGTAAATATTGTAAATAAACATTATTAAATGGCGTTATATATTCAATGTCAATTATATTTTAATTAAATTTTATAATTAACTGTTACGATATTCACGAATTAGGTAATGGTTCGACTCCGTTTTAAGGTGAATCGATCACTTGAAATTTTCCAAGTTTAGAATTTGAAATTTTAGTATATTATAGAGAAAGATATGATGCATTCACTAACACTATTTTGAATAATTTCTGACGTGTAGTTAAGAAGAAATAATAAATTTTCAAAGTTAGAATTTTTAACGTACGTGTAAATGCAAAAGTATGATTAGAGGTGAATCTGATGTATATATTTAAGTAAGTTGTGTCATTAAAAACCAACTTTAAGATTTAAAAAAACTCGATATTATTTTCTTTTATGTTTTTGAATCATTAAAAGACTATTTGGTTTAATATTGGACGTTTAATTGTAATAAATAGAAAAAAAAAAACTATAAAAAAGTCAAATTTTTATAAATTACACGAACACACCCATAATATATTTATTTATATATTAGTTATTATGTGTGCGTACACGCCAACTAGCAAAATCAAATTCATTACCGTAAAACCGTCTAGACCCGGACACTTCTTTACATTTTTTGGTATAATTTTATGTTTATACACGTTTCCTTCGTAGATATCACCAATAAATGTATTACCATTAGAAAGAGCGTATATTATTTGTTATATTCCTGACCCATTTGTTTCATTATCAGTAAAAATAAAAAAGATAAAAAATAATTAGTAAGTGTCCGAGTCTACACGCCAAATCCGTCTTGACCCGGACACTTACTTAAATAATGTAATAACATGCAAACTAACCTCTCCCGTCGGAGTTAGGATAGTATTTTATATCGTCGTATGTCTCTGTACCTATCAAACGCTTCAAAATATTTTGTGAGAAGGGAAAGGGGTCAATACGTAGTATGCCTCTCTATGAAGTAAACATGCGATATGATACCAGAAGGAGGCATAAACCGCGTAATTATGGCGGGAATATAACGTATGGATAGTGGAAGTTAGAACCAGTGCGAATCGCGGCCATAGTGTAATAAACTGATGTGTCCGGGTCTAAACGGATATATGTATATAGCATTTATTTTTTTATATATACATCGAATATCATTAAATGATGCGCGATAAAATTCTGAACACATACATATCAAAATTAAAACAATATGACAATTATGACGAAAATTACATGTCTAAGTTGACACATATTTTATTTCTTTGAAAAACTGGAGAATAGTAATCCTGTAAAATGAGATAGTAAAGGTTAAAATCCGTAGTTTTTATTGGTACAGCTGTTTAGAGGATGTTTTTTTCTCTCTAATGATGTCAAGAACAAATGTTTATTGTAGCAGGTTAATGTAGAAACTACTTACTTTGAAGATTGGTGCAAAGTGTCCGGGTCTAGACCCCCTGTCCGGGTCTAGACGGTGTTACGGTACTTTTAAAATTATGAAAATTAGAAGATTGAATAATAATCAAATATTAATACTGTTACATGTATTATAAAATTTAACTTATTTTTCTACACAAAAATTATATTTATCTATAGAGAAAAAAAAAACGCCGTGAGCAGCGGGGCCCCATCACGGTAGTCGAATTTTCCCCTTCATCTTCGGTATTGAATGTCTACAAGCGAAATGTGATTGAAAGTCTACAACCGAATTGTCATTTTGTTGGTTTCAAAACTGGTGATGAGTGTTCGGCTGATCGAAGCTTTAAAAAAAGGTTTTAAGTATTTAAGGGCTGTATCTCAGTAAATTTCAATTTTGTGCCGAAAACAGGTAGCAGAAAAAAAGCCAACACAATTCGTACGAGGACATTCCTGCCCATGTTTATCCGCTAATTGCCTTTATGTTTTAGTTTTAAAAATTAAAAAAGGACCTTAAATAGTAAACTGGAAGGCCTTTATAAAGATATTTTTTCTTTCCAAAAAAATCCAAAATTTCTATTTTATAAATACTAAAAATCCAAAATTCCTAATTTATAAATAAACAGTGACTTTAATAACATTTTTAAATTACTTAATATGTATGTATTTCATTTGTCATAAAAGTAAGTTCACTTTTTTTTAAATTTTTTAAAATTACTATTCGCCTACTTGTATTTAGAATAAACATAATGGGCCATGTGCATAAACTGCTACTAAATATTGCTATTAGTCGCTACTAGCAAGTAGAACATAGTTGTACTATTAAATAATTGATGTGCATAAAAATTTTTTGTTCCTACTACTAGTTGTTACTAGGGTAATAGCAATTTAAATTTGGCAACACGTTATTTAAAGATAAAAAAAAAAAATAAAAAGAGTTTTATTTTCACCGTTTATTATTATTTTTATAGTTTTCTTTTAATAATCAGATGGGTATGAGTGTGAAATTTGGTTAAATTTTGAAAAATGTCAAACAATATTAATGATAAATGTCAATTTTATATTTTGACGTTCATGACAAATGTCAATTTTATATTTTGAGTTTTATGACAAATGTCAATTTTATATTTTGGATTTCTTTTTGTTTTGTTTTTAATGCATCTATTTCGTATTTGGTATTTATTTTGAAGAATAAAATGGATAATCTTTAACAAGTTTAATAAATTTAATAAATATTATGAATACTACTTTTTAAACGATTTAAAAAGTTATAAATATTTTAGAATGGATCAAAAATAAATAAATAAATAAATAAAAATGAAATAAAAAAAGTTTGTCTTCGTTTAATTTATTTAATGGGTTAATTCTAAGTATGTAACGATTCCTATTTCGATACCGTTATAATCGGCAAGCCGATTAGAATACAACCGATATCACACAGTTCGAAAAGTTGAAAAGTTTTCAACCGCAAGCCTCATACAAAATGATTTGCGTAACAGATTATTTGCAAATAATTTGAAAAAATTTTGCTTTCTTAACAAAAATCTGCCAAAAGATGTATCAATTTATTACTCTATGTAATGAAATTTACTTTACTAACTTTCTTAATTACCACTTTGGTTGATAATAATAATTGTAATAAATATTTTCTTTGAGTTTTGATCTGACATTTTTTTACACTTCCCACAAGGTCGAGTGTTTGTTAAATATAGGTAAGTTTTATGCATATAAAGATATACAAACACCCAAGGTACATATAATTTGATTTATTATTTACTAAGGCATTGATGTCGGTATTGGTATCGTCGATTACTAACTACAATAATCGGCAGCGATATCGTATCGGCAAATTTAGGTAGCGTTACATCCCTAGTCAATTCTTTTGTTGTAAATTTTCCTGTTATGTAACTTGCGAATATCGTTCATTTCTCGAATATCTCTCAATACTCTATCCATCTAATAATAAATTATTACAATTATTATAATTTTCGAATTTAAGTACATAGGTGCAAAAATATTACTGATATTTTAGTAAAAAATATTTATTAAATAGATTTTTATTGGACGGTTATTTTACTTGAGAAGTTCAAAACACACTAATTTCTATATTTAATAGCAGCCGTGCCCGCTACTAAAATTTCACTACTAAATTTCAGTGGAAGTGTAGTAGTGCCTAGTAGCACTGCTAAAATTTCACTACTAACTTTAGTAGTAGTTTATGCACATGGCCCATTGCTTTTAAAACACATTTAACAATAGCATTCAATTCCGATATAAAAATGGGAGAAGTGGGGGGAAAAGTGATGCGGACTCCCTACAAGGTACTAGCTGGATACTAACTGAATACACGTACAAAATTTCAGCCCTCTAGGTTTCCTTATGGAGTCTCTAGACATGTTAGAAAACAAGCAAAAAAATTAAGGAAATATTGGCGTAAAAATCGTGGGGGTAAGGGTTAAAAGTTGAAACCTCCAAAAAACAGTGTCTGGCTATTAGCTTAACCTGTACACCAAATTTCAGCCCTCTAGGTTTATTTGGGGAGATTTTGACCCGAACGAAACTGTTAGAAAACAAGAAAAATCATGTTCTTTTGGGTATAAAAATGGTGGGGGTAGGGGTTAAAAGTCGAGACCCCCAAAAGGCACCCCCTTGATACTAACTCAATCCGAATACAAAATTTCAGCCCTCTAGGTTTATTCGGGTGACCTGTGCGAGTGGTACAAACTTCGAAAACGTCGAAAATGCATGAAATTGTAGCTTAAAAATGAGGGGGGTGGGGGTAAAATATTAAAACCCCAAAAAGCACAACCTAGGTACGAACTTTATCAACACACCAAATTTCAATCCTCTACGTTAATTCTGGGGGGCTGGGGGCCTGTTAGATCCAGCGAAAATCGTTTTTCCCCCCTCTACTCCCACCATATCATCCTAGGAAGCTGAATTTTGGATATGTTGTAGATAATTGACCGAAACATTATTTAAAACCGGTTTGGAAAAGTTTTATTGCTTTTCCGCCCCCCACCACCCCCTTAAAGGTCGGGTCCGAAAAAAAATTTGCCCAAAATTTGACCCCACTTTGATAGTATTGTTGTGCATCGGAATAAGCCCCACTTACCAAATTTCATCTCTTAACTTCCATAGGGGGGCCCTACACATATTAAAAGGTTGCGGGAAAATATATATATATATATATATATATATATATATATATATATATATATATATATATATATATATATATATATATTGGACGCGCCAGTTTTCAATCTCATGTTTGAATACCCAGCAACTGGCGCTCCTGGTAGCCTGTTCAGAAAACAGTAGTATGAGACATCACCCTTCTACCTATTTACATACACGAATCAGTGGTCAATTAGACTTGATGGCCCGTGGTTCGGTTCGTTGGCGGGTTACCGCCAACGTCCGTCACACCACCGATTTTATATTATTATTATAATTAAATTATAATTGCGTAATGTTTTTTGGTGAAATTTTCGAGTTCTAACCGGTTAAAACTTTCGCTCGTCTCTTATACAGTGTGATAGGAATTTTCGACGATGCAATACTATAGTAGATTTTAACCGGTGCGGTACAACAATCATAGTAGTAGTTTAATCGTTCAACAATAGCATAATAGGAAGTAACTTCAAACCGTGCAGTATAATAGTAGTAGCAATTCAACAATATAGTAATTATCGTTGTTAACAATACAATAATAATCTCAACTCGTGCGTTTTATGGTAGTAGTTTAAATTCGTTTAAATTAGAAATTCGTTCAATCGCATTACAATAGTGTTTTCGTTCAAATTAGCATAAATCACTTGTAATTTTGTTCTCGCAATAAAATTAAAATTAAAGTGAATTTAGTTCAACGTGTTTACTTCGCCAAGTTGCACACCGGCAAGTTGGTTCAAGTTGGATCACGGAAATACGTAGCAGATATCAACTTTTAACCCGTTCTGGAATGTGAAAATTGGTAATCCCTGTTTCCTGTATCCCTTTTTTCCCACCAATAGTCACTAATAGGCTTCAATCAATCATAATCGGTAAGTCGATCATTTTCAAATTTTAGTATCGATTTTCGAACGAGTATTTACATTTAAAGTTACAGTCCATTAAAATTAGTCCGCGTTTTGTAGAATAGAACCGGTTAGTCGTAAAACTCATTAAAAATAGTCCACAATATTTTGGTCCTTAGTCGACCCGGATTGTTGAAATTAGTAGTTTTTTCGGTCAAAATTAATCTTGAAACCTATTAGAGGACTGATTTCGTTTTAGTAGAATCAATTTCGTAAAATTATTTCGTAGTATTGCACCAAAAAACATTATATTCAAAACACATTCAAACTTGAGTTGTACATGTTACCATTATACATACATATCTACGCATTTAATTTTGTCGAATACAACATACATACATAGAATCCAACAGCATTCGTTCAAAATAAATACATACATACTTTCATTTAGTCGAACACTGAATACATGCATATTGGTTGCCATCACAGTACGGGTGGTTTTTTTCGACAAATTCAAATCACAACTAAATTCATTCTTGTTTATATTTTTTAATCTATTTGTTTGTTTTGACAATTCATTTGACATTCAATTAAATTAGTAGTTTTAAATTCAAATAAATTTTTTTTTGAAAATGGACAAACGCTTGAGAGTTTTAACGGCCAAAAAGGAAGCAATTTTTGCACGTATACAAACCCTTTATGAAGACAGTAAAAAGATAAACATTAGGGCTAATTTGAATAACTTTAAACTTAGATTTATTACTTTAGAAGAAAACAGGGCCGCACTTGAAGAAATAGTAACAGAAATAAATGAATTATCTTTACAACTTTCTAATGATTACGTTCCGAGTTTCGCTGTTCTGGATGCAATTGATGAAATGTATTGTCACATAAAATCAGTAGCTAAAGAAGTTTTTAAAGAAAAGGAAGAACCTAAAAAGGAAAAGGTAACTGTCACTCAAGAAGAAACTCAAGGTCCGCGCTTACCACATTTAAAAATTCAACCCTTCTCGGGGGAAATTCAGAACTGGCCTGTATTTAAGGAATTATTTATTAGCCTAGTTCACAATAATACGAAATTATCATTAGTAGATAAAGCTCATTATCTTATTAGTAGTTTAACAGGTAGTGCATTAAAAGCAGTTGTAGGAATACCAGTTACCGGAGAAAATTATAGCGTCATTTGGGATATATTAGATAAAAAATATCAAGATGATCGTTTATTGTCAACTACATATTTAGATAAAATTTTCAATTTAAAACCGATTACGTCTCAGTCTGCAGATCAGTTAAATAAATTTTTAGTAGAATTTGATGCATCTGTTAGATCTCTTCATAAATTAAACATTCCAAATTTAGATGAGTGCATTCTAGTTTATTTAGCCTTGAAAAAATTAGACAGTGAAACAGTTAAATTATTTGAAAATTCATTGGAAAATAATTCAAATTGGCCAACGTACAATCAATTAATTGAATTTGTAGAAAAACAGGCCCGAATTAGTACAAGGGCACAAAATTCAAAATCTTTACTTAAACCTAATTCTAGTAGTTATAGTACAGTTAAACCTAATACTAATAGTTATAGTACAGTGAAACCTGGTCCTAGTAATTACAGTGCTTCCAATAAAATTTCTCACGCATTTGTCAGTGTTCAGAGTAAGACAGTGCCGAAAACTTATAGTAAATGTTTCCTTTGTCATAGTAGTAGTCATAATTTAACCAATTGTTCAAAATTTAGAAATGAATCCCCTATGGAACGTTACAAAATTGTTAGAAATTCTAATTTATGTTTGAATTGTCTCGGCGCACATAGGATTAGTAGTTGTCCAAGCAATAGTAATTGTCGTGTATGCGGTTTACGACACCATACAACAATTCATTTTCCTACTAAAACAAATTTAAAACAAGTAACGGATAACAAAAATAAAATGGATGAAAATAATAGTAGTGCTGATATTCAAAATTCTCCCGATAACAATAATAGTAGTAGTGACAATAATAACGCCCTTAGTTTGTGTTCGACAACGATTGAAAGTTCACGTAGTACGGTTCTGTTGGGTACGGCAATGGTCCATGTTCATGACAGCTCGGGTAACAAACAACTAGCTAGATTTCTCTTAGATTCCGCCAGTCAACGACATATCATTACAACTGACTGTTGTAAACGATTAGGCTTAAAATTATCAAAAATTTCATCTACCGTACAAGGTATAGGAAATTATCAGAACAATACTAGAGGTCAAGTGAATGTAACAATTACATCACGATATAGTTCAAATTTCAGTTATTTCATATCAGCATTAGTAGTGGATTCAATAACTGATAAATTACCTACGTCTTTAGTTGACATTAGTTTATTAACCCACTTTAACAATTTATCGCTGGCAGATGACACATATTTCAAACCCGGAAAAATAGATGGACTTATTGGGGCGCAGCTGTATGCACAGCTGTTGCAAACAAATCATATACATGTACCTAACTTACCGACCGCTTTAGATACAACTTTAGGATACGTAATAACTGGCGAAGCTCCCGTTTATAGTAGTTCGAAAAAGGCTTCCGTTTATAGTAGTTCAAAAAATTTCAAAAGTTTTTGTGTAATAACCGAGGAATCTTCCGATAGTTTAGATAGTTTAGTTCATAAATTTTGGGAATTAGATGAAATTCCTTCACCCACAATAATTTCACAGGAAGATAGTGCTTGTGAAAAATTATTTGTAGATAGTTATAGTAGATCTAACACAGGCCGTTACATAGTTTCATTGCCTTTTCGGGAACCACCTACACTGTTAGGTGATTCATATAGTATAGCATTAAAACGGTTTCTGCTGTTAGAAAGAAAATTCAAACAAGATTTCTCTTATAAATTACAATATTCATCAATTATTGATGAATACATACGTGAAGGATATTTGCACGAAATATCTTTAGACGTTGATTTAGCTAAAAATTCATATTATATTCCGCATCACGGAGTGGTAAAAGCTGATTCCGTCAGTACACCCCTTAGAATAGTTTTAGACGCTGGTTGTAAAACGAGCACCTCATATTCTTTAAACGACTTATTATTTAGTGGTCCAAAATTACAAATTAATATTTTAGATTTATTTTTAAAGTTTCGTTTATTCAAAATAGCATTAACTGCCGATATACGTAGAATGTATTTGCAAATATTAGTAAATAAAGAACATCAATGTTTTCAACGTATTCTTTGGCGACAATCCGAAAATGAACCGATTTCAGTGTACGAATGGTCACGAGTAGTATTTGGTATCCGTTCTTCCCCATATTTGGCATTACGAGTAGTCAAACAATTGATTACCGATGAGGGTCAATTGTTTCCGTTAGCAGCTGTCTATGCTAATAAAAATATGTATATGGATGATCTATTATGTAGTGTAGACACTTTACTAGAAGCTAAAAAATTATTTAGTGAAATTAACCAGTTATTCAATGCAGGCGGTTTTCAATTCGCAAAATGGATGTCTAATTATGAACAATTTTTGCAACATATTCCCGATGAATTACGAGCAACTAACAGTGTAGATTTTGATAGTGAAATACTTAAAGTATTGGGTCTTCAATGGAAACCCAGTCAAGATTACTTATATTTTAAATTTAAAAATTTCAATAGTAGTAGTATAACTAAACGTCACATATTATCATTGTTAGCCCGTATCTTTGATCCTTGTGGTTTTTTAGCACCAGTTACATTAAAAATTAAATTATTCATTAGAAAACTTTGGTCATATGAATTAGATTGGGATGATGTTGCACCTTTAGAATTCATAAATATTTGGGAAAAATTCGAAACTGAATTACCCTACTTACAACAATTTAAAATACCCCGTTGGTTTCATGTTCAGAAAAATTTCATAGTTACGTTAGTAGGATTTTGTGATGCTTGTGAAACTTCGTACGGTGCTATGGTTTATATTCGTGTAGAAAATAATGACCAAATAAATGTCAGTTTAGTATGCGCTAAAAGTAAAGTGTCTCCATTTAAAACGGTATCAATCCCTAGATTAGAATTGTGTTCTGCACTTTTGCTCGCTCGTTTATTAAATTTCGTTAAAACTAGTTTCACACCTGAAATCGTCGTCAATAGAATTTACGCCTTATCGGATAGTCAAGTCGCCCTTAATTGGATTAAATCGTCACCTCATAGATGGAAGGTTTTCGTTTCAAATCGTGTAGCAAAAATTCAGGAACTAGTATCTACTGATACATGGTTTCATATCAATGGTATAGACAATATAGCTGATGTTCTTAGTCGTGGATTAAACCCCTTACAATTTATAGAAAATAGTCAATGGAATTATGGACCACATTGGTTACGTCAGAATATAGAGGAATGGCCAATACATAGTATAGTCGTTAAAGAAACACAAAATGATCCAGAACAAAAAACCATTTCTTTTGTAGTAGTCGAACCAACATCCAACCCTATATATTTGTTAGCCGAAAGAGTATCATCTTGGACAAAATTATTACGCAGTTTAGTTTACGTTTGTAGATTTCTCAAATTATTACCTCGTCATAAAATTATTGAAGCTAGTGATTTAGAATTTGTAGAAAATATTACATGGCAAGTAGTGCAACAAAGTCATTTTTCTTCCGAAATTACCCGTCTTGTGAATGAAAAACTTTGTTCTCCAACATTTAGAAAACTTAGACCATTCTTACACGATAAACTGTTGAGAGTGGGTGGTAGATTAAAACGTGCTCAGTTAGATTTCAATAGTCAGCATCCCATTTTATTACCAAAAGGAGATAGAATAGTAGACTTGTTAATAGATTATATACATCAATCGAATTTTCATACCGGACCCTCCTTAACATTGGCGCTAATAAGACAACGCTATTGGATACTTTCCGCTCGAAACATTGTTAGAAAACGTTTACAAAATTGCAATATCTGTTTTAGATTGAATCCCAAACCGACGTTCCCTTTAATGGCCGATTTACCTTCATATCGTGTAAACGAATGTCCCAAAGCATTCGTTCATACTGGAACTGATTACTGTGGTCCTATTGACATTACAATTAGTAGAAGAAGGGGAGCTCAAGTCCAAAAGTCATATATATGCATATTTATCTGTTTAGTCACAAAAGCACTTCATCTCGAACTCGCATCTGATCTTAGTACGGCTACATTTTTACAATGTTTAAAACGGTTTTTAGCTCGTCGAGGTCCTATTTCTACATTATATTCGGACAACGCCCGGAATTATATCGGATGTAAAAGAGAATTAGACAACTTGTATTCTTTATTAGAAAATGAAGAATATAAGTTGGCTTATTGTTCTGAACTTGCAACGCGTAAAATTCGGTTTAGATTCAATACCCCTCGTGCTCCTCATCAGGGCGGAATTTGGGAGTCTCAAGTTAAATGTATTAAAACCCACTTATATCGCGTAGTAGGAAATCAAATACTTTCATACGAAGAACTAAATACATTACTTGTACAAATCGAAGCGTTACTCAACTCACGACCATTGTGTATTCTTAGTACCGATCCTTCGGAACCATTAGCTCTTTCACCAGCGCACTTTCTTACTCTGACACCACTGCAAATGTTACCCGCAATAGACTTAACCGATGTGCCAATCAATAGATTGAATCGTTATCAGCTGATAGACCGTATGGTACAAGATTATTGGAAAAGATGGAGATTGGAATATCTTACATCTCTTCAAGTGCGCTCTAAATGGACAACTGATTCCGAACCCCTTTCAGTTGGTACAGTAGTACTTCTGAAAGAAGATAATATAGCACCCTTACAATGGCCGTTGGGTATAGTAGTGGAGACTTTCCCTGGTAGTGATGGTATAATCCGAAATGTATCAGTTAAAACTAAAACCGGTGTTTGGAACCGGCCGGTTGTGAAGTTATGTCCACTTCCCAACCAGTAGTAGATTTAGTCGTATTACAGTACAACCTCATTAAAAAAAAAAAAAAATAAAAAAAATATAGAATAAATTTTTCTTTTCTTTCAATTCAAATTTTAATAGTAGTAGTAGTTCAACTCTCTCACTTTAAACATTAGTAGTTAATTTTCCTCATGCCTGGATTCTGAAACGGTGTTTCAGGGGGGCCGGGGATGGACGCGCCAGTTTTCAATCTCATGTTTGAATACCCAGCAACTGGCGCTCCTGGTAGCCTGTTCAGAAAACAGTAGTATGAGACATCACCCTTCTACCTATTTACATACACGAATCAGTGGTCAATTAGACTTGATGGCCCGTGGTTCGGTTCGTTGGCGGGTTACCGCCAACGTCCGTCACACCACCGATTTTATATTATTATTATAATTAAATTATAATTGCGTAATGTTTTTTGGTGAAATTTTCGAGTTCTAACCGGTTAAAACTTTCGCTCGTCTCTTATACAGTGTGATAGGAATTTTCGACGATGCAATACTATAGTAGATTTTAACCGGTGCGGTACAACAATCATAGTAGTAGTTTAATCGTTCAACAATAGCATAATAGGAAGTAACTTCAAACCGTGCAGTATAATAGTAGTAGCAATTCAACAATATAGTAATTATCGTTGTTAACAATACAATAATAATCTCAACTCGTGCGTTTTATGGTAGTAGTTTAAATTCGTTTAAATTAGAAATTCGTTCAATCGCATTACAATAGTGTTTTCGTTCAAATTAGCATAAATCACTTGTAATTTTGTTCTCGCAATAAAATTAAAATTAAAGTGAATTTAGTTCAACGTGTTTACTTCGCCAAGTTGCACACCGGCAAGTTGGTTCAAGTTGGATCACGGAAATACGTAGCAGATATCAACTTTTAACCCGTTCTGGAATGTGAAAATTGGTAATCCCTGTTTCCTGTATCCCTTTTTTCCCACCAATAGTCACTAATAGGCTTCAATCAATCATAATCGGTAAGTCGATCATTTTCAAATTTTAGTATCGATTTTCGAACGAGTATTTACATTTAAAGTTACAGTCCATTAAAATTAGTCCGCGTTTTGTAGAATAGAACCGGTTAGTCGTAAAACTCATTAAAAATAGTCCATATATATATATATATATATATATATATATATATATATATATATATATATATATATATATATATATATATATATATATATCAGACATCTTTTTTTTTTACATAATCGTGTTCTACGGGTCCGAAAACGGATAGCGCCCCTGGTCTCGCCTCTCGCAGCTCTTATCGTATAGACTGTATAAGTCTAATTTTTCGGAGAAAATTCGACTAAAAATAGACTTAGTAATTCATTTGTCAGTTCTGATTGATTCACCTTAATATTTAATTTTCCTGATTTTTTACAATAAAATCAAACTTACCGCTTCACAGCAATCCAAATCCGAAAGAAACACAGCACAACGTTCACATTTCAATAATTCTTGCGCTTCTGTCATAATTTTCGTCACCAAACATTCCAAATTGTTTTGTTCCTCGAATATACTTCGCGCCAAATTGAGTAATATCTGAAACAAAACAAATAACAATCCAAAATCATGTCGCATAAACAACATTAAAAGGGTTAATAGACATCTTTTATTAAAAATTTCATTAAATTTTCTAAACATCAAATATGCCTTCATAAAAAAAAACGAAAATACATTTCATTTTACGACTTGCCTATATGTATCCTGGTGGCAAAATGAGATAACAAAATTACGTAATATGTATATTTCTGTTTATGTTTATGGTTTCTGTGAGGTTTTTGTGCGACAGCACGCCGTATTATATGTAATAAAATAAATGATATTAGGGTACGGATCCATGCAAACTTTCCTGTTCAATATCTCCCAGTAAAGATGTACGAGAAAAGTTTTGACATAACCATTAGAGAAGTTTATTTACAGTAAATGAGAAGAATTTTTCAAGAATCAATATTATTATAGGTTTTAATCTCAATCTTATCGATGTGCTTGTAAACATTATCAAGTACTCGTATTTGGGCATACGTTAACACTTTCAGTACCACGGCTTCGGCATCCGAAAATAATCAAAACAGTCGCAAAGGCCGATCGCGATCAATGATTAACTGATTACGCATTATGTATGTGTGCGATGTTACCACACGGATATGTATATACGCAACTCACACAAACACCAACACACACTTCTCTCTTGGTTTCTGTAAACAATTTTAAATTAAACAATATAAAAACTAATAAAAGTATTTGTTTGTTATTTAATTTATTTTTACCAGTTTGTTATCTAAACTTTCTGTAATTCTCTAATTGATTTGAATGTGTTTGAATGTCAAATATATGTATGTACGTATCACATAATATATGTACATGTTGAATCATTTTATGTATTTGTTTATATATAGTTTCTTTAAAAATATTGTCGGCATCCGGGCAAGTTTACTGTGAAAATGCTCGGGCGTCATAGTGTTAATGTTCAACTATAAGCTGCAACATGAATATATGATTTACTAGCCGTACCCGTGACGTTGTTCACGCGAAACGTTGAGTAGTTTCTTTTTTTCAATTTGTAGTTTCTTGCAACACAAAATGCATTAAATTGTCTCCAAATTGACAATTGTGTATTTATTGTATTATACGGTACACAATTAGCAACATTTTTTTTTTTATTTAAAATTCAGAAAAATTTACAAACTACAAAATTTATTTACAATTTTTGTTGCTATAGTTATGAAATTCTTTATGAAATATGTAAATTGGCGTAATGTGTGTAGATGCTCAAAATAGTTTTTCCATTTTCCCGTGGGAATGAGGCATTTTTCCGCAATAAAAAGTATCTTAGATCTTGACCCAGGTAATAAGTTATCATCACACCAAATTTCATTAAAATCCGTCCAGTAGTTTTTACGTGATGCGTGAACAGACAGACAGACAGACAGAGACAGATTTACAGTTTTATTATATGTATAGATAACTATTGTTTCGCAACACTTGACTACTCAAAAATAGATACCTTTCTGAATGGAAGAGTTTATTTGCTAAAATAAGTAAGTTTGAAAGTGGTGGGATTAACTCCCGAAGGAAGCGCCAGACTTCAAAATACAGTTCGGTGTCTTTAGTTGGTTAAATATTGTAATTTTTAACACACTTTTTCCAGATTCGTTGATTAGAAATTTAATATTTAGTTGACAATTCTGGGAATTTACAAAAAAAAGCTTTGATTAGTCGTATTGTTTGTCGAACTAGACTCAACGGATAAACTCAAAATATACAAAACTTAAGTACGTTTAATTTTAGTGAAGGCATAAACAATTTCCTAGTCAGAAATCGGTTCAGTAACTACTAAGCCGCTTGTCAGTAATTGAAAATACATATTCATATATGGCGGTATATAATAAATTAATATGAAAACTAGGTCAATATAATTTAATTAAACTCTGTTACTAATAGTCACTCATAGGCTTATTATACATATAAATAAGTATAACATATCATTATATAGTTTAACACGAATAATTCTACTTTAGACCATCAGTTAAAACATCGAATAAATTCGACACTGACATTGAAGAACAGAACGATAGTAATGATAAAAATCTATAATAGAAAATGAAAGCTTTTATTATTACCCGCGTCGAAATATTAAACCTGCATTAAACCTACATTACTGCTTTTAATTGAATTAAATAGGGTTAAAGTAGTTTCAGAATTACATGTAAAAAAAGCCTATATTAAGCCTACATGTTGTCGCAAAATGACAGATTCTCCACTTATAGTGTCAAAGTAGTATCTCTATTGACCCTACAATACTGCTCCTTGACCCTTAAAATCAGGTGTTGTGAGGCTGGAAACAGGTTCTTAATCGTATACATACAATACACACACATACGTACATACGCATCCATCCATACACTCATAGAAGCATACATTCATACATACATACACACATACATGATAGGATTTTAAAATGAATGCAAAAGTATTTTATTATTTTACTGTTTATTAATTTTAAGTTTATACATTAATCACAATAAAAATTAAAATTTTGACCTATGTATTAGAATACTTTAAACACTATTTCTATGGTAATATTTTTTTTTTTATATAATTTTTTTAACAATAACATTCTATGTATATTTGACAATTAATTTAATTGTTTGATTCTTGTTAATAAAATATAAACAATTAAAATAAACGAAGCAATTTTCGAAGTGGAAAAAGTTAATTTACCTGATGTAGAACGGAATTAAAAATATATATAATATATGCCATTTGTTTATTGTTTGTAAAATTTTGATGGCGTCAATTTTAAGAAAAGATATTGAAGGAGCAAAGAAATTGCTGTTTATGTTATAAATTTAATTTTTAATGTAACTCTAATTAATAGTAATCACGGACAAGATATTTAGCAAAAAGTTCATATAAACAAAACATGTTAACAATTACTACGATGTAACGTTTTTTCAATTATTTCAAAATTTTCACTTTTAGTTCATCTCAATTTCTTCATATAAGCACAAAATTTCAATTTTTCACCTCACACCTGAATTGTAGGATTTGTTTATCAGGTTAAAATTAAAATTTACACTTATTATTTAATCAATTTGAATTATCAAATGATTTACGCAAAACTTTGTTAAGTTCTTTACATTTATATTGATAAAAATTAAAGAAATAATTATTATACAGATTTGAAAATAACACTGATACACTTTAGTAAATTCGTTTTAAATAAATCACTTAATAATTTGTTAATTTTCGTACATAAACTTCTTCAAACGTATTAAATACATTTACGACATACGCGTCGTATAGTCTGTCGGCCATCTTGGCTTTATTATTCTCTTCGTCGTGTGGCTCGTAAAGTCTCGTTTATGTTCGTTGTTCGTCTTTGTCATTAAACGTTCCTGCGTATTATTTAAATCGTACATCACTGTTTAAATTTTAAATCCGACATATATATACAGTGTCTTTCATGAATTTCACACCATAATGGGAAACTTTTTACTATTAATTTTTTTAAAAACTATTTTAGTGAAGTTAGTTGGGGCATCAGTTGAAATGAAAAAATAGTTAAACACATCTTACTTCCGCTTACCATTTTGGCGGGAAACCGGAAATTTCGTGAATTATTAAAATGGTAATAATTTGAAAGTTGTTGGTCATTTCCTGATTAAATTTTAGCATCATATCAAATTTAAGTGTAGTAAACATATTCCGATAGCTAAATATTATAGTCTGCAAGAATAAAGCTCAAAAATATGTTTTCCGAAAATACGGCTTTAAGTAGCCCTAGATACAAAAAATTTTACGAATTCTAGCAAAATACAAATCATACCGTTCTTTGAGATCTGTTTATTCATAAAATCACAATTGTCATCAATGAAATGAGATTTGCGTAACGAGTTTTTAACTACTAACTGCAAAGAAAATAAAGAAATAACAATTATTCATGCTTGTTAAAATTCCAATATTACAGAGCGTGTCTTTTTGTGACCAAGTTAAATTTTTCTATTGAAAGATCGATGTCTGTAGCAATATTTTGATGATAATTGTGATTTTATGAATCCGCAGATCTCAACGAATGTTATAAGTTTTATTTTGCTTGAATTCGTACAATTATTTTGAATTTAGGGTCAGTTAAATTCGTATTTTGGAAAAGCGGATTTTTGGGCATTATTTTTGCAAACTGTGATATTTAGCTTTCGGAATATATTTACTATGCCTAATTTTGATACGATGCCAAAATTTCATCAGGAGGTAATCAATAACTTTCAAATGATTATCATTTTTCATAATTCACAAATTTGAAATTTCCGGTTTCCTGTCAAATATTAAGCGGGCGGTAAGATGTGTTTAGCTAGTATCTCATTTAAACTGATGCACCAACTAAGCCCACTAGGATATATTTTTCAAGGAATCAATAATAAAATTGTTTCCCATATCATGCGTACTTTATGAGAGACACTGTATATATGTATATTATTTTTTCCCATATATTTTTTTAAACTAATAAAATGTTTTGAGACTACATCGAACCTGCTCAGACCTACTATTTAATTGTTTATAAAGTGTTAAATAGCATTAAGATAGGTTTGTGGACGGTTAAGTAGCTTCAATGTAGGGTTATTATTTGTAAACATTGTGTTTGTAGGTTCATTGAGAGTCGATATAGGTTCACTTAGGGTGAATATAGGCTCATTTAGATGTTAGAAGGGTCAATGCAGTATCAAAATCTTGACTCGGGTATTTAATTTTAAAGATAATTTAACTCATGTGTATCAAGTCCCATATGAATATTGTAGTTTTTTCACTTTTACCATGGAAAAAAAGTTAGCATAAATTTTTACAGCGAAAAAAATAATACAAAACATTTAATTGGTCATTTCACTGTAGGTAAACACGATTAAAACGAAACAAAAATTCCTCTTGGTAAATTTAACTGATTTCAGAACGATAGTAACAATGTATAAAATAATAATATGAATTATACTAATTTATTTTATTCCTTAAATTATCTTACCTTATCACACTTGAGTTTTATATCTTTTCTGAATAAATTTGTGTTTTCTACAACTCAAATTTCTTGCCTGCGAAAGCAATTTAACTCGAAGAACTGTCAATCCAAAAACGCTTCAGCTACGCTGTCGCGTTTTGTTAGTTGACAGTTCTTCTCGTTAAATGTCTAGGCAACAAATTTTCGTTAGACAAACCCAAATTTATTCGAAAAAGTACAAACCTCTCGTGTAATAATAAGTGAGAAAATTAAATAATTATTATTTAGCTGAAAATCGAACTGAGGTATCATTTTCTCTTTTATTTCGATCGATTATCCTATACTCTTATCAAACATCATAATCTCCTTAAAAAAAAAAATTATTACCTACAACATTGTATACTCTAATTAAGCATTGTACAATATTACTAAAATAGAAAATTTAAAAAATAAAAAAATAAAAAAGAATTGTATCAGAGGCGCTTGGATTTGAACGTAAAACCTATGGAACTGCACCTATAAGTACTTTACACACTGACCTACACGCCGTTGTTCTTAATTCAATTTCTAATTAATTTGTCCTAAATCCGTGATCCCTAAGTTTGATACTCCTCTAGTAAATTTAAATTTTTCATTTGTCAGTACATATTTCTGAAGTTTAGAATTTATTTTTGATACAAATTGCATTTATATTTGCACAACCTAAAGGTAAAGTATTTCTTGTCAAGTATTGTGTTACATATTCATGTCTGCATGTGTTTATCATACAGGTTATTTACTTCAATTATTGTATATATACACTTTCATACATATTATATACGAGTATATGAGACTGTACGTTTAATACAACTAAAAATTTTAATCAGTATAATGGAAAATGTTTTTCATAATCCTCAACAATACTATATTTTTCTTTCAAATCGAGAAAATAAGGATAATCCGATTGTATTAATTAAACTTTTTCTTAAAATAATATTTTTATTTTTTCTTTTTAAGCAAATATTTAATTTTTAACTAGTTATATAAAAAAAAAAGAAACAAAAAATAGAAAATATTAAATTTTAGTATAGCTTGACTTCTTTAAATGACTGACTACTTCCTTACTTCTCGGGATGCATTGTCCTAAAAGACTCGGCATCAAAGACAACCAAACATGGATAACTCAAGAGTAGAAATTTTAAATTTGGGTCATTACACGCCACTTCATCCAGGTCATGTCAACCATGACCTCAGATTTAGCTGAAAATTTTTTTAATTTTTTACTTAACCATCCTAATCATCTGTACAAAATTTAAAAAAATTATCTTTAATAGTTTTCAAGTTATGAATTTTTGAAATTTAGCAAATAAGGGTTAAAATGATGTTTCCGTGGTATCACTTTCGGTGACGTTATTATATTAAAAAATCCATAACTTCTGTAATATTTAACATAAAGCAATAATTTTTTCATCAAAATGTTCAGAAAAGTCAGGAGATTACAGGAAAAATAAATTTGGTTAATTATCACTTCATGTTTCTATGTAATGCTTTGTTAGACTTAAATTTTGAGACATTTTTTAATCGATAAACAAAAAATCTTTAAAAGTGATTATTGACCAAAGGTATAGCAGTAACCGTAGTAATTTTTTTTTTTTAATTTACCCTAAAGATGTAAACTAAAATAATCTGGAACAAAAATAATGGTTTTTTTACCCGCTAATATTTTTCAGATACGTTCGACGTCTGGAAGCTCAAAAAACGAGCTTTTTGGAATAAATTCCCAAAATTCAAAATTTTTGTTTACACCATTGAAAAGAGGAGAAAATATTACATAAACAAGGTCTTTAAACTATTATTCTATGTCAACTTGTTTCCAAGAAAAACTAACTTTTATAAATGGTCGCCGTATATTCCACTGTCGCGGCATCCTGCATAACATAGCGAATTTTCATTTATAAAAATTAGTTTTTCTTGGAAACTAGTTGACATAGAATAATAGTTTAAAGACCTTGTTTATGTGATTTTTTCTCCTCGTTTCAATGGTGTCAACAAAAATTTTGAATTTTGGGAAATTATTCCAAAAAGCTCGTTTTTTGAGCTTCCAGACGTCGAACGTATCTGAAAAATATTAGCGGGTAAAAAACCATTATTTTTGTTCCAGATTATTTTAGTTTACATCTTTAGGGAAAATTAAAAAAAAAAATACTACGGTTACTGCTATGCCTTTGGTCAATAATCACTTTTAAAGATTTTTTGTTTATCGATTAAAAAATGTCTCAAAATTTAAGTCTAACAAAGCATTACATAGAAACATGAAGTGATAATTAACCAAATTTATTTTTCCTGTAATCTCCTGACTTTTCTGAACATTTTGATGAAAAAATTATTGCTTTACTAGCAGTATACCCGATGGGATTTCTCATCGACAACATCTTTTTATTAGATACTCACTGCTCACTTTCAATGTTTTTCAAAAGCCTAAATATCAATTTCCACGTTTCTAATTTAAAAAATGAGGAACTTCCAATACGAACTTTAATTTCCTGTTTTAACCCCTTAGGGAATGAATTTCCAGAAACGTTTACATAACTGACATTTATTTATAAGTAGTAATGCCTAAAGATCAATCTCCATATCTTCTGTGCTAAATTTCGTCCTTCTAAACCCAACAGTTTAGGCTGTGCGTTATCTGTCAATCAGTGTATAAAATATTATTTATTTGAATAGTCATAATAACATATTTTTCATATATCTCTAACTTCAAAAATGACGAATTTCCATAAAAATTTGCATTCCCTATTTAACCCACTTAGGGGGCGAATTTTCAAAAATCCTTTCTTAGTGGTCACTTACGTTACATAGGGAACTCCTGTGCAAAATTTCATTCTTGCAAACCCAACGGTTTAGGCTGTGCGTTGTCTGTCAGTCAGTCAGTGTTAGAAATTTATTAAGTAGATGTTAAATATTACAGAAGTTATGGATTTTTTAATATAATAACGTCACCGAAAGTGATACCACGGAAACATCATTTTAACCCTATTTTGCTAAATTTCAAAAATTCATAACTTGAAAACTATTAGAGATAATATTTTTAAATTCTGTACAGATAATTAGGATGGTTAAATAAATAAATAAAAAAATTTTCAGCTAAATCTGAGGTCATGGGTGACATTTTATGTTTTTATTGGATGATTTGAAATGAAATGACCCATTTGTCCTTAATTCGTTTATTTTAATGATGTGTTTTCCTTTTTGCTTTTAATACGGAAGTATCCTAATAGGTGCGTCGCGCGAACTCTAAAAATACGGCCCACGATACCAGATCCTCTGAAATTTCGAGCTCGTGAAGACCATTTACATTTTTTTTTTTCAGAAAATCAATAATTCTGACTAACGTAAAAGCCCCTATACCGGAACACTATTTTTAGGTGCGTAATGAAACTGGCTTTTAAAAATTGACAAATAAATTAAACACCCGTTTTTTTTTTAATAAGCATGAAGCAAAGTTCTTTTTAATCCAATGAATATGTTTATAAAAAAATACAACCAAAAATTTTTATTTATTAATGTTTTCTTTTACAAGATGTGAACATCTATATCCAAATAAAGAAATATTAATAACACTAGGAGTTGGGAACCGATATACAAACAGACGTGTAATATGAGTAATATGACACATAGAGTGACATCTAGACGTCAATGTAGGAAACATAGAATGGTTTAAGTATCAGACGTAAATAAAGGATCAAATTACTGTATTCAACGAAAATTTTTTAATACATAGGTATATGTATTTCTTTAATTAAGTAAGGAAAAATTAAATGCGAGTTGAATTTAAATTGAAAAATAAACATTCTATTAATAATAATTTTTGTTATCAGAGGTTTCTTTCAGAAATAACTTCATTAATATATAAATGTCAAAACTGTTCCAGTATTGGATCGCGTTCCGGTATAAGGGCTTTTACCCTATATAAGAGTTATTTTTCCATTGAAAAATATCAAATTTTACGATGCATGCCCTATTGATTTATAATTGGAGTTAATTTTCTATTATAACTTATTCAGCGATCTACTCTTAAATGAATCAAGTTCTTAATTACCAGGTGGAATTTTTCTATTGTTTAGAGAAAAAAAGAATAAAATTACAGTTTTTGAAACTTTCAAAAAAATTTAGTATACGCGATGGTCATCAAGTACAATTTTTCTTTTTAAAATTACTAATTACAAAAATAAAATGTATTAGATCTGTTGGTGAAATTTGAGTAATTTGAGTATAAAATTCTCATTTCTTTTTTTCCTATAAAACTAATCAAGTGCGTTCAGAAAATGTAACTTTTCTGCAATTTTCCGAATACGTTTTTTCCGCTAGGCTCTACCCACCCCTACAATCCGAGATCGACAGGTTTAACACCATTGTAATATACAGTTTGTTCACAAAACGACCGAGTTTAATTATTTTTCCTTGGTGTCCATCCTTACTTTAAATTTTTTTTTCATTACCCGTCGATCCAAAACTTTAGACACCGCTGCTTAATGTTTCCTATTAAAGTTAATATACAGTTTATAAAAAAAAATATATATTTTATTTAATGTTATTTATACATACCTCAGCTCGGTTCTTTTTTCTCTAAAAATAAGCTTTTACCTTAAATTGACACAATATTTTATAACCTGGGTAATATTCTTTATATCTTTCGTAAGTAGAAAACGCTTTCTACTACAATATATTATCTTTAAAAATGTACTCTACTTTAAAACGAAGCATTTCTCTGATGTACATGTAAGAGAAAATAAAATTTCATTTTAAAAATTCTTTGTTGAATTATTTATATATAATTATTTCTAAAATCACTAACTGCGCAAAAGTATCGTAAAATAGTATATTGTACAATAAATGGGAAAAAGGCCCTGCGGGCTCGCGCAACAATTCATATGAGTGAGAAATAAGCTTTTCCCACGTATTTTACACTATAATTTTTCTCGTAAAATTTAACATAAAAATTAAAATTAAATTTAAATAAGTAGTAAAAATTTTTTAAATTTATAATGTCAATGGTAAGATGTTCAAATTTTTGCAAAAGTATACTTTGAAACTATGGAAACAATAATATTTTTAGTATTATTTATATGGAAGATATAAATATTAAACCAAGGACACAGCCAACTTTTTTATTATATTAAGCCGTGGGAAATTATTTCGCACGCTCTTTTCCGCATTGTGTGGGCAATTGTTAATTTTTACATATAGTTAACCGTGCGCAAAATGTTACTTTTAATAGTAGGAATAGAAAAATAATTTTTTATTTTAAAATTGACATTATTAATCCAATCATATTAAATTTTTACGTGCCAAAATTAGTACCTAAAAGGAAAATGTGGGAAAAATTCCGCGGAATTCATTGAACTATTTTTAAACAGCCGAATTATTGGATTTCTTCAAACTGGCGGTTAAAAGAGCCCAAAACGTGTTTAAAAAAAAATTAAATTTTCACATAAAATAAGTTTCATAAAAAATATTATAAAACCAAAGTTATACCTAATTAAACAAAAAAAATAATTTTTTTGGAACTTGGTGAAAATGTAGTCTGGCAAGTAGCATATGAGCGTTTTTTAATAACTGCAATAAATATTGCATAAATTCGTCATTTAATAGTTTCGTTAACGATGTTTAACACTTTCAGTGTCAAGCATAAAATATAGACGTTGTGAAATGGCCAAATATTTTATGTTAAATAAATAGGTTCTTACGTTTGTCACGCGATATCGCGTGATTGGCCATATAGTAAAGAAGCCGGATCACGCGATATCATTGCGGTAATTGGTTGAATTTGAGTAATCTAGATATTAAAATTTTATTTCTTCTATCAAAATGACGAATTGTTTTTTTCGAAATAAGACTGACCCCCCACCGAAGTTTTTCCCTAGAAATCCTCGTTATCCAATCTTAGTAAAATAAAAATAGTGACTTCAAAAACCTATACCTACAGTTCGCATCCAACTTCATCATTCCATCATTTAACTTACGATTTCTAAGGCAGTGAATAATTTCAGTAATCTTGATGACGTCACTAAATTAGAAAAAAAATTTTTTCCTCAAAACGACCGTTATTATAGTAGTTTGAATTAAGGTGCTTGATTGAATTTGGATAATTTGTGTGTGAACTTTTTATTTTTACTATCAAAATGACTCAGTTCTTTTTATAAAGATGACTGTCAAAAAATTTGAAATAATCGCTGTTTAGGGGTAATGACCCCCCATGACCACCTAATATATCCGCTCTAGAGTATGCTAGTGTCCCGTTATTTTACAGAACACCCTCTATAATAAATTAAGATACTTCTATCATTCTACTGGGCCTCTACACAGCTTTAGTGTCGTCTAGAAATAATACTATATTCTAATGTGTTATTATATTATCGAATTGAATAAATAACAGAATGCCAATACAACAGTAGTCATTCCAGAACAATTTTCTACAAGAATTTTCCCTATTCATATAATATATGACACCGCATATAATGGGAATCTAATGGCAGACAAAAAAAGAACAAAAAGAAATGAAACGAAACCGGAAGAAGACAATACAATGTCTGTCATTGTCTGTTTTGATAAATTATAATTTTTTTTCTTCTCATTCCATTCTTGATGATGATGATGACATGGCTTCGAGCAACTATCTATTGTTGTGTTGGTTAGCCTATAGAAAAAATATTGCCCCCATTATTATCAGTAATTGTAAATCAATGCAGACACGGAATGTATGATTTGGAATTTTTTTGAATTGTATTAAAAACAAAGTGGGTCAAAAAGGAATGTAGCAAGAAATATAGTTGGCTCCAGAAAAGTTGACTCATTTTATGTCTCTACCAAAAACAATTTCAGTACAGCTACTAACTGACATCATATTAACGAAAATTTTAATTTTTTTTTTTAATCTAACACTTATAAAATTATGTCTTCTCAATAATATAATAATACAAGATTAGTCTGAAAATAAATTTTTAAATTTCTGTTGCTCAAACATCAAAAATTTCTTTAAGAATCGATTTCCGTGATAACGTTACGTTTCTAATGAGGCAACTAGGTCACTTGACTTTATCAGATAACTTTATCAATGACTTCTTACGAATAGAAAATGATAAATAAACGGAGTTATTGTACTATATTCAACTGGGAATCCTAAGAAGAAACTAAGTTGACGGTCATTAGGATTTGATCACCTTTGAAAATTTGTTTTAAACGTGAATATACTAATTTTCTAAAAAATAAGAATTTAATTCATAAATTACCTGCAAATGTGACAAAAAATTTTTTATTACTCATACGAGAGAAGTACTAACTTGGCGCACACATTTCTGTACGAAGTAATAAAAATGTCAAAAATTGTAATAATAATAGAAAAAAGTATGTGAAATTCGTAATAAAAAAATAGTATGAGCAACTCGTACGGGATTGTCGATTGCCCATTCAAACGAGTGAGCGCACTCACTACGTTCCTGCGCTCAACTTCGTTTTCGTGGCCAATCGACAATTTCCCGCACTTATTGCACAATATACTATTCCTACACGAAAGAGGCTGCCAATTTATATTCCCGTTTCAAAAAATTTATGTTGGTTAAAACTTTGTTTTTGATTACCTATGTAAAAAAATTAAAAGAACAGTACCAAAAGTTTATAACTGCGTTTTGAATTTATACCGCTCTTTTTTCAAATTATGATTTTCAAAGCCTTGAAAAATTTTATGTGCTTAGTGACGTCATCAAGTTAAAAAAACTATAATCCGTGAAATTTTACTCTTTATATATTATTTTTTTAAATTAAGCTACCTTGTAGAATTTTGCTAATTTTAATGTGAAATTTTTACTTTTACTGCCCAAATGAGAAAATTTTTTTAAGAAATAAAACAATAGGCATGACGAATTTTTAAAAACTCTTCTATGAGATTCAGAAATATCTAGGTACTTAAACCAAAAAAATCTTATATTTTAAAAAAATCGATTTATTAGTATAAAATTGTTATTTTAATTATTTATTTCGATATGCACGTCAAAACGCCCGAATGTGTCATAGCGTCTGCTGTGACCATAGAGCATCTAGAGAGAAAATACATATTTCTATACTACTGGAACCTGTGTAACCACTTGAGATAGAAAATATGTTGTATACGTGCACGGTGTTTACTTTGTATTTGTGCGGTAAACTCTGTTTGTGTGAGTGGTGGATAGCCGTCACGTGACCTTTGGATCACATACATGTATGTGATGTGTGTGATACCACAACGCTACTTGTGCCGGTTCAACAATCAAATTTATTGTTGTTTGACTGACTTACACTGAGCGACGGGTAGTGAGCAACTGACACCTAAGCAGCCTAAGATGCACATACTTCCACATAAGTGATTGCAGAAAAGAGACAGTTAGATTCGTTCTATTTGTTCTGTGGCTGTGACGTTACTTCTATGTAATCAGTTGCACGGATACACAAATATAACGCAACTGTTTATATTGTATTGAGTTTGAGTTAGAAGAATTTAGTTGACTTTTGTTACAAATATGAATACTAAAGTTTATAAGTGGTGTGCAGACCCTCAGTGTGGAAATACATCAATAAAAAATTCTAGCAAGTTATTTGTTTACGTTCCACATAAAAAAAAATGCGCACTAAGTGACTTAATCTTGCACGGCGAGATCCAAAAGCTATTTGCCTAAATTCTCCAATTTATTTTTGTGAAGATCATTTTGACGTAAGTTTTTACTTCATTTCATAGATTCTAAAATATTCTATGCATAATAATTTTGTTTGATGTCTAAATTTAATAATAAATTTGCTGCTTTTTAAAGTTATATTTCATCTCGATTATTCACAATTATTTATCTTAATGGGTACTTTATCAATAAATAATAATAGCCTCTTATTTATACTTGCCATGAAGTAAAAATAAGAGCACAGAAAAAGCATATTTTACGGATTTTGAAGTTATAAGTCATTTTTTTTTAAAGAATATTGATGTACTTAAGTTGAAGTTTTGAGATTTCTAAATTCTGCTGAGCAAAAGTCTTTATTTGATGCAAGAAACTCTCCCAGCATAATGTCCTAATATTTTTTTTTTAATTTTATTTAAAATATTTTTATAAATATATTGTGATACTCAAATGTTTAAACATAAAATAATTCTAGTGCTTAAAATTCTTTTAAAGAGTTTGTTTTGAAATTGCTATTAAAATAATGCAAATATATGATTTATACTAAAGATTTAGAAATATATGATTTACTAAAGAATTACATGCAACGAGATTAAAGAGTTATATTTCAAAATTTAATGAGAACTCACTCTAACGTAAAATAAAAGAAAAAAACTCATCGTAAATTTTATATCGCAAAGAATCTCGCATTTATATTTATACAAAATAAACAATTTTTTCTTGTGTAAATAATACTACACAGTATTTCTATAGGATTATTATTAAAGTAAAAATAAGTTTTAAAATAAATTAAAAAATATTTATTTTTATATTTCAGCGACATACCTGGTTACGTCGGTATTCCAACACCGACACTTCAAACAACTGAGCATTTTGAATTCCAATACCGCAAAACGTTAAATACCGTTGAAAGACTTCGACATCACGTTCGGTAAACTCTTCGGAATCGTTAGTTTTGTTGATAATTTGTGCCACTCCGATCACGTCACCTTCATAATTACAAATAGGCATACATAGTATTAGGTTAGTTTTGTAGCCAGTGCGCATGTCCACATCACTGTTGAATCTTGGATCCTGTGAATGAAAAACAAATTCAAAAAATTAGAAAAAATCCACTCTGAAGGATGGAAATGGAAGCAAAGTTAGGGGAGACTGGGGTAAAGTGGCCAGTAGAGGTAAAGCGATCATTGGCCTTTACTCACCGGAAACTACTCCATTCTTATGGCGAAGCTGAATACTAGCTTGTAGGCAAGCCATTAGTATTCTAGTAAAACGTCAGTGATCAGTTCCCTAGATTGTATGAGTTATAACGAATTTTCTGAATTTTCGAGTGTTGATGTAAAGTAAGTTGTAAGTTGTATTCTCATTATTTTTTTTATTAATTACGAATACAATTTTTTAATTGGGATAGCTAAACACTCTGTCTAATTACCTTTAAAATAATATAGTTATCAATGAATCAGAAATTTTTTTTTTGAAATTAGTTGTAGTTTACCGAAATGACGTCTAACGAGGTAAAGTGGCCAGGCTCATAAGGGGGCAAAGTGATCAGTGTCTCCGATCGCTGCTCAAATTGAATTCTTAGAATATTTTAACATATTATATTAAATTCAGAACTTCTATTTAGTTCTTTATATTTTGTAAACAAAAGAATTGCCTGAAATCAGTTTTTAGGATTACGAGAAAAAATGTGAAAAAGGAACCCTTATGATGATACTTCAATGTCCGTTCGTTGATATATAATAATTAATGATACAATCATAGTTTGATTTTGAATATAAACAAGTTTATTACTTCAAGATTTCTTTTTGGGTTAAAATGGGTACACCTGGCCACTTTATCCAACATAGTGGGGTAAAGTGGTCACTTTGCACATGTTGCGAAAAACCAAGATTGCAAAAATACCTTTCAAGACATTGTTGATATATTGATGGTTATTGGTTCTGCACTAAAGCCACTATATGCTAAATATTTATTAATCTGTATTTCTTTTCAAACAAATGAACTAAATAATATTTTGTCTTAGAGTGGTCACTTTACCCCAGTTTTCCCTATGTATGGAAGCGAAAGTAACTGTTTTTGAATGTTTAAAGTTCTTTTACATTTGAAGCGAAAACTTCTATAGCGAGAGTAACTCTCCATAAACTAAACCTTAAACCAAGGAAATAATAATAGAAAAAAAAGGAACTAAAAACACGCAAGAATGAAATTTTATATCACACAAGATATCTAGAATATCTTAAAATAGCAACAATTATATTCAAATTTCATCAGCCTAATTGCTGTTAATGATACTTAGCAAGAAAAAAATATGTGATTTCTCTTTAAGTGAACATAATATCGTATCCTGCTATTATCCCGATAAAAAGTACTTTTGTTTATATAAATAAAAGTATATGTGTGTTATGCAAACGGAAAAAAGAATTCTTAACAAAATCCTTTTCCTTTCTTACAAAATAGGTTAATGGTTATACATTTTTATAACAAAGATATTATTTCAAAAGGATTGTAGAAATATACATTCAGATATGTATTAAAACTTGAGTATTTCGTTTATGACGGTTTGATATGATATTATGCAGAAATATATTTAATGTTTATATTAGAATAATAAATATGGAATATTGTTGTATTTATTTTCAAGTGGCTATTATTTTAAAAGTTACGAAGTCACTTGGCACATTCCAGATAGAAAGTTTAGTCTATGTTTAACTTTTGAATAGTTTATTATACGTTTTACTATGAATTAGTTGAATATTTTTTTTTAAGGGGAAAATTTTTTTTGCACGTTTCGATAATCTATACCTTTAAAAATAACATACTAAAATTTCAAGTGCATATCTCAAATAGTTTTTGAGCTACAGCCATCCGAAGAGTGGATTCTGATTTTCATTGTTAACTTTAAGCTATTAAGAAATGTATGAGGTTCAGGAGTTTCTGGACATGGCTGCTAGTCACATGTTGTGGAAAAGCTAGACCCTGATACATTTAAACGACTCATCTAGTTTTTCTATGACCGTTATATAATGAGTATATCGTAATAAACTTTAGTAACAATTCTCAGTGATTAAAACTAAAAGGTAAAATAAAGAAAAACTATATTTTTAAAATTTGCTGCAGTTATAACTCGATGACAAATCATCCGATCCAGTTGATTCTCATTGCAGTTTCTTTTATATATGTTTCGTCGTACCATGAACCTCCAGTTTTCCGATCGAATAAAAAATGTAATTTTTGCAGGTCAAAAATCATCAAATTTTCGCCCAAAATTTGAAACTTTTTTTAAAAACTCCGCCATTTTGTTAAATTTCAACTTTTTTTTTCGATTGAGGTTCACGGTACGAGCAATACCTTCTAGTTTAATAGGCTTTTTAGTTTTTTTTGATTTCAGGTACTGTGATGGTCGCTATCACTGCAGCAGTGGGGGAACTTTTTTTTGGCAGATCGCAATCTTGGCAGATCGCGAATAACTCCCTGAATTTTCAATTTTTTGGTCCAAAAATTTTATCGTGAATTTATTATATATCAATGAATATATCCTTAAAATATTAAAACATTCCATACAGTAGTTTTCTTTAAAAAAATTCCCAAAAATCAACTTTATTAATGCGGTCACACTAGTGGTCCCCCTTAAATTTCAAAAGTTTGTAATTACTACACAGGAAGAGTAATGGAATACAAAGTCATCTACTTTGAAAACTTTTAATTTTTAGAGCTCCGTACCTTAAAAGGAAGGAGGAAACCCATTCTCATGTCCGTCTGACACAGAAGTTTATCTTGGAGCAACATTGGAATTTGGTATAATGTTTGGTATATAGTATTTTTCAGTTATCGCAAGCAAATTTGGATCAAATTTAAATATACACAAATCAAAAAAAAAAAAACTTTTTAATTTTGTCACTGTGGGACCCTAATTTTACGAGTCTGACTCGCTCTTTACCGATTCTTATATTTTATTTGAATAATGCCTTTTTTTTGAAAAGAAGTAAAACATGTATTTTGCTCTTTTTTTAATTAACGTAAAAGGGATTACTAAAAATCAGTACTATTATACACGACAACAAAATATGCAGTCACTGTCAAAGCTAATTACAGTAACCAACAAAAATTAGTACCACTAATTTGTAAAATAATATAATAAAAAATACTTTTTAGTAAAATCTTATTAGGGATTATTCAGGCTTTTTTCTTATATTATCTTAATAGTTTTTTGATCGATATATTGGCGCCGAAATGTCTGAAATACTTTCAAATTTGTTTATCTAAATAGTTATTTATAATTAAAAAATATCGCTTTTAATTTGTTCCATCAAATTGGAAATTTAAATTTTATTTTTTCTGAATAATAAAATATATATCAAAATATTCTATTGCATAATACACGCAATCAGACATACGTTCCGTGTTGTCGTTTGCATATATTGAGAGATAATTCGATTGACTACTTTTCAAAGTACTCTCATGATTTGAAAAATTCTTAGTCCCACCTCTGTGTTGATACATATAATCACGTGATTAATTTTTCAAAATGTTATCAAAGTAAACGATTTGTTGTAAATTTCCTCAGAGATTTGTTGTAAACATTTTATCCATTTATATGTAAATTTTTGTCATATACTGTAAGTTAACAATAATGAATATTTATTCAAAAAGGAAAAAAATTTTAATACACATAACAAAGCTATTAGGTATGACGGTATGAGGCTACGTAATGAATCTACTCAAGGATAGCTAGCTCCGATGTTGTATATTTCCATATAGGTATGTATTGCAGTCAATATAGACCAAGAGTCAGTGTACTTTCTTCAATGAGTTTTTCATCGGTTAAAATTTTGTATAAAGATATTTTTTATATGTCTGAAACATTTGTCGGTGCAAAAGATCCTAATCCTATTGGCATCTGTCAAATGGGTGCGGCTTAAAAAGTTTGATGACGAAAAAATACAATAACACTTTTATGTATACATAATAAGTAATCAGTGCAATATTACAATCTATCGTACACAGACGTTAAACGAAAAACGTCATGAAGTAACTGAATAACTGCCAACGAATGGGAAAATCAAATAAATTATATTTACATTGAGGTATAGAAAATTCAACGCATAAATTATATTTCAGAAAATGCACCTTACAAAAACAGTTTGATTTTTCAATACCAGGTGCTCTAACGTCATTCGACAGATCCCAATAATGCGGCTTTTTATTTGTTCAAAATTACCAGAAATGTATTTTTCTATTTTTTATAAATATCTCGAGAAATATTGATTTTGCAACATGGTTACTACGAAATTAGTTGGTCGTAAATTTTACAAGAGAAAAGATTCAATAACTTTTCCTTGTAAAATGTACCATTTCTAAAATATTTACAGATAAATGTAAAAAAGCTTGAAGACCCTTGTCATCTAGTTTAATAAGATTGAACTTTAAACACCAAAAAAATCTCAAAAAGGGTTCGTTTTACGAGGAAACGAAACTGACACATTGTTATCATAAAATTTACAGGTAATAAACGTACACGGAGAGAAAAATCATATAATTTTTGTAAATAAAATTTCAGAAAAATTACCATGCTCTCTTATAATGCGTGCGCGATCGACGACGAAAATAAAAAATATGTGCTAGCATAGTAAAATTTAATGTGCTAACACAACTTTTATCACACTCTTATGCATATATGTTATAGTTTAATTCTTGTTGTCGTACTCTTTCATTTGCGCATCTGACCCGCAACTTCATGTTGCTTGGGCTGTACCTGTAAAAACTTCGAAGATGCCCGATCTTTTCCGACTTTTGATTCTTTATGATGCATACAAAAATGATTGCCAACAATATATTCTATTACTAAAGATAGTGAAGTAACAAATAGATGAATTAAACGGTCACATCCCCGTCCTCTAAGACAGTGTAATGAATACTGCTTGCTGCTTGTAAGACTAATGAATCAAGGTGCTTGGTCCGATCCGTCCGACCAAGTTGGTCGTCCACACCTATGGTTGGCTATGTGACTTGCTATGAGTGAGGTACATTTCAACAGCGTTCACATTTTCACAACACACATAACCTTCTTTCTCTTCTTTTCTTTCTACTATTAGTAGATAGCATTTAAAATATTATAATACAGCGTGGTAATTTTTGTAAGAAAAACAAAAAAAAAATTTTTTTGTCGGCAATGGAACTTTTTACTGTGCTGTTTTACAAATTTTTCGGAGCTAATATTACGGAAACAATATTCTATCCTTTAAATTTTCTATTATTAGTTATAATTTTTATATTTTTACCGTACAAAATTGAATATGTTCGCCTTTTACACGTCGATTGTAGTCCTGAGCACAGTAATTTTTATATGAATTTTCTCTCCGTGTAGTAATAACTTTTTTGTCATAAAGTCGATATTTTGAAATATTCAAAAAAGACCAACAAGAAATAGTTGCTAGTGTAATTTTGAACAAAAAAATTGGTAGAAAACCGTTTGCAGATGTACTCCCATGACTCTTGATCTATATTAGAGCGTATACCTTGGACCACATATCTTGACAGTAATTTACCCATAATAAAGACAAGTCGTTTCAATTCAAATCATACTGAAAGAAACATCTAAATGACGCACACAATCATTCCCTCTTTTTTATAAAAATCACGTAGACTACTTAAATTAATCTTCTGCACACTGTCAAGATACATGGTTCTTGGTATACCTGCGATTTTCTATGTTTACTATATTGCAGTAAATATCTATACACAATCATATAAATATGATGTTTTTATTCAGATACGTACCTCATATGCATTCGTTATATTTATAATCTCTTTGGTTTGAGCCACGGTACCGGCGATACCGACACCAAACGGGATCCGTAATTCCTCGGTACGTGCCCGATGTACGGCATCATCCAATTCTGTAAAAATAGAATGGAATAAATATACAGAGTTAGTTACGTACAAAACAGGAATCGCGATGGCTTATTGGTTTTGCTAATGATTTCGTATTCTAATCGTATAGATATGATAAAATAATATACACGTATGTATATACACGTGATCAATATAGGGTAAACTAGCCAAAAAGTATGTACAGCGAACTAAATTGTGGAATTATAATAATAAACACGTATTATCTATTGGATATTTGATGAATTAAAAAATACATCGTAATAAAAAAAATTGAGTTATTTTGGAAAAAAATTATACACATAAGGTTTTTAAATATTTTGGGTACTGTTCAAATTATGGGTCCACATTAAAATGTAGAGATAAACAGTTCAAATCAAATTGAATTATATATTTGAAAAAAAAAATTCTTTCGTGCATTTTGCGACAAGTAACATTTCGGTAGCTTAATTTTGGTAACACAATTAATAAATTAACTGTTCTTAAAAAAAAAAAGAAAATTCAATAATTTAAATTTTAATTTTGTAATTTGTACTGGATTCATAAGCCATACTGAATTCAATGAAAAGCGTGTTAAATAACTTGATTATATCATACCTGTATTTTTGTCTGAACTTTAAATAAAAATATTTCCTATATTTTTGACAGGTGGACCTTAATATTGTAAATTTTTAATAATGATATTATGCTCTAATAGCAGACGAAATTTGATCAAAATTGGTGACGACCATGCCTGAACCTCTCCTTGTTAGTGCGGACTATGGAGGGTAGAGTTATAGAAGCACTATCTCATATGGGACTTGAATCGAAAAAGTGGTCCCTGAATTTGATGAAATAATAGTTCAGCAATTACCCAGAACGGCGCTGATAAGCAATCAGGGTTCGATCTGAACTTAGCGATTAGAAGTGAAGTGAAGTATGCCAAAGGGAAATACTAACAGTTAAAAACTGTTAAAAACAATAAAAATTGAATTAGATATAAAAACAATAAAAATTGAATTAAATATAACAATTAAAACTGTTAAAAACAATAAAAACTGTTGTTTCAGTTTTAAAATTTTCAGCGCTTAATTTTAAATTTAAGAATTTTAATACACTAGTGCCATCTTAATTTCATCCACTTTTGGGGCTACTTTTTATATCTGGAGATACTTCTCCTGATATTCTACCCTCCAAAGTGTGGACCCATAATTTGAACAATACCCAATATTTTTATTTTGGCACTAAACAATATTATTTTCTATAAGGATACTGTTATTGAAAATAATAGCACAAAATGACCTTGTGAAGTATAAACATTCGCCAGGTACGTGTTGAATACTCGTTAGTCAAGATTATTCAGTAGCCAGCTTTTCTTAACTATCCAAAAACGCAGTGATTGATAACACCTACAGAAAAACCTTATAATAATCTTTACAAGCAGAGCCGGCCATGGGAATCAAACTCACGACCTAACAGTAGATGATACAGTGATACACCAATGAACATACACTGAGAAAAAAATACGGTAATTTTTACGGAAATTTCTAGTAAAAAATTACGGAGCTCTCTGGTAATGCGGGCATAAGTGACAGGCAAAGGAAAAAGTACGATGAGTATATTAAAAATTACCCTATGCCTCCGTAAAAATTTCGGCGCTGTACAGGAAAAATTCTACTCTCTTACCGTATTATTTATAAGGTTTTTTTTATTTATTAATAAATAATTGAATTAAAATAGTTTAAATAGATATTGATAGAAGGGTAAGGATGAAAATCAAATTATTAATATTGAAAAAATGTTCTGTGGTTTTTTATTATTTGTGGAAAAGCATTGTTGAATCACGTCCTGGTCACCAAAATTATGTTCAATTACATTCTGGTCACCAAAATTATGTTGTGATTTTGTCGATTTCACTACTGTGATTGATGTTAAAATAAAATAATAAAAAACCACAGAACATTTTTTCAATATTTGAAATGAATGTAGGAAAAATACAATGATGTATTTATTATTTGATAACAAAATAAATTGTTTATTTGAAGTTAAAATTATAATGTTTTTAATTATGTAAGTACAAAAAACACATGTATTAATATGAAAAAATGAATGTATGCTGTTGTGTTGTATGACCGTTGACTTGGCGGTATTATTGGACTGTTGCGACCGACTGTTGTGTTCGGTATCTTGTGTAAAACTGAACAAGTGGTGCGGTGCTCGAACAGGGTACTGATTGACGTTGGTATCATAGCTACTGCTGGTGAGTTATTCAAAATGACCTTGTGTGATGATTCAAGTGATACTTGTGTGAGAGAGATGGTTTAAGACAGGTTTCAAGGAAAAAATAGAGATAACAAATACCGTTTAAACAAAAATTAAGTAAATTTTCCTGGTATCCAATTGAAATTTTACTAGTCCATCGAATTTTACGGAGCTGTATAGGAAAATTTTCAAATTAATCTTAAAAAATAATGTTTGAAAGGCATTTCTTATATATTTTCTTGATAATTTCCTACCGACTGGTCACTTGAGGCTGGTTTACCGGAGGCAGCTCCGTAATTTTTATTGTAATTTTTTCTCAGTGTACCACAAAATAAAAATATATTTAGTATAGTATATTTTCAATTAACTTTTTGAAATAGGTTTTCTTGATCAAACAAGAATAAGTATATTGGGACCTTGTGTAGACATACAAAGGTCTCTAAAGAAAAATGCTGATTTAATTAACACCATTACGCCTTCTGTATTCTTTACGTGTTTTACCCTATACTACATACCCATTATAACGAGATTATATGTAATTTAAATGTAAAGCATAGTGGAAAAAATACAATTAATTTAAAATATATATAATGTACAGGTATCTACAGAGTGTTTCGTATACTAATTATTCATTCTATATAACATTTACATTATTTCAACTTATGAAGCTATAATTTGACTGGATACATTAAAATTGACATTCATTCACCGTAATAGTTAATCCCCTTTATTAATCCTATTTTTCACTGAGACACCCACCATATTTTTTTCGTTGGTTCATTAGTTAAAAGCTTAAAATTTATTATTTTTCCGGAAACAATGTCGTAATAATAAAAGAACATGACGTAATATACAAATTATTTCAGTGATCATGAGGTTTTATTAAGCTCCCTGCTTAACCGATGCAAAACAGGAATGGCAATAGAGAAGAATGAAAAAGGGATTGATGAGAAAGGCTACAAATAGTTCCACATCTTCGACCCTTTTTTAATCTATACAAGTCCGTCATGTTTTGTACGAAACATTCCTGAACATAACAGTACTTAGTTGATATCAAAATTATTCATATATTAAATATTACAGCCTTTTTACTGCCTACACGGTAAAAGTAAATGTGTAAAAGTAGAACTGTAAAACAAGTTAATTCAGGCTTAAGAAGTTATATTTTTCCAACGATTCTAAAAGTTTTTTCGAAATGCGCAAGTTTCTACGGATCTATGTAAAAGTATCACATATAAGTCAAAAATACTGATTGATGTAATATGTTTAATTAATAAAAATAAGAAGCATAAATATTATATCATGCTATATACTATGGTTTAAGTCGATAAGAATACAGTTTACATACATATTAAGTATATTAAATAAGATTACAGTTTCGAATCGTGGATGTTCCAATATTATTAATTTATTGTAATTGCATGTGTTGTATATACTTCTCAATAGTTAACTTTCGTGCTTTAGTACGTTTGTGCTTTAATAAACTTTTTTTTGATACTTTAATCGATGGTGGAAATTTCTTTTCCCGACTTTCCAGACTACTGCCTCAAGCTAACCTCCAGAATTAAATATTAACTTCACATCTATAATTTCTAAATTTCAGTTTTCACGTAGAATGGTTTTAGAAGTTCAGGGTTAGGAGCTACAAAAAAAACACACTTTCAACAATTTTTTCTAAAGAAACCTTATGTGCATAATCAGTCTGAAATCTTATACACATTATTAGGCATTCCTGCAACTATCAAAAAAAATTTAATTTCCCTTTTCCCGATAACGATGCATTTTATACGCAGTGTCAAAGTCAATGCTTCAAAAAAAAACATCGTTTTCGGCTGCCACCACACAGCTTCAACGAGTGGTCAGAAATTAGAATATCGAATAAGGTTTTGAAGAAAACAAATCTTCTGAGTCCCTAAATCTAAAATTACATCGATTCAAAAAAAAAAAAAATAAGAAACTGTAAGCTTTTGGGAAAAAATCGAAAAATACCTGTTTTTTTTTTTTTGGTTATTTTTGTCTGTAAAAAAGGGTTGAAATTTAAACGGAATGAATTTTTTAGGTTCAGGGACTAAAAAAAATATTACGTTTCCAACCCGCCCTTGTACGTTATAATTAATACAGAGCTACGGGTTGCAGCGTGGCAGCCGATTTGAGAATGTAGTTTTGTGTAACAGGCACATAAAGATTTTTTTTTTAACTATTTTGTATTAAACTCGATTAAATCTAAAGAAATTGCCTACATTTATTTAGTCCACTATTCCAGCACCATACAGGAGCCCAAAGGTTTCCTCATACAATTCTTCCTGCTAAACAATCATTTGTTTTCTAGCCGTCCTCGTCTTCTTGGATTTTGCAGTGCAGTGTTTTTCCGAAATCGTTAAACGTTCGTTGTTTCTTTTATTAATTTAATGGTATGCGTGCTAATGCGTGGTCCAGTGTTACACCCGAGCCTATCGAAAAGTTTTGATAAGGATTTTGATCCTTTATTAAAAACACACACGCATATCCAAGAGGAAAATTCGACCACTTTATTGCGTAATGTACATATAACTCGGCGACTGTTTTATATTTCGTTTCTAAATTTTAATTGATGATTCTTGGGATATTAAAGGAACAAAAATATTAAAGAAAAAAAATTAGAATTTCTTTTTTCTGCAAACCTGAATAACCCATTAAGTATACTTCCGCTTATGATATGTTTAATTTAAAAATATTTTCTGTATAAAATTTTGGTTGTGTTATTACTATAGACCGGATGAAATAATTTTTCACAGGACCGGCTTAACGATTTCAGTGTAATACTGTTAGACTGTTTGTATTTATGTATGAGTCTGCTACAACAGAAATAACAAAATCCTGAAAATTTATTGAAATTCGACATAGAGAAGCAAAAACTTTTTAGAAAAATTTTATTATGTGAGATTTATATCAAAAATAAAAAGGGGCCCCAAATTTTGTTGAATTAAAGTTTTGCAATATTTATTTGTCTAACTAGCTTGCAGGTACATATAAAACAAAATTTATTGTCTTCTTTCCCACCGGCGGCTGTCTTTCAGTATCAATTGATAAACAAACTCCTTATCTCTTTTTAACTTTTTAAAATTTAATATATGTACCTTGTTTACAATTTTTTGAAATTTTTAGTTTTCTACATAGGTACATACACATGCAATGTAAATCAAGCAATATTTAATCTAGTTGTCCATTTAATTCAAACGTATAAATAAAACATCATTTTGATGACATCGTACGTGTCGTACGTATAATATAAATATGTACGTATGTATTATTTGTATTTAACCACAGATACTATTGATATTAGAATATCTGTATGGACCATACAATAGAAGTTTTTTAGATATTATTTTTTTGAAGCAAAATCGTCATATTGATTAACACCTTTTATAATCTACAAACACAGAATACCTACAAACTATCGATGGTAATGAATATTTTTTAATTTTTATGTGATTTTTGTTGTAATTTGAGAGTATTTATTAATAAATGTTCTAAAAATATTTACACTAACAAATATAACATCAGTTAATCTAGAAAAATTTTAAATCCCCTCTTGTTTAACCATCCATATTCGTCAACACTTTAGTCACTTTTCATTTTCAAATAGATTGTGTATATAAGTGTATTCCCACTATTTATTCAATGCTCAAAAGTATATATATAAAAAATATTAGTTAGCAAAAATGAAATAAATACCTACATAATATTTTATTAGATAACACATTATTAACGTTACATCTTTTTTTCTTAGTATGTATACTTTTATTTGTATATAGTTTGTTGGCAAGATATACTAGTTTTGTATGAACATTTTTTAAGGAAAAATTAGTAATATTTTCTAAAACATATTATGTTAATTCGATTTAATTTAATCAGTTTATGTATGTATGTACGTAAAGGAACATTATTTGCTATAGCAGACTCATACATAAATACAAACAGTCTAACAGTATTACACTGAAATCGTTAAGCCGGTCCTGTGAAAAATTATTTTATCCGGACTATAGTTATTACGTATAACACATTTAGATTTGCAGTGTAAATTTAATCTTTAAAATAAAAGTATCTACCCATAAACAAAATTTGTTTTCTGAAGCAACTTATATGTACATAGGTATAATTTCATTTATTCAAACAGTTCCCCGAAGAAAATTTAAAAATTAAAAACATAATAACTTTAAATTAGATTTTACACCTATTAGACCACGTCACACATGGTGCGTTATGATTTAAGCCCTCGAGGAATCTTTTAGATGAAAGAAGTACTATCTTTATTCGAGTTAGCTATAAAGCATTCTCCATGGGAATATCATAAAATTTAATTTTTTTTTAATATTTAAAACCGAGTAATATATTATAATTAATTTCTATAATACTCAAATTGGCGTAAGGCAGGGGTCGGCAACCTGCGGTCCTTTGCAAGCTTTCATGTGGCCCGCCAAGCAATATAACTTTTCGAACAATTTGCTCTGCCTATGCAGAGTTAAGCATACTTTAGGTATACTTATTCCGATGTTTTATAACATGTAAATAAAACTTACTAAAAATTTTTCCCCATGTTGATTTTTAATAATATTTATATTAAGTTGTCTTAAAAAAGGAAATACCCCTGCCGCTGTATCCTGTATAATAAAGCGAATTTTCGTTTACAAAAATTAGTTTTTCTCGGAAACTACTTGACATAGAATTATTTTTCAAAAACCCTTTTTATGTGGTTATTTTCTGCTCTTTCCAACTGTGTAAGAAAATGTGGCAAAAACTTGAGGAAATTGGGGCAAAACTCTCTCTTTTCCACAGAAATTGATGCCTGGAAAATGCCTGGAAATCCATTCCGGGCATCGGACGTGTCTGACTTCTTGGACTTTCAACATTTTTACCAAATTTCGTAAGAACGGGATTTTTTGTTCGAGAGTTATATAAATTTTAGTGAATGTCATTTTTGGCTTCTAGAGACTTCAAAATAAATTATTCCTATCAATAGCTGAATTTTCGATTCAACCTACTTAAGCCACATACTATATTGAAAAATTTTTGGGTGTGCGGCCCGCTAAAAATTATTTTTTTTTTTAAAAATGGCCCGCCATCCAAAAAAGGTTGCCGACCCCTGGCGTGAGGTTTAAAATTTTCGATTCTAAATAAGGAATTTATCTTACCTGTATCCCGCGTCACATCAAACAGTTTTGCCACTAAATATCGATTATCCGGTGGTCCACGCGCCAAAAATAACGATCCACGATCCGCGTGCGTTAAAATACATATATTCACTAAAATCTTATGGCACAAAACGTCCAAATCGAGTTCGTTTGCCACATCGCGTATCAATTCCATAAATAATTCCGATTCATCGAGATTTGTGAGATCACGTTTCGCCGTCGGCATGTTACAGGACGCACTCGATTTAACCGGTGACGCGGCTAACCACAACTGAAACAGATCGGACGTGACAGAGGTGCGACGCGATGCTGTAGTAACCGGTGTCGTAACCGTGGGACCACCAGTCGCGGCGACTGTCGAAGTTTTCGGGCCGTATGGGAACGATGTGGCTGAACATTGCGATGTGGGGGTGTGTTGCTGTTGTACTGAGACCACGGAAGTTCGTCTCGACGATATTGCTAAGGCTGTGGAGGATTCGCTTGTTAAAAGACTCGCCGGCGATTGTCGCGAACAAACATAAAGATTTTGTGGATGATGTGCCGAATCTGTTTGTTCGGGGGACGAGGAAAGACTCTTACCTTGCTGTCTTTGATAATAATTTTCCACCACCATTTGTCCATTCGACGGTGGGGAGGGTGAGGAATGAGTAATGGAAATATTCGAGTTTGTTGATTGTTTACGTGTGACTTCTTGATGATCGCTCGGATTGGCTATTTGGTAGATGGCAACGGTTGATTTGTTTGTCACTTCACGGTAAATTTCCAACGATGATTCTGGCGGCGAAATTTGTTTTTGATGGTACGCACGCTGATCACGTAATGTGGTGTCATCGTTCTTTGGTCTGATGGCAATTTGCGTGGACGCGGTGGCTTGATGCAGACGTGCCACTAAATCTTTACTGGCACGTTCACGTAACCATTGTTCGATCAGGTCAACGTTCGACTCGAGCCATTCGCCCGCTTTGTTCAGGTCATTTTCTCCCCATGGGGGTGCCAACATCCCGACACATGACGTTACTCAACTTTTACTTGTTTCTTTTGTCATTGAATTATAGTCAGTGTCTGATGATGTTGATGATTTTTTATTTAGTTTTTCATCTAATATTACGCTTGTGTGCATTTTTTATGATTTTTAATTATATATATTTTTTTTTAATTCAGAAATTTACTATGTTTAGTAATGTCAAGAGAATTTTTCCTGTTTATCTCTTCATAATATTCATTTTTGTCCTATGCATAGAAGCATAATTTTTTTTTTCATTTACCTGCATTTAAACTTTTTCATTTTAATAAATAATTAATTGAAGCGTTTTTAATTATTTTAGTTTTCATGTAAAAGTATATTAAAACTGTTCTATTAATATTTTACATTAACAAGTAAATAAATAAAAGATATTGAAGATGCAAAGGCGAAGTTTAATATTAAATAGAGAACGTGTAATTGAAATAGTGTCTAAAAGAAAAATACTTGACATAGAGTTGCTAATTAATGTTTCTATTACGTATGTTTCTATTCTGTAAAATTATACTTTGAAGAAATGTCTATTCAACTATATCTAACCGAGCTTAAAAATTAATTTATTAAAGATGTTAAAGATGTTAAAAACATTAAACGCTGTTGAAACAAAAATTAACTTTAGATTGATCCCTGAACAGAGCCGGCCCAACCAAAAGCGAAGCCAGTACCTATATAATAGGTATAATATTCGTATAATAATATAATAATTAATAAAAATTAAAAATATAGAATTTCGGTACGGAATTTCTGTGACCTTACTACTTTTGGTATCGAATCGCTATAACCTTGCTACACGGAGAGAAAAATCATATAATTTTTGTAGATAAAATTTCAGAAAAATTACCATGCTCTCTTATAATGCGTGCACGATCGACGACCAAAGTAAAAAATATGTGCTAGCATTGCCCATTTAATGTGCTAACACAACTTTTATCACACTCTTATGCATATATGTTAGAGTTTAATTCTTGTTGTCGTACTCTTTCATTTGCGCATCTGACCCACAACCTTATGTTGCTTGGGTTGTACCTGTAAAAACTTCGAAAATGCCCGATCTTTTCCGACTTTCGATTCTTTATGATGCATACAAAAATGATTGCCAACAATATATTCTAATACTAAAGATAGTGAAGTAACAAAATGATGAATTAAACGGTGACATCCCCGTCCTCTAAGACACCATAATGAATACTGCTTGCTGCTTGTAAGACAGTCTAATTAATCAAGGTGCTTGGTCCGACCCGTCCGACCAAGTTGGTCGTCCACACCTATGGTTAGCTATGTGACTTGCTATGAGTGAGGTACATTTCAACAGCTTTCACAACACACACAACCTTCTTTCTCTTTTTTCTTTCTACTATTAGCAGATAGCATTTCAAATATTATAATACAGCATGGTAATTTTTGTAAGAAAAACAATTAAAATATATTTTTTGTCGGCAATGGAACTTTTTACTGTGCTGTTTTACAAATTTTAGGGAACTAATATTACGGAAGCAATATTCTATCCTTTAAATTTTCTATGATTAATTATAATTTTTATATTTTTACCGTACAAAATTGAATATGTTCGCCTTTTACACGTCGATTGTAGTGCTGAGCACAGTAATTTTTATATGAATTTTCTCTCCGTGTACTTTTGATACAGAACTGCTGTGACATTACTACTACTTTTGGTACAGAAATCTGAAGAGGTAAATTTGATAAAATTACTGAAGAAGTAAATCGATCTCGGCTAACGGTAGGTTTGAAATAATATTATATTCAATCTTTAAAAGATCTTTTTGTAAATACAATATGGTAATAATTTAATTGGTAAAGTTGAAATAGTTTTCAGAATAGTAGCATAATTTGGATACAACTCAAACAAATTAAATTTTTTTAAATAAATACTGTAATACATACATGCAAAATTATGATTCGGCAACGCAAAATTCCACGGCAATATTGTCAATATTGTCTCTCTAAAAAAAGATCACATTTTTTGATTTTTTAAAATTAATCAGCGGCGTGGTGCCTTCAGGTATACGCAGCCTAGTGAGGAAGATCGTTTGTATCGTCCTCGGACCGACCCTGTCTCTGAATTGAGAATATTTATGAGTAATTAACGTTAGTTGCTAAGTTTCGTAATATTTTATATCAACTGAAAGAGATATTAGTTGATGTGATAACTTTGAATATTAAAACAGTATTTTCAAGCAAAAACAAATAACTAACGACCTACATATATATAATTAGTATGTGAACATGTCTTCTTAATGAGTACAAGTACTAAAAAACTAAATTATTATTTTACATGTTTCGAACTGAATGACTCAGTCAATCAATAACATTATCGAATAATAACTATTAGAACCACACGTTTGAATTTATCAAATGCATTTAAATTGCCATTTTCTTTTTTACTGTAAATTTACATTTTTTACTTGATGCACCTATTTATTGATGCATATTTTGTAAAATAATGTATATTTAAAATAAATTATATATAATTATACATAGTCCAGTCAATTTAGGTGTTAACGATGTTGAAACCATTCAACAAATGCTATATAGTTAAGTGATTCTTTGCACACACCTCTATTTCCTCATAACAAGCAACGATCGTGTTAAAGTCTATTTTAAGATGGTATCTATTCAAAATCGATGATTTCCATAAAAAATTTAAATAAAATCGTTAAAGCCGTTCCCGAGAAAAAAACGACACACATATAAAAATTGCTCATTTAGTTTAGAAGTTACCGTAATTTCTAGAATAACCTTGGCAGATCTTAAGAAACATCTGTCAATTTTTGTTTAGTGGAAAATATTACGAAGAATACTTTTCAAACTTGAACAGTTGTTAACTCTGTTAGCTAACCGAACAGTTTCCGATAAATAAAAATACTTTGGTCAAATGAAATATGTATATCTACGCATACATACTGGACTACAAATTAAATAAGAAGTAATCCGCCGTGAAGGAAGGATAAAAATTTTTTATATCTACATATATAAAACTTTCATATATTTTCATAACTTTTCCAGTTCCGGTAATATAAAGAACAACATGATGTTCAGGAATACACTAGAAAAGTAAAATGTTACAGTAAGAGCCAGAAATTAAGACAAATATCCAACCATAGTATGAGATGACCAACGATTTCTATGATTTCCGTTAAATGCGCCACATGTAAGCTCGTAATAAACTGGTTTATCATACAAAGGAATCTAGAATTACTAGATAAACTACCAGTGGGTATGGCACACCGCTTCCTCGAATCATTTACATACTCTTTAAAATGATTTTGTGTCATGTTTGAATCAAGAATAATTTTGATACAAGAATAGGGCGAATTGTTTCGTAACTTTTTTATTTTAACGACTACTATTTTATTTTCTAGTTACTATAGTTACAAAAAATAATAAATAAGTAATCGCGGACCGTCAGTTAGTAACTATGGTCCATTTCAGTTAAATTTAACCATGCTTTATCACTTATGAATTTAAATAATTTCCATTTTCTTGGCTTTATCTCTTTTATTATTGCACTTACGTAAATTTTAAATTTGAAGTTTCTTTCTAGAAAAGAACAGAAGATTGATTTGTTTCGAATATAATAATTATTTAATTTTTTAACTTTCACTCATGATCAATTGTATTTGAAATAGGGTATATATTTTTCTATAGAAATAGTTTTTTTTATAAACGCCTACTAATCGTTTTTATAATTAAAATTCCATTTTTCATGTATTTTATTTTTTTTCCTCCATTCTTTTCAATTTATCCATCATTTTTTCGACTGAAAAATAACTTACTCATACTCGGCCCTGAAATATATTTTTGTGGCTATGAATGCTTAAGAATCCTCCACTTTTAGTCTCGAGCCCTCAAAGTGCATCCGAGGCCACAGAAATAATACTTACGATTCTCGCTAAGTAATATACTATCGCATTTGCGTATGCGCAGTAACTATGTAATGAAATTTCTAGTGGACCATATGTATGGATCATATATACTGTGTGAGTTTTTCGACAGTTGCCATTTTTATTACAGCCAAACCGTTGATTTAATCGAAAAATTGTTCAAATAAGAGTTTTAGATATCGACGGGGGCAACCGATTGCTATAGTCAGGAGCGTTCGTTATAGCTCTTATGGTTTTCGAGCTATGATACAAACTTATAGATTTTTAAATGAGACTATATATTAAATTTTCGATAAAACTGATCTAATACATTAATTAACAATATAAATGAGCAAAAAAAATTTTTACCCAAGTTTAATTTTTAATTTTTCTTTAATTTATCAATTAGGCGGTAAAAATATGCATATGTACTTGAGGCTACTTCAACCGATAGTGATTTTCTTGGTTACATTTCCATTTCATCCAAGAAAAGAACCTTTTCCATTACCATTTCTATCATAAAAATTTGGTTGTAATAGAAATGGCAACTCTCAAAAAACTCACGTGGTAGGTGAGTAGTAAATAAGACATCAACACTTCCCGATAGTGCCGTGGCTACCATTTCTCCGATTATTGCCTATGAAATTCGTGCCATTTAGGAAAAAATTAGCATAATGTCTGAAAATTTTATCGAGATCGATCGAATAGTTCCGAAATAGTACCATGCACTTGGAATTGGAATGGAATTTTCATTTGAAAGATGTCTTGTGTCACAGACACATTCGAAAAATTTTGGATTCAGACGCAAAAAATTCGATTTTATCAAGTAAGTTGCCAAGTAATTCACAATCTCTACTGGGCATTGTACGACCGCATACGTTTCGTAATATGTTTGTAACATATTATACGGTATCTACATATTGTATTATTCGGTTTTACTAAAACGAAGTAAGGAAAAAAAATGATAAATCCGAACGATTTAAAAATGTAGCAGAAATTGAACATGACATAAAAAGAGAATGAACTGATTTATCGGGATGTACACTATAAATAATACAGCATACAGGGTGTTCAATAAATACTTTACTTTTGGTATTCAATAGTTTGTATAATATTTAATATCAATATCAACTTTAAGTAATTAATTAATTAGTTAAACAGTACCGATACCAGTCCTTTGTATGTTGCTGTCAAGAACGGATTGTGATTATTGCCCTACAAGGCTTTGTTTAAAACAATAATGGGGACTGAACTAGAGTAGTACGAGTATGTACATATACGTAAATCCTAGTGAATTATGCACAAACAACATAATTATATATATATATATATATATATATATATATATATATATATATATATATATATATATATATATATATATATATATATATATTATATATATATATATATATATATATATATATATATATATATATATATATATATATATATATTATATATATATATATATATATATATATATATATATATATATATATATATATATATATATATATATACATTTTGTTATTAATAGGTGCTAATGGGAGTGTTACCACCACAAATTAGAAACTTTATAAATTAGTGTTATTTATTCATAACTTTTACTTTATTCGTCACTAATTGCGGGCCACAAAACAATTTTTAAAAGAGGTGTTTCAATCCTCTTAAGGATGTTTGGGAGGTAAAGATACATGAAATTAGAAATTCGTGAATAATTGCTTTGTATAACAAACTATGAGGTAAATAAATAGTTATCTTTGTTAAATAATAGCTATCATTACAACTGATTATACAATACATCAAACTATAGCTCTCAACTGCTACAAGAGCTGAGTACATTATGAGGATTTTTCGGAGAATTTCAAAATGCTACGAGACGATTGAAAATAGTAGAATGTTCCTCATTAAATACTAAGGCCGCTGTAAAAATTTCAAATCGATTCACTAAGCCGTTAAAAAGTTACTAAAAAAAAAAAAAAAAAAAAAAACTAATTTTACACGTACTCTTATGGAAATTCGAAAACAGAACAGATTAAATAACTTTTTAACGGCTTAGTGAATCGGTTTGAAATTTTCACAGGGGCCTTAGTATTTAATGAGGAACATTCTAAAAAATCCTCAGAATGTACTCAGCTCTTGTAGTCAGCTGAGAGCTATAGTTTGATGTATTGTACAATCAGTTGTAGTGATAGCTATTATTTAACAAAGATAACTATTTATTTACCTCATAGTTTGTTATACAACGCAATTATTCACGAATTTCTAATTTCATGTACTTTTGTCTCCGATTGTACCTCCCAAACATCCTTAAAAACTTCACTCTGTTGAACAAACGATTCTAAAATAATTACTGTTAATATTTCAATCGTGTATTTAATTTTCACACCTTAACACCTTTACGTAGATACCCATAAAATAGTAATAGAAGTACCTACTTAAACTTTGAAGCGATTTTGCAACACTACGCCTACCTATACAGACAGCCATCCTAAAACTGGGAGAAAATTTTAACCTAACACAATCGAAAATTGATAGTTATGAGAATCGTTAATTTCTTAAGAAATTCTCGATATACCTTCAAAACGATTTTTTTGTTCAAAGATTAAAAATTTCGAGTATTTATTTCGAACACCTTTCGAGACCCCAGAACCTTGGTGGACAATTGTAACCTCTAAAATGTGGCCTAGATTAAAACGTAGGGCATCATCTGTCCACCAGTAAAGAAATGTTTTAAAATTATTTGATAGTTTTCGAGATTATCTCAAACAAATTTACTAATAAGTCCACCAACTTTACTTGTTTAGTAAATTATAGTATGACACAAAATATTTTTTACAAGTATACATAGTAGTTTTAAGGCGGTTTTCTTTGCTGCTGAGATCAGAGGCGTAGTTGCAATGGAGCAGGTGGAGCAGTCGCTCCAGGGCGGATGACAAAGGAGCGCAATAGGGGAAAGAAACAGGACACAACAAAGGAAATTTGAAAAATTTTAGAAACTATTAAAGTGCTTTTCGGTCTTTTTTTGGACCCACCACTTTTATTTGTACCAAAATTTGTACTTGCGCCTTTGACTGAAATTGTTTGTTATTGTTCCTTGTTAAGATCTGTGACACCGATAAATACAACATCTTATACGAAACATTCTGTATATCTCATACAATATTCGTATTATAAGTTATGAATTCATATATAACTTTTATGAACATTTAAAAGGAAAATTCAACCATGCGATATTTGATTTTGTTTAAAAATTCTGCAACGATGCTACACTACCGTCATAAGTACCTTACAACACCAGATTTAGTTGGATAAATTATTGCAAAATTTTAAAATACGTACAGGCAACGTACATATGAACTTATTATAACTTTGATATGGAAGTTTTTGTAAGAAGTTTTGTACTTTTCTTGAAGCTTTGAAACATTGTGGGATTGAATTATTAAACGATAACTTTTAACCGAGTAAAAACAACTAAAATTCAATTATAGATAGATTCAATAGATTGTTCGAATTCATACTTTTAGCGAATTTCCAGAATGGAAATTCAGCTATTACAGTAGGTCCCATGACGCGACTTGAGCCCGGCACTATGGCTGAAATTTGTCTTGAGGTCCCTAGAAACCGAAAATAATATTCACTAAAATTGATATATATATATATATATATATATATATATATATATATATATATATATATATATATATATATATATATATTAGATAACTCTCGAACGAAATGTCCTAGGTTTACGAAATTTGGTGAGAACGTTGGGAATCCAAAAATCGTGGATGAGTTCTTCAGCCTGACACGTCGGATGCCAGGAACATGGTTTTTGTTCTTGCAATTTAAAAGTTTTTGCCACATTTTTTTACACCATTACAAAGACGGAAAAAAATCACATAAAAAAGTTTTTGAACTATTATTCTAGGTTAGCTAGTTTTTGAGAAAATAAGAAAAAAAAGTCAATTTATTATTTTATGGAGATATCTGTAAAAATGAAGCCAAGTACTTTTTGTGTTAATGCTTCAATATTTATTTAAAATACCCCTGTCGCAGCATCCTGCATAACATAGCGAATTTCCATTTACAAAAGTACGTTTTTCTCGGAAACTAGTGGATATAGAGTAATTGTAAATAAAAAAACCTTCTTTATGTGATTTTTCCGCCTCATTCCGCCAAATTTTTTTCACGAAAAATGTCATTTCACGAAAAAAATTTGGCGGAATGAGGCGGAAAAATCACATAAAGAAGGTTTTTTTTTATTTACAATTACTCTATATCAACTAGTTTCCGAGAAAAACGTACTTTTGTAAATGGAAATTCGCTATGTTATGCAGGATGCTGCGACAGGGGTATTTAATTTTTCATCCAATCACTTGATAAATTTGAAAAGTTACGAAAAAATGTTATTCGATGTTTCAGATCCAGTATAATTAGTGTTTTTGTTTAACTAACAAGCGTAAATGGAATATTGTAGTCTTATGTAGTGCCAATTATTTCCAGTGATGACGTTCGAGTTGAAGCGAACTCCGCAGCAAGTAACTAGACCAATAGTGGGCAATGTAGTAGTTATTTAATTTAGACCAGTAACTATTCGTTTAAAAAATTTTCTTGGGTTATCCTGGATGGGATTCATTCGTGTAAAAAGTGAACTATATTAAAATGGTGCAGAAAACGAGAAAAGTTCTTGTACAGTAAGGTTTTAAGCGTGACCGTACCAATCTAGAAAAAATTGTAACTAGTAGGTCCAATAATATTTCCCGATAAATATTTTTCTACTCAAATAATTTGAAAGTTTATTCACGACGCTTGAGTTAAATTTTCCCTTCCGATGCCCACCCAAATTTTCGACGTAGCTTCTGTGGCCTCTATACGAGTCTAAATATTTCTCAGTCTTCCATGTTTGAAATCTTTCTAAAAAGATTTCCAAACAGAAGTTCAAGCCCTGAATGTTGACACTATATGATATAAATATGTGATAAATTACAAACTTTTTTAACGAGACCCCCGGTACTTATTGACAGATGTTATTCAACATGTTATTAAACCCAATGTTAATTAATTATATATATATATATATATATATATATATATATATATATATATATATATATATATATATATATATATATATATATATATATATATATATATCAACATAAACCATCGAAAATCGAATAAGCACTTAAGCTTATAAAATTAATTATAGACTAAATTAATACTAAATAAATAAATAATTTAATTATAATAAATTAATAAAATATAAAAATAACCCATAAAAATATTATTACGAAATTTAATAGTACCTACAACATGCCTATTTAATCTAGATTAGGTATTAATCACAGATCAATGAACACTATTATATTATGGTAAATAGACAACGTATAAAGCGGCTTTGTATGGTATTTCACTGAAATATTTAGCGGGGTGTGATATGAGGAACATAATGTACTGTCTACTACTCACAAGGAAAGGGCAAAAAGTCGAAAATTCAAAAAAATCTGAAACTTTGTCAGTATGTAGAGAGTGGCTACCTAATAACATAAAAAATATCAGTTGCTGCTAAAAAACGGTTTTAAGGGGTGAAACATCCCCTCAAAGCTGGAACTCAGAAATCTAAAAATCGATGAAATTTCTTTTATACGTACCTTAAAAAGTTCTAGTAACAAATATAACATTATTTTTTGCATTTACACATTTTTAAGTGTTGAAACCACTCCTCAAGTGTTTACTTAAAAATTTAAAAATTGATGATATTTTGTTTATATATACTATATAAGTAGAGCTCTAGTGTAATAAATATAACATTATTTTTTGCATCTATAAATTTTTAGGAGTTGAAACTACCCCTTGTACAATATTATATCAATTTTCGCTAGTAACTATTTGCTCCGATGAATTCTAGTACTTAGTTTGATAATTCTGTTTCCGATTCAATAACCTTTTAATCTTTTTTTTAATTTTAATTTTAAAAAAATTACATATTTATTTAAAAAAGGGTGAATATTTCGGAAATGATTTGATATTTTTCCTTGTGATTTTTACTTTTCAAGAAAACTAGGGAGCTAGTCTAGAATTGTCCAAAAATTAAAGTTTTCAGTTAGGTCAGAGTACCAAACGTGAAAAACTAATTATGTAGATATATATTTTTTGTTACTATGTTAAGTGTTAAACTGTTAACACACCCCTCCCTTACTGTTTGCTGATGAAATTTTAATCAATCACAAAACAAATTTTCGACTTATACCTACAAAATAGTTCAATTTGATTTAAATGTTAAGAAAAATCTATACCTAACATGACATCAAACAGCAGTTTCTGAAAGTGAGGAATATTTAACGATACCATGTTGATGGATTTTTAATGATTATCTAAATGAAACCTCCGTACTTTTCACCCTTTGTATCAAAGGTGTTGTCAAACAACTTCTGCTAATTAATTGAATTGTTTTTTCCCTCTTAATTAAATAATTTTATTAATCGCCTCAGTACCTTTTGATACATTTAATTCAATTTCTATAGTAGTTTGTACGCGGCCCTGTATCGTAAAATAATTCATCCTTATTGCACGAAATTTAAGGTCAGATTCAGTTTAAATACAAAACCACTTTAAAGGTTGACTAAGTCTACTCTGAGTGCCAAGAAGCTGTGTGCCACTTTCATTGGTAGTGTACTTCTTTTTCTTTGTCGAAAAAAACTTAATTTATGATGGAAAAGTAAAATACTTTTTTACTTCAGCACAGGCAAAAATACTTTAAAAAAGTTTTAAATAGACGATAAAAGAAGAAAGTTGTATTATGTTCATCTTATTACTTATTTAGTTTTATCAACTCAATTTCTTTTTTATTCCTAACTTATTACATAAACTTCTTCTAGGAAAAAAATTTTTAATTAGTATTTTTGTATTCAAGAAATATAGGCAATAAGTTGTAAAGAAAAATATATGATAATTTTTAAATAGTAAATAAATGAGACAAAAAACTATCGTAAAAAAGTTATTACAAGCAAAGGCAGAGGTTATATAAAAATGATTAATTTCTCTTTAATAATATGATTGATTCGATAGAAGACTGTTCTTGAGGGATCGTACATGTCCAGTAATTTTGGCAAAAGTGAAAAAGAATTCACTTTCAATTTCATCACTCTATCATTATATTGACGTTTTTTGAGGCATCGAAAAACTGTATGTAGTAAAATGTAGTAAACTTGAGGACATCGTCAAGTTAAAAAATTATGAAAATAATTTGATTTAGGTCACAGACCAGTGAACATATTGTATATTATATTATATAGACTAATTATATAAATGTATATTTGAGGCAGCCAGGTACGAATAGGATACGACCGGATAGTATTCTGTAATATAGTAATGAATGTAAGAACCGATGGTATCCGTAGTAACGTTTTCAAATAATTATTGTCAAAATATAATATTGATAATAAAATTTTACTTTCTTAAGAAGAAACTGCGAAATTTTGAAAGAAAGAAAGTGATATTCGCTCTACTTTCAAAATATGTACGTATACAAATTATGTTCTGCAATAATTACAGTCGCATTTGCTCAAACATTAATTATATCTCACCCGTGTCACCCTGTTACCTGCTGCAAGAAAACTGCCTACAAACTGGCTTTACGCTTTGTCTAGTAGTATAATATAATAATGTTCATTGGTCTGTGATTTAGGTTAACTAGTTGAATTTAGATAATTTGATTTTGCACTTTTCATTTTTCTATTAAAATAACGAAATTCCTTTAAGATTTTTATATAGGAAAAAAGTTACTGTCTTCATTATATGCACAAAACAAACAGCGTATTTAATCTGATAAAAGATATTTTTCTATATCTTAACCATTCTCTTTCTTTGAAGCATTTTATCAGGTATATTTTTAATATCCTTAGCTCCTTACTTCTACTCTTTGAATCTCTAAATATGTTATATATGTACACTGGGTTTAGTTTGTATATGTGTGATCTGTCTTGTGTGTGTGAGTTTTTTGAGATGTGTTGCGTGGTATCGCATACGTATATATTATAATACTACATACGCATGTTAGTGGCTTCGTGCGGTGGTGATAATAATGACCATAACAATCAAAACGTGATCAAAACAACTGACCTACACTCATCCACCGCCACCGAACGAGTGACTACTAAGTAGCCTAACTTGCTCAGAACTGCACACTGCAGATTACACGATAAAAATAGTAGTGCCGGTTCTGTATTCTGTACTATGATAGTAATTTTAAAACGCACTATATATTACAAAAGTATTAAAATATATAGTGGGTTGTATATATAGGCATGTGTAAGCAAAGTATTACCAAATTTTGAGTTGATAAGAGAAACGCAAAATTTTTGTTATACAAAGTCGTAAAATATGTTCTTCTAGATAAGTTAATTTTGCTAAAGTTTTCTGTCTCTAATAAATTGAAGAACATAAAAAAATTTTAAATAAATGTTTATTTAAAAGTTATAAAACTTTTACGAAATTTTATCTTGTAAAATTTCTATTACCACACAGCAAATTTATTAATATTCAGTTTCAGTTTCTTTGTTTCTAAAACTTTTGTAAGATCATTTATTATTAACTTAAAAAAAAATGTTAAAAATTAAGAAATTAGTTTAATGGAAAAATAATAAATTAATAAATTTTAGAACGTTTGTTAATGACAAATAAAGAATAAAAACTTTTCCCCAAAGGCCTGAAGAAAACTATAAATAGTCGAAACCGGTAGCCTTTAGGAAAAAAACACTTTTTTGTTTTTCCTGGATGACCATTACTCCAAAATATCCTTAAAAAATTATAACTTTCAGTGTCATCAAAACCCCAATTTAAAGAATAAAAAACTTTGACCGTCTTGATTTCTGTAAAGCAAGTTGGAAGATTACAATTGAAAATATTCGAGGTTGTATAACAATTTTAAAATATTTTCGTCCGTTCAGATAGAAAAATATCTCAACTATACCGGTTTCTTTTAAAATAAGCATCACGTCTTGTGGAAATTAGGACAAAAATGCTGCAAAATATTTTCTATTTAAAATTTAAATAATTACTTTTCTTAACTGAATGTGGTAGCAGCAGATTTTTTTTGACTCATAAAGGAAGTATTGTTCAGAAAAAAAATCTTTGACGCTATTTAGTGTTGCTAATAAAAATAAGGGATAAAAAATTTAAAATTTTTGAATTTTTATATAAATTATTAAAATAAATATTTAAACTGTACAAAAGTTTTCATTTACAAGTTCTAAAGTAGATTTCTTCAAAACTTTTCGAAAACCCCAGAAATTAATTTAATTATAACATAATATTAAAATTAAGATGCTTTATGTTTTATATTAATATTAATATTTCGTAACAATATAGTACTTTTCAAAGAGATTTCGCTACAACAATTGACATGAAAAGTGACAAATATATCACCATCATTTTTAAGGCAGTTGGTCGATAAAACGATTTTTTCAAAGGATTTTAACGAAACTTCTCTAGATATTTATTTAACCCAATACCACTAATACGAGCCCTTACCAAAAAACGAAATTGACCACCCCAATTTTGAGAAAAACGATTTCAAAGTTTTGTAATTCTAACACGGTCTCTTATGAGAAAACTCGATAAGAGTTTGGAAAATGATGAGATATGGAAAATTTGATAAGAATTTAATATGTTATTCAATACGAAGTTACAAACCATATTTAATAAGAAATACAAATTATTGACCACGCCGTTTTTCAAATATAATTTAAAAACATCATTTTACAACGTTTTTACAACGCTTTTTCAACAATTCTTTTAAATTGCTACAACATAAGCGCGCGGAAATTCAAAAAAACAAGTGGTATACAAATATAATAACTGGAGATTATTAATAAATTATTTAATTTTTGATAAAAGAACTACGTTAACATAATAATTTTTTTTTGCAATTACGGGACTAAAGTACATTCTTTAGTCTCTCATAATGGGGAGTAAACCGTTACTTTTAGTCCCAAGAAACTAAAAATACTTTTTCTTTCGACACAGATCAGCAAACAAAATTTAACTTCAAAACTATTGCTACCTAAAATGAACTACTTTTTTCAAATAATAAACAAATTTAAACTTGTAGATAAAGACAAACGATAATAGTGATGGGACACACAATATAATAGTTACAATATATGGATCCAATAAAGACGGTTTAAGTAGGGGTCTCTAGACAAAACCGGTAAAGCCAAGAGCTAGTCGCTGACCGAAGGATTTTCAATTTTTTTAAAAAGACTCTCTTTAGAGCAAAAAGATCGAAAATTTAACATCTTGACGAAATAAACTTTTTTGCAATTCCGGGACTAGGAGACATGATTTAGTCCCTCATAACAGGGAATAAAGTGCCACTTTTAGTCCCAAGGGACTAAAAAATTCACTTTCAGTCCCAAGGGACTAAAAAATTATTTTTCTCTCGCTTTTAAACCAATCAGCAAGCACAATTTACATAAATTTAACTTAAATTAAATAGCGTTGCTAGGTAATTGAAAATAATAAACAAATTCAAACTTGTAGAGATAAAGACAAACAGTTATATTGTATTGTACAATTCAAAGTATACTTGATAGAATATTGTTACATACAATTTGAATTACACTTAAGAAATTTTTTAATAGTATATTGTGCAATAAGTGCGGGAAATTGTCGATTGCCCATGAAAGCGAAGTTGAGAGCACGAACGTAGTGAGTGCGCTCATTCGCTTTCGTGGGCAATCGACAATCTCGCACGAGTTGCACATGTACTTTTTTTTATTACGAATTTGACATACTTTTTTCTATTATTATTACTATTTTTGACATTTTTATTACTTTTTAAAATAATATTTTTAAGTGTTCGTCTTTTTTTTCTGAATTAATTATTGTTTCAATTACTTTGTTGGTGGTTTCCATAGAAATAATTATGAAATATTTATTAAATGAAAAATCAAGAGGCGGCTTTGCGTGTTTTATTGTCAATTTGCGTGTGGAAAGTTACTTTCCTCACGCAAAAGGTATGTGGGAAGAGTACAGTGGGCAAACAGCTATTTTGCGTACAGAAATGTGTGCGCCAAGTTAGTACTTCTCTCGCATGAGTAACAAATAATTATATAATTTTAAATTATCCGGAATTGCAAAAAATAGTGTATACACCACCGGACTAAAGTATTTTTTTATTAATCCCTTGGTGTATAACATTCTATTTATTAAAATCGTCGCTTTTTTTTATTTAAATTTAAATTATAACAAACCCTTCGTTTAGCGACTAGACAATAAAATATATTAACGAAATGTTTTTAAAATTCTGATTCCGGATGAACCGTTCTCGAATTATTATGTCCACCGCAAGAGCTGCCAAAAATGCCGCTCCTGGATTACAGCTGTAGTTCCGCTATGAAAAAAATTTAACAAGTATCTCAAAACATGTACTAATCGATGTTGTTAACAATGCTGTTGAAAGTGTGGTCATTTTTTCCGCTACAACGTATATAATACTTTTAAGAAAAGTTTCATTAATGATACATACTCTCTGAAACGTAGCATATCTACGTACAATGTTTTTGGCATGTCTGTTACCTTTTTCGTAACAACTTTACCATACACTTACATACATATGAATGTTTGTAATTATCATATTTAAAATTTTAATGTACACAAAGTGCGTCAGTTCTGAATGGAAGGTGCTACTTGAAAGAATTTTTAATTTAATATATCAAACATATTGTTCGTAAGACTTTCCTTGTTGATAAAAGTTTCTGAAACACAATGCATTTATTAAAAAAACGCAAATATTTTTAACGCCTCAACTACCATTTTCTTGAAATTCTGGCGAATTTTTCTTATAGAAAATTCAGCTATTACAGGGGGTGACATGGTAAAACTATAGTCCAGCACTGTAATTTTGTTTTCGGATCTCTAAGGCCTGATTTATTTTAACGCTCCGCTCTCGGTACGCTCTCACTCCACTCTCGCTCCAATATAATCTTGTTGTGTTCACATTACAGTGCTATTCACATTATAATGCCGCTCTGGGTTCGGTCTCATTTCGATACAAATATCTTTTCATAACAACTGAATGCAAGCGGAGTGGAGTGGAATCAAAAAAGTGTTTACACTATAGGTACAAGCCATAACAAGTCTGATATCGCTCCGATAAAGTATTACCTGAGTGGCATTGATATTGGAGTGGTATTTGAGCGGGAGCGAACTGTGACTGATATCGGACCGATATCAGAGCGATGATGTGAATACACTGATTGTTTATTGTGTAATAATATTTTATCGAATCGGGAGTGTAGTGATATCGTACCGAGAGCGAAGTGTTAAAGTAAATTGGGCCTAAGAGCCGATATAGAATTTTGTCCAGTGTTATTCTTATGGAAAATATAGCTGTACTCTTTATATTATCTGGCTAAAATATTCATTTGTTTGTTTGTTTCTTAATCAATATCGATCAATAGATCAGGTCGATAATCTTGGAGATAAAAATAATAGAAAATAATATTGAAAAATATTTAAAGTTCGATTACTTTGTCTATTTCACGAATTAAAAATTATTTTTATTTTTACTGAACGCGTTTTCAACCTTTCGGTCATCCTCAGAGTAGAAAGATGAAAATAATTAATGGGAATTTATAGGTAAGAAAAATATATAGGAGGGGTGTAATATTATTGAATTGGGAAAACCCATAAAATTTTGTATCGAAGCAACTAACTATACGTGTAGAGAAGAAAGCAATTAAACCAGTTTGTAGGTACCGATATGAAAAAATTTTTATTTTTACCTAATAATATGACCGTTCAGATAAATGACCTTTCATCTTTCTACTCTGAGGATGACCGAAAGGTTGAAAACGCGTTCAGTAAAAATAAAAATAATTTTTAATTCGTGAAATAGACAAAGTAATCGAACTTTAAATATTTTTCAATATTTACAATGGAGTTTCACAAAGTAAATCTCTCAACAGTGAATTATTTAAAGAAAATAATATCTAATAGGTGACGTCCACACTATTATTATAATTGGAATGATAAGTGGATGAAGGTCTTACGTAACATTTTTTATAATTTTACAATAAAAGCATTTGAATCTTTGTATTTAGACAGGTACACTTTCCATGTACATTACTGAATTCTTCCAAAATTATTGGATGTAACGGAACCGAATTTCAATACATGATACTTCAGCATAGGATTTTTCATTTTTCTAAATTTTATAACTTAATATCTTGAAAAAATATCACAACATATCCCTATCCGTTCTGAAAAATTCGCTACGTAATGCAGAATGCTGTAACATGGCTCTTTAAGGTTTGTCGGGTAACAAATTTAACAATATTCGTGGTTAATTGTTTGAATTATTTTAGCTAATCCAATAAAAAATGAGAATGCTGATTATTCGAACAATTCAACAATTTCCTCACGGGAGATTCAACTAGGAAAACGGAGCAGTGTTTTTATTTTAGGATGATCTCAAATTTACTCAAAATATTCACAAATAGCAGTAAGGAAATATTAAGTTACAAGGGTTAAAATTACAGGTTTTGACATTTATATTATAAACAATCCTCTTTATGATATATGAGCATCATGCCAGCAACCCTACCTGTAACGCATAGATCAAGCTTTTATTTCAATTTTCAAACAAAACATCCTACTACACTTCCTTTGAATAAACAGGAAAGCAAAAATAAATATAAAATCATTTGTATGATATGTAAATACGCTATGAACAAATATATCCTCTGACATTAAATAAAAAAAAAGGATTAAAACAGAATAAGTGCTCGAACAGTAAGTTGATCACAGACTGGAAAAAATACGATTTAAAAATAATTGAAATATTGATTATCGATTAGACAAGCGGATTATGTAAATTATTTTTCACCTCTTATGGATATAAACATCAACACCTTTTAAAAAAAACTTATTTAACTTTTTAATTGTTAAATAAAATAGAACAGTTTTAATTGATTCAAAATTTTAAATAATAATTACTTTTTTTTTTGAATAACGGAAATATCTACATTGTTTTATTCTATATGTGACACATCCGTAAAAGTGATTGTTTGAATTAAGTGCAAAAAGTTAGTTTGCTTTGTTTAAAGCAAATTTTTAACCACTTTTTTTTTACAGTTATCAAACAATAGCGATTTTAATTTTTACACATTTCAATTACAATTTACACAGTGAATTGCGAAAACACTGTTAAAAAAGAAACCACGGCAATATTTGTGTGATTAGTAAAATTTATTCCAAACTATAGGTAAACAACAGGCGACACGGCGACGAAAATACTCGGCAATTGGATGTGTTTGCCGCAAGCGTCACAACGATACTACCGTGGTACCTAACAATGTACTCTGACGATGATGAGGATGATCAGCTGAACGCGCCGGGCGTCGCAAATAGAAAGCGTCATCAGTCTCTATCATGGAAAATATAGTGTATACTTGTACATAGCAGGTATATATCGTTACTGGATATCCCTTGCAAATAAAATATAAAACAGCAAATGCTTATATTTAAATAAAAAGAAAAAATGCTGGTTATGCTTAAGCGTATATACTGATACTACACAGTGAAAAAAATTGTGTTAAAATTAACACATTTCACATGTCTAGAACGGTCCACTCAATTTCTTGTGTTATTTTAACACAAAGCATATGTGTCAAATCTTTACACAAGATTTGTGTCAATGATTTAACACACAACTGGACATACATTCTGTGTTAATTTTTCAGATTTATCATAGTTAGTTGTTAAACTTTTTTATTCAATATTTTACTTCCACTTAAGATATTTGAAAATCGTCAAAAATTATAACGATTTTGTTTATATACATATTATTATTATAAATGAGAGGCAGAAAACGCAAAGTAAGTCAGTCCTTTGTAAAAATTCTTATTTGTTTCCATATATATGTACCAAAATATATATATAATAAAAAAGATGAGAGTAGTCCTTATTATTAAACAAAACCGAAAAATTATAAGATTTTTCAGTAATTGACGAATATAGTTTTATTAAACGTTTCAAAATGAAACAATTTTCTTACATTTTAAGTTTATTTTTTTACAGATTCAGTTGAAAAAATTCATGTAAGCTTACGAGATTGTATATTATATAATACAATCTCAAGTAAGCTTACATGATTTTTTGTAACAGAATCTGTAACAAAATAACCTTAAAATGTTAGAAAATTGTTTCATTTTTAAACGTTTAAAACTATATTCGTCAATAACTGAAAAAACTTTTAATTTTTCGGTCTTGTTTAATAATAAGAGCTACTCTCATCTTTTTTATTATATATATTTTGGTAGATATATATTCTAATGTAAGTTAGGTACTTATAGTATTCTTTCACTCTACACAAATATTGTGTTATTTCCCTGCTGTTCAGAGCAGGTTAACATTTTTATTCTGTAAATCGAGATTTGTGTTAATATTTTCATTTAACACAAACACAAAATGTTACATTAACTCTTTCCAATCGTGAGTCATACATCTTCCGACATTGGCTTTTTCCGTTCCTATTCTTTGTCGGAACACGTCTGGCATCGTTTTGATCGTTTTCTTTATTAGTTTTATTATTCCCTGGAATCTATATTGCCGATCTATTTTGAGTTAGTTCCATGTTTAGCCATTAGATTGCATGTTGTACCCACGTTATATAATCGTATGATTTTTTTTTTTTTGTGTAAACATGAGATATATAAATTTTGATTAAATAAGTATATAATAATTATATTTATGCAAATCAATTTCTTCTGTATTTAAAATTTTGTATAATAGAAATATTTTATTTTGATATTTAGTAAATGGCACTTTATAATTGATTTAATTATAATTCCAAATCAATAATTTTCAATATTGAAGGATAGGTGGCATGTTAGTGTCGAAGTGAGATGGATGTATGTCAGATTAGATTTAATTCAGACCTGATGACAACACCTTAGCCAAAAAAAAGGATTGGAAAGGGTTAACGCAGGGTTGTGTTACTTAACACAAAAATTTAAACCACTGGTGTTTTTTACGCAGAACATAATTTTTTTTACTGTGTATGTACTGTGTTACGTGTTAAGAGTATATTTGACTGGTGTTACTTTGGCGCCTCAGGAAACTTGTAAATCAACAAAGACGGAACAAATGTGAATAATATATAGTCGACTAGACACATGAACTTGGTAATTTCTTTAGTTGATTTTTTTTTATTTCTCTTAATGAGCTTGCAGTGCACGAGAAACTTTCGAATTTACTTGAGAAGTGACAAAAATTACAACAGAAAATTCGCCACGAACGTCTTGGATTTTAGTGAGAATTTCGTAGTCAGTAAGTGAAATTTTTTTAGAACATTCAGGATAAAATTTTTCCAGTGCAGTTTACATATCTGTTTACTCATTCATATTAATTCGGTTTCCTATAGGTATACAGGGCCGGAATTACACAATACCACTTGGGTACTCGTGCCCCAGAGGGCCTATACAAAATTAATAATGAATCCCTCAAAATAGGAAGGATAAGCGCTTTTTTGGGCTCGTTAATTCTATTTTCGTAAAGAATTGAAAAATTTCGATTTCTTTATCAGTTTACTAGAAACCTCTACAAGGAGTGCCCAGCGGCTACTCTAAAATAAATCTGGTCCTGCCTATATAGGTATATATATATATATATATATATATATATATATATATATATATATATATATATATATATATATATATATATATATCTTAAAAATATCAACTCAAACTATCTAATATAATTCCATTTAAAGTCTTCAGCATAAAAATTACTATTTGTAATTTTTTTAGATATTTTCGACCCATAGTTGAAAGTTAAGCTAGGAAAACATTACCTACTTGTTACTTTTAAAATTTAGTAATCTACAAAAGTATAGTTAAAGGGACCTCAGCTTCAATTTAGAACATCTTTCTAACAATATCCCAGAAGACAAGGTACCAACATGGATTTATTTATGCAATTTTTTTCAAAAAACCAGAATTTTTGTCTAATATGGTTTGAACGTGAATTTTTGAAAGATATTGTCTATTACCGAAACATAACTTGAAGCACAATTTTATTTCTTTAACTTTAAATTTCTTCCTGAATTTTCAAAATTTTTGTGGTCTGCAACTTAATCAAAATAATTTTAACAGAATGCTCCTTTCAAGTATCTACATTTTTTCCTAATTTTTTGGACCTATGAATGAAAAGTTACGGGAAATCCAAAAAATATCACTTTAAAACTCAATATTTCACCATCACAACTTAAAAATGAAAAATGATAAAAGGAAACTAAACTTCCTTTTTAGAGCCCTTTCTAACGAAACCTATGAAACACTGGAAAAAGTCTTATCGCCACTTTTCGATACCTTTAAAGGAAGGTATCTTTCTTTAAAAACTAAGAGAAATTGAGAGAAATTATGAAAATATATCGGCCTACGGAATCCTAAAAATGAACGTTGCAATTTAATTTTAATTTTAATACCCAAACAATTGTTACCATTTCGTATATTCCTTTGTTGTGATAGTAGAGTATTTATAATAACGTTTTTCTGATACACAATACAACGTAGCGAACACTGTCGCCAGTCTTCAAGATCGATTGTCGCTTCAAGTTGTCTCCAAGTCGGCTATCAAACTTCTTCATTGTTATACAGTTAAGGTCAAAAGTCAACAAACTGATCATTGAACCATTAATGATTTAAAATTAAAAGAAAATCTAATCGTAGTAATTTACTAAGCCTTACAAGCTGGAATATTCAAAGCGTTGGCGAACCTCACTGGAGAAATTTTCTCCGAAATACCGCATTTTGATATTGTAAATTACATTAGAAGCTTTAATTAAAAATTCAACAATTGTTCATATGAGGAAACAGACGAACGTGATCTGAAACACAAATTTCATCTGTGGTGTGTTCATATCTAACTAAAAACTTTGGTCCAACTTCTGTGAACTAACAAGCCTCTGTAAGGACCGAATATAGTTGAGTGGGCGGCAGTTTATAATTTTGTAGTATGGATTTCTCACTGTTTTTGGAATTTGTAGCAGAAATTCTTTATTATTTAATTAGAAGATGCAATCAATAAATTTAGAAAAACTAAGAAAATGAAAAATACAGTTACATTTTGATAGAAAATCTAGTCTTATACCGAGCGTCTCACTTTTGATGGCTTTGTTGATAAGCTGTAAAAAAAGACTGGAACTAGAATACATCGCGTTCCAAAACAATTTATTTCGAAAATTTTGAATTTTCAACAGGTCTTCTCAATGATACAGGGTTTCGGTTTCCCAAGAAAAGTTGAACAATGAAATACCTCTGAAACTATCATTTCGAATCCATGCAGAAAGTTCTGAAAGAGTGAAAATTAGCTATTTGATTGAAATATGAATATGATTACTTTAAAGTAGGAATGTCGTTCTGGATCAGGTACGGGCCCGAAGGTTGTCATTTGAATAGGCTGGGTGCGTGATGGCAACGACATCTATGATATACATTTTTCCGGGCTCATTAACGAATATAAATAATGGTAACCGTGGAAATAAATAAATTTAAAATATTTTTAAACAAACCGTAAAATCTGAACACTGAGAAAAAATTACGGTAATTTTTACGGAGCTTTCTGGTAATGAGGGCATAAGTGACAAGCAACGGGAAAATTACGGAGCTATATAGGAAAAATTCTTAAGCTTTTCTGTAATTTTTCCTGTACAGCTTAAGAATTTTTCCTATACAGCTCCGTAATTTTTCCTATACAGCTCCGTAATTTTCTCGTTGCCTGTCACTTATGCCCGCATTACCAGAAAGCTCCGTAAAAATTACCGTAATTTTTTCTCAGTGAATACAAATGTTTTCTATTTACAATTGATTTTATTTATAAATAAATTTGAACAATTTGATTTGTTCAGTTTGAACAACAAAAAACTGGATGAAGTATAACACTTATATTAAAAAAGTAATTAAACAATTTTCGACGTTAATATGGATATAATTATCAAGATAGTATTTCCTTCCAACCTCGGACTATGCAAAGGAAAAAATTGCTGGTGCCGGTGAAGTACGTCAGGGAAATTCGAGAATTAAGAAATGCTGGCATAAATCATTTAGTTTAATGTAGAGTCGTAAGACAAACATCAGTAACTTTAATTCCTTATGAAACATTATTTCATGTGACTATGTGAGTTAAAATACATCAAATATTTTTAATTCTGTATTTATGGATTGACGTGTAGACGTTAATACTGTTGACAGATAAATAAGGAATGACATATTAGTTGCAACTGCGTTTATAATCAAAGTGAATCAATGTAAATATTTTTATTTAATATTTTTTATTATACTGTAAACACATATGAGCCCGTATTAATGCTTGTTTTCTCCACTACTCACGCTGCAATCGATTTAATTGTCCCCACCATTTACTTCGCACGCTGCCTATACCTGGAGAACTTTTTGTAAACATAGAATTTTTTACGGAATTGGAAGCGGACGGAAGTAGCATTGAAAAACTATATTTCGGGACTCGGGAACCGAGAGCGGTATTAAAATTGGTATACCGGACGAGAGTGGGATTAAGCGGAATTGAACAAATTTTCTTAGGACTGAAGCCGAATGGGAATGGGAGGGAAATTAGCTTTTAGAGTGAGTGGAAATGGGACAAAAACATTACCCCAAGGACAAGTGGCTTGGCCATCGTAGCCAATCACTATAAATAATTTATTCCGTACAAAATTTTGGGATATCTGACATAAAAATAATTAAATCTATAATTCTGATAAATAATTTTACGTAGATCAGAGCTGGAAATTATATAAAACACCAAAATGAAAACAAAATAATATACAAAATCGTAGTTGAAGACAAAAAAATCCTATAATTGCGATCTGAACAAATCAAACTTTTTTTTTTTTTTTTAAATGGTTAAAAGATGAATTTTTGTAAGTTAGCCACATAAACTGTTTTTCAAAATCGATAATCAGATACCGATATTAATTTTCCCTTAGCTCCACTCTGTCCTGCTTAATACTCATCTGCGTAATACTCATCTGTAAAATTGGGACGCACAGTACGTTATCGCTTAATAAAATCCAATTTTCTCCTTGTAAATGCAGCTAGCTACTATAACTAACAATCAATTATAAAATCAAAACGTACAATTTCAAATGTAACACAAAATAACAAACACAACAAAATTATACTTTTGTCTGAAATTGGAAAAGGGAGAAACGTGCTGTTGTTTTTTAGTTAATAGTTCCAGTGCCAAAATCATTCTACCGGAAATACAGTTTTAGTAGAAAGAGCGAAAAATACATATCTATACGTTACCCGATCTACAGTCCCGAAAGTAAGCTAGAGAGCTGTGTAAGCTCTCTAGCTTACAAGCGCGCGTATGGTCCACGAGCAGCTCGCACAGAAGCGCTGTATAGCATTCGTTGAATGTGCTCCACCATAGTATTGTTATATTCACTCTGCTGTAACTGCAAGTATGTACCAGGATTCAATCTATATGACTCTCTTCTTACACGTACACATGTATACATGGTACTCCACTATTATTGGTAACGCGCTCTAGCTTATTGATCTCTCCGATTTTCATGTAAAACTCTCTGGTGATAATACTCTACAAATGTTGTCTACGTCAAATAAATCAAAATATACATTAAAATGAAAATATTATTTGAATTGCTTTACATATTGAAACAAGCATAGTGGTGTTGATGCGATCCGGGATGTATACACCACCAATTTCCCAGTAGATATATAGCATACAGTTACGAATATCTAATACGATCCATCAATTTTAAAATTTCGCTAATTTAGTCTTCTTTTTTAGATCGATATAATATAATATAAGCGGTACGTCGACTTTCGCCGCTCTATTGTACTGTTTGAAATATATGACCTTGAAACTTTGAAACAGTTGTGTATATAGACTTTCAAACATTCAATATCGAATATGAAAGAAACAAATTTTTACAAACTTAAGCACGATTATATCAGAATCGTATTCTTTTGAAAGTACTTTTGCGGTGGACATGATTACTAAAAAAATTATCAATCCGATCAACACCACTGTATACTACTTATTAACTTCCCATTGGAAGTTATTGTAATGGGTCCGATTTTACGAATCGCTAATTTTGACATACCTCCACGTTTCAAGGTCAATAGAATCCGAATCCATCGTTTTTAGCGTGATGTGTGTTTGCGTTCGTTCGTTCATGAATTTTTTTTCGCCTCGCATATGTCGAGAACAAATGATAATATCAACTCCGGACTAATTTCATTAGATGCGTAATCAAAAAATGAAGACCGGATAAAGTTTTCAGCAAATTCGGATTAGCGGTTTGTTTTTTGTGATAAAAAAAACGGAATTAACTTTATTAACATAAGATAATAGATTTTTTATCATGTCTTTATTATATAATGGCCTAAGAACCTTCTGTGATGTTAAAAACGCCAGTAAATTATTGTAAAATTTAAAAAAAAAAAACTAATTGAAAAACGAAATAAGAAACTTTTTGTGAAATATTTTTTGTCTCGCGTATCTTGAGTTGTATCTTATCATTTGTTTGATAAAGGTGGAGTCCCCACCCTTAGGTACAGAAGGCGAAGCTCCCGGTGTGGTGCAAGGGGCAAAGCCTCTATTGGGGGTCCAGAAGAGGAGTCCCCTGAATTAAAAAAAAAATTATTAATTTGCAATAGTCTTTAAAGGCATCCAATGGGAAGTTGACAGTGTGGGTAGACCTGTTTCCCAAATTTCTTATTATGATAATAGCTAGTCACTGACCGAAGGATTTTCAATATTTTTAAAAAGATTTGTTTTTAGAGCCGTATCAAAGTATCAAAAATTTAGCTTCTTAAAAAAATAAACATTTTTTAATAAAAATAATCATTGCGATTTTTTTAAAGAATTTAAATTTTGACAAATTCTACGTTCAGCGACTAGACAATAAATATACTAACAAAATGTTTTTGAAATTCTGATCTTGGAAGGAAACATTTTTTTTTATCGGTATTATAAACTTTTGGGATCCGCTACTTTGTGAGGAACGTTATAACTGTAGTAATATTTTCCTTTTTCTCAAAACATTGTTGAACTTTGATATCACTATTTGCAAATAGACTGAACTTGTCAAAAGCTCTCACCACGATGATTTTAGGAGGCACTCAAGGTTAAGCATTAAGCATCAACATGTGGGTACAATTCTCTGAATAATTCGCCCAATTTTAATGAAGAAATTGTAAAAACATAACTAAATAGCTTTTTAAAAATTTTGATAGTAAATTAAAATCAAATCGTTTACATATAAGTCAAAGTTTCCAAACAGCCTATATAAACGAGAGATTTAAAAAGAGGTACGTAGTTTTTGTTTACAAATTTCCCCAATAATATTGATTATAATTGGCTTAAGCAAATACACGTGTCACCCCATACTTGAAATTTCGTTAAACAGAATCGAATATTTTAATTAATTACAATAGCAAAACAAACTCACTTTGTTTCTAGAAAATTTTAAAATTTTCTTTGTTCCTTTCGTTATTACTTTGATAAATTATCGTATTTCTCTAAAAGATATTTTAAAGAGCTTTACCGTGGCTACATATTCATTATAATATACAGAGTGAGTCATTTTAATTTCACCAGTCAATTATTTCCTGGAGGGGGAGGTCATTTCGTGAAAATAAACCTTAATCTTGGATTCAACCTTAACCGATATTTTCAAGGTCACTTGAAGGTGAGCTTACGTTTTTTTAAATAGAAACATATATTTTTCACTTCAGAAATGAAAAGGGAGAAAAATTTGACGTCAGAATAGAGAGCTGGCTTTTTAGTGAAAATGATCTCTGAAGGTAATTTCAACGTCAGTTTTAAATCTCATTTATAATTCAAAAGAACTGTTAAGAATGATTCTGGCTAGAATCATCTGCTTCAAAAGTGGGGTTATTAAGTAAGGGAAGGTCGAATCCAAGGTGGCCCCCAAAGAACCGTACAATTTTTGTTAAGGTTTACTTTTATGAAATGACTCCCGCTCTGAAATAATTGGCTGATGATATTAAAATGACAGCCTGTATATTTGGAGTACTGGTGTCAGTCACATATAAACGTTAAATGACAATCAATTTCAATAAAAATAAAGCAATATAAAATAAAATATTGGTGTTGGTAGTTTTTTTTGCTTTTAGCAACAATTTTTTTTTATATCAAGGTAGGTGGACCATGGAAGGCCACTCTAACGATTAAACATGTTTTATTCGTTTATTTACTGGATAAATGAAGGAAACAAATTATTAAGTAATACTTTGTTTTATTGTGTACCATATAAATCACTTTTTTTTTAACCTAGCTTTAATCACTATTTATTAAACTTAAGTTTTCTTAAGCTCTTCCAAATGGCCTTGCAAGGAACACGGCTCCAAACAAGGCCAATATTATACATCAGCCGTTCAATTTAAAAATAGAGTTGTAACAATTAATATATCCGCTTTTACTAAAACTACATAACAAGCTCCTTCATTTGAGTGAAACATTAAATTTTCAATATATTTTTATCATCTATAAAAGACTTAACGAACATTACTTGAACACCACCGTATACTAAGCATATATTAATGGAAATTATTTAAAAATAGTAGTAATGAGCATTATATTGATATCAAATAACTTGCAAATACGTTTAATAATGAAATTATAAAACTTTTTTTTTACCTAAAATGGCTTTCTTATGGGTCTGTTCTTTGTAAGGCCACAATGTTCCTAAGAAAGCCAAACTAACAATTATCTATGACTTTTTGACATTAATTATAATAAAATAATAGACACTACAGACTGAGTACTGTAGTTATCACAAACTTATCATGGCACACAGTCAGTCTTCTAGTCAGGAATGTTTAAAATCAACGTTTATATGTTCATGGTTTGTAGATGTTCCTTGTAAGGCTCATGTACCCTAGCAAGGCCAACTGTCAACTTTTTGATTGGCCTTATAAGGAACCACCGGCTTTCCTAGGAACACTAACAATATTTTAACTTAAATCGAGGCAAAACTATTTTTTTTTTTCTTTAGTACCATAAATATATCCTTATACGACAATTTACAGTACAAAAATATGAGATAATAATAGGTTATTTAACTAAAAACTTACGTTTTGTTGTGCGCGCGAATAACAATTATAACGTTGACGACCGAACTCTACGAAGCGTGAGATCGCACTGTCGCAATAGTGGCGCGAGAGACTCGTCACCGCGTCTGTGGTCTTAAGTTTGATGGATTTTAGTGTATGTAGAAGGAATATGTCTTTACATGTCAATAACTACGACTTTTTAATAGTTGGCCTTCTAAGGAGCATGGCCTTCCATGGTACACCCACCTCAGTTCTAAAAAAAGCTATAACACAATCAGAAAGAAGTTTATGTGTTATGTCTTTATTATTTTCTGACACAGATTACCTTTAAGCTATGTATAATTATTGTAGGAATTTCGATATTTGTGTACTTGAGTTATTCAAACATATTTAAAGTTTTGGACGTTATTCAAGAGACTGTATAAAATAAAATATAATAGTGTGTCGCTTATTATTACACGAGAGGTTTATATTTTTTCGAATAAATTTGGGTTTGTCTAACGAAAAATTGCAATTTAACGGGAAGAACTGTCAACTAATAAAAACGCGGCAGCTAAGCTGAAGCGTTTTTAGGTTGACAGTTCTTCGAGTTAAATTGCTTTTAAGCAAGAAATTTGAGTTGTAGCAAACACAAATTTATTCAGAAAAAATATAAAACACAAGTGTAATACGATAAAACAATTAAACGAATAAAATAACTTAGTATAATTCATATTATTATTTAATACATTGTTACTATGGTTCTGAAATCAGTTAAATTTACCAATACGAATTTTTGTTTTCGTCTTTATCGTGCTTATCTACAATGAAATAACCAATTAAATGTTTTGTACCAATTTTATCGCTGTAAAAATCAGTCCTAACTTTTTTCCACGCTAAAAGTGAAAAAACTACAATATTCTTATAGGACTTGATATACATGAGTTAAAATGAGTTAAATTGTCACTGTATCAGGGCCGGATCTAGCCGAAGTGGCGCCTGGGGCAACGTTGGAAAGTGGCGCCCCTGTTGAAAAATAAATATTTCCTTCAAATATTTTTCCTCCCAAAAACCAACTGACGAGCAAAAAAAAAAACGTGAAATACCTAATTTTAGCGTCCTCTAAAATCACTTTTTGGCGCCCGGAGCACCTACCCTGGCTGCCTCCCCCCCTAGATCCGACCCTATCGTTGTTATATAATAATTTAAAGAAGTAACAGTTGAATCTCTTCTTTTTACTTCAAAATGAGTTTGAGAAATATGACCTCCGTTATTTAATTTTCTCAAAAATGAAAAAAAAAATTATCCTCCTCGTTCCAAACGTCGACTGTAGTCGACACAAAATAACACACAATTTTTTAATACATGAAGGTTATTATGTTATAATGAATGTCCATAGATGGAAATAAGATATTTGTTTAGAATGTTTCAAGAGTTTAGTTGTCATTAATAACGTCAGAAACTATTAAATATCTACTATAGTCGAAATCAAGTTAAAAAAAGAAAATATATACTAACCCTTTGCACTCGAACCATTTTTTAGTATCGGTACTCAGCTATTCGACAGTAGTTTTAATAAAAAATTGTAATACATCAAAGATAAGTATTTTAAACAAAAGTAGTTTACTTACATATTTTATTTTTATTTGCATATTACAAACATTATATTTTAATATTAAATTTTATAATTTTCCTTAGTGTGATATTTGAAGTAAAGAATAGGATGGCGCCTGAGAGGCGCCTTTCGAGTGCAAAAGGTATTTATTTGTCGCCGTGGCGGCGCGTATCGAGTGCAAAGGGTTAAAAGTGTCTTTGGAATGAGGAGGTTAAATTAATAACTAAAGAAGCAATAAAAATTAAGTAAATATCAGCTAAAGACGATTTATAAAATAGAATCTTAATTTTTAGCCGGTTTTACAAGAAGTACCAATTTAACGGTACGAATTATAAAATTTTCATGTAGGTAATACTATTATTAAAGTGAAAGGCGATGCATTAGTAGGTACTCGTTTTTTTCTTTTTTTCTATTTAAATAGTAAAATGTAGTGATGAAACCAAACACCGCATTGGTCGGTATACTAACCGGTACCGGTACCTATCGTGTTCATTATTTAACATAAAATTATATTTTCTAAATGTATACCATGAGATCCGGACTATATAATAGAGAATTTTTTTTAATTACTACTGTGCCATTATTCACTTAAATTATAATTAAACAATAATAAACAAGATTCGATATTTTCTATGTTGTACATACGCCAACAGAATGTAAGTAGCAATATCGCACATACCAAAATTTTTAAAAATGTGGTGTCTTCTGTAGTGGTCGACCCTAGAACTAAATTTTCAATTTATTACAATTTATGATAATAAGAAAATAAATGAAACAAGTTTCAACTCTCTTATAGGTTAGTAACAACTTTTAAGTAGGGATGATCGATATTAGAAAAACATCGATGTTGACATCGATTCAAGAGTATCGATATACGATATATATCGAAAGAAAGACATCGATGTTCGAAATCATCGATGTTTCTGTAGCAAAATAAACAACCATTATAATCTATTATTTTATTTATTAAAAATTAGGTAACATTGCCAGTATTTATTTGGTACACTTTGCAAAAAAGTCACTTTGTTAGAAGTTTCCCTTTTAATGTTCCTTTGTTGATGCAAATGCTGCCCAGCTTTTGAAAAAAGTCTCTCTGAAGCTGTTGAAGTTGCTGTAAAATACAAATATTTAATGGCAATTTTTTTCAAGTTTGGATAAGTGAATCCGAGAACTTGCCATAAAAGTAATGGATCTTGTTTTAAATCTGCGACAGGACTGGATTAATACTGGATAGCTTAGAGTAATATCGATGTTTCGATATTATTCTCATAACATCGATGTGTCGATGTTATCGAGGACATAACATCGATGTTTTTATATCGATGTTTTCCCGTTAGACATCGATGTTTTTTGTACCATCGATGAATATCGATCATCCCTACTTTTAAGTTAAGAAACGGAATAGGATAAAAACACGTTTATATTTGACAGACTGGCAGTAACACTTCGTTGATAGGTACTTTGATAGTTAGATAAAATACGCACACTATTCTGGATAATTTTCTTTCTATTTTTTAAGGCATTACATCTAACTTAGTTACTAAAAAGTCAGACTTCAATTTGCGAATTATTTTTCTTTCGCGAATCAGGAAAAAAGCAAACAAAATGAGTTTTTAAGGATTTATTCTATACATAGAAAAAAATGGCCGCCCAAATAAATACAATTACTTCGAAAAATTTCCAGTTGTTTTTTTCTTTATTTTTATTATTATTACATAAAATGGCAATATTTTGGAAAAATTTCCCGTTTTTTCACTAAAGACCTTAATTTACAACCAACTATAAAAATCCTATATACTTTCCTAAATTTATTAAATTATATTTCCAAGATTCTGCAGTTCATATTTTAAATCCAACAGATGAGAAGTGCCCACAATTTGGTTTAGGTATATCTAAAAATTGTAGTTTCGATATAACTGCATTTAAGTCGCCATTTTAGGTTTGTTTTTCTTTCAAAAATGTTTTTTCTATACCCGAATGTAATGTAGAATAAATATTATTTTGTTTCCTTTTTTCGTTTTCACAAAAAACACCTCAAAAAGCAGTCTTAAAACCGAACAGTTAAATAGGTAATGATATAAAAACCGAAACGCACTTAAACATTAATTTTTAATTAAAAACAAGATTAAACGGAAGAAAAAGAAAAAAATGTCAATGTCACATAAGAGTATATATTTAGCCGTTTGTATGCGAGAAACTATCAAGATATAACAACTCTGTACTCATGTCATACATAACATACACTTACATAAAAAGCTTACAACAGTCCAAGTCAAACAACATATGATGACGAAAGAGTCAAAGAGCCTTTTAAATGGCTCAAGAGTAGGATATTTGTTAGTGGCAGGCAGGGAATAGAGTAAAGTAAAACAGGACAACTTTCCATCTCACTAGATGTATTTACAGACAGACGGTCGTATATTGACGTAACAACTAACAACGCTAACAACTATCCAAGTACATATACATAATAATGTTCGTTGCTCGACCACAAGCATTTGTAAACCATCAAGTACCCGCACACATAACCTGCAAAGTTTTCATACGCCAACTCTGTCATCAAATATACCTATTATGTGTATAAACATAATATGGTGGATATACAGGTTGCAATCATATTTAAGTCCCGCATCACACGATGCAAGCTAACCATCTGGAAGTAGTGCCGGCAAGGAACAGGGGCGAATCCAGTTCTCGAATTATAAGGGGCTCATACATAGGTTTTTTTAGGCACTGAAAAATTTTCGTCAAAATGAAAAAATTTCTTTTCACGTATAAATTTAAACCGTTATTACTAACAATTAAAGTGGAAAGAAGGCTTTTGCGCTCTGTGAAGAGAGCGCAAAATGTCTCTTTGCCGAATACTTTCGTTGCCGAGCAACAAATTTCTACTTTGCGCTTTAAAGCGGAAATATAATACTTTGTCGCTCGCTCAACGTATATTTAATTACAAATCGGCTAGGCGTTGTTTATATTTTCTATGGTAACAAATAAATAAACAGATTGTAAAATTATTATGTTTATCGTAATCTAGTGAAATATTAATTTTATTAAATTTCAAAATAACTGCAAAATATTAATTAAAAATAATAAATAACTATAATTAATAAATGATTAGAATAAAATATTTAAAAAAATATGTACATATATGATGGAAATATGTAATAGTGACAGTGATTTCTCAAGTACACCTCCAGATATTTCTGAAGCTGCAAAAATTATAATATTAAAGTCAATATTAACGTCCATTATTATTTTTTCAAGTATCTTTTAAATAAAAAAAATTTTTTATAAGATTGTAGAAGAAATTTTGTGTGTAATTCGAGCACAAAATGACTTGCCGCTCTCATGAGATTAACGCGCTCCGCCTGGCGGCGTCGCGCGTTAACATTCTCAATCGAGCGGCAAATCACCATTTTGCGCTCTTAATACACAAATAACTATTAAAAAACTAATCAACGAATGCTTTGTTGTGTCAGTTTATATCTAACCAAGTCTTGTTACGAAAGGTTTATAAATATTCTGTCGGTAACTGTTTAATAGTCGTGTGTGTAATCTACAGTCAAATTTGTGAATATGTAAAAAAAATTGTTAAGGGGATGGCTCTAATATTTTATTTATATTAAAGGTTGTGTTAACGATTTAAAATTTTTTTCGAATTTATATGAATATACATAATAAGTTAACAAATATTAAATTGCGTATTTTAGTATCAATAAGTTAATATTTTAATTATTTTTTGGAGTTTTTACGACTGTCACGATTTTAATGCTAAATAATAATTAACAAGGGGAGTCAATAACTAAGAGTGATAATCTTATCAATTAACAGTTATTGTCATCTGTCATTAACTATATAATTCGGCTGTGCCAATCACTGTCTTAAGACTCGTTAGTTGTTTGTTAGTATTAAAATCTAAGCGTCAAGAATATTTTTTTTTCGTAACTCAACATGTGGTTAATGTTATTTTAATTGAAAATATGCTTAAGGTTAAAAAGAACTTGCCATATTTAAAACAATATTCTGAGGTTAACCATCCAAGCTGCCATGAATGGTATGAGTCAAACTCAAAACGAAGTATTTAGAAACATAAGTTGTCTATAAAAAAATGCGTTCCTGCCTATGCTACAAATGATTCATTGATTCATTTTATTTGTAAAACAAAACTCATTTACGTAAAAGTAAGACAATAAATTTTTTCTAAAGTATATGCGTATCTCGGGCAATGATTTTTCACCTATGTATTATAATTTAATTCTAAAATAAATGTTTATTTAGGTATTATAATTGCTTCATTAATGCTCCTATTGCTTTCTTTCTCATAAGTATGACATTTCTGAAAGAGGAAAAGATGTCAATAACTAATCTACCGACTGTCAATGATTATCTTCAAAGTGTCAATTACTGAAAATTCGATATTAATTCATTTTTACTAATTTATTTATATATCTGTCTGTAAAAAAACTGACTTATATGTATACTCCATGAAAGTAGACAAAATGTCCTTCACAATACGCTCTTCGATTTCTATAAAATCAATATACTTTTCAAATTATAGTCGTTTTAAAAAAAATTTTACCTTAGGGTGTCAATCACTATACCGTTTACCCTACATATCTGCCAAATTTTGGTAAAAAATAAAAGAACGACTTCCAAAACGTATAATTCGTATCCAATTTCATCACTTTACTTACGGTTTTTAAGGCGTTGGAAGTTTTTTACGTCACTAAATTAAAAAAATCCCTTTTTCCCGGAACAAACCATATTGAAATGAATTGAATCAGGATAATTGATTGAATTATAGTAATTTGGGTGTAAACTTTTCATTTTTCGTATTCAAATAACTCCAGAGGGCTGAGAACTACCCTCTGCTGGACGGGAGTGGAGTAAGATGTGGAAGAACAAATTTTCCTTGTTCTTGCTGCATAATGGTCACAGTACACTGAACAGAAAAGCCTTCAACTGTCCGTACCCGTCTAAGAAGTGAAAGCCACCTCAAATTCACAAGAAGTATTAGAAAATATTTTCAAACAGTAAAGATGCACTCTGGAGTTTTTCAATCTGAGAGAAGTGAAATCTACCATCGGTATTAGGTTTTCACGTCAAGACCAACCTTTAAAGCAATTAAAGAATATCGATGAGTGGGAAAGAGGAAGGCACAGAAAGATATGGGAAGATTCATTTCTTTTTAGTACGGAAATTATCAAGTCTTCAAACACCTTCTCTTATCCCTTCTCTAACTCTCAAACATTTGCTTCGCCTTGTCTGGCACTAAATATGACGCTCTTTTTTGTTTGTTCTTTTAATTAATATACAGTTAATTAAAAAAACTTTAATTATATTCCTATGTTGATATATTATGTTGCAGGATGATGATGTAAAAGTATAATTATTAATTTTATAAAAGCCCAAAATAAGAAAATAAATGGCACTTCAAATATTGTGCTATAACCCAACGAAAGCCGAAGCTATATTAAGGTGAATCGATCACTTGAAATTTTCCAAGTTTAATTTGAAATTTTAGTGTATTATAGAGAAAAATATGATGCATTCACTGACACTATTTTGAATAATTTCTGACGTGTAGTTTAAAAGAAATAAATTTTCAAAGTTAGAATTTTTAATGTACGAGTAAATGCCAAAGAATGATTAGAGATGAATCAGTGGTATGTATTTAAGTAAGTTGTGTCATTAAAAACTAACTTTAAGATTTAAAAAACTGAAAATTATTTTCTTTTATGTTTTTGAATCATTAAAAACCTATTTTTTTTTAATATTGGACGTTTAGTTATTGTAATAAATAGAAAAAAAAAACTATAAAAATGTCATTTTATACTAATACACCCATAACATATTTGTTTACGTGTTAGTAATTATGTGTGCGGACAGATCACTACCAGATTCAAATTCATTACTTTTAAAATTATTAAAATTAGAAGATTGAACAATAATCAAATATTAATACTGTTACATGTATTATAAAATTTAGCTTATTTTTCTACACATAAATTATAGGTATTTATTTATAGAGAACAAAATAGACTTAGTAATTCATTTGTCACAAATTTGTCAGTACTGATCGATTCACCTTAAATCAATACAATAATTCTCAATATTATGCTGTCACTAGAAACTAAGCGACGCGCGCTACGCGCGCGTTTTCCTATGCTATTTGAATCAAAACTATTGTTAAATAAATTTACTTTTAAATATAAAATAGTAAAAACATGTAGATGACGTGCGTCTCTCGCGTGTTTTAAATATCATTTAGCTCAAAGCTTTTGCCAAGTAAATTTACTTTTAACAATAAAAATTAAAATATCAGTGAATTATGATCTTGAAAAAAAATAATATCGGTTTCGTTTGGTAAGACAGGTATATTTTGTATCAGTGAATTTCTTTTTAAATACTATAAATTTAATTTATAAATTAACTGATTCATTTTTTTGGATTGGAACAATAATTGTTCCAGTTTTCGATATTGCTGTCGAAAATCGTCATCTCAAATCCGTGGATAGTTTGCCAAAAAAAAATGTAACGTAACGAAACTTGCATCGTTACAAATCAGAGAGGTCTAGTTAAAAGAAATTAAACCCATTAAATATTAAAATTATGGTTTCTAACTCATCGACTCCTCGTTTTTTATTTATTTCATAATTTTTAAATGCAAGAGTACTTTAAAAGTTAATAATTTATACCATAAAAAACAAATGAAAGGATATTAACGCGCGTTAATTTGTTTGAATCAGACAGAATTCTCTAGTCTGATATAGTTTTCTCAATCAGTGCCCTCAGGTTTGTAACAGTGCAAGCACCGATACGTAATGTTAGGTAACAAAATTTTCTGGTGAACGCCGGCATTACTTTGATAAGTAAAATTATTCTATTTCTGTAGTGTCCCTATAATAAATAAAGTCGTGACATGTGTGCTGAACGCTGGTTGGTTCCGGCATTTTCTGTCCAAAGTTTGCGTAAAATACATTGGAAATAAATTAAATATTAACAAAAATCATTTAGTTTAATCTAGAAAGAATAATTAAAAATTTTTAATTGTTCATTAATTCATAACTTATTAACAATAATTAAGTACTCAAAAATAGTTACTCAAACATGTGATAATTAATTTTGAAGCTTCCCTTTCTGTTTTGGACAGAAAATGGATGACATGTCACGACTCTATTTATTTTGAGATTCTATTCTTAACCTCTTTAGCGGATTGTCAATTTATTTTAAACTGACAAAAAAAATACCATCCAAGTTAACCACCTTCTAGATACCTATGTTAAAAAGGTTTGATTCTAGGATAAATAAAGCTCTCTATAATGTATTCTTTTTCTTATTCAAATAGGTGGCAGCACAAACAGTTACCGACATGAGAACGAGTGTCACTCGTCGTGTCCGCTAGTTGTTAGAATTACGGACCCGAGTGAGACTCGGGGTATCCGCTAAAGTGGTTAAGTATTCTTAAGTAGTTCTTAAGTTCATACTTATGTCATCTAACGACTGGATTTAGCACTACAACAGAAATTCTCAGTAGTGACATCGGTACGTATTTGAATCATGTACTACGTTCAGCTTGTACCGACTGCTTAAATTTGATATTACCGACGTTCACTTTATATTGAAGTTTTAAGTACCGACCATGTACCGACCTTGTACATTGTAAAGCAGCTTCCACATTCTCGCCGAGGTTGGACGAGTCGAGAATGTAGAGGGTCATTTCGTTGTGCTTCGCGGTTGGTATTTCAATGCTATTCTTATGCCTCGGCCAACCTCGCGAGGAACTACTTCGTCCAACTTCGGCGAGAATGTGGAAGCTGCTTAATACATTACGCATTGTACATTACGCAATGGTATTCCCCTAGGTGTATCAAACAGAATTAAAGATTTTATTGAGATTATATACAATTTATTGTTTGTAACAAAAGAAAACCATAACACTATAAATATTTATCATATTATTGAATTGATTGGAATGTTTGGAATTATATTGACCAAACTTCCAACGAATATGTTGATAAAATAGACTACATATTGTATTAAATTCGAAACCCTATGTTTATAAATAATTATAGAAATGTTTTAGGTTGTTATATGTACTTTTAAGCAAAATGTTGTTATAAGTACTTTTTACCAAAAAATTATCGAAGAGATTTTTTATTTAATAAGTTTATTAATTATAATAAGATGTATATTACCTTAATTCTTAATTAAGTTGTACTGTGGTTGTACTATTATAATTATAAAATATACTGCGACATCTATAAGAATATTTTTAAATTTTAGAAGTCGATAATAAAGAGTAATAGTATAGTTAAATAATACATTACCATTGAATACAAATTGTATACTACTTAAACCCATAATTTTCATTTAACTAAAATTTAACTCCAGAAAACTATGATCAAACTAATGTTTCAATTACTTCTAAAAGCAAATAGGAAGGTTAGTTTTGCAACAAAATTTTGAAAAATTGGTTTCCTGTGAAAAACTTTCAAAATGCACACAGTGTCGTCTGTGTTTTCTAAATGGAACAGACCCAACGAAAAATGGCTACCTTTCAATTCCAACATGGCCACTCTTCAATTTAGGTCACGTGACAATGAGTCTTAGATATTTTTCCATTATGTATTTTTCAAATTGAAATGTGTACATGTACAATACATACATACGAATACCACCGAGTAAAAATTGTATACTGCTAAATGCATAATTTTTATCTAATGAAACTTTAACTCTATAAAACTAACTTTTTAATTGCTTCTAAAAGCAACTAAAATGGTAGTTTTGCAATAAAATTAAAAAAAAAAGTTTTTTTGTGAAAAAAAAAATTCACGTTGTCGTCTGTGTTTTCTAAATGGAAACACTCTTTTAAATATGGCTACTCTTCAATTCAAACATGGCTACCGTTCAATTTTGGTCACGTGACAATGAGTTTTAATATATATGAAAAATGAAATAGGTACATCACCATAAAACATCAGCGCAAGGTTAATCGAAAAAATATCTACCTTAAACACATCAAATTGTTTAAACTGTACTCAATGTTAAAACCACCCTGTAACTAGTCGTGTGGTTGTTGTGTCCTCATTGTAAAATAATATGCAAAAACAGCAAATGAAAACAGAAATACTATAGTACATACTCTTTAGCATTTATAAGACGATCACAGCAAGAGTTACAAGTTGAAAACATGGTAACCCGAATTACCTTTATGTTGCTATTTTTATCTTTATTCATGTTCGCCTGTTCCCCAGAAAATAGGTCTTTTCATTACGAAAATGTTGTAGGTAAAGTAAATTTTTGTGAAAAACTTTTCATTATTTATGACACTTTTCAATTTAAAATTTTCCATATAATATACATCGGGGAAACGAGTAAGGAAAGGGCACGTAGACCGTAAATATAAATGTGTTAATATTTATAACACACTGTGACACACTTTAAATGTATATTATATTTGTAATTATTTTTACGTACTTACGTGTTGTTTACATCCACAAATTAATAATATTGAAACATCTACAATTTGAACCAGTAACTTTGGTTAACATATAAAGGCGTAGACCAATTGGTTCCCAAACTTTTTTGTCTCATGTAACCACTTATCATTGTTTTCGGTTTGGATAGAAACTCCTGTACAAATTCAACCAAATTCAACGACAGCTTCCGGAAAAACGTCACCAATTTCGTCTCATTTCACGACAAGCAAACAAACCTACCTGTTCCGCTGTAGGTCTATTCTACTATTGTAGACCCCCACCATTTACATTTCACGGACCCCCAATTTTTTCCTCCGCTGGCGTGAACCCCTTACAGGTCATCATCAACCCCTGGGGGTCGATATAGACCACTTTGGGGGCTGCACAATACGTAATGTATATGTCTATCTATTGCCTAGACAGAGATTTTCCATAATGTGTTAACTGACATACAATTGTGTTAGTTTAGCATGTCTACATTTTGACTAACACAATTTCTAATATTTTAGATCTAAGATGAACTTCCTTTCAAACGCACTCAAAAATTCTAACACACTTACTTTTGAAGTATTATTTTTTGTTAAGATTTTCTTTAGCTAGCTTTTAATATTTTTAAATCGTATACCTTTTTCAAATTTATAGGCTACTATTAAAATATGGTACCAATTTCATAAAGTTTTATTAAAAAGATACGTAAGAAATATTCGAAATTAAACAAATTTTCTTTGGTATTATATATTATAAACTGGAATCGTATTTCCCTTCGGGCATTAACCGGAAAACAAAAACAATAACGCTAAAACAAAAGAATACCCCTTGCACATAATGTAGGCGTCCTTTATGTTTTAATTAAAGATGAATAAACAACAGTCTATTACTTACAAGAAAAATTACTGTAGTATTTAAAACAGGAATATATATATATATATATATATATATATATATATATATATATATATATATATATATATATATATATATATATATATATATATATATGTATATGTAGAAATAAGGAAATAGAGATATGGAAGTTACATAATACTTTATAATACTGAAATATTAATTTTAGTAATTCAAAAATAACGTCGCATTTTAAGGTCACTGATTATTTTCGCATAATTAAAATTCAAATATTAAACCTATACAGGAGCTAATTGGAACTTTGTCTGTTGACCTCTTCATTTTTCCTCTTCATTTTTCCTCTTCATTTTTAACACAATTAAATTTGCTGGTAAAGTTAATAAAATATGATGCCCAAAAATATAGTTTATGTTTCTATAACTGCAAACGTCCTTTAATAAATTCATTACTATTCAAATTCATTCCGCTTTGGAATAGTAAATCTAACATTTAATTTAATTAAGCAATTTTTATTTTTCTGCCATTACAAAGTAAAATTATTTTCTAAAATGTAATTACTCTAACACGCAATATTGTCCTACTTACCTATTTTGTATTTTTATTGTTATTTTACGTAATATTAAGTAATCAATATTTTCTATTCTAATATTCTATTTTGCATACCATTATCACTTTCCTATTACGTACATTAATAGCAACAAAACGGTCATCAGTACTGAATTTTGATTAGGTAGTGTTATTTTTAAGGCCGGGCGCACATTGAGACGCAGTTAACACAGGCAGGGCAGCACAGTTTCTGTGGCTCATGATGTCGAACGGGACAGCGCGAATTGAAACACAGAGCAGAGCAGAGACCGATGAAACGCGGCACTACGTCGCACGAGCCCGATGTGGCACTCGTGAATGTGACACAGAAACTGCGCGATCCTGCGCGACTTTGTAACACGTTCTCGAGTTTCGTGCTATCTCGTTCTACAACAAGAGTCATAGAAACTGCGTTGCCCTGTCTGCGTTAACTGCGTCTCAATGTGCGCCCGACCACACGTGCTTTCCTGCTCTGCTCTACCCTGCCCTGCGTTTACTGCGTGACGCAGTTCAATGTGCGCCTGGCCTAAAGGAGACACTAGTCTTCGTAGTTGAGTGATTAGAACTTCGAATTGATTAAGAAATTCGAATTTGTTAACTATTCAAAATTAAATAATCTTATTGAGTACATAATTCAATGCACGGCTGGATTATCGCATAGAGCCATAGAAAAATGAGGAAAATATCTAGGGCGTGGTTTTTGAAAGGTGTCTATTTTGAATATTTGAGCATGCAAGTAAGTTTGTTAAATAAGTTTTTTTCTTTGCCTTTTTTTGCTCGTCAAGGGTATTTTTGGTCAATTATTACAGTCCATTACAGTTATGGTCAAACTTATACCTCAAGGTCCCTAGCAAGCCCTAAGCGTGTTTGTAGAAAACTGTGGATAGCAGTGTGCCAACGAGTGGTTGATACCGCTTAAGGTATTTAGTTAGTCGCTGTCGGTCACTCAATGCACAACGCATCATGTTGTATTGTTGGACCATTGTTAGTTTGGACCCCACCTTGCTCCGTCCGACAATACGTGTTTTGTAATTGTGTCTGTGACAACTAACACAGTTGCAAAGATCAAACCAACACCACTACACACAGTGTGTACCTACACAACATAGTGGTGGGAAATAGAGGGGATTTTTTGTTTACATTGGTATCACTAGTGCAGAGATAGCAACTTGGCTTCTGATTATTCTCTGGTCTCTAGGTCTCGAGAGGTATGTTGTTTTTTTTTACTCGCCAGTGGAATTTAAGAGGAATGGATATCCGATCGTCCACGCGGGCCCGATAAGAAGGAAATGTCCAGGGTCCCAGAGTGGGTAAATCCGGCCCTGATTCAATGTGTCTGTTTGTTACACTTCCACACCTCAGCGGCTTAACCAATCGACTTGCAAGGTAATTTAGAATGACTCAGGCTACTTTTTACTACAAGAAAACATCACCTTCGCGAAGGAAATATATTTAAAACGAAATAACAATAGCTAAATATTCACAACCGAATGACTGACTTCAAATTTTGCATGTCCTTAGCGAAAAGAATAAAAAAATAAGTAAGCTACTTCCGGAAAACATCCGATACATTGTTAGCGGAGGGAATGAAAAAATAAATAGGCTACGTCCAGAAAACATCCGATACCTGTAGGAAAATATATTATTTAAAATTTAACTTGTTATCATAATTCCAAGTACTACATGAAAAAAGTTACGGATAAAAGCTAGTGTAGAATATAAATAACTGAATTTTCGATTCGAAATTCCGCTAAAAGAATGATAAAAACATTGCTTCGTTTAAAAATTTATCAGAATATGTTCAGACACAAATTATAACATAAAAATTGTAATCTATAATATGAAATGATGTAATTTTTATAAAGTAAGGTACGGATGGGTAATGTATTCAGCCAATTAATTTGACCACTTTTTTATAATTCCAAAACTACGAGGAATCAATTATGGATAACACCAGAGTTATTACATGTGAGGTTATAAAGCTGTTTATGTTAAATAATTCTGACTTTTAAATAAAAGTAAGTGCGTTATACTTAAATCCTTAAATGAACTGTTAACTGCAGAAAGGAAACATGTCCAAAATTTTTAAAATTTTTTTGTTGTTTTAAATTCAAGATGGTGTATAGACTTGTACTCTATCTGCAGTAAACACATAAATGAACTACTTACTATGGCCATAACAGATGATAGAAAAGTTCCCTTTCTGTTGTAAATCATCCGTCTATACATCATCTTTAGTTTGACAGAAAAAAACGCATTTGAAAATTTTTGGACTTGTTCCCTTTCTGCAGTTAGCAGTTCAAATGCGCTACAATTCTAATTTTCTTATTTTAGTCAAATAAAAAATGTCATTCAAATGTGCACAATTTAATGTAATTTAATTGTAAAATCTGATTGCAACAAATATGGTCCTGACTTGTCCGAAACTGTCCGCTTCTTATTAATAAACCATTAATCATATAGAATAATGTAGTATTATTTACTTTCATCTTTTATTTGTTTTCAGATAGTTCTAATGCTTCAAATCTTAAAATGGTCATATTACCCTTCCATACCCTAGTAAAATGTATTAATATTTTATTGTATATAGTTGTTTTTATCGGTAATAGTTACAAAATGGAAAAGAGCTGTGCTGTTCAAACGAATTAACTGCTTAGTAAGATGGTTTTGACAGCTTATGAATATTAATAGGTAATACCACTTTAAATATTCAAATATTTACACTTGACGTAGTCAAGAGTAAATTGCTGTTTCAATTTAAAAAAAAAAATTGTTTTCTTTTCCTTAGAGAAAATACAAAAATGTAGTATATAGCTGGGGCGGACCCACAGACCAGTAAACATATTATATTATATAGACTAATTATATAAATGTACAATTGAGGCAGCCAGATACGACCAAATTCCAACCTAATAGTATTCTGTAATTTAGTAATCAATGTAATAACCGATTGTATCCATAGTAACGTTTCCAAATAATTATTGTCAACATATAATCACAGTGTAAATAAAAGATTATTACCATAGGCAGTAGCGAAACGCACTTTCTATCCTTTTTTGATATAAGTACAAACAATTATGTTTGTCCTTTTTTACTTATGTGATTGTGTTTGTACATGTGAGATTGACGGTTGATAATGGTTATGTTAAATTATATGAACAACTAAAAGCAACTTTCTTCAAAATGAATTGAGAAAACGCGAAATTGATGACAGTATTCAACACGAGAATTTAAATCGTCACGACCTATTAGCACCAACCACTGTCGAAATCGAAAATATTAACTGAATTATTATAAAATATTAATAATTATTTATTATTTAACGTATTTTTACATAAGCATTCAAATTATAATAATACTTACAAATTTGCATCAAACGGCATTCAGAAAAAACATAAATTGAAATTTTATTTTGAATGATTTAAACAAAATTTAGCAGCACAAGAGTTATCACCAGACATTTTAAGCCACCATAATAATTAAATACATATTAGAAATATCTTACAGATCACAAAACTCACAAAAATTCCACTGCCTACGTTGTTAAAAATTTTAAAAAAGTCAGTGAAACTTAGACAAAATTAAATAATTTACATAATTATCAACTGTAAATTTTCACAAAATAATTTGACCTGCAAATTTATTTTTTTAAATTAAATTTACTTTAGTGACGATATTTTCACTGTATTAGTATGCATAATGTTATGCATTATTTAGGTACATAACATGGATAACCCTTTGGAATTTTTGAATTCCAAATGACACTCTTACGTTATCTCGTTTCGTAACTGTTTGTGAAACAAACTATTATTTAAACTGTGATATAATACTAATAATAAAATTTTACTTTCTTGGGAAGAAACTGCAAAATTTTGAAAGAAAGAAAGTGGTATTCGCTTTATTTTACAAAATACGTACGTATACAAATTATATCCTACAACAATTATAGTTGCACTTGCTTAAAAATTGACATTATATTATATTCTTTAAATCTCACCCATCTCACCCTGTTACCTGCTTCAAGAAAAATGCCCACAAACTGACTTTACGCTTTGTCTAGCAGTATAATATAATAGTGTTCATTGGTCTGTGGGCGGCCCCAATTTACAACTAAACTAGAATTAATTTTACCATTTGATTATAAATTTTAAGGCATGGAAAAATTTGAGTAGACTTGATGGCATCACCAAATTAACACCTTAACGGTCATAACATATAATGACAAAACGCCCAATTGGTATACCATTTTGACAACTAATTCACTTGATATATAGAATTGTTGACGTTCTACGACGTGGTATGTGAATTAGTAAGGTTTCACTTGACGACTTACAACATCAGTGACCGTCAAAGTGTTAAAAATGTTGTCTTTCTTCAAATCAAGCTTTACTGAAACGGTTTGAATTAGGGTAATTTGGGGGTGATTTCATTTTTACTATCCAATGGAAGTTTTTTTCTAGTGGTCCTACATGCTTATTTTTAATAAGAATGAAACGAACGACATCAAAAATCTATGATTCGCTTCTGGGTTTAGCATTTTGTCACTTTATTTATAATTTTTAAGTCACTAATGTTGGTGTCATAAAATAAACCAGGAAAACATTTGAATTGATTTCCATGCAGGGGGTCCCCTTGTTCCGTTCTTAGTACACAACATGATTACAAATACTCACACCTTGAATTGAAAAAAAAAACTTATCTTTCTTTAAATTATTTTATTATTATTTCACTAAACATAAATACAATATCGATTTTTCAAAAATTTATTCATGGCCTAGTTACAATACAATCATAAACTCGACCACCAGTTTCACGATAATCGAACGTACACACAGCAGCATTATTTTCAAAACTAATTTCAGGTACTTTAAATTCTGGATTAACCGCTATTTTCAGTGTATATAATCCTGGATCAATTTCTGACACATCAATCCACTGACAATCAATATCATATTTATAAATATCGGAACAATTAACCGAAATTCCTTGATCACCGTAATTTTTACATGCATATTTTTGAGTAATTCCCGGCAAACATTGATTATCCTCCAGACAAAAGGAGGCTTTATGCCCTTCAGCGACTCTGGTCCCATTGTGATCGTACACATCGAATGTGGCAAATACTTCCATACTGTGATAATGCCTAAAATTTTTGTCCAATTTTTCGGGTAAATTGTTATTTTGAAAGTATCATTTTTAAAAACTTACATATGGCACATATGCCATTCCCAAAGATGTTTCGGTATTGAGGGGCGAAAATCATCGGTGCCCGCGTTGAATGAACGTGCCGTAAATTTTAACAAACGACGTGTCTCCAAATGCCAACTATCAGATTCTCGTTGAATTTTGTAAGCTTGTGACGCCAGACAATTTTCCTCCATGGCACATTGCAAGAAGAATAACTGTCGGTCCTCCAAGTGCGCTGTTTTCATGATTTCAAAATGATCCAAAACGAGATCAGCCATTCGATTGATACATATGACTCCGGCTACACTGTTGGAAGCCCCGGGGCAAAAGGGTGTCTCATCGTAGAAGCACTCGCTTAGAGATGTTTCATTACCTCGACAACTGACGCCAGAAATTTTTATTTTTGTATCTCTCGGACCCCCATCCAAAAGTGGATATTGTAATGCGTGGTAAGCGTAGCCAAGGTTTAAGGATCGACATACGACCATGGCTTCTAGTAGAGACCAACCATCGCCACAAATAAAATATGAATTTTCATCGTTTCCAAATTTTATTTCGACATATCCTTCATCTGGGTTACGGCCATCGACCAGATTTAGTTCGATATTTGATGGCATTCGAATTTTTTTGATGGCATCCTTTTGGATGTCGACAACCACCTCATTTTCACTTTCAGCAGATGTTTGACAAATGACTCCAGCAGCTTCATCAACTGTACAATCATTATTTCCCCAACCATCAAAGCGACACTTTGATAATCCTTTTTCAGTACCATCACAAAATACATTGTCCATCCAAAAACGTCCTTAAAAAGATAATAAAAGTACATCAAATTAAAAAGAAATAACACTCGAACTGTTCGGAAAAATATACCAAACAAAATTTTTGTTTCTTTGCCAGCATTTAGCAGCATGTTTTACAATTGTAAAAAATTAAATGTAAAATTGTGTATTTTATTAAAGGGAAAGTTACAACAAACAATATGGTACTAAAAAATTAAATTATATCTGAATGTGCTTTGTTTAAAACTGTTAATGAAATAAAGTTTCAAAAAAAAGGTGGACAATAAAAAAGACGAGACAAACAAAAACCTTTTTTTATTTAAAAATTATATTTAAATTCCAAACAGTTTTCGCTTGTATTTTAAACAACAAATGGTACTACTACATATGGAAAATAAAAAGAAAAACAAAATGTTGGTGCACCTCTTTTTTTTCACTTTAAACCAGGGGTTCCGAATTCGTGAATTAAACATTTTTCCGCTGGAAAATATCCGGTTTTATATGCATATCTGGACGTCGGTTATAGATTTTATAATATATCACTGGTCTTCAATCTTTTTTGCTATGTAAATTACTTTCCATAAATTCCTTTAGGAAATGTGATTTAGTTCCTGCATGCAATTATTTTTGTTGATTTTAAATACAATTCTGACTTTGTATCGAAAGACTTCAAGTAGCTTCAAATTTCAGGTTTCTAACATCAAATTATGATTTTTGGAGCTTTTAAAAATATTTGCTATACCTGATGATATATTCAAGTTAACTTTTTTTTTTAAGTTCAATTAATAGCTACAAAAATGAAATGAATTATGCCTGTTGATAAACTTTAGGTAATTTGTATGCAAAATTTCCATTTTTTCTGTAAAAATAACCATGTTCGTTTGGAACATGTTAGTTATTTTCTGGATGTGGTTTTGCTGTCATAGGTTATACCGAAATATGGAACTTAAGTAAACAAAGGTCTTGGCCCGCCAAACATTTTGGTGCTTAGAATTTGGTCCGTCGACGCAAAGTTTTAGGAACCCCTGCTTTAAGCTATATTTTAAAATAATTTGAACTTGTGTTTTAATTAACGTAAATATGGTTTTAGAAAAAATAAAAAAAATAAAGTAGAATACGTTCAATGAGTTTGAAAATTACAATTGGACGAACATACGTATATGGTACCTACGTCATGTCGTGTTTTAATTACATGAACAAAACAAAAAATCCAATTAAAAAAATTGCTAAATATTCCCTAATAATAATTGTGATATTGTATTTAAATTTTTGGCATCAAAGAGAATTTTAAAAATTAATTCTCTTTTATTGAATTAATTTTTGCTTTGTAATTAATTTGTTTTTTTCGCTAATCAATTATTGGTCCATTCTAAAATTTTTGAATTTTTTCTGGCAACAAAAATAATTTATTAGTCTATGAATTTTGAGATAATTATAATTATTTTTGTATTTACGGTACGAAGTTTTTAAAATATTTAAAAAATAAATTTGGATAATTTGAGTGTTGTGCTAATATCCATGGACAAAATCGATTTTAAAATGACAGTGTCAGAATAAATCAAATTCTGGTCTAACATAACTACAGTCCAGTGTTTCTCAACTGTCGGCCCGCCGAACCTAAGTTATATCTGAAGAAGAAAAGGACAAAGCTAATTTGATGGGAACATGTGGTCAACTAAATGGTCGGAAAATGGCATTTCATATAACACGACCTAATGTCACTTTTACTAATGGAGAAAATGATTCCAATCTAAATAAATTATATTTAAAATTAAAGAATTGCTTTTAAATATTTCTTTAATTGTTAAGAAAGTGTCGATATTTTTCTGAATTACATGATAGACCAAGTGGTGGAATAAACAACATTTCATATTACACGATCTAATGTTAACATTAATACATCAAGGTAGTGTTAATATGATTATAAAAATATTTAAGGGGAAGTTTACTTGAGAGTCGTTAAAAAAAATCGATTTTTTTTGCAGAAATTGGTAGCTAATTATGTGTAGAATATGTTCCCAAAGCGATTTTGCTGAAAGTAATTTAAGGGAAGGTTTACTTGAGATTTGATTAAAAAAATCGATTTTTTTTTGCCGAAATTGATAGCAAATTTTGTGTAGAATATGTTCCCCAAGTGATTTTACTGAAAATAATTTAAAAACAAGATTCTTGCACATTAACCGAATCCAGCTTTCTATAAAAATAAAAATTCAAAAAACGTAGTTCACGCAATAATCAGTATTAAATATAAAATTTTGAAAATAAGTTTCTTTATATATACCCGTATATTTTATAATATCTCGGAACTACATTTTTGGAACTGGCGGACACGATAACTCAAAAACTATTCGATGGATCCTTTTTTTTAATTTTTTATTTTAAAGATAATTCAATTCTTCGGCACCTCTGCCTAAGTTCGATACACTTTCAATATTTTTTTTATTTTTAAGTTTACTTTAAAGAGCGAAAAATAAGATAAAAATCGTAATCAAAAGTTCAAACATCTGCCATTTTTTTTTCTTTCAGCAATTTATTGATATTGTAGGTAGAGGTGCCAGTATTCTTCATATATTTTATAAATCTTTTTTGTTTTTGGATTTCGGTGGTTTATTACCGGCGCTAGAATGTCCGCCAACAAGGCATTGGATTTTCGGATCGTCACACTGCAGTATCTATAAAATGGACAATTTTTTGTATATTTTTCCTTGAAAAATTTTTTTCGTATAGTTTAATACTTAATAAATATGTGTATTATATTTGAAATTGATATTTACTTCCGTTCTTGAGAAAAAAATTCTAGAAAAATACATAATTTTTAAGAACTCTCGAGTAAACCCCCCCTTAATGCCTTGCCCGAGGAAGTAAAAAACATTAATGATCAATCTTTTATAAAAAGATTACGGATGTATTTGCTGGACAGATGTCTATATATAGTCTTAAGGAATTTTTATAAATCATGAAATTGACATATTTTATGTATAGTTTTTTTAACTATTTATAAAATAAAGAACTATTATTATTATAATTATGCTATTCCAATTAATGGCGGAATTGATGCCAGGGTATACGAATTCTATATTTAAAATTATAAAATTGCTTTTAAGCATCTAATAAATATATTAGTGGACTTAAGTGGTCGGAAAACGACATTTTATATTTAATATAAATGTAATTTAGAAAACTGATAATAATTGTCATATGTGAACCCATATGTGATCGGTCCGCACAAAATTATTTGAGATTTTACCGGACCGTGACTGAAAAACCGTTTAGGAACGCTGTACTAGACAGCATTCACTCGTAAAACTGCAAGCACTGCGGTACCTACGTGAATAAATCCAAGCGTAAGATTAACGAACTTGGTTTTGGAAAGATATTAACATACAATCAGATGTATCTTTTTCTAAAAAATTCAAGTATTATGGGAAAATTGATTTTTGAAATGGACTGTCTTAAATTTATAATAATCACCGGCAAAAATGTAAATAACAAATGGCTAGTTTAAACCAGTTTTCACTATAGTTTCTATAAATTTATCTATCACACCCTTTTATGCCTTTCGTCCAGTCCCATAAAATAATATCGTTTCTCCCACCTTTAAAGTAAACACATTAAGTTTACTGTAAATAAAGAAAAACTGCAGGAAATTGTTTAAAATCAATTAATGGCAAAAGTTGACAAGATCATTAAGATTTTAATATACAATAATTAAGCTTGATTGTGATTAGTATCAGCTGTAATAAATTATGGGTAATCTAATGTAATCTAATTTTTAGTTGTGACCTTTAAAATATTTAAATGTCTCATTAGCAATAAATAATGACATCAGATGTACGTATAATAAAGCTGCTATTATTAAACAAGTTATTAAAAAATTTTTTTAGGTAAATTCCTTCAAATATAAAATAATTAACTAAATGTGAAACAGACTGAGCAGAGACGGAGATTTTTTTTATTCTTATAATGTAAAAAAAAAAACGATTTAATTCACAATGTCCGTAAAGTTAGCACCGCCATTTTGTCTTTTTCAAACAAACAAGGTTGTGCTGAATTGTGCTAGACATGTGCTAACATGTGCCGTAATAAAAAGAAACGAATTTTGAAAATTTCGATTTTTAGAGCCAAAACACAAAGGGTTGTGCTGCATTGTTTTAGTCATTTACTACCATGTGTCGTAAATAAAAAAATTTTGAAATTCTTGGAATTAAAAAAAAAATAAAATAATTTTTAAAAAAATATAATTTAAAAAATTTTAAATTTTTAATAATTTTCACATCCTTTTTTGTTTAAAAAGAACAAAATTGCGGGGCTAACTTTACACTCAAAATAGATTTTTGGCTCTAAAAATCGCAATTTTAAAAATTAATTTCTTTTATTTACGGCACGTGGAAGCACATGTCTAGCACAATGCAGCACAACCTTTTTTGTTTGAAAAAGACAAATTGGCGGGGCTAACTTTACGGACATTAATTCACATTCATGATAATTTTGTATTTATACGTACGTTTTGCTAGTCCAAACGCGGCACTGTACGTGTATTTTTCAGCAGATGGAAAGCCCAATTGTCGACATACCACCGTAGCGTCACTCAAATCCCATTCATCGTCACATACAGCACCCCATTTTCCATTATGTAGAATTTCCACGTTACCTAAGTTTGAAAAAAAATCAATAGCCTATATAGGCATATAATTGAAATCACACTAATTCTTTTTTACCAGGTATATAATATTTTGTATTATCAGAGGCTGTCACTACGGTTTGGAGATTCGATTGCAAATACAGAGACGTATTCAAGAAGATCAGTAAGTTCTCTCTTTCATGTTACTATACACTAAAAGCAAACTAATATCAAAAAAGTGTAGCTCGCTTGGAGTCATTTGTTGGTCTGTCACAGCTTATGGCATTTACTCAGTCAGTGTCGGTCACCTAATGCACTACGATTGGTTATGTGTTGTAAGACCATTCTTGCTTGAACTGCACGTTGCTCTGTCCGATAATACGTGTTTTGTAGTTGTGTGTGTGTGAATACTCACACAGAAGCAAACATCAAATCCACAACACTACAAACAGTGTGTACCTACACAACATAGTGGTGCGAAGTGGAGGGGATTTTACGTCACCTTTCTGTTACAGAGATCTTGCTAGTATAGAGACACGAAGTTGGGTTATGTATTATGTGTCTAAGAATAAAAAAAATCTTACTCTTTTTAATTATTAAAAAAATGCGGTAAAGATAATTAAGATAATTGGTACCTTGAAATATTTTGAAAACGAACTCATCAAAATTTATCAAAAATGAACCCAATGGAAGTGCGTGATGAAAATGTAAATTTTTACTTTCCGATAATGATTCATTTATTTTTCAGTACTTACCTAATTGGTAATTTAGCCATGTGTATATTTGGTTACTAATATTCGATACTTTTTATACCTATTTCTACCAAGGGCGGATCCAGCTAGCTGAAAAGGGGGGGGCTACCTCTAATCCCAGGAGGAATTTGGGGGAATTGCGTGTTCTGAATTGTATGTTTAACTAAAAAAAGTCACCTATTATGGTCAAAAGGGGGGGGCTGCAGCCCCCACAGCCACCCCCCTGGATCCGCCTATGATTTCTACCAAAGTTCTCTGGTCTGTAAGTGTTAACGAATGTTCAACAAGTAGCAATAATCTTCCGTTCAACAACTACCTTTATCTTCTTACAAATTCGTTTTTAGCCAAATAAACGCGGTTTATTTCTTTCTCAACATTCAAACTATTTTCCTTTTTCTTTTTGTATATTTTATAGGTGTCAACCCCATTTCCCAAATCGGAAAATTTATTACAAAGCACCTGAACAGTGAGAGAAAGAGATTATTGCTTCTTGTCGAGCAGTCATTAACACAAGCACACCAGAGAACTTTAACTTTCGCAGAAATAGGTATAAAAAATATCGAATATGAGTAACCAAATGTACACATGGCTAAATTATCAATTTAGTAGGTACTGAAAAAAATATGAATCATTATCGGAAATTAAAAATTTACATTTTCATGATGAAAATCAACATGAAAACCAACTTGAAATAACTTTTTGATCTTAGCGATTGAAATGAAAAATTATGTTCGGAAATTTCAATCTAGTTTAACTAATAAAATTCTAATATACTCTATGACGTCATTAAAATAAAATTCTCCTTTTTCTAAATTAAATATTTCGCAAATAAAAAATTTGTGAAATTTAAAAGAAATTTTAAGATTGCACTGTTAGTCCGACACTGTACTTATAACACACGCCTCCTCCCTAATTATCATATTGCAGAGAAACTTTTTAACACAAATTATTCAAGTTAAGCAACTTTTACCTTCAAAATCTCCAGCACCACCCACTAATTTCACTGCACCCTCCCGTTTCTTTAACTTTTTAATATCCTGTATAAGTTGCGCCTTTCGCTGCCTTAATTTAACTGTTGTACGGTTAACATGACGCACTGACAATACAAAATTAATAAAGAAAATTAAAATATAACAAATTAATAATAACTTATTCATTTTATAAATTAAAGAAAAATTTCAATAAAGACTTAAAATAAAGTTAATTTAAATATAATTGTTACATCGAGCAATTCATTTGAAATATTTGAGTAGCAACTATTAAAATAGTTCAAAGTTAATACAATCGTAATAATAAATAACTTTAATAATCGATCTAACAGATGAATATGATACAAAATATTATTTTTAATAAATTATTTCAATTATTTTTATTGTGTAGTAGTCCCATGTGTTTACAGACATACGATATTACTGCAATACATCAGATTTATTTTTAACGATTATATAATTCAAATTAGAACAAATGTTAACAAATAATTTTGAAATGAATTCATGTTTGTTCAAAATTAGAAAATATTTTTGATAAATGCCCTGTGGCATATTATATTTTCTTAATATAGTATGCTTTTAAAACAATACTTACCTGTTCAAAGAAATTCCCACTCATCAGTTCCATAAACTTTACAAATTACTTTATCAAACTTTGTTTAATCATTTTCCATAAACCCTTTGATATCGGTTACGTAACATTTAAAGGTTACAGGGGAAATACAATATCATTTTCTAGAAATATTTTGTTATCCATACTTGTACGTTATTTATTACAATCAATATTTAACATTTGACTTTGAAGTTTTTAACTAAAATATGAATATAATCTTTGGACATTGTTTTCGAAAAAAAAAAATAAATAAGTAAAATAAAAATTTACGTACTGCTATGCTTTTGTTACCATATGGTTACACTAACTTTAAATGATTTTAAAATCGACTTCTTTATTGTTAAGGATAATATACTTACTTTTTGCCATCTAGAAATTATTTTTGAAAATTTTTGTACTAAATTTCTGATAAATTGATGTAGTCAGTTAAAGTAAAATTTTAATTAAAGTATCTTATATCTTTTTTATTATAAATATAATTTTTTCAAAGGTCTTTAGATACGTAAATCCTTCTACGTGTAAAGGTTCTTCCTACTCATGTATACAAAGATACAATAAAATTTCATTCATTTTTACTTCATCATCAAGTTTTATTTCAACACGTATATTATTTATAAAATCAAATATCTGCACTATTATCCAACCGTATATATCTTCCACTTGTAGGACTTCATTAAATTGCTTACAATTTCTTATCAACATGTTCTAATTATGAAAAAAATTAATTTGAAATCTTTAGGAGAGAAAAAATACAACAAATGTACAATATACACTATTTTTTATGATTTGTTTACTAGTTCTAAGAAAAATAATTTTGTAATAATTGAAAAATTTTAATATCAAACACATTACTATGTAATGTGTATGACTCAAGAGCAAAAACTTAAAGAAAATATCGTTCAAGGGTGTGCCAAGGATATAAAACCTCCGACACTGTTACATTTCAAAAAATATGCTCCAAACAAATATTCAGGAGCTCAAACCCTAGTTGATAAGACGCTTGATCGGTTAAGAAGAACTCATATTTATTAATTCATTGAAAATTATTTACGTTTTTTATATTGTTACTTGACTGTACACTCCACATTTATCAATACTACTTTATTATTAACCGGAAACTGTTTATTTTTCGTCCGTATATTTGTCGTTTAAACTCAGTTGTAGCGTATACTTTAAAAACATGATTCTGAAATGCAATTACTCAAGAACATGAGATAAATTAATGAAAATTTGAATATTATTGGTAATTATAGCTTGAAAAATTAAAGAAGCTATGAAGCTCCTGACTATAGCAATAGATTATCTCGATCAAGTCTTATCTGAACAATTTTTTGATTAATAATTTAGCCGTATAAAAAATGGCAACTATCAAAAAAAGCTCAACCGTGTATATACCAAAATAGATCGTGTGTCTAAATTTCAGCGTAGCTGAAAATTGAAGTGAATATGTGAATATTATTATTATTAAAATGTGTTGAAATAGGTACGAACAAATGTTCGCCATACTTGATAATGCTCTCAAGCACACCGATAAAAGTTGAAATTAAAACTTTTTTAAAACTGCCCTAGATTCTCGAATTTTCCAACCATAAAAACTTTTTAATTTCTACGATTAATCATTCTGATATAATAGTAAATATGTGACAGAAAGAATAGGTATTTAATTTTGTCAAATTTTGCATTTATTGTCGACAAATGACTCAAAAAAATATTTATTTGTGAAATCAGAAATCAAATTAACTTATATAAAGGAAATTCTTTATTATACCATTCATATTTAATATGACGCGTGATTTAAATCACTGATTCGAAAGATTACTCGCCAAAATACCACATCGAAATAGTGAAATGAGTAAATAAACTTTGTAGCCAATTCAGTATTGGAGAGAATGCTTTGTATAGCTACATACTAAAACACTATAATATCAATCATTTGATTCCGGCACTCGTGTTTATTCTAACATCTTCTGACTAGTGAAGTGTTAAAAGTTTGCCACCAATTAAATAGGAATTCATTTTATTCGTGACTGGAGTAATAGGTCAATTCAAGTGGAAATATTAGCAAAACATTTAATAAAAATATAACCGAAGATGTGGTTGAATTTTCGCTAATCTAAATTTTATAGGATAACGTAAAAGCTTCTATACCGGAACACTATTTTCAGGTGTGTAATTAAACTGGCTTATAAAAATTGACAAATACATTAAACACCCATTTTTTTGCAAGAAAGAAAGTTTTTTTAATCCAATGAATATGTTTTTAAAAAATACAACCTAAAAATTTTTATTTATGAATGTTTTTCTTTTACACAATGTCGACATCTATATCCAAACAAAGAAATATTAATGACACTAGGAGTTGGGAACCGGTATACAAACACGTTTAATATGAGTAATCTGACACATAGAGTGACATGTATACGTCAAAGTAGGAAACATAGAATGGTTTAAGTATCAGACGTAAATAAAGGATCAAAATATTGTATTCAACAAGAATTGTTTAATATATTATACTGGGTATCCCGACCGGATGTACACATACGATTTACATGTAAATTTTTAACATTGGATTCCCATAAGGAAAAAGTTATGTCACAAGAGTGCTTTGGATAAACATATTCTCTATTTTCGGTAATTCAACAGAATATTTTTTTGGTATTTTTATTATTTTAATATTTATTTTCAAGAAAATAAAAAAATGCCTTTTTGAATTTACAGCAAATGACACAAATATTTATTATGAAAAATGTGAATTGCTTGAAAATTGCTACGTTCATTTCTTTATTTTACTGCATTATTATTGTTAAAGCTATAGTAACAGTAGTTATAATATTAAATTAGTATTATTAGTTTGCTCAAAGCACTCTTGTGACATAACTTTTTCCTTATAGGAATCTAATCTTAAAAATTGACATGTAAATCGTATGTATACATCCAAATGGGACACCCGGTATATGTATTTCTTTAATTAAGTAAGGAAATATTAAATGCGAGTTGAATTTAAATTGAAAAGTAATCATTCTATTAATAATAATTTTTGTTATCAGAGGTTTCTTTCAGAAATAACTTCATCGCGTTCCGGTATAGGGGCTTTTACGTTAAATGAAAAAAAATTCTTGTGTGAGATGTTTAAAAATTTGGTGAAGTATAAACGTATTTCATGTGGGGGAGAAGTGGTGTGAAAGCGGCAAATCAAATTACGCACTAATTACAAATCCCACCAAAACGAAAGGAAAGGAAAATTTTACGAAATTTTTTCTAATATTTATCAAGATATTTTTTTATGAAAAGTGAAAAATCAGAATCAAATTGACTGAATATTGCTTAAAATAATTCATCTTCCTAAAATAAAAGTGAGACATCTGGGAATTTCGCGATTTTCACTTTTGGTATCACGTAATAGGTAATTCAATAACCTATCGAACCGTATACAAGTTTAAAGAATTTATAATTTTCAAAGGACATTACTTCAAATCTCTAGGTCGCCATTTAAACTAATGTAAAATATAATACCAAAATTCAAATTGTAATTATTTCAAAATGAAGATGTCCCAGATATCCCAATTTCATACTAGAAAAGCGATATATTAAAACAAAGCTTCCTTTTTATTTCTAAATGTAGGTATTTGATCTAAAACTTTAATGCAAAATTACAGAATTTGAGGCTTTCCACTTCCACTAGATTACAAATGAAAAAATATTATTAAAAACTTCGAAACAGACTTTTTATTGTGTGTAAAGGCAGAGCCGGCGAGAGAAGCAACGGGCCCCCGTGCACGACAACAAATTTTCAAACATTTTTCTCCAAAAATACAATTGACGAGCAAAAAAAAACGTCTCACTTTCTCCGGGCTCCTAATCGCGGCTACTGGCACCCTTTTTGTTCCACCTGCCCTACTCTCTTGCCGACCGTGTGTAAAGGTTTCAAATTGAAAGTATGTAAACCTCTTAGAATTGTTTACCAATTTATTTAAGTGCCAAAAACAAATTGAAGAACAACAAAAATCTCTCAAAATTATCAACTTCAGTTTCTAAAATTTAATAGCTGCTCTAAAGTTAATAATTTTAAAACAAATATTGACAAATAACAATATTATAATTATAAACAATTTATAACAATTAAGTAGAAATAATTATCCCATAAAATAATAACAAAGTGATATAAAAACAAATTTCGTAATTCATAAACATATTTGAACATAGGGTTGACCGGGGTAATTGTGAATTGGGGTAATTGTGAACGGCGCCTATAATTTCTAAAATAACATTAATATTGTTAAAAATCAACTCGTAGTATATTTTTCGGTCCTTTCTTAATATGCTATTAAAATTTCATAACAATTCTCCAAGTATTAGTATCCTTTTTTTGGTTTGAAAAAGCCCTTGCAAAATTTGGTGTATCTTACTTTGACCAATCCTCGAAAATTTTTTTTTTAAATACATTTTTTTTAAAGGTAAGAAATGGTTAAAAGTACTTCTAAAGAAGTGGTCTAAACCCTGAGAGGGTTCCTTATTAACTGCTAAAAAAATTGGACAATTTATTACCAATTCGCATTCGCCATGGTTTTAAAATTGTGAGGTAATTGTGAACGTCATTCATGAATGCCCCCATTCGGTCAAAAATTTCAGTAGTGTCCTTTTCAGAATTGAAAATGTTGATGAAGATGGCGATAACCTTATTGTACAAGTTTCCGTTGTACAAACAATACAAAAAAAAAAAAAAATTCTGCAAAAAGCGATACGTTTTGTGTATCAATCTACGAAATCATTGCTGTGCTCCCTTACCCAATAAGAACTTACAAAAACAGAAAAATTACTTGTTTTCAATGTCTCTGTGAGTGTTCTAGGGCAGTAGGATTAACACAGAACCATTTTTTTTTTTCATTTACAGTATTAGGCCTAATAGATTTTTGTTTTTTATTCATGTAAACTAAATATATTTCCTTGAAAAAGTCTTCTTTTCCTTGTTTTTGTGTGAATACATGTAATTTTTTGATTTTTTATATGATAAAATGACAAAATATCATCAAAATATTATTTTTAGCTTGTAATAAATTTTTTCCTACAATTTTTGTTATTTTTATTTAACCTTGATTTTTTGTACAAATTTGAGGTATGTGTAACTTGCATTAAACAAAGAGAAATTGTGACCGCTAAAGTATGATGAAAAATTTGAAAGTGAGGTAAATGTGAAGAATTTGAGTTGGGCTTTACTTTGATGTACCTCACTTCTCTTGTAATCCATTCTAAATAATTTTTTTGATGGCATTCACTTTTACCCCAAAATTCATAAGATTTGCAAAACAGCACCGGGGAAATATGAATGGCGTATAAAATTTTTGTTTTTCATACGAATTTTCTCAAAATTTGTGTGGTGCATCCTAAATAATGTAGAATTGAAAATAGATCAACCATAATGTGATATATAAAATAAAAATTACTTAATATAACGCTTTTATCTCAACTCATGAAAATCCATTCACAATTACCCCGGTCAACCCTATATTTTGCAAATAACATAAAATTGAAAACAATTGCTATTTGTTTATTTGTTTTTACTAAACAAAATATTCATCTACTTGTTTTCTAATAGCACGACTTGCTTTCTTCAATTCAGGTGGTGGTATATGCTGTTGCCAGAATTTTTGTCGATTATTTAAATAGGTAATGGCTTTTTCTGCTTCCGTAATAATCGTTTTACTTTCATTATTTAACGATCTAATATGTGGATCTTTCAATAATTTCTCGAAATATTGTTTATCAACGGACAATGGACCTAAATAGTGTCGAGAATTATTATTTCGTAAATCGATGGGTGTACTTGTGCTTCGTATTGTTGAACGTCTACTAATTGAGGACACCGGTGAAGCGGATCTTAAACGAGGCACTTCGGGACTGACAGTTGGACTGCTAATTCGAATTACCGAGTCAATTCTATTGATTTTTGCCAGAGGATCTACGTTATTTTTTCTGGAACGGAAAATATTATGTTTTGTTAAGATTTCGATGGACTTTTGTTGAATAAAATCTCGAAAAGAGGGATACTTACGCATTTAATTTAGTATCGTCACTCACTTTCACAGCTGCCAATCTTACCATTGGACCAATGGTGTCGTTAATAGCTTTTTGTGCTTTTTGAATGCCGAGACGAAACTGAACCATATCCGGACGAAGACGCAACCCACGATGGTAGTACATGAGACTATGTTCAAATTGACCCAACGTGTAGAGCGCTTCACCTTTTTGATAAATTGCCAAAACATCATTCTTATTAGTTCGAAGTATCATGTTGGCATCATCCAATGCTTTTTCCGCCTCACCCAAAAGAATACTACATTTGCTGCGGGCTATCAAGGCAGGTTTATTGTGCTCATTGAGTTCAATTGCCTGAAATGAAACTTTTTGATAATAAATTTTCAATTTTTGCCAGGACAATTTATTTATTTCATGTATATCTAGACCTATAAGAATATAATGATTGTTTACTTTTTCGCGGCTGTGGCGATATCCTCGAAAATATCCCATTTCTTTACTTTTTAATTAAATAATTATTCTCATTAGAATGTTTATATTGTGTAGGGAGGGGTGAAAACGCAAAATTTTTTAGGCCCGTGGCAGGGCTCGCTCTGGCTGGGCATTTGCCTGGGGCGGCAAATTTTAAGGACGCCATTTCTGTAAAATTCAAGGCAAACAAGAGGAAGAGAGGGCGGAATTTTTACAACTGACGAGCAAAAAAAAGGTCGCCGGTTTCGGAATTTTTGCTTTTCGCCCGGGGCGGTGTAAACACTAGAGCGGGCGCTGTCCATGGGCACAAAAATTATAAATTCGGTCCTGTGTAACAGTAATGAATTTTTCCTTTTCCAAAATAAAATCAAGTATTTATGAAGTTTTCCACATAAAATTTTTTATGAAAACATTTTGTATATTTTCTTAACAAAAAAATGTCTTTTACGATTCTGTTTTTTTTTTCCTTTTACGGGTAATCTATATTATTCCCACGCTTTGTCTAACAAATATGCTTTTCTCCAAATTACAAAAATATCAGAAAACCCACAAGTATAAAAAGAAAGTTTATTTTTCAAGAGAATGTGTAGGTTGCCTATATGGATTTTTTATTGTTTTCAAATCTACCGTAAGGTAGTAGAAGTATTTATCATCATTTTCGTGAAATGAAATTTTTTTTCATCCAAAATCAAGATTTCCATTCACATTTCACATTTTAGAGCTTCCTGAACAATTTTAATTCTGTGCCTTATTGTCGGTCCAAAAAAATCTTTCAACGCGCATAATTCCGAAAAGATTCGATACGAAGCTACTCGCATTCAGTCTGTTTGTCTGTCTGTCAACCGATTTTGTTGACACTGGGTTAGCTTCTGCGTAACTGAATGAATTTGAGGAAGACATTATAATAAAAAAGGAGACAATTTTCCAAACTTTGTGCCAACGAAATTCCGTCAAGTTGCCCTTTTGGTTAATTCCCAAATTACGTGCCAACCTATAAATAAAGCTGTCAAATTTTTATTTTTTTGACTGATTTAGTATTAAAACAAATAAAAATGACGATAAAAGTTTATGCACATATTTAATTTTCATTAAAAAATATTAAAAACTTAATTATTTATTTATAGGAAATTTAGGTTACGTTAATATGAATTTACTTTTCCTCATAGAAATTATATTATCTAGTAATAAATAAATATGATAATTATACTAAATTGTTTGTTTTTCTTTCTAGTATTTCCCTTTGCCCAAATTTAAAAAAAAAAGAAAGGAAAATGGTTTATTTACTTACTAAACGCAATGCTTAATATATTAAATTTTAATTTTTTTTTAGCGGAAATTAAACGTGTCCGACAATTTTTATCTATACTTTTTACTTGTTTTACTTGCAAATCAATCAAGAAAATAGAAAACACTACAAAATTTCGTTGGCACGTAATTTGGAAAATTGCCTTCTCTTTTTCTTGATTGATTTGCAAGTAAAACAAGTAAAAAAGTAGACAAAAAATTTTCGGCCATGTTTAATTTTCAGGGATCATACCTTGGTTAAAAAATCTCTAGCAATATTCAAATCGCCATTCTTTTTCATCTCATAATATCCCAGTGTGGCAAATGTGGCCGGATCAATTTCTTCCGATAGTTGTAACGCCTTTGTGCGATCCATTTTTTTCTTTATCGACAGCGATTGCTTGATATCCTTCGAGCCCATATTCACAGCCGCGGCACGGTCTTTGTCCGTATACAATTCTTCCGATCGAGGTGGTTTCTTCTTGCGCCGTCGTCCCTTCTTTTTCGATCGTTTAAGTCTTAAGCTTGGCGATTTACCTGCAAATTACAATTTTCAATAATTTTTTAAGCTATTTTGACATGTCATTTCACGGCTAACTTATCTAAAAGATATTTGGAATGATATTTGTCTTTCCAAGGAATTGTTATATTTTGGGATGGCGGTCAATGCATCTAAACGAAGATAATTTTGGATGTTCTCTATTTACACAGCAAAAACTAAACTTATAATATATAAACTTATAACTGAAATTAGTACGTACTTCTCAATGACAGTAAACACACGTTCAAATATTACTTGTCGCTAGTATGATAGTTTTAATAGTATGCTTCTATAATATTTTATACATAGGTGATTCCGTATCGAATGAAAACGTTTTTTAAATTTAATGTCGATTTTAACATTTATTTGACAAGCATTTTTTGAGTAAGAATATCTGAGTCAAAAAACACAAGCTTCGTAGTGTTAATAGTTTTCTAATTTCATTTTCGGATACTTCAGTTGTATTAAATTACGTTTACTATTAACTATTAATTTGAAATTTAATGCTCTGTCAGCCTTTGTATTACTATTTTCTCTAAATTTATTGATACAGAATTTTTAAATGTTTGAAACGGGGTTTTCCAGATTCGTAAACGGAATTACAAAAATTATTTTCAAAAAAATCCTTAATGCGGGGACAGAGTCAGCTCCCGAAGAGAAGGCGATTAAACAAGAAGTCTTTTTCTAGTGGTCCCACGTACCTAATTTTGGTAAAAATGAAAAAAGTGGCTTCAAGAACCTCCAATTCCCTTCCAATTTCATCATTGTATCACGTTATTTACAGTATTTAAATTATTTAAAAATTTTAGTAAACTTAATGACGTCACTAAATTAAAAATTTATTTTCCTCAAATTAAACTACATTTAAGCGATCGTAATAAGGATGATTGGTAGAATTAAGGTAATTTTGGTATCAACTTTTCATTTTTACTATCAAAATAACAAAATTTGAATTCAACTCTGTTCAGGAGAGGAGGTGATAACCTCCATGGCCACTTCACTGTATCCAGGCTTGCCCCAATAATTCTCTATTCTTAAGATATTTTCATGGAAATCTACGGAAATACACTGGAAGGACAAATTTCAGAAAAATATCGATTATGAATTTGTATTGAAAGTACCGGATAACGTTACCTAAATTTACTATTAGTCCATAGCTATAAGTACTTGAAGCCAGGGTTTCCAATCGTCCGATTTTCGGCCGGACAGTCTGGTTATGACATGAACTGTCTGGGTCCGGGCCTGCTCGTCAAGGTATATTTTGGCGAAAATGATATGATACGATATTAAAAACAAAGGCAGTTTCTCGTTTTGTTTTGTTTTTTTTTGTGCACATTGGGTCAAAAACTTGCCCGACAAATATTATCTCCGGTTATTAAAAATTGAAAAGTTAACAAGCCTGCCTGGAACACATATAATGGACATAGTTTCAATTATATTTTCATTCGACTTGGAACGACTCAAATATTAACCCTTTTCACTCGAACCATTTTTTAGTATGGGTACTCAGCTACTCGACAGTAGTTTTAAAACGCTGCAAACACTATTGTATTAGGAGAACATAATATCCATAATACAATATATCTATTAATTAATTTCAGTAGTATGTATCACAATGTATTGTAGCAAGACGTTGCGTCGTTGTGTTGTATCATGTTTTCCTAATATAATATTTTTCAAATAAATTAAGAAGGCTGAGAAACGGAGCGAAGTGGAATCAAAAACGTGTTCACTATCATCGATATTAGGGTCTGATATCGCTCCGATAAAATATTATCTCATTGTCAGTGGTATTGGTATTGGAGCGGTATTGAAGCGAGAGCGAACCATGACTGATATCGGACCGATATCAGAGCGATGATGTGAATACACTCATTATTTATTATGTAAGAATATTTTATCGAACCGGGAGCGGAGTGATATCGTACTGAGAGCGGAGCGTTAATGTAAATCGGACCTTAGGTCCCCTAGCGTGTTGTAAATAATAAAATACGTACCTATTGTTTATGGCGCCGCTGCGGCGCCTAACGAGTGGAATTAATATTTATTGTGTCGCCGTGGCGGTGCCCATCGAGTGCAAAGGGTTAATTATTATTTAAAACATTTTCAGTTATTTTCAAGTTTAAAATTAATATAACTTTATAATAAACTTAGATGCATACATTATAACGAGCAAGACGAACAAGTAACAAGTTGTTCTAATATTTACATGAAATTGCAATTGTTGCTTCAAAAGTTCAATTAATCTCGTCGCACTTTTCCAATATAACTTATTTGTGGGAAAACATTTTGCATGAAAGCACAATTTTTCTGTCACAAATTAATAATTTTTGTTATTCTTTTTACTGAAACCTCAAACTGATTTTCGAGAAACAAACATGTGGTTTTCTTTATTCACTGGTATTCTTATAGAAAAAAGGTAACATGCTTTATATTTTCTAAATGAGATACTCATTTGTTTAAATGATAATACAAATAATTTTTAGCGGGCCGCACAGTCAAATATTTTGCAATGTAGTATGTGACTTAAGTAGGTTTGTTTTAACGAATTTTCGAATCGGAAATTCAGCTATTAGAGTCACTGTCTTGATGCTATACTTGAACCCGGAACTATGATAGAAATAATTTATTTTGAAATGTCTAGAAGCCAAAAATGACATTCACTGGAATTTATATAAATCTCGAACGAAAAATCCTGTGTTTACGAAATTTAGTAAAAATATTGGAAGTTTAAAAAGTCAGACACGTTCAATGCCAGAAATGGATTTTTAGGCATTTTTGCCTAAAAATTTTTTATAAAAAAAGTAAGTTTTTTGCCCAAATTTCCTCAAGTTTTTGCCATATTTTCTTACACCATTGGAAAGGGGAGAAAATAATCAAATAAAAATGATTTTTGAACCATAATTCTATGTCAAGTAATTCTATGTCGAGAAAAACTAATATTTGTAAACGGAAATTCGCTATATTATGCAGGATACTGCGACAGGGGTATTTTCTTCTTTTTTAACACAAATTATTAAAAATCAACATGAGGCAAAATTTTTAGTAACAGTTTTACTTACATGTTATAAAACATCGGAGAACAAAAAAAGTATAAAGTATGCTCAATTCTACATAGGCAGAGCAAATTGTTTGAAAAGTTATACTGCTTGGCGGGCCGCATGAAAGCTTGCAACGGGCCGCAGGTTACCGACCCCTGTTATAGAATATAAAATTTGCTATAAATTACCATCCCCCCACCCGTCTGCTAGATTTTTAAATCTAAAGCGCGAGTTTCACAAGACACTTTACTGCTATCACAGTGGCATGGTTATACTGTTAGGTAATTTTTTGTTGATTGTTATGACCCCGACCACAGTTGATTGTTATGACCCCGTTATGACAATTACTCTTAAATATCTACAATTTTTTCTACTTTTGCGATAGCAGTAACATTTTATTGCATTAAAAATGGCGGAATTTATAGAAAAACGGAAGAGAAACTTCTAAGTTTAATCCAATTGTACCATAAAAATGGGTGTTTGTGAGACACAAAATCATCTGACTATACAAATAATGTAGAAAAGAAAAGTGCATTTGAAAAAATACTGTGAAAAAATTAAATTTAACAGAAGAAATTGTTAAAATGTATTCCCTGTTTAGTAATCAAATGCACAACTTGGAAATTTTATGTGGATTAGCTATTTTTCCTAATTTAAAGATATTAAGAGTATTGTATATGAACCTTCTTATGGAGTTCTAAAAATTTTGTATAGGATAATCGTACAAAATTTTGGAAATCATCTACCGTTAATAATTTAGTTAATAAATTATTTTATATGTCAAAAAGGAACCTGTTCACAGGCCCGGATCTAAGGGGAGAGGGGAGGGGGGCAAACCGAAGCCCCTGCCCCGGGCGTCAGTTTCAGGGGGCGCCAAAATCATCCTAGGTCGGTCTATATCAAATGGTCTAAAAAAAAGTTGGTTGCTCGACCATTTTAGAAAAATTTATATTCTTCCAGTTGTTTCTATTATATTTGAAGTATTGAGAACAATTCTTAAAAAAAAAATTATCTTGAACCGTTTAAACGTGGTTGCCATTTTTGTTTTCCAATTTGCGCTGATTTTTGTGTTAGCAGCCATTTATGCCAATGCACATATTTCATAAACCGTTCATCCTTAAAGGTTGGAATAAAAACCATTTTAAAGGTAATAAATGTCTCTTTATTTTAAGTGATGTCCACATTTAGTATATTTTCGTCCCTTCCATAAGAAAACTTTACCTAAAGTTGGATATCAAAATTTAGCAAAATTCACTTTTTGAACATTTTTTTTCTTATAGAAGGAATGTTTTTAAACCTCTTAGTATTTTTTATGAGAATAGCTGTATACGGGTACAACTATCCATTATGAAACAAATACACACCATTTCAATTGTGAAGCTTGTATCCTTCAATTTTTACAAACTTCCGAAAACTGACTTTTCACCAAATTTTTGAATTTTGCGCCCCTGTATCTCTGACGGGGCTGGTGATAAAATTTTCAAATTTGCACAACTTGTAGTGCTTTCGGGGTAGATTTATTAAAATAAAAAATCAACTTGTACCTATATTGATCCTTTACAAGACCCTCAATTTTTATCATTGCCGTAACGGGAAAAATAGGAGTTTTTCAAGTTTTTGCCCCGGTTATAAAAAATTGTAGATCCGGGGCTGGTCATGTTGGTGGCATCTATATTAAACAAGAGTGGAAAATAAACGTAAAACCGCAATATTCACGCTTCTGTGATAATAATTTGCAAGGTAAAAATATTCAATATTTTTGATTATTTTTTAACTTTAAATGTACAAAATCTATTTTGAATAATTTGATAATTTTTATTTATGTCAGTCAATCAATCCGTCGAAGCTATTAAAAACGTGAGATATTACATCATGTCAGTACAGCTGTCAGTTAATATTGAAAAAATCGTGGATATTCGTACGTCTTCAGTCACGAACACCCCCTATTTAGTTGGCAATATATCTATCATTTCATTTACTTATCCTATTTATATTCATAATATAATTTCAAATTCAAAAATATAAAAATGAAAAAACAATAAAATATACTTTTTTTATTTAACAAAAAACTACATATGCCCATATATGTAATAAATAAAATATATTTTTGATTTTCTATACGTCAATATTATCGGCTTTGATGGGCAAAATAAATAAAACATATTAAATTTAAATATTTGAAACATATGTGTATGTAGAATCAATTTTGAATAATCGAATAACACAGTAGATATATTATGTTTTACGGTTATTTTGTACCACGTTATAAGGAAATTGTGTTAAGAAAAACCCCGAAAAACCATTACAAAGGCGACGCAATTACACATTTCATAATGATAATCTTTTTCTACATTTGACTTAATTATTTTTAATTATTTTATACTAGTTGTGACTTCGATATTTATCCCGGAATAATTCACCGGAGCACTCTCAAAACGATTTTTAATATTTGAACAAATAAATCATTTTGAGAGTGAATCTATTTTTAACCGACTTCAAAAACAAGGAGGTTCTCAGTTCAGCCCGTATGTTTTTTTTATGTATGTACACCGATTTTTTCCACATTTCTGGCCCAATTTGCACCATTCTTTTTTTAGTTAGTAGATAAAGTTCTCCAAGTGTTCCCATAAAAATTTTGTTGACATTGGTTGAGTAATTGTTTAACCATCTTCAATAATATGAATAATTATGGCAAATTTAAAATTTCTATATCGCGCGTACTCTGTCTCAACCTCGTATCTGAAAACTCCCAATTTTTGTACACAAAAAAAAACATATTTTAAATCCGTGTTTGAGCTTAAGAAATCACTATGAGCTTAAGATTTATGCTAATTACACCCTTTGATGTTGGCTAGCCATATATATATAAATATATATAGATAAGTATATATGTAAATACAGTATTTAATATGTTTTTTGTGTGTCCTAAGACATGTAGCTTTTGATATACGAGGTAGAGACAGCCAACGCGCGATATGCAAAATTATTTACTTTAATATCGATAGTACCTAACATATTTTTTTTAAATTTATGTTGATAAAATATTATAATTTTCTGTCAATACTTGGTTTAAAAAATTCTTTGATGATTTGATAAATTGGTGGATTTTCATTGATTTTTATTTTCCTAGTAATTATTACTTTAAACATTATTAATATTCCAAAGGATATAGCATGATAAGCATAGTAAAACTGCCCCGGAAGCGAATTATTTTAATAACTATATTACCGGTATGGTAAGGCTGTAAGTAATTGATATCTACAATTTTGGCGGCCAAAACTGAATAGTTATGGAGATAACTAAAAAAATTTAAAAAATTAAAGAATTTTTTTCTTGGTAACTACTCAACTTAGGAAAATAATTCCAAATGCACATGAAAGCAAACACTCTCAAGAATATTAGACATATTTATTATCGTATCAGTACTCGTTATTAAGGATAATAACAAGGATGGTATCCGATCCAATGTTATTTTTATAGAGTTCCAATTGAGCGACCACTTCAAAAAAAAATTCAATAACTGTGCCCTAATGCACTTAATTACTGCACCAAGTCTCATCAAAATTCAAGGGCTGCAACATGGTAAAAAAATTTTTTTTCATTTCTAATCTGCTGAATCGCCCCTCCAGTGGGTCCGACCCTGGAATTATATACATCAATCGAAAGTACTTTAAAAATAAAGTGTTGTGTCTCATTAAGTGTTTTTTCCTATCTCCTGTAGTTTTCGAGATAATCAAGAATAATCGAAAGAGGTATATTAAGTTATAGGTTATCTGCCCCTGATAGAAAGTCCCAATAGTAACTGTATTGTCGTTTATGTGACACTGCAGGTACTTCATAGGTATAACTTACCTAGATCAAAATAAAACCATTGTAGATATCAATTACTTACAGCCTTACCATACCGATAATATAGTTATTAAAATAATTCGTCGCGGGGCAGATTTACTATGCTTATCTTGGCTATATCCTTTCAAAGCAAAGTCAGTGAGTGTCCAAAATTATGATTTTTGAACGCTGGTATTTTGGAACCTGTTTCACCCAAACGTATGAAATTTTGAATTTAATAAAATTTAAAAACAAAATTAAAAATCGTAATGGGGTGGACTCATAAGCATTGTCACTAAAAGGTGTGAAATAAAAGCTCTTTTAAAAAACCGACTTCAAAAAGTAAAATATAATTAATAGCACGAATTTTGAAGTCAGGGGGGAAGTAGTATAAAAAAATGTAGATCTTGAAGAATTCATAAATTTTTCAAGCACATCCGATCGCAGTTTTTCATACGACGCCCCGCCTGACTTCAAAATTCGTGCTATTAATTATATTTTACTTTTTGAAGTCGGTCTTTTAAAAGAGCTTTTATTAATGGAAATATTGCACTTTCCCACTTGATGACACAAAACTCTATAATTATGTCGAATTACGCAATGGAAACATTTTTGGTACCTGAATTTCTACTGTACCGATTTTGATGAAGGCAACTTCTGAAAATTCAACAATCATATAATTGGTCAGACCCTTTGAAATCTGAACAATAAAATCTGTTTTTTGAAAAAATACTTTTAAAAAAATCTAGAAAATAATTTTCAACAGAAAAGCAATAAGGTAATATATTTCCAAGTAAAAGCTAAAATTGCAATTTTAATAATTAACAGCTCGTCCTCGTTTCGCTCAGGTGTCTGTTACATTCGTTCATTATTGGTAGATTAGCCGAAACCTAAATTATAAAAGTTTTAAAATAAAAAAATAAAAATAGTTGTCCAACTTGAAGGGTTATTTAGGTTTAGAAGCTAAAAAAAGAGACAGATTTTCAATAATTTTTTTCTAAAGAAACCTTATATGCAATCAATCGATCTGAAATCCCTTACACATTATCAGGCATTCCTTTAAGTATTAAAAAATTCGATTTTCCTTTATCCCGATGATGATGCATTTTATACATAGTATCAAAATCACTTAATAAAAAAAAATCTTTTGCGACGCACAACACACAGCTTTAGCGGGTCAGAAATTAGAAATTTAAACGGGGTTTTAAAGAAAACAAATTTTCTGAATCCCTAAACCTAATATTATATCGGTTCAGAAAAAAAAAACATTATAAGCTTTAAAAAAAAATAAATAAATAAATAAATAAATCGCGCTTTTTTGTTATTTTTGTCTGTAAAAAGAAGTTAAAATTTAAAAAGGGTAAATATTCTGGGCTTATGGATTAAAAAAAAAAATTCACACTTCCAACGCGCCCTTATACGTTATGATTAATAGAGAGCTACCGGCTGCACCCTTTGCACCGATTTAAAAATGTAGTTTTGAATAAAAAACGTTTAAAGATTTTTTTCTAATTTTTTGTGTTAAAATTTTTGTGTTTAAATTCAAAAAAGCTGTTTATATTAATTTAGTCCGCTTTCTCAGGACCATATACAGATATCCGAAAGTTTCCTCATACAGTTCTTCCCGCTTAACAATCATTTGTTTTTAGCAGTCCTCGCCTTCTTGGATTTTCCTGTACAGCGTTCTTCCAAAATTTTAAAATACGTTCGTTGTCTCTTTTATTAATGTAAATGTATGCGTGCGGTCCAATATTAAACCGCATTACATTGCAAAGTTTTAATAAGGATTTTGATCATTAAAAACACACACGCATACCCAAGAGGACAATTCAATCACTTTCCGGCATACATATACATACAATTCGGCGACATTTTCATATATCGTTTCGATTTGATGATTCTTTGAATATAAAGGAACAAAAATACCGGGGGAAAATAAATCACGATTATTTTTTCTACACCCTGAAAAACCCCTTAAAAAGGGTATTAGTCCAGGTCTTAAAATTTGAAATTCATTGTAAAAGTTAACAATGCGATTAACATGTGTAGGTAACGAAATCAAAATTAATCTCTTGCGCAAAAGTTTCGCAAAAATTTTAAAAAACAATAAAAAAGAAGTGTGTAAAAGAAAATCTAAAAATTCGTAATGATGGATCATTTATTTTCTGTAATTTTGTGCCAATTTTGTACACTAAATCTGATCCCGATGTAAGTCTCAAGCCTCTCAAGGTTTCAATAATTCAGTCCTGACCCTAATCCCGATATTTCAAGATTGAATTAGTTTTTCAAAATGCTAATGTTCCATTTTTTGGGAATGTTAGGTGTTATGAAAAATCTTCATTTGGGCAGTTTTTCTTATTTCTTAATGCAATTAAGGATAACTTTTAAAGATCTTTTTGTCACCAACTTAACGTTAAATTTACGCTCAGTATAGCAACAATAAACCCAAAGTTCACACATTTTAAGCCATAAACACCACTGAGGGATAGGTTTCTATATTTTTTTTTTTTTTAAATTCAAGCAATCCGAACACACTAACCTGGAGCCATTTTCTTACGTTTCACCTTCTTCACTTTCCGCACCGGTGTAATATTATCCTTTGCCGGCTCTTCAAACGAGGACTCCTTGCGAATTGGACTATAAATATCCTGTTTCGGTGCACTAGACATCAATCCCGCGCTAGGTACGGCCAATTGACTTAAAGTTCCAAAACTGGGTAAATGTTTTTTCGATGAATTTACACCGGCTCCTGCGGCGTCTAGTGCTCCCGATGAATCCTGTCCCAGATCCGTATCCTCATCGCCCGTGTACGCTTCACTACGCACGTAACTTTGTAATAATTCAGTTTGCTGTGATGTGCCTTGTAGAATACTATGTACGAGTCCTTGTAGATCCATTGCGTTTTTTGATTTTTAATTAAAATTTTAATTAAAGCTGGATATTATGATAATTGGAATTTGCGCGTGCTAGGATTGACACATATGTTGTGTATCTCATAATATGTTGTATCATGGGAATATTATTATTATTGCATTATCAAAACTATTTGGTTCGTGTCGAGTCAAACTGCGAATGATTTGAGCGAGTTTAAATTTCTCTGGTGCGATGGTTACGATAAAAATTTTCAGTGTGCGTGTTTTGAACCCGCGAGTCATAGTCAGTAGTCACTTTGCATGTTTGAACGATGTGTCAAGTGAGTGTGAAAATTCAGCACTTCAAGGCACCTTTTTTGTCGGTTGCTATGGCGATATAATATTGTTGAAATCGATGCTACTCTACCACGATAATGGGTATATAAAATTATCCTTTTCATTACATTGTTAAATTTTATCTATTATTACTCTAATTTTGCTTTGATACAATCATTGTACCTAGGATTGCCAGGCGTCCGGATAAAACCGGACACAGTGAGGCTTTTTGGTTGCGTGTCCAACCTGTCCAGCTTTTGTTAGGCTTTTTAAATTTGACCATTCTTTTTTTACATTTGTCATGTGTTGAGTTTCGCTCTGCCAGTGATTTGGATTTTTTTTTTTTGTAATTCAGTTTGCTTTTCAGAATTCCTTACTATTTGTCAATATTATTTTTCCATTCCGGGTCATAATGCAAATGTTGAAAGAGTTTTTTCTTTAATAGGTCAAAAAACGCAAGAAATTAAATGTCGATACTCTGGCCAAAATATTGGTTGTACAATTTAATTTTAAAAATTTGACTTGTAAAAGTTTTACAACTCAATTTTTTTTAAAAATGAGCTTTTAAAGCAGATTTCTACCAATGAAAAATATTAGTTATTTTATGTTACAATTAATTTAAAGTTTATTTGATTTTGTTTAATTTTGTTTTTCATTGCAAATGGCAATAGTAGTTACTGCTAACTACTATTTTCATGCAATTATTGAAATTTAATGATAAATAAGAAAACTGATTCATTCAATTTTATTGTTGTTTCATTAGAATTAAAGAAAATTTTATGGTAATTAATAAAAAAGCCTTGTTTTACTTTTAAAAAAATAGTCGTGTTATATTGACTAAAAAATTAAGGGTGTCCGGCTTTTTTATCCAAATGTCTGGCTAAACTGGCTGATCTGTCCGGGTTTTCGGTTTTAAGACCTGGCAACCCTAATTGTACCTATGCTCCTATTTTTCTCTTGTGTGTATAGTATTTTATTGTTGTTCAAAAATTGGAATCAACAATTATTACAAACAACAGAATAATGAAATTTTGTTTTATTGTTTTTTTTTTTTTTTTAAATATAAATTCCAGGTATTGTTGGCATTAAAAATTCCATTAATCATTTTTAGTAACTACATATAACAACGGTTTTCATTAATTTACACTTTCTCTAGACTCAGTATTGTGACATTTTTCAATATTTCTCAGTTTACTATGACTTTTACAATCGAAAATATTCTGGCATATTGATAAAAATTATTTTGCCTTTTTTAGTCATTTTAAAAGTCTTTTAACGGTAACCACAACAAATGTTTATGTTGATAGATAAAAATTTGAAAACCCATATTTCGTGATTTCTTCGGTTTTTCCTAGGATTTAAACTTGGAACTTTCGGCGTTTTTACCACATTTCGTAAAAATAGGAGGTTTTGTTCGAGAGTTATCGTCGTGTGGACGTATACATAGCATACGTATAAATTTTAGTGGATTTCATTTTCGGCTTCTAAAGAACTTATAGAAAATTGCTGTCCTTGTCCCGGACTCGGGTCTCGCCATGATAACGGTTGAAATAGTTGAATTTTTCATACGAGCAATATAAATCGCCAAAACTTCGTAAATGATAACCTAATTTCAGTAAAGCTCTCACTTCCACTACACAATTCCGGTCCCAGAGAGATTTTAAATCCCTTCATCTGAACAATTCCGTTCTCAATAATTCCATTTCCAAACAATAAAAATAATAACAGTAAACTCCACACGTACGAGATAATAAAAATTAATTTTGTTTCTTTTTAATTTCTGGCATTATCTAGAAGGGGTGAGAGGAAATGTGACGTTGAAGAATGCGGAACTAGAGTAGTGGTATAACTTTTTCAAAAACTTGCCTCCTTTTCTATTGAAACAATTTATTTTGTTGAATTCCTATACTCCGCAAAGAAACTTTTTGTATTAAAACTATATGTTCCGTCTTAATTAACCCTAGAATCATACGTTGGTCTACGAGAAACGTTAATCATACATCGACGTCGTTTTGACGCATGGACTTTTTCCGGAGAGTTTTAGAGTTTATTTGCAAAAAACATTTGTTTTTACATATAACAATACTACAAAGGCGAACAAAATATTTAAAAAATTGGATTTGGAAAAATTTCTTAATGTAAATATTTATTAATTGTTTTAATCTTTTTATCAAAGCATATTTTCAGTATAAAAATTAAAAAATAGATAAATACATCAATTGTATCATAAAACATGCTGTGTTTCAAATAATTAATTTATGAACTATTATGAGTCAGTGGACATGTGTGACTTTACAGAATGTGAAATTTCTCAGTCATAAATATTTGTTAGTAATTTTTCGAATAGGATCTCAAAAAATAATAAAAATTAAAATATTTTCCACAAAATAAATTGTTAAACTTTTATTAAGTCACTTGAAACGCATTCTTTAGTTTTCAATATATTAAAACTTCAGTATTATGTCGTCTCTATAAGTCAAACAGCTGTAATCATCTTTTACATTATCATAATCATTGAATAATTTAATTATAACATACATATCTTTAATAAATTTTAGAAAAATTAGGAAAACTTTTATATGTGAAATACAAAATCTTTAAAAAAAAAAAAACATCGCGTAATCATACATCTACGTCCTTTTGACGAACACTATTTCAATACAAACAAAACGACAATGACTATAAACAAAATAAATACGTCTTATGTGTTATAACAACAAATAAATTAGATAACAGAAATCTCACAGCAAGCAGGTACCGACAAGTTGTATAGTATTGGAGCAGGTAGAGAAGTTCTTTCGTCGTTTTGACGTGTACGTATGATTCTAGGGTTATGATATCTTTAACCGAATTTCTGCTCTTACTTATATCATCAGTAAATATTTCAAAAATTTCATCATTTCTAAAGGTTATATAAAAGTTTTTGTGTCACATTCTTCTGAGTTTATCTCGATTAATAGAATCTTTGTTGGTATATATGTTTATTGGAACTGATTTCTTAAAATAATCCATTCTATCAGCTAAGAATAAAGCATTTTCTTTACTGCAACTTCGCAATACGCTTTTATACTTTTACTTACATCTATACTTTCATTCGTAATAAATTTTGTATCTATAAAAATTATTCATCATTTTCGTTCGCTCAATCTTTTTTTCTTTTCTCAAAGCTCAACAAACCTCCCCCGTATACACATAAATTCAAATGTTTAATCCGGAAAAAAAAAGTTGTTCATATATGTATGTTTGTACATGTACCAGTTGGTAATGTCACTGACATTAAAAACACTAACTCAGGTACTAATCTCTCATGTAAAAGACTCATTCAGAGTTAACAAAACGGTAACGTATAATTTATTATGCAGTATCCTCGCCAATATGCCGATACAGCAGGTATTTATAGTATAGTAAAGAGGTGTATAAGTAAATATCTTTTGTTACTTGCAAATTCACTCCTTCTTTCTTACTAAAAAAAAAACACCTACATATTGTTTTTGTGTATAAAGTGTTTCGTTAGAAAGTACTGTTGACTAATGCTTGAAAATGACCAAAAGTCTAAATAAATCATTCCGTTAACTTCGCAAAATTCTTTTTCTTCTTGCCAAATGGCAATAATTCATTGATCGTATCAAATCGAACATCAAAAGTATCGATCCTTTTGTTTTGAATTACAACAACTTCAAAACTACCTCCTTCAAAATCCTTGCACCCAATTAGCGAATTTCTTTATAGTATTTAATCTTTTTTTTCGTAGAAATTTTACAGAAATGTTGGGTAGTTCGGAAAGTAATTTCGTTTTTTTTTTTTGAGGGGTGGGAGTGAAAATGAATCCAATGCCTTTATTTTATCTTCATTAACTTCAACTGGCTTTCCATTCCGTGGTGCATCTTCAACATCGAAATTTCCGGATCGAAACTTTTCAAATCAGCTTTGGCACTGGCGTTCTGTCAATACATCTTCTTCATAAACATGAAATAATTTGTTTTTTTTGCTTCAACAGAATTATTTTAGCTTTTCGATAGCAAAAAGTAAAATACGCCGAAAATACTGCTTTTGATTTCCCATATTTCACAGAGAAATTTTAAAAAGAGCCACGTAAAAATTACCTTGCCCACTCCCCATTTTAATCTTGAGCCGCCTCTGTCTCGCAGCTTTAATTTACATAGGAACCCCTAAGTTGAAGAACGGTCCAGATACTGAATTTATACAGGGTGAGTCGTGACCACGGACCCAAATTAAAACTGATGATAGGCCACAAAAAGTTGAACAAAAAACCTTAAATACCACTTTTTGCTAGAACGTATAGAAAAAATAATTTTTAAAAAAATTTTGAGGACCACTGGTTGCCTACCTTTTAATAATGTTGCATATAGCTGGACATGCTGAAATACGCCAATGTCATTTCGTATTATTTTGAAGACTTGCTGTATTCGATTTTGCAAAATTGAATCACCCACCTTCACGTAAACACACAAACTAACACGTAATAAAATAATTTTCTAAAGACTAAAGACTAAACTTAACTAATTACCTAGTTACTAAGCACTATTATGTGCCTAACAACAATATTATGTACCTAAACAAACACGACTGTGTCGTCCGGATGATCCTACCGGTAGTCATCAGTTCATCATCATCACTCATACATACATAAACCAATGTGTTTGTATGCATGCTACAACTATTAGACCAGTGATCCTAAAACAATGGCCTCGAATTTTGAAAATTAATTTTTTCAAAAACTAAGCACCATAGAAAAAAACTGTATTAGGATTTTTTGTTCAACTTTTTGTGGCCTATCATCAGTTTTAATTTAGGGCCGTGGTTCCGACTCACCCTGTAAATTTTTAGGTTGTAATGTAGCTTTTCCCTAAATCAGAATTATATTGGATTGAAATGTAGATTAAAATAGATCGAATTCACTATTAAAGAACAACTTGTACAAAAAAGTAGCAAGTGCAATTTATAAAATTCACGGCCAACTCAACATAAATATGCACATATATACAATATTGTATAAAATAGTAAAAAAATAAAATAGTGGATATTTAAATTTTCATAATCATTTTGTGAAATTATTAATGATATGTCATTTTACATTTAAAAAACTTGTAAGGGTAATAAATTTACTAAATTGTATATAATAAATTATCAACAGATATCTAATATCAGTGTTACAAAATTTTCTTTTTGTTATGAGAAAAATTATTATAAGAACTTATTTAAACAAAATAATTTCTTACTTTTTCTTTGATAAATTGTAAAAAGTTTTCCTAACTTAGATACATTTACAGATATAAAACAATATAAGATTTAACAAATAAATAAAGATTATGAATGAAGATGAAGTTTTCATAATTCATCCAAGTAAATAATAATGTCGCACTCTCTCTATATATGTCTGTGTGTCTCAGTACCGCCTACTTCAGCGATAGTGCACCTCATTTCGCACTATATCTCACTGCGGTAAAATGATTCTCGCAGCTCTCTGAATATTGTCACTTTCAATTCTTACCCACGACGGAACAGAGCAGGTATATGCGTTTGGGGTAAGAAGTATATGCATATGTGTGTCTGTTACCATTGCTGTTAAATCTGCGGTTACCAAAAATTTGGGTTTTTTATTTGAAAGCTGGTAATTCCGGGATAGTTCTTAACCAGGTTTTATGACAATTAGTTCAGCCGTTTCCAGGATATTCCCATGACAAAAGAGCTCTAAAAAGATTTTAACCTTACGTCATTTTTAACACATTTTCTCTCTTTATTGTTTATTGCAGTTTTTAATTTAAATAAATGTCACATGAGTTGAACCTTAAAATTAAGTTGACATTTATTTTCCCAAATCATTCTTAAATATTTTTAAAAAAATAAATCAAGTCCAATTCATTTCTTTTACATAAATTAGCACTGAACCTACATAATTATATACCTATAGTCAAAAGTAGACTTATAACAAATATTCGAGAACTGTTCGGTATTCGGCCTTCTCGGTCACTTGTTGGTACTCGGCCGAACACTGAATAGCGGGAAAAAGGGAAATCTCACGTATTTATTAAAGTAAACAAACAATATTTATAGTTTAAATAACATTTCCTACTATTTATCTATTATAATACTTGACACCTTGACGGTTATTGACGGTCATAAGACGTCAAGTGAAGACTTACTTACTCACACACACTACGTCGTAGAACGTCAATAATTCCACATAAATTTTATTTGTTATCACCGTCAAAGGGAGTTACATTGACCTTAAGGGTAACTTTGACAGTTTTTGAAATTAATTTTTTTCAATAATAGTGATGTCGAAGTAACCACAATGCTTTGGATTTTTTATATAAGTTGTATTTCAATGCACGGTTAAAGAAACCCCACACTCGAGGTTACTTTGACATTTTTTTTGAAAACATACATATAATTATGGCGGGCGGACTTGATTATGTTAATACATTTGATAGCCAAAGAACACACTGTTCTATTGGAGTAAAAATAAAATTGAAATTTTGTATATTAAAAAAAATTACCAACAAAAAAATTCCTTTGTAGTAGTCAGTGTCGTATTTTAAGAGACAGTGTATTTCAGTTTCTTTAAAAACTATTGTTGAAATTTTTTTTGAATTTATTTAGAAAGTAAATTTGGAATTTTGGATAATCAAATTATTAACAAATTAAAGGCTAACTTTAATATTAGATAAAAGCAAGAAATATTTTATCCCGAGAATTGTGGAAAAGGGTAAGAGCCGTCTGGTGAGACCGCATATATATGTATGTACTGAAATTTATGCAAGTGTATTTGCAAGGGACTTTTTCGGTTATTCGACCGTCATAAAACTGACCCGCCCAGCAGGGAATTTTTGAAAGTGGCAATATTTGGTAGTAATATGTAAAATTAATCGCATTTGCTTATTATCATATTTGCAGCAGCATTTATTTAATTAATTTTCAACAATTAAAGCTCTATTGTACCCAAGGATGTAAGTGCAAATTTTAAAAATTTTTATATCTTAAAAAAATTCCCTGCTGGGCGGGTCAGATTTATGACAGTCGAGTAAGCGAAAAGGTCCCTTACAAATACACTTGCATAAATTTCAATACATATATATGCGGTCTCACCAGACAGCTCTTACCCGTAAAAAATTATAAAATTTTTATACTCCTTTTGCACGTCAAAAATATCAAAATGTGCTCGCCGAATATTCGGTATTCAATCAACGGCCGAATAGTGTATTCGTTACAAACCTAGTCAGAAGTAATTTTCTATGATGGCTTTTTCGATTTTTCTTTCTGTTTAAAGATACACATGTGACATGGTTATGTTTAAATAAGGAAAAAAAAATTATTTTTGTAGTCAGTCAGTCAAAGTCAGTCTATCACGTTTATATATAGTTTTTTATTACCTCAATACTACTGTTTTAAATTTTTGCGTGATTCGTAGCAATATGAAATGGCAAATATGGATAATAACGTGACGCTAAAGTTTTGTATTACAACGATAATAAAATGTACCTGTAGTGATCGAAGTATTTTTGACGCAAAGTTAAGTGTAATTTTAAAATTCTTTGTTCAAATTGTATCCGCCCAGTTTCAAACATTAAATTCTTTCTAATGGTTGCACATCATATGTATTTTTAACTAATATGTAGATATGATTAGATACAATCCCGGGTATCAGTCATTTGATAAAATTTGAAAAGAATCAAGTAATTTTTTCGAAGCAGCTAAAAGTTCTTAAAAAAAAATAGTCAACTTTTAATAATGTTAGATAAAATTTATTTTACTAGAAATTAACAAACAACAATCAAAAAAAATTTTAAAAATTGGCATAATGACGTCATAAAGGTGAATTGTTAAATCATTCAAATTAAACACCGTCAAATGAAATTATTAGAATTTTCCAGTTTTGAAATTAAAATATCGAATTTGAATTTAGAAATATGATCGACATTCAAGAACTCTAGTTTTAAACTGTCCCCCGCTTTCAATTCTATCAAAAATCATATAAAAGACCAAAGATGTCTCACTCAAATTATGAATTTTATAGCCTAAAACGGTTAGCATGCATTTAATATCACTTCTTATTAAACTGTGGAATTTTCTCTAAACTTGAGTCTAATCTCCAGTCTTTTTAAAATTAGGATTCTAAACTTTAGTTTCGAATGTTAATTCTATCGAAAATAAAGATGCAAAAAAATGTCTCTGAACATATACGAATACGATTGCAACATTTTTCTAATTTCGAATTTAGCTTCGTTAATGCTGTTCTAGCCAGCGTTTCCACCATATTTTCCAACTATTAATATAAACCCTGTTTCAAATACAATTGATCATGAGTCAAAGTTAAAAAATTAAATAATTCTTATATTCAAAACAAATCAATCTTCTATTCTTTTCTAAACACAAACTACAATTTTAAAATTGACGTAAGTGCAATAATGAAAGAGATAAAGCCACGAAAATAGAAATTATTTAAATTCGTAAGTGATGAAACATGGTTAAATTTAACTGAAATGGACCATAACAATATAGATATTTTTACCATTATTTCATAAAATACGTAATTTGAAAAAATAATTTACCAAACAAAAATAAGATTTACGATTTAAGAGGAAATAAGCTTTTAACTCAAAGAAAATGATTTTAATAGTGCCAAAAATTTATATCCTTACTTTAAAATAAAAATTTTTTGTTTCATTTTTTCATATTTTTGAAATAATTTTAATTAGATTTTTAGTTTAAATATACTATTTTTTCAACTCCGATTTATTGAAGAAAACAGTTCATTGACTCTAGAACGAAAATTTCTTTCAATAATATCAAAAATAATCATTACTTTCAGTCAAAAACTTTTTCCTGTTATACAAAATAAGTAATAAGTTTTAATTTTAAAACTGATAAACGAAAATTGCAGAGACGAAAAATATACTTAGAGTCCAATTAAAATTCTAGAAATATGACAATTAAAACAAATTTAGTTTTCAATATAATCGAAAATAATTGAAAACTAAAATTAAATATTCACAATATGCGTGTTTTATCGTTTCGCATGCTGACAAGCTGATAGAAAATACTTGAAAATAAATAGAATCAAAATTTAATTTTTTTTAATGTTCTTACATCAATCTATTTCAAAATAGGGTCCAAATACAGAGAGTGTTAGAATAAAACAGGCTTTTTCTACTCAAAAGTAATATATGTATATTACTCAAAAAATATAAAACTTGTAATAAGCAAAAAAAAATAAGGTTCTTACAAAATAAACATGTATTCAATTATTTCAAAATTATTTCGTACAAAAAAATACATTTTTTAAAAAAATAGATACTGTATTCTATAAAAAAAAAAATAGATTTTAATGTAAAAGCTTTTTTTAAACTTATTAATTTACTAAAATATTTTACACTAACCTGATGAGTTATCTTCACTAATCGCCGTCACAGCACTCTTAATCACAGTTGGTACGTGTTTCTGTTTCTCCGCATCCTCTCCGGCAACCAAAAATGCATAATTTGTCAACTCGAAATCCATTTTTAACAAAAAAAAAAAAATTATTTCTGTTGAAATTCAAAATGAAAATTCCAACAAACACACTTTAAAATGATAAAGTTTTAATTGTTACAAAAAAATCGTATTTTTTCGCATTGTGTTCGTATACTATGTGTAGTTTCTAGCGACCCAGAAGTAAATAATTCCACCATCCGGAGTTTTTTGTTTAATATTTAGTGATGAGCTTAAAGCGTCTACATATTATGTAAATACATTCAGAATAAAATACATAGGTTTTATTTTATTTAAATATATATAAATGCGCATAGCTACCGTATACAGATAATATACAGGTATTTATAAATATTTATAAAACAGACAATTCCAACAGAATTGACAATATTTTAAAAAAAAAAAGTAATTGTTAACTTTTTTTGCAACTGTTAAAAAAAAAATTAAATGGAACTTTTATTTAAATATATTCAAAAAATATATTTGTATGATTGCATTTCTTTGTAATAAATCAAAAAACTTTTTGACTTTTTATTCTCGTGATATGTGACAATAAAAATGCTTTAAAGTTTATTGTAAATCATCCATCACAGAAAAACGCAAAATTTATGTGACAACGTACGAATGGGTTAAAATCTGGAGCATCTTATACATTATATTTTGTATGGGTATGTGGAGATACCCATTCTTATTTCTAGGATAAGGTGTTTCCATTTTTCGAGTTTATTTAAGTTATTATTATAATAGCATTATTTCCGTCACGTATATTAGGAAAACTGAAAATGTGTAGGTATCATAATATTGAAGAAAATATTTCCTTATTGACAATGATAAGTCATGAAAATTTTGTTGTAAAATACACACGAAATATTAACAGTAGTTTTGCTAAAAATATGTTCTTACCCTTTACTCATGGATTTATTTACAGTTTTAAGCATTCAGTATACAGAAATGGTTGACCACAAATTTATCTAGTAATTATCATCTCCTACATGTTTCCTAGATTGATCGTTTAAAACTAGTTATTACGAGAACTTTATAAACTCATTAGTTTATAAATTATTCAAAACATCAAAACTTTATTAGCAGATATCGACTGATCGCTGGTCAGCGACGATGGTAGACAAAAATTGAGAGTGTGCAAAATATATTTCGCAAGGCGCTGTTTTCCTCAATAACAAGCCAAATTTTATGCAACAAATTACTGTTTAGGGTTCCGAAAAAAATCTCGGGATCCTTACAGCTTCGTCAAATCTGTTTGGATGTCTGTCTGTCCGTCCGTCACATCACCATAATTCCTACATACGTCTTTCGACCTATCTGAACATGAAATTTTACATATATATATAGCATACTACCGGTAAAAATCTAAATTAATCCACAGCAAAAAAATTTTTCTTAATTTCTTGTGGTACTTTCTCGTACGGGAAAGTGCGTATGAAAAATTTATTTTCGCGTAACACATCGTGTCCGACATCGTTAGAAAGAACTTGTAAAATGAAATTGAGATTCCCCTTACTATTCGATTAAAGCTATTTCGGCTCGCTTGTGTCGGCAACTTCCAGATATATAAGCAACAAAATTCAAAAAGATATTTAAAGTAGAAGAAAGAGCTTCTAGTAAAAAAATTTTCCATTGAAGCATGTTTCGGTATTAGAAAACATACCCCAAAAATTCAACTCCAACTCACGTGTGTGATGTTAGCCCCGCGCTTTTTGAAATTTATGTTTTTCTTAATTGTGCTACATTGCGCTACGTTTGTGCCAATTTGTGCCGCAAATCACAACTCGAAATTACCAAGCACTTAGAAGAAAACGCCAAAAAACAATTTTTTTGCCAGCCCCGCTCAAATTGGCGCAAACGTAGCACAATGTAGCACAATTAAGAAAAACATAAATTTCAAAAAGTGCGGGGCTAACATCACACACACCACCAAATCATTAAGGGAAATGCTTGAAAATGGGTAAAAGTTTAGTTTTTTGTACGTAACTGAAGTAACTGAATGAGAAATAGTACTAAATGTCTCAAACTGCGCCATACACGTTACAACCTGTCTCTCAAACCTCCATTCCTCCCACAGAAGATTAAAATAGTTTAACCTTCATTCGACCGTCTGACCAACATGAAATTTGTCTGTTGACAAGCCTACACACATTTCAATCTGTCGTTCAAGTTAGTCGAATCGTGTAAAAAATCGTAACCATTAGACTCAACAGAAAATCAAGTGAAACAGTCACAGAAACACATTTTAAAATGGATCAGTCTAAAGTCACTTTTAAGGTAAGGTCGATATTCGTTTAATTCACTAGTATTTGTTATGAATTACAGGCCAGTTGATTAATTTTACTCACTCCACCTGCACAAACGAAGAAAGCTATTCCATTTCAAAATCGTTTAGCTCTGTCAAGGATTCCTAAAAAAATAATTAAATTTGTTTGTTAAGGGGAGATTCTCCAAAAAACATCAAAAATCGACCTTTTTATTATTATTATTATTTTTTTTTTTTTTTTTTTTATATATAAAAATAAATATTTTATTAAAAATCTAAATTTACAACAATGTTTCTACATATCTTAAGATTACAAAAAAATTAAAAAATGAACTCAATATAAATGGCTTTGAGATCGACACTGCGAGATTTTTCCACCTTGATGGTTCCTCGCGTTCTGGAATCCCAGGTGAACCAAAATCAAAAAAATCAAGATTTTTCTGAAAATATACATTACAGTTATGGCACTAACTAGGATCTAAGAAAAAAAAAACCAGCGAGAAATCGCATTTTGAAAATAAGTTTTCAAAAATCACCGCTTTTTCTCAACTATAAACAGCCGCCATTTTGAATATATATTATGGAACCGAAAGATCCTAGTTTCTGCCAAAATGACTGTATCGAGGAATAATATGCACTTTGATTTATGTCGATATCTCAAATACTTTTTGAGATACATGAGGAACCATGTCGAAAAACTTACTTTCGAGAAAAAAGCATTTAAAGTTTTTTATTTAAATTGAATTATAGTAAAGTGCGTGCACCAAAATGCCCATAATTTTTCGATTTTTAATTTTTTTTAAAGTTTTAGGAGAATATTTTTAACACCTTGGAACATAATTATGAAGAAAAAAAATCGATTTATTTTATTTTTTTAGCGAATCTTCCCTTAATTTTTTTTAATTAATTTACAACATATAAATAATTTCTAAAACATTCTATACACTCTTACTAAAAAAAACTTATTTTCTACCCCAGTACAAGTTGTTAAAAAAGAGTATTCTAGGCTTACAATATAATATTTTAGTACTTTATAATCTCTTTAAAATCCTTTGGTTTTAAAGTCGACTTTACGATAATACCATACAAATATAGCTTTAAAATACAACTTTAACTCACTATAATCAAAAGATAGTAAAATTTTAAACAGAAGTTTTCTTTTATGATCATGTTTTATAGCCATGCTTAAGATTTTAATGTATTTTGATTAATGACTAGATGTACAGGTTGATCCATGTAAAAGACTTCAATTTATGGAAAATACTTTTTAATCAGCTTTTGATACTTTTACTTGTGTATCGAAAATAAAATTTTTAATTTTGCTACAAAAACTTCAAAATTAGGCTTGCAACTTTTGTAATAAATGAAAAAAAAGATAGCAAGAATCCATAGCTAGAAGTTCAAATAAAGCTTCAACCACTCAAAACAAAATTTATATAATAAGTATATTCAAATGAAGTATTATACTGAAGATTTTCTATTATACGTGTTTTTAACGGAAAGTTAAAGGAAAGAAGTGAATCTTTATATTATTTATTTAAATAACAGAAGAAAATTAATATAAATTATACGATAAATTTAATCCACAAATGTAATATAACAGATCAATTTTATAATATTTTTATTTCATTAAATCAAAATGGCGGTTTTAACATCCCATAATCAGTAGGGAGCATTAAACCAAACTTGCTTATAAATCTTATAGATTCAAAACGATAAATACACCTCATGACGTTACATAAGTGAAATTTAAATAAAACATGAGAAAATTTACAAAATTTAAATGACCGACTGTTTTTCATAGTAGTGACGCCTATTGGCTATTGTATAAACGAACCAAATGGAATGTAAGGATTAATTGTTTGATGATTGTACCTTTTTCCAATAGATGGTAGCAGCTCTTAAAGGAACACTGAACACATGGAAAAGAACTACATACATGACATACATACCACCAGATTGTAAATACCAATTATGATGGCGAAGCAAGTCATTTATAAAGTTTTTATAACTTCATTATATTTTTGTTAGCACTTTTTTATAAAGCAAAAACTGTAGTAATCTTTGAATGAGTATATTCAGTTATAGACTTGTAATAAAATTAAAAAAATCGCAATTTTTAAATTATTTATGTATTCAAAAAATGCAGACACAAGGACCCTTAAATTTGGCTCTAACTATAGTAAACAACAGTAACCGGGTGAAGGGACTGTCATGTTGTGTCAAATGTGTCAACGTCAAAATACTCAAACTTCATAAATGACTTGTAAACATTTTTAGGTTAAGAAAAATTGTTATATTTGTGAAATTGCAATAAAAATGTCTCAGAAATTATCCACGGATGTTGAAGTACAATTACAAAAGAATCTCGAAGATGACGTGGTGCAAGAAATCCTAAAAACCGGTACTGATTTACGTCAATATTCGAAACAAATTGAAAAAGAGCTGCGAGAAGTTGAAAATAAATCCATCCAAGACTACATTAAAGAATGTCAAAACATCGCAAATTTACACAATCAAATAACTGCATGCGACAATATTCTTGAACGTATGGAATCGATGCTGCAAGATTTCCAAACAGATCTCGGAAGTATCAGTAGTGAAATATTGTACTTACAACGAAAATCGGTTGCAATGAGTCAACAATTAACGAATCGGCAAGCAGTTCGAGGACAACTGAGTCAATTCATCGAAGATATCACCGTTTCCGAGACACTAATTCATAATATCTTAGAATGTCCGGTCACTGAAAAAGAATTTCTTTCAAGTCTACAAGAATTGAATCATAAAATCAATTTCGTCAAAGAGCAAAGTTTCAAAGACACAAAATCGTGCCAAGATGTTCGTGATATTTTAGAAAAATTAAAAATTAAATCGATGGCGAAAATTCGCGCCTACTTACTGGAACAAGTCTATAAATTTCGTAAACCAATGACCAATTATCAGATTCCACAGAATGCAATGTTAAAATATAAATTCTTTTTCGAATTTATTCTCTCGAATGAACGGAATGTGGCGCAGGAAATTTGCAGTGAATATATCGATACGATGAGTAAAATTTATTTCTCGTATTTTAAATCGTACTCAAGTCGGCTTCTGAAATTACAGTATGAAGAGACGGCCACAAAGGAAGATTTAATGGGTCGCGAGGACACCGAATCTCGGGGACTGTTCCATAAAGCGTCACTGAAACATAAAAGTACGGTTTTTACAATTGGAAATCGTGGGGATGTTCTGGCACAACAGTTGGAAGCTCCAATAATTGTTCCACATGCTCAACAAAAAAATCGGGTAAGTGATCGGGATAAAACTAGCCACTGAGAAGCCTAGATTTACTGTGTATTGACCGCACACTTGTTAATTTTTATAATTAATAATAATTTGTTTAATTTTCACTTATTATTACACGCAGAGCTGGGAACTATTTAAAATGATTTCATTTTAAATACGTATTTAAAATACAAAATGGCATTTTGCATTTTCTATTTTAAATAAGTTCAGTCAAACTATTTTCCATTTTGTATTTAAAATGGAAATTGGAATCCATTTTCCATTTAAAATGAAAATGCATGTGCACTCAACTTTATGTGTATATGTATGACACTTATGACTCCTATTAATCATAGAACTCGAATTAAACGCAGTCTAACAAAATGTAAGTCGATTCAATTGACTCAAATTTTTTATAATTCGAGTTTCAATGTCACTTGAGTTAAATTTGTTACTAGAGCTGCAGTTCTCTCAAATCAATTTTTTCTGAGGTGTTATGTGCTATTATCTCTAAGATACGTCGATAAGAAATGTTTTGGTATTTCGAGTAGATAATTTTCATAATTTAGAAGTCGCAGTTGTAACGTTGTCAAGGTTTGATTATGTCAAGGCTGAATGAAATTTTACAATATTTTTGAGTAACAATATTTTAAGAGTTAAATTTCTTTTTCATATCATGCAAACTTTATAAAATTTTCTCAAAAGACTGCTCTTATATAATTTCAATACGTTTGACATTTTCTTAACTTTTTTTTTTTTTTATTAATATAAAAAACGATAAAAGATTTACAGTATAAAAAAGTAAAAAAAGTAAAAAAACATTTTGTATTTTATAATCCATTTTAAGTAGCTATTTTCCATTTTCTATTTTAAATATGTTCAGCAAAACCATTTTCCATTTTGTATTTTAAATGCATTTTTGGAAACCATTTTCCATTTTCTATTTTAAATGGTTTCTGTGAACCATTTTTCCCAGCCCTGATTACACGAGAGGTTTGTATTTTTTCGAATAAATTTGGGTTTGTCTATAACGAAAATTTGTTGCCTAGCAATTTAACGAGAAAAACTGTCAACAAAAACGCGACAGCGAAGCTGAAGCGTTTTTAGGTTGCCAATTCTTCGAGTTAAATTGCTCATAGGCAAGAAATTTAAGTTGTAGAAAACACAAATTTATTCAGAAAAAATATATGTATAACTCAAGTGTAATACGGTAAGACAATTGAACGAATAAAATAAATTAGTATCATTGAGGAGAGAATTGACTAGAGAGAATGTTGTGTATTACAAATACATTAAGAAATTGAAGCAAAAAAATTGACTGATGTGATTACTTTAATGGCGGTCAAACCATTAATTTAATGGTTTATCTAATATTTCTAAGCAAGTCTCCGTGGCTACAAGTTGGGTTTAATAAAATGGAGTCATACTTCACAATTTAATGTCTGTGGTGTCTCTAGGAAACATATGTTAATATGTTCGATTCAGTACTCAGTGATTAGTATAATTCATATAGTTCTGAAATCAGTTAAATTTACCAATACGAATTTTTGTTTCATTTTTATCGTGTTTCTACCATTTTTTTCGGTGTAAAAATCTGTCCTAACTTTTTTTCCATGGTAAAAGTGAAAGAACTACAATATTCTTATGAAATTTGATTTGAACTTTTTTTTACGTTAGAGTTTTTGTTTTTTTTGAACCATTAACTTACTTATATGTACAGCTAAAGGTTTTCTGTAGAACGTATCGTTACATTTTTCGTGTGATATTAAAAAAAATCCTTTTTCTGTTACAGTATCCCTACGAGGCGCTCTTCCGAAGCGAACAGTACGCGCTAGTCGACAACGCGTGTCGCGAATATTTATTTTTATGTGAATTTTTCATGGTTCGCGGCACACAAGCCATGGAACTATTCAATCAAATAATGGGAAAAACATTATCATTCCTCACCAAAAATTTGGAAACATTTGTTGCCGAATGTTACGACGCTATTGCGCTATTTCTGTGCGTCCATTTAATATTACGATACCAACTGATGTGCCATAAACGTGCCGTGCCGGCACTAGATAAATATTGGGATGGACTCCAAGCTATCATATGGCCACGATTCGAATATATATTCCAGTTGAATATTCAAAGTATACGAGACTGTGATCCAACGAAATTCAATAAAGAAATGGGACCTCATTACGTAAGTATATACAGTAAAATGGGTTGTAATTTAAAGTAATAGTCTACGTTAAATTGATTATAAATAGCGGGAATGGTGTAACCGCAGGGGTGAATGGGAACGCTGTGGTGGTTCTAATAAATTCAAATGTGGGGTGAATAGGATTTGACATACCAGGGTTAACCAAAGTTTTCAGAATGGACCATTATGTTTTTTTATTTTTGGTTAAGGTTTTATTTCTTTTGAAAAAAATTAATTTATCAATTAATAATATTATTTAGTTTGTTCTATGCATTTGATATGTTCAATGGAAAATTATTTATCCGTTTTCGATACAGACTAATCGAATTATATGGTATTTACAGATAACGCGAAGATATGCGGAATTTAGTGCGGCAATTGTTGGAATCAGTGAACACTTCCCGAACGAACTGGTGAATCGTTTACTCGCCGAATTACAAGAAGAAGTCGAATGTTTTATTCTACGTATGGCCGCCATTTTCCCTCAACGAAAAGAGCAACTAATCTACTTGATCAACAATTACGATATGGTCTTAAGTATACTTATGGAACGTACACGAGACAACTCGAAAGAAGCCGAAGGTTTCCGGGAACAATTGACAGCCCGAAGTGCTGAATATGTCGAAGAAATTCTAAGTCCACATTTTGGCGGGATTATGCAATATGTTAAAGAAGTTGAACCGCTTGTAGAAAAAGGACAAACAGACGAGATTAAACGTCGCGAGAAAAAGTCGCTCGAATTGGTGCAAGCATTCTCAGCGAATTGGAAAAAGTCATTGGAAGAATTAAACCGTGAGGTTCTATTATCATTCCCAAGCTTAGTTACCGGATCTACATTATTGCAATTGGCGCTTACACAGTTAGTGCAGTATTATCATCGATTTCATAAACTTTTGACGCCCAATGCTCGATCACAACTCACAAATATTCATCATATCATGGTTGAATTAAAAAAATATAAGACAAACTATTAAAATTTGAAATTAGAAACAATTTGGCGTCTTTTTTGATCGAGTGAGTGAGAAGGAGAGAGATGTAAACAAAACTGTAAATATTGTGTAATTTATTTAAAAATAAAATGTATTAATTTTTTGTTACGTAAATTGATCTTTGTTATTAAAAATTTACTAGAAAAATAAAAAGAGATAGATGTCTCTAGTTCCTCCCAACTGACTCCTAATGTTTTAATGTAACAAAATGGCCGACATTTGCATTCCTTTTGTTGACGAAAATGTCATAAAATAAAACAATATTTTAAAAAAAGTAATACTTTTTTATTTAACAAAAAAATAATAATCACAACTTAACAATATAAAACCTATTTAACAATACAGGTATAAAATCTTACAATTCAAAACTAAAGCTTATTAAATACGATCGTTTTTTCTGATTTTGTGATGATTTCGAAGATGTAGTCTTGTTTGTTTTTATGTAGTTAAATAAATTAATTTTTTTTATTATAAAAATAAAATTTGTTTGTCTTTTTTCTTCTTTATAAATAATTTTATTTTGGCTTTTTTTTATTTATATTCTATGTTTATAATAAGGTACTTATGGCGTGAATAACTCCATTGATTGCTGGTACGTTCTGCGTGACAATCGAATGATTGTTTACTCTAACCCGACCTGTAAACAAAAGTATTTAGGTTGATCAAAAATAAACAGTATTCAAAAGTAAATAACATGCCTATAACAATTTGCAATTTTTTCTAGATTTTGTTATTCAATATTGTTACAAAAATATTTATTTTTTTTATCATTTGAGGTTATGTATATTTACGATTAGGTGATATATGTATGTAAATAATGAATATCATTATGGGAGCAAAGTAAGGCAAATATAAATTTTTCATATACCTCGTACATGGTAAGTAATTTTGGAACCGAAGTTTCAGACTTCATTTATAATACTCAAAGGACTATAGATATTTATATTAATTCCCCTCACACTACTTATGAATTTGATAGATATATGCACAGGTATATGAATTACGTGGTAAATACATGTTTGTAAATCATATACGTATCATTTAAGCAGTGAAAAAATACTGTAAATAATAAACGGATTACATAATTATTTGAAGACAAGGTTTATTTTGTAAGTAATATTTGCTTTTAGAATTTTGGAACGGCACGCATCAAATATCAAATTTTTTAATTGAATTAGGAATTTTCTTGCGTCATTCAACCTAACCTTATTTTGTATTTTATTTTTTATCTTCATATATTTAGATTCATAGAAGAACGTCTAAAATGGCCTTTTTTTCGGTTAATAAAGTAAAATTTATACAATTATTTTACAGTAAAAATAAGGAATTTTAAATTGAAAGAAATTTTTTTTTATATACCTACTATAGATTATATATCAGCCAGTGTAGATTTAAAACATTCTACAAAATTAAATATTATTTAATTGATAAAATTGGAACAATAAACAAATTTTGAAAATTTATTTATTAAAAAATTATTAATTATTATAAAAAGTACCTAATTGTTTTTTGTTTTTGTTTTTTAGTTACAAGCATTAAATTTATAGATAAGATGTCTAGTTTATCCACTGAACAAGACGTTAAAAAACAAGAGGATAACAAAAACAATTCATCACACTCAACCACGCCACCATGGGAAGAGAATCGTGATTGTATAATACAAACGGAAGATGGCAGTGAATTATCAGCGACAAAATCTATATTAGCCGAAATAAGTCCAGTAATGAAAGCACATTTTTTCGGAAATTTTGATCATAATAATATAATGAAATGTAAATTTGATTCTGAAACGATGACAATAATTCGAAATTATGCATATGGCCATTTATATTCTTTAAATGATATGAAATCGAATATAAAGACAATTTCAAAAATTATCGAAGCCGCCGATTTTTATCAAATCGATTCGTTACGTAATCAATGTTGCGCAATTTTGGCGAATAATGTTAACGGCAAAACGTTGATTGAAATTATCACGTTTGCCTGTAAATATGAGATCAGTATTTTACTAGATTTTTGTTTATCGTACACAATTAATAATCAAACTACTGATTGTCGTTATCATCCGTATTTTACATTAGTTCGTTGTAAAGCGCATACGTTCACTGACGCCACATGTAACATTTTAAATAATAGTTCATTTTATTTAGCGCTACCTATCAAAATTCATTTTCAAATGATTGAAATGGCGTATTTAAAAATGCCCGAGAATGATTTTAAAATAACTCATGGCCGTTTTATTAAAATTATCGATATTATTTTGACAAATCAGAATAAAACTTGGTCCGATTTAAATAAAGAATACAATTTGTTAGAATGTTTAAAATTGAAATACATTCCATTAGATTCGTTTGTCACGTTTACTAATGTTTTATCTGTCCTTTCGTTTTCGTCACTATTCTATTTAACCGAAGTGACGTATTTGTTGAACCAAAATAAAAATATTAGTTATTCGGTGGTGAGTACAATTGCGAATGTTGCTATTAATAAATTGAAAGCTGAAAATAAAACAATCAGTGAATTAACGGAAACGTACGATTTAGTGGAATGTTTAAAATTGTACGCGTTAAATTCGTATGAACTACAGGAAATGATTATGAAATATATGGATGTGTTGATGATCTATTTACCATTTAAATCGCTATTTCGACTGATTGAATTAAATTCGTTAACTATGACCACTGACAGTTTTTATGATTCACTGGTTAAAATTACGCAAGTGATTCTCAAAAAGTGTGAAGTTGAAAATTTGTCGTTAAATGAATTTAAAAAACGATATAATCTTGTAATTAGTTTGAAGTTAGGTGTGTTAACTTTGATTAAGTTGCGAGAATTTGTTGAGAAATTCCCTATTTTACTTTCAGTCGATGATATTGGACATGTTATGAAGTTTTGTAAGACCGTTTAAATCACATTTTGGTTCCTATTTTGAACTATATGTTTTTTTCTGTTTTATAAATTTATTACATTTTTGTATTATGTATTATTTATATGTTGATTTCTAATAAACTTTTACAAACCTGCAGATTTGTTTAACGTTATTTGTTTATTACTGTCCAAACTCTCTTTAACTTGATAATATCTCATGCCTGAAGTGTACAGTGTCCCTGGTATTATATGCCTCATCACTAATTCCCTTGAAAGTTCCTTATCCGTTACCAATTTATTTAAATCTTCAGCTGGCAGATCTTCAAAGGCCGTATCGGTTGGGGCAAATAGCGTGTAAGTTTTTACACCTGTCAAAAAAGAAGTTACAATTGCTTTTTGTGTAAGCTATTTGTAATTTTAGTACCTTGTAATGTTTCTGCTAATCCGGAATTGTAGAGAGCCCGAAGGAACGTGGTGAATCGTCTTTCTCTGTCGGCTTGCAATGTTTGTACAATATCACCAACAGGAAGAGGGAACATAACCCGATCTACGGCGTGGGCGATTCCTTGTGGAATTTCAATATCTTTTTTGTCGGATAAAATTTTAGCTCCATTAATTGTTGTAATCTGCAATTGAAAATTGATCAATATTAATCCAATCCTATAATATTCTAGTACACAAAGTTGTTACATAAGTTGTAGCGTCCGGTCAAAATGATCCATATAGATATGAATCGAAATTTCCATGTGGATTAATTGTCGCGGTTACTGACTTTCATTTTTATCAATAAAACTTAATTAATTTTAATTTACTAATTAAATAATAAGAACCATATCAAAGAAATAGAAGTCGATTATATAATATTTGATAAATTATTAATAATATTTTTGAATGAAATGCATAATAAAATAGTGCAACAAAATTGTGTAATTGACTGTGACTATTTAAAATTGATTTAACTTCCTATCTATAAAATTGACATAAAAATACATATATATTAAACTTTATTCAGTTTCCTAATCAATATTTAATAACTTTATTCATTTCTTGGAAAAACCCAAAAATGGCTTATATAAGTATGTCAACTTTAATGATCCAATACATTTTTATAATTTATTCGTACAACTTTAAATAACTGAGTTTCCAAAAATGATAAAATTTATTTCACATCTATAAATGTATATTGTGAGCAGGGCTGGGAAAAATGGTTCATAGAAACCATTTAAAATAGAAAATGGGAAATGGTTTTCAAAAATGCATTTAAAATACAAAATGGAAAATGGTTTTGCTGAACATATTTAAAATAGAAAATGGAAAATAGCTATTTAAAATGGATTATAAAATGCAAAATGCTTTTCTTACTTTTTTATACTATAAATCTTTTATCGTTTTTTATATTAATAAAAGAAAGTTAAGAAAATGTCAAACGTATTGAAATTAAATAAGGGCAGCGCAGTCTTTTGAGAAAAATTTATAAAGTTTGCATGATATGAAAAACAAAATTTAACTCTTGAAATATTGTTACTCAAAAATATTGTAAAATTTAATTCAGACTTGACATAATCAAACCGTGACTACGCTACTACTGCGGCTTTTAAATTATGAAAATCATCTACTCGAAATACTAAAACATTTCTTATCGACGTGTCTTAAAAATAATAGGACACGATTTAAATCAGAAAAATTTGACTTGAGAGAACTGCAGCTCTAGTAACTCAAGTGACATTGAAACTCGAATTATAAAAAAAATTGAGTCAATTAAATCGACAAGACAATTTATTAGAGTACATTCAATTCGAGTTCTATGATTAATATGAGTCATAAGTGTCATATTATGTATATACACATAAATTTGAGTATACATGCATTTTCATTTTAAATGCAATATGGATTCAAATTTCCATTTTAAATACAAAATGGAAAATGGTTTGACCGAATTTATATAAAATAGAAAATGCAAAATGCCATTTTGTATTTTAAATACATATTTAAAATGAAATCATTTTAAATAGTTCTCAGCCCTGATTGTGAGAGTAGTATTTTGAATAAGTATCGCATTTTATTTCTAGTTTTCAAAGTACATACTGAAAAATCTTGGTAAACTCGATAATGTCATCCAAATTGAAAGAAAAATTTTCTTCAAATCAATGTCCAATTCACACTAAAAGTTTATTGCCGTGATTGATTACATTTAGGTAATTTAGATGTAAAGTTTTAATTTTTCTCTATCAAAATGACGAAATTCTTTAAAAAATAGGACTGACTCGGCAGAAGTCATTTTTCTAGTGGCCCTACATGCTTAATTTTAATAAAAATGAAAAGAACGATTTCGAAAACCTATAATTAGCTTCCAATTTTATCGTTGTATCATTTTGTTTACGATTTTACAGGCATTTAAAAGTTTAAGTAAACTTGATGACGTCATCAGATTAAAAAATTTCTTTTTTAGCAAAAAAATTAGGCTTTATAGAAATGATTTTAAAGTGATTGGTTGAATTTTGGTTATTTGAATGTAAACTTTTCATTTTTGTTGTCAAAATAATGAAATTTCTTTTAGGAATACTTACCTACCCACAGGCGATTTTTGGATTTTTATTTTGGGTAGGCCGGAATTTTTATTTACATATTATAATAGAGAGCCGCGGAGGACAAACAAAAAGTGTCGTTATTTTTCTTCAAAAATACAGTTGATCAGCAAAAAAAAAAAAAAAACTAAATATGTAACACATTATTCTTCAAAAATATACATTCGACGAGTAAAAAAACGACAAAATTTTTATTTAGAATTCTTATCGGTGAATAAAAAAAACAAAACAAAACGTGATGATAAATCTTTTTATTTTTGGGAAGGCCCAAGCCTACGCCCCCTACCCGCTCAAATCGTCACTGTATCTACCCTGAAATTTCTTGTCCCAGGATACGCCTGCGTTATAATTCCAGTAAATTCTGGTGTAATCATGATATTTCTAATCTACTTTGACTAGAAATTGTCAGCGCCAGTTAGTTTAAAATAATATAAATATATCGATATCATTAATTACAAATTACAGTCGGAATTTCGATAAAAATGTCTTTTAATAATTTTTAAAACACCGGCAGCATTAACTTTTACACGATTAAGTTAATATGACCTTCACCTCCGTTTTATCCACCTATGTATATTACAATTTTATTGTCAATGTGTGTGGATGCGAATTGATGTAGCTACACAAGTTAATTGTCGGATAAAGAAATTTCTCTTTAAGAATAAGAAGAAAGGAATTCTGTTCTTGTCCCAGTAAACAATTGAGTTTCTTATGTTTGATGTTTGATTTGTATAAATATATTTATTTTTGTCAAATATTTCTTATATTAACAGATAATTTTATGTAAAGTAGGACTTGGTATGCATATAAATAAAGATAATATGAATTTATTTATTTTTAAATAATTTTTTTTTCAAGTATTTCCGATATACTGAACCAAATTATTATATAAAAAATGAAATTATTACTACCTTTAAGTAATTTGGATAAAAAAAACACTTGTTTTTTCCTTGGTAGTTACAAGTTACAGGAAGTTGTTTTAAGTCTCAAAAAACAAGTTTGATTCCGTATGTCTGTACAAATCACACTCTAAGGCGTGGTATTCTGGTCTAGAAGTTTGAAAAAATAATTTTTTTTTTTGCATATTCGATGCAAAGTTTATATTTTTAAGAATGCGTTTTAGAAAGGAAAAATTTTAAAACTCCTAATGAAATTATAGCTATTTATGAGACAGTAATTGCATCGCGCCGGAATGAATTGAACCCATGACTTTGTATCGTTCCGAAATACGGCCCTGGACTGTTTACATCTGCTGGACGGTCCAAAAGGTAAAACGAGACTGGAAATTTTTATTTTGGAAAACAAAACTTTTTCACCTCTCAAAAGTGATTAAAAACCGTTCGCTACCTTGGTAGACTTGAACTAGAAACAAAATATGTAAGAAAGTAAAAAAAAGTTAGGAGAAAGAGTCTCAAGACGGAGATACTGCGTAAGGCGCCTACGTATATAAATCCGACAATAATTTTTAATTTACGAAGATTTTTTTGTACTTTCTCAAAGCATCAGTAAACAAACTGTAAAGAAAATGGATACTAATTTTTTTTTATTTAGTCTGAAAAAACGTCTCTGGACTAGAATACCTTCTTAAATTGATTAAGAATAAACAAGTTACAAATTCAAAATGGTTTTATTACCTTAACTTCATTCCATTCAACATCATGCATTTTATATTGATTGACACGAAGCTGTGTACCGGCTAACGAGACACCAGTCATTTCGTCTTGTAACGAAGCGACTTCAAATGCTCCAGGTATTACGTGATGTAGTAATAACTGAAAGTAATTTTTATATTATTAATACACTATCAAAAACGAATTTAATCTAAATTCAAATGTACTTGCCCCACTCAATAATCGTGGATTTTCTCGGAATTTCTCTTCAGCCCGTTCTGGTCCACCCAGTTGTACAAGTAACGTTTTGAATGCTTTGTCGGTGGGTACAAATATCGTATATGGTCCAGTTTCATTTAAAATTGTATCCAATCCGGATTGTTTTAAAAATTTGGCCATAGCATACAGTCCTTGTTTCTTTAAGATCTCAATTAATCCCAATGACGGACTGGTTACTAAGTTACCATATTCTTCTTGAATTGTTGTACTGGATGTTGTGGAAGGTGGTGAATTTTGATGGGAATACTGTGAAACAATTGTGGCCGCTGAAGATGCTCTTGTAGGTGTGGGTTTAGTTGTTGGTGTGTACACTTGGGATGTTGGGAAATGATCTACTGTTGAGGGTACTAAAGTGCTACCAATATGGGCGGTAATTTGTTGAGAATTTGTTTGTGATTGATAGGGTTCCTCTTGGGATCGATACTGACTGAGCATTGCGTCACTGGCGGTTATTATTGTTGGGTGTGGAGATGGTAAGGTAGTGTCTTTGGTTGTACTATAGTAATTTGGTTTTGTGGGATTTGGATTATCGTAGGTGTTGTATAGAGTGTTTTTATTGTAGAGTGGTTCACGTGAGGGCCGTGGGGAGCTTGAAATAGTATTTCTAGAGGGTGTTGTTTGTATGGTTCGAATTGTGGATGTCTGAACTGATTGTTGGGATGACGATTTCTTTGAAGACGGTGGCAATTTGATTTCACCATTTTTAATTTTATTGATTATTCCTTCAACGTCAACTTTTTCTTTATTTTGTCCCCCGTTACCTTTGACACCTTGCACTTTAAAGCTTCCGTCGTCTTGTTCTTCAAGTAACACAAATGTCACTTGTTTTTGTCCAGCCAATATTTGTTTTGGCAATTCCTCCACTTTTTCGATACCATTTTGTGTTTGTTTGATCAATTCAAAATTGGCACCAGGAGGTATTATGCTCTTAGTTAAATCTTCAAATAATTCCGTTGGTGGAGATAATGTGCTTCCAACTGATTGCTGAGGTGGATAGCTAATTTTATTTATAATGTTACTACCGTCTGTCGATAGAGGCGTTGCACCAGAAATTAAATTTGGATCTGACGTTCGAATTACTTCAATTGTTTGACCGTTGGGTAAATTAATTTCGCGGGCGGTGAAATTCCTATTCGATTCCGATGGATTTTGCGCGATGGCTTCTTTCAAATGTTTCAAAATGTCTTCTTGTGAGAATTCTTGTTGATCTAACGTTTTTGAAGATTTTTTCGGTGCTTTTGGCTTTTCAATCGGTATCGCGGTGGGTAAGAATCCACCTTGCACTGGTTGCTGTTTTGCTGATCTCCATGGACTGAAATAGTCATTCTCTTCAGTTCCATCATTTCGTTCAGTGGCTGCTGAAGTTATTCTTTCTGTCGGTTTTTCAGTGGTTGTGGTGCTAGTGGTTGTGGTAGTTGTTGTGGTTGTAGTGGTGGGATGCTCTTTAAAGTATTGCTGAAGAGCTTTTTCGAAAACTGGCGTTTCATGCGGTAAAAGTGGTCTTGGATTATTAATACTGTATGCGGGTGGTGGAATTTCAGTTCGTACGTAAGTGTTGTAGAGTTTTAAACGTGATTCTTGTTGTCGTTTGAGAAATTCTTCGTGTTCTTTTTGCGCCTTTTTCAATGCTTTCTCATATTGTTTCTCAACGAATTGTTGATGTTTTTCGACAATTTTTTGTCGTTCTCTTAATTCTTTTAATCGTTGCTGTTGTCTTTGTTCCTCAAAATATTTTTGTAGTTGATAATTTTGTTCGGGTGATAAAAGCGGTTGATTTGGTAATGCAGGGATAGAAGCGACATTTTGTAATTGTTGTTTTTGCGGTTGATTATTTAACGTTTGAACATTTTGTGGTACGGATGGTGCTGGAACGAAGGCGGTTTGAGTGTGATGTTGTACCACCGGTTGTCTGTTCACAAATTGTGGATTTATTTGTGGTTGTTGCGCTTGTTGTTGTTGTTGTTGTTGCTGTTGCTGTTGAACCCGGAATTGATTTAATTGTTGCTGATGTAATAGAGGCTGCGCTAGTGTTGGTTGTGGTACCAATGGTTGTGGTAAATTTTGTTGCGGATGCAGTGGAATTATTGTTGGTGCATGTTGATTTACAAATTTTAAATTTTGTTGTTGTAATTGCGGTTGCAGTTGTGGTTGCAACTGTGGCTGTAATTGGGGTGGAAAATTTGGTTGTTGAAATCGAAACCTATGTTGCTGATGCTGTTGAATATCGCTAAGAATTTGTCCTTGTTGTTGAAATGAAAGATTTGGTTGTGGCGGCTGAAACAAAATAAAAAAAAAATTGAATTAGAAAAACTGAAAGAAATAAAAGAATAAGATATTCCATCAAACTTTTATGGATTTACTATGACTTTTTTGTATCATATGTGTAACAACATTGTAACAGTATTAACGTATCGTAACAGATTTATTAGAATATTGTTAATTTCAATTTTAAATATACCTATATATAAATTACTTAAGTAATCAAGTATATATAATTCCTTATATATTAAGTAAAAACCTGTAATTTATTTATTATTTGTTATCATAGTCTTACAGAGAAAGAAAGTTCAATTTATTTTCTTTTTATGTTCATTACTTTTTGTAATACATCTATAGAAAGATGATTTTTTTTTAAACGTGCATAATATGTAATAGGTAGGAATCTTGTTTTAATAACCATTTGTTAATTAAAATTTATTACATCAATTATTTAAACGCACCTTACTGAAAAAAAGAAAAATATATTTTATAGGGAATTACCAGCAAAGAAAGAATGATAAACGACATGCGCGAACTGATAGCAGTATACTCATAAACTACTCTTTAATGTAACAATAATTGTATAACAAGTGTAGAAAATGGTGTTACCTTAACATAAATTTTATAAAACAACAAATATGTACAATTACTGTTTTTCTAATAATTTATATAAAAAAAAAAAAAAAAAAATCAGAAAATTTGATATATCGATGTCGTTTGAAAACAATAAAACAATTAGGTATTTACTGCGTATGGAATAACAAAATACATAAATTAAATTACACTAGGTTCAACTATTGTTAGATAATTCTCATAATGGTTTAACTTTTTGCTAAATAAATAAAAAATACGCATAATTATACACATTGGTAAATTTTATTATGTATTTTGTTTAAGAATTAATCGCAAAGCGTGAGTAAAAATTTTGTTACTTAATTTTTATACGTTAAGATTAACAAATAATTTAATTCTTTGTTGAAACAACAATTATTTGAATTAAATAGTAATTTTATTAAAAAGGGAACAATTAGAGGTATTTTTGTGAATTTTTTCTTGAGATTGTAAGGGAAAAATTTTATTAAGAAAAAGTTAAGGCTGTTGGTGCATTACAGATTAAGTAACTAATACTCCAAAAAAGTCTATCAACTATTATCGCAAATTAAAATTGGTTAATGGTGGCATTTTTGTAAAAGTTTCTCTTCGTTCCTTAACTTTGAAAATTTTTTTTTTAAATATTTTTTTTTTCGAGGAATTTGACGATGTTTATATTTTTAAACTACTAAGGTAATATAAGAAATTTTTTGAATAATTTGGTAAAATTTTAAATTATATTTTTACATTAAAGATACATTAATCTCTTCAAATTCTTTTTATTTTAAATCTAGTTTTCATAACATATAATTTCAAGATCATTAACAAAAATGTTACTCCCAAACGCTCCTGAAATTAATTTTAAAATGATGAGAAGATTAAGATAGACCTAAGCATGATATCCTTAATGAAAGTGTTATAATTACATCAGAAAATAAAATTTGAAAAATTATTTTTTCTAAAATATTTTTAATACAACTTTACTTTCTTTTGTAATTTTATCTTCCTTTAATAAATGATTATTTTATCTTATTGTTTTAAGTTTAATTATTTTTCTGTAAGTAAATCTCTTTTATTACAATAATTTATTTCACTATTTATAAGTATGTTTACTTGATAAATTAAACTGGTAAACTACAAAATCATTAAAGTAGCTAAAATAAATCTTTATTGTTGAAAAGAAATTAAAAGATCCTATCTAATAATTTTATTAATAGTATAATATTGTTAATAGTTTTTTTTAATTTTATAGGTACTAATTTATATTATTTATTTGTTAATTATAAAATATTTTATGGACTCACAATCAGTCTCCTAATAATTTATTTTTAACACTCAGTCACAATCTTGAGTGAAAAATTATTTTATCAACTGAATAAATAATGTTTTTTTTTTTTTTTTTTTTTTTTTTTTATATTTGCAATTTACGTTTCTTTACCATATACAAGAAACATTTAATTTTTTCTAAAAAGGTTTGATACCTTTTTCAAAGGTAAGTAGTTAGGTAGCAATTTCTTAATTAAGTAAATATTTTTTCAGCGCTTCTACCATAATATTTTTGTCATCGAATTGAAGAAAATTCTAATTTTTTCGGTTTAGTATTTTAAAAATGTAAAGATAAAAATGTAAATATATTCAGCGACTATCGAAAAATCTAAATTTAAGTTTTATTTGGGTTGTACAGTGTGAAAATATTTTTCCGATCATTGGAATTTTTTCTATGCGGGACTATCTATGATTTTGGAAGTTTTATGTAACTTCTTTTTATTTTTGAATTTCGCTTCTCGTGCTTTAATGCGGCAATGCTAGATGTTTTAGAGATTTTAGATTAATATTTCATTTACTACAAAAATTAATTTTGTCTCAACAATTTTGTGTACTTATTTTGCCTGTTTACTAGGCAAAGTTTTAGATTTTTTACATCATTTTTCATTGAAATATAAGAAAAATTACTCATTTTCTATAAATGTGTGCGTAATTTTACAAACTACAGTCAAACCTGCACGGAGAGAAAAAATATCGAATATTTAGAGTGTAGCACATTAAAGTGGTGATCACACACCAAATATTCTAAAATTATTGTTGACTTACACAGTAAAGATTAGAGTGCCAGCACTAAAAAAAGAATAATTTATTTAATTATTAATGCTGGCACTCTGATCTTTACTATGTAAGTCAACAATAATTTTAGAATATGTTATTATATAACATATAATTTTAGAATACAGGTTTTTAGCGAATTTCCACTCTGAAAATTCAGCTATTACAGCAGCTCTTATGGTAAGACCTAAGTCCGGGACTATGGTAGAAATTTGTTTTGGAGCGTCTAGAACCCGAAAATCTACTTCACTAATATATATATATGTATGTATGTATGTATGTATGTATGTATTTATGTGTGTACACGATAACCCTCGAACGAAACGTTTAATGCGTATGAAATTTGGTATGCGAGCTGGAATCCGGGCTGGCTCGGCTAAGTTCGTTAGCCAGACACGTTGGATGCCCAGAAATAGGTTTTTTGGCCATTTTCGCCATTTTTAGTGTTTTTTTTTGGAAAATTTGGCTAGAATTCAGAAATTTTTTTAATTTTTTTTTAAAACCATCGAAAAGGGCGTAAAAAATTTCATAAGATAAGTTTTTTATACAAAATATTGTACTAAGTAAGCTAGCTTTTAAGAAAAATTAAGAAATTTGCTGAATTTTTTTACAATAAATGTTTCGTCGTTTTAGCAATTCTTTTCTAGATAAAACAAGTGCTAGTTAGTTATTCAATATGTATGTATGTGTTATAATAACAATTAAAATTAGTCAGATTTTTTAAGAGTACGTTATGGAAAAGAAATTTTTGTATGATGTCCTCCTTTAGAGAGAAAATTTATCCTAGAAAAAAAATCGAAAACTATAGTTATATGTAATGTAATAATATGTTGTTAAATGAATATATGCTACACTATATATGAGATTCGTTAGGGTCCTGAGGACCCAAAAGCGCCAAAAATTAGCTACTGAACTGATTTTGAAAATTGTTTCACTGTTAGAAGCTAATCTATTTTAAATGGATACAGATCTTAGATGAGATCCGCCAGTGCTCAACATTTGGAAATTCACTGTGTTATGCAGATGCTGCGACAGGGGTATTGCTTTTCTCTCATAGAAGTTTTAGTTAGAGTGGTAAAATTACGGGACCTGACAATTACTCTCACTTACAGAGTGTTCTCGCTTACCCAGCTCTCCCTTACTCAGGTTTGACTGTAATGGGTTTTTCTTAACAATAGGTTTCCCAATTGACATGAAACTTCAACTGTTTGAACTGGATTTTACCTTAGTTTGAACTGGATTTTACTATTTTTTTTCGTAACTACTCATCCTTCTCAAAAATTTCAATCGTTACTACTAACAAGCTTTTCACTATTCATTTAATTTTCGAATTCGTGGGAATGAAAATATTATGTATAATATTAGCGTTATAATAAATAGAAAATCAGACAAGACATTATGATATAAAGATTTTAAGTATACGAATACGTTTAAAACAATCACAGTACTTCACACAGAGAAAAAACCCGTTGAATCACATAGCGCATTTATTTTGTTTTCAATATTGGTATCTACTTTCACTGCAATGGAAACGTATAAAAGAAATTTTAATAACAGCAATTTAATTTTTAAGATGCGTTCATAGCACACACACAAAGTAAGTTAAATATGTTAACTCTGATTATTACCGGAGGCAATTCAAGCGCGGAGTAATTTTTTTTTAGTTTATTATATATATACGTACAATTACTTATTCATATCAAGTAACGTTTCATTGAACCGGTAAAGTAACAAATTTTTAAGTACTATTTGTTTAAGAAAAACCGAATTAACATCTTCAATATATTATGCTGTGTAAGATTATTATGTAATAAATAGTTATAATATATCATCATTTAATTTTCAGTTTTCTTTTTTGAAAACAGTTGGTACACGTTAAAATAAATTAGCCGAGTAGTACGCACATTTGATCATAAACTAATTTAATCAAAAATTAAAATTGTTGATGAAAACGCTGCCTTATTGTAATAGTCGATTATTTGGGAATTATATTTTTGAAGTAAAGGAATTTAAAATATTATATGTATTTGTTGCCTCTTGAGAGTTATTTGAAATTCAATTTTGCAACTTTTTACAGTGAATATTCCTTGAATGTTGTTGACAGTATCAAGGAAAAATGATTAAATCATTTTTAATGAAAATTTGTGATAAAAAAAATAGCAATTTATTATGCTAATTCATTCTAATTAGTACTTTTAATTTAGAAAAAGTAATTAAAAACCTAATTTTTTGCGATTCCGGGATTAAAATACATACTTTATTTCCTCATAATAGAGAGTAAAATGTCACTTTTAGTCTCAAAGGCAAACAGAATTTCTAGTGCAGACAATATTGGCAAAGAGAATTTCTAGTGTGTCACCAGTCAATAAGCGAAATTTAAATTAGATAACGTTGCAAGGTAACGAATTAATTATTTAAAATCACAGAATAATAAACAAATTCAAACTTGTAGATAGAGACAAACAGATAATATATTATAATGTTCAATTTGATTCATTTATCTAAAGTATACATGAAGTACCTAATATATAATTTAAATGACATTTATATAACTTTTTTTAATTTTTATAATTTTAAATTACCCGGAATTGCAAAAAATAATATATACGCTACGATACTAAAGTAGTTCTTTGGGTCCCCCGTGCGAATGGTTACCCTCGTGCCTTTACAGGCCCGAAGACATCAAATTTCACACTCAGATTTAAAACTTACACTTTAGTCACTATAATACACCTACTATTTTTAGCTATTAACCATATGATCAGAAACGAACTGTGATGACACTTTTTCTTATAATTCTACTGTAATCAAACATAATTATGTAAATTAATCCAAATTTAATTAACCCAAAGAAAAAAATTAACAATTTCTTTCGTTAGTTGTAAGAAAAATGAAGTTAGCTTACTAGTGCATCAAAAATTTTTTATAAAATTAGAAAGATTTTAAAATCTCCCAATTTTAAAAAATATGTTACAAAACGAAAAAAAATTAAAAAAAAAATTAAAATTAAATTTTTTTGTCTTTTAAAATAAATAATAAAAAATTTTACTTTGAAGTCAATATCCATCTTTGCACAGAAACCTATTTTATTTCTAAGTACTATTAAGCGGTTAAAGACTAAGATTTTAAAATTTTTTATAACTAATTTTTTATGTTAATATAAAAAGTAATATGCTCTCAAAACTATTATAGTGGAGGCGTTAAGAAGCACAAAAAATACCGCTTAATACTGAACATAAATAATCGCATATGAGTTTAACATAATTTTACCTAGCACATTTAGTTTTAGGAAATTATTAACGTAAAGTTATTAAATTGTCACCAAAAAAAAAAATATCTTGTTATTATTTAGTAATTTTATTTTAAAATGACTTTTTAAGTATGTATATGATTACAGTATTACGTAGGTACTTTTTAATAAAAACATTTCATATTTGTAGGATGCAGGAGAGAAACTTGATAACTATCATTTAACGAATTTTATAACAGAATAAAAACAAACCTTGGTCATTCATATGCTTTCCATTTACTAAAAAAGAAAATAATTTTCCAAGCATGTAAATTTGTTTTGAAAATCGGAAAAGTGGAGTTATTAAGTACTTTCCCAGTACCTTTCATTTCATAATTCATATATATTTTTTTTTTTAATAATAATTACTTCTTTTGCTATTATACTTTCGTTGGCATTTCATTTGAAGACATAAGCCACAGTTTGTAACTCTCACTTGGAAATAAGTATAGATTACTGAATGGTATTACAGAGAACAATTATTATTAATTAATAAATTAATTACTATCCTCTGTTATTAACAAAATGTATGTGCAACATCAAAAAAAATTTCTCTTCTGTTTCAAAGGTGCGACAGTTTCAAAATGAGATAATTTTTTAAGGTAGTTTAAAATAATTTTTTTAAATAATAATAAATTAAGCAAGAATAACAATTCAATTATTCCATTAGAAGAGTAGCCGAATCTTACTTTCTTAAAGGGAAACTCGCTAAAAAAAGGTAAATTGATTTTTTTTTATTTCTAATTATGTTCCTTAAGGTGTTAGAAATATCCTCCTAAAATTTTATTTTAAAAAAAGTGAAAAATCAAAAGGTTATGGACATTTTAGTGCACGCACTTTACTATAATCCAATTTAAAAAAAAATAGAAAAAACTTTAAATGCTTTTTTCTCGGAAGTACATTTTTTGACATGGTTCCTCGTGTATCTCAAAAATTATTTGATATATCGGCATAAATCAAAGTGCATATTATCCCTCGATACCGTGATTTTGGCAGGAACTAGGATCTTTTAGTTCTGTAATACATTTTCAAAATGGTGGGTGTTTATAGTTGAGTAAAAGCAGTGATTTTTGAAAATTTATTTTTAAAATGCGATTTCTCGCTGGTTTTTTTATTTTTTTCTTAGATCCTAGTTTGGCCATAACTGTATGTGTATATTTTCAGAATATTCTTGATTTTTCGATTTTGGTTTAATGGTGAGTTCAGAACGCGAGGAACCATCAAGGTGGAAAAATCTCGCAGTGTCGACTTCAAAGCCATTTATACTCAGCTCATTTTTGAATTTAAAAAACAAATTTTTTTGTAATCTCAAGACATGTAGAAACAATGTTGTATATTTAGTTTCTTAATATAGTCTCTTAAGAGGGACCGAAAGACATTTTGAACTTATCTTTCTCCTTTCTTAGATTTCATGTTTAGTTAAAAGGAATCAATTTAATCATCAGATAAAATAGGTATCCTTAACTGTAATCTTTTTCATACCCTCAATGATTTGATCTAACTTTCGTACCGTAAAACCGTCTAGATCCGGACAGGGGGTCTAGACCCGGACACTTTGCACATCTTCAAAGTAAATAATTTCTACATTAACCTGCAACAATAAATATTTGTTCTTGACGTCATTAGAGGGAGAAAAACCTCCTCTAAACAGCTGTACCAATAAAAACTACGGATTTCAACATTTACTATCTCATTTTACAGGACTACTATCCTACAGTTTTTTAAAGAAATAAAATGTGTGTCTAACTTAGACATGTAATTTTCATCATAATTGTCATACTGTTTTAGTTTTGATATGTATGTGTTCAGAATTTTATCGCGCATCATTCAATGATGTTTGAAGTTATATTCGATGTATATATATAAAAAAAAATATATGCCATATACATATATCCGTTTAGACCCGGACACATCAGTTTATTACACTATGGCCGCGATTCGCACTGGCTGTAACTTCCACTATCCATACGTTATATTCCCGCCAGAATTACGCGGTTTATGCCTCCTTCTGGTGTCATATTGCATGTTTACTTCATAGAGAGGCATACTATGCATTGACCGCTCTCCCTTCCCACAAAATATTTTGAAGTCTTTGACAGGTTCAAAGACATCAGACGATATAAAACACTGTCCTAACCCCGACGAGAGAGATTAGTTTGCATGTTATTACAATGTTTAAGTAAGTGTCCGGGTCAAGACCGATTTAGGGTATAGACCCGGACAGTTACTAATTATTATTTATATTTTCTATTTTTACTTATAATGAAACAAATGGGTACACAATTACAAATAATATACACTCTTTCTAATGGTTATACTTTTATTGGTGATATCGATGACGGAAATATGTATAAACATAAAATTAACCGAAAAAATGCAAAAAGTGTCCGGGTCTAGACGGTTTTACGGTATCACTAAAGTTCTACGAAATAGTAACCTATTTCCCTGGACCATGTCAGATAAAATTGCAATCATTTTTCGAAAACACTACATTACATTTTACATAATTTTAAGTCTCGTAAAAAATTCATGTATGAAACTATAGATGACCGTAATAAAGCTAAGAGAGAAGTGAAAAAAATTTCACTTTTTCCTGTCATCATCCAACAAAAATATATTTAGAAAGACGCACCATTGTAATCTGTATGATGTCTCGTCGTGAATTGTACATATCTTACTTGCTTGGTACCTGTTTTCAAATAATTACTAAACATACCTATTTACTTTTCTTTAATACATCACTTCGCCGTAGGGTATTTTATTTAAAAAAATTATTATTTATATTTTTTAATAAGTGGGACTGTATTAATTATAATTTTATTATCTTTGCCGATTTTTCTTTTTGAAATCATGAACACTTTAACGATTAGTATTGTGTGAAAAGAAGTGAATTCACTAATTCATTAATTGACTTTGTAAGTGACATTTTCCTGGTTGCATTGTAAAATAGGAAATAACGATAGTTTCACGAAAATGTGTAATTTTTTTTCCAAAATATTTTATCTCTGTAACAATTGAGATTCTTTTCCTGGTGTGGTTTCCATGAAGTTTTTTTTTGTTTTCATAGTAGCAAGAATAAACAACGAGTCCATTCCATATACCAAGTGTTAATTGCTCTGATTGTATTGCCTAATACGCTCAAAATTTGAGCTAAATTAGGACTAGTAGTATCTGGGGGACCATCCAGGAACAAAATCTCATAATTTCTAATATTTCCTTAAGAACGATCGGATAGTTCCGAAGGTCAGCCCCGGATCTACGATTTTTTTAGAACCGGGGCAGAAACTTGAAAATGGCGCCCTCCTTCTGCAACGTTTGACATAAATTGCCAAAAAAAACCCATAAGTATATGTCCTTTATAAAACTCCAATTTTTCCCATTGCGGCAATGATAAAAATTAAGGGTTTTGTAAAGGATCAATATAGGTACAAGTTGATTTTTTATTTTAATAAATCTACTCCGAAAACACTTACAAATTGTGCAAATTTTAAATATTTATCACCAGCCCATCAGAGAAACAGGGGCGCAAAATTCCAAAATTTGGAAAAAAGTCAGTTTTCGGAAGTTTGTAAAAATTAAAGGATACAAGTTTCACAATTGAAATAGTGTTATTTGTTTCATAATGGGTAATTGTATCCGTATAGCTATTCTCACAGAAAATACTAAGCGAGGTTTAAAACATTCCTTCTATAAGAAAAAAAATATTCAAAAAGTGAATTTTGCTAAATTTTGGTATCCAACTTTAGGAAAAGTTTTCTTATGGAAGGGACGAACATAGGCTAAATATGGACATCACTTAAAGAAACATTACGTTTAAAATGGATTTTATTTCAACCTTTTAGGATGAACGGCTTATGAAATATGTACATTGGCATAAATGGCTACAAACACAACAATCAGTGCAAATTGGAAAACGAAAATGGCTACCACGTTTAAACGCTTAAAGATAATTTTTTTTAAGAATTGTTCACAAAATTTCAAATATAATAGAAACAACCGGAAGAATATTAATATTTTCTAAAATGGTTGAGCAACCAACTTTTTTTTTAGACCATTTGATATAGACCGACCTAGTATGATTTTGGCGCCCACTGAAACTGACGCCCGGGCCAGGGGCCCCGGTTTGTCCCCCCCCCCTAGATTCGGGCCTGCCGAAGGTATGCCACTTGATTGGATCTTCGGACATAGATGTATAGGTAGACGGACCGACAAACAGACACATAACCAAAATTGTTCAAGAAACTGCAAATTGTAAAAAATTTCATATTTCAAAAATCATAACAATGCTTTCGCTACTTTTGTAGTTTTTGAGACCAAAAATAAGTGCTCACAGAATTATATTGAAAGATCTAAACTAACAAATCAATATAGGAAAAAATTGATATGTAAAATTGACCTTCTTTCTCCTCCCAGTCCACGGTTCCTACGTTGGTACTATTATCCAATTAAAACTCGAAGTTGTTTTCTTATTCCAAAATAATTAATGACGATCAAAATGAAAGTTCTTTCTTCTATCATTTGTTTTTTATTTTATGTATTATTTTTGATACACGAAGCATTTAATTTCTCTCTTCATAAAAAATTACGCTAAAGAATTCATCTTCGTACTAGCACGTCGGCACTCATCTTATACAAACTAACAAAATTATATATGTACATATGAATAAATAACTGACACCGTGGCGAGATGTTATCAGAGAAAGTATTTTTAATATTTTCTTTTGAAGGTCAATATCAAACGGCGTTTGTTTTAATCAAAAGAACCACGCGAATGCACGAGATGAACGAATTAGCTTTTCTTTTTAAAATGTTTTAAAAGGAGAACGTGACTTCTTAATTAATAAAATTACTCGATAAAACGAAACTTCTCTAGATAGTTATTTAATTCGATACCAATACTGCGAGCCTATTCCGATTAAAATTGACTACCCCAGTTTTGAGAAAAACGATTTCAAATTTTTGTAGTTTTAACACAGGCTCTTATGGAAAAACTCTATTTTTTTGTATAAAATGAAAACGTGTCAAAGGAATTTGATGAAAATTTAATATGTTATAAAATATCAAGTTACAAACCATATTTAATAAGAAATAAAAATTATTCACTGAAATATAATTTATAAACACCATTTTACAACGTTTGTACAACGCTTTTTCAACAATGCTTTTATATTGCAACAACATAAGCGCGCACAAATTTAAAAAAAAAAGTGGTATACAAATATAATAACTGAAGAATGAACATAATACATTATTTAATTTTTGATAAAAGAAAATTTTTTTCGCTAAGATATACCTTTGTACCTGACTATCTCGGAGCAGCCACGTTAATAACTACAAAACTTAAAATTACTTTAAAGTCGACTACAGAAAAAAATACAATCGGTGTAGGACACAGTTTCCCCATACTCGTAATAGACTCTTATCCAGTCTTATTCATTCACCCCACTCCTTAAAACAGACCAGTCGTAAAACAAATATTAGATACAGAATACAGCCCTATCAAAATTGTTAAATTTAAAACATTTTTAACTTCCCATAGGAAGGTATTGTAATGGGTCCAATTTTACGAATCGCTAATTTTGACATATCTCCACGTTTCAAGGTCACTAGAATCCGAATCCATCGTTTTTAGCGTGATGTCTGTGTGTGCGTTCGTTAGTTCGTTCGTTCGTGAATTTTTTTTCGTCTCGCATATCTTGAGAACAAATGATGATATCAACTCCGGACTAATTTCATTAGATGCGTAATCAAAAAATGAAGACCGGATAAAGTTTTCAGCAAATTCGGATTAGCGGTTTGTTTTTTGTGGTAAAAAAACGGAATTAACTTTATTAAGATAACATAGATTATATGGATTTTTTACCATAACATTATTATATAATGGCCTAAAAACCTTCCTTGATGTTAAAAACGCCAGTATTTTATTAAAAAATTAAAAAAAAAAAACAAAAAAACATAATAAGAAACTTGAAAAATTAGTTTTTGCCAAAATAGTTGTTTGATAAGGGTGGAACCCCCACCCTTAGGTACGGAATGCGAAGCCCTCGATATGGTGCAAGAGGCAAAGCCTCTATCGGGGGCCCAGGGGCGGAGTCGCCAGAAATGAAAAAAGAATTATTTATCTACAGTAATCTCTAGTCTTTAAGGACACCCAATGGGAAGTTGACAGTGTGGGTAGCCCTGTCCCCCAAATTTTTTAGATTAAAATAATTAAATACTAGCGATTTGCTCTGGCTTTGTTCAGATGTCCATTTTACTTTCATTTTGGTAATTTGTAAAACTTCTTCTAGAGTTTCAGCATCTTGTGCTGTAACAAATTTTCATAAACTGTACGACGAAAATTTAATTTCAGGGTAGATTTTTGATGGAAAAATTTCTTGTTTCAAACATTACTTTAATAATATGATATAGCACGAAATTTAAGGCAAAAAACAGAAAATCACTTTAAAGATTGTATAAAAGCCTGTTACGAGTATAAGGAAGCTGTGTGCCACACCCCACTGGCAGTATATTTTCTATTTGTTAATACAAGAGATAATAAAAATTTGATAGTGTTTATATCCATATACTGATATAATTATATGTATAAAAACAATTAGCTTGGAGGATAGTTACATTTTACAATTATGTGTAATAAAATAAAATTGGAACAACAAATTAAACATATTTTTAAGGATATTTTGGAGTGATGGTCATCAAGGAAAACAGAAGTGTGATTTTTTTTCCCTTTTAAAGGCTACCGGTTTCGACTTTTATTGTCTTCTTCTGGCCTCTGGGGAAAATTTATTAATATAAATGTACATAGATAAAATATAAAATATAAAATATTACATTAGGTACTTACATAATATTGTATTTATGTGTCAGACTGACATTTGAGAATAAAAATAATAACACTGATTAAAAAAGTTAAAAACAGTTTAAAATAACATTTAAAGTTTAAAATGGTTAAAATTACGAAGAAAATTATTTAAAGATTTAGATAGTTTGAAGAAACGTATAATTAAACTGTGCATCACGAAAAAACTGTGCGTTACGAAAAAACAAATTAGGATAATGTGAATGCATTTGTGAATTAATGTTCAAATGTTTTAAAATTAAAAGTAAGTATTACTGCGATGAATACCGAAAACAAAGTGCCTTCTAGTAAAATTATTTAACTTATAAAGAAAAAAATTTTTTTAGTGAGTGTGCGCAACTTTGGTTGTTTTGACAGCGGTAGGCATAATCTTGTCAAAGTTACGGGTATATGTATTGTCTACGCAGATGGCATCGTGGTAGAGGTTGCAATTTGGCTGTACGGTATTGATCCAGCAGCTTTCGATGAAGAATCTCTTCTTATAGTTGGATTCACGTTGGAGCACCATGGGGGTGTCGAAGTTGAAGCTGTGCCCATTTTCCCAAGAATGCCGTACCAGTCTAAATTTTCCCCAGAGGCCAGAAGAAGACAATAAAAGTCGAAACCGGTAGCCTTTAAAAGGGAAAAAAAATCACACTTCTGTTTTCCTTGATGACCATCACTCCAAAATATCCTTAAAAATATACTTTCAGTGTCATCAAACCCCAATTTAAAATTAAAAAACAAATTAAACAATTATCTATAAAGGAAAATTCAGTCGAACAATTATATACCAAAATAAAATTACCTAATTTATCTGGAAAACAAATTATGTAAATTACAATTTTTATTGGCAACCAAAAAACATTAATATTACAGGTAGTAGTATAAAATTTTATATTTTTCGGAAACACTCTGAAGTCAAAAAATATTTCTGTTTCTCACAATTCTATTAAATTTTTTCAACTAGTTACCTATAAAAATACTTTTTAAATCCATCATTGAAAGAGTTCATGTTACATATATGTAACTGTAATAAACACTTACACCATATATACCTACCAAAAATATAAATTTTTTATTGTTTTATTAAATAAAAAGGTTAGAAAATTTTTTTTAATGAAATGCTTATTGAAAATATTGTAATTGCTTGTTCAAATAAGTGTTAAGTTCAAATAACTTAATTTCCAGATTCACGCGATTTGAAATAACCAAGGATTCTATTATATCAGATTATAAAATATGATTTTTGCAAAAGAATCTTAGCTGTCGAAAATTATTTATCAATCTATCAATAGTTGCCATTATTGCTAGCGTGACAAATATCGATTATACCATAAGGCGACGTCCAAATCTATTAAATTTATTAACTAATAACTTACTACAATTTTGCAAATTCTCTAATAATAATCTTCATCGTCAGAATTTAAAATTTGGTTTTGAATTATACTTCATACTTCATTTGGGCACTGTAATTTGACAAGTTGTACTCATTTATACTGGAATAGTGTGCGTCAAAAGAACGACGATGTATGATTAACCCACAATTTTTTTTAAAGATTTTGTACTCCACATATAAAAGTTTTCCTAATTTTTCTAAAATTTATTAAAGATATGGATGTTATAATTAATTTATTCAATGATTATGATAATGTGAAAGATGATTACAGCTGTTTGACTTATAGAGACGACATAATACTGAAGTTTTAATATACTGAATCGAAAACTAAAGAATACGTTTAAAGTGACTTAATAAAAGTTTAGCAATTTATTTTATGGAAAATATTTTAATTTTTATTATTTTTTGAGATCTTATTCTAAAAATTACTAACAAATTTTAGAAAATTTACAAATGTGCCTAATGGGGAAATAACTACATATCTATAGGAATATTTATGACTGAGAAATTTCACATTCTGTAAAGTCACACATGTCCACTGACTCATAATAGTTCATAAATTAATTATTTGTAAGACATGTTTTATGATACAATTGATGTATTTATCTATTTTTTAATTTTTATAGTGAAAATATGCTTTGATAAAAAGATTAAAAAAATTAATAAATATTTATATTAAGAAATTTCTCCAAATCCAATTTTTTTTAAATATTTTGTTCGCTTTTGTAGTATTGTTATGCAAAAAAATGTTTTTTGCAAATAAACTCTAAACCTCCCCGTAAAAAGTCCATTCGTCGAAACGACGCCGATGTATGATTAACTTGACTCGTAGACCAACGTATGATTCTAGGGTTAATGCAAGTATACCATTCTCGTGGTAAAAGAAAGGGCTTCGAGTAATATAAGCTTCACATTGTTTATGAGAATCACAATTAATTAATATTTTTCAAACTATTTACTTTTTTTCTATTGTTAAGGTGGTTACCTTGTGACATGTTAGTAGAAAAAATTGCGAACCAAAATTACTTTATGTCATTATTGTCTGTATTATTGGATAGATGTTCATACGTATTAGTTTTCATACCAACATGTAGATGCATACTTTCAAACAGCCTGTATATACACACTTATACTATCAAAGTTTTTTATTATAAATACGCTGGCATCCTTGTCATTTTATCCAACAAACATATTAAGTGGTATGCATATGCGTTTGGAACCCTGTATTTTTTCACCTGTACAAGATAGATATATGCTCTCGCGGACTTTTTTGTAGAGAATTCGATTCTCTACAAAAGAGGCCTTAACACTTTTTAATGTATCTATCACCGTTTTCGCTACATAAGCGGTAAAAGGTCAAAAAACGCGATTTATGAATTTTCAATATTGTTTACAAGTAAATACGAATAAACCAGTTATTTAATATACAGGGTTGTCAGACTGCTTCGGTTCAATTGCTTGCAATTGATGTATTTATAAAAATACTATAATTTCTCTGATGATATCTTCAATTCAAAACGATCAACAAACAATTCAATTTTTTCTTTACATTCAGAACTTATTAATCTTCCTTTTCTTAATTTTTTATTGAATTCTGTCGAGTCATTATATTGTTAAATACAAAATAAGGGTACGTAATCAGAATTTTGAGATCTAATACATGGAGTAGATATAAATTTTAACCCTAATTATCTTAACTCAGAAACGATCAATATTTCCTAAATTACAAGGACAATCAGATATAGCATTCTTCTTTATACTGTTAAAATTTGAAACTATTCTGTCGAAAAGTTGAATGTCGAGGTAACTACCTTAATGATTGATCGGTATCAATCAACTCTTCAGATACTAAAATTAATCCTATTGTTAAGTTTTTTAACCATTTTAATTGAACTCAACTGCTGTAAACGGTCACATTTTAATTAAATTAAACAACTTTTTTCGCATTCTCATATTTATCTAAATGCGATGATGATGTAACTGATGTAATATTATTTTTGTAAGAAAAAAGCCGATGATGCGGATAGAAAGTCGTTTTTTTTGTGTGTTTTTGATTCGTTCGCTTGGTTACGTGATTAAAGAACAGAATTAGACAAAAGTAACAAGACTGATGATGATGGATTAGTGTAGTTGATTAGTTAGTTCAAGTTTTTTTTCTTTTGGTTTCATTTCGTTGACTGGTTAAGCGGCAAGTATCTAAATTAAGTCAATATTATTTAACTATCTAATTTTTATTGAAAATGCAACAGTAATTTATATGCAATTAAAACATAAATCTTATAAAAGATGTAAATGTTTTTAATTGAAAAGTGTTCTAGATACTGTCTTCATATAAACTATTATCTTTTAGGATATTCTTTGAAATGATAACTTCTCTTCACTTACAGGCTGACGAGCACCAACCAGGAGATTTTGTAACTAACTTAGTATTTTACTAAAAGAGTGAAAAATTGACGATTTCAATTACTTTATATATTAATGTAGTATTTTCAGTTGTGGAGTATTTTACTAAAGTAGTATTGAAAATTTTCTCTTAGGAATAAACAATTGCTGGTGTGCACCACTCTGAAGTATTATACAAAAGTAGTAAGTAAGAGAGTATTCAAAGCCAAAATATACTCCTACCCACTAGCAGGAGTATGTAAAAGAGTATCATTAAAAAACATTGGTGACCTGCATTTTTGTGCCTTCTTTTCGGCTTATTTTCGTAACTGAACATTTTTTGGGGTTTTTAAGGATAATAAAGGTAATAAAAGGATATTAAATATTACAGTCAGTTTTCGATTATTTGGGGGCAAATTAACCAGGCTGAATGTGAAAACCCAGCCGTTGCATGCGTACCTATATATTTTTGCTACTAAATAATTTTTAAATACAATTAAAGTCAAGTAGAGAGAAAGAAAAATGATTAAAAAGTAAATACTCATGTCGCAGCATCCTGCATAACATAGCGAATTTCAGTTTATAAAAATTTGTTTTTCTCGGAAACAAGTTGATATAGAAGAATACTTTAAAGACCTTTTTTATGTAATTTTTTTTCCTCTTTTAAATGGTATAAAAAAATTTCGCAAAAATTTTTGAATAAGTGGAAATTTTGGCAAAAAACTATTTTTTTACAAGAACAAAAACCATGTTCCTGGCATCTGACGTGTCTGGCTGAAGAACTCATCCAAAAAAAATTTTAGTGACTATTATTTTCGGTTCATTTCTCTTATAAACCAATTAATTAACACTGACGAAATAAACGATAAACTAACTGTAATTAACACAAAAAATTTGTGTGAACGACACTTAAAAAAAATACTACAATGATGCGACATAAGAAATAAAACAATTGTTAATCTAAAATAGTTTGTTGTGTAATTTTTACTTCCGTTTCGGAAATATGTAAAAAGTTAGATGTTACAATTTATATCGACGTATTATTTATTCAAAATGAACTCGCTAAACTGATGGAAGACAAAAAACGAATCAAAGAAAACAAATGTCAGAATAAAAAATAAAACAATTGATTTAAAGTGAAAGGTAATTAAGCTATTCTTTTGTTTCCCTGTTATTTGTGGGTATTTTTCACTTTTCAAGTTAATGAATAAAACTGCACTTAAACGGAACCTAATCAGGTAATAATAAGATAATTTTTTTCAGTGTAAAGGTGATTCATAATTGTTTTTAACATTACAATACATTAGATTTATTCAATTTCGATAAAAACAAGTTCAACTTCGATCAATTTAAGCAAAAATCAGGTCGATAGACCTCTTTTTTTGGACATTTGCTACAATTAAAAAGTTTTCAATCAACAGCAAGTATCAATATTGTATAATAATTGTTAATATGCAAACATATTAGACAGATCATCGGTATGAAAACTTAAATAGCAGACAACCATTCAATATTTCATTTTCAACAGCTCAAGAAATACATTCAAATTTAGATAATTTTATACTTAATTAAAGGAGAACTTAATACCACAAAAAAACTAAATTTCAATTTTTGTCTTAAAATCTTAATTTAATTTTTTTTTAAATGTTTTAATTTAACGTAAAAGCCTCTATACCGGAACGCGATATATATATATATATATATATATATATATATATATATATATATATATATATATATATATATATATATATATATACAACAATTTTTGTTGAATACAGTATTTTGATCCTTTATTTACGTCTGATACTTAAACCATTCTGTTTCCTACTTTGACGTCTAGATGTCACTCAATGTGTCATAGTATTCATATTACACGTCTGTTTGTATATCGGTTCCCAACTCCTAGTGTCATTAATATTTCTCTGTTTAGATATAGATGTCGACATTTTGTTAAAAAAAAGCATTAATAAATAAAAATTTTTGGGTTGTATTTTTTTAAAAACATATTCATTGGATTAAAAAAACTTTGTTTCATGCTTATTAAGAAAAAAATGGGTGTTTAATTTATTTGTCAATTTTTATAAGCCAGTTTAATTACATACCTAAAAATAGTGTTCCGGTATAGGGGCTTTTACGTTAGTTCAAAAAATAAATTCATTGTCTATTAATATTTAATTTATTTTGTCTTTAAGTTTGACACATATATCAATAACACAGTTATTATAATGTCATGATTTAATATAATTATAATTAAATGTATTAAGCAATATGATATTAAAATTATAATTATTTTCTTTAATGGACATGAACGTGTGTCATTACTCATTACACCTGTAGCCTGTGTTTGTATGAGTGCATTTATTTGTCATGTATGTACAGGTGGATTTACTTGTGTTCTACTTTTTAAATAATATATTATCTAAAGGTGAATAATGATTTTATCAACTGAAAACTTTAAAGGTAAAATAATACTTGGAGAGATAATAATATAACATATAGAATTAAACTGAATTACAGCATATCTGTTTTTATGCGGTGATTTGAGACCGCATAAAAAAATATTCAAAAACTTCATAAATAGCTGTAAAAAGTATAGTTCACTTTAGTTTATAAAAAAACATTTTTATGGGGTGGATTAGGACCGCTTAAAAAAAGTTTTATAGAAAATATCTAATTCAGAACGCTCAAAACCTCACAAATTCCTTAGAAGCTCCTTTTTAAGCAAAATATTTCATGTTCCAGCCTCGAATTTTCAAACTATATCCGAGCAGGGGTGTATTTCCCATACGGGTGCGCCTAGAGCGGTAAATTTTAGGGAAAAAATATAATTTTTAGTATTCACAAGTCTTTTTTTTCTCTTGTCACTTATTTCTTGATAGGAAAATAAGAAATGGGAGTTTTTTTTTCTGCTCGGCACTTAATTTTTGATAGGAGAAGGGAAAAAAGTGAGAAGTTACGAAAAAGCAGGGGCGGCATTTTTCACAGTGCCTCGGGCGGCACTTCGGGTAAATTCGTCCCTGTATCCGAGGCAACAAAAATAACACTTATGGTCCTCGGTAGGTAATATACTATTCCAATTGACGATATACAATAGGCACGATAGGTGCTCAGGAAGATACATAAGTAATTTTTTTTTAATATCTGTTATTTTTGTAATTAGGTATAGTAATCAAAAAACAGAATAGTAAGTGATGCTTACACATCAAGTTCCCTACTATGTAAGCACCAACTTAGGATTGGTTGAAAAAAAATTTTACTTACACGAAACTCCTAAAACACGTATTTTCCGAATTTAATTCCTTAAAATATTTTCCGTAAAACTTTACAATAAATCATTTTGATAAAGCCTAATTATCAAGAATTTTATGCATTGTAACTATTTTTTTTCTATTTACAAAAAGATATGTAAAAAATTATAACTTTTTATTGATTTAATAGAAAAATTAATAAATAACAAAATAAAAAACAACACATTCCGATGCAATTCTGTTTGTTTATAAACTTTAAATAAATTAATAGCGGAAATAAATTAACTGAAAAAAAAAAAAATACAATATTGTGCATTAGACTATAAAAATTTAAATTTTTTTTTTTTAAATCATATCATAGAATAATCTTGGGTTTTTTCAGTTTAATTTACTGATTTAATTTCTATTTTAATAGAAGAAAAAACTTTCTTTATCTTTTGCTATTAAAATTATAAAGTAATCATCGAATATGTTCAATTTTTTAACAAACCAATTTATCAAAATATCTAATTATTGTTGCTGTTTTATTATAAAATGGTTAAAGTTTAATTGTGTGTTACAAACAATTATTGCATTTAATTGCCTAATTAAGCATCATCTTATTTAAAATACCCGCTCGTGTTTATTATTTTGTAATATTTCTTAATTAATTTATGCAATACGACTTTTTTTGAAATTATAATTTCACTTTTTTTAAAATTGAAATAACTACCTAATTATTCATTAAAATTTTAATTTAATTGAATAAATTTAATAATATTTTTGTTTTTAAATTTTAACGAATGAATACAAAAATGTAATTAATGTATTAGATTGTTGCAATAATAATTGCGATTTGTAAGGAATTTTTATCGATTTATAATAAAATTTTAATATCTCTATCATTCTACCAACAATTTTGCAGGAAATAAAAAATAAATTCTATGACGTTATCGAGTACATTTAGTCTTTTTTTTCTATTTTTGATAAAATTTTAACTGTAGACTTAATAGAAAGCAGACGATTTAATTATATGAATAAACATTCTAGGATCAAGTTATCAAAATTTTGTCATTAAATTAGGTCCTACTATAGATTAGTACGTAAATTTCTAATATATAACAAGCGGACTTGGTGTCTAATCTCTTGCGTCATTTTCTATTAAATCGAAGCCATAAAATTTATTGAATTCAATTCGAAATTCTGAAATCCTAATTCCTAAGTGGAGATATTTTATCAGCACCAGTTATCAAAGTTTCTACTGTAAACGTGTTACAAAGTGCTCAATGTAAACGGCTTTTATGCTCTTGTGTTCCTTAAACTTAAGAATTGCTACTAATCTAAGAGAGAGTACCATATTTTGTTCAAATATGGTTATTTTCACATGTACCAGTTTGATTTATTGAATTAAAATCTTAAAACTATAAATTCCTTGTAGGTAATATTTGCTTCATTTGTGTTTTTATTGTCACAAATTGTACAATTGTGAAGACACTATCAAAAATATCAGTTATCAAATACCATACCATGCTACTAATTACTTTAGAAGTCATTCTTAACTTATCCTGCACCTTTCTTAAATTTTGTTTTTAATAACAAGTTAAAAGACAACAATAACAATATCAAATTCAATTTATTAATAAGATACAATACACACCCCAAGAAATGATTGTGGAAGTAGTTTAATCTAAAGCCGATTCTACACGATGCTACGAACGTTTCTTCCAACGTTCGATCGAACGTTTGATGCAAGTAAGTTCGACAGTTGATGCTGCGAATGTTCCTGCTACACGGTGAATCGAATGTTTGATCCAATACATATGAAAATAGTTTGGTACAAACGTTTATTCAGTGGATGAGGATGTTATCTGTCTGATGTTATCTCTAATGTTATGCACTGATGTTGTCTCTCTTCATATGAACGAGTCGTGTAGTCGTTGAGTCGAACCAACGAACATTGACCTTCAAACGTTCGAACCATCCCTTTAACTCGGTGCAAGAATACCGACATCGGCTGGAACATGGCCAAATGCTCGTGGGTTCGAACAACGGCCACACGATGCGGTGAATCATCAAATGTCCAATGTTGGAAGGTGTTCGTAGCATCGTGTAGAACCGGCTTTACATTAAGCTTCTCCTGTAATTTAGAAATTTAAGACCGTGATAATAAAATAATGTCAATATTTTCTTGCAATTGAACTAGTTACAAATATTATCATAGACAACACCCAAAAAAATAAAAGTTAAAAATATTTCAATTAACATTTTTCAAAAATATTACACAGTTTAAAATGCGTAACATTTTCAAATAAATTAGAAATAGAAAAAAAACGTTCGCTGACTGTTCCGATTATTATTATAATATCAGGTACCTGTCATTCATTTGTTTGTTGACTCGCTGCGGTTGCCATTAGGTATAATTCGCCAACATGCGAATGTTAATTGTTTATCGTTGTGCATTTGTTACGCTCTACAAATAAAACAATAGAAACACACTCCATATTATGTATATACATATGTATTTAATGTGAAAACATGAGTTACATGTATGTGAACAAAACGGTTTGTTAAAACGATTTTTAAAAGATGGAACCTTCAACGGTTATTCTTCAAACAGTTCTGCGTTATTTTGATCAAAAATTTGAATGTGGGATGTTATTATCAGAGACGTTCGACAAAATCAAGACTAAATACTCCGTAATTTATTGAAGAAAGAGTTGACAATAAATTTAATAGATTTGAGCGTTACTTAAACTTTATGGTATTTCATATTTGCTATTAATAAACTTAAACATTTTACTTTGCAAAAATACCACTTTTATTGTGTTAAAAACTCTTATGACATCGAGCCATTACCGCCATTTTAGCGTAACCGACGCTATTTGTATGGCGCTTGCGATATTTCTGCTGTCTTAATTTTATTAGGCCTGAGCGTATTATTCCTATTGTTTTATTAACCTAACGATAAAGATTGTTATTGTCGGTTACGCTAAAATGTGAAAATGTGTTGTATTAACGATATACTAAGCAGTTGCTATAACTCGTTAATTAACGAATTTTGGAGAAAAACGTTAATACTGCTTGGTCCGTTTAAAACGTTGCTTGCAATAAAAATCTCAATTTTGATAAAAGTGTCTCTTACGATAAATCGGCGGTAATGGCTCGACATGTTTCGATTCAATATGACCATTATCAAACAAGTCACTTGTTTAAATAATTGTAAATAATTGTGAGCAAGTCAAACTTGTTAATTGTAATTTAGAAAACTGAAAACTTGTAAATTATGCGTTAATCTTAAACACATTTACAATCATATTTTTTTAATTCAATAAATAATACTTGTAAAAATAAAAGGCAACTAAATAGACAGTAAATAAAAAAATAAAAAAATTATTTGTACAAAATAAAAGTGGGACTTGAATATTTAACTCTTGAGATCATCTCTACTCTCT